>OX336394.1:415924307-417214565 GCA_946902985.2 Meconema thalassinum
TTTAATAGCAAGGGGAAAATTTGTCTTATGCAATGATGGTGCCATCTCTAACATTTATATTTAAATTTACATGTTTAGCTCGTCCTAAATATCATTAATTAATAAACGAGACGCCTTTATTACAAAAAAAATCAAGCTATGTGCACAACGTTGCTGAATAAAAAAAAGAGCTATGCTCATACAACACAGATGCATACAATAATTCAACACTCCTATGGTTGTGCAATTGGCACTGCCTGAGTACTCGATTTGTTACTGTTTGTAAGAAATGGTCATAGTTTCACAGTGTTAAGAAAATAGAAAAATAGGAAAGCCTGCAAATGCGATGGTAATTAAACAATTACATCGACTCATATTGCTACCAATCTGATGTGAGTGCTTCTGTTATCACATCACCAATTGGTTGTCGACTATTCATGTAAAAATGTATCAAAATGTATCTAAAATAACTTGACAATAACTAAGCGTCGAACATTTGGTCCAGAAAATATTTTATTTTTAGTATTTATTATCTTTATTTAGGCTCAGGGGGAATTAAGAGATTTGTTTAGTTTCACAAAATCCTATCTTTGATTATTAAAGCTTCACACAATTACTTATCCTCACAGTATTGTTGATCAGTTTATGGACCTTTGAATAGCGTTCAGTGTACTCAGGTAACGTGTGTATCCAACTAATGCATAATAACTTAATAGCATAATAGACACCCTGTGTCTCCACCAATTCTTCAATATTATTAGACATCCTGTGTCTCCACCAATACTTCATTATTATTAGACACCCTGTGTCTCACTCTTACAATTACGGATTCGTCAATCCTGGCAACATCGGTTTGGTACGACTGCAGTAGTTCGTTACCACCGGAATAACCACAATAACATGTCGGAGGTATTAATTCACCATCACGACGCACTTCACTAATACAATAATAATGTTAATTACAATAAGTGTGGATCCCTGAATTATACACGTTTCAAATACTGGTCATAAAGATTATGTGTGTAGAAAACACATCCTAACAACGCTATGAATTAACATGAAGGCTTCTGATACAAACTAAAGTGTGAGATTGTGCGTTTATTAAATTGCCTCCTCCCTGAATGAGGTCGAACCTATGTTCTCTGGTTACACAATACTGTTTCTATTATTGCCTGTCTGGCTTCTTGTAAAGAAATAAACCTGTTTTCAAGTATTGATCTGGCAAACAAATATGAATAACGGAACTCTGCATTCCGATGATATAATACAAGGAATTTCACAGCCTTGTAAATAAATAATGCACTGCCTAAGATCTAGTGTGCTGTGTAGTGGTTTGGCTTGTACACATTCTATCCTTGGCCTTGTTTTAACATCTGGCCAAACTAGTTTCTTTGTCATCAGCTTGACAAAATAAAACTTGATAATAACTGTTCATAAATGATACGAAATGGACATTGAAAAATACTGCCTTCCTGGCGTTTATAAATTTGTAACGAAACTGTAACTTTCCACATGTGGTCTTATAATAGCTACCTGCGTTGTGCACTTAAAAATGAAACCATACTAAAATTAATCTACTGTTTCCAACTCATTACAATTACGCTACTGATACATGATCTGACTTACAGATTGCAGCGACCCTCGTTCGAGACCCGCCATGAGGTGTTATAAGCGGTCTCCTCTACGGCCTTAAATCATCACATCATCGTATCGGGCATCTACCGTCATCAATTCCCCACGCATGATTTAGTAATCCATTTCCATTGCGTGGTTTCAGTAGTTCCATAATGTTACCGTTGGTTATATAATTACACATTTTTAAAGTAAACTTGCACTCACAGACTCTAAGGTGCGGTAATAAATTGCCCATTTTTTCACTCCGCCACTGGCGTTAAATTATCGCCTGTGCGATGCTAACTCGCAACTTTCACTAAATATTTACACAAAATTATAAACCAAAATGACTGCCCATCCAGCAAAACATAAAATATACTTGTAGATTTACTCAGTTTATCAGTTTCACAGTTTATGATACACTTAGATTTGACCATGCGGTCGTAAAGTTTGCGTAACACGCTTCCATCGTTTTACCTCGTGGATAAAAAAAATCACCGTTGAAATGTTAATAAATGTCTCCAATCACTTAGTTATTAGATAATGCCCTGATGGCTGTCCATTCGACAAATACACTCGGATTTTTCCATAGCACATGGGTTCCGTTCACGGAATGTGTCCTTACTCGTGCTTCAAATGCACATAGGTGTTGCTTGAACAAACGACAAGTAGGTACTGGCTTCACAAAGCATGGCGTTCACTCAGGACATGAGTTAGCCGCGTAAATTGACGGTCTCGCTGATCTGCGGTGTATGCCGTATTTTAAATAAGCAGAATTACGTTGATTAAATTAATGTTGATTTATAGAGTGTCTAAAGTACATAGAAATGTTATTATAAGCGATATTGCTACGGCTTCTTCCCACTGCTCGCAGGAAAATGTTCAGTTACTCTTCAGCATGGATCTTGTTCTTTATTAGCTGTGCAAACATGCGCCAACGGGCGCAATACGTACAGGAGTAAGCGAAGAGAGCCACACAGCGGGTCATTATAAGGCCACTTAGATTTTTTAAGATAGAAATTACGTAGCCCCATGATGTAACTAACTCGCATCATGAAGGAACATTCCGGACCTGATAGTCCAAGGACGATCCGCCAATAGAAGACAGGCATGGCTAGTGACGTCATGTTGCAGGGCAGAACCAGGCGCCATGCTTGAAGGTTACGTGGTATTGGTAGTGGGAAGTCTAACACTGTTCTCATCACTTGTAGGACAAGATCTGCCCTCATATGATATGTGGTTGCCGGCCATCTCTACTCATGGTCTGTTTCTAGGCTATGAGATATTGGCGGTAGGGAGTCTAATACACTTCTGATCCCTTGCAGGTGAAGGTCTAAAATGGGCTGTGGTATGGAAGCCGGTCACCCCTGACGACGGTCTGGTTCTTGGCTATGTGATGATCATGTTCATCTTCGATTCGATCCTCTACCTTTTGATTACGCTGTATGTGGAGGCTGTATTTCCAGGAAATTATGGTGTACCAAAACGATGGAATTTCTTCCTTCAGGTGAATATTCTACAAATGCAATAATTTATACCGTACCGTACTTTAGAGACCTTCATGGCTGATATCGTTGTTGGGTATCCTTGGTGAGTAGTGTCTGGAGTTTATTGGTTACAGATGATTCACCATTGTTCCAGTAGGGTTAGCAATCGCAGATGACTGGCAACACCAAATCCGTGGGTCCTAAAATGTTAAGCGGGATGATGATATAGGGCGAGTCATGGAGGGTGTGTGGTTGGCGGAAAAAGATGACATGGGAGGTCACGTGTCTGTACAGACAAGTTGATACTTGCCTCGAGACAGTGTTTGGCGGGAAGCGGGATAGCCATGGGGGAGAGGGTTGGTGGGACATGATCCTTGTTCAGGCTAAGTGACTTTACAGACAAGTTAATTCTTGTCTCGAGAGAGAATATGACGTCATTGGATGGCAGTCCGAGAGAGCGGTGGCCATATTGGATCAAAGTGGGCAGCCATGTTGGTTCGTGAGTAAGGTGTTGATGTTAATGCCATGTCCGGAGAGGGTATGTGACTGTGCAAACAGTCAGAGGGTACCTTCCCTAAATCCCACGCTAATTCGATTATCCTATGCAACCATTTCATCCCTGCTTTAACACTATACTTCACCATTTCTTACGCAATTTCATCCACCCCAGGCGTTCTATGACATTGTAGTTTATTTACCACCCATTGTACTACCTCAATCATGATCCTGTTCTCGTCCTCATTCGCCTCCTGCCACACCCCAAAATCTGCCACATTGTCAAATATTTCTATAAACATTTAGTAAGTTTTCAAAGTATTCTTGCCATCTTCTCAATGCTTCTACAGTGAGTTTTACTGAATTATCCAAAAGCTACTCATTTCTTTATTTCCTCCATTTCTCGATAACACTCGAAAAGTTTTCTAATTTATCTAGAAATTCCTCCCATGGTTTCCTTTTCGACTCTACTATTATTTGTTTGGATCTGTTCGTTTCCACTACATAAAACTCTCCCGACCGTTCCTAGTTTATATTGCCGGTATGGACTTGTAACTTACTAGATAGCAGCATCTCTCAACTAGACTGGGAGCAGTGATTATTGAAGGGCTGGTAATGCTGTTGTACATTAGCAGCATGGCTAACTTTTGCGTGCTTCAGGCTACATGACCCGTGGTTATAAGTTGCTTAACATGTACCGTACACATCATTCTACAAACATTAAGTGTCAATAAACCAGTGTTAAATCAGTGTGCTTTTCATTTTGGCGTGAATTAGTGAGACCACCAGGATGATGCCATGGACCGGATTGAAGCACCATGAAGCTCCCGTGTGACCAGTGTAATATAACACACGCCTCGTTTCAATATTACCAGGAGCCAATGCTCAGAGGTCCATCTGCCAGTTCCATCCATCACCAGAGTTCAATAAGAATTACGCAGGCAGATCGGTAAGTCAACGCAAGTTTCTCAGGCTTCCTTTTCTTTAAAGGTATCCACCAATAGAAACTACAATCCGTGTATATGTAGATAACTGGGAACAACAGCGCAAGGCGCTGGTCGAAACAGTGAAAGACACTGTCCGGCTAAGTAAGCCCAGGAAGCATGAATGCAATGACAGCTGGTCTGGCAGAACTCGCTTAAATGGACCAACTTCTTGAATGAGAGATAATGTGCAACAATAATCATCCGCTGTGCTAATCGTGCTCATGATAAACACCATCTGGCTTAAATTGATCAGGATTGCAAGAAGAACTGCGATATACCCGTGAGTAAAAAAATCATTCAAAAGCAATTGGAGAAAATACAACCCTCTGAGCTTTCAGTTCATAGGTTGCAATGGGAAACTAGCTCATAGTAACAAAGAAAATTGCTGGGTCCTTTCAAAGCACGTTAAACCCTTCTTAACTGCTATTATTATTATCCAGATTCACATTGGAAGATAATACAATGAGTTCATCCAAACTCATCCCCACCCACCAAGGAGGACATCAAACAGATTATCCAAAGTTTTAAGAACAATAAGGCACCGGGTGAAGAATCAATAATAGCTGAACTGTGGAGGTTTGTTAGTGGCAATGCAGTGGGCAAACTAACGGTCATAATTAGGGATATTGAAAGGCTTCCAAGTGACTGGAACTCTGCCCTAATCCACCCACTTTATAAGAAAGGCGACAAAGCGGATGTTAACAACTATTGGGGCATCTCCCTACAATCCGATAACCTATTAAATTCTCTCAATAGCTCTTCAAGCCAGGGCAGAAGAACAGCTACATCCAGGGATGGATGATTACCAAGCAGGGTTCAGGGAAGGACTGTCATGTGCGCAGCAGATTATGAACTTTAAATCTATCCTTTCATATTTGAAGCTACGAATCAAAAAATGAAAGTATAAGGAAAGCATCATGTGTATAGGAATCTCTTCTAAGAACAATCGAAAGTTCAAGGTTGAAGTGGTTTGGACATGAAAAACGAATGGCACCGAACAGAATAGCAAAAGTATGGCTGGAGAAAACAGTTAAAGGCACTCGACCCAGAGGAAGACCTAGAAGTAGATGGCTTGATACAGTCAAGCAAAACATGGAATGGATTGGCAGAGATTGAAAAGACCAAGCAAGATCTCTCTAGACCGGTAAAAATGAAAGAGGCTCATAAAACCCACCGAGGAAACTGGAGTTGATCTAGAACAACGATGATGATAACTTTACTTTTCGTGTTTTATGCATATTTTAAACATTTTATTGTCTTATGGGGACCTTTCCGTCATTTGGGTTCTACTTATATACTGGTGGTCACACTGTTCTTATGCAAGGTTTCGACACTGATGTCTATCTAACGGTTTGACACTTCGGTGGAGTAGTTTGTAGCATGCTGAGCCTCTATGCCGAAGATCGAAGGGTCAAACACAGACGAAGTCGTCGGATTTTTTAAGAGCGTTAAAAATTCATCAGTATACCTTCCTTCCGAGGGGAAGTAAAGCCAGCGGGCCCATGTCATAGATTTATGGCATGTAAAAGAACATTCCACTTACTTCGAATGTGTGGAGCAAAATTTGTAGGTTAGATTTGATTAATGCTCATAAGTTTCAACGTTCGTCGCCATGTGCTGGTTGCGAAGGCATCTAGTAGCCAAGTGTGCAGCTAGGTGTCATGGACGGTAGCATTTGGTAGCAAAAGTAGGAACTACTTGAAATTATCGTCTGCAGTCCTAACTTGAATTAAAACAGATAACACACACTAATACAGCCATCACACTCATTACCGGTTATCAGACAGATTCTAAACACACCCAAAGTACACGGGGCTACATGACCGCGTTGTCGCAGCCCCTAAGCTAAGGAACCAACCAACTCATCAATTTCGCATTTTCTTATAATTCCGAAACCTTGCTCATCCCTTGGCGTAACGGTGGGTCATATCAAACATTCTTTCAAAGGTTTTAGGCAATAATTAGAGGAGTATTTTAAACGGTTTTGATATTGTGCCTATTAAGAGAGATATGATCTTTGTTTGTCTAAAAAGCCCCTTTTTCACCACCCCTTTGGTCAATGGTTAGTGACATAAAAAATGTACTACCTGAAAAGTTTGGCCCTTATCCAAAAATAGTATAAACTTCGCAAGGATTCCATATTTCACATATTAAGAGGTATAGCGATATTTCACTTTTTCGAAAAAGGCCCCCCATTTTCACCCCCTTAATCCGATTTTGCCCATTAACGAACTCGACAGAGATTCAAAAGGGATACGTATTATATACAAATATCAAAGTGATTGGTGCAAAATTGCGGTAGTTATTGTGACCACAAGAAAGTGATATAGATAGATATGTTGTTGTTGTTTCCTATGGCTAGCCCGGATTCCAATCCATCAGCTTTTCGTGCGTTCCAATAGAGTTGTGCGAGGTTTCCTGAAGTTCTAGCAGTCATATCAAGTTTTATGCATTGTAGCAGGTGCCCCTTATCCATTTTACTTCCAGGTTCGTGACAAAGTGTGCATTCTTCAGATCTCAGGATGTTGATTCGTTTCAGATGAGCTGCAAGGCAGTCATGGCCAGTGTTAAGTCTGAAGAAGGCTACAGCATCTCTTCTTGGTGTTAATTTATATTAATCCCATTTAGCATCATCAATGTTCTTCCACAATTTGGTTTCTGCTGTTTTCTTTGCCATTTCTGCATACCTGTTTTTGATAGTGTTTTTCAAGATCCTTTTTGCTGACATAAAATCAGCCTGATTGACAGGTTGTTGTAGTGTGGTACCCTTTTTTTGCTAATCTGTCTGCGTCTATATAGATAGATATGTCTGTTAGGTAGTCAGCCCGAAGGCTGGTTGGATCCTCAAAAGCACCTCCGTTACGTTATGTGAGTAGATACCCACAAAAACCCAAGGCAGTGTTATATTGAGACGTTCTAGGCAAGAAGAGGAGTGAGGTAGTTTGCCATTGCTTTCCTCACTGAGTCAGAACAGTAGTCCTAACCCTATGAGTAGAACCTTTCACAGCATCCACAGGCACTGACTGTGCCCTGAATGCCATTACTAAGCACCACCCATACCTCAGTAGCTTCCATATAATCACAGCCATGAGTGAGACTGAGACATCGGTGAAAAGCCACCTTTTACTCTAGCCTGTGCCAACTGACAAATGCAAATGTACTGCAGTCATCAAGAGATGGCAAACAGGCCAATAGATAGATATATACCTAGGTAAATACATACATTCTCTTATAAAAGAGTGTGTCTTGACTGACTGACTCACTCCCTCGTCATCTCCCAGCTAAAACTATTGAAGTTAGAAACATGAAAGTTTAGGAATATGTTCGACTGTTCGTTGTATGTCGAAAATGTCCACCAAGGAAGCATTTTTGGATATTTAGGTTTCAAAGGGGGTTAAACCTGCTTTTCATTGCATAACTATCTCGCGAGTGGTTTCATTTAGGGATGTGACACTCGGCTTATAAACTAGTCATTAAAAATAGGCAGACACATGTCTAAGGTTTTTTTTGCTATGGGGTGTATTATGAGGTGAAAGGAGGTGAAAATTGGGGGTTGAAGGATTCCTAACGGAACGCGTATCTCTTAAACGACATAGGCGAGAAGTTTGAAACTGAGGGGAAAAGATCAGTTTAAAAAATAAGTAAATAGGTGTTCGACAGTTTTTTCATAGATCCAATTTAAGGGCCCCATGTGAAATTCTGGAAAGGAATGGAAAGCAAATGTCCTGACTGACTGACTCACTCACTCATCATCGCCCAGCCAAAACTATTGTTAGAAACATGAAATTTTTGGGATATGGTCGCTGTATGACATTGTTGAAAAAGTCCCCTAAGGAAGGATTTTTGGATATTCAGGTTCTAAAGGGGTGTTAAGTGGGTTAAAACTAAATTTCATTGAATAACAATATCTCACGAGACTAATCATTAAGAATAAGCAGACACGTGTCTAAGGGTTTTTTGATGTGGTGTATAACAGGGTCATCGAAAGAGGTTGCAGCAATTTCAAAAAATCATAGATCAGGAACTATTGAAACGAGTATTTTTTTGTTCAAGTCACCAACTCAAAAGTTTTTTCTTCTTATACTTGATAATGTTTCTATTTGCGCTCACTTGGTTGCTCTGCGAACATCCAGTCGATAGTCGATCGATTTTGGCCCAAGTGCACTGGATCATCTCAGGCGTGCTTGTACCAACAGCGGTGATGCGTTGTCTTAAATGTTGCAGATCTCTGACCCGTCCCCTGAATACAATGTTTTTTACGTATCCCCATAAAAAGTCTAGGGTTCTATGGGGCCATTGAATAGGACCGACATGGCAGCTTCCTGTCGCGTACACATTCTGCGCATCAGCTGAAGGTCACGGGAGGAGTACAGTTTTCATATATTAATTTATCTCACTTACAACGGGAGATATAATTTTTTGAATTAGCTGCAACCTTTTTAAATGACCCTGTATTATGAGTTGAAAGGGGGGAAAATGTGGGCGTAGAGGATTTTGATTTGTGTATTATTTCATAGGAATTTAGGTAAACGGTTTTTGTGTTTAGTCAGTGTATATATATATATATATATATATATATATATATATATATATATATATATATTGTGCCGGCCCCGTGGTGTAGGGGTAGCGCGCCTGCCTCTCACCTGGAGGCCCCGGGTTCGATCCCCGGCTCCGTCAGGGATTTTAAAACTGACGTGAGGGTTGGAACGGGGTGCACTCAGCCTCGTGAGGTCAATTGAGTAGCTGTCTGACAGTGAGACAGCGCCCCGATCACGAAAACCAAGATTAACGGCCGAGGGGACCCGACGCGCTGATCACGCGTCACCCCAATATCTGCAGGCCGAATGGCTGGGCAGCGGTCGCTTGGTCGGTCTTAGCCCGTCATGGGCTGGATAGTGCCAGGGGTTGTTGTATATATATATATTTCATTTATTTTCAAAATTAAATGATAAATATGTCATAGCATTCATGATTGAGACGTTGGTAAGTGAATTAAGTTTGTAGTCCTGGATGCGTCTCCAATTAAATATGTAGATCCCTTTCGAATCCCAGACAGGACTCCAATTAAGTACACTGCTTCCAGGCGGGACAACAATTATGACATTTTCCACACTGGTTCTCCTCGAGACTGGTATATCTTGAATCAACTGAACACGAAGATTCCCAATGAATGTTATTTATTTTCAGTCGACCGACAAATAATACATTCACAGCAGTTGTTAATTATGTACAAGGCATGTAGCCTGACTGCGGAGCAGTCTCAAAAGTTACAAATGAAGAAGAAGAGATACAAAGTAGAAGAGGTCGATCTGCTCTCGTGCGCCAAGTTAAAGACTGGATAATACCTGGTGGGGGTTATGAGTTTCTCTGAAGGACTAGCCAATCAGAAGCTTGTTTCTTTAGGAGGGAGTTGTCTCCCTAAGTGGGGAAAATAATAATGCGTAAAATGTTGAAGGTTAGCTAAGGATTCCTTCTAGACTATTCTCAAACTCCGTAGTAAATAACTCTCAAGGCTTTCTTAAGAAAAGAGAGCTGTTTACTGGCGGTTTCCATGTCTTTAAATGGAGACAGCTTGTTTTAGATTATCTGTCTGAGATATCTTGTTTTTAGATGGCTAATGCTTGTAAGGTTCATTTTTTAACTTTATGGCTTGGCGAGGCTCTGGCGAGGCTCTCTCTTAAATTGTATGTCAAAAGACTTCGTTTTCAATGAGAAGAAATAATAATAATAATATATATTAGAAACCAAACTCGTTGGAACACATAGTCCCAGGTTCTGTACTTGACGGGGAATATAAGTCCTTCCCCCTAAGAGTGATGCTGTCCTCAGTAACATTTACATTTTTCTTACGCCTATGTTTTACAGATTTACATAAATGACATAGTTTTTGTCTGAATATAAACAAAATTATACATATTATAATTAATACAAAAATTATATTAATGGATGCAAACTGCCTCTTTGTGATATAAGTTGTAGGAATGGGCTTCAGGTGTAATTTCAATTTGGTTACATCAAGATGGGAATTAAGGAAGTTTACTTCACTTTTTATTAAGGGTGTATCATGGATATTCAGGATTGGGAAGTTGTGGACGTAATTAGTAGGATTTGGTTTCAGCGTTATGCCTACACTAGACATTGGGCAAAATTCATTTGAAAACACTATTTGTGGACCTGAGAGTTTCAGAGAACATTGAGTCTCCGTGCATGTCTGTAAAGATATCTCAGATGTTCTGCTAAAGAAAAGAATGTGTTCCTTATTTATAGGTTGGAATATTCTTATATCATTTCTTATAAATGCATATTCACATCCGGCAGGATTTGTTAGATTACAATTGGTAATTATAATATTATAATACATACATATTGAACCCGCTGAGCTAAGGTTCATGTGATATTTTTCACGACAGCACATTTATGATGGGATGTAGTACCTTTGAACACACCCAGAATGCTACGAGAAGCCGAGAGCTTATACAATTCTCTTTGAAGTAGCGGAGAATCGCACTTTTGACTTTGGTGAAGTCTGCTAATTATTTATCTGAGGTCTTATTAATCAATTTTATCTTTCCACGAGACTCAGAATATTCCATTTCGTCATTCAGTATTATTGAAACATTTTGGAGAATGTTTTTTCGCTTTAAGGTAAGGTAATATCATTGCAGATACGCAAACAGGAATGTAAGTAGTCGCTCAACGACTTAGTTTGACGACTTGCTTCCACGAGGAACGCAGATCCTTGCACTACGTCTGGAGAATCCGCCCTGTGTAGGCGTGTAATTATATCCGTCGCATTAGACGTGGCAAACAGTCCACTTTTCAGCGTGGAAATCATTATCAGGTGCCATCGAGCACAACTGAACTACAAATCACTGTTGTTGATGTGCAGTGATCAACACAAATTGCATAGTGAATTATTTGGCAAGTATTGTAAAATTTACGACATTACTGTAGCTCCACATTTTTTCACCCACGTGTTTGTGGAGGGCCGAGAGCCTGGTGCAGAAATATACAGGTAAAGGTGATATTATTACTCTGAACAAGTGTGATAATAAAAGTACATTATATAATAATTGCTACGGTGAATTTATCCGACGCCCATTTCACGGATGCCACGTGATAGAAAAAGTAGCGTCTGTACACGTGAGGAACCGTAGAACAGTGCATGGCCATTTATCATTTACATCTTCAAAGTGTAGAGGCTGTGTTACCAGTTATATTTAAAGCCTGTGATATCTACGACGAATACTGTAATTTTCAAGTGATAATAATGAACTACTGCATGTCTTATACTACCGCCCACGTGGTCAACTTTTTCAACACCATGTTCGAGGCCGAGACCATGGGCTAATACCATTATGGTATGAGGGAGATGTCTCGGATGGGACCAGCTTGATTATGGAACTTCTAGAACATCAAACGAGAAGGAAGGAACCGAGGATGCCTTTCCTAGGCATGTCCAGTCCATTCACGAGGTCAACTACAGGGACAGACCGAACCCTGGTCTTTGGGAGAGCCCGGATGGAAGTTCTGATGAGGACGATGCCAACCCTGAAAGCCAGAGGTGCTTTTGTTCAACCCTTGTCGTTGGACAGAGAGCTAAGTGTGAGCTCCTTCATATCGTGAGTTTTGTACAACCCTTCCTTGTTCTAGTTTCTGGTGGTATAGTTAGATTAGTGTAGTTTGTGAACCAACCGAACTTAGTGACAGCCATCTCATAGGTAGGGAATGTAATTTAGTCTAATTAGATGTCATTTATCTACAGTGATTGTGAGTCACCCTTGTGTTTGACATTTTGGTCAACCCTGGTGCAGCTTGATGGACGTCATAGGACGCCAACTTCTGCCTATTGCTAAACGTGACTGTAGTCATTTTTAGGCTACTTTGTTTAACCCTATCTGGGGTGATTTTTCAAGTCTTTGTAGACTCTTGTTAACTGCATTTTTTGCAGCCAGTCAATGTTACGCCCCTGACTTTGTTAGAGTAGTCGTATCATTTGGGTAATCGACTGTAATTACCAGTTTTGTAACTGCATTATATTTCATTTGAGATGAGCTCAGAAGCCATCCAGGTCATGTGTGGACCTTATAAGTAGAAGGGACGTTTTGCCGTTGCCTAGCATCGAACCCTGTTCCCCAACGTATCATTAAGCAGATCCAGCAGTGTGGTATTTGCGCCACAATTATTATTTTGTTGTGTCAAGTGTGATGACACGTATTTATTTGATGTTTGATACAAGTCAGAAAAAGAGTATTTTATCTTTGAGAGCAGAGAGCTCCAGCAAGTAGTGACATTGCTACCTTTTAAACGTCTTTGTTGTGAAAGACAGAGTTATATGATTGTATTCAGATTGATAGCGTGCTTTTTATGCACATATTCTTCGAGGTTTATAACCTATGGTAAAGGTATTATGATGAGGCCAGTTGTACAGTTATTATCTTGCTTAAATTGCCGGCCTAGTTTGTGTGTTGTGTCATACAGCGCAGGAATCTTGTAGCCTGCGGCGACACGAACAGGTTTAGTGAATTCTTCTCAGCGCCCGTGTGAGGACGCATGCTTCTGAGTGAGACGAACTGATGTTAACATAGGACAGAATGCTTTTAGCATTCACTTTCCCTTTCATTGCAATTATAGCTTATGGAACCCAGTGTCCATTCTTGTATCTGATCATATGTTCTGTCCCGACGCGCAGGTCGCCCACGGGCGTCGAATAGAAAGACCTGCACTCGGCCTCTCAGGAGGCCACACGACAAAAAAAAAAAAAAAAAAATATGTTCTGTAGATTGTCATTTGTTAGTTAAACGCTGTTGCGTGTACCGTTGTTTTGACGATTACAGTTATGTCAGGTTGTATTGTATTCAGATTTATAGCGTGCTTTTTATGCACATATTCTTCGAGGTTTATAACCTATGGTAAAGGTATTTTGATGAGGCCAGTTGTACAGTTATTATCTTGCTTAAATTGCCAGCCTAGTTTGTGTGTTGTGTCATACAGCGCAGGAATCTTGTAGCCTGCGGCGACACGAACAGGTTTTGTGAATTCTTCTCAGCGCCCGTGTGAGGACGCATGCTTCTGAGTGAGACGGACTGATGTTAACATAGGACAGAATGCTTTTAGCATTCACTTTCTTTGCAATTATAGCTTATGGAACCCAGTGTCCATTCTTGTATCTGATCATATGTTCTGTAGATTGTCATTTGTTAGTTAAACGCTGTTGCGTGTACCGTTGTTTTGACGAGTACAGTTATGTCAGGTTGTATTGTATTCAGATTTATAGCGTGCTTTTTATGCACATATTTTTCGAGGTTTATAACCTATGGTAAAGGTATTTTGATGAGGCCAGTTGTACAGTTATTATCTTGCTTAAATTGCCGGCCTAGTTTGTGTGTTGTGTCATACAGCGCAGGAATCTTGTAGTCTGCGGCGACACGAACAGGTTTTGTGAATTCTTCTCAGCGCCCGTGTGAGGACGCATGCTTCTGAGTGAGACGGACTGATGTTAACATAGGACAGAATGCTTTTAGCAATCACTTTCCCTTTCATTGCAATTATAGCTTATGGAACCCAGTGTCCATTCTTGTATCTGATCATATGTTCTGTAGATTGTCATTTCTTAGTTAAACGCTGTGGCGTGTACCGTTGTTTTGACGAGTACAGTTATGTCAGGCTTTCTATAGTACGTTGTAGGCTAGCCCCGTTAGTGAGGTTTTTCATGTATGAAGGTATTTTTGTGTACCATGTCCGGGACCCTTCCCGTGGACCAGATATTTAGGGAGGGTAACTGATTGTGTCCAGGCCCATCCCAGAGTTATTGAACGCAAGGCTGTGCGCCGCTGGTAACTTGTGTTATTGTGTGTCCGAGTTGTTATTGCTCGTTGATTATATTCCGACTTTTGAGTCGAGGCTTTTTGGCAGAGATGATCTCAAGGGAGACAATCCGTGCCCAGGGTTGTCAGTATTATTCACCATAAACCAACGGTAACCTAAACCGACATCTTAATAATAAAACGCATAATTTTGATAAACAAAAGCTAACTAACGAATCTTTCTGCTTAACCTTGTTCATTTGCATTTGGAACCTGCTGACATAGCCGTGCTAATGAAGGTATTTCCTGGAGGAAATTACTTTAGACCAGCTGACACTTTTTGGTGCGACTGAAGCTTGCTCGAACCTTGAGTTCGTAGCTGGTGGAGCGCAGGCCATACGATGTTAGACGTAGTCTTCACTACGCAGTCATCACCGTAATTACACACATTAGATGACTATGGCTTACAAACAGTAAACCAAGGTGCAGGCAGGCATTTGAATAAACTGTGGTCTCTTATTTATTTACTTATGATGTAAAAGTGTACGAATCCTCTATGTTACCCTTTTGTGTGCTGATTAGCACTGTGCCCGTTCGTCCTGGGGATGCGATGACCCATCTGCTATTACATCGCATTCCTGGATTTCCAGGACAGAGCGGAGTTAAATGAACATGAAGTCAAATAAGGAATGTGTCGGAAATTCAGTTGAAATATCACAAAAGCAGAGGGTAACACGAGATAAAGTATCTCCAGGGTCGTTACGAGCTTAAATTTAATTTAAAAAATACAAATATAAATGGGCGCCATCAACTGAATCCCTAGCAAACCACATCCTTCCTGGTTAAGCCTTAATTAAGAGAGGGAAAGAAATAGGAAAATCACATCATCATCAGATCACAACTAAGATAAAAACAAATTTATTCAACTTTGATAGTCAGACAGACATATTAATCACTCATCCTACCTAAGAGCATGGTCGAATGCCAACGTTAAATTGTCATTGTCCAGAAAATCGAACCATCTCTATTCTACTCTAAGTGTATTTAATCCACATAAAATAGGAAAAATTTCTAAAGTTCACTTGGGTTCTTAGGATCACCGTAGCACTATGTCTTTGCGTCACTGACATTCGTGATACCTGAGACCTAACTTCTCTTTAAATTAACATCATGAATGTGGATGTAAAAATATAATTAATCTGTCTAAACACATATATTCTAATCACATATTTTAAATATCACATAATTTATGGCTTGCATGGCATTATTCAAATGCTGAATATGTTAGTAAATTGCTCCTAAACATCGAATAATTAATTTACACTATTTACACTGTCATTAATAATTGCTTGTTTGTGAATCACAGAAAATCCACTACTCATTGGTTATAATCATCATCATCATCAAAATTAAATATTTCTCACATTAGTTCTCATCTCAAAATTCAATATATTCATGTCAGAATAATTAATTCATCGCCATTAAATCATTTAAATGAATATTATAATCATCAATCCTTTATGCTCTCTAATTATTCACACACTCTCATTTCATCATCTCCTTCAGATTAAATCATCTTAAATCATCAATATAAATTGTTTAATTCATCAACTCAAGTTGCAATTCTTCAAATCATTCAAATCATATCTCTCAATTAAATTTATTTAAATCCATTTAAATTTATTAATCATCAGCTTCTTTAATTAATTATCACCTTCTAATTCAGTTATTCATCATCTATTTAATCATCGATTAATTTATTTAAATCAGCTTATTTATTCAATCTTTAATTCATCCATTTATTTAATTCATTGATTTATTCCAAAATTTAATTTATCAATTTATTTAAATTTTATTCATCTGGTTATTTAGATTTTTATTATTTCATCTAGTCATTCTGATTTTTATTTCATTAGGTCAGATCATTAATATGCTTAAACTTCAGATTATTATTTCATTAATTATTATTATCAGATAATCTTGTATTATCAACATTATTTATTTGTATAATTTACTAACAAATCGTTTAATATGGGATATAGAACGTTGTCTTACAGTTTTATCACTTGCAAGTTATATCTCGTATTCAATTATCATGCCAAAAATTATTATTGCCTTCACAATATCACGTTGGATCTCACTATCCACAACTTCATCATCTACTCTCACTTTATCAAATACCATATTTGAATACCACAATTATTCCACAAAACTCCATAAATATTCAGCGCACAGCATGAATCTCAAAAATTATGCTAGACTGGGTTCGACAACCTCATGTCTGCCTCAAAATACATTAGCAATGTTGCAACTTCCACTTGGCAACTTCCACAAAATGCCTATCACAAACTTCACTTAATCACGTTGCATGATCTACAAATCTGGCTTCAAATTATCAACGCACACAATCTCCAATAACTGTAATTAATCTGATCACATCTAGACAACTTCTTAAACAATTAGGAAAAATATTACCTCAGTAATCGAAATCAAATTTAAAATCTGCTTTCAAATAGCATAAATTCTCTTAAAATACTCATAATTCACTTCACAGAAAAACACCAATGTGCTATAATCTCTCATATTAAAATATGCAATACTGATCTGCCTCAAAATAAATCTGACCACGTTGGATCTCACTATCCACAACTTCATCATCTACTCTCACTTTATCAAATACCATATTTGAATACCACAATTATTCCACAAAACTCCATAAATATTCATCGCACAGCATGAATCTCAAAAATTATGCTAGACTGGGTTCGACAACCTCATGTCTGCCTCAAAATACATTAGCAATGTTGCAACTTCCACTTGGCAACTTCCACAATATGCCTATCACAAACTTCACTTAATCACGTTGCATGATCTACAAATCTGGCTTCAAATTATCAACGCACACAATCTCCAATAACTGTAATTAATCTGATCACATCTAGACAACTTCTTAAACAATTAGGAAAAATATTACCTCAGTAATCGAAATCAAATTTAAAATCTGCTTTCAAATAGCATAAATTCTCTTAAAATTCTCATAATTCACTTCACAGAAAAACACCAATGTGCTATAATCTCTCACATTAAAATATGCAATACTGATCTGCCTCAAAATAAATCTGACCATTAATGATTCATCTTACATGATTCAATTACTTTAAATCCTTCTCAAAAGTATTAAACTCAATCATAAATATTATCAAAAGCATCAACTGTATCAGCTGTTAAATGAAAGTACTCTCAAAAGAGTATAGCAACAAAATATTGGATTGGCAAACAAGAATTACAAAATGTAACCCTGCTGACATTTATTTTTAATTTATTTAACAAAATTCGACTGATATGTGACTAGTAGTTTCTTGTTTGATCCTCTTACAATCTCAAGTACACTCGGATGATAAAAATGAGTTCCTCAATGGCAAGTTAGATGTGTACCACCACGCAATCGTATAAATACGAAAGGCCTTGCCTTGCAGACTATCATGATAATGCCCTGAACGATGGGTAAAGATGTGTACCACCACGCAATCGCCTAAAGCGGAAGGCCCCATCTCGTCGTCTAATGAGTGAATGTACCAGATTGGAATCAACAAGTCTCTAGTTGTCACATAAAAGCGATATTCATTCACTTGAGTGAATAACATCTCAATATCTCCAAACAATCCAATGTTAAAATCCCTACTGATGAATAATACACACTCGCTAGTATGCAATGAACTGACGAAGTAATTTAAATAATCCAATTGCAGATCACGAGTTCGAAATACTCGCCACAAAAAAATAACTGTCCAAGAAAAACTATCCTTACTTAAAAATGTCTAAAAGACCAAACATCTGCTTAATAAAGCCAACCAATGGTGAGAACTTCGTATAATGGTGCCTGCCATATCATATGGTAACGCCATATTCTAGCAAAATTGGAGCAAATAATGTCTAAGCCATGTCTAAATAATCGGAGAACTCCTACTAGAAAAATATACAAGTATGCCCAGTGTTCATGAAAAAATCATATCAGAAAGTCATAACTCTTACAGTACCTTCTCATATCAGCTGTTAATATATTTCAAAGACCGTCGATTATCCTCATGTGTGCAATAAATTTCTCGAAAGATCGACGGGAATATCGTATCACCCACGCAATAACGATTGCCTTCATATCCCAAGTGAATCAGCTGTTGGACCTCCTCTTCTTCAGGAACCGAATCCATCGCTCTGTGGTGCCATCACGTCTCTGTCTTCGCTTACTCCGACATGATGAACTGCATGTTATCCATAACGGATACTGTCCAAATTCTTACGTAAAAGTTCATAAACGCAGCGTACCCCATATTCTTCTTCTGTGTTACGCCACTGTCCCATACAATGTTCGGTTTGCTTGTTAAAAGTTCAATCTCCACAGCGGCTAAATCTCACTTGCAGAAAATAATTTTATTTAAGAAAGTGTATAAGTTTCTGAAACACCCTGTAGCTGTGTTCGTACTCGATATTTTATAATAGTTAATGAAAAAGAATTCTATTAATGCACGTGCCAATGTTCATAAGTGCATATACTTGTAACATTTCGTTTGCCTAAAAGCGTTAATGTTAGCTTGACCCCATGGTCGCTTTAACTATTCCGTTATGAAATGCATAGTTTGATAAGTCGTAATGTCATTGGAATATCTAAGTTCATTTGAAGTTCACAATAGCAGTATATGATAACTATCTGCCTGCACAATTCGATTACTGAATACAAGTCCCAACTCATAACGTTGTAACTAACTGTCGAAATGAAGTTCAGCTTCTTTAATGTTGCCTGCGTATAAAAGTCGGAACTAGCACGATCTGTTCTACTGCACTGTTTCAGAATGATCTACGCTTAAAGCTGGCCTCGCCATACCGCTTCGCTGTGCTGTTCTGCGTTACAAAATGCAGCTCGAAATAAAGTTCTCAATCGCGTTATAATGCTGTTCATTCCTTAACATTTGAAAAAGCATTGCTGCCTCGCATAGCTGTAACTATGATGTCTGAAATAATACTGTTCTAACCCCGGCTCTTCTCTTGCTTACACGGCCTGTACAGCTTGCCTCGCAACAGGTCCTCGCACCGCCTACCGTGCGTTGCTTGCCTTGACTCACTGACCTACTTTCCGCTCTCCGCTTGTTGAAGTAATACTGTCGCATTCACTCCACGCAACAAGTGCTGTACACCGCTCAACTTTGCCGTTCTCTCTGCGCATGTGTTCTACTCAGCCCTGCTGGCTGAACTCGACTGCTGTCTCTAGACTGCGTTGAACAGCTCCTACTCCGCGCTGTCACGTGATGTTCCCCTACCTTCTGCGGTCATGCGTCACAAGTATAATCTCGACCACCATCATCTCGGCTATTAAGTTATACAATAACTTAAGGGATTATCTGTCTTTCTTCAAGTTATCACCATATATATTGCTTGACATTTCTTCTCTTCTGAGATGATATAATACTATGTTCCATATAGATCTTAATAATACTTCAATATTCCTCCCATAATTCCATCTGCTTGACTGGTAGTGCCATTTTTTATCCTTGGCCTTCTACGTCATTTCCTAACATTCTTCTCGACTCGATTTGAGCGCTATCTTTACAACTTTCCCCATAAATCTCAACTACGGCTTGATGTCAGCTGGCGTAGCCGATAGCCTTAACTAGGTATCGGGTACATCTCTCCCGTACATCATCTTTTTTATCAGGCTTGAGAAAAAAAATACTCTCAGGCATTCTATACACAACATATGTACACGATAGCTCTACAATCCTCTTATTCAGCATAGTGATACTTTCTAATGCTAGCTGCGTTAAAAGTCCCCACAACTTCATTAGTATCCATTCTAACAATCTTGTAGCTGTTATTTCGGTATGTTTCATCAATTCGGAATGGACCAGCGTACAATGGCACAAATTTATGGTAGATCTTCAGTTGAATATTCGATGTGACTGGCTTCCTAATCAGCACTTCGTCATTTTCTTAAAGCGGCTCGTGAAACCTCCTTCCTGCGTGTCTCCTGGCCCTCTTCTCCGCCTGTCTTCTGAGTCTTTCTCCTGCCATCTCGACTCTTCTTTCTTGTGTAGTTTCAGGATCTACTGGTGCCTTCACGATTCGGTCCCATGGTCTGTCAGGTTTCAACCCATGATGAAGCATGGACGGAATCTGTCCTGTGCTTTCATGTATGGTGGAATTCAAACATTGACTAATGATGGGTATCACTTCCATCCATCTGTGGTGTTGTCTTGACACATATAAGCGACACATTTTACTAATTTCCAGCATAATTCTTTCGGCTGGATTTCCCTCTGGATACCGCACAGAATTAAATACATGCCTTATTCCCAAACGTTCCATAGCAGTAGAAAATTCCATACTGGTGAACTGTGATCCATGGTCACTCAACATAATTTCAGGTTTCCCCATACTTGGAATTACTGTTTTCTCTAATCTGTTGATCACGTACTTGGATGTAGCTTTCTGGATAGGGCATAGAGATACGTATTTAGAAAATACGTCTATTGTCACCAAAACAAACTGATTTCCTTTCGTCGAACCAGGAATCGGACCGAAAATGTCCGTAGCGAAAAGTTCTCTCGGCTTGCTAGGTAATATTGATCTAGGAACTTCCTTCATTAGCTTAGATGAATATTTACTTCGCTGACAACTGTCACAGGTCTTTATGACGTCGCTGATCGTTTGTCCCATTTGTCTCCAAACGAAAGTTTCTTGAGCAAGAGCCAAAGTCTTGTCTACACCTACATGAGCTGCGGTTCGGTGTATCATCCAAATAACTGGTTTGACAAGCTTGGGTGGGATCACAACTCTATGTTTAGTATGATCCTGATCGATATATTGGCATATAACACCTCCCATAATGTGATATTTTCTAGCTTCTATCTCAGTTCTTCTAAAATCTTGATCGGCTTTGTCCATCCTGCGTGTTAAAAAACGGTAGATTCTTCGCAAAGGTGCATATCTCTTCTGAGTTTGCGCTAACATCTTCAACTTTTCTAGAGTTCCCTGGTCCTCTTGAACTAGATTTATATGGTTGACAATCACCTCCTCACAAGGGTTTCTGCTCAACACATCCGCTAACAGATTTAAAATCCCATGTCTATGCACAACAGTTGGGTTAAATTGTTGTAAGAACAGAGCCCTTCTGGTGATGCGGTCACTTGCTAAGTCTGTCTTCATAATAAATTGGAGGGCTTTATGATCTGTGATCACCGTTATGTCATGTCCAAACAACACCTTTTTCCACGTCTTAAGAGCATGAACCACTGCTAATACCTCTAACTCGGTTGCATAGTAATTCTTTTCACAATTCCTGAGCTTGCGACTGGTGAAAGCTAAATATCTGTGTTTGTTGGTGTCGTCCAACTGATATAGGATACCACTGATGCCTATTTTGGATGCGTCTGTCTCCACAAAAAATCTTCTAGCAAAATCTGGGTATTCAAGTTTGACATTCTGGATCAACATGTTCTTAGCTGCTGAAAACGCTTGATCGCATCTATCGTCCCATTTCCATCGATTTCCCTTTCTTAGCAAATCCTGCAGAGGTGCCATCGTTTCAGTATATTCAGGACAATGTGTTGAAAAGAACTGACACATTCCTAAAAACTGCCGTACTTCTTTAAGCTTTCTTGGGGTTGGAAATTCTGAAATAGCCATTATCTTCTTTGGATTGGGCCTATAACCATCTCCATCGATTCTATGTCCAAGAAATTCGATTTCTTCATGAAAGAACTGACATTTGTTGAAATTCACCTTGAAGTTCGTCCTCCGGAGATCTTCAAAAAGCATTCGAAGGTGCCTGATATGCTCTTCCGCTGTCTCAGACGCTATAATCAGGTCATCAATATAGCTCACCACATGCTCCTTAACTGCATCTGATAAATTCTCATCTAGTGCTCGGATCATCACCGGACCACTATTCTTTACTCCAAAAGGTAACCGATTATATACATATGTTTTATGATCAAATAAGGACCCTGTATATTGTTTGCAGTCTTCTGCTAGTTCTATATGATAATAAGAACTAGTCAGATCAATAGTAGAAAAGAAACTATTTCCTCTGAATCTGCGCAACAATTCACGAATAACAGGTGGCCTGTCGTGTTCAGGAAGAACTCTTTCATTAAGGGCTCTAGCATCTAGGCATATCCTCAGCTTACCATTAGGTTTCTTGACAACAGCTAAAGGATTCAAATAAGCAGTCGGCATTTTCTTGATAATTCCATCTTTCTCCATATCGCTTATCATAGTACTGACTTCTTCCTTCCATTTATCCGGTATGGGATATAAATTCTTATGGTATGGTTTGTCATCCATCAACTTGATGCTGTAGGTAAAATTTTCTATGAGTCCTGGTTTATCATTGAATATGTCCTCATATTCTAAAATTGCTTGATCAAACTGTTCCTTAATTTCTGGATTATCTTACTCTTCGTGTTAGTTTTATCCTCTATAGACCTTTCAATGCTGCATACTATCTCATCCAATATATTCTCTCTAAAGAATGTCCTCTCGGATTCCTGATTTTCTATGACCCCTTCTTGAAAGTACATGCGCCTACTCTGCATATCTATGATCAGGCCACTCTCACTTAAGAAATCCACTCCTAGGATCATATCGAAATGTAGTTGACCCACAACTAGGAACATCTGTTCAAAATATTCTCTGGTTCCAATCCCAACATCTAAAAGTACCTGACTTTTACATTTCATACTTTTGTCCGGGATCACCCCTTGCATTTTGCTAACAACAGTTGGCAACATCGTAATCTCTCCTGACAATTTCAGTTCATCCAGGCAGCCTATGGATATCAAGCTCACCATAGCCCCCGTGTCCACTAGTGTCTTTATTTCCTTTCCCAAGACTTCCACACTGATAACTGGCAATTCATGTCTATTCCCACGATGTACTACGTCTTCCTCTTCAATTAAATCCTCGTCCTTGACCTGATACGTTTCAACAATGATGATTGATTCCCAATGATTAGCATCCTGATTTGAAGTTAATTTGTCGTTTTTTTTCCTTCACCACTCGTGCTTGCTCGATTAACATCTCTAATTATCTCCTCGGGTGGTGCACTAGGCTGTCTACTTTCTTGCCTTGATCTCCCATATTCTCGATTATCTTGTCTTTCATTTGGATCATTTGTTCTGCTATCCTGCCTATTGTTCTGATTAGACTGCTGACCTTGGTTCCAGTTGTATCGACCTCGATATCTATTATTGTATCTATTCCTATTTTGGTATCTAGAATTCTGATCATAGTTCCTGTATCTACTGTTTCTAGTATCTTGATCGTATGACTTCTCATATGGTCCTCGATATCGATCATTCCCACGAACGTTGTGAATATTTCCTCTATTCCCTTCGTTCCTTCTGTTTCCCAAGGAATCTCTTCTATCCGTCGGTGCTGCGTTATCGACAACTACCGCATTAACCTCTTGCGTGTTTCGATTATCGTTCCTTGCAGTTCTGGGTGTAATTTGAGCGCTTGTATAATCTAATCGGCGTAATATATCGTCATAGTGCTCAAGTGTGTTCGCTCCCGATGCTATGAGTGATCGTTGTACCTCAATTGGAAACTGTCTTGCTATAGCTTGCAAAAGCTCTTCTTCTGGCAATGAAGGAATCAAAAACTGTAATTTAGCCAATTGCGAAGTAAAGTAATTTGCATAATGCGTTGGATGTGACGTAGAGTAACGTTTCGAATACATTTCTGCTCTTACGTTCAGCTGATCTTCTGCACTCCAAAATCTCCTTAAGAATGCTATGGCAAATTGTTCCATGTTCGCAACATTACTCCTGAATGCGCGAAACCAAGTTAACGCTGGCCCGTCTAAGGCGCGTTCGACTATCCTTAGTTCTCTCTCCTTGGCTGCTCTATGTTCCGCCATGTAATCGCAAATATCTCTCAGAAATTCGACTGGTGTGACTCCTGTGTTCCCCGAAAACTTCCTTGGCTTATCGTCCAAATTTCTGATTATGGTCACTGGACCTGAGTATCGTTCACTCATACCAAACGTACTTCTTCTCGAATTCGGATTATCTTGAGGGGTTGAACTAGCCCTTTCGAATGTTACATTCTGTTGCGTTTGACGCTCTTCTCCCACGCCAACCTCTTGATTGTTCATACTGCGGTCTATCGGTGTCTGATTTATCGATACTTCCCCCGTTGTAACATTTTGACTTGTGAAACTATTTATTATAGATTCTAGTTTAGTCATCCTATCTTCTGTTCTTTTTTCTACTGTCTTGACCTTAGTCTCCAAATCATCTAACGACGTAACATTCTGCGTTCTGTTACTCTCTTCTAAATCGTTCTTTAATTTGTCTATCTTATGTTCGCATGTAGTCTTTACTGACGCGACTTGTTCCTTCAACTGATCAACATCTGTCCTAAACTGAGCTGAATCTATATTCATCGCTTCCTTATTCTCAGTAAATCTCGCTTCTAAGTTCGCCATACCTGCGATTAATTTCTCATCCAACCCTGCACGTTTTTCTTTTGCTTCGGCATCGACCTCACTATACCGTTCTTCCACCATTGCACCGACTCTATTTTTGAATAAAGCTAAGTTTTCATTAACCTTCTGCTCTATGTCATCATCAATTTTCCTAATGTATATCTGCAATCGGTTTTCTAAGGATTTCAAGTTAGAATTAAACTCTCCTAAGACTTCCTCTTTAACCGTCCCAATTACTGACTTTAAACCTTTGATTTCATTACCTAGATTCATTTCTAGACCTTTGATTTTAGATTCGAAAGATACTTCGGTAGACCACTCTTGTATTTTGCCCACATCTGCCACTAAACCATCAATGTCGAATCTCAACTTCGATACATCTGATTTGATATCTTTCTGTATAGACATAACATCTGTTCTCAAATTAAGAATATTTTCTTCTTCTCTAATTTCTAAATCAATAATATTTTTTCTTAACATTTGCACATTTTCCTGTCCTTTTATTTCTACAGCTTTTATATCTAATTATAAAGTCTTGAATATTTCATCGTTCTTTAACGTTAATCTATTCTCCAAACTAGTTAAATTGTTTTTCAACTCTGTGTTATTTTCTTCACTACGAGCTTGTAACCTAGTTTCTAACAATTTGAAACTATCCTTCAAGTTAGCTTCACTAGCTTTCAAATTATTTTCATTGCTAGCCTGTAATGATTTTAATTCATCCCTACTACTGGACTGTAATCTTTCTTCCAATAATCTCAAATTATTTTCGTTACTAGTCTGCAATGACATCAACACATCTTTACTATTTGACTGTAACCTAGTCTCTAATGACTTTAAATTATCTTTCAGATTGTCTTCATTACTAGCCTGAAATGATCTCAAATTCTCTTCATTACTAGTCTGTAATAATTGCACATTTTCTTTACAACTAGCTTCTAACCTAGCTTCTGAATCACCTATCCTTTCTTTGACTTCTGTTTCAATTTTAGAAATAGTTACTGCAATACTTGACATGCCATTCTGTAACTCTCCTAACACCTTAGCTAAATCTTCCGGTAACATAATTATATCTTTCAATAAACGTTTTATTCAGAGACGTTAGATAACAACACATCACAATGTACCAATTCCTGATTTCACTTGGGCATAAGAAAAATGACTTATAACTAAACATGATATAACACTAATATGATTAACATGATCACTGGAATGGGCATACAAGTATATTGTCTGACTAAGTTTAATAAATTTTATAACACCATTAAATGAAATTGAGATCAATCTCTTCGTAATCTAAATCTGATGTGATTCCATAGTATAAACAAAATCGAAGCCCCACGGATGGGTAAAGCCAATTCTCCCTCTCTCTCTCTCTCTCCGTTCGTCCTGGGGATGCGATGACCCATCTGCTCTTACATCGCATTCCTGGATTTCCAGGACAGAGTGGAGTTAAATGAACATGAAGTCAAATAAAGAATGTGTCGGAAATTCAGTTGAAATATCACAAAAGCAGAGGGTAACACGAGATAAAGTATCTCCAGGGTCGTTACGAGCTTAAATTTAATTAAAAAAAAAAAACAAATATAAATGCGCGCCATCAACTGAATCCCTAGCAAACCATATCCTTCCTGGTTAAGCCTTAATTAAGACAAGGAAAGAAATAGAAAAATCACATCATCATCAGATCACAACTAAGATAAACACAAATTTATTCAACTTTGATAGTCAGAGAGACATACTAAACACTCATCCTACCTAAGAGCATGGTCGAATGCCAACGTTAAATTGTCATTGTCCAGAAAATCGAACCTTCTCTATTCTACTCAAAGTGTATTTAATCCACATAAAATAGGAAAAATTTCTAAAGTTCACTTGGGTTCTCAGGATCACCGTAGCACTATGTCTTTGCGTCACTGACATTCTTGATACCTGAGACCTAACTTCTCTGTAAATTAACATCATGAATGTGGATGTAAAAATATAATTAATCTGTCTAAACACATATATTCTAATCACATATTTTAAATATCACATAATTTATGGCTTGCATGGCATTATTCAAATGCTGAATATGTTAGTAAATTGCTCCTAAACATCGAATAATTAATTTACACTATTTACACTGTCATTAATAATTGCTTGTTTGTGAATCACAGAAAATCCACTACTCATTGGTTATAATCATCATCATCATCAAAATTAAATATTTCTCACATTAGTTCTCATCTCAAAATTCAATATATTCATGTCAGAATAATTAATTCATCACCATTAAATCATTTAAATGAATATTATAATCATCAATTCTTTATGCTCTCTAATTATTCACACACTCTCATTTCATCATCTCCTTCAGATTAAATCATCTTAAATCATCAATATAAATTGTTTAATTCATCAACTCAAGTTGCAATTCTTCAAATCATTCAAATCATATCTCTCAATTAAATTTATTTAAATCCATTTAAATTTATTAATCATCAGCTTCTTTAATTAATTATCACCTTCTAATTCAGTTATTCATCATCTATTATTATTATTATTATTAATCTTGATTGGTCACATTGGACCACTTGAGTCGTTCCACAATCACTTCTTCTTTGAAGGTAGTACTGCTTGGTTCTTGCGCTCTTTCCAGTACTTTTTCATTCTTTCAGATCGGGATTTTCTCAACTCATCTGAAATCTCCATAGGCTTTCTGTGTGTCATTTCTGCAGAAAATTTGTGAGTTTTAAGAATGGTGTTAATTTTATTTTTCTCCTCGGCATCTGTTATCTTGAGTCCAACTGCTTTGAGATCTTGTTGGATTTCTTGGATCCATTTTCCTCCAGTTTTCTTTCCTAGATTTCTCATCACCAGTTGGCGTACAATTCTGTTTTCTGGAAGCCGTAAGATGTGAAAAAAATATGAAATTCTTTTGTTCTTCATTGTGCTGGTGATTGGATCAATCTCACGATAGACAGTTTCATTTGGGAGAATCCTCCAGACTCCCTCAACCTGATACTTTTTATTTATGCACGTTCTAATGATTCTTCTTTCCGTTTTGAGGAGCTGATCAGTTCTTTGTTCATTTTTAATTTGGAACAGTGTTTCACAAGCATAAGTGGCTTCAGGGAGAGTTAGAGTTTTATAATGTTGGATCTTAGTAGCTATTGATAGGCATTTTTTATTATATGTTGACCAGGTTAGAGATTGTGCCTTTTTCATTTTATTTGTTC
This sequence comes from Meconema thalassinum, assembly GCA_946902985.2. Classification (NCBI taxonomy): domain Eukaryota; kingdom Metazoa; phylum Arthropoda; class Insecta; order Orthoptera; family Tettigoniidae; genus Meconema; species Meconema thalassinum. The sequence continues at coordinate 415,952,382 of OX336394.1, forward strand.
TATTTATCCAAGTTACTTTTTCGTTTAAGTTATGTGTTATAATTTCTCCAAGATACTTAAATTGAGGAACTAGGTTAATTTTATGATCATTTATATAGACTTCATTTATATCTAAGTGTTTCATGGGCATGATCTCAGTTTTTTCAAAGGATATCTGTAATCCTATTCCTTGAGCAATTTCTTGGAGACTAGTGATCTGAGTACAAACCTCTTCCTTGTCTAGTGCTAAAAGAGCCAAGTCATCTGCAAATCCTAAGCAGTTTATTTTTATTGATGGTTTTGTTCCAATTTTGATCTTAGGAGGGTTTTCCTTTTGCCAAACCTTCATGATATAATCAAGAGCCACATTGAAAAGCAGAGGGGATAATCCATCACCTTGTCTGAGACCAGTTTTTACTGTGAAAGCTGTTGATATTTCTCCCCTAAATTTAACTTTCGAATTTGTGTTTGTTAATGTTAATTGAATGATTTTTATCAATTTAGGATGGAGACCGTATGATCTGAGGATTTTTAGCAGTGTCAGTCTATGAATACTATCATAGGCTTTCTTGAAATCTATAAAAGAGATAAAGAGTTGCTTATTTCTGTTTTTGTAATATTCCATTATTAATTTTAGGCTAAGGATTTGGTCTGGACAACTTCTGTAAGGGCGAAATCCTCCTTGATATTCTCCAAGTTGTGGTTCCAGAATGTTTTTGATCCTGTTGTAAATTATACGAGAGAAAATTTTATATGTGCAGTCCAGAAGGGTAATTCCTCTGTAGTTATCTGGGTTCGTTTTGTCTCCTTTCTTAAATAATGGATGGATTATTCCTGTGGTCCAGTGTGCAGGAATTTCTTCAGTAATCCACATTTTAACTAGATGTTGATGAAGATTTATAATCGCAGGTTTACCAGCATTTTTCCAGATTTCAGCAAAGACTAAGTCTTCGCCACAAGTTTTGTAATTTTTTTGTACTTTAATTGCGAGTTCTACTTCATTAATGTTTGGAGGATTTATTAAATCAGGTGAAGTTAAAATAGGTGTATCAGTGTATACTTGCAGGGTTTCCAGTGGATCATCACAATTTAACAGTTTCTCGAATGCTTCTGCAAGGATCTCTCTATTTTCTTGGTTAGAATGTGCTAACTTTCCTGTTTGATTTTTCAACATTAATGTTGGAGCTTCAAATTTTTTTAGATATTTACCAAATGTTTTGTAATAATCTCGAGATTGCTTTTTCTTGAAATCATCTTCTTTCTTTTCCAGTGTATTTTTAAGATGATTACGTTTCGTTTGTCTGATGATTTTATGGGTTAATTTTCTTTGTATAGTTAGTTCTAAATTTGATTCTTCTGACTTTAGAGCTTGATGTTTTATCCATGCTTGGTGTCTTTTCTCTATTGCTTGATCACAATCTACATTCCACCATTCATGTTTTTTCCTTGGATTTATTGGTGCTAACTCCTCTGCTATTGATTTTAATTTAGTGATTAATTCGTCCAATGTTTTAGTGTTGAGAGATTCTTCTCCTGTTCTTTCACAGTACTCTATATTTTTATTAAGGTAGATGGATCAAATTTCCTCCTATTGTTATTATTAGTTTTTTTCCCCCTTCTGAAGTCAGGATGTTTCCAAGTTTTGAATTTATGGGGCTGTCTTTTAAAACATGTTGATTTAGAGATTAGTTTGTGGTTTCTACAAATTTCGACTAATCTTTGACCATTTTTATTGGTTCGTTTATGTGCTGTCCATTTTCCAATTATATCTCTATATCTTCTTTCTTGTCCAAGTTGCGCATTGAAATCACCAAGGAGAATTTTGATGTTTGATGAAGGGATGTTTATTAAAGTTTGATCCAAAAGATCCCAGAATTTTTGTACTTCTTCTCTGTCTTTAATGGTGTTGTTTTTTTGATTAGTAGGAGCATGTGCATTAATAATTGTATATGTTTTATTTGCCGATTTCAAAGTTAGGGTCGTAAGTCTGGAGGATTGAGATTTAAATTCTGTTATCGAGTCAATGATTCTGAGATCTATTAAGAATCCGTTACCAAATTGTGGACAATTTTTCATAACACGTTTTCCTGGAATTCCTTTATATAATCTATATCCTTGTGATTCCAGATGGCCTTGATCACTATTTCTAATTTCCTGAAGGGCCATAATTAGAATTTTATGACTTCTCATGATATCCCTGATGATCTTCATTTTTCCAGTTTGAACCAGAGAGTTAACATTATGTATAGAAAAGAATGAGACTTGTTTAGGTTTGATTTTCCGTAGTATTTGTTTGTTTGCTACTTGATGAGTTTTCAGACGCTCCGATTCGTCATTATCTTCCGCATGAAAGCCCACCGTATCCGAATGCTGTCTTTTCTGTAATCTATCATTACAGATGGCGGAATTATTCTTCAAATGACTTTTCATGGTCGACTATCTAAGGTTTCACCTTGAGGGGAGGATAAATCCTCGAATTACAATCCTGAATGTTATTCAGAAAGGTGAAAGAACTGAGAAAATAATTCTCAGTCCCCCCCAACACTAGTCTGTTCACTGACCCAGTTTCCCGCTGGGATTGATTACCCAACCTTCCACTGGGTTGCTCAGCTTAGCAGGGGACACCACGTGCAGGTCAGTGTTGGGAGTTGGAGGGGAGAGGTTATGAGGATTCTCTTCTGCTGAATCCTTGTATTACTGATTTTGTTGGTTAGTATCATCACATCACACACCCTTTGTCCAGGTCTACATATTTATAGAACTCCCCAGGTTGATTCCTATTCATCATCTATTTAATCATCTATTAATTTATTTAAATCAGCTTATTTATTCAATCTTTAATTCATCCATTTATTTAATTCATTGATTTATTCCAAAATTTAATTTATCAATTTATTTAAATTTTATTCATCTGGTTATTTAGATTTTTATTATTTCATCTAGTCATTCTGATTTTTATTTCATTAGGTCAGATCATTAATATGCTTAAACTTCAGATTATTATTTCATTAATTATTATTATCAGAAAATCTTGTATTATCAACATTATTTATTTGTTTAATTTCCTAACAAATCGTTTAATATGGGTTATAGAACGTTGTCTTACAGTTTTATCACTTCCAAGTTATATCTCGTATTCAATTATCATGCCAAAAATTATTATTGCCTTCACAAAATCACGTTGGATCTCACTATCCACAACTTCATCATCTACTCTCACTTTATCAAATACCATATTTGAATACCACAATTATTCCACAAAACTCCATAAATATTCAGCGCACAGCATGAATCTCAAAAATTATGCTAGACTGGGTTTGACAACCTCATTTCTGCCTCAAAATACATTAGCAATGTTGCAACTTCCACTTGGCAACTTCCACAAAATGCCTATCACAAACTTCTCCAATAACTGTAATTAATCTGATCACATCTAGACAACTTCTTAAACAATTAGGAAAAATATTACCTCAGTAATCGAAATCAAATTTAAAATCTGCTTTCAAATAGCATAAATTCTCTTAAAATTCTCATAATTCACTTCACAGAAAAACACCAATGTGCTATAATCTCTCACATCAAAATATGCAATACTGATCTGCCTCAAAATAATTCTGACCATTAATGATTCATCTTGCAAGATTCAATTACTTTAAATCCTTCTCAAAGGTATTAAACTCAATCATAAAAATTATCAAAAGCAACAACTGTATCAGCTGTTAAATGAAAGTACTCTCAAAAGTGTATAGCAACAAAATATTGGATTGGCAAACAAGAATTACAAAATGTAACCCTGCTGACATTTATTTTTAATTTATTTAACAAAATTCGACTGATATGTGACTAGTAGTTTCTTGTTTGATCCTCTTACAATCTCAAGTACACTCGGATGATAAAAATGAGTTCCTCAATGGCAAGTTAGATGTGTACCACCACGCAATCGTATAAATACGAAAGGCCTTGCCTCGCAGACTATCATGATAATGCCCTGAACGATGGGTAAAGATGTGTACCACCACGCAATCGCCTAAAGCGAAAGGCCCCATCTCGTCGTCTAATGAGTGAATGTACCAGATTGGAATCAACAAGTCTCTAGTTGTCACATAAAAGCGATATTCATTCACTTGAGTGAATAACATCTTAATATCTCCAAACAATCCAATGGAAAAATCCCTACTGATGAATAATACACACTCACTAGTATGCAATGAACTGACGAAGTAATTTAAATAATCCAATTGCAGATCACGAGTTCGAAATACTCGCCACAAAAAAATAACTGTCCAAGAAAAACTATCCTTACTGAAAAATGTCTAAAAGACCAAACATCTGCTTAATAAAGCCAACCATGGTGAGAACTTCGTATAATGGTGCCTGCCATATCATATGGTAACGCCATATTCTAGCAAAATTGGAGCAAATAATGTCTAAGCCATGTCTAAATAATCGTAGAACTCCTACTAGAAAAATATACAAGTATGCCCAGTGTTCATGAAAAAATCATATCAGAAAGTTATAACTCTTACAGTACCTTCTCATATCAGCTGTTAATATATTTCAAAGATCGTCGATTATCCTCATGTGTGCAATAAATTTCTCGAAAGATCGACGGGAATATCGTATCACCCACGCAATAACGATTGCCTTCATATCCCAAGTGAATCAGCTGTTGGACCTCCTCTTCTTCAGGAACCGAATCCATCGCTCTGTGGTGCCATCACGTCTCTGTCTTCGCTTACTCCGACATGATGAACTGCATGTTATCCATAACGGATACTGTCCAAATTCTTACGTAAAAGTTCATAAACGCAGCGTACCCCATATTCTTCTTCTGTGTTACGCCACTGTCCCATACAATGTTCGGTTTGCTTGTTAAAAGTTCAATCTCCACAGCGGCTAAATCTCACTTGCAGAAAATAATTTTATTTAAGAAAGTGTATAAGTTTCTGAAACACCCTGTAGCTGTGTTCGTACTCGATATTTTATAATAGTTAATGAAAAAGAATTCTATTAATGCACGTGCCAATGTTCATAAGTGCATATACTTGTAACATTTCGTTTGCCTAAAAGCGTTAATGTTAGCTTGACCCCATGGTCGCTTTAACTATTCCGTTATGAAATGCATAGTTTGATAAGTCGTAATGTCATTGGAATATCTAAGTTCATTTGAAGTTCACAATAGCAGTATATGATAACTATCTGCCTGCACAATTCGATTACTGAATACAAGTCCCAACTCATAACGTTGTAACTAACTGTCGAAATGAAGTTCAGCTTTTTTAATGTTGCCTGCGTATAAAAGTCGGAACTAGCACGATCTGTTCTACTGCACTGTTCCAGAATGATCTACGCTTAAAGCTGGCCTCGCCATACCGCTTCGCTGTGCTGTTCTGCGTTACAAAATGCAGCTCGAAATAAAGTTCTCAATCGCGTTATAATGCTGTTCATTCCTTAACATTTGAAAAAGCATTGCTGCCTCGCATAGCTGTAACTATGATGTCTGAAATAATACTGTTCTAACCCCGGCTCTTCTCTTGCTTACACGGCCTGTACAGCTTGCCTCGCAACAGGTCCTCGCACCGCCTACCGTGCGTTGCTTGCCTTGACTCACTGACCTACTTTCCGCTCTCCGCTTGTTGAAGTAATACTGTCGCTTTCACTCCACGCAACAAGTGCTGTACACCGCTCAACTTTGCCGTTCTCTCTGCGCATGTGTTCTACTCAGCCCTGCTGGCTGAACTCGACTGCTGTCTCTAGACCGCGTTGACCAGCTCCTACTCCGCGCTGTCACGTGATGTTCCCCTACCTTCTGCGGTCATGCGTCACAAGTATAATCTCGACCACCATCATCTCGGCTATTAAGTTATACAATAACTTAAGGGATTATCTGTCTTTCTTCAAGCTATCACCATATATATTGCTTGACATTTCTTCTCTTCTGAGATGATATAATACTATGTTCCATATAGATCTTAATAATACTTCAATATTCCTCCCATAATTCCATCTGCTTGACTGGTAGTGCCATTTTTATCCTTGGCCTTCTACGTCATTTCCTAACATTCTTCTCGACTCGATTTGAGCGCTATCTTTACAACTTTCCCCATAAATCTCAACTACGGCTTGATGTCAGCAGGCGTAGCCGATAGCCTTAACTAGGTATCGGGTACAGCACTTAGTTCCTAAGAATGACTTAGATGTTTTTTATGTCTGGTCACTTAGCTTTGAATGTAATTGTTTGATATTACGGACGTCACCGCCGTAAATTTTGTTATTAATTGATAGGACTTAGCTAGATGAATTAACGTTAAATGTAAATGTGGTGATGGTATCATCCTAACTTGGATTTGTTTTGCTACCCTGTTAAATGTAAATTCTGATATTAGCTTGATCTTGTAACTTGACCTAGGGCTTTGCGTCGTACCATTTTCCTAGTGTTGCTGTTGTTGCTTTATTATTGTGAGACATCTTTCGCGAGGGTTTACTGTTACTTCTCAGGTAGGGACCTGCTCTTTATTTTTGATTATTTATTAGCTTGCGGATTAGCCGATAGAAACCCTCCGAACTAGGCTAGGGGTTTGGAAAATTTATAATAAATTTTCACGGTGTTTTACATAAGTCTGGATGTTTCTTTTCTCAGTCTAGTTTTTAAGGCGAACCTTTCCTTAGGCAGTCTATGACCTTCGTCACCATGTACCACGATCCCCGTGGACTACAGATTCTCGTGCCGCTTTGGCCTATTTGGAAGTTCACCTGATCCTCACGGCAGTTAGGTCCGACGGATGAGAAGTTAGAGAAGTCATTGCGGTTGTTGGCTATTCTGGCAGCTCCTCTGACGGGCTCAATATATATGATTGCGTGTATTTCACACAAGGTGTACTGGACCATTTTAATGTGGGTCCCTGTAAATCATATTTTTCAGTCGGGATAAGGATAGCATTTTCAATGGTTGGTACAGGGGTGATATCATACAATTGATATTGATTTCCATCCGTGATTGGCATGGTAAAGATTACAATCATTTCTTCGTCCATTGTAATTACCTGGGTTTTTGACAATTTTAAATGTTCAAATTGATGGTATTGATCTGCATGAATCATACTCTTGACAGGGTAAATAGATAGCAAATGTTTTACCAAATTTGTTAAGTTTTTCTGGAGAATAATTTCACGTTTGTCATCTCATTGAATGAGAGAGAAGTAGTTTCTTGAAGCACTTGCACTATTTTGTTATATTTATTGATGCAGATTAAAACATATTGAAGGTCTTCCGGTGGGTTGATCTTGAAATCTTCTGTCTGGAGAATACCCTGAAGTACCCTCATATTACTGGTAATATGATTTATTTCATCGTAAAATTTTTGAGCAATTGAATTTGCAAAAATACACCAATTTATTTATATGTTTTATCTCATTATTACGGATTTACATTAGTGGCTACGCTGGCTAAAGCGCAGCATTAGGTCATGGGGCCAAGCTCTCTGCTGACTCGGTAGACGCGTGGGTTCGAGCCCCACCGTCGGCCGTCCTTGAAATGGTTTTCCGTGGTTTCCCATTTTCAACACCAGGCAAATGCTGGGACGGTTCCTTCTGACAGGCCACGGCCGTTTCCTTCCACATCCTTGCCCAGTTTCTATCACCATCATTCATTTCATCTCTCCTTAACTACTCTCATGAGGTTGGCGTCAGGAAGGGCATCCGGCCGCAAAACCATCGCCACAAAGACTTTCATCGCATCTCATCCCCGACCCCGTTGGAAAAACGGGCATAATAAGGGGTAGACATACATCTCATTATTACGGATTTGTTTTTAAGTGTCTAATTGGCTTTGTAAATTATCCAAATCATCTTGGTCCAGATTACCAGAGATGAATTTAATTACTTTCCCTAATCCGTTAATTAAACCCCTCCTAGTTCTATTGGAAATGTTTGGTATTAATTTATTTAAATCCTTTTTAGTTTCTTTAGTTACTTCAATTAATTCATTTATAAAATAGGGAAAAGTATTATTGCTTTTTAATAAGCCTTCGTGGCTTAGGCGGCAGCACGCCGGCCTCTCACCGCTGGGTCCGTGGTTCAAATCTCGGTCAGTCCATGTGAGATCGGTGCTGGACTAAACGGAGGCAGACAGGTTTTTCTCCGGGTACTCCGGTTTTCCCTGTCAAAATTTCATTCCAGCAACACTCTCCACTATCATTTCATTTCATTTCATATGTCATTCATTTAATCATTGCCCCAGAGGAGTGCGTCAGGCTTCGGCAGCCGGCACAGTTCATATCCTCGCCGCTAGATGGGGGCTCCATTCATTCCATTCCTGACCCGGTCGGAGACTGGAAGCAGGCTGTGGATTTTCATTTCATTATTGCTTTTTAATACTAGACTAGAGACAGTGTCATCAATATTCTTATATGCCTCTTTTAAAGTATTAAGATTGAAATGAAACATGAATTTGTGATAGTTGTTAATTATTACAGCAGGTCCCAGGATCGGCGTAGAATCCTGGAGTTTTTACGGGTTCTGTGTGAATGATGGCATACCCTGGTAGGAATCTGTAATGGGAAGAATTTTCCTCTTAGGCTTTATATCACGGAAGTTTCGGACATGAGTTTTATCGTTTTTCATTTTACAATAAACTCGGGTTTTCCTCGATTTTGGTTATTGTGCCTTCTTCTTCTTCTCCTTTTACGGCTTCATTGGACCACTTCAGTCAATCATTTCTTGGTCCTCTTCTTCAGTAAGTTTCCTTTCCGAGTCGCCCAGTAGCTTTTCATTCGCTCTGATCTTCTCAGGCGTTCTTCATCTGTAAATACCCTTTTTACTGTATTACATTTGTCTATTTTAGCCTGAAATCTTAGTTTTATATCTCTCAGTTTTTTTATGTTTTTGTTTTGTTTTGCAAGTCATCCAAGGTTATTTCTAATTCTTTCATATCTTCTCTAATTTCCTTAATCCATCCTACTTGTTGTTTCATATTCCAAAGTTTCACTACAATTTTTCTAGATAACCTGGTTTCTGGTGCCCTCATGATGTGACCAAAAAAAGAAATCCGTTTCTTCCAAATAGTATCAGTGATGGGCTCCAGTTCTCTGTATACCACTTCATTTGGGACTATCCGCCACTGTTCATCTTTCTGATATTTTCTATTTATGCATGTTCTAGCTATTCTTCTTTCTACTTTTAAAATTTCGTCGATTCTGTTTTTCTGAGTAACTTTAAAAAGAGTTTCACTTCCATATGTCACCTCTGGTTGAATCACCGTCTTGTAATGTTTATTTTTGTTGTGCTTGACAGACATTTTCTTTTATATGTAGACCATGTTAATTTTTGGGCTTTTATAATTTTATTAGTTCTTTCTTGCCATGCAGGTTTCTCATCGAAGTTGTAAGTTATAATTTCTCCTAAGTATTTAAATTGCTTCACTATTTTAACTTTCTTGTTATTTACTGTTATGTGATTGATTACAAGTAGATTTGCTACCATTATCTCTGTCTTTTCAAATGACATCTGAAGTCCAATTTTTTGTGCTATATTTTGTAGGCTTATTATTTGATTTCTGGCTTCTTGATAGTATTAGCCAGTAACGCTAAGTCATCTGCGAATCCCAAGCAATTTAAGTCTATTTGATCTTTCTTGGTTCCAATTCTTACGCTACTAGGATTTTCTCTGTACCATTCCCTCATTACATATTCCAAAGCACAATTGAAAAGTAGATGTGATAAACCATCTCCTTGTCTTAATCCTTTTTAATCGAAAACGGTTCAGATATTTCTCCTCTGAATTTTACTTTAGATTTAGTGTGTGTGAGAGTTAGTTTTATAATTTTTATTAATGTGGGATGAAGTCCGAAATTCCTTAGTATTTTCAGCAATGAAGATCTATGTATACAATCATAAGCTTTTTTGAAGTCTACGAAGGTTATGACTTGCTGTTTTTGGCTACGTTTGTAGTAGTCCATTACTAATTTTAAGGTGATTATCTGTTCAGGGCAGCTTCGCCATGGCCAAAATACACCTTGATATTCTCCTATTTCCAGTTCTAATTGATCTTTACAACGATTATATAGAATTCGTGACATGATTTTATATGTGATATCCAAAAGGGAAATTCCTCGATAGTTGTCAGGATTCGATTTTTCTCCTTTCTTGTGTAATGGATGTATTATAGCTGTAGTCCAATGGTCTGGCAGTTCTTCTTTGATCCAAATGTTCACTATGCATTGGTGTAATGAAATCTTGACTGGTTCTGCTGCATATTTCCACAATTCTGCAAATGTTTGATCTTCTCCACTCGCTTTGTAGTTTTTGAGCTCTCTCAGAGCTTTGTAGACTTCTTGGATTGTGGGTGGATTTATGTTTTCTGATGGTGTTTTAATAGTGGTGTCCGGATTTATTTGAAGCAGTTCTGGTGGATCTTCGCAATTTAGCAACTTGTTAAATGTTTCTGCTAAAATTTCTGTATTTCTTTTTTTTTACTATGAGCCAACTCGCCATTTTGGTCTTTTAACATTAATGTTGGAGGTTCATATCTTTGTAGTTTATTGCTAAGAATGTTCTGGTAATCCCTTGAGTTTGTTTCCGCGCTATTTGTTTCGATCATCAGAAGTATATCCTTTTGGTATAGCCGTTTAACCCTTCGTATTATTTTTTGAGTTAACATCCTTTATTTTATGAGATCCAAGTGTGATTCATCTGCTTTTTGACTCTGATACCGTAACCAGCTTTGATGTCTATCTTCCTCTGTACTATCACACTCATCGTTCAACCATTGTTGTTTCTTCCTTGGATTTATTGGGGCTACTTGTTCAGCTATTTGTTTCAATTCGGGAACTATTTCCTCTAGACCATCTGTTATTTTAATATATCTAGTTCGTTCTTTGTATCCCTTGTTATTTATTAGTTTATGAGGGTCGTATGTTCTCTTCTTTTTAGGTGAGTTTTTTTCTTTGTCAACGGGGTGAATTTAATTTTAATCTTTATCATGTAATGATCCGATCCAGTATCTGTTCATCTCAGAACTTTCACATTGTAGATCTCCCTGTGATAGTTCTTATCCATACAAACATGATCTAGTTGCCATTCACCTTTTTTCCAATCAGGATGTTTCCAAGTTTTGAGTTTATTTGGTCTTCTCTTGAAGTAAGTTGATTTGGAGATCATATCATGGTTCCTGCAAAATTCCACCAGTCTTATACCATTCCTGTTTGTTCTTCTCTGTGCTGGCCATTTTCCTATTATGTCTCTATATCTTTTTTCCTTCCCTAACTGGGCATTAAAGTCTCCAATTAAAATTTTGGTGTGACTTTTATTTATGTTTGTCGCTGTCTGATCTAAAAGCTCCCAAAATCCCTCCACATCATCTTTGTGTTCTTTCTTATTATTTTTATCAATAGTTGGGGCATGGGCATTTAGAATGGTATATGTTATATTTGCAGCTTTTAGAGTTAGTGTCGAGAGCCTAGGGGATAATGCTTAAAATTATACAAATTTTTCTATTTTCTGTTTCTGGTTAGGGGATCCAAAACATAAACTACCTCACCTATTTTATAGGGGTGTTCAAAGGTTGAAGCTCTTGGATCGGGCATTCTTTCATTCAAAACTTTAATTTGGCTTGCTTGTCTTTGTATGTATTCATTAATTTTTGGTGATGGGGAGAAAATGTGGTCCAATGCTTTGTAGTATGGGCCATATAGGACGTTAAATTGTGGTTGCTTGGTTGCTGTGTGAATTGAGGAATTTTAATTTGTGATTGCAGTGATTATGAGCTGTGGCAACGGGGTAAATTTATCGTGATCTCTCGAAATTCTTAATTTTTCGAGGAGGGTGGAATTCAATATTTCCACGGGTGAATGTGAGGTTGAATTCAGAGGTGTGGTGGCATGATACTCAATGTTCGTAGCTTTACAGTACTCTGTAATTAAGCTATTTTCAAATTCTCCTCTTTGATCATGAGTGATTATTTTGGGATACCCATGGTGCGAAAAATAAACTTGTAATTGGTTCAAAACTGACATAGCTGTACCATTAGTTAATACGTATGCTTGTCCGTATTTAGAAAATACGTCCAATATCGTTAAAATGCGATTCTGTTCAAAATCAAAAGTGTCAATGTGAACTATTCCTTTGACACAAATTGCATTGATTTATTAGGTTTCTGATCTGTTCTTTTAAATGTGGCCAATAGTACTTGGTTCGAAGGTGCTCATATGTTTCAATAATACTATTGTGATTTATGGAATGGTATTGCAGTATCAGCTGTTTTTGAGTTTCCGAACATTCTATGTCCTCTAAAAATTTAGATGTCCTGATAATTAGCAATTCTGAAGTAAATAATCTCTGGCATACTCTGATAAATGGGATCTCAAGTGTTACATCATCAAGATAGGCGGCGTACCTGTTTGAAGTATTTATGACTTTAAGAAGGTGTCCCTTTAAATCGTCATAAAGATTTTTCTGTGTTACAATCATGACGTGGCGGGTAAATCTCTTAAATAATTTCTGTTCTAGAATCTTTGGAAATTCTCCGTATTTTACTATGATCTCGTTACGGTTTTGATTCAAATTTCTTTCTGATATTTTTAAAGTGAAAATTGGGTCTTCCTGATTGGAATGTACAGTTTCATTATCCATTTCATGCTGGTATGTATCATCTTCAGGGATGGCTACATTAGAAACTGTTTCCTCATTTATATGCACTTTTATTCGTGAAAGTGCATCCGCGACATAGGTCTAATTGGTTTTTCCTTTGACATATTTTATGTCAAAATCGAACTCTCCTAATTTTATTTTCCAGCGATAAAGTCTTGAACTGGGATCTTTCAGAGCAAAAAGCCAGTGGAGCGGACGATGATCACATTCTACAGTGAAGTGTCGTCCCCATAAATAAGGCTTAAATTGTTTGCTAGTTTCTACTATGGCAAGCAGTTCTCTTTCTATTGTTGAATAATTTCTCTCGGCGGGATTTAAAGTTTTGGAATAATAAGGAATAGGATGTCCCTTCTTTGTGAAAACACTGCCTAATGCGAAGTCTGAGCTGTCCGTGGTTAACACGAATGGTTCCTCAAAATCTGGATAGGCTAATACTGGCGCATTTATTAACAGGGTTTTTAGGGTTTCAAATGCAGATTTGTACTTGGGATTTTCTGCATCAATTTTGGTTCCTTTCTTTAAGCAGCGGGTCATTGGATATGCAATTTTGGCAAAAGCTTTTAGAAACTTCCTGTAAAAACCCGCAAGACCTAGAAATTGTTTGATTTCTCTCGTGGTCTTGGGAATGGGGTAGTTTTTAACTACTTCAATTTTTTCAGGGTTTGGCTTTACACTGTCCTGCGAGACAACATACCCTAGGAAAGCTATTTCCTTGTGGAGAAATTCAGTCTTACCAAGCTGTATCTTCAGGTTCACCTCTCGTAATTTCTGCATTACAAGTGTTAAGTGTTGTCTATATTCCTCTAGGAATTTGCTGTATATGATGATGTCATCAATATACACAAAACATAACTTGTAAAGAAAAGGGCGTAGGACGTTGTCCATTACACGCTGAAAAGTGGCAGGAGCATTTTTAAGACCAAACGGCATTCTACAGTATTGTAGATGACGATTATCTATAGTAAAAGCTGTCTTTTCTATAGATCTAGAATCCATCTCAATTTGATGAAATCCTTGGGCGAGGTCTAAAGTCGAGTAATTGCGAGTGTGTCTAAATTATCTAGAATCTCTTCTATCCTAGGAAGAGGATATTTGTCTTCAATGGTCTTTTTATTTAGTTGCCTGAAGTCTATGACCAGTCTCCATTTCTTTTGTCCTGAAGCATCTAGCCTCAAGGGTTGTTGGTTCTGCGGTCTCGAATTGTGTGGGTTCGATCCCTGAAAAGGTTGAAAGTTCGGTTGTGGGCTAGGATTTCTAAATTGTGGGTTCGGTTGGGTAAAGAAAGGTCGGGCTTGAGGAAAGTATTGATTCTGCGGCTTGGGATATGCAAATGGATTGTGAATGGCATGGTTTAGTGGTTATATTGGACAAAAAGGAGCAATCCGATTAGGTGGAGCTTGTTGCGGTGGCATATGACCGGCGCCAATATTGGGAGGATAATTCAATGTTCCTCTCAACTGGTCCATATAGCTCTCATGAGCTCAATCATTGTCATAAGTTCGACAAGTCCTTAGTGCATGGCTTAGGTCTGTTACTTCGGTGTATCGTAAGTAGGCTCGGTACGGTTCTAGGATACCGGCTTTAAAAGTGTTTAGGCTCAAATCATCTAATTCTCGTAATTTGAGCTCTAATATCTGATCATGATAATTCGTTTTACACAAACTCTTGCACTGTAAGACTAGAGCATCTAACCTGTCATGGTATTCAGTGTAACTTTCGTTTCTGTTTTGAAAATAATTTGACATTTCCTGCACTAGCAATCTTTCATTTTTAACGTCTCCAAATTTTCTGATTAATTTCTCTTTAAGTTTTTCATAACTACTGTTCGCGTCAAGATCTCCTTTCAATTTTGACGTTATGACGTTGAAAAAAAATCATTAATGATGTTATCATTGGTAGTCGCAGAAGCTCTCTTGTGTGTGTTGAAAAAACTATCACATCTTGCTAAAAAGTAATCCAAGCTGCAAGATGCGCTTCCATTGAATTCAGGTAACAACTGAATCTGGGCATATTCAAATGTTGATAACAATTCCGTCTCCGGCATTGTTAAGTCAATGACTAATTGATTAGTTTAATTTAAAACAATTAAATATTATTTATTTATTATCACTTGGTTAAAGGAAAAATTATTTATTATTATTATTGCTATTATTAACTTAATGTTAATTAAGAATGATACGTGAAAGTGCCCCGTTCAGGTTTTCACAATATATGAGAATAATAATTGATTTATTTATTATTCATATTATTACTTTTAATATTGCTGTTTATGAATTATGGATTAATTCAAAAGAATAATGGCATGCAAAACTTGTTCTATTTTTAACGCGCACTCACTTCTTTTGAAACGCAAAATAAGTTATTATTAACGCTCTTCCTTAAAATTTGAGAAATGAATTATGTCATAAACAAGTAATATGTAAGGTATCACAAAAAAACAGGGTACTTTGAATGTACTCACAGCCAGGAAATGATGATCAGCATGGACTGCATTCCGGTCTGCGTAGTCGGTTGGCTTCCTTCTGCGATGTCGTGCTATCGAAAGGCCCCTCTCGGAGTTGTCGGTGCGCACGTACAGCAGCTACTGATGCCGATAGATGGCGTCAGAAGGCGCTTGTTTCAGCGTTGCCGGCTCACCTCCTCTCGTTCCGTAGCCGGTTGGGTTTCTTCAATGTCGTTCGAGTGATCCAAAGGCCCCTTAACGGAGTTGTCGGTATACTCGCGTGGCGATGGCGTTTGATTACTGTCGAAAGACGCTTATTTCAGCGTTGTCGGCTAGCTTCCTCCCTTAAAGCTGGCAGGTGAGTTGATGGACGAAAGGCCTCCAGTGAGGTTGTCGGTACCACTTCCTTCCTGTCGGCCTAGTTCAGATGATCAAGATGACTTCAGTATTTTTCGGGATGATATTGGCTTTCTTGGATAGGCAACGAAAGGCGCCACTTGAACTCTTGGCTTCGTTGAGCGTTGTCAGTATACCTGGTCCAATCAGCACGTAGATCTGGTGGCGATCATGAATCAATCACAGCACGGGCCCCCAATTAAGTTTGTAGTCCCGGATGGGTCTCCAATTAAATATGTAGATCCCTTTCGAATCCCAGACAGGACTCCAATTAAGTACACTGCTTCCAGGCGGGACAACATTATGACATTTTCCACACAGGTTCTCCTCGAGACTGGTATATCTTGAATCAACTGAACACGAAGATTCCCAATGAATGTTATTTATTTTCAGTCGACCGACAAATAATACATTCACAGCAGTTGTTAATTATGTACAAGGCATGTAGCCTGACTGCGGAGCAGTCTCAAAAGTTACAAATGAAGAAGAAGAGATACAAAGTAGAAGAGGTCGATCTGCTCTCGTGCGCCAAGTTAAATACTGGATAATACCTGGTGGGGGTTATGAGTTTCTCTGAAGGACTAGCCAATCAGAAGCTTGTTTCTTTAGGAGGGAGTTGTCTCCCTAAGTGGGGAAAATAATGCGTAAAATGTTGAAGGTTAGCTAAGGATTCCTTCTAGACTATTCTAAAACTCCGTAGTAAATAACTCTCAAGGCTTTCTTAAGAAAAGAGAGCTGTTTACTGGCGGCTTCCATGTCTTTAAATGGAGAGAGCTTGTTTCAGATTATCTGTCTGAGATATCTTGTTTTTAGATGGCTAATTCTTGTAAGGTTCATTTTTTAACTTTATGGCTTGGCGAGGCTCTGGCGAGGCTCTCTCTTAAATGGTATGTCAACAGACTTCGTTTCCAACGAGAAGAAATAATAATAATAATATATTTTAGAAACCAAACTCATTGGAACACATAGTCCTAGGTTCTGTTCTTGACGGGGAATATAAGTAGTGTACTCTTTGCAACTACAATATTTGCGGGCGAAGCCGCGACGGGTAATGCTAGTTATATATAAACTTTTGAAATAACGGTGGTTTAGGGCTCTGAGGGATGTTAAACGCGAAGATATGTCGAATTTTTCCGGAAGTCGCAACATGGTACCCATTGCAATAACATCCACCTAAAGCAGAGCCGATAGACCGGCCCATGGCTTTGTTTTTGCAGAATCGCTCTTGGCCGATATATCTCCCTCTGGCACTATAAGGGTTGATATGCAAAATACAATCAGAATATGACTGCAAAACATTAAACAATTAATTGTCAACATCTTTGTTTACACAGTCCTGAGTAAGACATGTGCGATAGAGCTTGTCAACCATTTCCGGGCAGGTGGCCAGTAGACAGCAATGATTCCGTCTAATCTGTCCCATCGTAGATCAGGGGTGGTCTTTAACCCTTCTCATCACCGAAAACGTTATCTCTGCAGAACAGCTTGAAGCAGGTACGACGAGAAGATTGAATTGAGATAAATGCCTTATGTATTGAGGCTTGTCCCCCTTGAAACTTACAATAGAATTTACAACGTACGTGAAAATGTGAACGACAAGTTTTACTTTGATGATTCAATGTGAACCCTCCCACCAGGAAGGTATACCATAGGTGTTATTTATGAACACATTTAAATAGTTCTTGTGAAACAATATGGATTAAAGACATTTCTTGATGGAACACACATTATTGAACTTGTAGGCAACACCATAATTCATCGTTGTAGTAGGCCTATTTTATCCTCGTTAAAGATTAATTTTAAAACACAAGCAGATTCCTTCGGCCCTTTACTTGGGTTTTGACCTCAAGTTCTTGTACCAAACGAAATGCACCACTCAGAACACGAAGTGAAATTAATTGAGGACTATCACGTGTCTGTCACGTGTAATATTATTAGCAACGTGTACGCTAATCAGGAGCCAACCCATTGGCTTTATGATTTTATTGTGACATTACGCAGTAGCTACATTAGTTCTGAAAACCATCCGGTGGTTCCTTATAATTGTGTGGGCGTGAACAACATTAGTAATATTACCTTAAGACTGGTAAATAGAAATCAACAACTCATTCAACTTGATTCTCACACACCTGTGACCTACAAATTGGTTTTAAAACCACTATGAAGTTGGTGGATAAAGCAACAACACCGTCTAGTAATGACGTTAGTTGTTTGCAACGTGAATACAAGTTAACACGTAAGGACAAGCAGATTTTACAACACCTGGGTTACAACGTATGACTACATGGTGAATTCTATCCTAGAGGCGGTGAACGAGATCGAGGTGCAAGACGGCATTCTAAGAATTGATCCTCATTCCTATCAAGCCCAAACACTAGGATTAAATTACAATGAAGGGATTAAAGTTGTTATATTTACACCCTACCACATTAAAGTGTCATTCAGATTGAAGATCGGCTCACAAAAGCTTATGGCTCTACACCCACTACATCCAAGATAGCCAACCATGCTTTAGCCTTTCTTTCTTCAGAAGGGCGCTATTCGATTAATGATATTCTAGTAGATAGCACCTGAAATGTGGGTATTTCAAGTCTCATGAAGATGTATCCTCCTTATAGTGTTGAAGAATGTAAAACACTTCCCATGGCTGGTTGGTCTCCCGACTCGAAAAGAAGACTGGATGATTCACACAGATGGGACCTTTACAGGATTTTTACAGCTTCGAATGAATTTAGGCTTTGCCGATGATCACCAGCGTATTGTGGTAAACGGAAGGCAAGTTCTTTATCTGGTTAGAGACGGGAGCGATTATAATGTGCTCAAAGGAGCCGATGATGCAGCCATAGATTCAAAAATTCAATTACAACATATTCTATGGAAAGTATCACACGTTACCCTTTCTGATATAAAAAAAACTGAACATGCTCGAATATGCCTCTACCCATGCAATTTAGAATCTGGACGCTACATGAATACTTACTATTGCCAACTAGCAACACACACCGTTGGTCTGTACAATCAGCACGCTACACCGAGAGACCTCTGTACATTATTATTGGTTTTCAAACTACTCGCAAGTATCAACAAACCAAAGATGTCACTGAATTTGACCACATACACTTGAGAAATATACGTCTTTTCCTAAACAGTGCTATTTTTCCCTGTGAAGGATTAGATTTCATTTATAAAATAGGTATGGTCCACTCTACGACATGCTTTCTAAATTTAGGTCACCTTATTATCAAAAAGAAGATTGTACCATGTTGGCACCCCAAGAGTTTAAAGCAAAATCGACAGTGGTGGTCTTTGACTGTTCCTACTTAGAAGAATCTGTAAAAACATCCAATATTGAAATCATACTAGATTTTGAAATTCATGACAATGTCCCGTTAAACACCACCGCAACCATAAAAGGCAACCATAAGTCAGGCAGCTGAGTCATGGATTACCTCAAAGTGACAAGAGATGCCACACCATTGAATTTATAATCCGAGGAACATCGTTTCAATACATTTGCTACATGGCCTGTGCCTTTTATTAACCCTCGAGGATTGACAGCTGCTGGTTTTTATTATTTAAAATCAAGAGATGAGGTGAAATGTGATTTTAGTCCTATCGCCATAAACCGGTGGGAACAGGGTGATGAACCTTTACAAGAACATCAGCGCTGGTCCCCTGCCAGCCCCTACCTCCGTGGAATAGATATGGGTAATATACCAGGGAATTCAAAGTATCCATCTATAGTGCCCATGAGTGATGGAGAAAATTATGATACATGTGGACATTATGACATTCACGGTGCTCCGGTTGACAGTACAGAACAAGGTGAAGAAAGGATGAATGTGGACACTCCTGTCTTGTGACATTGGGTCACCACAGGTGTCATGGACGACATAAACACAAAATACGATGTTGTATAAATTGGTATCGTACCTATCCCAGAATGTCAAAAATATAAACCCTTTTATGGTTTTTATGTGAATAAAATGGTATAATAAAATTTATGTTGTTATTATTTCTAAACCTCATTAGTCGGTAGTCAGTAGTCAGTCGGCTTTGGTCCAGAAAAGAGTAAACATGTCACGTACACTGGTGGTAGATACCCAAGGCTTTAAGGTGAACGAGAACAAGGTTATATTTAAAGAGGTGGCCATATTGATTGCACGACACATTGGTCACCTAAAGTGACTCATTTTGTGTTTAAACCACCATTTCCACTGGAGTTTCAGTCTGTTTTAAGATCAAAATCATACCCATTGGATACAATCCCATGTAGAATTGCAATGGAACGAGGGAACCATTCCCTATAAACATCTAGCCTTGGTATTAAACGCTCATTTATCAATGGCTAATATTGTATGTTTGAATGGAAATGAAATACTTTAATGGATTCGACCTTTTCTGCCCCCCACGTGTGAATGTGTGAATCTCATGGATTTGGGGTGTCCTTCACTGCATACGCTTTTTCAAGAAAATCGACTTTTAATGGCAAAAATATTCTAGCCGTTTTCCATGTATGGAATCTGTTCGATTGGCTAACGAGAAATGCATGTCGTGACGTCATGGACACGATTAAAACGCAACTATTACTCGTTCCTGCCTGCAGTGGGATTATCACTAGTGAGTTGTAAACAGTCTACAGAGCATCATGTCTGTGTCCTCATTGTTGGAATGTGAGAATTATGCCACCGAGCAGGCGATTGGAAAATATTTCGTGTGCAAAAAAAAAAAAAACTAGACAGTTTCACAAAAGAAGAATTAAATTCATTGCAAAAATCATTTATTTATTATGTGGCCGATAATGCAGTGACAGAAATATGGCAACATGTACCGAAATCGTGGACTCATGACCCTGTGTTAAGTGAATTGCAACCCTGCAGTAACTACCAGCATCACCATGATGTAGCCATGACCAAAATTCCTTCAGTTCGACAACGTCAAACATGTCAGCTTGTAAAATTATATCATGGAAATTAAACCTTAAACAACGACTTTGATTCATCATTCCACGGGTGCCATGGCGAGAAAAAAGCAACCACATCCTCAACAGAGAGGGAAGATCAAAACTATTCGTCATCGACTGAAAGAGATGTGCCAAACCTGTATTAGTCGTGGTGTCATTGGCAAACTGATAAACTTACTACCCTTTGAAATAAACTTACTAGTCCAGTCAATAGACGAACTTCACCCTACATCAGATGCGGGATCGCTTTTTATTTTTGGATGTTGTTTAGGACCATTAGGTAGTTATTCATCCCAGTTTCTGTTATCCCCTCCCTCTTGCTTCGTCCGCCATCTTGAAAAAACTGCCAGAAATCGGCACCTTTTTCAATTTTTGGCCTCTAGCTCATTTCCTGTTCAAATTTTTTAAGATATGTCAAAATAAGGAAATGTAGATTACTGAATTTCCAACAACCTTGATGTGAAAGTTTTTCTGTAGAACCAAGCATATTCGAGATACGAGAAGGCGAAAAAGCGCGAAATTGGCGATTCGGCAAATTTCTCACTTTTGCTCCACTTTCCATCGCAAAAACAGAGGGAAGACTTGATCTCAGGAAAACGTTTATTGAATGAATGATGTAGAGAATTTTATTTCCTTTGAAACTCATATATCAAAAAAATAATTACGAGCAATGTGTAGGAGTGGGGGTAAATTGAAGAAAACTAGAGGAAATGCGTTTTTTGTGATTCAGCCCTGGAGCGCCATGTTGGTGATAGTTTCTCGTTTTCATTATATTACAACCATTTTATGAACACAGCAGAGCATCTAAATAATATTTAGACAATTTTTTGGATAAATATGAATAGATGGGAAAGAACAAATTCGTTACACATTCATTTACAAATGTTAGTGTGTATTTACAAAATATAGATTACAATACAATGCGTTTTACATATTAATTATTTACATATTAATTGTTAGGGAATAATGAACACACTAAAATAAAAACTTTAAAATAGATGTGTGGGAGGTTGCTACAGTAACCAGAGACGTTTCGCAAGGGGGGTCGGGAGAGCTAAGTCATACGCAGGGTCTCCGTCGAATGGTATGGAAAGGTCGTCGATGTTTTCCTCTTCCTCGTCAGCGGCTATTAAGAGACGGTTGTCGCAGGACTTTCCGCCGCTGCAGAATTTGCAGAAAGTGGAGCAATGCAGACCGGCTTTTCTGCATCCACATGCTGCGGAACAGCCGGTGACAAGCCTGCATGATACCGTCTTCAGCAGGGTACGAGGAGCTGCATCTCTGGTGGCTGTTGTCGGAATCAATCCCCTGCTTCCTCTTGTCCAGCCAAAGATGATCGGGTCATTCGTCCTGCTCATCCAGGACATCACTTGGTGGTATACTCTCAAGGAGTGGTATCGCGCTGCATCGGAGGTTGGGGGCAGCTTTTCCAGGTTCAAGTTTGTCGTGGTGGCAACACATTTGGGTGTCGGAGGTCAGAAAGTGATTGGTCGATTTCCCCTCCTTAGAGGACGACCAATATTTGGTCTCCTGCTTTGGAGATGTCCTCCAATGTGGCTTCTGGGTCCATGAAGACATCACTTATCTGTTTTAAAAGTACTTTAAAAGTACAGTTATATGAGTCATATTAATATCCTCTGTATGTACTACTATACTTGAAAAACCTTCAGTGAAATCCATGAGAAGATCAATGCGAACTTATAGAAACTTATAAAACCTTTGTGTAGATAGCTTTTATAAAAAATATTTTCGTATTTTATAAAAAACAAACTTTTATCTGAGGAATTAATTAACTTACTGGTTTCAATTTTATATTTAGACAGGGTAATCTAACTATAATACTGTAGTGCCCAAAGTTTCAAATGTGGACATGGAAAGTACAGATTTTTACATTTTCACCAGTCTGTCCTCTCAT
Source organism: Meconema thalassinum (assembly GCA_946902985.2). NCBI lineage: Eukaryota > Metazoa > Arthropoda > Insecta > Orthoptera > Tettigoniidae > Meconema > Meconema thalassinum. The sequence continues at coordinate 415,974,721 of OX336394.1, forward strand.
GTTTGCAAATCGTTCTTAAGTTTATGAAAGCCAATAGTAGGCTACATATTGTAAAATAATCCTTTTCATGAACCTTATTCTCTTCTCATGATTTCTGCACCTGTTTTAGCCGGATAAATTGTCGGGATAGCCTCGATACTGAAACATATGTACTAACCCAATACCTAAATTATTGGTTTGGTTCTACTATTGACTCTGTTGAAACAATGATGCAGCATGGAAGGGAGAAGTTAACAAGCTGGTAGTCCTAATCTAATACATGTCTTCATGCATTTTATAGAAATCTTACTGGTCTAGAAAGTCTGAGAACAACGTTGGAACTGTTCAAGCTAAAGGAATTCCAGGGAGTTGGTCATATGAGGAGGAACCAGACCTGCCTATTGGAATAGGAATCCAGCATTTAGAAAAGGTAATTAGAACAACTTCAACTCTTATCAGTAACAGTAGGTGTTGAGCTAGAACTAGGTAGATTGCTGAGTGAACAACACGGCAGTGAGAGCTTCGAAAACATTGTGTATTTAAGAGTGTATTCGAGAAAGAAACTAAACCATATTTGTCACCCGACAATGTAAGTGTATACGTTGCCCAGTAACTAATAAGAACATCAATTGCAATTACTAACTTCCTCGTAAATTGGTTAAATAGGAGTTTTCACCTGCATCGGCAACATGGGCGACTGTGAAGAGTGTGGTGGTAGCTTGGGGAAGGCTGGAAATATACAGTGTGGTTCATGTAAAAAGTGGTTCCGCAAGAAGTGCGTGAATACATTGAACAGATTCACCGAGTGGCTGTGTGTGCAATGTGTGGACTATAGTGCAACTATAAGTGACAGTGTAAGTAACAAAGATACTCCATCAATGGAGAATATTTATGGAATGCTGAAGGACTTAAAAGAACAACTTAAAATCATAAAAGACGAACAAAGAGCGAGAGAGACTGATCTAGGTACGGTAACTCAATGGAATTGTGCCAGAAGAAACTAGACGATTGTGTAACATTAATTTCTAACCAGCAGATATAAATTAAGGAATGTAAAGGGCACATTGACACATTAACCTAGCAAAATGTCAATCTCAAGGCGAAGCTAAAATCCCTAGAAAACCACCTAGGAGAATCTGAGCAGTACACACGTCGGAATACGGTGGAAATACACGGAGTCCCTGAAGTTCCTAACCAAAACATTATTGAAACTCTGAAGAAAGTAGGCCAAGCTCTGGATGTGGTCATCACTGAAACAATGGTAGATGCCTGTCATCGACTGCCTAAGTCACCTAATCATCAACACAGTGGCTTCATCTCAAAATTCGGTCGGCGGTACGACAAGGAGCATTTCATGGAGCGTCGCCGGGTGAAACGGAATCTCTCCACTCGTCACGTCGGTCTTCCTGGCGACAGTGTAATTTATGTGAACGAGAGTTTATCACCAGAGAAGAGAAAATTACTGTCACAAGCTCGGAACATCCGGAGAGAGAAGGAGTATTCTTTCTTGAGGGTAATAAATGGACACATTAAAATACGCAAATCTGAAGGTTCTCGAGTCATCGTAATTCGAAATGAGGATGACCTGAACACTCTCTAATGGTATCAAAACCTAGATTATCCATTTATTATCAAAATGTAGGAGGAATGAATACAACATTAGATTTATTCAATGAAAACCTGATCACCAAAAGCATGGCTTAATTCTAATTACAGAAACTTGGTTATCTAGTAAAATTGCTGACAGTGACCTCTGTTCTGATATGTACAGAGTGTACAGGGCTGAGAGGCTTGCCAGAGCAGGGGGTGGGGTGGCTGTCTTGGTCCGGAGCGGATTAACAGTACTCAAGGTTGAAAGAATGACTGGCAGCTTGGAATGTCGATTAGTGAAACTGGTTATTGGAGGAAATATTTGGTACGTCTGTAATGTTTACATTCCACCAGCTTCAAAAGTAGAAACATACAGGCAACTATACCGGTGGTTGAAATCCAGCACAGAAATGTATGATAAAAATGTATTAATCTTTGGTTACTTCAATATCCCAACAATACAAAGTCCAATAATTAAAGATGACAATATTCACACAAGAGAAATCGTAAATTTTATTAATTATCTTCAGCTAAAATCTTATAATTCAGTACTAAACCGTAACGGGAGGACGCTGGACTTAGTTCTATCCAACAAACCCAACATAAATGTAACGGAAAACACAGACCCACTCTTACCGCTGGACCGCCACCACCCTGCTCTGGATGTGGAAATATCTCTAACTATATGTCGAAACCAAGTAATTATCCAGCCTAATGATACCTATAACTTCCGGGAAGCCTATTTTGAGCAAATGCACACACGGTTGAGGGATAGTGCCTGGGGTCAAATATACGAGTGCACTGATGTAAATAATGCAGTAGACCTGTTTTATCAGATTTTTAACACAGTACTTGGCGGCACCGTTCCTATATGCAAACGACAAACGGGCAAAAATATCCTGTCTGGTTCTCTAAGGAAACAAAGAGTAAATTGAAGGAGAAGGAACACCATAGGAAGAGAAAATATTACTCATGTCATCATAGACTACGTTTTGAAGAACTAAGGTCAGAATCTAAAACGGACAATAAATTATCTTATAAGAAATATATACATAATAGAGAACAAAACATTAGCAGGGACTTAAAGAAATTTTGGACGTTTATTAAAAACAAGAAAAAAATAGGAACACCTGCGACACTTTTAAATATAATTGGACAGGGGTGATTCCATTGATGAAGGTTTCGCGACATATTTCAAATCAGTGTGTGTCGTCTGGCCTCTCGCAAGATGTAGTTCGCAGTGGAAGTGTGTACCGATTAGCCTGGCGCTGGGCCCATTAAACCGGACTAAGGCTATGAAGGTATCAGAGGCGATGGATTGAACGTACATTCACTGCCATGTGAATGCAAGTTCTATTCGAATGCGCTATACATTATGGACCTAGCTTAGCTTAGCCTAAAGAAATAAAGACTAAATAAGGTACACACAATCAACACATAGGCAAAGAAGAGGTAATGTATTGACCAAAGAGATAACATCAAGGAATGACGAGGAAGCATTACATGCTATGAATGAGGTTAAGTGGACGACAAACATGTGATATTAGGTAAAATAACGGGCGAAAAGATCGAAACGTAAATGTCATGATCGGTAGGAGATAACGGTAAAGGGGGGAACACATCTGGGAAAGTATACTCGTAAAGAGTAAAATTACATTGGGAAAAATAAAGATTAAAAGGGCTAGACAAAGAGTCGGGGAAAGTGATTCTACCGTCAAAGGAGCGAACGGTAGCTCAAATAGCCCTGAAGGAGATGAGGGAGTGCGAGAGGGACGGAGTATTAATAAAAGCGCGCGTAGATATGACGTAAAAGAATAAACACACAAAGGGGCAAGTAACCGATATTAAAAATAATTACGAGAAAGGTATTGCAACACAAAATAAAAAATACCCATCAAAATAAGTTACGTCGGAAAGAGATTAAGCCAAACTCATGGACTTGCGTATGAAAACGCAATCCTAAGATAAGAGGCAAACAAAAATCTTACTGTTGAACACACGTTACTCAGTAAACCGGACCAAATACCTACACAAAAAATCCTCTCGGCACGCCGGAAGGCGGAGGTAGATTTCACCGGGCAAACTAGGGGATTGGCTATAATAGGCAAAATATGCAGGTTTTCGTAGGAGGATCAGACCTCATTGATTGCAAGAAAGTATTTTACATTTGGAGGTTAAAAATCAACTTTTTTTCGGTTTTGTATGCATATTTTTATCATTTTATTGTCTTATGGGGATGGTAACCTTCTTGTCATTCGGGGTTCATTTTTATACTTCTGATCACACTGTCCTTATGCAAGGTTTGGAACTGATGTGTAACTATCAGACAGTCTGTTACTTCTTCTCGCAAAATTTTATCTCCCGCAGAGATTTTTGTTGGTTCCTCAGTTTAGGGGCTGCGACAACGTGGTCATGTAACCCCGGGTGTGTAGAATCTGATAAACGGTGTTAATTGTGATGACTGTTTTAGTCTGTAATTCAGGTAAGGTCTGCAGACAGTCAATTTTAAGTAGTAGTTCCTAATTTTGTACCATATCCTAACGTGAACGACACCTAGCTGTGAACTTGGCTACTAGATGCCACCGCAACCAGCAACTTGCAACGAACGTTGGAACTTCTCCTCCAAAGGAAAGCATGCTGAGGGTTTTTTAGCGCTCTTAGAAAATCCGACGACTTTGGCCGGCTTTGAACCAGCGACCTTGGGCATATAAGTTCAGAATGCTACCAGTTAGCCGCTTCCCACAGTCAGATGGAAAAATGAATGTGATCTCGTGCAATGGCGTTGTCATGGCAACCTCTGATAGCTCATCCCTCATCAATTTAGAAGCGTTGTCACGGTAACCTCTGATGGCACTTGGCATGTTCTTTAATTCCGAAATCATTTTTCTCTTCCCTTGGCGTAATGGTAGGTCAGATCAAAAATTCTTTCAGACAAAGTTTTAGGTAATTATTAGGGGAATATTTTCCATTATGTACGGGTTTGATATTGTGCCTATTAAGAGAGATATGATTAATGTTTCCCGAAAAAAAACACTTTTTCCACCCCTTTGGTCAATGGTTGGTGCTATCAAAAAACCTATTTGACATAAATTGTTGGCACTTATCCGACAAATATTATGAACTTTGAATTGATTCGATATTTCACGTATTAAGAGAGTTATAGCGACATTTCACTTTTTCGAACCCCCCCCCATTTCCACCCCCTCTTTAACCGATTTTGCCCATTAACGAACTCGACCGATTTTGTAAGGGGTTACATATTATGTAAAACATTAAAGTGATTGGTGCAAAATTACGGCAGTTATCGTGTCCACAAGAAACTGATATATATGCATATATATATACACACACATATATATAAACTTTTCAACTGACGGTGGTTTGGGGTCTGGGGGATGTAAAACGCGAAGATATGTCGAAATTTTCCGGAAGTCGAAACATGGCACCCATTGCAATAGTTAGCTTTCTGATGAAATCTACCTAAAATAGGCTACATAATTTAAAATACTACCATCAACGACACCTAGCTGTGAACTTGGCCACTAGATGCCACCGGAACCATCAACTCGCAACGAACGTTGGAACTTCCCCTCCGAAGGAAAGCATACTCAGGGTTTTTTGGCGCTCTTAGTAAATCCGACGACTTCAGCCGGGTTTGAACCCGCGACCTTGGGCATAGAAGTTCAGCATGCTACCAGTTGCGATACCGAAGTCGCTTCCCACAGACATATGAAAACAGAATGTGATCTCGTGCAGTGGCGTTGTCATAGCAACTGCTGATGGCTCAACCCGTATCAATTAAAAGTAAAGTTGTCATGGCAACCACTCTTGGCACTTGGAATTTTCTTATAATTTAAATCATTTTGCTCACTCCGTGGCGTAATGGTGGGTCATATCGAAAATTCTTTCAGACAAAAGTTTTAGGTAATTATTGGAGGAATATTGTCCATTTTGTACGGTTTTGATATTGTGCCTATTAAGAGAGATATGATTAATGTTTCCCGAAAAACCCACTTTTTTCCACCCCTTTGGTCAATGGTTGGTGCTATCAAAAAACTTATTTGACATAAATTTTTGGCACTTATCCGACACATATTATGAACTTTGAATGGATTCGATATTTCACGTATTAAGAGAGTTATAGCGAAATTTCACTTTTTCGAAAAAAAGCCCCCCATTTTCACCCCCTTCGACCGATTTTGCCCATTAACGAACTCGACCGAGATTTTATAGGGATACATGTTATGTAAAAAATTCAAAGTGATTGGTGCAAAATTACGGCAGTTATCGTGTCCACAAGAAACTGATATATATATATATATTATTATTATTATTTCCGATTATTCCCCTTCAGGAGAGCGTGAGAACTTGAGCCAATCACAGCTTCACTTCCTTTTCCTCTCTTCTTTTCTTCCCAAAACCTCTTCATTAGTTCACTGTGCTTTTTCTTCCTTTCCTCTGTCCATTTTTTCCCTGATGTATCTTTCCTTGAAACTTGTGCAATTTTCGTGTTTCTGATTTTCTTTCTAAATTGTTCTCTGTCCTTAATGTCGTCTTCAGAGATTTTAAGTAATTCCATGTCTTCATGTACTTCTTTAATCCAACTGGTCTTTAATTTACTTGCATTCACGATATTGAAAATCTTCTTAGTGAGTCTGTTCTCATCCATCCTATATATGTGTCCGTAGAACTGCAGACGTCTCTTCCTAAATTTATCTACAATGGTGTCTGTATTTTCATAAAGTTCCTTTGTTGGTCTCCTGACCCAAATTCCATTACGGAAAACAGCGCCATGGATTTTCCTAAGAATTTTTCGTTCCTGTTTCTCAATATCATGAATTCTTGTCATTCCTCTAATGACGGTTGTTTCTGCCGCGTACAAGGCTTCAGGCATGACAACTGTGTTATAATGGCGCAATTTTGCATTGCGAGATACTGCTCTTTTGTTATAATGATTCCATGTCAGCTTGTACGCCTTCTGCAATTTTACTATTCTATCTGCATTAGAAATTGTGTTCAATCCTGTGGGTTGGATGGCTTCTCCTAAATATTTGAAGTGAGTGACCTGCGAGATTTTTCCATATTGCGTTCGCAAGGTGATGTTTCCTGTTGATTTGGTATCCATATACTGTGTTTTTTCATAGGAAATATCAAGTCCCGTTTTACTGGAGATTTCATGTAGTTTCTCTAGCGCTAATATGGCTTCATCCTTGTTGTTTGTTAAGATGGCCAGATCATCTGCAAAGGCCAAGCATTTCACAGTGACTCTTTTCCCTTTCTCCTTTCCTATTTGGATACCTTTCACATGCTTTTCCCATTCTGTGATGATTTTGTCCAGTACGATGTTGAACAAGAGTGGTGATAAACCATCCCCTTGTCGAACTCCAGTATGTATTGCAAAAGAGTTAGAGATTTCTCCCATGAATTTCACCTTTGAGGTAGTTCCCAATAATGTTTCCTGGATGATGGCCCTCGTCTTCCTGTCAACTCCTAATTCTTCTAGTCTGTTAAACAAGGTTTGTCTGTCAACCGAATCGTAAGCCTTTTTGAAATCCACAAATGTGACTGTAGTGTTCCTGCATCGTCGGATGTGCAGTATGGTCTTGAGGTTCCAGATCTGCTCAATACAGGACCTTCCCTTCCTGAAACCTGCCTGATATTCTCCAATATGGTGGTCCACCTGTGGCTCGAGTCGATTCAGCAAAGCTTTAGAGAGAATTTTATAAGCGACTGGAAGAAGCGAAATTCCTCTATAATTATTCGGATCAGTTTTGTTTCCCTTCTTATGGAGTGGGTGTATCAAAGCACTCTTCCATTCTTTTGGGATTTTCTCAGTTTTCCAGACATCTGATATTATTCTGTGAATTTTAGGTGTTATGTGTTCATGATCCAATTTCCAAACTTCTGCAATAAGTCCATCTTCACCAGGGGCTCTATTGTTTTTTAATGACTTGATTATGTCCACTATTTCTTCATGTGATGGTGGAAGTGAATCAAGGTTGGGCACTGGTTTTGCAAATTGAAGTTGTTCAGAAGGTGCTTCGCAATTAAGGAGTGTACTGAAATATTTAGCTAGAATTTCACAATTATTGCTCGTATTTGTTTCCAGAGATCCATCAGGTCGTTGGAAGCATAAACTAGGGGGTTGAAAGCCTGCTATATTTTCTCTAAAGGTCTTGTAAAAATTTCTGGTGTTGTTCTTAGTGAAGTCCTGTTCTATTTCATTTAGCCTATTATTATCATAATTGCGCTTTTCTCGGCGAATAATTTTAGAAGTGTTTTTCCGAACCTGCACAAATTCTTGCCATTTTTCTGTTGTTTTATGGCTATTGAAATTATTCCATGCTTTAAACCTATATTCAATAGCATGATCGCATGTGATGTTCCACCACCTATGTTTTCTCTTTCTCGGAGGTTGACCGAATTTTATTGCTTGTTTCATTTTCTCTGCAAGTTCAGACCAGCTCGTGGTATCCATTTGACGGATTTCTTCAATGATGTTCATCTTGTTGAATTCAAGGTATTCTGGATCAGTTCGGAAAAGCTGGGTTCCCCTTATCCTTTGTCTGTTGGGTTGAAATTTTACCTTGATTTGTAGTAAATGATGATCTGAGTCAAAGAATCCTCTCCTGGTTTTCACATTAAGGACTTCTTTAGCGTTCCTTCTAGAGATAGCAACGTGGTCAATCTGGAATTCTCCAAGTGTTTCATTGGGGGATATCCATGTTGTTAATTTACGCGTAGGCTTCTGGAATTGTGTTGACATAATTTGGAGATTGAAATTTTGACAGAAGCTTATAAGGTGTTCACCATTTTTATTGGTTCTGTTATGAGCAGTGTATGGTCCTGTAATTCTCCTATATTTCTTTTCTTTTCCTAACTGACCATTAAAATCCCCCAGTAGAATCTTGACATGATGTTTGGGAATTTTGTTCGTGATTTCCTCCAGAAGTTCCCAGAAGTCTTCTATTACCTGAGGGTCTTTCCTGTTGTAGTCATTCGTTGGTGCATGCACGTTAATCAGTGTGTATACCTTGTTTCCCGATTTTATTGAGAGTGTTGAGAGTCTTTCTGATGGTGAAGTAAAATCAATTACTGAATCTGTGACGGACTTGCTAACCGCAAAACCTGTGCCAAATTGTCTTGGTCCTGTGTTGATCTGCACTGCAGGTTTTCCTTTATAGAGCCTGTAATTCTCAGAATCAAAGTGATTTTCATCTGTAAATCGTGTTTCCTGCAATGCCAAAATTTTGATGCTGAATTTATCAAGCGTGTTCGTTAGATGTTTGAGTTTCCCAGGCTTAAGCAAAGTGTTCACATTAAGTGTACCTATGAAACACTTTCGTTTAGGTCGAAGAGGTTTTGAGAAGCTCCGATCCTTCTCTACATGACATGTCTGGTCCCCCAGAATCCTATGACCAGAACAGGGATCCAATCTATTGACTGGGACCTGGGGTAGTGGAATCTTTTCCTGTCGTTCTGCCATGGTTGCTTCAAGTTGAAGATTGTTTGTGGTGATCTCCAATGGAGATCACAAGATTTTAAGACTTAATTGTTGAGATTAAGCCGTACTTCGAACAGCCGCACCAACTAGGTGAACAGACGCTGCTCACTAGCCGCTGGATGCCAGAACAGACACTAGTGAGTTGGATATATGGACATCCATATACCTTTTACTCTTATCAACCCCGAGCACTGGGGTGCCTCCTCCGCCTCATACGCTGTACTGAAGTCCATCTTCTCCACCGTATTCGCCGTTGAGGTCTTCACTACTAACCCTGAGCTTGGGCCCTCCATATTTGTAACCCCTGGAGAGAGGGTGTCCCAGCATTATAAAGCCCCCAGGAGTTGGGCTACCTGTTGGTCCGCGGGTTCTATTGGGGGGTATTTGAACCAACCCTACAAACTGTAGGGGCCCCCTATCCGCCACCTGGGGACGCGCTCTCTAGAGGTTACAGGTTCCCCCGAGATATATATATATATATATATATATATATATATATATATATATACATATATACATAAATTATATATAAACTTTTGAACTGACGGTGGTTCTGGGGTCTGGGGGATGTGAAACGCGAAGATATGTCGAAATTTTCCGGAAGTCGAAACATGGTACCCATTGCAATAGTTAGCTTTCTAATGAAATCTACCTAAAAGATACGACGAAATGGGGTTAAAGAATAACGGGAACGAAACAGATACTCCATGGACATACTAGAATAGGCGAAACGCCCTAGTATTCCATACAATGAGCAAAGACAAAAATACGTAACCTACCTTGATGGTATCAGCATTAATCCGGCATCACGGAATTACATTAAATGAACTAGATTCGCACCTCTACGCGCACCTTTATAAAAAACACAAACGAACGGGAAAAAACGGATAGAAAAGCAAGGCATCTCGAAAATGAGAGCGAGTGCACACCAAAAGGTCCTACCAGGGAGATAAAAAACAGAAGACTGCCTAGAGAGTAACAAGGGGTTGTCACAGGTGACGAAAAAGAAGATAAAAAGGTAAGAGGTGTCACTAATCACGATTCGGCATAGCAAGAAATCACTATAACGAACCTTGATCAGCAATTATAGAAATGTTCACTGATCTGCTCGGCTATTCTGGCCAGTAATAACCAAGAAGGAAAGAGAAAAATTCCGATAATTGACACGCCGAAGAAAAGAGAAAAAAGGCAAGACTGCAGTTGGAAAAGAAAAACGGTTCAGATTCCCACGCACACCCCCAAAATTTTTGTTGCGTCCACCAAAATAGACGAACAAAAATTTTAATTAAATATAAGGAAGGGAGAAGGGATTAAAACAAAGGGTACATTATGAAAATGTGATGGGAGGGAGCCTAGAAGTAGGGGGGGGGGAAGAAGTGGAGGACTCAAAAGAGTGTACTTAAATGAAGATAAATGTAAGAATCGAAAGACGAAAATTTCACAATAATAATTTAAGTTAAACCAGATGAAACAAAATAGTTAAAATAAAATAAAAACCCTAGCTTCCTCGCCAAAATATTATACAAAAGTTACAAAGTTAGAGATTTACGAAATGTAATAAATATAAGTATATCAAAAGCTGTCTTCCATAATCTCTCAAGGTAGGATGTCAGAGAGCAGATGTGATAATTAACTAAAACAAGAAAGAACGATTAATTGAGAGCGATATTAATTTAGTCTAATAATGGGATTTAAAGTTAAGTGGCGACTACCACGATACTCCGACAAAGATTAATTAGGGACGAGGAAAAATGACAAGACGTCATCTATTTAAATATTATTCGGAGGAATAACCTGAAAAGAAGTAGATAATTAAAATTGGTAGCAATGCCATCTTGCGCCATCGCACGTAAACTTGAAGAAATAAGCTGAAAAACATGTCACAAGAGAAATGCACATTCAAGAGAAGAATAAGATGCTGCTGGCAGTCATTACTTACAAGTTCCATGGTATGCGCCTGCATTGCTCACAGAGTGGAGCTCACCAAGACCTAGTCAATTACCTGAAAAGTAATGGCATATCTTCCTGTATTGAACCTATCTTACTGATGGAAGGAAAATCAGTTGTCACCGAAGCGTAGTCTGCTGAAACAAATCTTCTTAGCCTCACGATATGATTCATTATCGCAAAGCTTCACTAGTTTTCAAGGGATTAGTAGCATTGCAACGAGGACAAATTGGTTTGATTACTCCTTGTAAACCACACCCAAAACAAAACTTCCCTTTTAGTGGTACAAAACAATCTCGGTATGTATGTGACTCTTTTAAGCAGTTCCAGCATCGAACCGGGGACGTGGAAGCATTCACATCAGGAGGGGTATTTACATCAAGGTTATGGGAACGAGGGATACTACGTTGGACATGATTCACAGCATTAACGCGAACACTAGTTCTATGTGAATTAACAGAGGCGAAGGTATTGCCTCTATTGTTGCAGTGTCGCGTCGACCAACGAGCTGGAGTAGTATTATTGCCACGTTGCCCACATGCAGGTATATCAATCTTATTACTACATTCATTTATTTTTAACGCTAATTCGGGAAACATACATTCAGAAGGCTCTGGAGGGGGGATATATCGATTACACAGTCGGGCAGTTGCTTCAAATTCACGCCCCTGAATAAGAATATCTTCAGTATCTAATACTGAAGATCGGTGAATAAACTGATTATAGGGGGGATGTAAATTACAATAAACAGTATTAATAGTTTCACTAGAAGACAGTGGAACTGGAAGACGAGATATTAGGATACGTATCGCTGTGACATAATCATCAATATTCTCCCCGAAAGCTTGGGTACGGGAGAAAATCTCATGCTTTAAGGCATGCTCAAAGTCAGATGGCATGAATCTCCTTTTCAAAGCATTCACGAAACTAACCCATGAACTGAAGGGATACTGGACTAGACGTTACCATTTTAAAGCGTTCCCACATAATAGCATAGGGAGGCATTGAACAACACTGTCAGGAACCAAACCATGGCATGCACACAATCCTTCAATACGTGTAGTAAATTCAAATACCGAGGAAGTGCCTTCCTCCCCCGAATATCGGACATTCCATTTGTTCACGATGTTACCAACATTTCCACTACGGAAGTTTGAGTTATGTGCTGCCGGAATAGGCAATGTAGAAACTAGGGGGGCGAATTCCAACCAATCAAGTTTCGTCGAAGCATTGGTGTTGGCTAAATGCAACGCATCACTATAAGTAGGCGACTCGATTTCACACTTGACGTCGTTATTCATATTTGTCATTACACTCACAGAAAAGGCACGAAAATATAATTGATACAGGCATTACCTTTAACAACGAAGCCCAACTGAGTTTGCTACGGCAAGAAATTATCACCAGGGTGATAATTTTTACAAAACTCCTTACCAAATCCACAACAGTTTGTTTTTCTTTTATTCACAACAATTCCAGCCATCTTTTTGTCTCGACACATGAAAAACAAAAAACAAACGATAAGTACCATATTGCCAACTTACACATACAGTTGGACGTATTTGTGGGCTAAGCGGTCCTCATATGTCATTTTGGGGAATGAAACTAGGTGTAGTTACATGTAGAGCGATACATTTGAATAGCAACCACGCTCTGCTACCATTTGTGCCGTCTGGCCTCTCGCATGATGTAGTTCGCAGTGGACGTGTGTACCGATTAGCCTGGCGCTGGGCCCATTAAACCGGACTAAGGTTATGAAGGTTTCAGAGGCGATGGATTGAACGTACATTCACTGCCATGTGAATGCAAGTTCTATTCGAATGCGCTATACATTATGGACCTAGCTTAGCTTAGCCTAAAGAAATAAAGACTAAATAAGGTACACATACTCAACACATAGGCAAAGAAGAGGCAATGTATTGACCAAAGAGATAACATCAAGGAATGACGAGGAAGCATTGAATGAGGTTAAGTGGACGACAAACATGTGATATTAGGTAAAATAATGGGTGAAAAGATCGAAACGTAAATGTCATGATCGGTAGGAGATAACGGTAAAGGGGGGAACACATCTGGGAAAGTATACTCGTAAAGAGTAAAATTACATTGGGAAAAATAAAGATTAAAAGGGCTAGACAAAGAGTCGGGGAAAGTGAGTCTACCGTCAAAGGAGCGAACGGTAGCTCAAATAGCCCTGAAGGAGATGAGGGAGTGCGAGAGGGACGGAGTATTAATAAAAGCGCGCGTAGATATGACGTAAAAGAATAAACACACAAAGGGGCAAGTAACCGATATTAAAAATAATTACGAGAAAGGTATTGCAACACAAAAGAGAGATACCCATCAAAATAAGTTACGTCAGAAAGGGATTAAGCCAAACTCATGGACTTGCATATGAAAACGCAATCCTAAGATAAGAGGCAAACAAAAAGCTTACTGTTGAACACACGTTACTCAGTAAACCGGACCAAATACCTACACAAAAAGATACGACGAAATGGGGACAAAGAATAACGGGAACGAAACAGATACTCCATGGACATACTAGAATAGGCGAAACGCCCTAATATTCCATACAATGAGCAAAGACGAAAATACGTAACCTACCTTGATGGTATCAGCATTAATCCGGCATCACGGAATTACATTAAAAAACAGAAGACTGCCTAGAGAGTAACAAGGGGTTGTCACAGGTGACGAAAAAGAAGATAAAAAGGTAAGAGGTGTCACTAATCACGATTCGGCATAGCAAGAAATCACTATAACGAACCTTGATCAGCAATTATAGAAATGTTCACTGATCTGCTCGTAAGTGGCGACTACCACGATACTCCGACAAAGATTAATTAGGGACGAAGAAAAATGACTAGACGTCATCTATTTAAATATTATTCGGAGGAATAACCTGAAAAGAAGTAGATAATTAAAATTGATAGCAATGCCATCTTGTGCCATCGCACGTAAACTTGAAGAAATACGCTGAAAACATGTCACAAGAGAAATGCACATTCAAGAGAAGAATAAGATACTTGCTGCTGGCAGTCATTACTTACAAGTTCCACGGTACGCGCCTGCATTGCTCACAGAGTGGAGCTCACCAAGACCTAGTCAATTACCTGAAAAGTAATGGCATATCTTCCTGTATTGAACCTATCTTACTGATGGAAGGAAAATCAGTTGTCACCGAAGCGTAGTCTGCTGAATCAAATCTTCTTAGCCTCACGATAGGATTCATTATCGCAAAGCTTCACTAGTTTTCAAGGGATTAGTAGCATTGCAACGAGGACAAATTGGTTTGATTACTCCTTGTAAACCACACCCAAAACAAAACTTCCCTTTTAGTGGTACTAAACAATCTCGGTAGGTATGTGACTCTTTTAAGCAGTTCCAGCATCGAACCGGGGACGAGGAAGCATTCACATCAGGAGGGGCATTTACATCAAGGTTATGGGAACGAGGGATACTACGTTGGACATGATTCACAGCATTAACGCGAACACTAGTTCTATGTGAATTAACAGAGGCGAAGGTATTGCCTCTATTGTTGCAGTGTCGTGTCGACCAACGAGCTGGAGTAGTATTATTGCCACGTTGCCCACATGCAGGCATATCAATCTTATTACTCCATTCATTCATTCATTTTTAACGCTAATTCGAGAAACATACATTCAGAAGGCTCTGGAGGGGGGATATATCGATTACACAGTCAGGCAGTTGCTTCAAATTCACGCCCTTGAATAAGAATATCTTCAGTATCTAATACTGAAGACCGGCGAATAGATTATAGGAGGGATGTAAATTACAATAAATAGTATTAATAGTTTAAAGCCTCCGTGGCTCAGGCGACAGCACGTCGGCCTCTCACCGCTGGGTCCGTGGTTCAAATCCCGGTCACTCCATGTGAGATCTGTGCTGGACAGAACGGAGGCAGACAGGTTTTTCTCCGGGTACTCCGGTTTTCCCTGTCACAATTTCATTCCAGCAACACTCTCCACTATCGTTTCATTTCATCTGTCATTCATTTAATCATTGCCCCAGAGGAGTGCGTCAGGCCTCGGCAGCCGGCACAGTTCATATCCTCGCCGCTAGATAGGGGCTTCATTCATTCCATTCCTGACCCGGTTGGAGACTGGAAGCAGGCTGTGGATTTTCAGTATTAATAGTTTCACTAGAAGACAGTGGAACTGGTAGACGAGATATTAGGATACGAACGGGAAATAAACAGATACTCCACTGACATACTAGATTAGGCGAAACGCCCTGGTATTCCATACAATGAGCAAAGACAAAAATACGTAACCTACCTTGATGGTATAAGCATTAATCCGGCTTCACGGAATTACATTAAATGAACTAGATTCGCACCTCTACGCGCACCTTTATAAAAACACAAACGAACGGAAAAAAACGGATAGAAAAGCAAGGCATCTCGAAAATGAAAGCGGGTGCACACCAAAAGGTCCTACCAGGGAGAAAAAACAGAAGACTGCCTAGAGAGTAACAAGGGGTTGTCATAGGTGACGAAAAAGAAGATAAAAAGGTAAGAGGTGTCACTAATCACGATTCGGCATAGCAAGAAATCACTATAACGAAACTTGATCTGCAATTATAGAAATGTCCACTGATCTGCTCGGCTATTCTGGCCAGTAATAACCAAGAAGAAAAGAGAACAATTCCGATAATTGACACGCCGAAGGAAAGAGAAAAATAGGCAAGACTACAGGAGGAAAAGAAAAACGGTTCAAGTGTATGACTCTCAGTTAGCACAATACAAAGTCCCAGCCTGCAACTCGAATACTCCCAACACCCTTCTCATAAAAATTGTCTCAAAGGAAGAGGTAGAAATAGCATTATAAAAATTAAAACCTAAGTCGTCGGCTTGTCCTGATAATATTCCAACGTATGTAGTTAAGGGATGAGCTGAAAGTCTCTGGGAAGCGTTACACTTTATATTTAACTTAGCCATACAAACCTGTACGTTCCCTGACGCCTGGAAATTCACTCGCGTCTGCCCTATACTAAAATCGGGAGATCCACCACTAATTAATAACTACTGCCCTATATCTATTTTATCTGCAGTAGCCAAGGTATTTGAATTGATATTGCACGGAAGAATATCAGTATTTCTCAGACCACTCGTAACAGATAACCAACATGGTTTCCAATCCAGGAAATCTACAGTGACGAATGCAACTAATTTTACTCAAATTATATCTAAAGAGTTAGGTGAAGGAGGGCAAATGGATGTCATATTTACAGATTTCAAGAAAGCTTTCGACACAATAAATCACGATATCCTTCTTAAAAATTATGTATTTTGGGATTCTCCCACCCATTACTCAAATTATTCATCTCCTACCTCGAAACAATTTGCCTTGTTGCAGAAAATTGTCTCAAAGGAATACGTAGTTCATTCCGGAATACTCCAAGGCTCGAACCTTGGACCTTTGATTTTTCTAGCAATGATCAATGATTTGCCACTCAAATAGTCTTTTATATGCAGATGACTTCAAACTTTTTAAATCAATTTCTTCCACTAATGACTGCACTCTACCACAAAATTACCTAAATAATATACACAAATGGAGTATAGAAAACAATTTATACTTAAACGTACCGAAGTGTGTTGTTATGAGCTTTACACGTAAGAAGAACCCAATCACATTTGTTTATGGAATTGGACCTAAGTCATTGAAAACAGTAAGCGAGAAGAAAGATCTAGGGATTCTGTTTGACCGAGAGCTTGCTTTCACTTGTCATGTGCAAAACACGGTCGGGGATGCTTACCGCATGTTAGGGTTTATAATAAGAAACACTAAGCCATTCATTAGGACCAGTACCTGCATAAACCCTTATACTGCCATGGTGAGATCCAAGGTCGAGTACGCCAGCCAAGTATGGAGTCCCTGGCAGAAAACATGCATTATGTCCATTGAGCAAGTTAAAAAGACATTCCTCAGATATTTACACCTCAAAATAACGGGCAATTAGCCACACATGGTACCCTACGGTGAACTTTTGTTGAATTTCGGCATGACTAGTTTGGAGTCTCGAAGGCAAGTGAATGATATGAAATTCCTTTATAAAGTCATTAACGGTCATATTGATAACTCATTATTACTATCGCTCCTAAATATCAACATCCCTCGCTTAACTACAAGATCAACCATAACATTCAAAAATGATATAACCAATACCTCTTCACATATCAATTCACCTCTATGGAGGCTTTGCAGTATTTACAACGATGCGGTTCGTGTAAACTGGAAACTAGACTTTTGTCTCTCAATCAGACCGTTTTTGGAAATTATAATCCAGTCACTCTAATTCATACTTGAAATAAATTATCGTACAAAACAAAATCAACAATGTATATATGTGGATAGGCCTGTTCCCTAGTTATTAATGTTACCTTTTAGTTTATTAAGTAATAATTTCAAACTCTGTTTTTATATTTGGCATTAGATCAAATTTAAGAATTACATTAAGATATTAATACTTAATGCAGACATATCAGGAAATGTATCTTTCTGTGTAGGTGCACTATTATTGGGGCGCACACTGAGCCCTGTGGTGTGCCATCAACAAATAAATAAATAAATAAATAAATAAATTGTGAGGGCTGGTTGGGAATATGTGTGCCATTCTAAAATTATTCATTCGTAGACTGGCCATTAGTCCTGGACAGTAGGAGGCTGCAAGGGTCAGCAGAATTGAACTTCTCCTCTGACCGTATATGTGCCCGCAACGTGGGCCCGCCCACTACCAGTTACGGTCGAGTCTTCCTGACCAAAGAGAATATTTTTTTTCCATTTGGGCTATTGGAATGTCCTTCTTCCACACTGCCACTTTCCTCTAGTGGGTTTTGAATTTAACCTGGTCCTGCAATGGAAATAGCTTTCACGCCGTTTAACGCGCCCCAAAATAATTTTCGGTATTTTCAAATTTAGGTGTCCACCTCTAAATTTGAAATTCCATTCCAAATTTGTATACTTTAATCTGTGTTAAGAGGGGCAGATGACCTCGTAGGTCCACCCATTAAAGCAACAACAATAACTAACTAAATAAATTAGGGATGTGACCTTACAGGAGTATTTTAGATGTGGTAGAGATTGGAAGCTTTCTGACTGCTCCTGATTATTCTGACTGATAGTAGTTGAGCTTTCTGCAGTTCTTTTAGGTAAATTTCATTAGAAAGCTAACTATTGCAATTGGTACTGTACCCGTTTAAATCATTAAAGCTGCTTGTCGTATCCGAAGATCAGCTGGATTGCCGAATCTTGAGGTTCCCGGCTAAATAAACCTGAAAATCCTACCAACAAGAGCTAAATGGGGGATGCACATGTCCTACGATTATGTTTTGCTAAAATTAAAAATGGGTGGATAAACTAAATAAAAGGAGAGTACGAGAAACTTACCATTCTCGATCAAATGGACGTAACTAGTGGTTCAACTAAACCTTAAATGCACCAAAACATAACCTCCTTTCATTATCTAAATAAATCATTGAAGACGTGTTTATCAAACGAACGAATTAAATTTATTAAAGAAGAATTTAAATTAAAAATATCAATCAACCAATTATTATATAAATTCCACGTATGGTCCGTAAAATAATTGTTAAATTTGTAATAGGAAAAGAAATCAACGTCCATCCGACGTTAGAAACTTCTCAAGTATGAACACACATCAGGTGTGTCTACAATCACACTTAAGTCACCGTTAATTTGAAATTATAAATTCGGAACAGATATTACTATTAACTCAATAATCGCCTTCCTTAAACATTCCTTCTTTCAATAAATATGTGTTTCCAACAATACTGCCAATAATTAAACGTTGATCTATCACAAGATCACTTCTCAATATTGCTTAACATCCTCGATGTTAACAACGAACAACGTCATGTTTCTCGAACATCTCTCTCTCTCTCTCTCTCTCTCATCTTTAAGTTGTTCAAATATTACATAAAATTATAATAACATATTTAAACGTTAAATAAAAGAATCCCTATAATAATAATAATAATAATAATAAATAATAATGGAATTTATTAAGCCTCCGTGGCTTAGGCGGCAGCACGCCGGCCTCTCACCGCTGGGTCCGTGGTTCAAATCCCGGTCACTCCATGTGAGATCTGTGCTGGACAAAATGGAGGCAGACAGGTTTTTCTCCGGGTACTCCGGTTTTCCCTGTCAAAATTTCATTCCAGAAACACTCTCCACTATCATTTCATTTCATCTGTCATTCATTTAATCATTGCCCCAGAGGAGTGCGTCAGGCCTCGGCAGCCGGCACAGTTCATATCCTCACCGCTAGATGGGGGCTTCATTCATTCCATTCCTGACCCGGTCGGAGACTGGAAGCAGGCTGTGGATTTTCATTTCAATAATGGAAATTATTATTAAAATTAAATAATAATGAGTATTAATATCATTCAGACATTAATTAAATTCACGAATTATTTATTATCTAAATAATAATAATTATTAAAATTGTTAAATGCACATATTATTTCAAAAAAATAATAATATTATTATTCATGATTATAATCAGCTGTTTATTTGGTTAACTCCGTTAAGTTATTTAGTTATGCTATGTTTCATATTTAAATATTATTTACATGTTATTTACAACTTTTAGAGCAATTATCAGTCCTATTGTTTCCTTAGTTTCACTTCTTTACAATTCTTACTCTCATTACATAGCCTCAACTTATATCTCGTTATCACTTAACTCTTATTATAATGTAATTATAATTTATCATGCCAAAATATGACTTATATGACCGAACGATTAAGTTGAGCTCATACGTTTCTGTCATAATCTTATATAATAATGTAATAATAACTAACAATCTTTATTATTTTCAATCTTTTCCCAAGTATTTTCCGCCATTTAACTTTCAATTCAACTGTAAATCGATTTTCATTAAATGTACACCAATGATCTCTCTTAGATCCATACTGTAATATTAATACATTTCTGTTGTGCGTTCACAATGCATATAATACTTTTCTATTAATATCAATGCCTTAAAAACATCCACTTCGTTATCTTCAAACTGATATTCTTTCAATAATACGTGTAAATAGCATATTATGACTCCATAAACTTGCTATTAAATAATTATAGCTTCAATATTCCTTTCCTTCATAAAAGTGAACAACATTCTTCGTTACCATATAATTGAAATCCGTTACATAACTTGCCTTCTTTAAATTAAAACTTATTCGATGTTGACAATGTATTTACTTCATTTGTTAAAATAATTCGTAATAAACGACTTTTTTAAACAGTGATGATGTCTTGGTTTACTAAGACTCGTTACTTTAATTTACAATAATAGTTGTTAATATGTAATAAGAATAAACATTTATCACACCACTCTGGTCGTTATTCAATTATTGCTAATGTTGCAAACTTAAGTCAACAACAATATTATAAAATTATAACATGTTACAAAGGGTTTTATAGAATTCTCAATAGTTCTGATATGTCGTAATAATGGATAAAATCCTATCCATCGATAAATTATTTAAATAAATTTAGTCAATGTTTGAATGTCTTAAGTCATTTATCATTCAAGAACAACGCTAAATAATTCAATTGGATAATGTTTACAGTTGCCACAAGCTTAACTTGTGTTATACAAAATATAACTGTACTCTATTATATCGAGGTTATTCTTGTTAGATCGTCGGTCAATAAAATGATTCACGATGAAAATATCTTCCCCTGATATTCTTCTTACGATAAAATTCCCAAAATAATTAACAGGTCGAAATAATTCTCAAAATATTTAATTAAAAATCTTAAATTCCAAAATACAGAAAATCGTAGTTCTAGATGGAAAATATCCAACTCTAAGTTTCAAAATTCTGGAAATATATTTTAAACGAATACATTAATCCATAATGGAAAATATTCTAAAGTTTCAACAAAAATAATCCACTGAAATATCAATTACTGAAAATGTTGAAATGGTGCCATTGCTCTACGATAATCTAACTACAGTAAACTACAAAACCAACATTACGAACGAAGTCCACTCTCTACCTGTTGTTGAAATCTTGTAGAATAAGTGTGCTGGAAATTACTGTCTACACCTTCTTCTTCTTCATTTCCCGTTTCCAGCTTCCTGGGGAGCCTGTAACCCCTAGAGGGCGCGTCCCCAGGTGGCGGATAGGGGGCCCCTACTTCTGTAGGGCTGGTTGAAATACCCAATACAACCCGCGGACCAAACAGGCAGCCCGGTTCCTGGGGGGCTTTGATACTGGGACACTCTCTCTCCAGGGGTCATAAATATGGAGGGCCCAAGCCCAGGGTTATGGGTGAAGCCCCAACGGTATCGGCGGCGGAGAGGATGGACTTCGGTACGGCGTCGATGGCGGAAGAGGGAATTCTGTAGCGTCTGTACTCCAGATGAGCGGCTGCAAAAGGCGTCTGTTATCCAGTGGATCGGCCTAGAACAGCACCTGGCAGTAGGTCATAAAATGCCTTTGAGTGTGGCGAGCTCATCGTACTAATAGCCTATAGAATGAGTAAATGTGAATGAGTAAAAAAAATACTGTCTACACCAGTAATTCCAAATCCAGAATATTTGTTCTTCTTTCTCCGGATAACTGCATCGCTGTAATTTGAACCTGGACCTCCAGCCTCAAACTGCCTCGCCAGGTAATGAACTAACACGCCATCGATCGCCACTACGCTGTCGAACGAAAATTCCAACTTCGAACTAAGATCTTCAATTCCACTCCGCACTGGGTGAATAGTTCTCATGATGCAACAGTCTAGTTCCGAATCGCAAATGTGGATAATAGCCTTGCCGTAATTATGCTTCAAAGTGATGGTTAAATTTCACATTGGGTTGCTCGATAATCTGGCCTATCAATGCACATCATACTCCTTACGCATATTGGTTTAAGCTGCCATCGCAATCACTTCAATTACGTGGTCATATCTTCCCGTTAACATCGAGATATAGGCTATGTCATCTTGGCAAAGGATTTGTAACAAGAATGATAACTGTATATAGTTTGCCGTCAATATTATTTGATTGCATACGCACGGTCTTGCTTATAGCCTTGTCTGCTAAGGCGCACGGTGCTAGCTTGCTACACGCCTCGTTAAAGTGTCTGTTCTGTTTGAAAGAAACACTTTCCTTCTACGTCGCTTCCACTTCGAAAAGGACTAGAAATATTCACAATTCCGCCGCAATATTTATATAGAATGCGTAGTGTTTCTTCTTTACATTATTAAACTTTAGTAGCGTTTTCTTGAACGTAAACTGAACTATAAGCAAGTTTGTATTTTCGTTCTATCAACGGACATTTCTCTAGGTGCATGGCCCGCTATTAATTGCGCACTACTTTCCTGGACCAAACTGTCGCAGGTCTGCACTCAACCACTGCTCGTAACGAAAGACCATGATTCCCGCGGTGACACCACGCAAATCAGAACTGACTATGGCACCTCATCAATTCACGCGGTAACCCACGAGATTGCTTCTTATCTTATATCTCTCTCCAAAGCCTTCAATCTTCTTTCCGAGTATGACTAACATACATTTCATAAATTTAGATACATTTCCAATGTTTCAATTATGCTGTTTCTCTCTTCTTTACCAAAATAGCAGTATTAATTTCCAATCATTCTTCTCGTTATGCGCAATCAGTTTCTCCTTCTCTCGTGCTTTCAGTAATTCAATCAGCCAATCAGCATATTTCTTCTTCGTAACTACAAGTTCCTATGAGCGGACTAGCAAAAATACGACACGGGACGGTCGAATAATGGCTTGGGTCGCCATTTTGCTGTCGTCGTTTGCAATCTGAAGCTTCCCTTCGTACAATAAAATCTAACATTGCACAATCCTTCAAAAATACTGCATTCTTCTCCAAATTTCATAAAAATATCCGAAATAACATCTCCCCATCCTGAGAATCTTAAAATTCGAGTTCAGTACCATGTTTAGACTTCCGGAAAATTTCAACATATCTTCGCGGTTCCACATCCCCTATACCACAAAACCACCGTCTGATCAAAAATTTATACATAATTTATGTATATATATATATATATATATATATATATATTGTGCCCGCCAGACAAGGATGTCGGAAGACCGCTTGACCGCAACGGCCCCTCGACACCCCCATCCACCGAACCCACAACCCTAAAAGGATCAGATGTGCATTCTCAAATCAGTCCGCACGGGACTAGTTACCTCAGGGTCGATCGGTGTTAGTGAGATGTGGAAATGTTATGAACTGACCCAAGAAAGCACATCAAAAACAACAAAAAAAGAAGAAGTCCAGTCTTAAGTTACCTTCTTTGTTTATTTAGAAACAGCACCCTAACCTACTTCTGAGGGTAAGAATCGGATAAGCCGCTAACCTGGATACATGATGAATAATCCCTAAATGACGTTAAGTTACCCTCTTGAAGTCCTATTATACAACAAAACAAAAAAACAGCAAACTAAGGGAATAATACGTAAGTTCGGCCCTAAGCAATTACAATGAAAAATTTAATTAAAGCAAAACAATGTGTATGAAACTAGGCTATGATGGTATTATCCCTGACATTTAACGTTAAAGTTATGTTCTGATTTGATCCTATCGTAAAGGTAATCATAGACGTGACGCGCCTATGCAGAAAAAAACAAAACTATCACACAATTGGTTCACTAAAAATACATCAGTAACAAATGGGAACACAAGTCAACAAAACATAAACACACAATAGAATACACTTTTATATTCAACATCCTCCCTACTCAAATCGTCGACTGTTTGTAGACGATTGTCATCTGAATGCATGTCAATGTAGGCTGGCAACCCCACGAACACCGTCATGTCTGACGTTGCATTTGCAAAGTCCAGGTTTCCGTTCATTTCGCCTAGAAATTACATTCGAAGATTCAAGGAGTGTCAGCTTGATCTAATTGTATTTAGAAGCATCACCCTCAGGTGAAAAATCGAAGATCGAATCACGACAACATCATACGAAAAATTACATTATTCAGAAAAAAACTGAAGTTCAAAACTATTTAATTATTTATTTAATTATTAATTATTTATTGCTTTCAAAATAAAACTATTTCATTATTATTATTATCATTATTATTATTATTATTTATTATTATTATTATCATTATTTTTATAATTATTATTATTATTTTAGGAAGTGTATTTAATATTGTCATTAGACACGAAGAACAGAATCAGACCCATAAATAAACTCTTCCTTCGAGAAGTATCAGTCATCTCGATTCTACAGCATCATCAAACATCTTCATATGAGCCTCACCGCTCAACTTAAATACACGCCAGTTACAGCTGGATTCGTGTTTACAAATACCAATACGTGTGGTCACCCAACACACACCTTATAAAACGGTCGACTGTGATATAAACATCACCTGTCACCTAATTAACATCACCATGAGCGATAATGCATCGTCTTCATCTGGAACAAATTACCCAATCACAATCTAACACGTTGCCCTGGTCTGATACATCTTCGGTCTGTACAAAATTAAGTTAATGGCTGCCCAGAACAGCTGTTACAGCTCTTAAATAATGGTTTCAATCTAATACAAGTTACATTTTACTTAACAAATTTATTAACCTTATGGGAGTGTAAATTCATTAAAAAAAATACTGCTGTGCAGTTCCTCGCTAGGTGTAGTCTTGAGTTTGTGTGTGCCTTTAGTTGTTGTATAATGTGACATGTGAATGGCGCATTTATTTGCGGCCGCTATCTTCGAGTGTCCGCCACAGCTTTCAAAGTCCAAAGTCCCAATACACTCTCCCGCTGACGAACAATTGAGCTCACCGCTTGCTTTGAAACCAGCTCTAAATCCACGCATTCAGATGTACAATTGTAATAACGCCACACTTCTGGCATAACAAAAGAAAAATGTTGTATTCCAGGTAGACCAAAGATCTAGATACAGTATGTCACTCTTTCTGCAGTGACTTGAATATATTAAAATGATACGTAGGAGGTATTAGTTGTCATCTCTATCGACTGCCATACCTTCCCAAGGATCGTGTGTTCGAGAATAACACACACTTCCACCTTGCTTAAGTACATGAAGTTATATTGCGGCGTTCTTCTTCAATTTATGCATAGTGCTCCCAATGCCTTTCTTAATCATTATATTTACAAATTGCCATGTAGAAATAGACCGACAGGAAATAATAGTTAATCACATAACTACCAAAAAACAAATCCTGCCTATAACCAACTGTGTGAATACGTGCGGCCAATATATTATGCTAATTATCCACCACAATTCTACCGTACATAAATGGTTTTATTTGACTTACTCGTTCATGGTTGGTTGTATGAGATGGATGGCTCTCGGTTTGAACCTGGTCCTCGGTTCCCTCACCGACCTTAACCATCGTTTTTTTCTCCTCATGGTATTATTTGGCATCGGCTCTTCCCATGGTTGAATGGTTTACTCGGACATTCCTCCTGCCATAAGGATGGCGGTAGCTTCCGTGTAGTTATTGGCCCCCATGATGGTAGTAGTATTACACGTTGGAGAAGCCTGAATCACTGATTTTATCGGAACAATAGTTGTAAAATTTCCACTGATTCTAAACTGTGCGGATATTCAAAATTGCCTTTCTATTTCCGCCACTGACTTTATTGACGCATCTGCATCATATTACACAGACTTTACAACTTTTCTCACTCCACAATTACACGGGTTTGATAATAGCACTTCAAAATGTTGACAATTTACAGTTCGACTAGTCACGAATAACAGTTTCAGTGCACTTTCCAAATATAAAAGTCTGTTCGATAATAGTAATATTAATGGACTACTCGTCCTTACCCTGTCCATTACCCGAGATCCAGTTGCAGCGTTTTCCACTCACACGCGACATGACACAGTACTGTCTAGGTAAATGGCGACTAGTGCTTCTTTCTCTTCATGGTCGGGCACCGCGTGAGTCGTTTCCTGACTATGTAACTTAACCGTTTATAACCCATCATTTCATTTACACAACCAGCACTCTCGAAAATTATAGAAAAAAAATCATTGGAGTGCCCTTGTTGTCTGAATTGTCCTGTGGTTCATAATCTCACTATTAAATAAATATGTTACTTCAGTTGGCGACTTCCCCTGGTAGGTTGGTGTTCCATGGTTGGATGTGCGGTTGAGCTTCTTTGGGATTTTTTTTCCTCGGCAATCAATTTTCGATGAGCCGGAAATGGTCATGGGGTCATGAGCCTTTCGGTCTCATATGCCTCTTCGTCGGTAAAAATAAAAATTTTGGCAAAATTTTTATTTTCCCGTTATTAATTCCTCCAGCAATACAGTGATTTAGCATTGAGTCCTTGAATTCCTCAAATGTTCTAAATGAATAGCTGAACGCACGATACCAAACGGCTGCATTGCCCTCTAAAAGTTTTCCGTAACTCGGAGTTGCCTCTCCGGTGGTACCATAGTATCTCGGAGGTATGCTTCAACATTTCGTAAAAATTCTACGGGTGTAATCGGTCCAGTTCCCGAAAATCTCTGAGGTTTTCCTCCTGCATTCGGATTATCATTATGTTACTCCCTTGGGAATTGTGGGATTGTGGTGTATTAAATTGCAGGTGTGTCTTATTCAAGTCCTCGCTGAATTCGGAGTACGTCCCCTGTTCCTTCAACGGTGGCGTTTCTCTTTCAACTGGTTTAGGTCGATCCTGTGTCTCTAATTTGGTTAACAACCTGCGTTCCAGTTCCTCTATGTCTGGTGTGTTTATATTTGAAGTTTGACTTCCCTTAAGTGAGTCAACATGGAGTTCAATTCGTTCGATCTTGCTCCTCAAACGTGTGTCAATTTCTTTGACCTGCTTGGTAACGTTCTCGACCTGTTTGATAACAGCTTCGCTATTTTTCTGCGCGCTTTCTTGTATGTTCTTCAGAGTATCCCCCTTAATTGTGTCTACGTCCTTCTCGAGACGCTCCTGTAAGAGGTTGATATGACCCTTAAGTGACGAAAAATCTTTGTTGAGATGGTGGTTTGTTTCACTCACATCTCCCTTGACGATATCTATGTCCACCTTAAGTTCCGCAACTGAAACTTGCATATCTCTCTTAAGATTCGCAGCAGTTTCGGTTAATTCGCTCTTGATATCCTGAATACTCTGTGTATTCGTTGTTATTTCGGCTCGAACTGCCTCTACTGTCATCATTGCCTTCTTCACGTTTGAATTAACCACGACAGCTATACCACGTGTCAAGTTAAGTCCGGCATTTACAACACCAACTTCGGCTTTAAGCCTTTCGACATATTTTCTGCCTTCCTCAAACTGAATTTCCAAACTGTTCAATTTTGTTGCAACGCCATCATTCGATTTCTTCACGTCCTCCTTTATAAGGTCTAACGCAGCATTAACTTCGACTCGACTTGTGTTCATTTCGTCTTTCATGTCCTGACGACTTTTATCTAATCTGGTGTTCAACGTATCGACAGCTTTTTCTAAACGATCACTCACGTCATCCAAATTGACATTTAATGTGACTAGACTAGCATTCACTTTGTCTGTGCTTGTTTTAGTGTCTTTCCTAACAGCTTCAACTTCTCTCTGAATTCTAGCTAAATCAGCACGAACTACTTCTCCTTGTTCCTTAATATCCCTGCCCATGGCAGTAAATGCAGCTATTAAGTGACGATTAGCTTCTGCCCTAGCAGTTTGTATATCAGCTCTAACGTCAACAATTGCAGCTGTGTTCTCTGCCCTACTTGCTTCCACGTCACCACGAAGTGTTAATAAGTCTTCTCTAACTGTGTTGACTGTAGTATTAATATTATTAAAGCTGACATTCGCCTCTGCTTTATTAGCAGCTAACGCGGCGTTCATCTCCGTTCTGACATTAGCTAGTTCATCCCTAACAGTGTTCATGTCACCCTTAATAGTGTTCATGTCACCCTTAATAGTATTCATATTAGTATTTAAATCATTGTTCATAAGTGCCATGTTTGCATTTATAGTGTTCACATTGGCACTTATGGAAGTGTTTATGTTGGCACTCAACTCCGCCAACATGCCCTTCAGTATCTCCTGATCCATATTTAAATATTCACTATTTGGAGAATACATGGGAATCACCGACACCATTAACCATATACAAAGAATTATGAGGTAGAATTGTGGTGGAACACTTGCTATTCTAAAATAAACATCGAAAGTACGGCTGGACTTAAATTACCATTAAAATATACTACAGAAAAACAACAATCGTTTCAATAACGAATTTACATTTACTTCGGATGAGGTTACAGCAATATAAAAATCCTCAAATTAATTTTACCAGTAACTAGTACCTCACCCCACGGTCTAATATCACTAGGTGAATGCCGTGCGACTTACTAAACGGCAGAACGACCTTTCAATTCGTCCCTGTCCAGTGAGAATGTCTTATGGAAAAAGAATGATCCTTTTAACACGTTGGTACGATTTCTCAAATTCGTTAATCCAACAAGTAAACAAACAGAACATCCCAACAAGCAGCTTCGTCGAAATAAACATCTCTTCGAGGCCCCACGTTGGGCGCCATGAAAATGAGGTATATGTGCCCGCCAGACAAGGATGTCGGAAGACCGCTTGACCGCAACGGCCCCTCGACACCCCCATCCACCGAACCCACAACCCTAAAAGGATCAGATGTGCATTCTCAAATCAGCCCGCACGGGACTAGTTACCTCAGGGTCGATCGGTGCTAGTGAGATGTGGAAATGTTATGAACTGACCCAAGAAAGCACATCAAAAACAACAAAAAAAAG
Source organism: Meconema thalassinum (assembly GCA_946902985.2). Lineage (NCBI taxonomy): Eukaryota > Metazoa > Arthropoda > Insecta > Orthoptera > Tettigoniidae > Meconema > Meconema thalassinum. The sequence continues at coordinate 416,003,536 of OX336394.1, forward strand.
AAGAAGTCCAGTCTTAAGTTACCTTCTTTGTTTATTTAGAAACAGCACCCTAACCTACTTCTGAGGGTAAGAATCGGATAAGCCGCTAACCTGGATACATGATGAATAATCCCTAAATGACGTTAAGTTACCCTCTTGAAGTCCTATTATACAACAAAACAAAAAAAACAGCAAACTAAGGGAATAATACGTAAGTTCGGCCCTAAGCAATTACAATGAAAAATTTAATTAAAGCAAAACAATGTGTATGAAACTAGGCTATGATGGTATTATCCCTGACATTTAACGTTAAAGTTATGTTCTGATTTGATCCTATCGTAAAGGTAATCATAGACGTGACGCGCCTATGCAGAAAAAAACAAAACTGTCACACAATTGGTTCACTAAAAATACATCAGTAACAAATGGGAACACAAGTCAACAAAACGTAAACACACAATAGAATACACTTTTATATTCAACATCCTCCCTACTCAAATCGTCGACTGTTTGTAGACGATTGTCATCTGAATGCATGTCAATGTAGGCTGGCAACCGCACGAACACCGTCATGTCTGACGTTGCATTTGCAAAGTCCAGGTTTCCGTGGATTCGCCTAGAAATTACATTCGAAGATTCAAGTAGTGTCAGCTTGATCTAATTGTATTTAGAAGCATCACCCTCAGGTGAAAAATCGAAGATCGAATCACGACAACATCATACGAAAAATTACATTATTCAGAAAAAAACTGAAGTTCAAAACTATTTAATTATGTATTTAATTATTAATTATTTATTGCTTTCAAAATAAAACTATTTCATTATTATTATTATTATCATTATTATTATTATTATTTATTATTATTATCATTATTTTTATAATTATTATTATTATTTTAGGAAGTGTATTTAATATTGTCATTAGACACGAAGAACAGAATCAGACCCATAAATAAACTCTTCCTTCGAGAAGTATCAGTCATCTCGATTCTACAGCATCATCAAACATCTTCATATGAGCCTCACCGCTCAACTTAAATACACGCCAGTTACAGCTGGATTCGTGTTTACAAATACCAATACGTGTGGTCACCCAACACACACCTTATAAAACGGTCGACTGTGATATAAACATCACCTGTCACCTAATTAACATCACCATGAGCGATAATGCATCGTCTTCATCTGGAACAAATTACCCAATCACAATCTAACACGTTGCCCTGGTCTGATACATCTTCGGTCTGTACAAAATTAAGTTAATGGCTGCCCAGAACAGCTGTTACAGCTCTTAAATAATGGTTTCAATCTAATACAAGTTACATTTTACTTAACAAATTTATTAACCTTATGGGAGTGTAAATTCATTTAAAAAAATACTGCTGTGCAGTTCCTCGCTAAGTGTAGTCTTGAGTTTGTGTGTGCCTTTAGATGTTGTATAATGTGACATGTGAATGACGCATTTATTTGCGGCCGCTATCTTCGAGTGTCCGCCACAGCTTTCAAAGTCCAAAGTCCCAATACACTCTCCCGCTGACGAACAATTGAGCTCACCGCTTGCTTTGAAACCAGTTCTAAATCCACGCATTCAGATGTACAATTGTAATAACGCCACACTTCTGGCATAACAAAAGAAAAATGTTGTATTCCAGGTAGACCAAAGATCTAGATACAGTATGTCACTCTTTCTGCAGTGACTTGAATATATTAAAATGATACGTAGGAGGTATTAGTTGTCATCTCTATCGACTGCCATACCTTCCCAAGGATCGTGTGTTCGAGAATAACACACACTTCCACCTTGCTTAAGTACATGAAGTTATATTGCGGCGTTCTTCTTCAATTTATGCATAGTGCTCCCAATGCCTTTCTTAATCATTATATTTACAAATTGCCATGTAGAAATAGACCGACAGGAAATAATAGTTAATCACATAACTACCAAAAAACAAATCCTGCCTATAACCAACTGTGTGAATACGTGCGGCCAATATATTATGCTAATTATCCACCACAATTCTACCGTACATAAATGGTTTTATTTGACTTACTCGTTCATGGTTGGTTGTATGAGATGGATGGCTCTCGGTTTGAACCTGGTCCTCGGTTCCCTCACCGACCTTAACCATCGTTTTTTTCTCCTCATGGTATTATTTGGCATCGGCTCTTCCCATGGTTGAATGGTTTACTCGGACATTCCTCCTGCCATAAGGATGGCGGTAGCTTCCGTGTAGTTATTGGCCCCCATGATGGTAGTAGTATTACACGTTGGAGAAGCCTGAATCACTGATTTTATCGGAACAATAGTTGTAAAATTTCCACTGATTCTAAACTGTGCGGATATTCAAAATTGCCTTTCTATTTCCGCCACTGACTTTATTGGCGCATCTGCATCATATTACACAGACTTTACAACTTTTCTCACTCCACAATTACACGGGTTTGATAATAGCACTTCAAAATGTTGACAATTTACAGTTCGACTAGTCACGAATAACAGTTTCAGTGCACTTTCCAAATATAAAAGTCTGTTCGATAATAGTAATATTAATGGACTACTCGTCCTTACCCTGTCCATTACCCGAGATCCAGTTGCAGCGTTTTCCACTCACACGCGACATGACACAGTACTGTCTAGGTAAATGGCGACTAGTGCTTCTTCCTCTTCATGGTCGGGCACCGCGTGAGTCGTTTCCTGACTATGTAACTTAACCGTTTATAACCCATCATTTCATTTACACAACCAGCACTCTCGAAAATTATAGAAAAAAATCATTGGAGTGCCCTTGTTGTCTGAATTGTCCTGTGGTTCATAATCTCACTATTAAATAAATATGTTACTTCAGTTGGCGACTTCCCCTGGTAGGTTGGTGTTCCATGGTTGGATGTGCGGTTGAGCTTCTTTGGGATTTTTTTTCCCTCGGCAATCAATTTTCGATGAGCCGGAAATGGTCATGGGGTCATGAGCCTTTCGGTCTCAATATATACAGTAATGAACCCCTGTAAAGAAGCGGAATGAACCTCTTTTCAGGGACGTGTTGCGGTCCATACCGTTGTTGTTAAAAATTATTTGCTTCTTATCGAAACAAAGAACATAGGTAAAAATATCACACAGAAAAAAGTTAAGCCAAGATTTAAGTAACATTAATTTAATTTCAGATCAAAAAAAATAACAATCAGCAAATAAACAACTCCCAATTACACCCGCAAGTTAACTAAATGAAAATAAACAAAATCTCTCTGGCGAGATTAAAGATAAGTTTCCAGGCCAACAATGGTCCTGTTCTCACTTCAAGACATGTGTGGCGATGTGACGAGGATACTGTAAAGAACAAGTACTTATTATACGCGACCCGCGACCATAGGCTACAGCACACAAGCTGCGGGTCCGTATAATAGAGATAGACTATGGTACTGGGAATACTACAACTAAACAAATATTTACAAATACCCGACACTCGCTAGCCTTACAAAGTTAACACTGAGATTCCCGCTCGGAATCTTGATCAGGTGTCGAAGACACAAAATTTGCCTAATCAGGACATCAATCAAACAAAAACAAGTACGAATGCGCGTGACTAACTAACATCACCCGATGACCGTTGTCACCTTACAAGGACACACAACAGGGTGTCACACAAAATCAAAAAAATTACATGGAAACCAAACACAAATCAATATTGCTCAGTAGCAATCATATACTACACAAGAATTCATTTTAAACGAAACACGAGATTACATGTCGTGCATGAGCAGCAATCCCTTTAAACTATCAATATTTTAACTAAACAGGCACTCGCAATAACTAGGTCATAAGAAACCCTGTCCCCTCAACTCATTAGCGTGTCTCATCTGGATCTGCCGCTGGTGGATGTCTCGGCCAGCCAATGTCAATAACCTGGGGAGGTGAACGGAAATATCCCAATTCAGCGCTATGGCCTACATCAAGAACGTAGATTCTTCACTGGCCAACAGTAAAATAAATGTGTGTGTCATTAATATCTCAGGCTAGCCTCCCGCATAGCACCAAAAATCGAAGCAATATTATGTGTGTCGTAAATACCATCAGATCCAATTAATTCCCACGGAATTAAAGATCCACCTCGGGGTCGCTCAGAGTCTCACAATGAGCATCATCTGACGCCCATACAGCAGCAGACAAGGAAAGTCCTAGCAAATTCCTCCGCGCAGAAAATCACACATTTGACACAAGACACATTAACACACACACGCACCACCAGGTTTGACAATCCCTGAAAAAAAATACATCAAAATTCCACCCACACGCAGCGCGTCAGATCTCAGATTCGACCGAAAAAAAACTGAAAATTTTAATTTACAAAACACGACTAGAGAACAGACCGTTCCTTTAAATCATGCAAAGGCAAACACCAGAATTAATCAAAATGAATATTCCTTTTTTACGCCTGTTTAATTAAAACAGCTAACACAAAAAAAAAATGTTCCACCCATTCTATTCTTAAATCAGATCTATAACGTCTCACTTATCACATGACCTGTAACTCGTGTTCGCAAAACGATTTATACACTCAAGTACACGCAGTACTTGGATTAACATTACCATGAATATTTACATAATACAAATTGAGACAAACGCACCCCACGCACGCAGTCGATGGTCAGACAGAGAAACCAAACAAGTTTCTCACATGCGCGGTAAAGGACCGGCCGTGGATGTAATAACCCAGTTGTGTACTTTTTTCACATTTTGAAACAGATGGAGATACAACTACTAAAAACCACACATCTCGAGTAAAGGTTGTAAACAAAATTTAATAACAAAACAAGGTAAACGAGGGACGTGAGAAGCGCATGAAATGGTAAATGATCGGTGATGGGACTGTAATAAAATATACAAGGTTAACAAAACGAAGCAATAATATAAATATTAAAAACACAAAGATATAACAACGAACAGAGAAGCCTAACACTGGTTAGATTGGAGATCGCATCAAATGACAAATGAAAACAAAGGGAAAGCTATAATTAATAAATACGAAATAATACTTTCGTCCCACCAAAGGCTGATTACAAAGTAACCAGAAGAAATATTCTAACTAGCATATGAAGTCGTACAAGCTAAGTAAACCCCTTAATAAATTAAAACAAAGGAATCACCCCCAAAAAAACTGCAGTAAAGGAAAATCGTTCAAAACATCCACCACTACAGAACGTTACCAACAAAACAAGAAACTCCAAGATAATAAAATAAAGATACAAACGTAACCCTTGAATAAATAACAACAACAACCCCTCGATCAAACATAACCCTACTTCATAAACCACCTGAATAAATCTTCTATCCGGACGAAGTATGAGATTCAGACATCTTGCCAAAAGTAAAATGAACATAGATAACAGGCCCGGGTCCATGCCATAAACATCCACGTCACTAACGGCAAGAAAACCTGATAAACCTCATTAATAAACGTAAGAGAGAATACGTGTTGCTTCTCAACTGAAAGTTACAAAACAAACCCCAAGAACTACCCTCAACTTTCAGTCAAGCTCCCACTTAAACAAACATTAATCCACCCTTAAATATGTGTCTAGAAACGTGATAATAATATGAGAAGCCTTTCGGTACATACAGGTTCTACTGTCCGTCCACTCCTTATGGGAAACGAAAGAAAGAGGGAAATTCCAAGGAGCACTGGTCGACCGAACAGAAGACAAATACGCTTTCGAAGAAATGTCTGCCCAGACCTTAAGGACGAAAGAAAAAACCCAGAGGGTTATCCATAAGGCAGCACAGATGACAGACATAGCGTAAAACACTAACTTAATAAAACAAAACAAACATTGTGTGTGTTCTCACTATTAAGACTGACGAGGTCAGCCAATGTGTGAACACCACACACTCCTACGTCTAGGCTCAAATTACAATAAAGCACAAACATACTAACCCCTCAAGGTCCAAGAATCATCCCATACTGAAAACAAGGGGTAGAGGTTACTAAGAAATACCGCCCATACATATCAATCACGTTTCCTGACGAATGAGAAGAAAAACTCCACTAAAAAATAACACAAAGAAAAACAAAACAAAACCACAACGACAAATAACCAGAAATAAGATTACAACCCAAACAACAACACGATTCATCTCTACGTTATGTAATATAAAAAGGAGGACAATAAATAACCCATAAACCAAAACAGGACAATCTCCAATCTAACCAAAAGGTCGAAGTATCAGGGACACATTAACACTGAAAGAAGGGAGGACATGACTATTTCTTCTTCAGAAATGCATTTCTCCGAGGCTTGCTAACACCAAGATAAATAAGATATCACTTAGCTTTGCTGGGGACGATCAAGAAGTTCACAGAAGATACTCCTTTCGGAAATAATAGCCATACACATTTCTCTTATAGCCCGAGAATACAATCAGCCATTCCCACGTGTCTTCACCAACATCTTCTTACGCTTTATGAATAATTTAGCACGGGAAACGAAACATTTTGAAGGACCATTTATCGAATCCAGACATGTCGGCAGACCTTCCGTTCTTCTTATTGTTATTGCGATCCTTTCGACATTACAATAATACAGGTTGAGTTCCATAAATGCATAGCTTACACTCCTCGGCGGGTGCGTTTCATTCACATTGATGCGAAGTCGCTTCAAAAGGTAACCCACAGATGGCACCCTATATAACATAGCGTATTATCGGTCCGTTATCATGTAGTTACGTATCAGAACTCCCGGCTGCCAATCTTGGACATAGCTTGCGTCTGTCCAACTTATTTTAGATGGCATTACAGATTGAATGTTGACACAAAGATCAGCTGTAATCTAGATCGTCATATGTCTGCATCACGTGATCGTCGGGCCCTTGACTCACACAGAGCAGCATTATGGGAGATGTCAAAGAGAGTAGGTAGAAATAGATCACAGCAGATCAACATATCACGTCAAAGCGCACAGAGGTGAAAGACATGACATTAAGTTTTAACGATTGCCAGAAAGATCGAGTTTATTAGAATATCGTGGATAATGTTCGAAGCAGGCTATTAATGTAAAGAAGCTCGAGGGAGATCCAGAATTAATACAATCGGTATTAGGACTTCTCTGAAATTCCCCTATAATATAAACTATCAAATTACAACCAATACACGGGAAATGCAGTATTCACATAATCGATCTCCCAATATTCAAGATGAGAAATATACACAAGCACGCAATCTGCTACCATGAGACAAACGCACCCCACGCACGCAGTCGATGGTCAGACAGAGAAACCAAACAAGTTTCTCACATGCGCGGTAAAGGACCGGCCGTGGATGTAATAACCCAGTTGTGTACTTTTTTCACATTTTGAAACAGATGGAGATACAACTACTAAAAACCACACATCTCGAGTAAAGGTTGTAAACAAAATTTAATAACAAAACAAGGTAAACGAGGGACGTGAGAAGCGCATGAAATGGTAAATGATCGGTGATGGGACTGTAATAAAATATACAAGGTTAACAAAACGAAGCAATAATATAAATATTAAAAACACAAAGATATAACAACGAACAGAGAAGCCTAACACTGGTTAGATTGGAGATCGCATCAAATGACAAATGAAAACAAAGGGAAAGCTATAATTAATAAATACGAAATAATACTTTCGTCCCACCAAAGGCTGATTACAAAGTAACCAGAAGAAATATTCTAACTAGCATATGAAGTCGTACAAGCTAAATAAACCCCTTAATAAATTAAAACAAAGGAATCACCCCCAAAAAACTGCAGTAAAGGAAAATCGTTCAAAACATCCACCACTACAGAACGTTACCAACAAAACAAGAAACTCCAAGATAATAAAATAAAGATACAAACGTAACCCTTGAATAAATAACAACAACAACCCCTCGATCAAACATAACCCTACTTCATAAACCACCTGAATAAATCTTCTATCCGGACGAAGTATGAGATTCAGACATCTTGCCAAAAGTAAAATGAACATAGATAACAGGCCCGGGTCCATGCCATAAACATCCACGTCACTAACGGCAAGAAAACCTGATAAACCTCATTAATAAACGTAAGAGAGAATACGTGTTGCTTCTCAACTGAAAGTTACAAAACAAACCCCAAGAACTACCCTCAACTTTCAGTCAAGCTCCCACTTAAACAAACATTAATCCACCCTTAAATATGTGTCTAGAAACGTGATAATAATATGAGAAGCCTTTCGGTACATACAGGTTCTACTGTCCGTCCACTCCTTATGGGAAACGAAAGAAAGAGGGAAATTCCAAGGAGCACTGGTCGACCGAACAGAAGACAAATACGCTTTCGAAGAAATGTCTGCCCAGACCTTAAGGACGAAAGAAAAAACCCAGAGGGTTATCCATAAGGCAGCACAGATGACAGACATAGCGTAAAACACTAACTTAATAAAACAAAACAAACATTGTGTGTGTTCTCACTATTAAGACTGACGAGGTCAGCCAATGTGTGAACACCACACACTCCTACGTCTAGGCTCAAATTACAATAAAGCACAAACATACTAACCCCTCAAGGTCCAAGAATCATCCCATACTGAAAACAAGGGGTAGAGGTTACTAAGAAATACCGCCCATACATATCAATCACGTTTCCTGACGAATGAGAAGAAAAACTCCACTAAAAAATAACACAAAGAAAAACAAAACAAAACCACAACGACAAATAACCAGAAATAAGATTACAACCCAAACAACAACACGATTCATCTCTACGTTATGTAATATAAAAAGGAGGACAATAAATAACCCATAAACCAAAACAGGACAATCTCCAATCTAACCAAAAGGTCGAAGTATCAGGGACACATTAACACTGAAAGAAGGGAGGACATGACTATTTCTTCTTCAGAAATGCATTTCTCCGAGGCTTGCTAACACCAAGATAAATAAGATATCACTTAGCTTTGCTGGGGACGATCAAGAAGTTCACAGAAGATACTCCTTTCGGAAATAATAGCCATACACATTTCTCTTATAGCCCGAGAATACAATCAGCCATTCCCACGTGTCTTCACCAACATCTTCTTACGCTTTATGAATAATTTAGCACGGGAAACGAAACATTTTGAAGGACCATTTATCGAATCCAGACATGTCGGCAGACCTTCCGTTCTTCTTATTGTTATTGCGATCCTTTCGACATTACAATAATACAGGTTGAGTTCCATAAATGCATAGCTTACACTCCTCGGCGGGTGCGTTTCATTCACATTGATGCGAAGTCGCTTCAAAAGGTAACCCACAGATGGCACCCTATATAACATAGGGTATTATCGGTCCGTTATCATGTAGTTACGTATCACAAATCACACAAAAAATATATAGCCACGCAACATACTATATTTAAAATATGAGTGTCGGTACTAACCCTATCAGCAATTAAAAATAATCGCAACAATGCGAACAAAAATCCAAATTAAACTATTTACAAATCCCAGTCCAAAAATCTAGCTACATGCTTGAAATAATAAATGCGGTACTTATTCTTTCAGCCACTCGATTCAGCTCACGTCACATGGCATTGTCCCAGAGGATCTCTCAACTCCTCCATCAGCATCTCGACAGCAGATACCATGGTCACCATCCCAAAGCAGGTCCTCGTGGTCGACATCTTGGCCTTCATGAAAATTAAATGTTCACATACAAGTTTGCTACAACAACGTACTAAATTGTAACGTGAGTTACTCACTTCGCTCACAGTTCTTTTACAATTTTTATACGTCGACTTTCCCTAATTAAATATAACCCTATTTACACACGCACTTGCACACGCACTCTTCATAATGAGAGAATAAAATAGTTACAGTTAGACCCACGGTCTAGTTCAAAATGCACAAGTCCAAAGACTTAACAACTTGTGCAGTACTTTGCCTATAATTACGTCGTAATAAAATCAGTACATCGCCGAGCAGCACTTCGTCTCCTCAGAGACCTCGAAATAGTGTGTCTCTAACTGGCATCTTGGACACCTTTATACAAGACAGACAAAGTTTCGGTGAGGGAAACAATAAAATTATTATAAATCGAAGCAGGTGAGCTATCGGGTCGGGCAAGGTATCATTCTTCATCATTTTTCATGCAGGTTACATTTCTGCCAAGCGGACCCCAAATCGATCGGCCAATTAATCAAAACACAGTTCGCGGGCTTTTTCAACCCACGCGCAGATCCCGCGTCACTCCAGGAGTCTCTCTGTGATTCGCTAGATTCAAGCGTAGCACGTTGGATATTACCACCTCTCCATGCCTCTAGACGCCAAATGACAAAGACTTCAGGCCCAACGTAAAGTTCATGCACCCCATTTCCAGGAACCGGCTATGAATACCACGCTTGCCTCATTGGCCCTTTCGCTCTGACCAAATTGCAACACCTCCAAGTGTGCCTTCTCTACAGCACCAAATGCATCTTCAAATGTGATGAATAACATGGGGCAGATGACCTCGTAGTTCCGCCCCTTAAAACAACAATAACTAACTAACTAAAATTAAAATGAAACATTATTATACAGCATGTATCATAAGGGTTCAGTATATATATATAAATAACACTTTTTGGGGACACGATAACTACCGCAATTTTGCACCAATCACTTTGAATTTTTAACATAATACTGTATATATCCCTATAAAATCTCGGTCGAGTTCGTTGATGGGCACATTCGGTCGAAGGGGGTGAAAATGGGGGGGGGGGGGGCTTTTATCGAAAAAGTGAAATATCGCTATAACTGTGTCAATATTTGAAACATCGAATGCATTCAAAGTTCATACTCTGTGTCGGATAAGGACCGAAAATTTATGTTTGATTTTTTTTGGTAGCACCAACCATTGACCAAAGGGGTGGGAAAAAGTTTTTTTTTTCGGGAAACATTAATCATATCTCTCTCATTAGGCACAACCTCAAAACCGTACAAAATGGACAATATTCCCGCAATAATTACCTCGAACTTTTGTCTGAAAGAATTTTTGATATGACGCCAAGGGATGAACAGAATAATTTCGGAATTAGAAAAAAATGCCAAGAGCCATCAGAGGTGGCCATGACAACATTATTAAATTGATGAGGGATGAGCCATCAGACGTTGCCATGACAACGCCATTGCACGAGTTCACATTCAGTTTTCTATCTGACTCTGTGGAAAGCGGCTTTGGTGACGTAACTGGTAGCATGCTGAACTTCTATGCCCAAGGTCGCGGGTTCAAAGCCGGCCAAAGTCGTCAGATTTTCTAAGAGCGCTAAAAATCCCTCAGAATTCTTTCCTTTGGAGGGGAAGTTCCAACGTTCGTTGTGAGTAGCTGGTTGCGGCGGCATCTAGAGCCAAGTTCACAGCTAGGTGTCGTTGACGGTAGTATTTGGTAGCAAAACTAGGAACTAGTACTTGAAATTGACCGTCTACAGTCCGTACTTGAATTACAGACTAATACAGTCATCACAATTAACACCGTTTATCAGACAGATTCTACACACACCCAAAGTACACGGGGCTACATGACCACGTTGTCGCAGCCCCTAAACTGAGGAACAAACCATAATCTCTGCGGGAGATAAAATTTTGCGTGAAGAAGTAACAGACCGTTAGATCGTTACACATCAGTGTCGAAACCTTGCATAAGGACAGTGTGACGACAAGTATAAAAATGGACCCCAAATGACGAGAAAGTTACCGTCCCCATAAGACAATAAAATGTTTAAAATATGCATCAAATGACGAAAAACAAATTTAATTAAGCTCCAATTATAAAATACTTTCTCGCAATAAATGAGGTCTGATCCTTCTACGAAAACCTGCATATTCTGCTTACTTTCGCCTATCCCCAAGTTTACCCGGTGAAATCTACCTCCACCTTCCGGCGTGCCGAGATGAATTTTTTTGAGTTCTAATTGCTGTCTGAACGGAAACTTTATTCTGAGTCAGTTTGCAGAGTTTGAGTTGTTCTGACTTAGTGAGGAATTTGTCGGAGCACTCGTATGTTTTGTTAAAGGTACTCTTGTAGTCTCAACCGTGAAGAGGAGCTATTTACATGTCATATAATATTATATCGTAACAAGCAGAATTCCAGTTGTTCTCCCGTACACGGTAATCTTCAGTAGACGAGAGGAGATGTTATCTCATTCAGCCGAGATAGTTACATGTTGTTCTGAGCACGCGATAACGAAAGTGTGTCGCTAGGTCAGCACGGATGGCATGATCGCGAGTATGACCCGAGACTGGATGGGGCTAGCGAAGTTCGTGATGCGGAAGCCTTCAGACGGCAGATGACAGCCATTTATAAAAGTATAAAAAAGCGTGTGAATCCAATTATTACTTTCTCAGTAAAGCAAGCATTGCCAGGTCTGATTCTTTAGGAAAATTAACCCCTGAATTAGTGGTGACGTACGGTAGTCGACCAGTAATGTAGCAGTGATGATCCTAACGCACAAGTTATTGAGTCACACTCGTACCGGACCCCCAACCCAATATTTTGCGAACCAATATTTCCAGAGACTCAAGGGAGGTGTCATATTACTCGAGATGAAGACCATTAATTTCTAATAGTTTGTCTTAAGGGGCCCTATACCTCCCCACCCAACTAACGCATTCGCTACTCGGCTATGCCGATATCTCCCGAATCAATAATCCTCCAGACTTTTATGAGCTGTCAAATTAATCGGGTTTACGCCCCCTTTCCCGTTGACTGTTTATTTTTCCAAATTTTGCCAAACTAAACATTTTGATTTTTTTCTTTACTTTTTAAATTTTAATTTATATATTTTGTATTTATTATTTTTTAGATTTTGCCAAAGGATAAAACTACAAAGTCATCGACCTGAGATTTTGAGAACCCATAATTTTAGAAAGTCATGTGATAGCTCATTTTACCCGGGAATACGCCCTATTTACCGTGGATTATTTATTTTCCCAAATTTTAGTAAACTGCAAGGTCATTGACCTGAAATTTCTCGAACCAATAATCGTAGAAACTTTATCTAGGATTTAAATTAATGCATGTAATATTTTTCTTTATGATCTTTTATTTTTATATTTTGCAAAAGGACCATACTACTAGGTCACGAACCTGAGATTTTTTGAATCCATAATTATTATAGAAACTTGATCCAGGATTTAAATGAATGATGCAATCTTTTCTATTTTCATAAACTTTTATTTTTAGATGTGCCAAAGGACTTAACTACTTGGTGACTAACCCTAGATTTTATTATTTAAGGGGGGATGTAACCGAAAATGCACAGCTGGCTTTAAAAGTTCACTAAGTTAACAATATAAAACATAAAACATTGAAACTTTGTGCAGTTATATAATGGTGTTTGGTCTATTACTTGGCCAGCAACAGCTATCTAGGGTGCCAAAATGGCACCATTACAGTCACTGCTAAAAGTTTGGTACATCCTCTTATTTCGGTCCAATTTACAACATAACTATAAAAGATCCTGCCCTGAGCTTTTAACTTGCTTAAATATATCATTATCTTTAACTTTATGTAGAATGATCCAAGTAAGATGAACAGTTTTTTTATGGTCATTTCAATTTTGAATTCTGTAAACCTTAGTGCAAATATGTATGCAAATGCTTGCAAATTCTACAAATGGTTAAATAGAAGCATAATTCTACATAAATATGTGTATAATCACTCACTAGACAATCCCTGAAAAAATCGGTTATGTAGCATTTAGGATTTCAGAGAAATGTGTACCTATGTGGTGGAATAGTTGATATTGAGAAAATAACATTTGAAAATACAGTAGTTTATGTTCTCTTGCACACATTTAAGTAACATTGTCTATAGGCATATCGACATGAGATATAAATTATTTTCAAAAATACTTCCAGTTGAGTAATGAGCTTGAAATTGTTACATAAAGTATAAAAGAGGCCATACATACAAAAAACACATATTTCAAAATTTTCATATTTTGACCACTCATCGGTTACTTCCCCCAATTAAATTTTTGGTATTTAAACTTTTAAAATTTTATTTATATAATTATTTAATCTATTATTTATGTAACTTTTATTTATTATTTTTTTGGACTTAACCAAACGACTAAACTACTAGATCATTGACCCAAGATTCTTGAACCCATAATCGTGAAAAAATGTTTCCGGATTTACATTTATGCATATAATATTTTATTTTTATTTTTAAGGTTTCTTATTTATAGATTTTGTTAACTTAATATGAGATTTCGCAAACAAATAATTGAATTCTAATTACAAACACCGGACTAACAGTTCGAGTACCCGAAGCTAGCCTATATCTTTTCTTCATAAACCGTACTGTGAGAATTTAAAAAAGTACAGTTTGTTTGTACCAGACTATATCTTTATTGACTTGAGTTTTTGAAATTGATTATTTGTTGATGTTATACAACAGCTTAAATGAGAAAGCGCAAACCATTTATTACTAAGGAAAGTATTTTTTATAAATTTTAGACAAACGACCTTACTAGAAATTTGAAATTTCAGTTTTTTTTTTCAAATGGTAAACGTACTAAAATGTAAATGAGTATTGAGCAAAGTCTTACAACATGCTACCTGGCTGTACTTAAACAGGATAGCACGAGAAAGTGATTTAAGATGGCTGGAAAAGTATAAATTCTGTCCTAAAACTTCCCCATACGGGAGAACGAAACGCGTCAGGCGAAAGCCTGGCCAAAATAACTACTGTGGTCAAGAAAATTAGACTGAAGCGGTGCGGGGTATTGAGCATGAAATACGTGACTAGAAAACCAATATAGGGAGCAATGCATTAACAATTTTTATTACTAAATGAATTTATAATGAACAAACAAATTGCACTTAAGTGCTTATTACAGAAATTAACAATTATAAATGTAGCAAAGTGTGAGGGCCTGATTACAGAACCCAGATTATAGAAAGGTCCATGAAAAGCTTGCTTGATTGAAGAAAGGTTGAGCTTAATATATAAAATGCAGTTTATAAAAAGAGAGAACCATAAAAAATAATTAAGAGTGTAATAACTGGTATGATATAAGCTCTTTATAAAATTAAACTTATCTTTGAAGAGAGTTGAAGAGCCAGCTCCTTAAAAAAGTTCCAGCCAGCACACGTAGATTTTAAAAGTCTTCACGGTTTTCTTGGAAGGAGGCGTACATGGCCTAGAGTTATGTGCACCATCGATAAAATGTCAACTTTCCTTTCTTGCGCAGGAATGACATTTATAGTTTCCAAGAGCTGATCCAGAGATATTTTGAAGGACGGTTCCAAGTATCCTCTCCAAGGAGAAGTTGAAGAGTACAGCGGCTGGCAATTATTCTTGCCATCTTGAGCAATACGTCATGGTGTAGATCTTGTGACGTAACTGCCCGCTAGCGTAGATATCAGCGATGGTGTCATGAGATGTAGCGGTGACCAGCGGGTTGAAGTGGTTCAGAAGTGGCGGTTGATCTGAAGTGACGGTTGATCTGAAGTGACGGTTGATCTGAAGTGACGGTTGATCTGAAGTGACGGTTGATCTGAAGTGATGATGAACGCCAGCAAGCGGCGTCTTAAATAGGGACCATAGAACTCTCTCGAAGTTTGGAGATCGCCCGACCAGACCAAGACCTGCCATTGGTCGAAAGAAAGTCAGGGTGACGTCAGTCGACACTACTCAGCAGACAGTGGATCAACCAGTAGATGTCTGGTATGGCGTGAGTGAGGACGCCTGAGATAGCGAGCGACTGAAACACTCGAGGTGAGAACTATAATATCTATGAATAAGTGATTGATAACAAGATTATGCATATGGTTTAAGCAATTAACATTTATACAGAAATAATTACCATTCGGGGATCTCAGTAACAATAAATAAAATTTGACCGACAAATGGGCCAAGCTAAACATTGAAAGTATCACAAAAGTGATCATGCTCCGAGAACTCCGAATGAAAACAAACAAAAGAATCAGTCAAAGCAAAACATGGATAACAGACGAGGAGAAACTAAGACTCGAAAAGCAAAACAGAAATAGCAGAGATGGGTCTAGTATAACGACCTTTACTAGTTAAAACATCAACAACTCTGACGCGTTTATCACGGCCATAGTGGCAGTGAATAACTCTACCTAAGTTCCACACGAGAGGCGGAGATGGGTCTCGAAGAAGAACCATGTCCCCCACTCGTACATCTGGTTGAGGAAGCCGCCATTTCTCCCGCCTATTTAGCAAGCTGAGATATTCTAACTTCCATCGGCGCCAAAAAGAACAGCGCAAAGATTCTACTTTTCTCCAAAAGATAGGTAAGTTAGGATCACAGCGTCGAACCAGCAAATGCGGAGTAGCAGCAAGCGAACAGCCAATCAGGAAGTGACTGGGTGTTAAAGGTAAAAGATCCTTAGGATCGTTTGAAAGAGGGGTCAGAGGTCTGGAATTTACAATACCTTCAATTTGAATAATCAAAGAGTTGAATTCCTCATAAGAAAGTATGGTAGGACCAAGAGTTTTCTTAAGCTGTCTTTTAGTAAGTTTGATGCAGGACTCCCATTGGCCCCCATGATGGGGAGCATAAGGCGGGGTGAAATGCCATTTGAAACCTTTAGAATAGGAAAAGTTGGAAATTTTTTCTTTAGCAGAAGGGGAGCTTAACACTTTTTTCCAGAGATCAGAAGCGCTTACAAAAATTTTTGCATTATCTGAAAAAACTTCAGATGGAACACCCCTTCTAGCAGCAAATCTAGAAAAGGCGGCCAGAAAGTAGGATACAGAAGCGTTCGTAACCAACTCAAGGTGGATAGCTCCCGTCACCATACATACAAATAACGAGATGTAGAGTTTACCTAAGATTTTGCGCTTAGATGAAGAGGGATTGGTTTGATATATGTAAGGACCTGCGTAATCGATCCCAGTAAGAGCAAAGGGCTTACTAGGTTCTGAACGAAATGGAGGTAAATTACCCATAATCTGCGTGGCGGGCCTTGGTTTAACCTTGAAGCAAGGTATACACTTTTTGACAACAGAAGAAACCTCATGAACTCCATTGATGATCCAGTAGAGTTCACGAATTAGACAGAGCAAGGTGCGAGTGCCAGCATGAAGGTGTTTATAATGAAACTTTTTTATTATAAGGGTAGTAATAGGATGCTTTGAAGGAAGGATGATGGGATGCTTTTTCCCATCCTCACAACTAGACATAGCTAATCTTCCACCCACACGTATTATGCCGTCCTGGTCTAGAAAAGGAGTGAGTGGTGAAAGCCTGCTAGACTTGGGTAAATCTTTACCACTTATAAGAGCTTGCTTTTCAGGAGCAAATACTTCCTGCTGAACAAGTAACAAAATCTTGCAAGTAGCAAATTCTAACTCTACTCTGGAAAGAAAGGGTTGAGGCTTCAATGGTTGATCAATTACTAAATATTTCCATCGGAAGATATAAGACACTACACGAATCAATTTATCAAATGAAGAGTATCTATGAAAAAGACTAGTAGAAGTAGAAGTAAGATGCGACGTGACAGGGTCATTACGGGCATCAGGTATTTCTTCTGCGGATTGATTAGCTAAGCGAGGCCAGCAAGATGATTCTTGACTTAGCCAAAGAGGACCATTCCAGTACAGGTCTGAAGAAATCAATTTTTTAGGCGTGCAACCACGTGATATTATATCCGCGGGGTTTTCACGGCTAGGAACATGTCTCCATTGTTCAGAATGAGAGACTTCATGAATCTTAGAAACGCGATTTGCCACAAAGGTATTCCAATGAGAAGAAGGCTTGGAAATCCAAGCTAATACAATAAAAGAATCGCTCCAAAAAATGTGCGGGAAAATTTTAACTTTAAACTGACATTTAGTTTAGTAGCTAATTCTGTTGCCATTAAAGCAGAGCATAATTCTAATCTCGGCAATGATACTGTTTTAAGTGGAGCAACCTTAGATTTAGCGCACACTAAATTAGAAAATCCAGGAAAAGTATCTGAGGAACGTCCTACTATGTATGCACAACAGCCATAAGCTCGTTCTGAACTATCAGAAAATACATGCAGGTCATACTGCTGGTATAAGGGATTAGAAATTAAAGGGCGGGGTTTAGAAATCTTGGAGAGATCCAGCAAACTGCTGCGATACTCTAACCATTCTTCTACAAGAGGAAGGGGGAGTTTTTCATCCCAGTCTGATTTTAATGACCAAAGCTTTTGCAAGAACATTTTTGCAACAATAACTATAGGAGCAATATATTGCAAAGGATCAAAGATCTTTGCGATTTCTGACAGAACTTGTCTCTTAGTTACAGGGGGAGATTCTGACAGATGTACCTGATAAGAGAAGGTATCAGAAGAAGGACACCAAAAAACGCCCAATGCTTTTACGGCTGCTTCATCAGTAGGAATGGCAACAAATTCATCAACTGGGACCTCTGATGAAAATTTTGATATAAATTCAGTAGAATTTGAAGTCCATTTATGGAGCGGAAAACCACCTCCTAGGAGTAGGGATTTCAAATCTTCGCACACAAGGAGCGCTTCAGAAATATTAGGGAAAGAGCACAAGAAATCGTCGACATAAAATGCCGTTCTTAATGACTCAGAGGACAAAGGATGATATAGATGACCATCTTGCTCGGCTAACATGTGGAGAGACCGAATCGCAAGAAAGGCTGAAGGCTTCAGGCCATATGTCACAGTCTTCAATCTAAATATCTTTATGGGTTTGGAACTCTCATCGCGCCACAATATTCTTTGCAGATCTTGCTGCTCAGAATTTACGAGAATCTGCCGATACATCTGCTTAATATCTGAGATTACAGCAATAGGAAACCTTCGAAAATTAAACAAAACAGAGGTGAGATCTGTTTGAATCGCGGGACCACATTGCAAGGTATCATTTAAAGAGATTCCATTGGAATCTGGTGATGAGCCATTGAAAACTACTCTTATATTGTCTTGTGTTAAGGAATTTTTCCATACCGGATGATGATTTAAATAAACTATTTCATTTAAAGGATGGTCAATTTCTTCTGATTTAGAAATTACCTCCATGTGATTGGATGATTCGTATTCCTCCATAAAGGAAGCATACTGAGTTTTGACAGAAGCATCTTGTTTGAACCGATTTTCAATAGCAAATAGTGCCCTAAGTGCTCTGGAATGCGAGCCCGTAATGGCGGGAGGATTGGGAATACGTGGAAGAGTTACTATAAATCTGCCTTCAGTATTACGGACAGTGGTTTCCTTATATAACTTTTCACAAATTTCGTTAGAAGAAGAAGAAGAAGAAGAAGAAGAAGAAGAAGAAGCCTGAACATTCTCAAGATCCCAGAACTTGGTTAGCTCTTGGCTCAAATCGGTACCAACAAAATAACAATTCGATACAGTTTGAATAGGATTACGGTATATTTGGCCAGTAGCAATCCAACCAAAATCAGTTTCGCGGAAGAAAACATTAGGAGCAATTTTTACTTTATTGGAATGAAGACATTGCCAAAATACGCTTGAGCTGAAAAGAAGCTCTACGGGTGAAGCTCTGTTGAAATGAGGGTCAGCTAGCTGGACAAAATTCGGGATATTCCAACTTTGAATAGGATAAGAAGTGCCAGGAATGTTGTTACCTATAGACTTGATAATCAAACAATCTAATTGCAACTGCGTACCAAGATTATTAGAGTCCTTCAGATCCACTTTAGCAAAGCTTAAGGATTGCGATTTAGAGCAGTTTATTCCTGTAACCTCTATTGAGGTAGGATGTTTTGGAAGGCCTAACTTTTGTACCAACGATTCATTAATAAAATTGTTGGTAGCGGCATTATCCAATAATCCCCTCACAGATACCCATTTTCCGTGAGAATTTTTCAATAGAACCTGCACGGTAGATAATAAAACCTGGACTTTGCCAAGCGAGGTAGAACTTTGAGCTTACGACTGCGAACTATTTTGAGAAGTCTCCGAATTAGACTTGGTATTGGAACTGCTTGGTCCTGATAACCGTGGTCTTTCATGCCTGTGCAAAAGTGAATGGTGTCTTGCCCTACAATGAAAGCATAAACGTTGTGAACGGCAGTTGTTTAACATATGCGTTCCTGACAAACAGTTGAAACAATGTTTTTGTTCGTAATGAACTTTCGTCTTTCATCTACTGATAAAGATTTAAATTCATCACAATTGTATAAATTATGCGATTGCTGACACAGACCGCACGTTTGCATTTGGTTAGGTGACCGAGCATCAAGAGGAAGAGCCTGTGATCTTAAAATTCTTTGATTAGAACTGCTAACCTTATGTTTTGAGAAGGCTTTTGAATCTGAACTACTAGTTTTTTGATTAGCTATGGCGGAAAAGACTTGGCTTCTGGCCTTCAAAAAGTTAATAATCGCCTCATAAGTGCATTGCAAATTCTGGGAAAGTTCTGTTTCCCAGGCTTTTAATGTATTTGCATCCAATCTTGCAGAAATGAGGTGAACTAGAAATAAATCCCAGTGATTTACAGGTTGGTTTAAATTGGGCAATGCTCTGACGTGTAACTCTGCGGTGTCAATCAACTTACGAAGTGATAAACTGTTATCTGCTTGCACGTTAGGTAACTCGAATAAGCTTTGTATATGGCGTTGAATAGATAAACGAATGTTCCCATATCTATCCTTAAGAAGATTCAGAGCAACTTCATAATTATCACTGGTCAAAGGAAGTGCTTGAATCAGGTTAAGTGCGTTGCCTTGAACTGCCAGACGCAAGTAGTGAAATTTTTGTATTACTGGTATAGAAGTATTCTCATGTACTAAAGAATTGAATAATTCAAAAAATGGTTCCCATTCTATGTCTCTACCAGTAAATTTGGGTATTTCTAATTTGGGTAATATAATGCGTGAAGAAGATGTGGAAGATGCTGCAGAAGTTTGATCTTCTTGTTTTTCTTTTAAAGTTAAAGCCCTAATAAGCTGTTTAGCTTCAGCAAATCCCTGATAGTATAATTTTTCAACTTCCAACCTATCACTTTGCTGGTCCGGATGCTGAGTTTCTATACTGCATTGTATCTCATCATATTTCTCAAAGGCTTGTTCATAATTCTTAAGCCTCTGCGAAATTATGTCAAGATTATGCTCTTGGGGTTCGAGTTCCGTTAAGAAAGTACGAAACCGTGTGAGCTTGCCCTTACAAGAGGCTCTGGAGTTGCTAAGTTTTTCATCAAGGTTAGGCATATTACAAGTTGTTTGTTACTCACGTCAATATTGTGACTTCGAGTACTGGAAGTCAGAGGATGACAGCTTGCTATGTAGTAAGGTTTAGTCTGATGCGGAAGAAACCGGCTTAGCTTACGTTTCTATCCTCTGCTGCACATGCGCCTTAAGCTGAAACGTACAATGTGAATTAGCGTTGAAACACAATGAACAAAAATTGTTAATGCAAAATTCACAATATTAAACTTGTATAGGGATCCAGGGTGCAACAGATATGTTTCCCGGGGGTGAGGCACCAAAAACTATGCAAGAAAATTAGAGAAAATTTCGGGTTTCGGCAACAAAAATTTTATGGAGAAGTATAAATTCTGTCCTAAAACTTCCCCATACGGGAGAACGAAACGCGTCAGGCGAAAGCCTGGCCAAAATAACTACTGTGGTCAAGAAAATTAGACTGAAGCGGTGCGGGGTATTGAGCATGAAATACGTGACTAGAAAACCAATATAGGGAGCAATGCATTAACAATTTTTATTACTAAATGAATTTATAATGAACAAACAAATTGCACTTAAGTGCTTATTACAGAAATTAACAATTATAAATGTAGCAAAGTGTGAGGGCCTGATTACAGAACCCAGATTATAGAAAGGTCCATGAAAAGCTTGCTTGATTGAAGAAAGGTTGAGCTTAATATATAAAATGCAGTTTATAAAAAGAGAGAACCATAAAAAATAATTAAGAGTGTAATAACTGGTATGATATAAGCTCTTTATAAAATTAAACTTATCTTTGAAGAGAGTTGAAGAGCCAGCTCCTTAAGAAAGTTCCAGCCAGCACACGTAGATTTTAAAAGTCTTCACGGTTTTCTTGGAAGGAGGCGTACATGGCCTAGAGTTATGTGCTCCATTGATAAAATGTCAACTTTCCTTTCTTGCGCAGGAATGACATTTATAGTTTCCAAGAGCTGATCCAGAGATATTTTGAAGGACGGTTCCAAGTATCCTCTCCAAGGAGAAGTTGAAGAGTACAGCGGCTGGCAATTATTCTTGCCATCTTGAGCAATACGTCATGGTGTAGATCTTGTGACGTAACTGCCCGCTAGCGTAGATATCAGCGATGGTGTCATGAGATGTAGCGGTGACCAGCGGGTTGAAGTGGTTCAGAAGTGGCGGTTGATCTGAAGTGACGGTTGATCTGAAGTGACGGTAGATCTGAAGTGACGGTTGATCTGAAGTGACGGTTGATCTGAAGTGATGATGAACGCCAGCAAGCGGCGTCTTAAATAGGGACCATAGAACTCTCTCGAAGTTTGGAGATCGCCCGACCAGACCAAGACCTGCCATTGGTCGAAAGAAAGTCAGGGTGACGTCAGTCGACACTACTCAGCAGACAGTGGATCAACCAGTAGATGTCTGGTATGGCGTGAGTGAGGACGCCTGAGATAGCGAGCGACTGAAACACTCGAGGTGAGAACTATAATATCTATGAATAAGTGATTGATAACAAGATTATGCATATGGTTTAAGCAATTAACATTTATACAGAAATAATTACCATTCGGGGATCTCAGTAACAATAAATAAAATTTGACCGACAAATGGGCCAAGCTAAACATTGAAAGTATCACAAAAGTGATCAATGGCCATTAATGGATTTTTAAAATTATTTATTTATTTATTTATTTATTTAATAATTTATTTATTATTCAATATGTATTCATTTAAAATTCTTCTTCTTCTCCTTCTTTCTTTGATTCGGACAACTAGGGACCACGTCAGTTCAACTGTCTCTTCTTCCGAGCTCTAACTACCGACCAGTGTTCCCACATTCGTCTCCGGTGTTGTTCTTTTCTCTCTTGGGACCACGCCTTCCCTGTCTTCAGCTTCGGCTTTCCCTGGAAACCTTTGTGCGTACGTAGTTTTTCATGAAGTGGAACACGCTCCTGGATATCTTTAGGGGAAATTTCCATTTCACGTAGATCTTTCTCAACTTCCGTAAGCCATGCCCCTTTGTTTTTCTTTTCTTGAAAGTACGTCAATATCCGTTTTGATATCCTGCCTCGGCTCATTCGTGTCACGTGGCTATAAAAGGCAATCCTTCTTTTTCGAATCGTTTCACTGATCTTTTTCTCGTGCTTGTGACGCCTTCTCTACTCGCTGTTTTCTTTGATGGGACCCAGGATTTTCCTCAAAATCTTCCTTTCTTTAGCCTCTATTTTTTCCATTAGATCTTTCTTGTTCATTATTTGAGTATCCGCCTATGGTCGAATAACAGTACAGTAATGTCTAATTTTGGCGTTTAAAGATATCGATCTCATATTGTATATGTCTTAAGTCAGGTTGTATGCCATTTCCAGTTTATTAATGCGTGACACGAAGGCTTCTTTCTCTGATAGGTTAGGCTCTATCCATTCACCGAGGTATTTGAACTTTTCTGCCTTCTGAACTTTTCCTAGTCCGACCTCCAGTTCCCCAGGCGCTGATTTTAGTTTGTCATGAATTGTGTCTTCTCAAAGCAGATTTGAAGCCCAGCCTTTAGTGCTTGATTTTTCAGTTGGTTAAGTTGCTCTTCTGCCGTATCAATGGAATCTGAAAAGATCGCTAGATCATCTGCATAGGCTAGACAATCGATTGTAAGATTCATATACTTGTACCCTAGCCTTACACATTTTCTACCCTTGAATTTTTCATTTCCTTTCGCCATTCTCGGATGACCTCTTCTAAAACACAGTTGAAGAGAAGAGGTGATAGACCGTCTTCTTGCCTCACTCCTGTCCTGATTTCAAAGGCATCAGACATCTCTCCTCTGAACTTCACTTTGGAGGTGGTGTTGGTCAGGGTTTGCTGGATAATTGTTTGTGTCTTGTTATCTAAGCCAAACACGTCAAGGATTTGCAATAAGGTGGTTCGATCAATTGAGTCGAACGCTTTCCTAAAATCAACAAAGGTCATCACGAATTCCCTGCTCCTGAGTTTCAGATATGAAAGGATGGACTTCAGATTCATAATCTGCTGAGCACAAGATCGTCCCTTTCTGAAACCCCCTTGGTATTCCCCCAGTTGTGGATCGATTTGTTGTTCCGCCCTTTTCTGTAGAGCTCTTGAGAGTATTTAGTAAGTTATTGATAGAAGAGAGATGCCACGGTAATTGTTCACATCGGTTTTCTCCCCTTTCTTATGTAGTGGATGAATTACGGCAGAGGTCCATCCACTTGGGAGTTTTTCGCTCTTCCAGATCTCTTGAATAATTGCAACAAGCTTGTCGATTGCCCTTTCCCCTGCATGTTTACACAGTTCAGCAATTATCACATCTTCACCCGGTGCCTTTTTGTCCTTCAGCTCTTGGATGATCTTCGTGATTTCAGCCTTCGTAGGTGGGGACGAATCGGGGTGGATGTTTGGATTTATTTCATAAACGAAAGGGGTCTCTGGAGCCTCACAGTTGAGGAGATTTTCAAAATAACTTGATAGAATCTGACAATTATCATTGTGAGCTAATTTCCCATTGGAATCTTCAAACTGTAGACTTCGGGGGTTGTATTTCTTCAGACTGTGCTTGAAGGTTTTATAGAAGTTACGTGCGTTATTTTTCTGGAAGTCTTGCTCAATATGTACCAACTGTTCCTTATTAAACATACGTTTCACGCCACGGATGGTTTTTGATGCAGATATTCTCGCGTTTAGGAAGTTGACCCCGTTGTCTTCAATTTTGTGTCAATTCTTGGTTGCTCCTTATCTTGTCTCTGTCAAACTTAACAGTTTTTCTTGGAGTAATCTTCTTGGAATTAGTCTAACTAGACCTTTACGTCATTATTCTTATTATTTTTATTATTACTTATTATCCAAATTAAACATACTGTTTATCAGGCAGGGCTATACAGCAGTTGAGGTGATGCGGACGTTTTAACAAGAAAAATCTTCTTGAAGACCGTGGGATAGGGTGTGGTTATGTAACGTGGATAAATGAAATATTTATTTACTATTTAATTATTTAATAGATTTATTAATTAATTATTTGCAATTATTAGCATTATTTAATTTTATATTTTTTATTATTTGATTAATTGAGAACTGTACATAGAGAGGTATTGTTGCTTTAAGGGGCAGAACTACGAGGTCATCTGCCCGATCTATAGAGAGATAGCTAGCCCAAAAGGGTAGCCAGAGTGGGAGAGGGGGAATATTTTTAATAGCTAGATTAAAAAAGGCCAACGCTTATAAAGTAGACCGTAATAGTTACATTTTTGAAGTACCCGAGTTTCATTTGCCATTATTTACTTTTTTCCAACACTATCGAGTTGTCGATTGTAGCTATGGTTTACGATGTGCTAAAACATAACGGCCCCAAGGACATGACCCGCTAACCTATTAGATTGACCGACGTAGCCATGATTGATGATTTGAAATACCGTAATGTGGTGTAATTTGCTTAGGGTTTGAACAATGTGTTATTAGATGGCAAGCTTACATGGAGGTCTAACGTTACATACCATAAATATAGCATGATTTTATAATTTTTGTAATGTAGCCTAATATATCACATGGCAATAATTTTAAAGAGTTTAACTTAGCATTTAGCAGCCCCCAACCCACACTGGCTAGGTTGGTTGGTTCTTAAGTTTAGGAGCTGCGACAACGCGGTCATGTAGCCCCGTGTACTTTGGGTGTGTGTAGAATCTGTCTGATAACCGGTGATAATTTTGATGACTGTATTAGTGTGTGTTATCTTTTTTTTAAATTTAAGTACTGAGTGCAACTTAGAATTTTTCAAATAGATCCTACTTTTGCCGCCAAGCGCCACCGTCAACGACTACAAGGCCAAGTTCAGAACTAAGCTACTACCCGCCACCACAGTCGGCTCTTGGCAACGAACGTAGAAACCTAAGAGCGTTGGTTACATTCTTGAAAATGAAAATCCACAGCCTGTTTCCAGTCTCCGACCGGGTCAGGAATGGAATGAATGATTCCCCCATCTAGCGGCGAGGATATGAACTGTGCCAGCTGCCGAGGCCTGACGCACTCCTCTGGGGCAATGATTAAATGAATGACAGATGAAATGAAATGATAGAGGAGAGTGTTGCTGGAATGAAATTTGACAGGGAAAACCGGAGTACCCGGAGAAAAACCTGTCTGCCTCCGTTTTGTCCAGCACAGATCTCACATGGAGTGACCGGGATTTGAACCACGGGCCCAGCGGTGAGAGGCCGGCGTGCTGCCACCTAAGCCACGGAGGCTGGTTACATTCTTGAACTAACCAATTTAGTTTCACACAGGTGTTATAAGTGGAAGGTTCTTTAACATGCCATAAATCTATGACATGGGACCGCCGGCTTTACTTCCCCTCCGAAGGAAGGCATACTGAGGGATTTTAACGCTCCTAAAAAATCCTACGGCTTCGGCCGGGTTTGAACCCGCTATCTTGGGCATAGAAGCTCAGCATGCTACCGACTACGCCACCGAAGCCACCCACTCAGGCTAGCTTACCGGCTAATATGAACTTTGCAAGCCATTGACGGTGGCCATGTGCACTTGCGGCTAGTTGGACCTAGGTGACTAGTCGAATAATGAATTGATTTACTTACCTGAACAGGCGATTTTTTTCTCTGTTTTAATTTCCATTATCCTTTCTGGATTAGCACTTATTTGCTCACGAAACCAACAATATTAGGAAAGCCGAAGCCTAAGATGTTAAAAAATAATGCCATAACCGCATCCGGAACTTTGCCACTTACATACGATTATAGTTAACGACCGGTAACGCAGCATAACCTGCACACAAGTGACAAAGCCTTCGCGAGATTCGTAAAATACGGTATAATTAATTTATTAAAATACTCTTAACATGTTTAAAATTTACAACTCACACACTTAAGTACACGGGGATACTATCCAACTACTGTACACGTGACTGATGACCACACGTAACTAAACAGAGCTGATGACCACGGTATCCCTACGTTTTTGCTACACGAGACTAATGAGCGATTACGGGTATATTTTAATTTTACAACATAAAAAGTATATTGAGACCGCTTGATCTCATGCTGGTGATAATTTTATTGGTAACATAAGAATACTCCAACTGAGAAACTCTGAACGCATTTCGGAAGCATGTATCAACTTCAGGAGAACTTTTGACTTCGTTTGGAAGAGTAAAAAGAATTAATCATGTTCGCAGATTTTTATATCTACGATGTGCATCTTAGAGATATTATAATTGGTAATTCTGCATTATTAGCCACGTCTATATGATACTATGATGGGTAATTTAAGGTAAATGCTAAATGACTTCGGCGGTATTCGAAGCCGGAACACGCCAAGCAGAGAGGAAGGACAATCCCATGAGCGGTTGAGTCGCACGGATGTGTGCGTTACTAAGTCCGATCGAGTGACCGATGACAATTTTGTTGGTAAAAAGACTAAGGAAGCCGTATCTAAGGATTGACCAAGCATCCTACATTGTATCAGCATCGCAGTGCTTGTGAAATTGTTTTCTACAGAATTATAATCACGATAAAGTGATATTGTCAAAGTACGAGTGATTTAGTGATTTTTCTGTACGCCTTGTACATTGTGCAATCACCACATGGTGGAATGTGGTTCGCACAAATTTCCAGCAAAGTGAAAATTATAGTGCTATTTAACAGCGTTGAGTGCTGTGGACATAGTTAATGCTAAAGCAATACGCCGTGTCTAGGCGAATCTCATCTAACTGTTTAAAGTGATTGTGCTAATAACGTCCTATTAGAACCTGTGAAAGATAGCTTCAGAGAAGCAGACACATGGCCATTTATATTCTATAAAGCCTGCACCATTCAAAGCCAGTGTCGCTAAAATTAAACATCAGCAGTGATAAAACAGTGTTCTTCAACCTACTATTTCGTTACTTCAACGAGAACGTCAAAATGTTTGACGGTGACGACATTCTGATTTACGCCTGTACCACGAGGAACGAGATGATGCCGTAAATATCCCAATGGAGGAGCCATTGACCATCTAACATCAGCAATATGGAAGCCGATACTAGAATTGCGAAAGCCATGGCCGAGGGAATATCATTACCACCTGGGAATACAAGGATTAATCCATGAATTTGAAGCCTGGGATGTTTCTCTGTGAGAAACATGACGCCGTGAGTTTACGTTAAATTTCTATTTGTATTTGGTTCTGGTCTCGGGGGTGGATTAGTTGTAGTCAACCGTTATAACAGTCATTTAGGTAGGTCTTGTATTTTTGTAGATGCCGCTGACGGCATACTTTCATTTCCTTGAGCTTCCGCATTTTGGCAGATAGCTTATGTCTATGAGTTAGACACCTCAGAGGGGTGCGAATATGTGTCATAATTTTGTACAGTCCTTGGAATGGACATCAGCTGAGAAGAAATATTGTCTGATTTAACCAGCTAAAAGTAAGGTCATTTTCTTTTGATAACATTGAGGCACCTTTTATATTGAAAGATTAAATACGCCACTGACGGTCGTATCATTTTTATGTCGTAGAGGTTACGCATCTACCATATTTTTGTAAAATACATTTTTAAGTTCTCAGAACCTTGATTCGAGATGAATCACTTGAGAGTGTGGGAGTGACTTTTGTTAAAGCACTTGTAACCGACCATTCAACTTTAAATTGTATCATTTGAAATAGTAAGCCATGTGGATGGCGTTTGTAAGAACATTTTAATTATTTTGAGTGCATTGCGCACGTTCTTTTGTGAACAATTAATTTCTTTGCGACAGTGGAGTATTTTTCCTAATCTCTTTGAAAAGTCACATATC
This sequence comes from Meconema thalassinum, assembly GCA_946902985.2. Taxonomy (NCBI): domain Eukaryota; kingdom Metazoa; phylum Arthropoda; class Insecta; order Orthoptera; family Tettigoniidae; genus Meconema; species Meconema thalassinum. The sequence continues at coordinate 416,032,422 of OX336394.1, forward strand.
TTTCTTTTAGTATGTTTTGCAAAGCTACGATGCAGCTTAGGTTTGGACATCATTTCCAAGGAAAGTTTCGAAGCCTTGTTATCCCAGTGATAAAAGACATTGTATTATAGTATGCCCAGAGTGAAATAATGGACATTTTTGAGTACATTACACCAGTTTGTTCTACATGTTGATAGACATTGACAAGCAGTGAAGCGTGCAAGAAACGCTTGGACTTCGTTAGGATGACAGCTTTCGATGCTCAAGGTTAACTGCTTTAACTTGCGGAGCAGCACACTTGAATTTTCAAGCGGGACAGCTGACACATGCCCGCATACCTTGTTTATGCTAGAAAGATTGTCTTTATCGAGCAGTTCATAGAGCTCAGTCATACATGAACACTTGCATTATTGTTATTTGAGTATAGGATGTTGAAGAAGTTGTATTTCCCACTATTTAATTAAATTGGCAGATGTTGTAAGCGGATGTACTTGATATTTATATACTATCGGAGTATTTCTTTAATGAATGGAGCCACACTTTCGCTATTTTTGGTAGGCTTATTTGCTCACTTAAGGTGATTGATTGTTTCCGTGTTTTGACCCGTTGATTTATTGGGGTGGTTTCTCGTTCAGATTTTTATGCCAGCAGACTCATGGAGATGACTGCTAAGGTGAATTCTTGCGTGATCCCGTGGAGGACACGTTTAGATATTTGAGAATGGTATTTAGATGGAACTTTGCTTGTCCATCTGGAGACGTCTTGTTATGGACTAAAGCATATTTTTATGATATTGGAGCTGCTTAGTGCTCAATGTTGCCTTGATTATTCGAATCATGCATCTTGTAAGGAACTGTCAAAGACTTACGATTAGGAATTATAACTTGTGTTATTGTTGGCAAACAGGTGCCTCATGCATTCTGTTGTGTTTAGTGTTCAGTCCATTAGTCTTGCATTATTGGTCATTCAATAATACTCTAAAATAATGATAGTAATACTCCGAAACCTAAATCATGAAATATAAATTTTTGTTAAATCGACGTGGGTTGAAGCCTCCGTGGCTTAGGCGGCAGCACGCCGGCCTCTCACCGCTGGGTCCGTGGTTCAAATCCCGGTCACCCCATGTGCGATCTGTGCTGGACAAAACGGGGGCAGACAGGTTTTTCTCCGGGTACTCCGGTTTTCCCTGTCAAAATTTCATTCCAGCAACACTCTCCACTATCATTTCATTTCATCTGTCGTTCATTTAATCATTGCCCCAGAGGAGTGCGTCAGGCCTCGGCAGCCGGCACAGTTCATATCCTCGCCGCTAGATGGGGGCTTCATTCATTCCATTCCTGACCCGGTCGGAGACTGGAAGCAGGCTGTGGATTTTCATTTTTCGACGTGGGTTAAAACTTGAATTAAATATTAATCAGCTGATTAACATTGATTATGATTGTTTACATTTTGACCAATGCAACGTGCTTGAGATAAAGAATCCCTGGGAGGGAAATTCTAGACAAATACATGGTTTAACTTGATAAGAATCAGTTGCTGACCTAAGGGTAGTCAACTTGTGGATCGTGTACCACATGTTTGTTTTGTCATACTTCCAAAGCATGCCTTGTTTGAATTTGCTTACACTATAGATGACGAAGGGAACAAACAGTCTCCATTTCGAAGCAGGCTGGGAAATAAGAAGCATTATTATTGTGTTCTGAATTTATTTCAGTGTATTTTCCTTATGTGAACCCTACTGTTTTTGTATGTAGTATTGTGGTATCACTATTTTGTTATGTGTATGATTGCATTGAAATGACTGTTATACTAGTTTTGTTTAATTTATACACGGACATTTGGATCCGATGTTGCTGTAATTCAGATTTAGCTCAGATTTACATTAAATGTAAATGCGGGATGGTCTTTAGATTCATTTAGATTTTTGCAGTCATTTGTGACTAGTTATTCATGGCACGATGATTCTTTCTAGAACATCGTTACCTTTTCAATTGTAATTTCAATTAGGGTTTGGAACCATTTTCCCCAGTTTTGCCCAACTTTGTTTGTAATTAGAGCTGATCGCGAGGGTTTAACTTTATAGTTTAAGAGTTAGTTTTCTTTTTTTGTTTCAAATTAGATAGCGGATTAGCCGATTTTATGCCCTCGGATCCTAGGTTAAGGGTTGGATTTTATAACTAAACAATTCCAACGATCTTTACTTAAGACTGGACTACTTTCTTTCGTAGCTTGTTTTTTGTGGGAGTGTATTACCAGGGTGTGTATGACTTTGCAAATCATGATGGGAACCTGATCCTTGGGACAGGGGAGTCTCACAGCCTGCGAGCCCTTTTGGTTTGCACTCCAATCCTCTTCGTCGGTATGTGTTCGGAGGAAGAGGTCATCTGGGAGGCCATGTACGGTTGGTGGTGACCAGATGATCTCCTCGAACGGGCACATAACGCTATTAAATTCCTTTGGCGCCCAACCAAGTGGCCGATGTTTAAGGACATGAAGGCCATCAGCTTCATGCCGTTTTGAAGAGGATAATATTTCATTGGTTATTGACATTTTGTCTTGACTGGGACGAACTTTAGACGTCGTCTAGCAGTGCAATAGGTCACATGGCTTTCTTTTGAGATGTCAGACCATGGGCGAAGTACAATTATATTTAAAATTTAGGATAGGACATAGATTTTGCCAGTACTTCGTCGTGAGTAAATATACCTTGTCTTTTGCTTGCTTGCCTGTTGTTGTTAAAGTAAATGTAGAATCAGTTGTCTTCGAAAGTCCAGCAGTAGTCGTGGGTGTTTATTTTATAAAAACCAACTTTCCACCCGGGACCATTTCCATTTTGGTAGTTAGTTAGATGTAAGATTACTCCTCCTACATCTCAAATTTGTAATATCATTATGGATGAGGAGAGATTATCGACCCTGATTGAAGGATTATGTAGAAATCTGGACGCTAATTTAGCCACTATCAATGCCTCTTTAGACACTGTTAAGAGTGATTTCCAAGAAAATGCTAGATTAATGAGGAGTGACATGAATGAAAATGTAGCTAATATTAATGCCTCTATTAATGAAAATGTAGCCACGATTAATGCTTCTATGAATGATAATGTAGCCATTATTAATGCGTCCATTCATGAAAATGTAGCCACCTTAAGAGGTGACATGACTACTAATGTAGCCACCTTAAGAGGTGTCATGACTACTAATGTAAATACGATTAATGCCTCTATTAATGAAAATGTAGCCACCCTAAATACCTCCATAAATGAAAATGTAGCCACCTTGAGAGGTGATATGACTGAAAATGTAGCCACTATTAATACTTTGATGGATACTGTTAGGGGTGACCTCACAGCTGACATAGCAAATTTAAATACTTCTCTTAGTAATGTAAGGGGTGAGATTGATGGTGCTAACGCCACTTTGGCCTTTAACACCCAATCTTTAGCTAACCTTAGGCAGGAACTAGAAACCAATCGTGCGGAAGCTAATACTAATCTACTTAAGGGGTTAGCTGATCTTCGCGTTGACCTAGCCAAGGGTAGAAAAGAAACGGAAACACGGTAAGAGGCGATAGAAATGAGTCTTGAGGACAATAGTATGAAGATGTTAGAAGGGAAGAGTGAGTTGCAATTGCAGATTGCTACGATTAAAGACCAACTTAGCCTTAGAGTAATAGCTATCGAGGGACAACTGGATGAAAATCAAACTTTTCATGAAGGTATCAGAAAAGAAGTAGGATTGATTAGCACAAGCATGCGAGTAGTGATAGGCGTAGCTATAGCCGTTCATGGGAACGTGAAAACCGTCGCGAAATACATGATACGTTTTCGGGATGAGCTGACCAGTAGTACTCAGCTTGTCGCTACTTTGACACTGACCGTAGAGGATCTTGATCATCGACTGCACGCTAATCAGGTCGAATTGACGAGGGAAGTGATTAACGTTAAGGAAGATATGAGTAATCATAAAACTACAATTGAGAACCGTCTGACAGAGCACCAGACGACCATTGACACTACTGTTACAGGAGTGAAGGATGACGTTTCACGAGTCAAACGTCAATTCATAGGAGTTAGGGAAGAATTCTCAGGAGTTAAGGAAGAAGTCACAGGAGTTAAGGACCAATTTATAGGACACCAAACCACCATTGATGACCGTCTCACACAACACCAAACACTAATAGAGGGACGATTGGTAGAAGCTTCGAGGGATTACAAGAAGACTGTCCAGGAGGTGGACGAATGTCTTCGAGAGGGAAACTCGAACGTTTGGAGTTGCAAATGACTCATCTGTCAACCTCAAGCAACACCACTACTAACGAAGATCTCGAACAGGTAGAACGCAGATTGCTCGAAAAACTAGAGACACAAGTTAGGACTATTTCCTTTTCTACTCCTAAGGAAAATGTTCCTACTACCTCTATGAGCACACCAAGGATGATGACTGCTCCGGTTCTTCCAGTAACCACTTACGAGCAACCGAGCAGGTCATACCCGTGGTCTAATGTAACTGTACCAACTTCCACCGAGGGAATTAATCCATTTAGAGTACCAGGAACTATGAGTAACATTCCGGTACCAGCCACAGCGACAAATGTCACGTCAACACTAGGTCCATGTTACACCACACCATTTGAACAACCTAGTTATTTGAATTATAACGCTCCAGAGTTTTCACCAATGAGACAGAGTCACAATTCGAATGTCATGATTATCAGATCGAGGGAGGAACACCAGCCCGTTTTTCTGGCACAGGAAGCGGAATTACTCCAGTCGAATTTTTGAAGAACGTGGAAAACTATCTAAGAGACACATTTGTATCACCTGAGCGTGAATTGAGAGTCGTGGAACGCTTGCTTGAAGGCCAAGCCAGTAACTGGTTAAGGGCGTTTCGGTATTCGTTTACGGGATTTAGAGACTTCAGAGAAGCCCTACTACGAACGTATTGGTCCAGCGAGATACAGCTAGGCATCAGAGCTGAAATGTATACTAAGAGATACAGCTCTGCACTGCCTACGAGTTATGCGACTTACTTCGATTCACAGTTGGCCAAGCTTCGTTGTCTGCAACCCCCATTGGCTGAAGAAGATCTGATACAGACCATTATACGCCAATATCCAAGTGACGTCAAGCGCGTGTTAATTGTGGCTAACGCCACAACTTTCACACAATGTGACCAAATTCTACGAAGGTTAGACAACAGTAACGAACAGTTTACATCATCCAGATCCAGGGGAGAACACAGGAATGAGACAAAGAATCTTAATCTGACCTCGGTGGATAAAGTGAGCCAAACCTATACACCGAAACGGTGATTAATAACCAGTATGAACGTCGTGAAGGTGGACCAGACAGAAGAGCATGTAACAGGCCACCATACGAACAGAATCGCCAGGTTAACAGACAGCCATATTGGAGACGTCAGTCAGGAAGGGAGCTGAATGATCAGCGAAATACAAATGAAAAACGTGAACAAGATCAGAACAGAGATGAACGTCAGAATTATGGAAATCGTGTGAGGAGAGATTATCGCTACTCCGGTGGTTATAGGAGAGATCGTGATCCACGATACGAGTCTGACCGCGATTGGCGAGGACGTGCCCAGGAAAGTAAGGAATATATTCGTCAACTTCGGAATACTGAAGAAAGAGAAAGAGCTCGATCACCGAGGGAAAGACGTGAAAATCCGAAGGAGGTACTCTCGGACCATGAACAGCCGAGTACTTCAACGGGCAAGGGAAAAAACGCCGAATTTGCAGTGAGGAATGAGGAGACAGGTACCAGAGTAACGGCTGTCATCTTACTCTGGGAACCACTCCAAGAAGACCTCTTGTATGAGAGACGAACGACGACTGACGTACGACCAAACCAACTACCGCTGATAGTAGCGAAGAAAAACAACCAACCTATCTCTTTATTGGTTGACACGGGAGCGATGTTGAGCGTCCTATCATCTGATTTTCACGCTATTCTGAAAACGAAGAACGAGAAGTTGCATGAGATACCAGCATCAACAATAAAATAAGAGGTATAATACCAGATCGGACGATTAGATGCACGGTACAAATTTTCTGTAGCCTGGAAATTGGAGGTCACATTTATAGACACGAGTTTCTTGTCCTGAAGAATTTGAAACATGAAGGGATATTAAGTGCAGATTTTATGCGCTTATATGAAGGCATGATTGGCATGGGAGAGGACACCATCAGATTCAAGCCTTATGATGCCATTCCTATGAACCTCAGCGAGGAGAAGAGAGAGGACATCTACGATGAAATTAAGATCCTGGAAACTGAGGATGAAGAAAATATAGAAAGCATCCAGGAAGAATGCAGAGCCGATCCAGATCGCCATAATCGCGTAATCTGTTATCGAGATGCTGAACCAGACCGTGATTGGCGAGGACGAGCGCTCGAGAGTAAGGCATATCTCCGAGAATTCCAATGAAGACAGAAAACGTCCAAGGAAGATCTGACTTCCAGGGATGAATCTCCAAGTGGGAACTGTTTCACAGTCACTACAGAAGTTCATCAACTGGAGACTGAACCCTGCATGTCCGAGGAGAAGTTCGAAGAAATCACATCTAGAATGGATTTGGAGAGGAATGAACGCCTGAAGAGGAGGAATGAAGATCATCCGGAAGAAATATGGAATTTGGAAGAAAGAGAAGAAGGAGGACTTGATTCAGATGATTACTCAGACCCAGAGCTAGAAGACTTCTATTTGAGTAACATTTTCGAGGAAGAAATAGAGCCCCACAAAGCAGATTCAGCTTCAACGTCGAGGAAGAAAGCTGAGAAGAAAGAAGAAAGCAAGATTGTTATGACAGAAGTGAACGAGATCGAGGAGATCAAGCCGATGTCTCTTGAGGACTTCAGGATGATGTTACAGAGACAGAATGCTGCCAGAGATCGACGTTTGCTGAGAGAAAAGAGAGGGGACTACCATATTTTTGGACCTTTGATTCCAGCGAAGGATGAATTTGATACAGAAGATTCTGATTATGAGGATGACTCAGACTCTGATGGAGCTAACCTTTACCCGATTGGAATTGATTCAGATGAAGAAGAGGGATGTCTGGGTATGTACGGATATTGATGTTAATGCAACCAATTGGAAAAATATCACCAGGAATAATCAGATTACCTTGGTAAATAAAAATGCCTGTCCTACATTTTTATTTAAAACCACGGAAGGGCAAATGAGACCGCTTGATTTCATGCTGGTGATAATTTTATTGGTAACATAGGAATACTCCAACTGAGAAACACTGAACGCATTCCGGAAGCATGTATTATCTTCAGGAGAACTTCAGACTTCGATTGGAAGAGTAAAAAGAATTAATCATGATCGCAGATTTTTATATCTACGATGTGCATCTTAGAGATATTATAATTGGTAATTCTGCATTATTAGCCACGTCTATATGATACTATGATGGGTAATTTAAGGTATTTGCATCGCAGAAACGCGAGGAAGAAGGAAGTAAAGGCTAAATGACTTCGGCGGTATTTGAAGCCGGAACACGCCAAGCAGAGAGGAAGGACAATCCCATGTGCGGTTGAGTCGCACGGATGTGTGCGTTACTAAGTCCGATCGAGTGACCGATGACAATTTTGTTGGTGAAAAGACTAAGGAAGTAGTACCTAAGGATTGACCAAGCATCCTACATTGTATCAGCATCGCAGTGCTTGTGAAATTGTTTTCTACAGAATTATAATCACGATAAAGTGATATTGTCAAAGTACGAGTGATTTAGTGATTTTTCTGTACGCCTTGTACATTGTGCAATCACCACATGGTGGAATGTGGGTCGCACAAATTTCCAGCAAAGTGAAAATTATAGTGCTATTTAACAGCGTTGAGTGCTGTGGAAATTGTTAATGCTAAATCAATACGCCGTGTCTAGGTGAATCTCATCTAAATGTTTAAAGTGATTGTGCTAATAACGTCCTATTAGAACCTGTGAAAGATAGCTTTGGTGAAGCAGGCACGTGGCCATTATTATTCTATAAATCCTGCACCATTCAAAGCCAGTGTCGCTAAAATTAAACATTAGCAGTGACAAAACAGTGTTCTTCAACCTACTACTTCGTTACTTCAACGAGAACGTCAAAATGTTTGACGGTGACGACATTCTGATTTACGCCTGTACCACGAGGAACGAGATGATGCCGTAAATATCCCAATGGAGGGGCCATTGACCATCTAACATCAGCAATATTGAAGCCGATACTAGAATTGCGAAAGCCATGGCCGAGGAAATATCATTACCACCTGGGAATACAAGGATCAATCCATGAATTTGAAGCCTGGGATATTTCTCTGTGAGAAACATGACGCCGTGAGTTTACGTTAAATTTCTATTTGTATTTGGTTCTGGTCTCGGGGGTGGATTAGTTGTAGTCAACCGTTATAACAGTCATTTAGGTAGGTCTTGTATTTTTGTAGATGCCGCTGACGGCATACTTTCATTTCCATAAGCTTCCGCATTTTGGCAGATAGCTTATGTCTATGAGTTAGACACCTCAGAGGGGTGCGAATATGTGTCATAATTTTGTACAGTCCTTAGAATGGACATCAGCTGAGAAGAAATATTGTCTGATTTAACCAGCTCAACGTAAGGTCATTTTCTTGTGATAACTTTGAGGCCCCTTTTATATTGAAAGAATAAATGCGCCACTGACGGTCGTATCATTTTGATGTCGTAGAGGTTACGCATCTACCATATTTTTGTAAAATACATTTTTAAGTTCTCAGAACCTTGATTCGAGATGAATCACTTGAGAGTGTGGGAGTGACTCTTGTTAAAGCACTTGTAACCGACCATTCAACTTTAAATTGTATCATTTGAAATAGTAAGCCATGTGGATGGCGTTTGTAAGAATATTTTAATTATTTTGAGTGCATTGCCCACGTTCTTTTATAAACAATTAATTTCTTTGCGACAGTGGAGTATTTTTTCTAATCTCTTTGAAAAGTAACAGATCTTTCTTCTAGTATGTTTTGCAAAGCTACAATGCAGCTTATGTTTGGACCTCATTTTTCAAGGGAAGTTTCGAAGCCTTGTTATCCCAGTGATAAAAGACATTGTATTATAGTATGCCCAGAGTGAAATAATGGACATTTTTGAGTACATTACACCAGTTTGTTCTACATGTTGATAGACATTGACATGCAGTGAAGCGTGCAAGAAACGCTTGGACTTCGTTAGGATGACAGCTTTCGATACTCAAGGTTAACTGCTTTAACCTGCAGAGCAGCACACTTGAATTTTCAAGCGGGACAGCTGACACATGCCCGCATACCTTGTTTATGCTAGAAAGATTGTCTTTATCGAGCAGTTCATAGAGCTCAGTCATACATGTACACTTGCATTATTGTTATTTGAGTATAGGGTGTTGAAGAAGTTGTATTTCCCACTATTTAATTAAATTGGCAGATGTTGTAAGCGGATGTACATGATATTTATATACTATCGGAGTATTTCTTTAATGAATGGAGCCACACTTTTGCTATTTTTGGTAGGCTTATTTTCTCACTTAAGGTGATTGATTGTTTCCGTGTTTTGACCCGTTGATTTATTGGGGTGGTTTCTCGTTCAGATTTTTATGCCAGCAGACTCATGGAGATGACTGCTAAGGTGAATTCTTGCGTGATCCCGTGGAGGACACGTTTAGATATTTGAGAATGGTATTTAGATGGAACTTTGCTTGTCCATCTGGAGACGTCTTGTTATGGACTCAAGCATATTTTTATGATATTGGAGCCGCTTAGTGCTCAATGTTGCCATGATTATTCGAATCATGCATCTTGTAAGGAACTGTCAAAGACTTACGATTAGGAATTATAACTTGTGTTATTGTTGACAAACAGGTGCCACGTGCATTCTGTTGTGTTTAGTTTTCAGTCCATTAGCCTTGCATTGTTGGTCATTCAATAATACTCTTAAATAATGATAGTAATACTCCGAAACCTAAATCATGAAATATAAATTTTTGTTAAATCGACGTGGGTTAAAACTTTAATTAAATATTAATCAACTGATTAACATTGATCATGATTGTTTACATTTTGACCAATGCAACGTGCTTGAGATAAAGTATCCCTAGGAGGGAAATTCTAGACTAATACATGGTTTAACTTGATAGGAATCAGTTGCTGACCTAAGGGTAGTCAACTTGTGGATCGTGTACCAAATGTTTGTTTTGACATGCTTCCAAAGCATGCCTTGTTTGAATTTGCTTACACTATAGATGACGAATGGAACAAACAGTCTCCATTTCGAAGCAGGCTGGGAAATAAGAAGCATTATTATTGTGTTCTGAATTTATTTCAGTGTATTTTCCTCATGTGAACCCTACTGTTTTTTTATGCAGTGTTGTGGTATCACTATTATGTTATGTGTATGATTGTATTGAAATGACTGTTATCCTAGTTTTGTTTAATTTATACACGGACATTTGGATTCGATGTTGCTGTAATTCAGATTTAGCTCAGATTTACATGAAATGTAAATGCGGGATGGTCTTTAGAATCATTTAGATTTTTGCAGTCATTTGTGACTAGTTATTCATGGCACGATGATTCTTTCTAGAACATCGTTACCTTTTCAATTGTAATTTCAATTAGGGTTTGGAACCATTTTCCCCAGTTTTGCCCAACTTTGTTTGTAATTAGAGCTGATCGCAAGGGTTTAACTTTTTAGTTTAAGGGTTAGTTATCTTTGTTTGTTTCAAATTAGATAGCGGATTAGCCGATTTTATGCCCTCGGATCCTAAGTTAGGGGTTGGATTTTATAAATAAACAATTCCAACGATCTTTACTTAAGACTGAACTACTTTCTTTCGTAGCCTGTTTTTTGTGTGAGTGTATTACCAGGGTGTGTATGACTTTGCAAATCATGATGGGAACCTGATTCTTGGGACAGGGAAGTCTCACAGCTGGCGAGCCCTTTTGGTTTGCACTCCAATCCTCTTCGTCGGTATGTGTTCGGAGGAAGAGGTCATCTGGGAGGCCATACACGGTTGGTGGTGACCAGATGATCTCCTCAAACGGGCACAGTATAGAGCCGAAGACAACAATATGGAATACTCAACTACACGGGGATAATATCCAGCTACACGAGGCTGATGACCATGACATATCAAGTTCCCTTTACACTAAACACACGGGACTGATGACCGAAATGCGCTAAAATACCCTCTGATATATTATTATAATGTTCCATTAACAAGTGAACGACGCCAAACCAATAGCAGCCAGTGCTGTTGTCTGGAGCAAGGGAGAGTTGATGGGAATCACTACTCTGCTGAAATTCAATGCTTGTCTGATAAGACATAGGCCTACATGCAAGATGAAAGCCACTGTAGCATGATGGTTGAATCACATAACTCTTTTCAAATTTCTTCGCTGACTTGGACCTTGATTTTCATAGTTTACCATTTTTACGTTAAACGAAACTTTAATACCTTTAATTCTAAGGCCACTGCCGCTTCCTTTCCAATACCCACCTGCATTACAAGTACACATGATATTACTGACACTACAATAACACAAGTTAACACAGGAATCCCACATACTTGTACAGAACATTTTATGTTATCTTTACTGTAGACCTCTCTTGGTCAACGCTTGTTTTCTTTTGACCCCTACTGTATTGGAATATTTGAGCCCTAGGGCGTCTATACATTTTATAGCTACTTACCCAATTGATAATTACCAAGTCATGCTATAGTCTTACATGTTAAATTTAATTGTTACTATGGACACCACAATAACACAGGTTATCTGACATATATTTCTCGTATTTACATTGAAATTTAAGCAACCCATAAACTACACTGATTTACACCTAACCTAATCAGGAAATAGTGTTACTTGGTTTTTGACGACCATACTAGGCGAATGCTTGAATGGATTCCAAATTATAACCATCTTTGTTTTTAACTCGATTCCAAACCTGGAAATATTAAATATTCTAGCCGTACCCTGTTAGGTTTGCCGATGCTTTTCTTGCACCCTATAGCCAAACTAATTAACATTTTAGGTAATAAACCCTCTAGCATTCTTACTACAGGTTTGCTATTATATTAGTCGGCTTACACGAGTAAATTATTTGGTACTGTACTCGAATTTTATTTTTGTAGAATTGCATTTATTAAAGCACTGGAAAGGAATCCTCTTTTGTGATATATTTGATGTCTAGAAACTTGTTCAGGGGAGAAAACGAGTTATTCTGTAACCAAAGGAAAAGCCGGACCAATCATAATATTGATACGAGTGTCTAGGCGTATCGATTAGAACTGGTTTACAGAGAAACACCGCACCAATAAGAGCGGGTTGCGTATTGCGGTGAGACCTTAAAGAAGGGGTAGATAGACTAACCTGCATGACTCGGCAAGAGGACGAATGGAGAAGGCACGTGTCAGAGAAATCACGTGACCAATGGAGCCATAAACCATGAAAGAAATTTTGTCGGATTATGAAGCTATTCATTGCTAATTAGCAAATATTTTAGAAGGGACTTTATGGGCTTGAAGGATGCTGTAATTAAGAACAGAAATTATCTGCATGTTAGTTTGTGTGTGAGGAAGATCTGAGACTCATAAATTGGATATTTCTATGAGGCCGCCAAAACTTCGCGCTATTTTGTAAAAGGGGCTATCTCGAAACATGAAGGAGGGGAGAAGACGGACATGAGTCGAGGCTATTACTTTGTGTCACTCGAAGAGGACGGACGCATTAAGCGGAGTGAACGGGAGTGCGAAAGAAAGACATTTCGGTTACCGGGAAGTGATTCAACGATCTGGGCGAAGTGAAGTCTCACGACCGCGCTCATATAATATGGGAACTTAGAATACATTTTACAGTGGACATAGGCATTTCGGGGTGATAGGCATTCGACTGTCCCAAGTTCATCGTCGTGAAACCGACAGTAGTGGCTACGCGGGCTAAAGCGCTGCGTTAGGTCAAGGGGCCAAGCTTTCTGCTGACTAGGTAGACGCGTGGGTTCGAGCCCCACCGTCGCACAGTGGTCCGGATCCGTAAAAAAGCGGTCTAAAATCGACTTTTCAACTTTACTTTAGAAACGCCAAACCACCTTCCAAGTGAAGTATGTTAATCAGTGTACATTAATTTCATGTTTTCATTGAAAATTGCTTCTGTGTTTCTCAGATATATTACTGCAAAAGTGAAACAACTCTTCGTTTCTGAACTCCGCACTCCGTTAAGTAAACTTTCAAATATCATTCTAACTTCAAAATGAAACTCGGGGTCTTTAATACTGTATCTGTATGTAGTTTGGGGTCTAATATATGTGTTTATAGTATGATTTTCAATTTCAGATCACTTATAAGGACTCTTATACTTACTTTTATAGTGCATTATTTTTTCAAGAAAAATAAATTTTGCTTGACCTACAAAAAAATGTATACATATGTATAGCATGAAACTTATGCAAGTTTTAAAATGAAGACTGGAGAATATATCCTTAAACGTTTCATCGCCAGAACACGCCAGATGCGTGATTGAGAAGGAAATGAACATTACTGCGCGCTCTGAGGATAAACACTCGCGCGAGATAAGGGCCTGTTGAGACATTTGTTTATGCTACGCAAGGGATATCTCGACGCCAGGAAACAAAAATAATCTTCAGTCGCGAGAAGTAATTGATTAGTGGTAGTTGTGTGTGTTGTGAAGTGTGAAAAATGAATTTCGTTGTTATTCGCAATGAACTTCACAACAAGATTCGAAAGAACAAAAATCAGTCTCGCGCTCGCCAAGGAAAGTTTGTGGCAACATATCTCATTAACAAATTCGAATTAAATGTTGATTTTGCCGATTGGAGACCTTTCAGAAGAGGTCTTAGAGTTTAGAGTGTCTAGAAAACAGTGTATAATAAAATAAGGACCTTATTCTTTTTGTCTTATTTTGACCGGTGGAGAAAGTGTCACTTCTTTGAACGTGCTTTTTTGAAGAAATATTCTGACTTGTTGAAGAACGAAATTGTGATTTCAATTCCTAGTATGCCTGGCTCCGCAAAATCAGAAGATCGAGGTCGTCCTTCATAAAAATTTGAGGAGCTAACGGAGAGAAGCAAAAGAAGAAAACTTGAAGACCTAAGGAAGTGTGCCACTTCATCAGAGCTTGCCTATGCGGCCGCTATGAATTTAAGGGCAGAGGGAGACGATTCATCAGCCAAGCTATTAAAAGAAGCTACCACGACTACACCAACAAGGGGTAAACGAATACGGGATGCATGGAGAAAGGAGGGTCAGCGATCTACAAAAATGTCAGTGGAAGAAGCCTTATCATTCATAATTATAGCAAAGTTATCCAAGCACCAGTATGTGACAATGAGAAGATTAGCTAATAAACATAACCATGATTTATACCCTAGCTATTATGCTATTTTGAATGCTAAAAAGCTACTTATCCACAAAATGTAATAATTAAGGAAAATTAATGTGAAGTGAAAATACAAGACTTGCTGGACCACAATTCCTCCAGAATTTTATCAATGTTACTAGATGTGAGTGATAAGAGCTATACATTATATTGTAAATGGGGCTTTGATGGCAGCTCCGGCCATTCCCAATATAAACAAACCTGGTCAGAAGCTGAAAAGAGTGACCAGAGTTTATTTATGTCATCTGTCGTGCCTCTGCGCCTCGTTGACAGTAAATCAGGAATTATTGCGTGGAAAAATCCAAGAACCTCATCTACACGATTCTGCAGGCCCATTCGAATGCAGTGGGTTCATGAAACATCGGAAATTACACGGACGGAAAGGATGTATCTAAAGGATCAAATTCAGAATTTACAAACTTGGGTTATTATCAACATCGAAGTGCAGTATTCCTTAATATTGCAAATGATAGATGGAAAAATATGCAATGCTCTAGCACAGTCTTCAAGCATGAAGTGCTATATTTGTGGTGCGAAAATTTCAGAAATGAACAATCTACAAAAATGGCACAAAAGCCCGTCGACAATTTACAGCTTGAATTTGGAATTTCAGTTCTGCACGCCCACATCCGATTTCATGAATGTCTCCTGCATATTTCATACCGCCTGGGTTGTAAAACGTGGAAAAGGAAGATTGTAGTTTTACGTGACAGTGAATCTTGTGATTATAAGCCACGGGACCTCCTTTTTACGTGGAATCCGAACCACAGGACATGGCATTTCACTTCGAAAATCTCACATGCATTGACCGGGAATCGAACCCGGACCACCTTGGTGAGAGTGTAAAAAGTGGAAAGTGAGCGTGAAAGATGGTGATCGAGACTTATTCGAAAGAAAGAAAAAAATGTGCAAGACTCATTCAGAACGAGATTAGGTCTTCTAGTTGACATTCCGAAGCCTGGATATGGAACAACCAATGATGGCAACACTGCCAGAAGGTTTTTTGAACAACCTCAAGTAGCATCCGAAATAACGGGGGTAGACTGAGTTAATAACTCGTTTCGGAATAATTTTAAAAGCAATTTCATCTGGTCATGAAATTGATAGTTCAGAGTTCAATTCCTACTGCAGCGAAACAGCAAGCTTATATGTACGGCTATATCCGTGGTATTACATGCTTCCAACACTCCATAACATACTTATCCATGGATCTTCCATTATAGAAGCAGCTATTTTGCCGATTGGAGACCTTTCAGAAGAGGCCTTAGAGTCTAGAAACAAAGACTTAAGAAAATATAGAGAAGACCATACCAGAAAATACTCAAGAATTTCCAATAATTTTGACTCGTTCCATAGACTATTGCTAAGCTCTGATCCAGTAATTTCAAGCACGGGAGGTCTACCGAAGAAGTAAAGGTCTGTACTTTATTGTCAATTCCCGAGGACGAGACGGAGCAGGACGGGGAAGAAGAAGAAGTCGATTCATTCTGATCAGAGGATGAATAAATGAGTAATTGTATGCACTACGACAAATTTGCCTCATAGTAACATCTAATTTAAAGTTTTACACAAAAGTATTTCATTTCTTTCAACGGAAAATATTTTTGTCCGCTTCTTTTCGAATCCGGACCACTGTGCTTCGGCTGTCCTTGAAATGATTTTCCGTGGTTTCCCATTTTCAACACGAGGCAAATGCTGGGACAGTACCTTCTGACAGGCCACGACCGCTTCCTTCCACATCCATGCCCAGTTTCATTCATCTTCATCCATTCCATCTCTCATCCCGACGCGCAGGTCGCCCTCGGGCGTCGACTAGAAAGACCTGCACTCGGCCTCTCAGGAGGCTACACGACAAAAGAAAAAAAATCGTCGTGAAGTGAATAGTTCACATATTAAAGGAAACATTATCACATCGAGCCACGCTATTATTATCACAAAATATTGTTGCAATTAACTAAAATATTGCAAGTCAGGCGATTACAAACACTATGGTCAGTGGAGTTGTTCAAAATTACGACAGTGAATTGAAAGTTATTAAAGACATTCTACGAGGAGTAGTTTATAACATTGACTATTTCTGAATATAATCATGATGAATATTAAAGTGGAATTGGGAGAGATGCTTCAGAACTTCACTAAGGTAGACGATATGGCGTACTAAATACATCGAGGGAACGTAATATGCAGGATGCTGAAGATATTTGAAGTTAACTAAAATGAAAATGAGTAGACGATGGTGATCGTAAGCATTTTAGGAATTCATCAGATATAAAGATTACAATGAATTTTATGAGAAATATTACAATTAAAATTGACCATTTTATTTCAACACGAAGTTGTTGGGCGTTCCATTCTGAGAAGATCAAGGAAGGTTGGAGATCGCAATCGAACCCAGGGATAGATCCAAAACGAGGTGATGGTGTTCCGAAAGGTGATCCAGTCGAGGACAATCGTGGTATTCCAAACGAAGTTATCATGTGAATTCCCAGGTACAAGAGAGGCGATCCAGGACCACAGAGGAACGATTCCTATTCAACCGGGATAAAGATGCACCTCATCTAGTCAACTTTAGGTCAACACCAGGTAGAAGGAATCCAATTAATAGTATTTTCGTAGAATGAAGGCATTTCTGAGTATATCTGAAGTAACATTTTCGATATCTAGCTGTAGGATTTTTATTTTTGATAATTAATTTCGAGTATGTTAGTTAATTTCATCATATTTTTTGTGATTAAAGTTCATTGTTATAGTGTAGTCTTGTAGTAATTCTGGATTTTGAATTGAGGTAATGTTATATTTTATTTAAGAGATCGATGACCGTATTTTAGGATATTTAGAGATTTTTAGGATTTGCAATTTTATTGTGATATTCGGATTTTTGTGATATGCGATTTCTATTTTGATTTTCGTATTATTAGAAGAGATAATCGTTTCCTGATCATTTTATTTTCGCGAATTTTGAGAGTTGATAAAATTTTAAGTGGATGATGGATTTTTGAAATATAATTCTGTTATTTATTGTAAAGAATAGCAATGATATTAAGAAGTATTTGCTGTAATACTGTGGAAAACCTTATTGTTGATTTAACCCCACAAGTGCCAGCTTTATTTCCTGTAGTGCCAGCACATAATCCTCCGATTTGTAGTCTGCTTATTAAATGCTAACAGTTACCTCAAATTTTATCAGAAAATTATGTTTCTTATATCAATATTTAGATCAGATTCTGTAGTTTAATTATATGTAGGAAGTAGATGTATTAAATAAATATAAGATCTAACAATCACTTTAATAACGTAAAAACAAAAACAAAAAATAATTAATTCGAATTTGAAGCCAAAATTGTCAGGAAAACACTTATTTGAGTTGAAAAATCCAATATACTCAAATTGTTCCTTGATATGTTCTTAGTCACCAGTAAACGTTTCGTTGCAATATGTGCATAACTTGGGTCACTACAGAAAATAAATTAGTTTCGGCCAAAATCATGTTCCACAATTGGAGAAGAAAATAGAGAAGTAACAAAAAGCCTTCGAATTTCTCTCAAGATTATGTTGAAATCCCATAGATCTAGGCCTAAATCTTAACCAGTCTTTCTCAGTTTCAGGAGGGATAATTTGTATCCAAGTTGTTTGATTAGCCGTAGTCCTACCGGCATTAGCAGCATCAAGTCTCTCTTGAAGAGTTACATCTTCTCCGGAATCACTTTCGCGATCACTATTTTCCGGCATTTGTGTCTGTTCTGGCCTACTCTCAATATCACTGTCACTACTCGTATCGTAACTATTATGTTCGCCGTGTTCCACATCACTAAAATCACTTCCATCGTCTATTAATTCCGCAATAAGGTCAATATTGCCGGCAATGTTGACATCTCGAGTCGCCATATTGACCACATGTAAACATTGAAATTTCAAAGCAAAGAGGATACATATCATGGAATATTTACGCAGATACAGAACTCCTTACCATAGGAAAAATAAACTTCAAACTATGCTTGACAACTTAGTACGTGTTTTATGTCAATAGATGTCACCTCAGGTACCTTTATCGCGACTTTTATGACGGTCGATTTTTTCGACGCTGGCACTTCAGACAGGTACACAGCATCGAAAAAATCGACCTTTGGCACTTTTAGGGTTAAAATGGTTCCTACATGGCTTTAAAAATACTTTTGTAACGACGAAGAGGAAATTGAGTAGCAAAGTCTTATGTGAGCACAGTAGTAAAAATGATTCAATGCATTTGTGGCAATATTTAAACAGAAGATATCGGAGTTATTATTATTATTATTATTAGTTAGAAATCACTCCATCATGGCGGACGATATTGAACAACGGCTTGAATGTGCTCTACAAAGTCTTGTAAATATTGCAGAAGTAGGTGGCTACCTCAAGAAAGATATTAAGGAGGACATTTTTAAAACGGTAAGTGTTGTTAGAGATTACTCTACAATGATGAAAATCGTGTCATAACCAAGTGTAAGGAATGCAATAATTTGTGTAGTGAGGTTATGGGAAAGAATATTAGCATGCAGGGAGTAGACATGTGCCCTACACGACAAGTGGAGCTAACTCTTGGCAGAACACAGGAAGATGTAGCGAATGAAGACGGGGACAGTCACTATGAAGAACAAACAGAGTCATCTATCGGTTCAACTATGACTCAGTTGGCAGACAGACGGTCAGCACAGGATGTTGATATGGAGGGCCATGTTACGCTCTCTATACTTCGCCCTCAGGAAACAGAGGCCAATACACAAAACAAATGTGTCGAGCAAATGGCGGCGCCTAACGAACAGAAACAGAACCATTCTGAAGTTGCAGTGCTTTCAAAGAAAGTTGATGACATCATGGATTTCTTATCCTACACATTAGAGGGATTAATAGACTCCCAGATTATAAGAATAATGCATAAAGATGGAGAAAGAGAAGACAGGAAAGAACCGGACTACAAGGAAGAAAGAGGTAATAATCGTACAGGCGGTAGCGGGAACAGCATCGATACCGAGACAGAAATCCCAGTACGCTATGCAACCGTAGTAGATTTAGGAGGTCCTAGTTCACGGCAACAACCACTACACCATAGCGAGCGCCCCTCTGCCATAACACGGCCAGTAGACGGAGGGTCGGGAGATCAAGACCGAGATCATCTCAGACCCCGCGCACAAAAAAGAATTCAGAAGGGTACATCAACGGCAAACTACGGGCTGCAAACAAGACTGCATGGTTATACATAGGACGCGTGAATCCGGATGTAACCTCAAGCGATGTCAAGGACCACTTAAAAGATAAGGGAATCAAAGACGGCATAAAATGCGAGGAACTCACCACCAGAGGTGAAAATAAAGCTTTTAAAGTCGGGATCCCCTTCGAGAGAAAGGATGATGCTTATGACCCAAACTTCTGGCCAGCTGATGGGATTTTCCGACCTTTTCGTTTTCGATTTTGATCAAGAACTCTCGCGAGGTGCAAACAACCAGGAAGTGAAGTTATTTATATGGAATATTGAAAGCCTGTTAATCGCCACGAACTCAACGCCAGAAAATTTATTTGACCCCTATGACGTCGTAATACTGGTTGAAACTTTCTTAACATCAGATTGGAATGCGAGAAATCACTATACAGTGAACAATTTGGCAGAGCAAGGCCTGGTGGGAAGACCGAAAGGAGGAATCACCTGCCTTTTAAAGGTTCAGTTCACACCATTCCAGGTCATGTATAAAACAACAATGTTCTAGTAGTGAAGACTAAATTGTGTGTGTTAATATGTGTGTATTTTCAGCCAGGATTCACATCTTACCAGATTATAGATGAAATAGGCACCGCTCTGAGTATAACGGAACGGGAGGATAGCATCATTATAGCAGGAGACCTAAATTGTCGAACTGATGTTCCATCACAGAAGACAAGAGAAGTCCTAAACTATTTAGAGGAGGAAGGGATATCACTTGTAAACAAGAAAGATCGGAAGACGTATGTTTGTTACAACGGCACCAGCACGATAGATCTCGTCTTCTCGAATCAAGGTAACATAAAGCCAATAAAGCAAGACATAATCCCGATTCCCTACAGGAAACACCATCTAGTAGAAACAACTTTCCAACTCGGTCATGATAGCGGACAGGTGAAGCCCAAAACATTGAAATTTTCAAGGAAGACTCTACACCAGTTCATATATGAGGCCGACAACCAGGCAATCGTGGAAAAGGCCCTGAAAGGAGATCTCGACGAAGCAGCAAATATGCTCGAACACCTTTTACAGGGTGAAGTCATACTGGAGGCCGTCATAACGAGAAAATCAAAATCATGGTTTGACGAAACCTGCTACAGAGTCCGTAGGACCACATTGGATGCCCTACACACAGCTCTCAAAGATCCCACTGACGATCATCTAAGGGAATATTCCAATCATAGGAAGACGTACAAGACCCTCATAAAAGAAACAAAGGAACAGCATCAAGAGCAAGAGGAACAAAGTCTGATAGCGGCAACTGATCAGTGCCCCTACAAAGCATTGAATCCAAGGCAACCGAGATACTGCAGAAGCATCCCTATGGAGACCTGGGTGACTCACCTTAGCAATGTACTGCAATATAAGGACACTCGTCCAACTGATACCCCCGAGATTGAGGAGGACATTGATACAGAGATATTTACAACTGAGGAAGTAGAGGCTGCTATTATCAGCTCGAAGAATAATAAAGCTTGTGGACCAGACAATATATGTAACGAGCACCTTAAAATTGCTCTCCCAGAGCTAAAAGAAGCAATAACATCTCTCCTGAATGAATGCCTCAGGCAAGGAAATATCCCCCATAGCTGGAGAAGGTCCACAGTAAAACTGCTGTATAAAGGAAAGGGATGCACCGAGGACCCAAACTCCTATCGAGGTATTGCACTGGAATGTGCGTTATTCAAAATTCTAACAAAACTTTTATGCCAACGCCTTAATAGAGAAATCGATCCTTAGCTCCCGGAGGAGCAATTTGGTTTCAGAAAACGAAGATCTACAACACAGGCTATCCAATGCCTTCTAAATGATACTGAGACAGCTCTGACAGTCCCAAAAGGAAAGCTATATGCCATATTTATAGACTTCTCCAAAGCTTTCGACATGGTCAATAGGAAGATCATCATAGAGAAGCTAGGAAAACAAATGAGAAGTAACAGCTATACAAATCGGCTTATCACAAGCATCCTGGCCTCAAATTACATAGAGATAAGCGATGGAATCACATCATACCCAATAGGCCAAACAACCGGTGTATTGCAAGGGGACCCTCTAAGCCCATTACTGCTCATCATCGCGACGGCGGATATCACACAGGTAGTCTCGGAGAAAGTAATTCTGTATATGTACGCTGACGATATTGTGCTGGCCTCGAGATCTCAAGAGGATCTACAATCTGCATTTGATCTGCTGTTGGAATGTGCGGAAGAGAATGAACTCAGCCTAAACGAAAACAAGACTGTATCAATGAATTTCCGCAAAGGGGGAAAACGAGCAGTTTTTCACACTCATAGAAAACCCCTGGAGAGCGTTTCTAACTTTAAATATCTAGGCGTGACACTTCAGACAACGGGCAACATCTTTATGCTTCACGTTAACGATAGGATCAGTGCGGCTACGAGGGCCATAAATGATATCAGACAGTTGAGAAAACTCTCCGTCAAAACAGCCTTGAAACTCTTCCAGCTCAAGGTTACACCCGTTGTAACATATGGATTAGAGAATATCTAGACACACCTCAAATTGAAACACCTGGAAAAGTTGGACAAACTAAAAGCGACTTTCTTAAAGAAGGTTCTGTGTGTTTCAAAATACACGCCTTCAAGACTAGTCTATGAATTAACACGTGAATTATATTATGTGGAAGAGCTCCGCCTCCAACTGTCGCTACCGTCTACACCAGCATACGTGCAACTCATGGAGAACCTGAAATCGAAGAAGAGAGACATATGGTGAGATTTCTACATCACTGACGCAATGACCTGCAATGATTGGAAACGGGGAGGCTACGAACTAAGACATACTGTTACACGCTTTGCCATACATGGCTTTCACCATAAGCTGTGCAAGTTAAAGCAGTTTCACCAGCCAGACGCAGACTGTGTATGTGAACGTTGCGGCAAATGTTGCGAAAGATATCTTGCGATGTACTGTACATATCTCTGACGTCCTTCTGTTGTAATGAATAGTTTATTCCTATGTATGTTTCATTTTGTCTGTATCATTCCTTTGGCTATTAGCTGCAATAAATATTTTATTATTAGTTTGAATTGCATTGTGAAAGACATCTAAGATCAGTAATTAAGTAAATATTAATCTATATTAATATAATAAAGCTGAAGAGTGCACGGACCTGACCGCTCGAGTTGAGCCGTCGCCGAATGACGTCATATGTTTAACAGTTGTGGTTCACTTTTAAGGTATTTCTGGACACTTGCGACCCTAAGTGTCCTATATCAAATTACTTGTCTAATGCCACATACGTCGCTACAGAGAGTTTTAAACGTTAATAAGAATCACCCTGTATTTTAACAATCGGTTTAAACAAGCATTTCACAAATCACCAGGTATTCACTTAAAGACTGGCTCCGATCTTATTAACATGTACTACCCCCAATGCCAAACAACGTACTGTCCTCGCGCCAGCTCTGAGGACGCGGGGTATGAGGTAAGGGGAGCGGGAACAATGAGTGAGCGAGGGAATTTCCGGGCCATGCTTATGCTTAGTATAGTACAGTGCTACGTCATCACTGGCTTACTCACTCCACTCCACATTCCTGCCAGGTTTTCAGAGCTGGCGCGGGGACAGTAGGCTACTCCAATCAACGTTATCAAACACATTTTATAAGTCTACAAATGGCATGAATGTTCTCTTAACTGGTTTTCTACCTTCCAGGATGAGTCTTAAGATTTAGTTCAGCTTCCCTTGTTCCTACGCTTCTCTTGAAACCAAATTGGTCATCACCCAACTTGGTTTCTATATGTGTCTCCATCCTTTTGTATCTAGTCAGGATTTTGAATCATGGCTGATCAAGCTGACAGTACGGTAATCTTCACATATGTCAGCTCCTGCTATCATCGGTATAGGGATGACGACATTCTTCAAGAAATCAGACATACACACCAAGTGAAACAACCTGATCAGACCTATGCAGCGTAGCAACTGAATCGGTATATCATCTATGCCTGGTGATTTGTTCATGCTTAAGTCTTCCATTGCTCTATCAAATTCTCATCTCAATATTAAATCTCCTTTCCCATCCTCACCAATTTCCCCTTCCCTTTCCATTGTATGATTCTCAATCTCCTCTCCCATATACAAACACTCATGTTCAGTAAGCTTTCCACCTCTCAAACTTTTCCTCCCTATTAGTTAGAGGTTTTCCATCTGTGTCTTTAATATTATATCACTTAGTCTTCCTTTCACGAAAGTACTCTTAAACCTTCGATAAGCTGTATCTACTTTTTCTAATTACGGAAAATTTTCTGCACTTGCACATTTCTCTTTCAACCATTCTTTTTTTGCTTCCTTGCACTTCTTGTTAACCTCATTTCTCAGACGTCTGTATTCAGCTTTCCCCCTTTCTACTCTTACATTCTTGTGCTTCCACCTTTCGTCCATTGATTCTAGTTTATCCTGAGTTATCCACGGTTTTCTACATATTCTTTATTTACCACCAATGTTTTCTTCTGCGGATTTTGTTATTTCATTCTTAAAACATTCCCATTCCCCTGCATTTGAAGTTTGTTCAGGGCTATTTATTTGTCCTTTACTTATATTCCTCTTGAATGTTTCGTTCACGTCCCGTTATTTGAGTTTGCCTATTGCCCACCTTTTTGGGTTTTGAAATTTCTTCAGTTACTTCAGTTTTAATCTGAATTTCATGACAACCGGATAGTGGATAAGTGTTGAAATCCAAAATCTCATTATAGCAAGAGTAGCTTGAGCCCACCCTGTGTTAGAGCTCATTATGGAGGGAGGACCTTGTGTCCATCTTGTAGTAGAACTTATGGTGGGAATTAACTAAATTGAAGTTGTGTATTTACAGGTTTTCAAGGATAAGAAAGCTGTGAGTGATTTGAATATGAACATGTTTGAAGGACAAATAACAGTCCTACTTGGGCATAACGGAGCGGGGAAGACCACGACAATGTTAATGTTATCAGGTAAAGTAATATTGTACCATACCAGTGGTAGAGTGCCCTCCTTAATATCCACAGCATAATGGCTCGGATTGCGTTTGATTGTTTCTTGATAAAATAAATTAGGGTATATATCCAGCCCACTGCCAGGTGGCAGTGCAATTGGAGACTAGATAACCTATATGGCAATGCAATGAGAGTAGATTACCTAGATGGCAATGCAAGTCGAGGGTGGATGACCTAGATGGCAGTGCAAGGAGAGTAGATGGCCTAGATGGCAGTGTAAGTGGAGATTAGATGACCTAGATGGCAGTGCAAGGAGAGTACATGGCCTAGATCGTAGTGCAAGTGGAGATTAGATGACCTAGATGGCAATGCAAGGAGAGTACATGGCCTAGATGGTAGTGCGAGTGGAGAGTAGATGACCTAAATGCCAGTGCATGGAGATTATATGACCTAAATGGCAGTGCAAGGAGAGTAGATGACCTAGATCGTAGTTCAAGTGGAGAATGGATGACCTAATGGCAGTGCAAGGAGAGTAGATGACCTAGATCGTAGTTCAAGTGGAGAATTGATGACCTAATGGCAGTGCAAGGAGAGTAGATGACCTAGATGGCAGTGCAAGAAGAGTTATGTCTCAACTCAATGTTTAGGTAGCGTAGAAGTCGGTTTATTTTCATTGTTGTCCATAACATGGATGAGTATTTATAAGCGTCCAATGTTGTTTCATATCCATAATTCCTCATGGATGATGATTCCGCTGTTCCGCCCCTAAAAAGTACAAATATCATCATCATAGTATCTTCACATTAAATAATTTCCAATGTATATTTGTTAGTCAAACAAATCACGTACCTTATTTTATTTACATATGTTACGCCCTCATTGGCGCACTTAACCAAAACAAGTATTGTACCCGATACCTATTTTAGGCTATCGGCTACGCCAGCTGACATTAAGCTGTAGTTGAGGTTTTGGAAAGCAAGCAGACAAGATAGCGCATCGATCGCGTCAAGAAGAAAGCCAAGATGACGTAGGAGGTCAAGAATCAAGGAGGCATTGAAATCTGTGAGAAGATAGAATTATGAATAAAGATGTGAAACTTTATTGAAATATATATGGGATTATAATAAGTTAAAACAACTTAGAAGAGTATATATGACATGCATTATATGTGGAAATAATTTTATGGAAATAAGTTATTGTATAACAGAACAGCCGAGAGGAGTCGGGTTCGAGACTATCTTCGTGACGTAGGAGCACCGTGGTGGGGAGAATTAGCCACGTGCCGCACGGAGCTCATAAGCTGGAACACAGCGCTGAGCAGTTCAGTTGAGCTCAATGAGAGGAGCAGTACAGAGCAGCCCTATAGCACAGCGAGACGGGCATTGAAGGTCACGCAACACACGTAAACCGTCACGGCAAGTGTAGGCGACATTTCTCGTATCACCGAGCAGAGCAGGCCGCGCGGGTCGTTGATACAGGCGACCTAGCCGAGAATACAATTGTAGATAGCCGGGGTATTTCAAAACCACACTGATCGCATATGAAGACTTTATTTCAAGCTTCATTTCGACGTTGTTCGAACACAGGCTTTCACAAATAACCTTATAACCATGCTGTTATATAATACATTCAAAGCGACTTTTTACTATTCCAAGTAAACTGAATGTTTAGCATAGGCTCTGATGAACATTACAGCGTGCATTTATAAGATTTTTATCTTATACAATTTTCATGGATTACAAATTACAGACAGATACAGGGTGTATCGTAATCTTGAACACTATCTAGTAAAATTTTTATTTTTCTCAAGTAGAACTTTGCAGTAAGTTGAGAGTGGACTTACAATTCTCAAACGGAACATTTATCGGAACAGTGGCGTATATTAGAAGAAGAGTAGGGGGTCCGCTGTTACCATGAACTTTTCGAGAAGGAGTTGGACGATATCCGCTATGGGTAATTCGAGGTTCAACATGATCGAGTAAACGTGAATAGAGACAAGATGGCACCACAGAGCGATGGATTCGGTTCCTGACGAGAGGAGTCCAACAACTGATTCGCTTGGGATTTCGAAGGAAATCGTCATTTCATGGATGATGAAATGATATTCACGCCGATCTTACGAGAAATCTTTAGGTAGAGAAAAACGACGATCTTGGAAATTATATTACAACTGATAATGAAAGGTATTCTAAGAGTTCTATCTACCTGATACGATTATTTTCATGAATACTGGGCACACATGTATATTTTTCTAATAGGAGTGATTTGATTATTAAGACATGGTTTGAATTTATATACTTCGAATTTGCTAGAATATGGAGTGACCATATGATATGGCAGGCATCATTATTCGATATTCTCACCGTTGTTTGGCTTTATTAAGAAGATGTTTGGTCTTATAGACATTTTTCCAGCTAGGATATTTTTCATGGATAGTTTTTTTTGTGTAACGAGTATTTCTAACTCGTGATCTGCAATTGATTATCAGAAACTACTTCGTCAGTACATTGCATACTAGCGAGTGTGTATTATTCATCAGTAGGGATTTTTTTCCATTGGATTGTTTGGAGATATTAAGAAGTTATTCACTTTAGTGAATGAACGTCGCTTTTATATGACAACTAGAAACTTGTTGATTCCTTTCTGGTGCATTCACTCATATAGCCTACGAGGTGGGGTCCTTCGTATTTATACGATTGTATGGTGGCTACTCACCTTACCCACCGTTTAGGGAACTATCATCCAAGTCGACGGGGCGAGGTCCTTCGTATTTATACGATTGCACGGTGGTTACACATCTTACTCGCCATTGAGGAACTCATTTTATCATCCGAATGTACACGAGATGTAAGTGAATTAAACAAGGAACTACTAGTCACATATCAGTCGAGATTTTGTTAAATAAAGTAACGATAAATGTCAACAGGATTGCATTTAGTAATTCTTGTTTGCCAATCCAATATTGTGTTGCTATACTCTTTTGAGAGTAATTTCAGTTTAACAGCTATTACAGCTGATGCTTTGATGATTTTTATAATTGTGTTTGATACCTTTGAGAAGGATTTAAAGTAATTTAATCTTGTAAGATTAATCATTAATGGTCATAATTATTTTAAGGCAGATCAGTATTGCAGATTTTGATGTGAGAGATTATAGCACATTGGTGTTTTTCTACGATGTGAATTATGAAACTTGTGAAAGAGAATTTATGCTATTTGAAAGCAAATATTAAATTACTGAAGTAATGTTTTTCCAATTGTTTAAGAAGTTGTCTAGAAGTGATCAGAGTAATTACAGTCATTGGAGATTATGTGCGTTAATAATTTGAAGCCATTTATATATTTTTGTAGATCATGCAACGTGGTTAAATGAAGTTTGTGATAGGCATTTTGTGGAATTTGCCATTTGATAGTTGCAACGTTGATAATGTATTTTGTAGCGGACATGAGGTCGTTGTACCCAGTCTAGCGTATTTGTTGAGATTCATGCTGTATGTGCTGAATATTTAGGGAGTTTTTGTAGCAATTCTTATATTCAAATGTGATATTTGGAATATTGAAGAAATATAATGTCGTTGTGGATAGTTAGATCCAACGTGATGTCGTGGAGACAATAATATTTTTGGCATGATAATTAAATACGAGATATAACTTGGAAGTAATAAAACTGTAAGACAACGTTCTATAAACCTTATTAAACAATTTGTTAGGAAATTAAACAAATAAATGAAGTTTATAATACAAGATTTTCTGAAAATAATAATTAATGAAATAATAATCTGAGATTTAAGCATATTAACGATCTGACCTAATGAAATAAAAATCAGAATGACTAGATGAAATAATAATCTAAATAACCAGATGATTGAAATTTAAATAAGTTGATAAATTAAATTTTGAAATAAATCGATGAATTAAATAAGTGGATGAATTAAAGATTGAATTGATTAAACTGATTGAAATGAATTATTCGACGATTGTAATGATGATGAATAACTGAATTAGAAGGTGATGATTAATTAAAGAAGCTGATGATTAATGAATTTTTATGAAATTAAATAAATTTAATTGAGAGATAATTCGAAGGAATTGCAACTTGAAATGTGAATTTAAATGATGTAATGGTGATGAATTAACGATTCTGACAGGAATATTTGGAATTTTGAAGTGAGAATTAATGTAAGAAATATTTAATTTTGATAATAATGATGAGGATGGCCAATGAGAATTTGAATTTTCTGTAATTCACAGATAAGAGATTAATGACGATGTAAATAATGTAAATTAATTATTCAATGTTTAGGAACATTTGATTAACATGTTCTACGTTCAAATTATACCATGCAAACCATAATTTATGTGATATTTAACATGAGTGATTATTATATGTGTATGTTTAGACAGCTTAATAACTTAATTAAATCCACATTGATGTTAAATTAAAGAGAATTAGGTCTCAGGTTTCACAAATGTCAGTGACGAAAGACATAGTGCGACAGTGATCCTGAGAACCCAAGAGAACTTTATACATTTTTCTTGTTATGTGGATAAAATTAATTTTGCATTAGAAAGGAGATGGTTCGATTTTTGGACAATTTAACTTTGCATTCGACCATACTCTTAGGTAGGAATTATATTTAAAATGTCTGTCTGACTATCAAAGTAAAATAAATTTGTTTTTATCTTAGTTGTGATCTGATGATGGTGTGATGTTCCTTTTTCTTTCCTTGTCTTGAGTAAGGCTTATCCGGAAAGGAAGTGGTTTTGCTAGGAATTCAGTTGATGGCGCCCATTTATATTTGAATTATTTTTATTAACTTAAGCCCGTAACGACCCTAGAGATACTTTGTCTCGTGAAACCCACTGCTTTTTCAAGAATTCAACTGAATTTCCGACACATTCCTTATTTGACTAGAGGTTCATTTAACTCCGCTCTGTCCTGGAACTCCAGGGATGTGATGTTATAGCAGATGGGTCATCGCATCCCCAGGACGAACGGGTACAGAGAGAGAGGGAGAATTGGCTTTATCCAACTAGTGGGGCTTTTCGATTTTGTTAATTCTATGGAATCACATCAGATTTAGATTACTGAGAGATTGATCTCAAGTTCATTTAAGTGTGTTACAAAATTTATTATACTTAGTCAGACAATGTACTTGTGTGCCCAATCCAGTGTTCATGTTAATCGTATTAGTAATGTCATGTTAGTTATAAGATATTTTTCCCTATACCCAAGTGAATGCAGGAATTGAGACATCGTGATGGTTTGTTGTCTAACGTCTCTATATAATTCTATATTGAAATATAATTATGTTGCCAGAGGATTTAGCGAAGGTGTTAGGAGAGTTACAGACGGGTATGTCTGGAATTGCAGAAACCATTTCTAAGATGGAAACTGAAGTTAAAGAACAAATTAATAATTCAGAAGCTAGATTAGAAGCTAAATGTAAAGAGAATGTACAAGCATTGCAAACTAGTAGTGAAGATAATTTAAAATCGTTAGAGACTAGGCTACAATCTAGTACTAAAGAAAATTTAAGGTTGTTACAGGCTAGTAACGAAGGCAATCTGAACGATAATTTGAAGTCATTAGAAACTAGACTACAGTCAAATAGCAAAGATGAGTTGATGTTATTAGAGACTAGGCTACAGTCAAATAGTGAAGACAATTTTAAATCATTAGAAAAGAAATTACAGTCAAATAGTGAGGACAATTTCAAATCGTTGGAAGAGAAATTACAGTCTCGTAGTGAAGAAACTAATACTGAATTAGAAAATAAGTTAACCTGATTAGAGAATAGTTTAACTTTAAAGAATAATGAGATGTTGAAAACTTTACAATTAGACATAATTGCAGTAAACATGAAAGGAGAGGAAAATGTTCAGATATTAAGGAAAAATATTATCGAGTTGGAAAATAGAGGGGAAGAAAATATTTTTACTTTAAGAACAGACGTTATGACCATACAGAAAGACATTAAGTCAGATGTATCGAAGTTGAGATTCGACATCGATGGTTTAGTGGCAGATGTAGGAAAAATTCAAGATTGGTCTACCGAAGTATCTTTCGAGACTAAGATTAAGAGTCTAGAAACGAATCTAGGTAACGAAATAAAAGATTTGAAGACAGTAATTGGGACCATTAAAGATGAAGTCTTGGGAGAGGTCAATTCTAATATAAAGTCGTTAGAAAATCAATTGCAGAAGGATATTAGAAAGATAGACGACGATATAGAGCAAAAGGTTAACGAAAACTTAACTTTATTTAAAAATAGAGTCGGAGCAATTGTTGAGGAACGATATAATGAGGTCGATGCCGAAGCAAAAGAGAAACGTGACGGGTTAGATGAAAAATTAATCGCAGGTATGGCAAACATAGAAGCTAGGTTTACGGAAAGCAAGGAAGCGATGAAATTAGATTCAACACTATTTAGAACAGATGTTGATCTGTTGAAAGAACAAGTCGCGTTAGTGAAGAACACGTGCGAAGGAAAGATTGACAAGTTGAGGAACGATCTAGACGAAAGTAACAAGACGCAGGACGTTACATCGTTAGATGAGTTGAAGACTCAGGTCAAGAGATTAGCAGAAGACAGGATGACGAAACTAGAATCCATAGTTAACAGTTTTACCAGTCATAATGTAACATCAGGGGAAACATTGATGAATCAAACAGCGATAGACCGCAGTATGACGAATCAAGACACGAGCATGGTAGAAGACCGTCAAATGCAACCGAATGTGACATTCGAAAGGGTCAGTTCAACCCCTCAGGAGAATCCAAGTTCGAGTAGGAGTACGTCGGGTCCAAGTGAACGATACTCAGGTCCAGTCACAATTATAAGGAACCTAGATGACAAACCGAGAAAGTTTTCGGGAAATACAGGAGTTACACCAGTAGAATTTCTGCGAGATATTCGAGACTACATGGCGGAACACAGGGTAGCCAAAGAAAGAGAGCTAAGGATAGTAGAACGCGCCTTAGATGGATCTGCACTTACGTGGTTTAGAGCGTTCAGAAGCAACTTTGCGAACATGGAGCAATTCGCCATGGCTTTTTTGAGGAGATTCTGGAGTGCCGAGGATCAACTCAACGTAAGAGCGGAGATGTACTCTAAACGCTATTCTACGTCACATCCGACGCATTACGCCAACTACTTCACGTCACAGCTGGCTAAATTACAGTTCCTTATTCCTCCATTGCCAGAAGAAGAGCTTTTGCAAGCTATAGCGCGACAGTTACCGATAGAGGTACAGCGATCTTTGATAGCATCGGGAGCCAATACGCTGGAACATTATGATGACATATTGAGGCGATTGGATTATACGAGCGCACAGGTTACACCGAGAAGTAATAGGAACGACAACAGAAACACGCAAGAAGTAAATGCGGTAGTCGTGGACAATGCAGCTCAAACGGACAGAAGGGATTCCTGGGAAAACCGACGGAACGATGGGAATCGAGGAAACATCCGTAACGCAAGAGGAAATGATCGATATAGAGGACCATATGAAAGGCCATACGATCAAGAAGCGAGAGATAGCCGGTATAGGAATTATAACCAAAATTCCAGGTATCAGGACAGGAATCGGTATAATAACAGATATCGGGGAAGGAATAACTGGAGCCAAGGTCAACAGTTTAATGGAAACGACCGACAGGAAGGCCGAAGAAACGATCCTGACGACAGAAGGGATAATCGTGGACATGAAAGGTCAAGACAAGAGGATAGACAGCCTAGTGCACCACTCGAGGAGACAATGAGAGATGTCAATCGAGCCAGCACGAGTGGCGAAGGAAAAAAAAAAACGTCAAATTAACTCCAGAGGAAAATGAAAATCATTGGGAATCAATCGTCATCGTAGAAACATATCAGGTCAAGGACGAGGATTTAATCGAGGAAGAAGATATAGTACAACGGGAAAATAGACATGAATTGCCAGTTATTAGTGTGGAAGTCATGGGAAAAGAAATAAAGACACTTGTAGACACAGGAGCTATGGTGAGCTTGATATCCATAGGTTGCCTGGATGAATTGAAATTATTAGGAAGAATTACAATGTTGCCAACTGTTGTTAGCAAAATTCAAGGGGTGATTCCAGACAAGAGTATGAAATGTAAAAGTCAGGTACTTTTAGATGTCGGGATTGGAACCAGAAGTTTTGAACAGATGTTCCTAGTAGTGGGTCAACTACATTTTGACATGATCCTAGGAGTGGATTTCCTAAGTGAGAGTGGCCTGATCATAGATATGCAGAGTAGGCGCATGTACTTTCAAGAAGGGGTTATGGAAAATCAAGAATCGGAAATGACATTCTTTAGAGAGGATATATTGGATGAAATTGTATGCAGCGTTGAAAGGTCTATAGAAGATAAAATTGGCATAACTAGTAAAATAAATCCAGAAATTAAGGGGCGGTTTGATCAAGTAATTTCAGAATATGAGGATATATTCAATGACAAACCAGGTCTCATAGAAAATTTTACATACAGCATCAAGTTGATGGATGACAAACCATACCATAAAAATTTATATCCCATTCCGGATAAATGGAAGGAGGAAGTTAGCATAATGATAAGCGACATGGAAACAGATGGAATAATTAAGAAAATGCCAACTGCTTATTTGAATCCTTTAGCTGTTGTCAAGAAACCTAACGGTAAGCTGAGGATATGTCTAGATGCCAGATCCCTTAACGAAAGAGTTCTTCCTGAACACGATAGACCACCTGTTATTCGTGAATTGTTACGCCGATTTAGAGGAAAGAGTGTCTTCTCGACAATCGATCTGACTAGTTCATATTATCATGTTGAGCTAGCAGAAGAGTGCAAACAGTACACAGGGTTCTTGTTTAACCATAAAACATATGTATTCAATAGGTTACCTTTTGGTGTGAAAAATAGTGGTCCGGTGATGATCCGAGCACTAGATCAAAATTTGTCAGATGCAGTTAAAGAGCATGTGGTAAGCTATATTGATGACCTGATTATAGCGTCTGAGACAGCGGAAGAACATATCAGACACCTTCAAATGCTTTTTGAAGATCTTAGAAGAACGAACTTCAAGGTGAACTTCAATAAATGTCAATTCTTTCATGAAGAAATTGAATTTCTTGGACATCGAATCGATGGAGATGGTTATAGGCCCAATCCAATGAAGATAATGGCAATTTCAGAGTTTCCAACACCACGAAAGATTAAAGAGGTACGGCAGTTTTTAGGCATGTGTCAGTTCTTTTCAACACATTGTCCTGAATATACTGAGACAATGGCACCTCTGCAGGATTTATTAAGGAA
The DNA here is from genome assembly GCA_946902985.2 of Meconema thalassinum. Lineage (NCBI taxonomy): Eukaryota > Metazoa > Arthropoda > Insecta > Orthoptera > Tettigoniidae > Meconema > Meconema thalassinum. Next base: position 416,066,264 of record OX336394.1, read on the forward strand.
GGGAAATCGATGGAAATGGGACGATAGATGCAATCAAGCGTTTTTAGCGGCCAAGAAAATGCTAATCCAAAATATCAAACTTGAGTATCCTGATTTTACAAGACGATTCTTTGTAGAGACAGACGCATCCAAAATAGGTATTAGTGGAATCCTATATCAGATGGATGATGACAAGAAACATAGATATTTAGCTTTCACCAGTCGCAAGCTTAGGAATTGTGAGAAGAATTACTACGCAACTGAGTTAGAGGCATTAGCAGTGGTTCATGCTCTCAAAACGTGGAAGAAGGTGTTGTTTGGACATGACATAACAGTGATCACAGATCATAAAGCTCTCCAATTTATTATGAAGACAGACTTAGCGAGTGACCGCATCACCAGATGGGCTCTGTTCTTACAGCAATTTAACCCAACTGTTGTACATAGACCGGGGAAGTTAAATCTGTTAGCAGATGTGCTGAGCAGAAACCCTTGTGAAGAAGTAATAGTCAACCATATAAATTTGATTCAAGAGGATAGTGGTACTCTAGAAAAGTTGAAGTTGTTAGCGCAAACTCAGAAGAGATATGCACCTTTGCGAAGAATTTACCGTTTTCTGACACGTAGGATGGATAACACTGATCCAGATTTTCAAAGAACTGAGATAGAGGCTAGAAGACATCATATTATGGGAGGTGTTATATGCCAATATATTGACCAGGATCATACTAGACTTAGAGTAGTGATCCCACCCAAGCTTGTCAAACCAGTTATTTGGATGATACACCGAACTGCAGCTCATGTAGGTGTAGACAAGACTTTGGCTCTCGCTCAAGAAACTTTCGTTTGGAAACAAATGGGACAAACGATTCGCGACGTCATAAAGACCTGTGACAGTTGTCAGCGAAGTAAATACTCATCTAAGTTAATGAAAGAAATTCCCAGATCAATATTACCCAGCAAGCCAAGAGAACTTTTCGCGACGGACATTTTTGGTCCGATTCCTCGTTCGACGAAAGGCAATCAATTCGTTTTAGTAACAGTCGATGTATTTTCGAAGTACGTATCTCTATGCCCTATACAGAAAGCTACGTCCAAGTACGTAATAAATCGACTTGAGAAAACAGTTATTCCGAGCATGGGGAAACCTGAAGTTTTGTTGAGTGACCATGGATCGCAATTTACTAGCATGGAATTTTCTACTGCTATGGAACGTTTAGGAATCAGGCATGTGTTTAATTCTGTACGGTATCCAGAGGGAAATCCCGCCGAAAGAATTATGCCGGAGATAAGTAAGCTGTGTCGCTTATATGTGTCAAGGCAACACCATAGATGGATGGAAGTGATACCCATCATTAGCCAATGCTTGAATTCCACAGTACATGAAAGCACAGGACAGATTCCGTCCATGCTTCATCATGGATTGAAACCGGATAGACCATGGGATAGAGTCGTGAGGGCACCAGTAGATCCTCAACCCACACAAGAAAGAAGAGTCGAGATGGCAGGAGAGAGGCTCAGAAGACAGGCGGAGAAGAGAGCCAGGAGACAGGCAGGAAGGAGGTTCCACGAGCCATTTCAAGAAAATGATGAGGTGCTGATTAGGAAGCCAGTCACTTCGAACCTACAGCTGAAGATATACCATAAATTCGCTCCATTGTACGCTGGACCGTTCCGTATTGAACAAACATACCAGAATAATAGCTATAAGATTGTCAGAATGGATACTGATGAAGTTGTAGGAACTTTTAATGCAGCTAGCATCAGGAAATACCATCATGCTGAGTAAAGGAAATTGTAGAGCTATCGTGTACATGTATAATATATTGAATGCCTGAGAGTGTATTTTTTTTTCTCAATCCTGATAAAAAAAAAGGAGATGTACGGGAGAGATGTACCCGATACCTATTTTAGGCTATCGGCTACGCCAGCTGACATTAAGCTGTAGTTGAGGTTTTGGAAAGCAAGCAGACAAGATAGCGCATCGATCGCGTCAAGAAGAAAGCCAAGATGACGTAGGAGGTCAAGAATCAAGGAGGCATTGAAATCTGTGAGAAGATAGAATTATGAATAAAGATGTGAAACTTTATTGAAATATATATGGGATTATAATAAGTTAAAACAACTTAGAAGAGTATATATGACATGCATTATATGTGGAAATAATTTTATGGAAATAAGTTATTGTATAACAGAACAGCCGAGAGGAGTCGGGTTCGAGACTATCTTCGTGACGTAGGAGCACCGTGGTGGGGAGAATTAGCCACGTGCCGCACGGAGCTCATAAGCTGGAACACAGCGCTGAGCAGTTCAGTTGAGCTCAATGAGAGGAGCAGTACAGAGCAGCCCTATAGCACAGCGAGACGGGCATTGAAGGTCACGCAACACACGTAAACCGTCACGGCAAGTGTAGGCGACATTTCTCGTATCACCGAGCAGAGCAGGCCGCGCGGGTCGTTGATACAGGCGACCTAGCCGAGAATACAATTGTAGATAGCCGGGGTATTTCAAAACCACACTGATCGCATATGAAGACTTTATTTCAAGCTTCATTTCGACGTTGTTCGAACACAGGCTTTCACAAATAACCTTATAACCATGCTGTTATATAATACATTCAAAGCGACTTTTTACTATTCCAAGTAAACTGAATGTTTAGCATAGGCTCTGATGAACATTACAGCGTGCATTTATAAGATTTTTATCTTATACAATTTTCATGGATTACAAATTACAGACAGATACAGGGTGTATCGTAATCTTGAACACTATCTAGTAAAATTTTTATTTTTCTCAAGTAGAACTTTGCAGTAAGTTGAGAGTGGACTTACAATTCTCAAACGGAACATTTATCGGAACAGTGGCGTATATTAGAAGAAGAGTAGGGGGTCCGCTGTTACCATGAACTTTTCGAGAAGGAGTTGGACGATATCCGCTATGGGTAATTCGAGGTTCAACATGATCGAGTAAACGTGAATAGAGACAAGATGGCACCACAGAGCGATGGATTCGGTTCCTGACGAGAGGAGTCCAACAACTGATTCGCTTGGGATTTCGAAGGAAATCGTCATTTCATGGATGATGAAATGATATTCACGCCGATCTTACGAGAAATCTTTAGGTAGAGAAAAACGACGATCTTGGAAATTATATTACAACTGATAATGAAAGGTATTCTAAGAGTTCTATCTACCTGATACGATTATTTTCATGAATACTGGGCACACATGTATATTTTTCTAATAGGAGTGATTTGATTATTAAGACATGGTTTGAATTTATATACTTCGAATTTGCTAGAATATGGAGTGACCATATGATATGGCAGGCATCATTATTCGATATTCTCACCGTTGTTTGGCTTTATTAAGAAGATGTTTGGTCTTATAGACATTTTTCCAGCTAGGATATTTTTCATGGATAGTTTTTTTTTGTGTAACGAGTATTTCTAACTCGTGATCTGCAATTGATTATCAGAAACTACTTCGTCAGTACATTGCATACTAGCGAGTGTGTATTATTCATCAGTAGGGATTTTTTTCCATTGGATTGTTTGGAGATATTAAGAAGTTATTCACTTTAGTGAATGAACGTCGCTTTTATATGACAACTAGAAACTTGTTGATTCCTTTCTGGTACATTCACTCATATAGCCTACGAGGTGGGGTCCTTCGTATTTATACGATTGTATGGTGGCTACTCACCTTACCCACCGTTTAGGGAACTATCATCCAAGTCGACGGGGCGAGGTCCTTCGTATTTATACGATTGCACGGTGGTTACACATCTTACTCGCCATTGAGGAACTCATTTTATCATCCGAATGTACACGAGATGTAAGTGAATTAAACAAGGAACTACTAGTCACATATCAGTCGAGATTTTGTTAAATAAAGTAACGATAAATGTCAACAGGATTGCATTTAGTAATTCTTGTTTGCCAATCCAATATTTTGTTGCTATACTCTTTTGAGAGTAATTTCAGTTTAACAGCTATTACAGCTGATGCTTTGATGATTTTTATAATTGTGTTTGATACCTTTGAGAAGGATTTAAAGTAATTTAATCTTGTAAGATTAATCATTAATGGTCATAATTATTTTAAGGCAGATCAGTATTGCAGATTTTGATGTGAGAGATTATAGCACATTGGTGTTTTTCTACGATGTGAATTATGAAACTTGTGAAAGAGAATTTATGCTATTTGAAAGCAAATATTAAATTACTGAAGTAATGTTTTTCCAATTGTTTAAGAAGTTGTCTAGAAGTGATCAGAGTAATTACAGTCATTGGAGATTATGTGCGTTAATAATTTGAAGCCATTTATATATTTTTGTAGATCATGCAACGTGGTTAAATGAAGTTTGTGATAGGCATTTTGTGGAATTTGCCATTTGATAGTTGCAACGTTGATAATGTATTTTGTAGCGGACATGAGGTCGTTGTACCCAGTCTAGCGTATTTGTTGAGATTCATGCTGTATGTGCTGAATATTTAGGGAGTTTTTGTAGCAATTCTTATATTCAAATGTGATATTTGGAATATTGAAGAAATATAATGTCGTTGTGGATAGTTAGATCCAACGTGATGTCGTGGAGACAATAATATTTTTGGCATGATAATTAAATACGAGATATAACTTGGAAGTAATAAAACTGTAAGACAACGTTCTATAAACCTTATTAAACAATTTGTTAGGAAATTAAACAAATAAATGAAGTTTATAATACAAGATTTTCTGAAAATAATAATTAATGAAATAATAATCTGAGATTTAAGCATATTAACGATCTGACCTAAAGAAATAAAAATCAGAATGACTAGATGAAATAATAATCTAAATAACCAGATGATTGAAATTTAAATAAGTTGATAAATTACATTTTGAAATAAATCGATGAATTAAATAAGTGGATGAATTAAAGATTGAATTGATTAAACTGATTGAAATGAATTATTAGACGATTGTAATGATGATGAATAACTGAATTAGAAGGTGATGATTAATTAAAGAAGCTGATGATTAATGAATTTTTATGAAATTAAATAAATTTAATTGAGAGATAATTCGAAGGAATTGCAACTTGAAATGTGAATTTAAATGATGTAATGGTGATGAATTAACGATTCTGACAGGAATATTTGGAATTTTGAAGTGAGAATTAATGTAAGAAATATTTAATTTTGATAATAATGATGAGGATGGCCAATGAGAATTTGAATTTTCTGTAATTCACAGATAAGAGATTAATGACGATGTAAATAATGTAAATTAATTATTCAATGTTTAGGAACATTTGATTAACATGTTCTACGTTCAAATTATACCATGCAAACCATAATTTATGTGATATTTAACATGAGTGATTATTATATGTGTATGTTTAGACAGCTTAATAACTTAATTAAATCCACATTGATGTTAAATTAAAGAGAATTAGGTCTCAGGTTTCACAAATGTCAGTGACGAAAGACATAGTGCGACAGTGATCCTGAGAACCCAAGAGAACTTTATACATTTTTCTTGTTATGTGGATAAAATTAATTTTGCATTAGAAAGGAGATGGTTCGATTTTTGGACAATTTAACTTTGCATTCGACCATACTCTTAGGTAGGAATTATATTTAAAATGTCTGTCTGACTATCAAAGTAAAATAAATTTGTTTTTATCTTAGTTGTGATCTGATGATGGTGTGATGTTCCTTTTTCTTTCCTTGTCTTGAGTAAGGCTTATCCGGAAAGGAAGTGGTTTTGCTAGGAATTCAGTTGATGGCGCCCATTTATATTTGAATTATTTTTATTAACTTAAGCCCGTAACGACCCTAGAGATACTTTGTCTCGTGAAACCCACTGCTTTTTCAAGAATTCAACTGAATTTCCGACACATTCCTTATTTGACTAGAGGTTCATTTAACTCCGCTCTGTCCTGGAACTCCAGGGATGTGATGTTATAGCAGATGGGTCATCGCATTGTAACCTATATTTTATGAGTCCCCCATGACAGTTTTAATGTAGGCTAGTGGGTTTATTATTTCTTTATATCATGTTATCGTGTTGGCAACGTGTTCAATTGCATTGGACACGTCTGCAGTAACGCAGTGTCATTATTATTATTATTACTATTATCATATACGAATACTTTTTATTATTAATTATTCAATGTATTTTAGGTCACTATTGACGAGATTCTGAAGCTAGCTCTAATCGTATGTTGTCTAAGAAAGTTTATTAATATTGTTCAGACCACCGAACCAGGAGTCAGGTTAATGTTCTGGTCACACGTGCAGGAGGCAACACTTAATGGACACTATTGTCTCGAGCAGGTATGCTCGCTCACCCCGAGGGGGTGATGAGGAAGCGGCCGAGCAAATGCAATGAGTGGTCTGGACAATCAGGCGTATGACAATAGCAATTCTGTGAAGACTTCCTGGAAGGAGCTGTGGCTGGGAGACGTGTTGTAGCAAGCGACCTAGTGCACGGCGGAAGGGATTGTCTCGCTGGACTTTGAGATGTCAGGTTGTGTAGGGTGTCTCTCTTGAGCTGAGCGCTTGGTGTTTCTACGGAAAGCTTGAAGACCGTACGGTACCTCCGAATTGTTTTAGTATGGAGGGTACCACGTGATTGGGTTCTGGCTGTAATGCCACAATCATAGTAGGGCTAATACCCATCAAGATAACTGTGCTAAGTTGAAGAAGACCTTCATGGCGGTAAACCATAATGGCATGGCTGACCACCTTCAAAGTGGTGATGAAATGGACATATTGGGCAGACGACGGCATTACCGGTAATGTGAAAACAAACTAAGAAATCTTTAAAGGCCTAAATATTATTATTATTATTATATTATTATATATATATATTTAATTGCATTTCTTGTGTGTCACTCTTTTTTTTATTATATTCATCAATCTCTTGCATGCAGCTTCAGAATATAAAGTAGATTTAAATTGGATAGTTTCTTTTTAGTTAGATGCATGTAAACCTTCCTTCGCCTTTATTAATTTATAGGAGGTTTTGGTAAGGCCTATGTACGAGCCAGTCCTTTCAGAATATCTGCACACGCCCGGAGATAAGAAGAGTTTCAAAAAGGTGGATTTGTTCAATTACAGTACTAATTATGTCAGTTGCTTATATTTTAAAGAAAGGCCTTTTATGAGGCAGAATATTCATTTTTATTTAATTTTTGTAACTTCAAAGTTACAAATGGCTTCTCTGGGTGAAGCCATCTTGTGGCTAGAATTGAAAGATTACAAATGGCGCCCAACTATGGAGCGTGAATAAGGCTGGCTGGTGCATAGTATGGCAGTACGCACAGGTAATTTGTGAAATCTGATCAGGCATTTTAGGAAGGGTATATATGTTCAGTGATTTTGGAGGGTATGCTAAGTAATAAGAGTGAGCCTGATTTATTAAAGTTGAGATCTAGAAGTGTTGATCGAAGCACCCTTGGCCATTCTAGAAGAGGCAGGAGTCAGTCAAACAGGCAGACCAATAAGCGGTCAGATTCCACAAATTCGAGAGTAGTTCCTAGTAAAATGGCAGATAAGGATGTGATTTCTGGTACGTTGGAGGGACGTGAGGGGGCCGAGAAAGATGATGTTGCAACTAGCAAGGAGTTAGGAATGGGAGTGAATAGTGACGAGGAAAATGTAGGACTGGGGGAAAACTCACAGATGATCAAGTTAATGGAGCAGATGATGTCTAAATTCAGTAGTAAACTAAGTGATTTAAGTAATAAAATGGATACTCAGAGTAGTGATTTAAGTACTCAAATTAATAATCAAAGTAGTGAATTTAGTACTAAGATAGACATTCAAAGTACGGATTTAGAGAGCAAAATTAATAAGATTGTAGAGAGTATGAGTAAAGGCTATAAGGAAATTCGTCAGGAAATTGCCAGTAGAATTGAGTTGGTAGATAAAAGATTCGAGCAAGTTGAGGAGACGATGAGCTTACAGAGGCAGGGCATTATGGATACTGTTGATAAGCAGATAGGCGAGGTGAGTAATGAGGTAGCCATTGTCAAGAAAGAAGTTAGTGAGAGGTTGATAGTTGTAGAGGAAGAAATGAAGGATATAACTGAGATTAGAAATAAGCAGGTGTCTTTCGAACAGGAGCTAGCGGTTTCTTCAGCCAGAGTAACGATGGTAGATAAGAGTGTAAAAAAGGAGATTAGTGAACTGAAATCCTTTAATGAGAGCGAAAATTTGAAATTAAGAAGAGAGCTGAATCAGGCCAAGTCAAATAAGGAAAATTGTAATCACTCGGTAGGACATAGTAACTTCTATCGGGAATCTGACTTACCTAAATTTAGTGGAAGGCAGTTTAACCCTATGGAGTTTGTTAAAGTTGTTCAGAAGAGGTTTTCGAAAGGGTTAGAAGATGGGACTTTAGACTGGGATATTGTTGAGGAAGTCATATCATTAGCTTTTGTGGGGGAGGCTAAATCTTGGTATCAAGTTTTTAGGGGAGGTTTTCAGGGGTTGGAAGATTTTAAGCAGAAGTTTGAGGGAAAGTTCTGGAACGAACAGACTAAAGGAAGAGAAAGAGACAAGATTTCTTTTGGAAGGTATCAGTCGAATCAGGGGGTGAGCATGACGGAGTATTTCCTCACACATGTCCTTATCAGTCAGAATTTAGACACTAGTTCTTCTGAAGGTGATATTGTTAGGCGTATGGCCCGTCATTTTTCTGATGAGGTGAAGATGGCCGTAGTCATGCAGGATGTAAATACGATTAAGGACATGGAACGTGTGTTAGAAAGGTTTGATACTTTGGGTAGAATGGGAGGCAAAAGGCAAGAACTGGGAAGGGAAGGAAATTACGATCAGAGGTATCAGGAGGAAGAGAATAGGCATTATGAGCGTAGGAATATTGATAGGCCAGGTAACTTTGTGAGGAATGATAGAGGAAATTTTGTAAATAGGGATAGGGGTGACCAAGGAAATTTTCGGAATAGGGGGCGCGGAGAACAGAGGCAGGCAGAACATCAGGGACCTGGGGAACAAAGGCAGTTAGAGAATAGGGGGCGTGAAGAAGAGAGACAGCCAGCTCAGCCGAGTAATTTAAACGGGAACAGGGCTCTTTAAGATGGTCAGATAGAGGGTCCCATCCCAGTATTCCAGTTCATGTGTTGAAGAAGATAGAATACGACCTTGATGTTAGAAAGGAATTGTTAGATGACCAGGTTGAGGTTACACAGGAGAGATGTGAGCCCACGTTGATCAGTCCTGTGATTAAGGTGAAGATATGGGGTCAAGTCGTCGATGCCTTATTGGACTCAGGGAGCATGTGTTCTTGCATTAAGGCAGGCTTTTATGATGAGGTTAAGAGTAAAGGAGAAGCCATAGAGGAGATTCCTGTGTCCAATATATTTATATTGTCTGCTGTTGGGACTAAGTCACAGAGAGTGCGTAGACAGGTTGTCGCACCTATGTACATTGATGAGAAATGTGGTCGTCAGAGTTTTCTAGTGGTCGCGAATTTAGTGTATCCTGTCATATTGGGTGCGGATTGGCTAAGCAGTCAGATGTGTAAGCTTGATTATGGCGAATCTAAGGTGAGATTCAAGTGGGGTGAGAATTTTGATACGATTAGTCTGAGTTATCAGGTGGACTCGGGAACTTTTGTGAGTATATCAGTGTGTGTCCAGGTTTTAAATGAAGAGGAAGAAGTCAGTGAGGTTAGTAGCGACATGGTATCAGAGGATATTCAAAGTTGTAGTATGGTAGTGGAAGAGGAGCGTGAAGGCGAATTTTCAAGTGTTGTGGAAGATACCATGTTGGAGGTAGAGCAGAAGGCTCAGTTGTTAGAGGTCTTGAGAGACCACAGTGAGGTGTTCTCTGACAAACCTGGTAGGACACATGTTTACGAGCATAGTTTCGAGATCACCGATAGGTCTAATTTTAATGGTGTTAGATACCCGATACCACACGCCCATGTCAAAGCAGTAGATGATGTCATTTCGCAGATGCTAAACGATGAGGTGATCGAATTCAGTAGGAGCCAGTATGTCAATCCGTTGGTAGTAGTGATTAAGAAGGATGGGTCAGTTAGGCTATGTTTGGATGCAAGACAAGCTAATAAACGCATTGCGCCGGATCATCAGCGACCGGAAACTACTGAGGATTTAGTTCAGAGATTTGGGGGTAAAGAATGGCTGTCCACATTAGATTTGAGTGCTAGTTTTTGGCAGGTACCCTTACGGAAGGAGGATAGGCAATTCACGGCTTTTTGTTACAAAAACCAGCTGTTACAATTTACACGGATTCCTTTTGGTATGAAAACATCGTCAGCTGGGCTCATTCGCGCACTTAACATCGCTCTGGGACACGACACAGGGGATTTCACAGCCAGTTACATCGATGACTTAGTCATCGCATCACGTACATTTGGGGAACACATGGAACACCTTAGAATCGTTTTGGGGAAGTTGCATCGGGCCGGGTTCACAGTGAAACTTAAGAAGGCGACCTTTTGTGCACAACAGATCACGTTTTTAGGCCACACTATTACACCACAGGGGGTTACGCCAGAAGGGTCGAAATTAGACAACATAATCAACACTCGGACACCACGTAACGTCAAACAACTTCGCTCTTTTCTGGGGGTATGTAATTATTTCAGGAGGTTTGTACTGCGGTATTCGCAGCTGTGCGGGCCATTTAGCGTGTTACTTAAACAGAATTCTAAGTGGATTTGGGAAACGGAACACGATGAGGCATTCATCAAACTTAAAGAGGGTTTTAGGGATGCTGTCACACTTAGGTACCCCGGGCAGGATAGTCAGTATATAGTGATGACAGATGCTAGCGACTTAGGTTTAGCAGGGGTGCTTTGTCAAAAGGATGGGGATGGTAATCTAGGCATCGTGTCACTTGCTAGTAGAGGTCTAAATTCCGCGGAGAAAAGATACACTACTAGTGAGAAGGAATTGCTAGCCATTGTGTATTCGCTAGGCAAGTTCCGGACCTATGTGCTTGGCCGGAAATTCCTAATCTATACAGACCATAACGCACTTACGTTTCTTAGGACATGTAGGATAACCTCGAACCGGCTTTCTAGGTGGATATTGGCGATCCAAGAGTACGATTTTGATATATTTCATGTAAAAGGGTCAGAAAACGAATTCGCGGATTTTGTGAGTCGCCACCCGGAAATTGCTGGGGAGGGAGTTGAAGCTAGGAGAGAGGAAGGAATTTTGGTCTGTGTAACTAGAATGTCAGATAGGGACGGGGAGAGGTTAAAGTTGGGTAAAATGAGAGAGGAACAATGCAAGGACGAGGAGATTCAGGACATTTATCGGGAACTCGAGGAAATGGAACATATGAGCATTGCTAAGAGGGGTAATAAGGAATTCAGGCTAGTTAACGACTTGCTAACTAGGAAATGCTTTGGCGAGAGATGGTGCGTGTGGGTTCCTAAGTCTTTGAGGTATGATATCTGGTTTTATCATAAGGAGTTAGGCCACTATGGTGCAGAGAAGGTGTTGGGTGCTATTCAGGAGAACTTCTTCTGGAAAAACATGGGCAGGGAAGTCAGAAAAACCCTAGCAACATGTGAGTTGTGTCAGAAGTGCAAGCACCCCACAAGGTATTTAGAAGGGCCAAGGCAGGCTGTTTTAACTCAGAAACCAGGTGAGTTGGTGTGTGTTGACCTCTATGGGCCGTTGGTGAAGTCTCAGTATGGCTACCAATATGTGTTTGTCGTTGTTGATGCCTTTTCCAAGTATGTTAAGCTCTATCCTCTAAGACAGGCCACGGGGAGGGGTTGTGTAAATTGCATACTGGAGAAATATGTTCCGGAGTTTGGTAAGCCACTCCGAATACTCTCAGACCACGGTTCTCAGTTCACCTCGAAGATATGGAGGACCAAGTTGAGTGAACTGGGAATACAGTGTACGTATTCCTCTATTAGGTATCCCCAAGGAAACATGTCTGAGAGAGTAATGAGAGAACTAGGGCGCATGTTTAGGACTTATGTGAGTGAGCGACATAATGCCTGGTTTTCGATGCTTGAGGACGTTGAGCGTTGGCTCAATGTAACCAAACACGAGAGCACGGGTCGCACTCCCATAGAAGTCCAGCTGGGCAGGAAGCCTGTCAGCGAACTTGCCATGATTTTGGGTTTGAGGACAGGGGAGGCCGTACCCAGAGATTTAAGTATCAGGTTAGCTGGGGAACATTTATGTAAGGCCAGTAAGAAACGGCAGAAGCAGCAAGGAAAGCGGGCAGGAGATAAGTTAGATGTAGGTGACCTTGTGCTTTTGAGGGTGCCTCATGTCTCGTCCGCAGACCAGAAATTGGTGAGTAAATTTTTTCATTTGTATGAAGGACCGTATGAAATTGCACGGAAATTAGGGGCCTGTGCGTACGAGCTCCTTACAAAGGACGGAAGGGTACTAGGGATTTACAATATTTCCAATCTGAGGATGTACATATCCTAGTAGCCCTGTTGGTTGTGTATATATTTGTGGAAGGAAGGAGTTAGGATTTGGGAAGGGAAGTCATGCCTAAAAGGATTGCTTTTTATTCTATGGTATAGGACCAAATGAATGAAAAGCAAGGGGGCGTTCTGTAACCTATATTTTATGAGTCCCCCATGACAGTTTTAATGTAGGCTAGTGGGTTTATTATTTCTTTATATCATGTTATCGTGTTGGCAACGTGTTCAATTGCATTGGACACGTCTGCAGTAGACGCAGTGTCATTATTATTATTATTACTATTATCATATACGAATACTTTTTATTATTAATTATTCAATGTATTTTAGGTCACTATTGACGAGATTCTGAAGCTAGCTCTAATCGTATGTTGTCTAAGAAAGTTTATTAATATTGTTCAGACCACCGAACCAGGAGTCAGGTTAATGTTCTGGTCACACGTGCAGGAGGCAACACTTAATGGACACTATTGTCTCGAGCAGGTATGCTCGCTCACCCCGAGGGGGTGATGAGGAAGCGGCCGAGCAAATGCAATGAGTGGTCTGGACAATCAGGCGTATGACAATAGCAATTCTGTGAAGACTTCCTGGAAGGAGCTGTGGCTGGGAGACGTGTTGTAGCAAGCGACCTAGTGCACGGCGGAAGGGATTGTCTCGCTGGACTTTGAGATGTCAGGTTGTGTAGGGTGTCTCTCTTGAGCTGAGCGCTTGGTGTTTCTACGGAAAGCTTGAAGACCGTACGGTACCTCCGAATTGTTTTAGTATGGAGGGTACCACGTGATTGGGTTCTGGCTGTAATGCCACAATCATAGTAGGGCTAATACCCATCAAGATAACTGTGCTAAGTTGAAGAAGACCTTCATGGCGGTAAACCATAATGGCATGGCTGACCAGCTTCAAAGTGGTGATGAAATGGACATATTGGGCAGACGACGGCATTACCGGTAATGTGAAAACAAACTAAGAAATCTTTAAAGGCCTAAATATTATTATTATTATTATATTATTATATATATATATTTAATTGCATTTCTTGTGTGTCACTCTTTTTTTTATTATATTCATCAATCTCTTGCATGCAGCTTCAGAATATAAAGTAGATTTAAATTGGATAGTTTCTTTTTAGTTAGATGCATGTAAACCTTCCTTCGCCTTTATTAATTTATAGGAGGTTTTGGTAAGGCCTATGTACGAGCCAGTCCTTTCAGAATATCTGCACACGCCCGGAGATAAGAAGAGTTTCAAAAAGGTGGATTTGTTCAATTACAGTACTAATTATGTCAGTTGCTTATATTTTAAAGAAAGGCCTTTTATGAGGCAGAATATTCATTTTTATTTAATTTTTGTAACTTCAAAGTTACAAATGGCTTCTCTGGGTGAAGCCATCTTGTGGCTAGAATTGAAAGATTACAGCATCCCCAGGACGAACGGGTACAGTATATACATGTCTCAAAAACAATATTAAAGATTCAGCTTCTTATTTTTCTTCTTTTCCCAAAACATTTTCATTCTAGTCGACCTTGCCGCTCTCGCTGCATCGCTTATGGTGTAAGTTTTGCGAGTAAAGGTTTTTAAGGGAAGTCGGATGTTCTTGTTTTTCAAGATATTCTTCTCATCTTTGTTAGCAATTTGGGACATTGTCAAGCCGAGTTCAACCAGATCATTTTGAATTTCCATAAACCAAGAGTTCTTTGTTTTACTTTCGAAAAAATAATTAAATTATACTTTTAATTGTCTGGTATCCGGCAGGCGTGAGATATGACAAAAAAAAGCAATTCACCTTTTTCGTATAGTATCGACTATAGACTCAGTTTCTTTATAAACCACTTCATTTGGTAATATTATAGTCCACAGGAGTTTTCTGACTGGTGGTCTACTTTTTGCAGCTTCTAGGACCCTCTACAATTTACACTGGAATTTAATTTCACCTACACCTTTTTCATCAATGTTATGTGAGGGGTGTTCTTATTTTCAGTCCACAGTATTATTCCTTGACCAAATATTCGTTTTCTACAAAAGAATTTGATGGCGGAGTTGAAAATAAGAATTTCAATATTTTACAGCGGCAATCAGTAGCTGAATTTCCTTTAGGAAAGGGAGAAAAGATGGAAATATAATACACATTAAAACGGGGCAAATACTGTCCCAGTCCCACAGGGCCATTTTTGAAAAACGTTGGTTTAAGACGGACGTTTGTTTACACTAAGTCAGGAGTTGGCAGGCGAGAGCTTAACACCTGCGGCTAAGCTGAGATAAATAACCATATAGGCCTACATAATAGAATTCAAGTGCATGCTCTATTTTTATTTATTATATTGTGTTGTACACACGTGCATAGTAATTCAAAAACCCTTAAGAAACACAAACTAACCTTATATAACCAGATTCAAACTGCAAATCATAATGTAAACACCAGTTAAACGCAATACAAGTTCTATTTGTAGTCAGATAATATTTGTACATAAGTTTCAATCTCAACACAGTGATCAGGATGTGATGAAGACCCCTTTAAGGTCAAAGGGCGTAATCCTTAAATTGCCCCACTATAATAGTGATCATTGATATCTGTATATTTTCTAGGAGCGTTATTTACTAATTACTTATTAATATATTATATCGTCCAATGTACCCCGCTAAATTTGGGTATGAAAATGAAAATGAGGAGTCCCGAACTAGTGGAATCATTGCCAGACTCAGCTGCAAGCCTCTTGGATGCCAATCAATTCGCACTAGGTAGACTTTAGGGAAATCATTGACGTGACCGCTATAATGAAATTAGCCTGCAGTAGGCCTTGCTCGGTGGACCTGTGTATGATAAAGGAAAACCTCATTGTCAGTAGGTTAATAGGGTACCGGTATTAACATAAATACAGTATCTATAATCTAGTTAATGCGTGTATAACATCTTAAGTTAAACCGTAATACTTGTGCGTAACTACAGGAAGGGAATTACATTACAACCCGCCACTTAAATGGCATGGATTAGGCGTAGGCTACAAATAACATGTCAAAAATTGGTAAATCTATTCTGACAACAACATCACTATGCGGAAGAAAGTAAATGCATTCAGAAGAAAATTCCAGAGAACGTTAAATAATAATGGCCTCCGAGATCAGCGAAAAACTGAATACTTTGCTGAAAAAACGAAATACCAAGCTAAAATCAGAAATGCAAAGATACTGTCTTGGAAAGAATACTGTAGTAAAATTTCTTCAAATCCCTGGGACATACTCTATAAATCAGCCTCAGGAAAAATTATGAATACTCAAATTGTATCAACTCTTATTAACAATGAAGATCACTACACAAGAGATTTAAAGGAAACAATGCAGTGTATATTAAACCATCTCATTCAGAAGGATGATGAAATGGAAGATACTGCTCAGCAAAAGCAAATAAGGAAGGAAGTAGAGGAACCAATAGACACTCTGGACGACTGGAAATTTACAGAAGAAGAAATTAAATCTGCAATCAAAGATTTAGGTCATAAAAAGACACCAGGTGAAGATGGAATCACTAGTAAAATACTACGGTGGACGTATGAAAGTATCCCTAGAACTATGACATCATTATATAATGGCTGCTTGAAGAATGCTTGTTTCCCGAAGCGTTGGAAAAATGCGAGACTTATACCAATCACAAAACCAGGGAAAGATAAGATTCAGGATTCCTCTAAATTCCGACCAATAAGCCTGATAAATGTAGCGAGTATTAGAGAAACTTCTAATTAATAGAATAAATCACTACCTCTATACCAATAATCTACTGAACTAAAATCAATATGGCTTCACAGTTCAAAAGTCTACTACTGATGCAGCTATGGCACTTAAAGAATTTATAACTGAGGCGTTCAAAAATGGTCAAATTACCTATATAGTTAGTCTTGATGCCAAAGGAGCTTTTGACTCTGCGTGGTGGCCATGTGTCCTAAAGGCCCTAAATGACTTTAAATGCCCGAGAAATTTCTACTACCTGACTAAGAGCTACTTCAAAGATAGAACGACGTTCATGAATTCCAATAGCATCCAAGTAGAAACAGTAGTTAATAAAGGATGTCCTCAAGGTTCATGTTGTGGACCGGGGTACTGGAATGTACAGTATAATGCACTGCTCAGTTTGGAATACGGTAAAAACACCAAAGCTACAGAATTTGCTGATGACCTTATAATTGCAGTCAGGGCTGAAACTGAAATTGAAGCAAAAAATGTTGTGAATATGGAATTACGGAAACTTAAGTGGCCAACAGAAAACAAAACCCGTTGTAATGAAAGTAAGTCAAGAGTTATTCTAATATCAAGAAGAAGAAAAGCAAAGAAGACAGTTGATATCTTTATGAATTGGAAACGTCTTGTACAAGTAGATACGATGGAATATCTAGAAATAACTATAGACTCTCGCACATCAATAAAGTTAGTGAAAAATGTATTAAATTAATAAACTCATTATCAAAATCGGCTAGAATAGGATGGGGTCTAAAACATCAGGCTTTGGAAACAATATATAAAGGAGCAATATTGCCAATGCTGTTATATGCTGCTCCGATCTGGATTGAATCCCTAGAAAAGGAAGGTAATATGATTAAATACGTGAGAGTGCAAAGACTTATTCTCTTGAGAATAGCAAAATCGTACCGCACTGTATCTCATGAGGCACTGTGCATTATTACAGGAATTACTTCTATATATATAATGGCTAAAGAGATTGTTACTCTATACAAAATCAAGTCAGGAAAAACAACTATGAACTATGTCATTGACCACCCAGAAAAACCTATGAGATGGCTCCATCCAGCCTATTTTCTTAGTACCGAGGATCCAAGAATAGCATTAAATGAATATATCCCATGGAAAATTTACACAGATGGAAGCAAAAGTGAAGAAGGAGTGGGAGCTGGCATAGCTATATTCAGACCACATGAATTAGTAGACCAATTGAAATATAGACTGCAAGACAACTGTTCGAATAATCAGGCGGAGCAATTAGTCATACTTAAATCTCTGGAATTCTTAGATACTACTAGGACAGAGGATGGTGAAGATAAAAGAGTAATTATTTACACAGATAGTAAAATAGCAATTGACTCCATTGCGGACTTCAGAAATCATAACGAACTAATTGAGAATATAAGAAGGACTACAGCTATTCTAAAAAGAAAATATTGGATAATAAAATTTGAATGGGTTAAAGCACATACAGGTGTTGCAGGTAATGAACTGGCTGATAAAATTGCAAAGGAGGCTACAAAATTAAGTGAGGTTTGTTTCGATAGAATACCCATCTCAACTTTTAAAAAAATCTCCAAGAAGAATCAATTCATGAATGGCAGCAAAAATGGGAACAAAATTCAAAAGGCACAATTACAAAAGAATTCTTTCCAACAGTTGCAGGTAGATTAAAATCCAAAATCACCTTAACACCTAATATGACTACAATACTGGCTGGAAATGGAAATATTACTTCGTACTTACACAGACTTAAAATTATACGTAATCCCGAGTGTTCCTGTAAAAGGAGCCCTCAGACTATAGATCATATAATTTTCGTGTGCAGTGAAGTGAAAAATATTGGGCAATTCTTGATTAATAGTGTTAATAGGGACGATAACTGGCAGGTTCAAAAATCTGTGCTATTAAAGAAGTATTTGAAGGAATTTTCTAAATTTGTTAATGCTCTGGATTTTTAAGCGCTTAGAGAAAACGATGAATAATATTGTTTGATATTGTTAAGATTAAGTCATCTAGAAATTGAGTTATTATAATGTAATTTATTTTGTTCATTTATGAAATGTATTGTAAGTGCATGTAGTGGAGCATGTAGTGGAGCATGTAGTGGAGCATGTAGTGGAGCATGTAGTGGAGCATGTAGTGGAGCATGCAGTGGAGCATGTAGTGGAGCATGTAGTGGAGCATGTAGTGGAGCATGTAGTCGAGCATGTAGTGCAGCTTGTAGTGTAGCATGTAGTGGAGCATGCAGTGTAGCATGCAGTGGAGCATGCAGTGGAGCATGTAGTGGAGCATGTAGTGGAGCATGCAGTGGAGCATGCAGTGGAGCATGTAGTGGTGCATGTAGTGGAGCATGTAGTGGAGCATGTAGTGGAGCATGTAGTGGAGCATGCAGTGGAGCATGTAGTGGAGCATGAAGTGTAGCATGTAGTGTAGCATGTAGTGGACCATGTAGTGGAGCATGTAGTGGAGCATGTAGTGGAGCATGTAGTGCAGCATGTAGTGGAGCATGTAGTGCAGCATGTAGTGGAGCATGTAGTGGAGCATGTAGTGGAGCATGTAGTGGAGCATGTAGTGGAGCATGTAATGCAGCTTGTAGTGTAGCATGTAGTGTAGCATGTAGTGGAGCATGTAGTGGAGCATGTAGTGGAGCATGTAGTGGAGCATGTGGTGGAGCATGTGGTGGAGCATGTGGTGGAGCATGTAGTGGAGCATGTAGTGGAGCATGTAGTGGAGCATGTAGTGGAGCATGTAGTGGAGCATGCAGTGGAGCATTCAGTGGAGCATGCAGTGGAGCATGCAATGGAGCATGCAGTGGAGCATGCAGTGGAGCATGTAGTGGAGCATGTAGTGGAGCTTGTAGTGGAGCATGTAGTGGAGCATGTAGTGGAGCATGTAGGGGAGCATGTAGTGGAGCATGTAGTGGAGCATGTAGTGGAGCATGCATTGGAGCATGCAGTGGAGCATGTAGTGGAGCATGCAGTGGAGCATGTAGTGGAGCATCTAGTGGAGCATGTAGTGGAGCATGTAGTGGAGCATGTAGTGTAGCATGTAGTGGAGCATGTAGTGGAGCATGTAGTGTAGCATGTAGTGGAGCATGTAGTGGAGCATGTAGTGGAGCATGTAGTGGAGCATGTAGTGTAGCATGTAGTGGAGCATGTAGTGTAGCATGTAGTGGAGCATGTAGTGGAGCATGTAGTGGAGCATGTAGTGGAGCATGTAGTGGAGCATGTAGTGGAGCATGTAGTGGAGCATGTAGTGGAGCATGTAGTGGAGCATGTAGTGGAGCATGTGGTGGAGCATGTGGTGGAGCATGTGGTGGAGCATGTAGTGGAGCATGTAGTGGAGCATGCAGTGGAGCATGCAGTGGATCATGCAGTGGAGCATGTAGTGGAGCATGTAGTGTAGCATGTAGTGGAGCATGTAGTGGAGCATGTAGTGGAGCATGTAGTGGAGCTTGTAGTGGAGCATGCAGTGGAGCATGCAGTGGAGCATGTAGTGCAGCATGCAGTGGAGCATGTAGTGGAGCATGTAGTGGAGCATGTAGTGGAGCATGTAGTGGAGCATGTAGTGGAGCATGTAGTGGAGCATGTAGTGGAGCATGTAGTGCAGCATGTAGTGGAGCAGGTAGTGGAGCATGTAGTGGAGCATGTAGTGTAGCATGTAGTGGAGCATGTAGTGGAGCATGTAGTGGAGCATGTAGTGGAGCTTGTAGTGGAGCATGTAGTGTAGCATGTAGTGGAGCATGTAGTGTAGCATGTAGTGGAGCATGTAGTGGAGCATGTAGTGGAGCATGCAGTTGAGCATGTAGTGGAGCATGTAGTGGAGCATGTAGTGGTGCTTGTAGTGGAGCATGTAGTGGAGCATGTAGTGGAGCTTGTAGTGGAGCATGTAGTGGAGCATGTAGTGGAGCTTGTAGTGGAGCATGTAGTGGAGCATGTAGTGGAGCATGTAGTGGAGCATGTAGTGGAGCATGCAGAGGGTATGGACAGTACATTAAAAAAATCACTATCAACAATTTAGTTTCATAGTGAACAAAAGGATATTATACTGAATGTAAACTGTGAAACGACAAACATTTGACTTGCATCTGTTAGTAGAAGTCCATTACTGTCATGATCTGGATTAGCAAGCTCATCATCTTCCAGTTCATGGGCTTTAATGACACCAGGTGCCATAATTATGCCCTCCAACGTGCCAGTAATTCTACTGACATGGGTCTCTCACAGTCACAAAACCTAAAATGCAATTACAGTTAACAGTGAAACGGGAAATGTGGATGAGTTATTTTAAATTTATTCATCATCATCATCTTTGTTGACCAACTCCAGTTTCCCGGGTGTAGTATACAAGCCCCCCTCCATCTCTGTCGATCCATGTACCATTCTTCGTTCACAATCCTCTCCCAATCCTGGCCTCTCTCCTGTACATCCTTCATCACCAGATCTGTCCATTGTTTTCTAGGTCTGCCAACTGGTCTCCTCCCTCCTTCGTTCATACTCCCTTCTTGCAGTTTCATTGGCACTCATTCTCTTCATGTGGCCGAACCACTTCATTCTAGCCTTCTGGAGCTTAAGCGAAAAAACAACATGGATAAATAGAACCAACAAAATGAAAATAGCACAATTCCTAACCTGGTCAACTTATAACAAAAAATGCTTGACAATAGGCACTAAGATCCAACACTACAAAACTGTAACTTTGCCCGAAGCCACTTATGCTTGCGAAACCTTGTTCAAAATTATAAATGAAAGAGGAACTGATCAGCTCCTCAAAACTAAAAGAAGAATTATCAGAACCTGCATAAATAAAAATACCAGGTTGAAGGAGTCGGGAGAATCCTCTCCAATGAAACAGTCTATCGAGAGATTGACCCAGTTACCAGCACGATGAAGAAGAAAAGAATCTCTTATTTCTTTCACATCCTACGATCACCAGAAAACAGGATTTTACGACAACTAGTGATGAGAAATCTGGGAAAGAAGACTGGAGGGCTTTGGATCAAAGAAATTCAAGAGGATCTCAAAACAGTTGGACTCGAAATTACAGATGCAGAGAACAAGAATAAAATGACCACCCTTCTTAAGAATCACAAATTTTCAGCAGAAATGATGTACAGATGGCCTGTAGAGATTTCAGACGAATTAAGAACACTGCAATCAGAACGAATGAAGAAGTACTGGGCAGATAAGAAGAATCAAACAATACAACCTTCAAGGAAAAGGTGTACATGAGAGACTCGAGTTGTCCAATGTGGCCAATAAAGTTAATAATAATGATAGAGTCTTCTATTCTCACCTCCTCTCTGATTTTATCATTCCTGATATTGTCTGTGCTGGTCTTCTGGATCATAGTACGCAGGAACTTCATTTCTGCTGCTTGGGGTTCCGAGTTGTCCTTCCTGGTTAGTGTGGTGGTTTCCAGGGTGTATGTGAGGATTGGTGTGTACAACGTGTGGCACTGGTTTGTCCCAGAGTAGTTGTCTTACTTGGTGCTAAAAGGGCATTGCTTTGCTGATTCTATTGTTCACTTCACATGTGGCTAGATTATCCTTGGATACTATACTGCCCAAGTATTGAAACTCTTAGACACTGTCCAGATTTGTGCCTTTTAGCATGATTTCTGGCACGTTGTCACCCTTGTGTACATCCATTTCTGAGTCACCCCAGATCACAACGTCATCTGCAAAAGCAAATGCATGTAACTCTTCTAGTCTCTTCCCTTTTAGCGTCTTTATTATGGCATCCATCACAGTGATAGGTAAAAGAGGTGACAGCGCACTACCTTGCTATACTCCTTTTGATGTCTCAAACCAATCTGACATCCCACAGCCAACTTGTACACATCTCCTTGTCATCTCATAAAGCATCTTGACGTTTGCAATTAAACTGTCACAAACTTTATGCTTTTTCAGACACTCCCAGATATGTTCCCTTGGAATGCTATCATAGGCTTTTTGAACATCGAGGAACAGTAATTATAAAGGCTACTCTTTTTTCCAATGTTTTTCCATTATTATCCTGACATCAAAGATAATAATAATAACCATATTTAATACGAGAGATCTTTTATAAGCTTCTATGGAACTAGCAACGTGGGTTCAAAAGGAGGACATACTAGCATTGCTCCAACATGCTACCAATGCTTTGAGCGTGATAGTGTAAATCACAGTTTTTCTTTTCAGGCATGCGCACCCCTACTAGAGGTACGGCAACCATCGCAGGATACGACATAGTAAAAAATATGGACGACGTTCGAAAAAGCCTAGGACTTTGCCCGCAGCACAACATTCTCTTTGACGAACTCACAGTTGAAGAGCACATCTATTTCTTTGGAAAGGTAACCTTCCTCATTGGTCAGTAGGCTATGCAATGCTAAAATGAACAGAATTACAGACACAACAAGATGTTCACTAATGAACATATAGCCTTCTTTCTCCTAAATGCATGGGTATAGTTATAACTCTTTGTCCTTTCCAAGGAGTATAATTGAATGTTGGTTGTAGTAGTTTATAGAAATACAACGTGCTATACGGATATTATACGTTGATTGATTGAATCCTCACATGAATTATATATACACACCCTAGTAGTGGGATGAAGACAGAGCTGCTCCACTTTTTATTGAGCCACCCTCGTATCGGCCCCGAACCTGATATCTCGCTAACCAAACATGGGATTAGAACATACAGGGTGTCCTAGCACTCGTAGTGACGTCCCCTACTTTCCTATAGCCTCTTAATTTAATTAAAAGACCAAAACTAAAAGGTCATTCGCGAGTAGTGGGGTAGTGTTGGTTTCCTCAAGTGGCGCTCGTGCTTGAATATGTATGGCTATGTTGGGAAAGGGTTAGGTGGTGGGAAAGGATTAGGGTCGGGTGAGGGGTCGTTTAGATGGTATTTTTTCCTCTCTAGGTAATGGTGAGGTTATTTTTTTAAATGGATGGAATTTGGAAAAGCCATTTGGGGTAAACATGTTGTTTTGACATTTTGGCGATGAATGTTTTTTTATACGCATGCGCACTTGAGGAGTTTTGTAAGAGGGCGGGCTTTTTAAATTATGATTTATAAATGAGTGTTTTTTTAATATATATTGAAATAAACCCAAAAACACTAATAGGTCATCGGCTTTTTACTATCTCGCTAACCAA
The DNA here is from genome assembly GCA_946902985.2 of Meconema thalassinum. NCBI lineage: Eukaryota > Metazoa > Arthropoda > Insecta > Orthoptera > Tettigoniidae > Meconema > Meconema thalassinum. The sequence continues at coordinate 416,089,560 of OX336394.1, forward strand.
TAATCGGATTTAAACCTATGAGGTGTCGTAGGACTCGTAGTGAACTCTCTTTTTCTATGGACGGGGTATATCCACCCCAAAATAAAAACTACCCTTACCCGGGGGTTGAAATAGTTTTTTTTTTTTGTATGTGCGCGCACGGACGGCTTTTGTCAAAAGGACCTAACTACACGTTTGTTAATATTTTCTGAACCCCTGATGGGATTTTGCCATAGGCAGTATCCTAACCCTGGGGGTGACGCCCCGTTTTTGAATGTATGATTCGTTTTTATCAAAAGGGCCTAAGTACACTTTTGTTCATATCTCGCGAACCAATCATGCTAGGGACTTGTATGAAGGGTCCTAACACTTGGGGCGACGTCCCCCGTTTGGGGGTGAAACTACCCCCCAAAATTAAAAAATCCATATCTTGGAAACGAAGAACCCTAAAATTAGGTGTGATAGCTTAATAAATACGGGATGATATGGGCTTTTACCTCGATTGGTCATTTCACCCCTAAAACAGTAAATAGTCATGTTATGGGGGAAAAAACGTGTTAAACACCTAAAAATGATATATGAACCTAAGACCTTTTGTTTTTAATGAAAAATAGCAGGGGGGGGGGGTGAAACTACCCCCCAAAATTAAAAAATCCATATCTTGGAAACGAAGAACCCTAAAATTAGGTGTGATAGCTTAAAAAATAGGGGATGATATGGGCTTTTACCTCGATTGGTCATTTCACCCCTAAATCAGGAAATAGTCATGTTATGGGAAAAGAACATGTTAAACACCTAAAAATGTTATATGAACCTAAGATCTTTTGTTTTTAATGAAGGAAAACAAACCCCAAATTGAAAAATCCATATCTAGGAAACGAAGAAGCCTAAAATTAGGTGTGATAGCTTAAAAAATAGGGGATGATATGGGCTTTTACCTCGATTGGTCATTTCACCCCTAAAACAGTAAATAGTCATGTTATGGGGAAAAAAAGGTGCTAAACCCCTAAAAATGATAAATGAAGCTAAGATCTTTTGTTTTTGATGAAAAATAGCAGGGGGGTGGAACCCCCCCCCAAATTGAAAAATCCATATCTAGGAAACGAAGAACCCTAAAATTAGGTGTGATAGCTTAAAAAATAGCGGGTGATTAGGGCTTTTACCTCGATTGGTCATTTCATCCCTAAATCAGTAAATAGTCATGTTATGGGAAAAAAAGGTGTTAAACGGGTAAAAATGATAATTGAACCTAAGATCTTTTGTTTTTAATGAAAAACAGCAGGGGGGTGAAAACAACCCCCCAAATTGAAAAATCCATATCTAGGAAACGAAGAATCTTAAAATAGGTGTGATAGCTTAAAATATAGGGGATGATATGGGCTTTTACCTCGATTGGTCATTTCACCCCTAAATCAGTAAATAGTCATGTTATGGGAAAAAAGGTGTTAAACGGGTAAAAATGATAATTGAACCTAAGATCTTTTGTTTTTGATGAAAAATAGCAGGGGGGTAAAAACAACACCCCAAATTGAAAAATCCATATCTAGGAAACGAAGAACCCTAAAATTAGGTGTGATAGCTTAAAAAATAGGGGGTGATTAAGGCTTTTACCTCGATTGGTCATTTCACCCCTAAATCAGTAAATAGTCATGTTATGGGAAAAAAGGTGTTAAACGGGTAAAAATGATAATTGAACCTAAGATCTTTTGTTTATGATGAAAAATAGTGGGGGGGGGTGGAAACCACCCCCAAAATTGAAAAATCAATATCTTGAAAACGAAGAACCCTAAAAATAGGTGTAATGGCTTAAAAAATAGGTCATGTCATGCGCTTTTACCTGGATAGGTCATTTCACCCCTAAAACAGTAAATAGTCATGTTATGAGGAAAAAATGTGTTATACACCTAAAAGCATAAGCGTTTTGTGAAACCATGCTTTAATGGACATGTGTATGGAGGATGATTGTTATTATTATTATTAGGTAATTATGGATTAATATGTGTATAGATAACTAACCAGTGGGGAGCGTGATGGCGCAGGTGCTTAGCTGCTCGTCTTTACCCGGACAGCTGGGGTTCAAATCCCGGTGACAGCGGGGGTTGGGATTTTCACCTGAAAAATCACGTGGCGTCAGGAAGGGCATTCGGCCTTAAATTCCGGGCCAAAACCAAAATGAGCCTGGTTGGCTCCGGCGACTCAAATGAATAGGGAAAAGCCGAAGAAAGAAAAAATGGTAACTCACCAGTAATAGTAAACATTGGTTTGAGGTGTTGAAGAAGTCAGGATGGCCAACCCTTTGCCATGGTTCACGAATGGACCCCCAAAAGTTTTACCTGTCAAGACTCAGTATACCCTGTTGCAGCCTTTAGAAAAAAAACGAATCGGGGCCTCTGTGGTGACAGTGGACTTATATTCATGATGCTTTTTAAACAAACATACGCCTGCCTACTACCGATGGGTTGAATCTGCACAGAGACACTGGCTTTGGTTTGTCTAGTGTGCCTTGGTGATAACAGCACAGCGATCTTGTCAGCAAGTTTCATATTACTCGTCTGCTTGATAGTGGACGTGCTCTGTACCGTGTTATCATACAGGACATGACTAGATCGTTGTTAGGTTTGACAAAGGCTTAGTGAAGCTTATTGCAACCTTGAAATGAATGTCATGGTATAGTCGGGGTTGGAAGTCAAGACCTTAGGGTTGACAACCAAGTAGGTTAACCACTACACGGTGAGATGGTCAAATAATAATGTAACAGAACATATAGAAACGTTTTCTATAGTTTAACGAATTGACTAAGAGCCATAGCATGAGAGGTGTAGGTAATGGAAATTGATTCCTTAGCTGATGATCTATAGCCATTCCCACGTATAAGCTATCATGTTAGAAAAAGAATTGTATGGCTTGTTTTAAATGGAGAATAATTGTGTTTACTGTGAAACACAAATCTGAATTTAAAATTAGTTTATGTCCTACATGATGTTTAAACTCTTTTTTTATTTATACTTTAGACAAACGCTAACATATTTGTCATTCAGATGCCATGGCCGCCTCTTTTCCAATCCTACACCGTACGCTGAAGTTAAAATGAATAATGATCACGTTACAGACAGCCAGTTTCAAAGCCATGAGAACTAAGTGAACAAAGAATAAAATTCATAAGCCAGTGAGGAATTCAACATGCTGTCCTTTGGACAAAAGAGAAGCGTTCTACAAACATAACCACCAAGCTGTCCTATCGACCCTCAATGGTTTGGGTCATCGTAAAGATGAAAATTAAATCTAAGCTATAACTACACTCTTATATACTAGAAGAAGAAATGGAAAACAAAAGGGCAATAGGTCAAATAAAGGACAGAAGGAATGAAAAATGGCCCTCAACCCTCAAGCATAAGGATTGAGGGAGTTGGAAGGAAGGAGAGCCATGAAAGGCAGATAAAAAGTATAATGGGAGAGGCTTTGCCCCAGAGGTAATGGAGGAAAACTGGACTCAGCTGAGAAATCCCTTGGGGACGCCAACTTCCAAACTGATCAGCCGTAAGCCCCTTGAGGGTGTAGCCATATGCAGAGTGCACCGCAAGTGGTGGGGCTATATACACTCTACCTTCTTGAGGGGGCTTGAGCAAAAGACAGGAAATAACATGAAAATAAAAACAAGGCTGCCTCCTCACACTAGTAGGATATCAGAAAAAATAAATAAACAAGGGCCAATGAAGTTGCAAAAGGAAGAGACTCCGTAGGGCTCGGATACCCTAATCATGTTGGGGTCGGTAGAGAACAAGTGTTGAGCAAGTGTGGTCGACAGGAAATAAGACAGAGAGGAGCCTAGCACAAGTTAGTGGAAGCAATGACGGTCTCAGCTGTGACTCCGTGATCGTCAACCTATATGACGCCCAGGGGTGGAATTAAAGACCTCTTTTGTTTTATATCACTGGCTTTTAAGAACGCTAACACATGGCATGCCTTATAATGCAATACTGGCCCTAGGGTATGCAAAATTGTATTAGAAACTCAGCTAATAATAGTGTGCTTGCCCATGATTATTTTCCCAAGTATAGTACATGGGACTGATAACCATGATTTCCAAGTAAGACAAAAACAAATGATTTTCATTTTCCAATGAGTTGGGGTGAGGTGAGGTGAGTTTTCTATACACCAAACTGATGTGGTTTCCCACTTCTACTCCAGGCAAATGCACATTTGATGTTAAGAATAGTGAAATTGTTTGCAACTGCCAAATGCTAGGACCTGATTAGTGGCTTTTAAAAAATGGAATGGAATGGAGTACACTTCCCCCCCCCAAACCAACAAGAGGAGTGTTCGATCCCCCCTCAACAACCATTCTTAAAGTCAATATAAATGACTATGCACTTCAGCTCATGACGCTCTCCTCTCTCCAATCCTACCCCTTGGTGGTGAAAGACACACTCTAATACAACCATCATAGTGACAGGTTATCTGTTAAATACCTAACTATCCCCAGTTTTACCTTAAATTTTCCTAAAATCCACTACATTTTCCGCAAATTGACCAAATGACACAACATTCCAGCAAAATTCAACAAATGACCACCAGATTTATTGAAATTCCATTGATTTACCTAAGCATGGTTTAAACCACCTCAAATTCATATAAAATTAGACGAATATAGATGAAAATTCACTAAAATTTACCAAACTTACCCAAAGTGGGCTACAAACCATGAAATTTATCATTTTTGTTTTGTAAATTCACTATATGTACTCGAAAATTCCATAATATTGCCTTTACAAGTATGCTTTTATTGTTGTTGTTTCGTTTACTACACTCCCTGCAGACAAACTCCTCAACATGACTTTCTCCTAGACTATGAGCTCCACATTCGACATGATAGCTGAGTTTCATTTCCCATAAACTTGTCTCTGAGGTGGGTGTCAGGAAAAGGCATTCAGCTGTAAAAACCACACCCTCACATAGACTTTCATAACCTCTTACGTTGAGGTTGTTAACACTAACGACATTGAATGATTGAACGGTTTCCTTTTCACAATTCCTGTCTATACTTTGCTCTTCAAGGTTGCTAAAATGCAATTAAATGTAATAAATGTAATAAGTTGGATGTACAGCTCAAGAGAAGGAAGACTTTGAGGAGGAGCTACAACAGCAGTTGAATGGGCAGAGCATCATATGTCTCCTACAATTCCAACCACTCCTCCACGTGGTGGGAGACGGGCAACGGCATGAAGTAAGGGATTGCCTGTAGGGGTGAAGTACAGTGGGGACTTTGTGTGCCCCGGGACCGCTACGGTAGCTGTGAAGGCTCTATGGGAACCCTGAGAAGTGACGGCTGACGGGGCTCTGGTGAAGCAACGATAGGCCTACCAAGCCAGTAGTGGATATCATATTTGCTTTCAAACCAGGAACAGGCCTCGGAAAGGACGGATGCAAACGACGACGACCCGGATATGCTAATGGACTACGAGTTGGGACATTAAACATACAGACACTGACAGGAAAAGTGGAGGAGATTGTAGATGTGATGGAGAGAAGAAAACTGGATGTACTGGGCTTGGCAGAAACAAGATGGAAAGGAGAAGGTCGCAGAGAACTGAGGAAAGGGTACCGGTTGTACTGGAGTGGGAACAGTGAAGGAAGGAGAAGCGGAGTAGGAGTAGTTGTGAGAGATGGAAGGAAGGAAGAGGTAAAGGGAATAAGTGACAGGATCATGAAGATCACAGTAACTGTAAAGGGAAGAAGCCTGGAGATAGCCCAGGTATATGCCCCTCAAGTTGGATGTACAGCTCAAGAGAAGGAAGACTTTGAGGAGGAGCTACAACAGCAGTTGAATGGGCAGAGCATCATTGTCATGGGAGATTTGAATGCACATGTAGGAAGTGAAAGGCAAGGATATGAAAACGTATTGGGAGCAGAAGGATGGGATAGCAGGAATGAAGAAGGGAGAAAGTTGCTGGATTTTGGAAGAGAAACGGTTTAGTGGTAGGCAACTCCTGGTTCCGGAAGAAAGAAAGCCACAAGGTAACGTGGTACAGCAGTTATTTAACAAAGAAATCTTTAGTAGATTACATGCTGTACGACTGGGAAATGAAGAGAAGTGTCAGAGATATAAAGGTAATACCATCAAAGGCCTTAGATAGTGACCACAGAATACTTGTAATGAACCTGGGGGTTGTTAAGGATAGCAAGAGGACAGAGTACCAGGAAAGGAGAATCAAAGTATGGAAACTCAAGGAAAAGGAAGTCAAGGAAGAATTCCAGAAGATAATAAGGGAAAGGATGCCAACAGACAATCCTAAAACAGGGGAAGAGGAATGGAAGCAATTCAAAAACACAATGGTGGAAGCTGCAGTGGCAGTATGTGAAAGAACAAGCAACAGAAAGCGGTGTAAGGAGACACCATGGTGGAATGAAAAAATAAAAGAAGCTGTGGGAAGGAAGAACAAGGCTTTCAGAGTGTGGTTCCAGGAAAGAACTGATCTGACAAGGGAAGATTATAAGATAAAGAAGAAAGAAGCACACAAGATTGTCGCAGAGGAGAGGAAGAAGTGGATGGTAAAGTGGACAGAGATGATGGAGGAAGACAGCAGAGGAAATAAGAAAGTACTTTATGGGATGGTCAAAAGTAAGAGAAGAGGTCTGCGAGAGGATGTGGTAATGATGGACAGAAACGGAAATGTGGTACACAACAAAGAGGCACTCAAGACAATGTGGAAAGAGTACTTTGAGGATTTGCTGAATCCAAATGGCCATAGAGAGGAAGACAATGTATTGGAAGATGGAGAAGACAACACAGGAATGGAAAAGGACCTGACTTGGAGAGAACTGGAAATGGCTATAGACAAGATGAAAGGATGAAGGGCACCAGGTGTGGATGAAGTGAGTGTTGAAATGGTGAAGGCAGCAGGGGAGGTTGGGAAACAGTGGCTGTACCGTGTGATGAGGGTGATATGGAAGGAGAAAAAGACCCCAGAAGATTGGAAGAAAGGATTAATTGTCCCAATATTTAAGAAAGGAAGCAGAAAGGAGTGCAGAAATTACAGGGGAGTCACACTCATACCTCAATGTGCCAAGATATATGAAAAGATATTAGAAAGTAGAATACGAGCCAAAGTGGAGAGAAAATTGAGAGAGGAGCAGTATGGATTCAGACCTGGAAGATCAACAGTGGATCTCACATTTTCAGTGAGACAGCTCCAGGAACACCACTACGAAATTGGAGAGGATCTTTTGATGGCCTTCCTGGACATCGAAAAGGCCTATGATAGTGTGTGTAGGGAGAAGGGTTGGAAAGCAATGGAAAACATGGGAGTGGAAAAAGAGACTGTAGGCAGAGTGAAGGAGATGTATTGTGGAAGTGTGAGTTGTGTGAAAGTTGGAGGGGAAAGAACAGACTGGTTCAGAGAAATGAGTGGCCTGAAACTGTGTAGTGCGCTGTCACCCCTTCTCTTTATTGTGGTTATGGACGAGGTAATGGCACGGATAACAGGAAAGATAGGAGAAGATAAGATGAAAGCAATGGTGTTTGCAGATGATCTCATGGTCTGGGGAAACAAGGAGGAGGACATTCAGGAGCAACTGAAGGCTTGGGAAGAAACAGTGGGAGAGTACGGATGGAAGTTCAACATCAGTAAATGTGAGATCCTGTTAACGACCAGGAAAAAGGACAGACCAATGAGTGGAATAACACTTGGAGGTGGACAGCTGAAGAAGGTGGAAAGTCTCAAGTACTTGGGAAGTATAGTGGAGGAAAATGGGAGAAATGACAAAGAGATTACGGAACGTGGCAGACAGGCAGAAGCATTTCTGAGAAGCATTAGGAGCTTAGTGTGGAATAAAGGTGTCCCACAAAAAAGCAAGGAAGTGTTATACAGAAGCTACTATATCCCGATACTGACCTATGCTTCAGAAACGTGGACAATGAAGAAAAGAGACATAAGCAGAATACAGGCAGGTGAAATGAAGTTCCTGCGAAGTAGGATCGGAGTAACAAGAAGAGACAGAGTGAGGAATGAAAAGGTCAGGGAAATGGTGAAAGAGGAGACCTTGCAAGGTAGGATTGAGACATCAAGACTGAGATGGTATGGACACTTAAAGAGAATGGATGAAAAGAAGATTCCCAAGAGGATACATGAGATGCAGATTCAGAAGAAACGACCAAGGGGAGACCAAGAGATAGATGGCTGAAAGGAGTGGAGGAATGTGTCAAGAAGAGAGTCGAGGACTGGACCAGAGTGACAGCGGAGAGGTCGTGGGAAGAAAGAACTAAGTGGCGAGGCTTATGTTCCAAACAGACCCAGCCTGGGGCTGGAAACTGTACATGATGATGATGATGATGAAATACCTTAAGATGGTTTCATTTTTTTATGATATGGTGTTGATGATGGATATATACGTTAAGACTAATTTTTCTTAGGTCTTGACTGGCCTTGCAATTAGAAATTGACAAACCAAACATGGGTTATCTACCTGGGGAACACTTTGACCACTATGTTGGTTATTGACCAGTAAGTACAGTTCTAGTAATGAGACAGAAATCCAACACAAACAATGAGCGCGCAATGCGGTGTAGATTGGTACCACGATGTACTGTCGGTTATGTAGCTATGTGGAATTTACATCACATATGGTTTACTTGAAGGTTTTGAGGTTCCATTAAAGATATTTCTACAATAAACCATTTTCAAATGGTCACTCGTTGGTGTGAAAATATTTATTATATGGTATTTTATGAAAACAATTATGATTTATAAAAATTTTATACGTTTACTGTATTCTTATTTAATGTAAGCACTGGTGGCACTATCGACCAAAATACAGCACTATCTGGAATGTATATTGCATACTTGAAGGTTTGGTGATCCCATTAAAGGTATTCCTACAATAAATGATTTTTAAGTTCTCGTTTTATGGCATGATTATTTAATATATGCTATTTGCTAATAGGATTTGACACTGGAATTATTTTACAAGTAGTTATTTTAATGACCAACAGAGTTTAATGTTAACAAGGCACAGCTCTATTTGAAATTTTGAATAACATGTTGCATGTTATACATCATATGCAACTACTGTAAGGCTTGTGATTTATTTAATGCCTTTAACCCTATATTAAACACTCAGTTTGCAATACTGATAACTGCAATGTTACTGAAAATAATTGAAACAAATCAAAAATAAGCATTGAAAAACCAAGATCAAATTTCCAAATATATAAGGATGCAAGGGTTCGAATCCCTTCCCTGACATAACTATTGCTTGAACATGCAAGAAAACAAGAAATATACACAAACTGTGTTTATCAATTTAATCATTTTTTTTACAAGAGATAGACACAGAATACAGCTCTTTTTGTTTATCATTTCTTTTAAACATAACACTTGTTCAAAATTATTTTTAGGGGATGGGGGTGTTGCTACGTTGACCCATCACACAATAATAGCAGCTTTACGAAGTTCATTTTCTATATTTAATAGCTCTTTCTCATAACCAATATGACCAACCTGTTTACAGGCATGCAAGAGCTGTAGACGTTTGACTAATATATTAGGATCGTTCCATTTGCTATTTTTTATGAATGGTTTCAGAATCTCGGGAAGCAGTTCTTCATTATCACCATCATTATGATTATCATCCTCATTATTATAATTATTATTATTATTATAATCATTTTCATAATGATGATCATTATCATCGTTATCATTACCATCATAATTTCCACCTGTGTCCACAGTCCACAGTCTGTTCAATGGTTTGAGTTGCCTTTGATAGTGTTGAAAGCTTCTTTTTAGATGTGCTAGGATGCTTTAACATTGTTATGTTATTATTACCACTATTACCTTTCCCCACTAACTTTTTGATGGGGTATATTGTCTCTGATAGGGTTGAGGGCTTTTGAGATGTGGGTGCATGTCTGAACATGGGTTTCACAGGAGATGTTAAAGGTTTCTCATTAAACAACTCCTTAACAGCATGAGTGCGTTGTAGTGTATTAAACTTGAGGTTAATATTATCTTGAGCAGCACTATCTTTCTTGGACTTGGTTTCTTGCTTTGGTTTGGGGTTTCCTTAGATTTAGACTAGCGTAATTATTAAGTTTACATTCATGATTGTTTGAAGAAAGTACGTCCAATTCTTTTGTTTTAAGCATTCCTCAACACTGTTTCGATCGTTGCTTTGAACAGCGCCAAATTACAGTTCCATTTTTATTGCTTCGTTTCACAATATATGAATAACCTTTATAGTATGCATAAGGCTTACCATACCTAGTCACTGATACTTCCATATCAACTGTCAAGCACAAACTAATCTCTAGCAAAGACAACTTGGTAATAACAACAATAGTTTAATGTGGGAGCATATATACATGCAAAAAGTGGGAGCAAAGGTGGAGGGGGTAAAAAAGTGGGAGCAAAAGTGGTAGCAAATGTGGGAGAAAAAAATAACTGTGAGCAAAATGTGGGAGCAAATATGGGATCAAATGTGGGAGCAAAGCAAATATAAAAAGTGGGAGCAAATATGCTAACAAATATGTTAACAAATATACCAGCAAAAGTAAATAAACAAGTCAAGATAGATTAAACTGCAAAGAAAATATGGAAGCAAATATGAGAGCAAAAATAGTGTTTTTCTAAAACCTTTCTTGCGATCCAATAGAGTTGTGTGAGGTTTCCTGAAGTTCTAGCAGTCACATCAAGTTTGTTGCAATGTAGCAGGTGCCCCTTATCCATTTTACTTCCAGGTGCGTGACAAAGTGTGCATTCTTCAGATCTCAGGATGTTGATTCGTTTCAGATTAGCTGCAAGGCAGTCATGGCCAGTGTTAAATCTGAAGAAAGCTACAGCTTCTCTTCTTGGTGTTAATTTATATTGATCCCATTTAGCATCAATGTCCTTCCATAATTTGGTTTCTGCTGTTTTCTTTGCCATTTCTTCATACCTGTTTTTGATAGTATTTTTCAAGATCCTTTTTGCTGACATAAAATCAGTCTGACTGACAGGTTGTTGTAGTGTGGTACCTTTTTTTTTGCTAATCTGTCTGCCTCTTCATTACCTGCTATTCCAACATGAGAAGGGATCGACTGAAATGAGATCTGTTTGTGGAGTCTTTGAAGGGTTTTTATCATACACAAAATTTCTTTCAGTTCATTATTTTGAGGCTTATAATTTGACGAGGAGGCTTGGATGGCTGCTTTTGAATCTGTAATGATAACACATTTTTGATAATCAATGTTTCTGCCTAATAACTGATGGTGTGCATGTGAAATAGCTCTTATCTCAGCATCAAAGTTTGTTTTGTTTTGGCCTACTGGGAAGTAGAGCGAAAAGAGAGATGAATGTATTCCTGCTCCAGTTCTATTTTCTTTGTCTTGTGAGCCATCTGTAAATATTTTTAGCCATTGATTAGACGGATATCTTTCATCTATTGTACAGAGGGCCAGTTGTTTTAGATCATGTGGTGAAGAGTCTTTCTTACAGACCTCTTCTTGCAAAGTAAGGTCTGTAATCACTTGCATATATTCTATGGGGTTGACTGGCATACAGAGTGGTTCAAGTTTTGTTTGGAGATTGCTCTTATTGATTTATTCTTTGGCGAGATTTAAGGGATCTTTTTGTTTTTTAAGATTGGGGCTAGAAACTGGTTTTTTGATCCATGTCATTTGAGGTAGTCTTTGTATACTGAGATATGCATTGGCTGTTTGATGTTTCATCTCTTCTTCTATTGGTAAGCAAGGTGGTTATAGGTGTGGTTTTTATTGCGCCTGTTATTATTTGTAGGGCATTATTCTGACACCTCTCGAGGCAATCAATGATTGAGTGGGGTGCTGTAGAGAGTACTTCACTGCCATATTTTATGATAGATTTGATGTAAGTATTGTAGGTTTTGTTGACTGTGTCTTGAGTGCTCCCCCAAGTAGCTCCTGCTAGTCTCTTCAGTAATTTCATCCGTTTGCTTACCTTATCCTCCACATGTTGTATGTGTTTGGTCCAGTTCAGCTTCTTGTCCATGATGATACCTAGGTACTTTGTACATTCTAATAATAGCTTCTATTAGCTGATATACTCCCCATGAGTATTTATTCCAAATTTACACTATTTCCAAATTACGACGAAATCGCAGTTCACTCTGCCAAAAATATTACAATGTTTCATCTATCTCACTTATTTCCCTTCAATAAAATACATTCCTCCTTAAACATGTGAACAACTTTCACAACCGGATCTGAGAATAAGTTATTAACAAAACAACTAAATTCAGATCTCAAAATAGATCGTTAAAAATCACAGTGTCTAAACAATCTCGTCAGTTAACTTAAATCATGGAATTAAAAGTTCCAAAAATATAACAATCAAACGTAACACAGTAAAATCTCTGATATCTCCTAGATAAATTCGAAATCGCAATAGATAAACGTTCTAAACTTCAAACAATGAATATTAATCGCCAAATTACATCATAAAAATTTAACTTCGATGAAAATCGATATTGAAAATCCTACATGGCATTACGATAAAAATATAGTCAAAAATTTAGAAAATCATAAAAATTGGCAAAAATGACATTAAATTGAAAAATAGTCGGATATTCTCTAATGAAACCAAATTATAATAATATTGAATACTTGAATATTGGTCTTGATTCTACCTTTAGAAGCATAAAGATGTCTAGAAGTGGTTTTCCCTCGCTGAACTTCATAAACAGGGTGTTCCGGGGTACCTCTGTTCATGACTGCTATGCTGGATCATCCTGGATCGCCATTTGAAGTCGTCATCTCCTGGATTGGGATTCGAACTCCATACATCATCGTGGTGATATATCAGCATTCGTTCTGCAACATCATCTTCATGAATTGGGTCCACCCTTACTCTGGAATCCAACTGGGTCAACCCTAGCTCGCGCGTACATGGAAATCTTCATTCTTCTTTTCTTCCGTGTAGAATGAACTTTGTAGATGTATCCATATTTGGTAATTGTGCTTAATGACTTGTGTAGGCCTTAGATATGCAGGAGAGAAAGGTGTTAAGCTCCCCCGCGTGATCGTTTATCATGTCATTTCAAATGTCCCCAATGTCGTCCATAGATTATGTTCCATTAAGCATCTTATAGTGAGTAATTCATCGTCATCTCTTCAGTAGCGATTGTAAATGTCCCACCCAACTTCTGTTGGTTAACCATTGTGATGAGAAAATGTGTCTGTGAAAATCTTCTATCACCTCGAAATCGTCTGGATACAAGTTCTTCAAACTTTGTATATGCACTTTCTATGATTTCTTACTGGTAACGTTGCAATTTACGCAATTGAGTTTGCCGTAATTATCGAAGACTTTACATAATGTTTCTCGTTGCTGAATACTCTTCTGCGATGCTCTGGTTGTATATTGTGAATTATACTAGTAATTATTGTGCTGTCGGACGACACGTCTGTCTCGCCCCAAAGCTTTGATGAAAAGAACCTTGAGTCAAGTCGCGTCTTCCCCACTCCAATAAAAATGATAGCGTCATTTGTATAAAAGAAACTCGTCTGAAAGTGCACGTTTATCCATTATACTCATTACTTTGTAATTACTGGTTCAATTACCTTCAAAAGTGCCTTCATATTTTCAATATAATACTTCATTGGCTGCCGTTGGTCACGTGTCCTGTAGTTCGATCACACTTCTCGGCGCGTGTGGTTTTCTTTGTCGTGCGCCCCCTCAGCTCGAGCAAGTATTTTTTTAAATATCGGCTAGCCAATAACAAAGCCACACCGGTTTCTCGCCGCCTCTGCTAGTATTTACTTTGCTAATTTTGTGATTGGCTCAAGCTTGTTGCTACCGTGACTGTCAAAACTGGTTTGTGTCATGATTCCAGCCTCGCACTTTTCATAATACTGGCTTCACATCAATACATTCAAATAAAGAAATCTTTCAACTAGCAAATACGAGTAGGCTACATTACGAAGTTACGGAAATATATGGATTTACCAGCAAAACCTAGCCGCCATTTTGACAACGGGACGGCACGGACAAGCACGATACGGCACGATCAGCCTGAACTGTTAGAGCTCAAGTCAGCCGGGAAGGCGGTGTGCAGAACACAACGCTACCATTACGTCATGCCTCACTTCCATCCCACCAATCACATTCAGTCTGTCTTGAGAATCTGAGCTAGTGTGTTGTCAGGAAAGCTAAGTGTAAAGCAGCTTGGAAGAGACAGGCTCGTTGAGGTAAGCGACGGTGTTGTCATACCGCAGGAACTCATGGCAGCAGCCTGCGGTGTGTGAACTCTGACATGGTGGACCTGTTGCAACAGTGGAAATGTATCTCATTCCCTCTCTGCGCAAATCCCACAGAGCCGGCCGCCTTCCGGGCTGACGCGAGCTCTAGTCACTACTGCGGAATAATATTCTATTTTAAAATGCTAATATCCTACCGGTCACCTCCTTGAGGACAGTTTAAACCTCCCTATGTACCATGAGCGTATTTGGTAAGGCCAGTCCTTGTTGAATCGTAAGTTACGGTTTGGCTATAATACTTGCATGATTCATACATCCGCCATCTTGAAACTGTTTGGTTGAAGACCTTGTAGTTTGGGCAAATATGCTTCCCACATTAAGGTACGGTATATTGTTGCAACATTTGGTAGTGATCGGATGATTATCTTAGTCGTAATATTTGATTTAAGCTCAGATCGTTTGGGTGGGCGCCATTTTTTTGTTATGATGGCGGCGATATACATCATGACACTGAGTTGTCCCTTGCTAGTGCTACCTCTGTACCAAAGGTGGTTCGATTTGGTTTCGGTGTGCTTGAATTGATAGGGGGGGGGGGGGTCAATTTGTACACATACACGGCTGGCATCTTCAAACTATTGCGCTGATGACCTTGTAGCTTGGTCGAAAGGGGCTTCTCACATGACGGTATGTTGTTGCACAATTTGGTAGAGATCAGATGATTAGGTTTGTCGTAATTTGATCTAAGCTTTGAACATTTGGGTGGCCACCATTACGTTTGCGTCATGATGGCGGCGTTATAAAACATGACACTGAGGTGCCCTTTTCTAGTGCTACCTCTGTATCAAATTTCGTTCAATTCGGTTTCACCGTGTTTTAACACATATACATACACATACACACTCACAGACATGCAATACTTTGGCCCTGTGTAGATCTCATAAATCTGGTTTCATTTTTTGCAAAAATCGAAAGTAGGCTAAATATTGAAGATATTTAGAACGTTTCATATTTATTTATTTAGCTGAAGTACACGGTCTTCCGTATAAAAACCAGACGTTATCAATTGAGCTACCGTTGCGAAGTTTAGGGGATTTTCTTTCCTTCATAAGTTTATCACAGCGAAGTTACTTTTTTTTTTTTGGTAAAATCGCAGACACTGTTAAATCAAGGGCCTTAAAATGTGGTTTTCGGAGACCCTTTATAGATTCCAGAATCTTGTGTCTGGCGCAACATAAGCTCTGGTCGTCCTTCTGGGATAATTTTTATAATTCGCCTATCTTAGCATGTATTTTGAAATGTTTTTCCATATACCCACCCTTCTATGAGAAGTACACTGAAGAGTTTTATAAATGATTTGTGGATTGACTCTCAAGGAGAGCATACCTAATTTTACGAAGCTCCAAGCATCCGAACACGAGTTCGTACATAGTGAAACATAGAAAGAGAGTCAGACGAATCCATCTAATAACATTCCGAAACGCGTAAAAGAAACAAAATTGAGTAACAATCATATTTTATAGATAGGTGTTTTTACTACGAGAGCAAAGGCACCTAATGGTCACGAGGCAAACTAGTGACAACATAGAGTATCCTACAACAAGACACGTATCTTGTGTGTTCAATCGGAACATCTAGCATCCTAAAACAAGACATGTCTGTTGTGTGCACAATAGGAATTGTTGTAGTTGCATTCTCATGCCATTCATCAAATCCTCTGCCCCGAATGTTCTCTTCTGTAGTCCCTGGAGCAATTGGAAAAAAGTCCAATCACCACCATAGGGAGGATGAAGTACTGTATATAGAGGAAAACGTTTCGGAGTGGAAGCAAAATAATGTTTACAAGGGAAGAACACAAACAAAAATAAAACTGTATTTATAAAAAGAGGATAACTGACAAATATATGTGGAGGGAACAGGCTAAATCTAAAGGATTTGTAACTTCCCAAGGCAGCGTAACATGAGAGAGGGCCCGTAGCCTAATTTATAAATATGGTTAAGTTTAGAGATTGTGAACAAATAGCATTGTTGTGCTCCATGATAAAACTAAATCTCCCACAAGAAGAGTACTAATGAGAGAATTAGATAAGTTAGACACAGTCTTGATTACGAAAAAATAGTAATCAAGATGCATAAACCGAGAACGATCCTAGGTTATCGCGTTAAGAAGTTATTTGAGCGAACTATACCAGCGAAAAACAGTCTAACGAGATCTGTGAATAACTGAAGTAATAGATACAAAAAAACTTGGATAAGAGCAAAACAAATAGTTATCCAAGTACACGTGGCACATCTCAAATTGCTGCCAAACGTGAAGATCAAGGGAAAAGTGATAATATTGATTAGTTTCAACGACAATTGAGCATATATTTTTAAACTTGAGTGATTACAAATGTTAGAAAATTCGAACAGGTTGACCGTGGCTAAGAATTTAAAAACTGTGCCACGCATATAAAATAAGAAATTCAATTGCTGTGAGGTTAATATACAGAAAAGCAGTTTCGAGAATGCAATAACTAATTACATTTTACGAGAAAAGGAGTCTTTAGACACGTGCACAGCAGTGCTAGCATAAATAGTTGGTCTCAGACCAAAGATTAATTCGAATAATTTATTTGTTTAAAAGTTTACAATTTTTTGCGTAGATTCTATTAAATGAGCAAGCATAGAACAAATTGAGGTGCCCATTCGGCACGCAAAGGCTAAATTAGAGTTAAGATATGACAATATAAGTTGATCCTGACAACCTGGGATCAGCAGTATTTGCAAGTTCAAGAAAAGGGTATTGCGGCTAAAGATAGTGCAGTGTTTGTTCAAAAGGATTTATCATGTCCTCAAAAAGTCATGTTAGGACAGTTGTCAACGTCCAAGAAACCTTCAACACTATCAAAGTCAACACAGACTATAAATGAAGTGGTATTGCAAGAGGATCAAAATGGTCTATATAGTAATAGTGATGATGGTCATAATGATAATGATAATGATAATGATGATGATGATGATGATGATGATAATGATGATGATAATGATGATGATGATAATGGTAATGATTGTTTACACCTAAAAATGCATTTATTAAATTTGTATACTGGAATAAACCCAGTAAGCTAATTCAACGGCTTTAACGCTTGCAAGCATTACAACAAGCTGGGCATACCGGTCACGACTGGGAAATCAAAGAAATTGAACAAGAGCTTCGTCGTTCTGAAATTATTGTATAATGGGTCTACCACTTGGCGACCACTTTTACCGCCACTCTTGGTTCTTATATTTGCTTATTTGCTTTCACTTTTACCTGAACTCTTTGGATCCATATTTTCTCACACATTAAACTATTATTCTTATTACCAAGTTGACTTTACTAGAGCTTAGTCTATGCTTGACAGTTGACATGGAAGTATCAGTGACTAGGTATGGTAAGCCTTATGCATACTATAAAGGATATTCATAAATTGTGAAACGAACCAATAAAAATGGAACTGTTATTTGGCGTTGTTCAAAACAGCGTTCCAAACATTGTCGTGGTGACCTAAAGAGTAAAAATAGTGAGGTTTTGAGTGTCAGTGATCATCAATGTATTGTACTGCATGAAACACAGTTGCTGTCAACAAAAAATCAAGAAAACCATATTGCTACTCAAAATAGTGGATTGTTTAATGAGCAACGTTTAACCCCTGTTCTAAAAGTTATGATTACTCCATTTTCAACTTCGCAAGAGACATCAACATCACAAACTAGGCAAGAGGTAGTGTTGTTGTTGTCGTTTTAAGGAGTGGAACAGCTAGGTCATCTGCCTTGAAGGTAGTATTGCAAGAGGATCAACATTACTAAATAGTAATAACAATAAGGTTTTTAAGCCTATAAAACCATTGCGGCTTGCCCAGTTTTAGAAAACAACAGTGAATGGACATTGTTATAAAAATAGATCTACAACAAGCCTTGTGTTTAAAAACTATAACAGACTGTCGTAAAGAGAGAAAGAGTTGTATTCACTAAGCATCTATTGTCATAATAATGTATACTCTGCAATGTTTAATATTCCAACTTTGTATAAAATAAAACAACATTGTATCATGATTTACATTTATTTACAAACTTTATATACATTTTTTGTTTCATCATAATATTTTTAAGACAATACAAAAAACTAAACAGTATTATTCTATACACATATTTTCTTTCTTTTTTAGTCCATTGTCAACACTTACATTTTCCATTATTTCACATTTGTTTTTTTATTTAATTAAAACGAACCATGCACCTATCGTTTTTAAAACCTTCATAAATTAAGTGTACAGGTTGTACAGCATTATTCACTTCGTTAAAAACACTCTCCAACATATCATTAAACCGTGTGGGCAGAAATGTCTCAAAATTTTCGCAAACACAAAGCACACGATCACCATATGCTGTTTGCAATTTCCGAATCTTGATAATGCGGAATGGAATATGCGTTGGCAATTCGCTGAGCTTCTTTGTCTCTAAGCCACATGCTTGCCCCACAGCGTTCAAAACATTCATTGTAGTAGTCTATAAACAAAACAAAAGCACATCTATTACACTCTGCAACAGCTTGTAATAATATTGTGCACATAGGTACTTTGCACTATGCATTGCTAATAAATTATACTATTTATGCAAGAAATGCCCTAACTGTAGCAGATACTACTTTTCTGCATATAGTACAAGTGCTAAGTGCTAATGCTCACTTGACACAGGCTATCAAGTGTCCACAAGGCAAAAATACACCACCTAGTTCTTCTTGATAACAAATTTTACATAATTGTTGGTCACACTTTTGTATTTGTTGGTGAGATACATCTTTTTTTCTATCCTCATGTATTTGTACCGCGTGTTCTAACTCCAAAGGCACTTTTATGAATTGTGCAGCAATTACGAATAGTTTTCACAAATTGCTGACCTTTAAGCAACACCATGTATCTACAGTTAGGTAACCAACGAGTGTGTTCCACAAAAGGGTCATCAGTCATCTGCCAATCCTTTAAAGCAAATCCACAATGAAAACAAAATTGTTTTATCCCCTTCACCAGTGTAAAAATCCAGCTTCACTTAGCTATTTTGTAAGGTGTTTTAATATTAATGGCCAAACATTTTTATAAGAATATAAACTTTTTTCAACAGGGCTGTACTTAGTCTTGCAAACTCCCAATTTTTCAAAAGCACATGCCAATTCAACACTGTCTATGGCATATGGACCACATATTTCGACACTACCGTTGGCTGGTGATACATCATTATTAATATTTATTTGTGATTCAGCAACGTAAGTAGTAGCGAATGGCCTTGTGGTTCGGTAAAATGGATACACTGTTATGTTACCCACTTGTTTTCCAAGCATGTAAGGACAATGAGGAGACCATCGCAAATGGTCTCTAAAGGGATCATCCCCTTCTTCCCAGTGTGAAAGTTCAACATGACAAAAAACACAAAGCACAACATCTTCCCGGTTCAAGTGATAGAAACCAGCTCCAGCAAGTTTACGAGCTGTAAAAAAGCCTACAGGCCAAGATTCAAATGTTAACCAACGATCAATTCTGATTTTAAATTTAACTCACGTGGTAACCAACTTGCTCACTTGTTGTATTTGGTACTAACGCCATGTGTTATAGTAAAACTTCTTTATTGCAAGTTATTAACGTTGCACAAGAGCACTTAGTACTTTAAAGCATAATGTATGCTTCTTCACTGTCTGTACACTACGTTAATGGCACATGACCACACCTATAACAAACAAAATAACCCATCACTCAATCAATCAATCAATCAACCAATCAATACTTGTAAATAAAACTTTAACGTTGATTGACATTAAATGAAAAACACTATAAAACTAGTAGTTCCGTGAAGAACTAAACAGCCTATTTTCATATATCATACGTATGTTAACTGCCACTATCCACATACAAAATTTCAGTTCGATTGCTGTAATAGTTTCGTAGATATCAGAGAATCGACTAAATATTTCGGATGGTAGCCATGTTGGATTTTATATATGTAGGTCGTAGAGTTATGTACTGTTACATGAAGATTATTGTGTACGTGTAGCATTCAAACTTCAATCGCATGATTAGGACACAAGAAGTAACAAGGAGATTTGAATATTTCGCACAGCTGCCATCTTGTGGTTATGGAAATAATTAAAATAAAATAGATGCCAGTAGATTAACATTTGTATAAGGATTTACTGTACCAAGTGTCACTGCACTCGGATGGTTAAATTGCGAGAAACGACCATGTGAATATTTATACTTCGCGTCACCGGCATGTTGGATTTGTGATCACCAGGTTATTTAAAATCTTATAGGTGAATTTAAGTTCATAGTCCCTATGAATATAAAAATCAGTTTGATTGCTATAATAGATTCGTAGATATTCAGAGCCGTCCAAATATTTCGGATGGTCGCCATGTTGGATTTTTAAATGTATAGGCCATAGAGTCATGTACCGTTAAAGGAAAATTATTTCGTAGGTTAATTATTCAAACTTTCACTTCGATCGCATGATTACGACACAAGAAATAAAAACTTAATTTTAAAATTCGCACAGCCGCCATCTTGAGGTTATGTAAACAATTGAACTAAATTAGATACTAGTGCATTACAATGTGTATAAACATTTCCTGTACCAGATTTCATTGCGTTTGGAGCATTGAATCGCGAGAAAGGTCTATTTAAAATGTTCAAATTCGCTTGACCGCCATGTTCGTTTTGTAGTCAACCGGTTTTTGAAAGTCTTATAGATTAACTTTCAGTAGTGCCCTCTATCTTCGAAAAAAATTTCAGGGTGATACCGCTAATAGTTACGGAGATATAGAATGCCGGTGAAATATTTCGCACATCCGCCATCTTGTGGTTATGTAAGCAATTGAACGAAGTTAGATGTCGGTGCATTACAATGTGTATAAACATATACTGTACCAAGTTTTGTTGCGTTTGGTTGGTTAAATCACGAGAAACGTCTATTTAAAAGTCGCAAATTCGCGTGGCCGCCATGTTGGTCTTGTAGTTACCAGTTTTTCAAAAGTCACATAGGTGAACTTCTAGTAGTTCCCTGTATCACCGTAAAACATTCCAGGGTGATATCGGGAATAGTTTCGGAGATGTTGAATGCTGGTGAAATATTTCGCACAGCCGCCATGTTGGATTGGTGAGACGTAACAAAATTTGAAGGGCACGGTCGGGGTCGTCCGGAATAGTGCTATGAACTTACTAAGTTTCATTGAAATCCCTTCTTCCGTTTAGAAGTTATTAGGGGACACACACACACCTCACACACACGCACGCGCGCACACACGGACAAAAGGTGATCTCATAAGCCTATTTTTTTTTCAAAATTGAAAATAGGCTAAAAAATATAATAAACTGTATGTCGGTACTAACAGTAACCCATGTACTTATTTTCTCTTTATAAAGCTGCTGTCATTTACATTCCCCTTTAACCAATACATGCCGGCCCCGTGGTGTTGGGGTAGCGTGCCTGCCTCTCACCCGGAGGCCCCGGGTTCGATCCCCGGCTCCGTCAGGGATTTTAAAACTGACGTGAGGGTCGGAACGGGGTGCACTCAGCCTCGTGAGGACAATTGAGTAGCTGTCTGACAGTGAGACAGCGCCCCGATCACGAATACCAAGATTAACGGCCGAGGGGACCCGACGCGCTGATCACGCGTCACCCCAATATCTGCAGGTCAAATGGCTGGGCAGCGGTCGCTTGGTCGGCCTTAGCCCGTCATGGGCTGGATAGTGCCAGGGGTTGACTTTTTGTTGACTTTTTTTTAACCAATACATAAACAATAAATGAATGCCATGTCATTTTGTTCAGTTTATCATGTTCAAACCTGTGGATATTCGTTGAGTCCATAGAGAACCGTCCATAATTTAAATTTAAATTTTTGTTTTTAGAAAATCCAACATGGCCTTGTACTTTTCCCAGTCAACAACTAATATGGTCTTGTACCGTTTGCTAATACATAGCCATTAATCAAGAAAGCAATCATCGTCCCAGTCATGTACAGGTATTGAATTTTATTTGTCTAGGGTTTTTCAGTAGTGGTAAAAATGGGATAGCATTTTAAGTTAGGCTTACCTGAGTTTTGAATAGTTCACTCTTTGGCAGTGGTTTCACTCTAGTGCGCCTCGGGCTTTCAGCGACTGCTACAGCAGTAAAGCTTTTCTTTGCAACTTTCTAAAAATTAATATAATAAACCGCCATAAATACCTAAATTCAGGTTAATACATGCATTTCATAAAAATAAAATATTGAACAAAAATGAAACAAGTTGGTTTAAAAAAAATCTCACCTTGACTCGTACTGGCTTTTTGCTGTTTCCTTCTAGTGGGCTCAAAAGTGCAATGGTGTCTTCTCTCTCAGACATGTAAGGTACACCGGTTATCTGCAAACAAATAAATAAATAAATAAAAACATTAATTACCTTATCAATAACTACAAATTTAAGGTTCATTAGCATTACATTATTAAAATAATCATTCATAGGTACTTCCTAAAAAATAAAAGGATTTTTCTTCCACAGCTCTACTGTATACGTCCGTTTGCCGGTCCTGTCAGTGTATTATTAACACAAACCTTATCAGTCTGCTTAGCAACAGAGAGAGTTGCATTTTCTCAGCGTTTTGTCCTTGAACTCATGTCTGTCTCCCACATTTTCCCACGCCTCCCCACATTCCTCAATCTCGATAAGATTCGCGTACCTTATTCTAGTTTCATGTTTTTAATAAGGAACCAAAATGGCTGCCTCTTATACATCGGTAGTCCTACTGTCTCAGAACCAAAATGGCGGTCTCTGCTTAAACGTCACACCTGCTAGCCACCATGAGGCAAGTAACTCGACGCTGCACTTCCTGCCCACACAGACATTTTTGTCTTATCAGCAGCAGCAGCTCTCACAAGACCTCTGGCTAGGTACAGTATTCATTCTCCAGCGAGCAGGACTGTGTGTGTGTTAGCATTAAAAACATGTGTGTCTTATTATTATTATTCTTAAACATTTTACTGTAATAATTATTATTAGCAAGTGGGCATCCTCAATATATGATCATGTTAACCACATACTTTCACCACGTCCAAGAATCACTTGGTCATATCCTACAACCGTCTGCTGTGTCAGAGAGCGGTCTCGCTCATCAGCGTTGACTAAAACGTTAAAGATCCCCTTCAGGGTAAAATAATCCTAGCACTATTAACACATTTTCTGCCTTCAAGTGACAAAACACATGGGGACATGCTAGCAGGCTACCAGCTACAAGTGTTAAATGATGCATTTCATTTAACCATTCACAGCTTGCGTTTCATTCTAAATCTATCTCATTACAAAATTATCATTTGCATTAACGCTAATGTCTTGCCTTCATACTAATTGCTTGGTCAATCGAACGTTATAGCTTCATATTCTTCAACTGTCTGTTAGTTTGCCACGGTGGGTGAGTGGATAGCGTGTCGGTCTACTAACCCCAAGATTGCAGGTTCGCCCCTGACCGTGGTAAGTGATTTTTGAAAGGCGGCAAAAATACGATACGCATGTCATACGATGTTGGCATGTCAAAGAACCCATTTGAATTCAGTAGGCCGAGTTCATAATGGCAAAATTAATCTCGGGAGTTTCCGCCAGCACAAAGTTCCTCATTTCTCTACTAGAAAGCACTATTGTGTTCAAGGAGATTAGATATCTAACATCCAACCTCCTTGACTTTCATAGTCAAGGAACTACGAAATTCGACATGCAAGCTACCCTCTGGGTGTCAAATAGCAAAGCTTGCACCAGGCACCTGAGGCCATACGATATTATTATTATTATTATTACTGTCTGTTAGCCTATGAACATGCATGAATGCCACAGAGCGGTGTCACTGATAACCGTTTCTCTCTCTCTATTCGTTTAGCCGATTCCGACTCTTCGTGACCCCATGTACTAGACTACGCCAATTTCTTCTGTCCTGCACTGCCTCTCGAAGATTTTCCAAGCTGGAATTTAGTGCTTCTATGATGCCATCCATCCATCTCATTCTTTGCCTCCCTCTTCTTTTTGTGCCTTCTATCTTCCCCAGCATTAAGGTCTTCTCTAATGAATTGTCTTCTCATGATGTGTCCAAAGTAGCCCAGTTTTTGTTTCAGGATTAAGCCCTCCAAGGAACACACTGGTTTAATTTGCTGTAAAACTGACTTTTTGGTTCTCTTCGCAGTCCATGGAACTCTAAGAACTTTTCTCCAACACCATAATTCGAAGGAATCTATTCTACGGCGTTCAGCTTTTCTTATGGTCCAGGTCTCACATCCGTACATCACAACTGGAAAAACCATAGCCCTTACTATACGGATCTTTGTTTTTAAGGTTAGATCTCTACTCCTTAAGATATTGTCCAGATTTGAAAATGCCTGTCTACCAAGTAGCAATCGTCTTTTGATCTCATGACTGCAGTCACCATCGGCAGATATCTGTGAGCCAAGATAGTTAAAAACAGAGACTATCTCCATTTTTTCTCCTCCTACTTGCCATGAATTGACAGTTGTAGTTGTCATAATTTTTGTTTTCTTGACATTCAACATTAGTCCAGCCTTTGAACTTTCCTCTTTCACTTTCAGTAAGAGATTTTTTAAATCTTCTTGATTTTCAGCCATCAGGATTGTATCATCTGCACATCTGAGGTTGTTTACATTTAACCCAGCTATTTTGATTCCTGTTTCTTCTTCATCTAACCCCACATTTCTCATAATGTGTTCTGCATACAGATTGAAAAGGTAAGGTGACAATATACAGCCTTGCCGTACTCCTTTTTGAATCTTAACCCATTTAGTTGTTCCATATATGGTTCTCACTGTAGCTTCTTGATCAGAGTATAAGTTCCGGATGAGGTTAATGATATGCTCTGGTACTCCCATGTATTTTAGTACTTTCCATAACTCATTATGATCAACACAGTCAAAAGCTTTAGCATAATCAATAAAACAAAAATATACATCTTTCTGGAATTCTCTTGCCTTCTCTATTATCCATCGTACGTTGGCGATTTGATCTCTGGTCCCTCTTCCTTTACGAAATCCAGCTTGTTCTTCAGGTAGCTCTCGGTCTACATACTGGCGTAGTCTATTTTGTAGGATTTTAAGCATGACTTTGCTAGCATGTGATATAAGTGCTATTGTTCGGTGATTCGTGCACTCTTTATAATTTCCCTTCTTAGGAATTGGGATGAATACTGAACTTTTCCAGTCTTTTGGAACCGTTTACTAACAGGTTAAAGATCCCCTTTAGGGAAAACAATCCTAACCCGCTTCACACTATTTTTGGAATATTAGCGTTCATCCATTCACCATAACAATTATCGGAAAAACGAACCGTCGTAAGCCGACCCACCGTCCTGCCAAAATATACATTGTTCTATGGGGATACCGCCACCATAGCTGACGACAGGCTCGTTAACACATGCCAGTGGTACCGTCTGTCTTGACAACCACGCTTCATTTAAAATTTAAGAACAGGTAAACAATTTCTTTTCAACATGTATGGCGTTAGGCCCTTTGTGATTTCTTTTGCTAAACAATAACTACCACATTCGAAAGGGGGCGTCACCCCGAGTCCCATGAGTCCTCGTACACATCCCTAGCAGCATTGGTTCGCGAGATATAACAAAAAGTCTAAAATCAAATTTTTACCCCAAAATGGGTTTTTGATCCTACTTGACACAGGCATTCTCGGCAAGAGGCAACGCGACGAAAAGAATGACACCTCGTACAAGTCACTAGCCTCATTGGTTCGTGATATATCAGCAAAATCATAGAAAACACGTTTTACCCCAAAATCGAGTTTCTATTTTTTTTTATATAATGAGTGGTCCATAGCAAAGCCCCCGTCAGCTTGAGTCCAACGACACCTCATTTGTCAACATCCGACCATGGGTTCACCAGATATTAATTATTTAACATGTACAGTCGGGTACAAATAAAATGGGTGAGTTAGAATCGGCCTCACTCCCCTACTTATTACATTCCTTAAAGAACAATAACGCGTCCGGAGAAGATGTAGTTATCGCAGAACTGTGCAAGATAACCAATGACGCCTTCATCACTGAAACGACGGAACTGTTCAGGAATATCTGGAGGGATGAAGAGATACCGGAGGACTGGTTAGTGGCATTGATCCGCCCGTTAGATAAAAAGGGACCGAAAACTGATGTCGATAATTATCGAGGTGTATCACTTTTATCAGTTACATACATAATTTTCTCTATACTACTACTGAACCGACTGGAACCACAAATTGACCCACAATTGGGAGAATATCAGGGAGGTTTCCGGAGAGGGCGTTCTTGTCCAGAGTAAATACTTAGTCTGAAAATGATAATAAAATATTACACTGCACGATCAAAAGATCTATTCATCTCATTCGTTGACTTTCACAAAGCTTACGATTCAATAGAGACACATTGATAGGCGCGGATCTAGAGTTTGGCTTTGGGGGGGGGGGGGGGGGGCACAGAATCAAAATTGTTAAGAAAAATGGTATCACTAACAATGCAATCACAAAATAACCAAACCTACAAAACCAGACCAATTTTTTTGCAAGCTACATGGATAGAAATTTGATGCGTTTAGCGCACCAAAAATATTCGTACAAACTGCAACGGCGTGTTTTGCGACTTTTACATCGAGCTTCGACAAAAGTATCAAGGTACGTTCCAGTTTCGGCAAGTCGAGTTGGTACCGATAAAGGGAGAAACTCACAGCTTAAATTGCCAACCAAGCTTGCAGTTTGGACGTCAGCAAAATATTTTGGTGCGAAAAAAGCCCCAAATTCCTATCCGTGCATTGCTGCACATTCATCGTGACATCACTATTGACATCGATTCGGTAATCACAAGGTTTGCTAAACAAAATAGACGAGTTGATTTTGTTATATAAATAATCGTTTTTCTATAACAGGTATGAAGTTGTAAATATGTACAGTTGTAACAGAACATAATAATTGCAATAAAGATATTTTCAGTATTGAATAAAATGAAAAAACTGTTTTTCAGTTAAAATTCGTTAAGTTTTATTTGTCTGGTTATTGTGTTTTCGTTTGTTGAGTTTGCAAAAACATTTGGTCTCCGTTGTGGAGGGGGGGGGGGGGGTGTCATGACCCCCGTGACCGCCCCCCTTCCCCTTGAATCCGCGCCTGCACATTGATGGACATATTGAGGGAATATGGAGTGGATGAAAAGACGCTAAATCTACTTAGGCTGACGTTAGCAAACACTATATCCAAGGTGAAATTCCGGGGAGAGATCAGGAAACCATTCCAAATAAAAACTGGATTGAGGTAGGGCGACAGCCTATCACCGATTTTGTTCAACGTGGTTCTAGATAAGATCATGAAGACATTGTGGACAACCAATGACTCCGGGGCTTTACTTGGAAGTAAAAATGCAAACATCAAACCAGATGTCTAGCCTTCGCGGATGATCTGGAACTTCTAGCTGAAACGGAACAGGATGCAATAATAGAACTAAATGAACTAAAAGAAATCGCTGGGAAAACAGGGCTACAAATCTCTTTTCCAAAAACAGAGATGATGAGCACCAACAAGAACTACATGAAGAAAACAGTTAAGACGAAATATGGGAGGGTAAAGGTCACGAAACAGTTTAAATACCACGGAGAGCTCATTATCAACAATGGACTGGACAAAGTGTCAATGGAAAACAGAAAACTTAAACTAGAAAATCTCAACTTCTCCACTAAAAACATATACAACAAAAGAACCTCTCCCTTAATGCCAAACTACAACTCTACAATGCTGTAGTAAAACCGGTGATCTTATATGGTGTGGAGACGACAAATTTGATGAACCTGGAAAAGCTGCTAAGATCAAACAAGGAGATATATGAAAGGGTGAAAGACCTGGAAACAACAATTTATTAGGAAAATACGTTTAGGTTTCTATGGACATATGGTTAGAATGGATCCAACAAGAATAAACAATAAGTTCCGTGACGAAATAAAGAGCCTACTTTTCTTATAATTTAAGATTCATGCCAATGATTAATCTATATAGACCTATCTAGAATATTGACGAAATTAAGTTGTAATATCGAAATTTGTAATTAGTTCGAAATTTACCTGGCATAATGTAGCCTAATAGAGCACTACAGTTGGCAGCCCTGGAGACTGAATTTATTCTTAGTTCCATCTCATAAGGTAGAGAATACAAAATTTGGTTGAAGTCCAATGGATAGCATGGACTTTACATGCAGTTAGGCATTAGATCTATCAGCACGCGTAAAATCATGTTGGCAACAATGTCATGCATATGTTGGTCAGAAATAAGTTAATCTGAAATATTATGATCTATTGTTGTGCCAATTTTGGATGAAATCCATTTGTTAGTATAGAAGTTACTGGTATTTTAAAATTGGACCTATCAGCTGGCTTAGAATCATGTTGGCAGCACTGACGTATATTAGTTACTCCAAATTAACCTAGAATGTCAGGTAATATACGTGCGCAATGTTTAGAGCTGTCGGCTTGCATACTTTCTGATATATTGATATTAGGGTAAATAATATAAACAGCATTCATTAACAA
Source organism: Meconema thalassinum (assembly GCA_946902985.2). Taxonomy (NCBI): domain Eukaryota; kingdom Metazoa; phylum Arthropoda; class Insecta; order Orthoptera; family Tettigoniidae; genus Meconema; species Meconema thalassinum. The sequence goes on from OX336394.1 coordinate 416,118,337, forward strand.
TTGGCAGCCCTGATTGCTCTTAAGAATACGCAGTCATATCTGTTATGGTACACATAGCATATAAGAAATTTGGTTGAAATCCAATTGATAGTATAGAAGTTACATGTATTTAAATATTGTTCCCATCAGCAGGCTTAGAATCATGTTGGTAGCACTGACATACATTAGTTGCTCCAAATTAATCTACAATGTCAGGCACTATACGTGTGCAAAGTTTAAAGCTGTTGGCTCGCATACTTTCTGATATATTGGTATTTGGATTAAAATATAGACAGAGCATTTATTAACAGTTGGCAGCCCTGGTGGCCCTTAAGAATACGCTCAGTCATATCTGTTTATGTACAAATAGTACATACGAAATTTGGTTGAAATCCAATTGATAGTGTAGGAGTTATATGTATTTAAAAATTGGACTTATCAGTAGGCTTAGCATTATTTTGGTAACACTGTCATGTATGGCCTCCTGAAAATAAAATTAAAGTATAATTATCTATATGTGTGCCAATTTTGGAATAGTTCCCATATATACCTTCCAAGATATCCGACATGGAGCTCAAATTTCAATTGCGATTTTTCAGCAGTTGGTAGCACTGACATAATTTTCAAGTCTGACATTGAGATGTTCCAGTATAGATCTTTGCTCATACCAAATTGTGTTTCGATTGCTGCAGCCGTTTAGGAGTTGATAGGGGGACACACACAGATAGACAGACAGACACATATTTGTCCGGATCGATCTCATAAGTCTACTTTTTCCTCATTTTTGTAAAATGTGAAAAGTAGGCTAATAAACAAATTTTTGATAAAATATATAATCTGAAGAGCCAAGGGGGTTACACCAAGCAGATGAAGGAAGAACTCCGGAGGCTAGGAATTACAGATGACGACTGTCGAGTCAGAACACAATTCAGGGAAATACTCTCGAACATAAAGGTTCTTGTGAGAGAAAAGAGAGAACGCAGGGGAGGAAGATGGACAGCAGAGAGAAAGGTGCAACACTCTGAAAGAATGAAGGAAGTGTGGAGGAAGAGAAAGGAAAAAAGAACTATGAAATGATATTTTCGTGGTCCTTAGTTTTGGCCGGTTCGCATAATGTAATGTAATGTAATAATAAGTGGATATAAGATAGCGATATAAAATTATTAATAATAATAATAAATTGTTAAGAACAGAAGCAAATGGTCACATGTTGGTACCATTAAAATACGTACATGATGGCGGCTGGGCGTATCCTTAAAACTTGAATATCATAAAATATGACGTAATAGCACAGTATCACGAAATTGTTAATAGCAATATGACACTGCTGAGCTTAGCACGTGGCGGCCATCTTGAAATTATAAAATCTGGAAACAAATAATTCTATATATTTTAGATATACAATGTCTCAAATTAGCATTAATGGCAAACCATATAATATGCTTTGTATGCCAAAGGCAAACGAACGCGTCCACCATATATTCAAGATGGTGACTGTGCATACTATGAAATCTTCAAAAGCAATAACTCAGGATACAAATCCGCATTTAACACGAAACTTTGTAAGAAATGAGAAATAGATAAGATACTACTTCGCTTGCATTATTCATGATTATCAAACTGCATATAGCACGTAGCCGCCATCTTGTATATATGAGACAATCCACTATTTATTACAGTTACAATGACGAAACGCAGCAAGTATTTAATCTCACATAAAAGGCTCTCTCTCTGCACAAGGTGCTAGACAGAAGTTACCATACATTGAGGATGTTGGATGGGCGTGTTTTTCTAAGCTTTCAATCGATTCCTCTGGATAAAAAAAAAGCCGAATGGCAACGAAACTTAGTAAACATGGAGTCTTGTGTAGAATACAACACTTAACGTTGAACACAAGTAAATTAAATTATTGATAGATTTATAGATTGATAGATTTATTTACCATCACCAGGACAGGCACCCAATGCTCCTTGATAAGAGCAAAGAGTTATAACTCTATACCCATAATTTAGGTGAAAGTAGGCTATTTATTCTTTACCGAACATCTTGTTTTAAACTGAGCTCCAATTCACTGAAAATGATGCAAGAGCGACACATGCTTGGCAACAAAATCTCTTCGTAGGGCAGGCAAGTATAGAAGTTGCCTAGTCGCGAGCTTCAGAGTGCGTGGCCCTTGAGTGTATAGCAATTGCACTGTCATGTTGAGATCCAGCCTGCCCTTGCCGACTGCTGTTATATGCACCTTCATATTATAAAATGTTTCATACTTTGTGATTTGGGTTAGTAAGTCCAGTGTTGCCACAATGTCTAAGCACAAGCTTGACAGAGCCAGAAACATAATAACCAACCCTGAGCTCTGAATTATTTCTTAAGAACTAGATAACATACAGTTATGCTTATAATTCACTGTCGCGGAGCTGAAGATAAACAGAGTAGAGGCATCCACAGATCATTTTCTAAGGAGGGAACAACTACTTGAAGACGACAGATCTCTTGAAGTGGTAAGGTGAGCTGAACACAATTCCTTCACTGAATGTTGGGGCGAATTTGATAACATTAAATGCTATTTTGTTTTGCTCTTTACTACGTTTATCCATTCCAAAGTATATATAGATACAACACAAATTTACTAGTAATTTGGCGGCTTCGGTGGCGTAGTCGTTAGCATGCTAAGATTCTATGCCCAAGATAGCGGGTTCAAACCCGGCCGAAGCCGTCGGATTTTTTAAGAGCGTTAAAAATCCCTCAGTATGCCTTCCTTCGGAGGGGAAGTAAAGCCGGCGGTCCCATGTAATAGATTTATGGCATGTTAAAGAACCTTTCACTAATTACACCTGTGTGAAGCTAAATTGGATAGGTTAAGAATGTAAACAACACTCTTAGGTTTCTACGTTCGTTGCCAAGAGACGACTGCGGTGGCGTCTAGTAGCTAAGTTCTGAACTTGGCCTAGTAGTCGTTGACGGTGACGCTTGGTGGCAAAAGTCGGAACTATTTGAAAAATTCTAAGTTGCAGTCTGTACTTAAATAAAAAAACAGATAACACACCCTAATACAGTCGCCACAATTAACACCGGTTATCAGACAGATTCTACACACACCCAAAGTACACGGGGCTACATGACTGCGTTGTCGCAGCCCCTAAACGTAAGAACCAACCAACCAATTAGTAATTTGAACCCCTGAAAATACTGATTATGAAATGTCAATGAGTACCTCACAGCATGATGCCACCAGTCCTGGAAGTCACTGCCTGGGGTTTCATCTATCTATTCTATGTCAACCCCTTATAATCCCGATTTCCGGGGATGATAGTTTCTATGGCCGGATGCTCTTCCTGACGCATACCTCACGAGAGGTGTTAATGAGAGATGAAATGAATGAAGATGAATAAAAGTTCAATGTCAAGTAGTTCCAACTTTGGCTACCAGATGCCTCGCGGCAAACGTTGGAACTTGATAGAGCGTTTCCTAACCAGTCAAATATAACCTACTAATTTTGCAACACCACCAATTGCAGTGGAAGGTTCTTTTACATGCCATTTGCATCTGTGACATGGGCTCGCCGGCTTTACTTCCCCTCTGAAGGAAGGCATACTGAAAGATTTTAACGCTCTTAAAAATCCAACTACTTCGTCCAGGTTTTGAACCCGCGACCTTGGACACATCAGTTCAGCATGCTACCGACTACGCCACCGAAGCTGCTATGTATATCCATATTAATCACCAAACATTGTATATCACGAGTTGAGAAAGTCGGTACCAGTGTATATAATTATAAGGGAACACTTCCTACCTCTAACTTATGGTTATTATAATTTTCGAATATTTATTTATTTATTTATTTAATCGTGTCAGAAGCAACATCAGTCTCAAGAAAAAGTACATCATACATGGTATTTAGCTGGTACTATATACAATCTCATCAAAACAGTCAGTGAAACTATATACTACTATATGTTACTATGTGACCAGTATTTTGCCACATCATGTGCTTCAGGTGTTGCCTCCATCAAGTCCTTCATCGTGCACTTAGCAGGAGATAATCTGCATACAAGGAGGTGATCCATGGTTTGTTCTTCCCCGCACTCGCACATGGTGATGTCGGAAGTGAATCCCCATTTCTTCGAATTCACCTTGAATCTACCTACCCCACTTCGCAACCTGTTCAGTGTTCTCCACGAAACCCATCCATTGTCATGTCCCGGAGGTAAACTTTCATGAGGGATAATCCAGTCTTCAAGGTCTTTAACTCTCCTTTTCCATGATGTTAATCTAATTTTTCCGAAGATAATATTTTTTTTTAACAAATCCCCCTTCCTCTCTTTCTAAGGCTCGATCATTAGAACCAGCTGACTACCGGAGGAATGTGTTAGATAGGATGGTTGGTTCCACAGTTTAGGGGCTGTGACAACGCGGTCATGTAACCTCGTGTACTTTGGGTGTGTGTAGAATCTGTCTGATACCCGGCGTTAATTGTGATGGCTGAATTAGTGTGTGTTATCTGTTTTCAATTCAAGTAAGGACTGCAGACATTGAATTTTTCAAGTAGTTCCTACTTTTGCTGCCAAACACCACTGTCAACGACTACTAGTTCAGAACTTGGTTGCCAGATGCCACCGCAGTCGGCTCCTGGTGACGAACGTTGGAACCTAAGAGCGTTGGTCAAATTTTAACCTATAATTTAGCTTCACACAGGTGTAATTTGTGGGAGGTTCTTTAATATGCCATAAATCTATGACATGGGACCGCCGGCTTTACTTCCCCTCCGAAGGAAGGCATACTGAGGAATTCTTAACGCTCTTAAAAATACTCACTGCATTTTAATCAAACTTTCAGAAGTCTTTTATGCAATCTAATTTCATGTATTTATTTCCACCAGATAAAAGGCTTGAAAGGAGAAGATCTTGAAAACGAAATAACACAATATATTTCATTACTTCAGCTGGAGCCTAAGAGAAAAAACCCCTCTTACACGCTATCTGGTGGTATGAAAAGAAAACTTTCAGCTGCCATTGCTCTCTGTGGTGGATCCAAGGTAAGGAGACATGTGAAGTGAAGTATAATATTTCTAATTTCGTAATCATATTGTTTCGACGATGGCTTGCTAATTGGGTGAAAATAGAGAAAAATGAACAACCACTCAAATTTTAAAAATGATGGCAATTAGGCTACATAACAGTATATCCTAGTCTGGACTACAAGCTCAAGCGGGTTCGATTTTATTTTTCAAGCAAGAAGATTGTTTTTGTTCGTCACATCGGACTGCAAAGATCGTGTGGGTTCCACTCAGCGTATTGCAATAGTTTGTATTTCGCGCGTTGGCCATAAGCCACTCTGAAGTTATTTGCTGTTCCGTGTTGAAAACGTAATATGCATCCTTGGTTCCATTATTTATTCGTATTAGATATTTTATTCTACATTTTTATTGCAATATCCTCTTCCAAGCACCAAAGAATATGTTAATAATTAGCTCCATTACATTATTTTCACCTGAAGTAAGTTTTTCAGTCACAGCATCGTGCTAACTGCAGGCCAACTAAGGTTATGATACCCTTCTATCCTCGAAAATGAATATTTGTTCTTTTTCACAGAACGGTACACGATATGTATAATATTCTGCAGTAAATCAATACTAGAGGATGATTTATGATGTGTATTTAATGGTTATATGATGACTCATCATCATCTTCATTTCCCCTTTTCCAGTTGACACTGGGTGGGGGCAAATATGGTTCCTCTCCACTTTTTTCTGTCGTTCCACCATTCCTCTTCCGACACAGTGTTCCAATCCAGGTTCCGTTTTCTAATACTATTCTCCACCGAGTCCATCTAACGCATTCTTGTTCGTCCTCGTCCTCTCTTCCCTGTCATCCGTCGTTCCAGTGCTCGTCTTGGTAGCCTTACTTAATTCATCCGTTTGACATGTCCAAACCATCTCGATCTGTTTTGCTCCAGTTTGTCAATTAGTTTCTGTACTCCCAGTTCTTTCCGTATATTTTCATTTCTCACTCTGTCCCTCCTCGTTTCCTGGACCATACTTCTCAGGAATCTCATCTCAGCTGCCTGTACTCTGCTCTCATCCCTCTTAGTCATGGTCCAAGTTTCTGCTGCATATGTCATTATAGGCACATAATATGCTTTGTATATAACTTCTTTAGCCATAATTGGTATATCCTTGTTCCATACTAGTCCCCGTACCTGTTGGTAGAAAGCACTCCCGAGTTGTATTCTTCTGCTAATTTCCAAATCTAGTCTTCCATCTTCACTCAGTTCACTTTCCAAGTATTTGAAGTGTTTCACTACTTCCAATTCCCTATCTCCTACTTTGATAACTCCTTTTCCTTCTTTCTTATCTCTACTATTCACCACTGTTTTACTCTTCTCCACATTTATCTTCAATCCCCATTGTTCAATATTTTCATTTATTACGTCTAACTGTCCTTGTACCTCCATCTCATCCTCGCCCCAGATCACAACGTCGTCTGAAAAAACATTACCTTCATATGATGACTAAATAACTGAATTAGCGCACACAACTTAACGAAACCAACATCGAACCATAAACTGCTATTCTTAGAAAATCATCTACTGAAAAGCTCCACCCGATTCCCAGTGATTTACGTATCGGGGTTAGGCCACAATTAATAACAATAAATATTAATTAATTTATAGTATAATAAATAATAAATTAGCCTCTAGACATCCCGTAAGGGCAAAGGCGTCTTGTTTGCACAGGTACGTGCTCGTGATTGGGCTCCGAAGGTGAGCAATCCTTGGGAGCTAATGGCGTTAATTAAGTCCACGCGCAGCGATCTATCCGTGATGTGATGTTATCGATTCTTGATGTTCATTTGTCCTTTTGCAACGGCCTTCTTCTCGCTAATAGATAAGAGCAACATGGCTTCCTATGTAATGATTGTACAATGCTATGATGTTGAGCAGTTTTTCAATTAACCCTGATTTGTCACCGAAGTGAGATTTATTCACTAAACGTTGAGATCCTGTAGATAATATAATACTAGTTGAAACCCGTCAAAACATGACGGTCAATCGAAAAATATTTACTGAAGGATTTTCTTATAAACGTTCTTTGTATGATTACTATTTAGCACTATTGCAACTTTAAGCTCGTCGAAAGATCGCAGTCTCGACATTGCAACATATATTACAGGCCTTGACTCAAAACTTGATGAGGTAAATACGTTCCAGAGTTTCCTAATGATATTTTTTGATTGTGATGAAGTATGAGAAGCGAATTGGAAATTGCTGCCTCTCAAAGGAAAATGTATGTGTTTTATCGGATGGTGTTAAATCAAGTCGAAGGATTGAAGCTCTCTGCCCAATATTATCTGCACTTATTATTTCCAAATCCTTACAATTCTCATACATATTCCTTACAATTAATCTGGTTCCATTTAGGAACCCTAAGAAATGTCCCATTTTCTAAGGAAAACTTAAACTTTTAGAGTAAGAATATGTGGAGGCAATTCCCATAATTCCAAGCAATTCAAGAATTCTGTAGGAAACTGAAGTGCTGGCTTTCATCTTCAGCATTTAATCTGTTCGCTGGTGTATGTTTTTGAAATACTGGATATATGTTCAATGGCTTTTAAATTATTTTCATTACGGTGTTCATCTTTTGCTGTAAGCGAAGAATGCAAACTTTCGAGAAATTTGTTATATCCTTCGCAGAAATGTATGTTTTGCCGCAAATTTGTCACGATATAAACATGCGTTGAAACTCTGGCTGGAAATTCAATAATATTTGATTCCTCTCCATCCACAGAGGGGTACCCGCCGTTAACTTGTAGCAAAATATCAGAAAATTCCATCTGGTTTCAATCGCGTGTTATTATGTAAGCGGCGTATTTTGGAGAAGAGCCCGAGAGGAGAGTATTTAATACAATTTTTGAATAACTGTTTGGCGAGAAAATCCTACCTGAAGTCTCCTCCAAGAACAATAACTTGACCAAAAGAAATGTCGTTACCTATAATATATTTTAGAAGACGCTTCACACACCAAACGCTAGTCCTCAGCAGATCAGCGACGCTGGAGAAAAGTTCCCGGTAGCAGTTTATGGAGGTGACATTGACAATGACAACCTCGACGACCTGCGGTACAGATTATTCACACGAACAGTGACGAAGGCTAAATTGCAATTAGCCCGCCTACCACCAACAAGGGACGGCACCAAGTACCACTCCCTACGCACTTACCAGCAAGTACAGGCGTGGTTAGGTAATGAACTTCTCCCATCAATTTGAGGCTGGAGCCCACAACCAGAAATGCTGCGCCGGATAACATCCTCCAGATAGTTTCCAGCAAGTGCAGCAAAGGCTGTAGCACCGGAACTTTCAGCTGCAAGAAAGCAGGTCCTAGGTGCTCAGCAATGTGCAAGCACTGCACAGGCCATTCCTGCGAAAAAGCCCCCGCAACTGATTTGAACGAGGAGGACTCACCAGACATAGTCGACGAATATGACGATAGCGAGGACATATTTAATAGCCTCATCACTCAGGAGGTCGACGAGCACTTAGAAGCAGAACCAATGGCTAAGAAATCCCGACAGAAACGTTAATGAGTACAAATGAGTGCCTACTATGATATGTACATGTATATATGAGTACCTTTCAATAATAACACCTTAATATTATTAATTACATTAATTCTTTCCACGAAAGGACTAGACTACGTCTTTTTTTTAACTGCCCTGGGATAATTATGTAGTGGGATGGGAGGGGGCGGGGAGGGGGGAGGTCGATCCGAAAAGTAACTAATATCAATAACAACATGATGTGAATATGGTTGGTTTCATCAGAGAAGAAAATTAGCTTTAGTGAATTGGGGTTGAGTGGGGGAAGGGGGAGAGGGGTGGAGGTGGGGGTGTCCAAAGTTGGCGATTGTAACCAGGAACGATAATTACAACAACATTTCATCATAATTTGAGTATAACAGAAGAAATAAGGTAGAATTCTGCATTTTTTAGCATTTTTTTGCGAATTAAAAAAAAACATTTTGTACGAAGTGACATATCTCGAAAACGAATTGACATACAAACATGTTTGAATAGTCAAAATTGTAGAAAATTTAACTTTCTACAAAAACGCATACGAATGCTTTTGCGGTAGGACGTAAGGGAAAACGGTTATTGAGGAAAACCGGAGGAAGGTCGAAAATTTTGCAGTTTTTACCCCCCTGCTCTTTTAGCACAGGGTCCCCGAGGTCCAAAACTTGAGAAAATGTTATTTAGCCATCCTTCAACAACATCCCTAAGTTTCATTAAAATCCGACCTTTTTCCACCTAACTCCACTTTTTCCAACCTGTCGACTGGGCTATTGGGGCTTTTCAAATAGTTCCTACTTTTGCCGCCAAACGCCAACGTCAACAACTACTAGACCTAGTTCAGAACTTAGCTACTAGACGCCACCGCAGTCGGCTCTTGGCAAAGAACGTAGGAACCTAAGAGCGTTGTTTAAATTCTTAACCTATACAATTTAGCTTCACACAGGTGTAATTAGTGGAGGGATCTTTAACATCCCATAAATCTATTACATGGGACCACCGGCTTTACTTCCCCTCCGAAGGAAAGCATACTGAGGGATTTTTAACGCTCTTAAAAAATCCGACGGCTTCGGCCGGGTTTGAACCCGCTATCTTGGGCATTGACGCTCAGCATGCTACCAACTACGCCACCGAAGCTGCCCAAGAAATTCAATTCTGGTATTAGGGTTGGAACGGGGTGCAATTAGCCTTGAGAGGTAAAACTGAGGAGAGGTGGGATCGATTCGAACCTCAACCATCTCGGATGTGGTTTTCCGTGGTTTCCCACTTTCACTCCAGGTAAATGCCGGGCTGTTTTCTAACTAATGGCCTCAGCCACCTCCTTCCCAATCCCCACCTTAATTACAAATACACACATTAATACAGCCATCACAATAACACAGGTTATTAGAGTCAATTTTACACACACAACAAAGTACACTGGCTGAATGACCACGTTGACCCAAGACCCTCAGATGAATTATGCGCCAATTCTCTCTCTGCAATGCCTGAGTACACTTTGCCCGGGACACTTATCAAAGAAATGACTCTGTAATTGTTGGAATAGTTCCTGTTACCTTTTTTATAAATTGGGGCAATAATAATAATAATAATAATAATAATAATAATAATAATAATAATAATAATGAGCTGTACCATCATGTAGAAAGGATATCTCAAGTAATTCGGAAGAGAAGAATATCTTTCTATGGCCACTTAACCCGTATGAAACCCGAGAGAATCTCCAATCAGATATTTACCTATTTTCTTAACAAAAAGACCAAGGGCCCCTGGTTTTGTGAGGTAGACAAGGATTTACATGAAGTAGGGATCACCCACGCAGACATTATGGAACGTGACCTCTTGAAGGAAAAGCTTGGAGCACACCACCAATTCCAAGAAAAAGCGAAATTAAAAACCGGCAAGAAGTGGTCTGAAGAAAGAAAGGAGTCTCACAGGCAGCGAATGCGTGAACACTGGGCTAAGGTCAAGGCCCAAGGACGGGAGCAGTTGAAATGACGTGGTCCATAGCTGGCCTAAACGAAGAAAGAGGAAAGAAAGAAAGAAAGAAAGAAAGAAAGAATAATAATGGTAATAATAATAATAACAATAATAATAATAATAATAATAATATCGTATGGCCTCGGGTGCCGGGTGCAAGCTTTGTTAATTGACTCCCAGAGCGCAGCTTGCATATCTAAGTTTGTTATTCCATGGAGCGCTATGAAAGTCAATGAGGTTAGATATCGAAGCTCCTTGACACTATAGCGCTTTCTAGTAGAGAAAGGAGGAACTTTTGTTTTGGCGGAAAATCCTGAGATTAATTTTGCCATTATGAACACGGCCTACTGAATTCAAATGGGTTCTTTAACATGCCAACAACGTATGACATGCGTGTCGTGATTTTTATTGCTTTCAAAAAATCACTTACCATGGCCAGGAGCGAACCTGCAAGCTTGGGGTTGGTAGACCGACACGATAACCACTCACCCAGCGTGGCAAGCTGATTGGGGCGAGTAGGCCTACTGCTTTTGTCCAGTGAGAGGGCATCTTTCCTAAATCACATGTAGCCCATATTAACCCTGCTCTACCACTATACTTGACTATTTCTGGCCGAATTTCATCCACCCCTGCCACTTTATGACATTGTAGTTTTCTTTACCACCTTCTCTACTTCCTCAACCGTGATCCTGTTCCCTTCCTCGTTCAATTTATTGAGTGTGTAAATAATTCATGTACTGTATTTATATCTGGCACTAGGAAATTAATTGTAACTCACCGCTATATCTAATAACACCCACTGCCCAGTAAACTGAGAGCGATCAAGGGAACTACTCGCGTGTGGCGGAGCTCTTTCCGGTCACGGAGTGTCCGTCATTTTTTGTAGGCTAATGATAGGTCATACAAGATCCACCCACTCGTATCTGATCACAAGGGAAGACCCCCCCCCCCACTCTGTACCTGTGGAGCCATTTTCACCATGGCCCACATTTTCACCGAGTGTGTGGATCTTGCTGACTTACGAAGAAACCTTGGTTTGCAGATGACACTCAAACTTATTTTAGCCGATGACGCGGTGGCTGCTGATCGCATTATCCGCTTTATAAGTGAGAGTGGCTTAGGGCCAACAATCTAAATTCTCCAGTGAATATTGACTCTACGACTTGTTCGTTTTTGAATGATAATGTTTTCTTTTTCCGTAATTTTTGTTTATTTTTATAATTTTTATTTTCATTTAATTTTTTGTTTCTGTTTTATTAATTTTTGGTAATTTTAAATTTAGGTGTCCACCTCAAAATTTTAAATTCAACTCCAAATTTGTATTCTTTAATCTGTGTTAAGAGGGGCAGGTGACCTCGTAGTTCCGCCCCTTAAAACAACAAAAACTAACTAACTAACCCTTGATGGCCGACTGTAAAGCGATCCTACTAATACTGTATGTAACAAATGACCGTCGTTCATTCGTCTCTGCTGATGCAATTCGTCCTAAATCACTAAGAAGGCTATTACAGTCTCCCCTCGGTGAGTCCGAGAGGGGGTCCTTAGGCTAATTTTCATCTTCGATGTTGACGCATAATGCTTGCACTTATATACCCTGACGTCACCACACACTGCACGTTCAACGGGGTGTCCGAAAACTTAAGTGTACGGTACTTGAAATTGAAATAAGTTTTTATGCTGTTTTGGAATGATATGGATACCGTTGGAATGCTAAAGAACTCTCAAAAATCATTCATTAGAGCCATTAAGAACAAGTTTTATCCTGTCCAATTGGAAATATGTGAAGAATTTGTAATTACATTTGGTAAAGTTACAGTTATCTCAATGTCACAGGTGGTCATGTTCGACGAGCCCACGTCGGGAATGGACCCGGCAGCTAGACGAGCGATGTGGGACTTTCTGAAGGCGGAGAAGCGAGATCGAACTATTTTGCTCACCACTCAGTTCATGGATGAGGCAGACATTCTCGGAGATCGTATCGCCATCATGGCTGATGGACGGCTGCAGTGTTGTGGTACCTCCTTCTTCCTTAAACAGAAATATGGTAAATATCTAGCTGACTTGCTCTCTAATGATTAGGATAGCTACACGCGGTATGGCGCAAGGCTACGAGGACATGGTTACCTCTGAGGTGAAAGAGGGCAAATGACCTCACTGCTTCGCCCCTTAATCAAAATAATTAACTGAAGTCGAAAGACGAGTGTGTTCGAACCCCACTGACGACTACCCTTCCCACTTTCAAGTTCAGTCGAATGCTGGGACTGTACTTTCTAGTAGCCCAGGGCCGCTTCCTTTAGCTCTGACTGAAGGCATAGAATAGCTTACGCTTTCAGGATGGAGTGATTGTTTCCCTAAATTCGGCTTTCGTTGCAGCAGCCTTCACCGTGGGTAAATCTCCGTGTTTGTACTCAAACTGACCGTTGGTTGTCAGCCTATGTCACGCTGATCTGAGGCCCAGCCAGTCAATCCTCACTCTGACACACACTAACAGACTTTCGACATGTTGCTAAGCGTAAATCGGTCCTCGCGATTGGCATTATTGGGATGCTCTACGATCTCTACTGCCTCTCTAATTATTCTGCTTTGATATCTTGGAACTGATGCAACCGTGTCGGCCTTATGGCGTGTCTAGTGACGCCAGCATGTTCAGCTATTGCAGATGTGTGTTTACTTATTTTGTGTACCGAATGTACTCTGATATCCTAATGGAAACGCGTCTGCCTGTCAGTAGGGGAAAATAAATTTGTATTAGGGGACGAATGTAGGTATTAAATGTAACTGTGGGGGGCAGGAATTTTCACTGGGGTAAGCACATAGGAGAAATAGTGAAAAGAGCATACAAATCACTACATATGATTATGCGAGTATTTAAAGTGGCTGGCAGAGAGATTATTGAAAGGGCATACATGTTCCTAGTCCGTCCTCTGCTGGAATATGCTGGGGATGTGTGGGATCCATACCAAATGTACCTAGCCTAATAAAGGAATTGGAAGGAGTACAGAGGAAGACCACCAGGTATGTAATGCTTGACCACAGATCGACGAGCAGTGTAAGTAGAATGATTCAAGATTGGGGATGGGAAAGTCTGGCTGGTAGACGTTCAAGAGCAAGACTAGGGGGTATATTTTTAGCTTACAAAGGGAAGACATTCATGAGAGATTGGGAAATCTCTAAATATAAAATCCGCTTGTCAAACACTAGAAAGTAGTTGAATAATTAAATCAACACGCACATGTTTCGCTATATCAATGATAACTTTGTCAGCGTGAAAAATCTTAGAAACTACGGTATCTTAACAAAAACCTAAAAAGAAAATGGATATCCTGACAAAAAGTCATTAATTTAAATAAATGAAAGGTCACAAAAAGAATTAATAATTTATTATAAGATGTGTGAAATACTTGGTCGTACCATTTCTCTCATAAAGATTCTACTAATAGGGTCTCTTAACGTTCAAACATCTTTTAATGTCAACTACCTGTACAGAGATTCAATCACACAACCTTAGCCACAGTATGCATCACACAACCGGCTAAGAAGTGAGGGAGGGGGAAGTTTCAAACTTTCAGAATTGAACCTAGGTATTTCCCAGTCCAATAGAAAGGAATTATCTTTGCACCGCGTGTGCTGATACGTTAAGAATAAAAAATATAAGAACGACATAAAGTAATACAAGGATTCAACAGAAGAGAATCCTCATAACCTCTCCACTCCAACTCCAACACTGACCTGCACGTGGTGTCCCCTGCTAAGCTGAGCAACCCAGTGGAAGATTGGGTAATCAATCCCAGCGGGAAACTGGGTCAGTGAACAGACTAGTGTTGGGGGTGACTGAGAATTCTCTTCTCAGTTCTTTCGCCTTTCTGAATAACATTCAGGATTGTAATTCGAGGATTTATCCTCCCCTCAAGGTGAAACCTTAGATAGTCGACCATGAAAAGTCATTTGAAGAATAATTCCGCCGTCTGTAATGATAGATTACAGAAAAGACAGCATTCGGATACCATGGGCTGTCATGCGGAAGATAATGACGAATCGGAGCGTCTAAAAACTCATCAATTAGCAAACAAACAAATACTACGTAAAATCAAACCTAAACAAGTCTCATTCTTTTCTACACATAATGTTAACTCTCTGGTTCAAACTGAAAAATTGAAGATCATCACAAATATCATAAGAAGTCATAAAATTCTAATTATGGCCCTTCAGGAAATTAGAAATAGTGATCAAGACCATCTGGAATCACAAGGATACAGATTATATAAAGGAATACCAGGAAAACGGGTCATGAAAAATTGTCCACAATTTGGTAACGGATTCTTAATAGATCTCTGAATCATTGACTCGATAACAGAATTTAAATCTCAATCCTCCAGACTTACGACCCTAGCTTTGAAATCGGCAAATAAAACATATACAATTATTAATGCACACGCTCCTACTGATCAAAAAACAACACCATTAAGGACAGAGAAGAATTACAAAAATTCTGGGATCTTTTGGATCAAACTTTAATAAACATCCCTTCACCAAACATCAAAATTCTCCTTGGTGATTTCAATGCGCAACTTGGACAAGAAAGAAGATATAGAGATATCATTGGAAAATGGACAGCACATAAACGAACCAATAAAAATGGTCAAAGATTAGTCGAAATTTGTAGAAACCACAAATTAATCTCTAAATCAACATGTTTTAAAAGACAGCCCCATAAATTGAAAACTTGGAAACATCCTGACTTCAGAAGGGGTGAATGGCAGTTGGATCATGTCTGCATGGATAAATTTCACCATCGCGAAATTCACAATGTCAAGGTTCTAAGGGGAGTTGACTCAGGATCAGACCACTATGTGGTAAATATAAAAATAAAATTAACTCCAATGGCCAAGAAAAAAACTAATAATAACAATAGTAAGAAATTTGATCCATTTACCTTAATAAAAATTATAGAGTACTGTGAAAGAACAGGAGAAGAATCTCTCGACACTAAAACATTGGACGAATTAATCACTAAATTAAAATCAATAGCAGAGGAGTTAGCACCAATATATCCAAGGAAAAAACATGAATGGTGGAATGTAGATTGTGACCAAGCATTAGAGAAAAGACATGGATAAAACATCAAGCTCTAAGTCATAAGAATCAAATTTAGAACTAAAAAGACAAAGAAAATGAACCCATAAAATCAGCAGACAAACGAAACGTAATCATCTTAAAAATACACTGGAAAATATAGAAGATGATTTCAAGAAAAAGCAATCTGGAGATTATTACAAAACATTTGGTAAATATCTTAAAAATGAAGCTCCAACATTAATGTTGAAAAATCAAACAGGAAAGTTAGCACATTCTAACCAATAAAATACAGAGATCCTTGCAGAAGCATTCGAGAAACTGTTAAATTGCGATGATCCACTTGATACCCTGCAAGCAAACACTGATACACCTATTTTAATTTCACCTGATTTAATAAATCCTCCAAACATTAATGAGGTAGAACTCGCAATTAAAGAACAAAAAAATTACAAATCTTGTGGCGAAGACTTAGTCTTTGCTGAATTCTGGAAAAATGCTGGTAAACCTGCGATTATAAATCTTCATCATCTAGTTAAAATGTGGATTACTGAAGAAATTCCTGCACACTGGACCATAGGAATAATCCGTCCATTACTTAAGAAAGGAGACAAAACGAACCCTGATAACTACAGAGGACTTCTGGACTGCACATATACAATTTTCTCTCGCATAATTTACAACAGGATTAAAAACATTCTGGAACCACAACTTGGAGAATATCAAGGAGGATTTCGCCCTTACAGAAGTTGTCCGGACCAAATCGTTAGCCTGAAATTAATAATGGAATATTACAAAAACAGAAATAAGCAACTCTTTATCTCTTTATAGATTTCAAGAAAGCCTATGATAGTATTCATAGACTGACACTGCTAAAAGTCCTCAGATCATACGGTCTCCATCCTAAATTGATAAAAATCATTCAATTAACATTAAGAAACTCAAATTCGAAAGTTAAATTGGGGGAGAAATATTAACAGCTTTCACAGTAAAACCCGGTCTCAGACAAGGTGATGGATTATCCACTTTGCTTTTCAATGTGGCTCTTGATTATATCATGAAGGTTTTGCAAAAGGAAAACCCTCCTAAGATCAAAATTGGAACAAAACCATCAATAAAAATAAACTGCTTAGGATTTGCAGATGACTTGGCTCTTTTAGCACTAGACAAGGAAGAGGTTTGTACTCAGATCACTAGTCTCCAAGAAATTGCTCAAGTGATAGTATTACAGATATCCTTTCAAAAAACTGAGATCATGCCTATGAAATCCTTAGATATAAATGAAGTCTATATAAATTATCATAAAATTAACCTAGTTCCTCAATTTAAATATCATGGAGAAATTATAACACATAACTTAAACATTGTGAGGTTTGAAGCCATTTTTCAGTGTTGCCTAAGTAAACAAATGTTTGGTGCTTTTCAGTCGGTCAACACGAATGTACCCAAATAGAGCTGGGTTATGCCCTAATCCTGAAATAAATTACATGAGATTAATAAATACATTAGGATGACCAGTTTCGATCGCCAAGCGATCATCATCAGATCCATTACACTTAGACAATAACATCTATGTTTGAGAATACAGGTGAAAAATATATACAATATGTACAATTATTTAGTTGCAGTGTTGGTAATGCAACTGTCGATGTATGCTAAATGTAATGTTAGGTGAAATTCTAAAATGGTGATAAAAATCCGGAATTTGTCTGTTTGGAGTGATTATATGGTTATACAAAATCAACTATGGTTATACTGTAATAATACAGGCTGATACTTATCCGGTTGTCTCCCTAACTGGAACTTCAAGCAGTTTCGTATTCACTCTGGCAACAGTTATGGTCGACTAACCCGGGTGTTATCTGGGTGGAACTGGTTTTTCCCTTTCTCCCCCTTTTGTTCCTATGTTCTTTCTGAGGTCAGTGCCATGATTATTTGTGTCACGTTGCCAAATCTAGATAAGAATATATGTTATTGAATACAGGAAGATCTACAACTATTAAAGACCGTGGAACTATCTTCGCCACGCGTGGACTAAAGAGCCATTCAAACTAAGCGGTACACGGTCTACTGAAGACGTCCCGGCACCTTTAATACTGCCGCGCATACCGGCCTAGGTTTATTGCAGAAAAAAGTACATAGTGCACCTGATCCAAATAACATTTACCTATAACCACCGCTATTTCCCCCCCCCCCCCCCCCCTTTTGTTTTATCTAGCTTGGCTGTAACGCTAAGTTGTGTCTTGTTTTCGACAGCGTGTGGTTTTTAGTAGAATGAAGAGGGGTGAACTCTCCATAAAAGTGTGTTCATTTAGATTGTTGGGATTGTTTTGTTTGGCTAGGTGAATCTCGATTGCTTCTTTCATGTCAAGAGCTCTGCCTTTCGATTCGTGACGAATTATTTTTAGGTCAGTCTCGATTTTAGTAAAGCTGTGTCGACAATCAGTCTAATCACCCCAGTACGCATAAATTAGCGGTGTTTAATTCAACGATGCACAGTGCTTTAAACATACCCATGTCAAAAGACAATTATAATAAGGAAATAAGAACCATTAAGCAAATAGCCAAGGAAAACAATTTCCGGCCAAGCAAAATAGACCAAATTGTAGCCAAACATAAAAATAAATATAAAATGATTCCAAAACCGGCATTAACGAGAAAAAATTCGCGCGCTTCAACTATGTGAATGCGAACACACATAAAATTACTAATATATTCAAAAAGCAAGGCATAAAAATAGCATTCACAACGAATAATACGACCGGGAGGCACCTGCAAAATGGTAATCTAAATAAACAAGACCCGTATTCAAAGTCAGGGGTATATTCTATTACATGCCAAGACACTGGTTGTCAAGCTAATTACATTGGACAGAGCGGAAGACGAGTAGATACAAGTTATAATAAACATAGGAATGCGATAAGATACGGAACACATTCAGCCGTATGCGAACATATGTGTGACACGGGGCACAGCTTTACTAAAATCGAGACTGACCTAAAAAAATCATCACGAATCGAAAGGCAGAGCTCTCGACATAAAAGAAGCAATCGAGATTCACCTAGCCAAACAAAACAATCCCAACAATCTAAATGAACACACTTTTATGGAGAGTTCACCCCTCTTCATTCTACTAAAAACACACCCTGTCGAAAACAAGACACAACTTAGCGATACAACCAAGCTAGATAAAAAGGGGGGGGGGGGGATAGCGGTGGTTATAGGTAAATGTTATTTGGATCAGGTGTACTATGTACTTCTTTCTGCAATAAACCTAGGCCGGTATGCGTGGCAGTATTAAAGGTGCCGGGACGTCTTCAATAGACCGTGTACCGCTTATTTTGAATGGCTTGTTAGTCCACGCGTGGCGAAGATAGTTCCACGGACTTTAATAGTTGTAGCTCTTCCTTTATTCAACAACATATATTCTTATCAAGATTTGGCAACGTCACACAAATAAACATGGCACTGACCTCAGAAAGAACATAGGAACAAAAGGGGGAGCAAGGGAAAAACCAGTTCCGCCCAGATAACACCCGGGTTAGTCGACCATAACTGATGCCAGAGTGAACACGAAACTGCTTGAAGTTCCAGTTAGGGAGACAACCGGTTAAGTATCAGCCTGTATTATTACAGTATAACCATATTTGATTTTGTATAACCATAAAATCACCCCAAACAGACGAATTCCGGTTTTTTATCACCATTTTAGAATTTCACCTTACATTAGATATACTACATTTAGCACACACTTACAGTTGTATTACCAACACTGCAACTAAATAATTGTACATATTGTATATATTTTTACCTGTATTCTCAAACATAGATGTTGTAGCCTAAGTGTAATGGATCTGATGATGATCGCTTGACGATCGAAAGTGGTCATCCTAATGTATTTATTAATCTCATGTAATTTATTTCAAAATTAGGGCATAACCCAGCTCTATTTGGGTACATTCGTGTTGACCGACTGAAAAGCACCAAACTTTTGTTTACATAACTTAAACGAAAAAGTAACTTGGATAAATAGAACAAATAAAATGAAAAAGGCACACAATCTCTAACCTGGTCAACATGTAATATAAAATGCCTACCAATAGCTACTAAGATCCAACATTATAAAACTGCTCTCCCAGAAGCCACTTATCCTTGTGAAACACTCTTCCAAATTAAAAATGAACAAAGAACTGATCAGCTCCTCAAATGGAAAGAAGAATCATTAGAACGTGCATAAATAAAAAGTATCAGGTTGAGGGAGTCTGGAGGATTCTCCCAAATGAAACTGTCTATCGTGAAATTGATCCAATCACCAGCACAATGAAGAACAAAAGAATTTCATATTTTTTTCACATCTTATGGCTTCCAGAAAACAGAATTGTACGCCGACTAGTGATGAGAAATCTAGGAAAGAAAACTGGAGGAAAATGGATCCAAGAAATCCAACAAGATCTCAAAGCAGTTGGACTCAAGATAACAGATGCCGAGGAGAAAAATAAAATTAACACCATTCTTAAAACTCACAAATTTTCTGCTGAAATGACACATAGAAAGCCTATGGAGATTTCAGATGAGTTGAGAAAATCCCGATCTGAAAGAATGAAAAAGTACTGGAAAGAGCGCAAGAACCAAGCAGTACTACCTCCAAAGAAGAAGTGATTGTGGAACGACTCAAGTGGTCCAATGTGACCAATCAAGATTAATAATAATAAAGATGATAAAACGGATCGCAGTGAAAGACGGCCGAATGGTAGGGAAATAGGTGAGTGAGTAAATCAGGATCTATTTTGATTTACCGCTGGGACCTGGTTTGCAAACCAAAAGACATAAATATTTCCTTCAATTAAAACTGGATCAAACATGAACAAAATTGCGTAGGGCAAAATCCAAGAGGAGGAATTAAATTTAAATAATTGATCGATGAACCCAGAGACGTGGTAGGTCGTGACTTCGTTACAGAGCGGAGCCAAGACCGACGGAATCAGAGATAGGGTAAACGTGGGAGTGCATACAATTATGAAAGAAAATACTGAGGCGAAATTGAACTACAGTACTTACTAATGTATTTAAAAATAAAACAAAACAAATGCGCACAAGAGAAAGAAATAATTCCAAACACAAAAATAAAAGGGGAATGTAAACGTTTCAAAATCACAAAGACACAAACATAATGGCTAAGGGTGGTACCCGAACAAGGGGTAGATAGTAATCAAGATAAAAACGTATAAATGAACTTGAACACAAACAAAGATAACATAAGATAAATTAAAAGGTATATACAATTAATAGGCAACTAAACCGTAAGCGCGACCCAGTAACCGGAATGATTGGACAAAGAAAAAAATTAAGAGTGGATGATACTCACGAAGACAAATAAGAGAAAGTCTACATTTGAAGACGACATGGTCAGGAATGCCCTGCGTAGAACAGACCAACGACGCTTGTCAAGTTGTGAAATCCCGAAGGGGGGTGGTCATAAGGAAGGTGTGTCGAAGCCGGAAATGGGGGTGAACGCGCGTAGGGATCAAAAGGAAAAGGAGAAAGGGAGGAAATGAACTGAATTACGGAATATAATGAAGTCTGAGGAAGCAAAACAAAATTAACAAAGTAAAGATAATGGAAATTACTCAAAATTACGTGGCAAACCGGGGCACAAAAATGAAAGAAATAATCATTCAGATAAGAAAAATATGTTTCGTAGAAAAATTTGGCTCACTCACGAAGGCATACAACGACATACGGAGAAACAAAGAAAGTAATGCGGCGAATGTGGAGTGACAAACACATAAACCACTGCTCACATACTTTTCATGAAACAGACGAATGAGACATAGCTCCGTTACTTCGCTGATACAATCCCCAATAAAACAGGCTCTGATACGACAATCAAATGAAATATGCCTCGAAAGAGTGCACATCAATTTGTGACGTAATACAGAGCGTTAGTAAGCCTCAATGGAAAAAGGCATATCATTCAGATCTGAGAGATTTAGGTAACAATAAAATCGCTTACACGAAAGGGGGAGATGTCAACAGAACACAGAGATTCCATTATATTAACATAAACAAAGGCGAAAGACTTGGGTTCATGGAATGACCTCACATCATCACAAGAAACAGAGGGAAATCAAGCAACTCGAAACTGAACACTAAAAAAAACAAAAAAAAACGAGATTCAAAGTGACTGCATGTCAAATAAAACATGTGACCTAAGCGTACTTACGTTTACTTGCCTTTTGGGTGCGGGCTAAAGCCCGACACGCGCGCACACGTCCGTCACACATGACGGCAAAAATAGGAAGAAGGAAGCTTCCTCCCAGAGCGGCATTGGTAGGCGCCCATAAAAATAGAGTC
Organism: Meconema thalassinum; assembly: GCA_946902985.2. Taxonomy (NCBI): domain Eukaryota; kingdom Metazoa; phylum Arthropoda; class Insecta; order Orthoptera; family Tettigoniidae; genus Meconema; species Meconema thalassinum. The sequence goes on from OX336394.1 coordinate 416,140,287, forward strand.
GCAGAAAGCAACACATCGCCTCTCTCAGAACAAGGAGGGAGGGGGGGGGGGGGCAATGGTAAAGTAAGTCTTGGCATCAAGTTTTGGTTTGGACAATGAGAGAAATATAGGTATATACAGAGTTAGTAGAGGCGAAACATTTCACCATAAGTTGCAATGTTACAGGGGAAATACATTGTGTGAACGCAGTCGGAGTGACTGAGAAAGGTATGTCACAATAATATGACATGAAAGGATAATAATATGAAAAAAATAATGAACCAGATAAAAAAGGTTCACCTTACAGCGTCTGGCTAGGACTTTTGTATTAATTTCCTTATAGAATGAGAGGTAGTGAATACTGCCTTGTTGTTTGAGTCTTTAGTCTTTGACTGGTTTGATGCAGTTTTCCATACCTCCATGCCCTGACTAATCGTTTCATCTCTAAATAACTACCACAACCTACAGTCAAGGCCATCTGTTTAACATATTCTAACCTTGGTCTACCCCTACAGTTCTTGACCTCAACCCTTCCATCCAAAACTAAGCTTGCTATTCCTAGGTGTATTATTATGTGTCCTACCAAGCTATCTCTTCTCTTCCCTTGGTTCCATGTATATAGAGACCGTACTAGCATCTTTTATTTGCGTCCTCCTGATGATTAACGAGTAATTGATTCTGATGTAATTGATTCACATGCCTATGGTCATTACTCAATGGTATGGTCTGATACGATGTCTCCAGCCTCGTTATATTTAATGGAAAGCTGCAGATTGTTGTGGTGGGATTATTACTACTATCAACCTCAAATATCGTATGGTTACGGAGCACACTATACTAAGCTTACAGAGGTGCGCAAATTATTAGGCTCGATGGCAGTTTTCCATCATTTACTTTGTACCTTTTGTGACTTGATACAGTAGAAATGTTTTGCAACGCACTAAAAGAATTTCAAATGTTTAATGGATAGTCTTAATAACATTTTTTGAATGCAGTGGTAGATAGGCTTTATTTGCAAGAAAGTCTTACCTGTAGTGTGTCAGTACGTTTCTGAAAACAGTCAGAGAGACTGCAAGTCTATTACTGATTGTTCACTCTTGAACTATTCAAAATTTCGTAGTCAAGCCATTGAAATTATCTGATTTAAAAATATACATTCCAAAGTCTACGACAATGAAATAAGTTGGACCCAGCTCAGGATCCCTTTGAATCTCCAAATTTATAAATTTCTATATGCAATTCCTTATAAAACAAGTTGTTAAGTCCACTGGGTAGAAAACAACAAAGAAAAAAAGATTATAGTTTAACGTAACCGTCATCTTGTGTTTATGAGCCATGGAACCTCCTTTTTATGTGAAATTCAAACCACAGGACATGGCATTTCACTTCAAAAATCTCACATGCATTAACCGGAATCGAATTTAGTCTGCCTTTGATTTTGTAATCCAAGTAATAATTTAAAAAGCGACAAGTGTGGTCGGTCTTAAACATTATCCCTGCTTTTTTGTATGTTTATGACATGCGTATTAAGCAGAAATCGAATCCCCGGTCTACCTTAGTAGAAAGCCAACAGCTTAACCACTGCACCACCATGCCTTCTTTCTTAGTTTGGTTCGATCTAGTCCTCAGAGCTGTAAAACGAGTTAAGACCTCCAGTGTGAGAGCCTAAACCATTGAAATGCTCCATGTCTGTTAGATAAATAATAAAGTTATTCCACGTTCGTATCATCATCATCATCATTTATTGCATTAAACAGGCCATTGAGGCCTACAGCAGAATAACCAAAGGAAAAGATAAATATTACAAATATTACAAAAACCAAAAAATATTACAAAGGGAAAATTATTACAAAAGACAATAAAGATCCAATAAAAGGAAAGTCAGTCAATCATGACAGGAGGTAGGCCTATTTGTTGCAGATGGTAGCCTACTCCATCTCTTCCGGTCTCTAGCATCATCCTCCACAGTCAATCATGATAGGAGGTAGGCCTATTTGCTGCAGATGGTAGCCTACTCCATCTCTTCCGGTCTCTAGCATCATCCTCCACAGTCAATCATGATAGGAGGTAGGCCTATTTGTTGCAGATGGTAGCCTACTCCATCTCTTCCGGTCTCTAGCATCATCCTCCACAGTCAATCATGATAGGAGGTAGGCCTATTTGTTGCAGATGGTAGCCTACTCCATCTCTTCCGGTCTCTAGCATCATCCTCCACAGTCAATCATGAGAGGAGGTAGGCCTATTTGCTGCAGATGGTAGCCTACTCCATCTCTTCCGGTCCCTAGCATCATCCTCCACAGTCAATCATGAGAGGAGGTAGGCCTATTTGCTGCAGATGGTAGCCTACTCCATCTCTTCCGGTCCCTAGCATCATCCTCCACAGTCAATCATGAGAGGAGGTAGGCCTATTTGCTGCAGATGGTAGCCTACTCCATCTCTTCCGGTCCCTAGCATCATCCTCCACAGTCAATCATGAGAGGAGGCAGGCCTATTTGCTGCAGATGGTAGCCTACTCCATCTCTTCCGGTCCCTAGCATCATCCTCCACAGTCAATCATGAGAGGAGGTAGGCCTATTTGCTGCAGATGGTAGCCTACTCCATCTCTTCCGGTCCCTAGCATCATCCTCCACAGTCAATCATGAGAGGAGGCAGGCCTATTTGTTGCAGATGGTAGCCTACTCCATCTCTTCCGGTCCCTAGCATCATCCTCCACAGTAAATCATGAGAGGAGGTAGGCCTATTTGTTGCAGATGGTAGCCTACTCCATCTCTTCCGGTCTCTAGCATCATCCTCCACAGTCAATCATGAGAGGAGGTAGGCCTATTTGCTGCAGATGGTAGCCTACTCCATCTCTTCCGGTCTCTAGCATCATCCTCCACAGTCAATCATGAGAGGAGGTAGGCCTATTTGCTGCAGATGGTAGCCTACTCCATCTCTTCCGGTCCCTAGCATCATCCTCCACAGTCAATCATGAGAGGAGGTAGGCCTATTTGCTGCAGATGGTAGCCTACTCCATCTCTTCCGGTCCCTAGCATCATCCTCCACAGTCAATCATGAGAGGAGGTAGGCCTATTTGCTGCAGATGGTAGCCTACTCCATCTCTTCCGGTCCCTAGCATCATCCTCCACAGTCAATCATGAGAGGAGGCAGGCCTATTTGTTGCAGATGGTAGCCTACTCCATCACTTCCGGTCCCTAGCATCATCCTCCACAGTCAATCATGAGAGGAGGTAGGCCTATTTGTTGCAGATGGTAGCCTACTCCATCTCTTCCGGTCTCTAGCATCATCCTCCACAGTCAATCATGAGAGGAGGTAGGCCTATTTGCTGCAGATGGTAGCCTACTCCATCTCTTCCGGTCCCTAGCATCATCCTCCACAGTCAATCATGATAGGAGGTAGGCCTATTTGTTGCAGATGGTAGCCTACTCCATCTCTTCCGGTCCCTAGCATCATCCTCCACAGTCAATCATGAGAGGAGGTAGGCCTATTTGCTGCAGATGGTAGCCCACTCCATTTCTTCCGGTCCCTAGCATCATCCTCCACAGTCAATCATGAGAGGAGGTAGGCCTATTTGTTGCAGATGGTAGCCTACTCCATCTCTTCCGGTCTCTAGCATCATCCTCCACAGTCAATCATGAGAGGAGGTAGGCCTATTTGCTGCAGATGGTAGCCTACTCCATCTCTTCCGGTCCCTAGCATCATCCTCCACAGTCAATCATGAGAGGAGGTAGGCCTATTTGTTGCAGATGGTAGCCTACTCCATCTCTTCCGGTCTCTAGCATCATCCTCCACAGTCAATCATGAGAGGAGGTAGGCCTATTTGCTGCAGATGGTAGCCTACTCCATCTCTTCCGGTCTCTAGCATCATCCTCCACAGTCAATCATGAGAGGAGGTAGGCCTATTTGTTGCAGATGGTAGCCTACTCCATCTTTTCCGGTCCCTAGCATCATCCTCCACAGTCAATCATAAGAGGAGGTAGGCCTATTTGTTGCAGATGGTAGCCTACTCAATCTCTTCCGGTCTCTAGCATCATCCTCCACAGTCAATCATGATAGGAGGTAGGTCTATATGCTGCAGATGGTAGCCTGCTCCATCTCTTCCGGTCTCTAGCATCATCCTCCACAGTCAATCATGATAGGAGGTAGGCCTATTTGTTGCAGATGGTAGCCTACTCCATCTCTTCCGGTCACTAGCATCATCCTCCACAGTCAATCATGATAGGAGGTAGGCCTATTTGTTGCAGATGGTAGCCTACTCCGTCTCTTCCGGTCTCTAGCATCATCCTCCACAGTCAATCATGATAGGAGGTAGGCCTATTTGCAGCAGATGGTAGCCTACTCCATCTCTTCCGGTCTCTAGCATCAGCCTCCACAGTCAAACATGATAGGAGGTAGGCCTATTTGTTGCAGATGGTAGCCTACTCCATCTCTTCCGGTCTCTAGCATCATCCTCCACAGTCAATCATGATAGGAGGTAGGCCTATTTGTTGCAGATGGTAGCCTACTCCATCTTTTCCGGTCTCTAGCATCATCCTCCACAGTCAATCATGATAGGAGGTAGGCCTATTTGTTGCAGATGGTAGCCTACTCCATCTCTTCCGGTCTCTAGCATCATCCTCCACAGTCAATCATGATAGGAGGTAGGCCTATTTGTTGCAGATGGTAGCCTACTCCATCTCTTCCGGTCTCTAGCATCATCCTCCACAGACAATCATGATAGGAGGTAGGCCTATTTGTTGCAGATGGTAGCCTACTCCATCCCTTCCGGTCAATAGCATCATCCTCCACAGTCAATCATGATAGGAGGTAGGCCTATTTGTTGCAGATGGTAGCCTACTCCATCTCTTCCGGTCTCTAGCATCATCCTCCACAGTCAATCATGATAGGAGGTAGGCCTATTTGTTGCAGATGGTAGCCTACTCCATCACTTCCGGTCTGCTGCATCATCCTCCACAGTCAATCATGATAGGAGGTAGGCCTATTTGTTGCAGATGGTAGCCTACTCCATCTCTTCCGGTCTCTAGCATCATCCTCCAGAGTCAATCATGATAGGAGGTAGGCCTATTTGTTGCAGATGGTAGCCTACTCCATCTCTTCCGGTCTCTAGCATCATCCTCCACAGTCAATCATGATAGGAGGTTGGCCTATTTGTTGCAGATGGTAGCCTACTCCATCTCTTCCGGTCTCTAGCATCATCCTCCACAGTCAATCATGATAGGAGGTAGGCCTATTTGTTGCAGATGGTAGCCTATTCCATCTCTTCCGGTCTCTAGCATCATCCTCCACAGTCAATCATGATAGGAGGTAGGCCTATTTGTTGCAGATGGTAGCCTACTCCATCTCTTCCGGTCTCTAGCATCATCCTCCACAGTCAATCATGATAGGAGGTAGGCCTATTTGTTGCAGATGGTAGCCTACTCCATCTCTTCTGGTCTCTAGCATCATCCTCCACAGTCAATCATGATAGGAGGTAGGCCTATTTGTTGCAGATGGTAGCCTACTCCATCTCTTCCGGTCTCTAGTATCATCCTCCACAGTCAATCATGATAGGAGGTAGGCCTATTTGTTGCAGATGGTAGCCTACTCCATCTCTTCCGGTCTCTAGCATCATCCTCCACAGTCAATCATGATAGGAGGTAGGCCTATTTGTTGCAGATGGTAGCCTACTGCATCTCTTCCGGTCTCTGGCATCATCCTCCACAGTCAATCATGATAGGAGGTAGGCCTATTTGTTGCAGATGGTAGCCTACTCCATCTCTTCCGGTCTCTAGCATCATCCTCCACAGTCAATCATGATAGGAGGTAGGCCTATTTGTTGCAGATGGTAGCCTACTCCATCTCTTCCGGTCTCTAGCATCATCCTCTACAGTCAATCATGATAGGAGGTAGGCCTATTTGTTGCAGATGGTAGCCTACTCCATCTCTTCCGGTCTCTAGCATCATCCTCCACAGTTAATCATGATAAGAGGTAGGCCTATTTGTTGCAGATGGTAGCCTACTCCATCTCTTCCGGTCTCTAGCATCATCCTCCACAGTCAATCATGATAGGAGGTAGGCCTATTTGTTGCAGATGGTAGCCTACTCCATCTCTTCCGGTCTCTAGCATCATGCCCCACAGTCAATCATGATAGGAGGTAGGCCTATTTGTTGCAGATGGTAGCCGACTCCATCTCTTCCGGTCTCTAGCATCATCCTCCACAGTCAATCATGATAGGAGGTAGGCCTATTTGCTGCAGATGGTAGCCTACTCCATCCCATCCGGTCTCTAGCATCATCCTCCACAGTCAATCATGATAGGAGGTAGGCCTATTTGTTGCAGATGGTAGCCTACTCCATCTCTTCCGGTCTCTAGCATCATCCTCCACAGTCAATCATGATAGGAGGTAGGCCTATTTGTTGCATATGGTAGCCTACTCCATCACTTCCGGTCTCTAGCATCATCCTCCACAGTCAATCATGATAGGATGTAGGCCTATTTGTTGCAGATGGTAGCCTACTCCATCTCTTCCGGTCTCTAGCATCATCCTCCACAGTCAGTCATGATATGAGGTAGGCCTAATTGTTGCAGATGGTAGCCTACTCCATCTCTTCCGGTCTCTAGCATCATCCTCCACAGTCAATCATGATAGGAGGTAGGCCTATTTGTTGCAGATGGTAGCCTACTCCATCTCTTCCGGTCTCTAGCATCATCCTCCACAGTCAATCATGATAGGAGGTAGGCCTATTTGTTGCAGATGGTAGCCTACTCCATCTCTTCCGGTCTCTAGCATCATCCTCCACAGTCAATCATGATAGGAGGTAGGCCTATTTGTTGCAGATGGTAGCCTACTCCATCTCTTCCGGTCTCTAGCATCATCCTCCACAGTCAATCATGATAGGAGGTAGGCCTATTTGTTGCAGATGGTAGCCTACTCCATCTCTTCCGGTCTCTAGCATCATCCTCCACAGTCAATCATGATAGGAGGTAGGCCTATTTGCTGCAGATGGTAGCCTACTCCATCTCTTCCGGTCTCTAGCGTCATCCTCCACAGTCAATCATGATAGGAGGTAGGCCTATTTGTTGCAGATGGTAGCCTACTCCATCTCTTCCGGTCTCTAGCATCATCCTCCACAGTCAATCATGATAGGAGGTAGGCCTATTTGTTGCAGATGGTAGCCTACTCCATCTCCTCCGGTCTCTAGCATCATCCTCCACAGTCAATCATGATAGGAGGTAGGCCTATTTGTTGTAGATGGTAGCCTACTCCATCTCTTCCGGTCTCTAGCATCATCCTCCACAGTCAATCATGATAGGAGGTAGGCCTATTTGTTGCAGATGGTAGCCTACTCCATCTCTTCCGGTCTCTAGCATCATCCTCCACAGTCAATCATGATAGGAGGTAGGCCTATTTGTTGCAGATGGTAGCCTACTCCATCTCTTCCGGTCTCTAGCATCATCCTCCACAGTCAATCATGATAGGAGGTAGGCCTATTTGTTGCAGATGGTAGCCTACTCCATCTCTTCCGGTCTCTAGCATCATCCTCCACAGTCAATCATGATAGGAGGTTATCCTATTTGCTGCAGATGGTAGCCTACTCCATCTCTTCCGGTCTCTAGCATCATCCTCCACAGTCAATCATGAGAGGAGGTAGGCCTATTTGTTGCAGATGGTAGCCTACTCCATCTTTTCTGGTCCCTAGCATCATCCTCCACAGTCAATCATGACAGGAGGTAGGCCTATTTGTTGCAGATGGTAGCCTAATCAATCTCTTCCGGTCTCTAGCATCATCCTCCACAGTCAATCATGATAAGAGGTAGGCCTATTTGCTTCAGATGGTAGCCTGCTCCATCTCTTCCGGTCTCTAGCATCATCCTCCACAGTCAATCATGATAGGAGGTAGGCCTATTTGTTGCAGATGGTAGCCTACTCCATCTCTTCCGGTCTCTAGCACCATCCTCCACAGTCAATCATGATAGGAGGTAGGCCTATTTGTTGCAGATGGTAGCCTACTCCATCTCTTCCGGTCTCTAGCATCATCCTCCACAGTCAATCATGATAGGAGGTAGGCATATTTGCAGCAGATGGTAGCCTACTCCATCTCTTCCGGTCTCTAGCATCATCCTCCACAGTCAATCATGATAGGAGGTAGGCCTATTTGTTGCAGATGGTAGCCTGCTCCATCTCTTCCGGTCTCTAGCATCATCCTTCACAATCAATCATGATAGGAGGTAGGCCTATTTGTTACAGATGGTAGCCTACTCCATCTCTTCCGGTCTCTAGTTTCATCCTCCACAGTCAATCATGATAGGAGGTAGGCCTATTTGTTGCAGATGGTAGCCTACTCCATCTCTTCCGGTCTCTAGCATCATCCTCCACAGTCAATCATGATAGGAGGTAGGCCTATTTGTTGCAGATGGTAGCCTACTCCATCTCTTCCGGTCTCTAGCATCATCCTCCACAGTCAATCATAATAGGAGGTAGGCCTATTTGTTGCAGATGGTAGCCTACTCCATCTCTTCCGGTCTCTAGCATCATCCTCCACAGTCAATCATGATAGGAGGTAGGCCTATTTGTTGCAGATGGTAGCCTACTCCATCTCTTCCGGTCTCTAGCATCATCCTCCACAGTCAATCATGATAGGAGGTAGGCCTTTTTGCTGCAGATGGTAGCCTACTCCATCTCTTCCGGTCCCTAGCATCATCCTCCACAGTCAATCATGATAGGAGGTAGGCCTATTTGTTGCAGATGGTAGCCTACTCCATCTCTTCCGGTCTCTAGCATCATCCTCCACAGTCAATCATGATAGGAGGTAGGCCTATTTGTTGCAGATGGTAGCCTACTCCATCTCCTCCGGTCTCTAGCATCATCCACCACAGTCAATCATGATAGGAGGTAGGCCTATTTGTTGTAGATGGTAGCCTACTCCATCTCTTCCGGTCTCTAGCATCATCCTCCACAGTCAATCATGATAGGAGGTAGGCCTATTTGTTGCAGATGGTAGCCTACTCCATCTCTTCCGGTCTCTAGCATCATCCTCCACAGTCAATCATGATAGGAGGTAGGCCTATTTGTTGCAGATTGTAGCCTACTCCATCTCTTCCGGTCTCTAGCATCATCCTCCACAGTCAATCATGATAGGAGGTAGGCCTATTTGTTGCAGATGGTAGCCTACTCCATCTCTTCCGGTCTCTAGCATCATCCTCCACAGTCAATCATGATAGGAGGTTATCCTATTTGCTGCAGATGGTAGCCTACTCCATCTCTTCCGGTCTCTAGCATCATCCTCCACAGTCAATCATGAGAGGAGGTAGGCCTATTTGTTGCAGATGGTAGCCTACTCCATCTTTTCTGGTCCCTAGCATCATCCTCCACAGTCAATCATGACAGGAGGTAGGCCTATTTGTTGCAGATGGTAGCCTACTCAATCTCTTCCGGTCTCTAGCATCATCCTCCACAGTCAATCATAATAGGAGGTAGGCCTATTTGCTGCAGATGGTAGCCTGCTCCATCTCTTCCGGTCTCTAGCATCATCCTCCACAGTCAATCATGATAGGAGGTAGGCCTATTTGTTGCAGATGGTAGCCTACTCCATCTCTTCCGGTCTCTAGCATCATCCTCCACAGTCAATCATGATAGGAGGTAGGCCTATTTGTTGCAGATGGTAGCCTACTCCATCTCTTCCGGTCTCTAGCATCATCCTCCACAGTCATTCATGATAGGAGGTAGGCCTATTTGCAGCAGATGGTAGCCTACTCCATCTCTTCCGGTCTCTAGCATCATCCTCCACAGTCAATCATGATAGGAGGTAGGCCTATTTGTTGCAGATGGTAGCCTACTCCATCTCTTCCGGTCTCTAGCATCATCCTTCACAATCAATCATGATAGGAGGTAGGCCTATTTGTTACAGATGGTAACCTACTCCATCTCTTCCGGTCTCTAGCATCATCCTCCACAGTCAATCATGATAGGAGGTAGGCCTATTTGTTGCAGATGGTAGCCTACTCCATCTCTTCCGGTCTCTAGCATCATCCTCCACAGTCAATCATGATAGGAGGTTATCCTATTTGCTGCAGATGGTAGCCTACTCCATCTCTTCCGGTCTCTAGCATCATCCTCCACAGTCAATCATGAGAGGAGGTAGGCCTATTTGTTGCAGATGGTAGCCTGCTCCATCTCTTCCGGTCTCTAGCATCATCCTCCACAGTCAATCATGATAGGAGGTAGGCCTATTTGTTGCAGATGGTAGCCTACTCCATCTCTTCCGGTCTCTAGCATCATCCTCCACAGTCAATCATGATAGGAGGTAGGCCTATTTGCTGCAGATGGTAGCCTACTCCATCTCTTCCGGTCTCTAGCGTCATCCTCCACAGTCAATCATGATAGGAGGTAGGCCTATTTGTTGCAGATGGTAGCCTACTCCATCTCTTCCGGTCTCTAGCATCATCCTCCACAGTCAATCATGATAGGAGGTAGGCCTATTTGTTGCAGATGGTAGCCTACTCCATCTCCTCCGGTCTCTAGCATCATCCTCCACAGTCAATCATGATAGGAGGTAGGCCTATTTGTTGTAGATGGTAGCCTACTCCATCTCTTCCGGTCTCTAGCATCATCCTCCACAGTCAATCATGATAGGAGGTAGGCCTATTTGTTGCAGATGGTAGCCTACTCCATCTCTTCCGGTCTCTAGCATCATCCTCCACAGTCAATCATGATAGGAGGTAGGCCTATTTGTTGCAGATGGTAGCCTACTCCATCTCTTCCGGTCTCTAGCATCATCCTCCACAGTCAATCATGATAGGAGGTAGGCCTATTTGTTGCAGATGGTAGCCTACTCCATCTCTTCCGGTCTCTAGCATCATCCTCCACAGTCAATCATGATAGGAGGTTATCCTATTTGCTGCAGATGGTAGCCTACTCCATCTCTTCCGGTCTCTAGCATCATCCTCCACAGTCAATCATGAGAGGAGGTAGGCCTATTTGTTGCAGATGGTAGCCTACTCCATCTTTTCTGGTCCCTAGCATCATCCTCCACAGTCAATCATGACAGGAGGTAGGCCTATTTGTTGCAGATGGTAGCCTAATCAATCTCTTCCGGTCTCTAGCATCATCCTCCACAGTCAATCATGATAAGAGGTAGGCCTATTTGCTTCAGATGGTAGCCTGCTCCATCTCTTCCGGTCTCTAGCATCATCCTCCACAGTCAATCATGATAGGAGGTAGGCCTATTTGTTGCAGATGGTAGCCTACTCCATCTCTTCCGGTCTCTAGCACCATCCTCCACAGTCAATCATGATAGGAGGTAGGCCTATTTGTTGCAGATGGTAGCCTACTCCATCTCTTCCGGTCTCTAGCATCATCCTCCACAGTCAATCATGATAGGAGGTAGGCATATTTGCAGCAGATGGTAGCCTACTCCATCTCTTCCGGTCTCTAGCATCATCCTCCACAGTCAATCATGATAGGAGGTAGGCCTATTTGTTGCAGATGGTAGCCTGCTCCATCTCTTCCGGTCTCTAGCATCATCCTTCACAATCAATCATGATAGGAGGTAGGCCTATTTGTTACAGATGGTAGCCTACTCCATCTCTTCCGGTCTCTAGTTTCATCCTCCACAGTCAATCATGATAGGAGGTAGGCCTATTTGTTGCAGATGGTAGCCTACTCCATCTCTTCCGGTCTCTAGCATCATCCTCCACAGTCAATCATGATAGGAGGTAGGCCTATTTGTTGCAGATGGTAGCCTACTCCATCTCTTCCGGTCTCTAGCATCATCCTCCACAGTCAATCATAATAGGAGGTAGGCCTATTTGTTGCAGATGGTAGCCTACTCCATCTCTTCCGGTCTCTAGCATCATCCTCCACAGTCAATCATGATAGGAGGTAGGCCTATTTGTTGCAGATGGTAGCCTACTCCATCTCTTCCGGTCTCTAGCATCATCCTCCACAGTCAATCATGATAGGAGGTAGGCCTTTTTGCTGCAGATGGTAGCCTACTCCATCTCTTCCGGTCCCTAGCATCATCCTCCACAGTCAATCATGATAGGAGGTAGGCCTATTTGTTGCAGATGGTAGCCTACTCCATCTCTTCCGGTCTCTAGCATCATCCTCCACAGTCAATCATGATAGGAGGTAGGCCTATTTGTTGCAGATGGTAGCCTACTCCATCTCCTCCGGTCTCTAGCATCATCCTCCACAGTCAATCATGATAGGAGGTAGGCCTATTTGTTGTAGATGGTAGCCTACTCCATCTCTTCCGGTCTCTAGCATCATCCTCCACAGTCAATCATGATAGGAGGTAGGCCTATTTGTTGCAGATGGTAGCCTACTCCATCTCTTCCGGTCTCTAGCATCATCCTCCACAGTCAATCATGATAGGAGGTAGGCCTATTTGTTGCAGATTGTAGCCTACTCCATCTCTTCCGGTCTATAGCATCATCCTCCACAGTCAATCATGATAGGAGGTAGGCCTATTTGTTGCAGATGGTAGCCTACTCCATCTCTTCCGGTCTCTAGCATCATCCTCCACAGTCAATCATGATAGGAGGTTATCCTATTTGCTGCAGATGGTAGCCTACTCCATCTCTTCCGGTCTCTAGCATCATCCTCCACAGTCAATCATGAGAGGAGGTAGGCCTATTTGTTGCAGATGGTAGCCTACTCCATCTTTTCTGGTCCCTAGCATCATCCTCCACAGTCAATCATGACAGGAGGTAGGCCTATTTGTTGCAGATGGTAGCCTACTCAATCTCTTCCGGTCTCTAGCATCATCCTCCACAGTCAATCATAATAGGAGGTAGGCCTATTTGCTGCAGATGGTAGCCTGCTCCATCTCTTCCGGTCTCTAGCATCATCCTCCACAGTCAATCATGATAGGAGGTAGGCCTATTTGTTGCAGATGGTAGCCTACTCCATCTCTTCCGGTCTCTAGCATCATCCTCCACAGTCAATCATGATAGGAGGTAGGCCTATTTGTTGCAGATGGTAGCCTACTCCATCTCTTCCGGTCTCTAGCATCATCCTCCACAGTCATTCATGATAGGAGGTAGGCCTATTTGCAGCAGATGGTAGCCTACTCCATCTCTTCCGGTCTCTAGCATCATCCTCCACAGTCAATCATGATAGGAGGTAGGCCTATTTGTTGCAGATGGTAGCCTACTCCATCTCTTCCGGTCTCTAGCATCATCCTTCACAATCAATCATGATAGGAGGTAGGCCTATTTGTTACAGATGGTAACCTACTCCATCTCTTCCGGTCTCTAGCATCATCCTCCACAGTCAATCATGATAGGAGGTAGGCCTATTTGTTGCAGATGGTAGCCTACTCCATCTCTTCCGGTCTCTAGCATCATCCTCCACAGTCAATCATGATAGGAGGTAGGCCTATTTGTTGCAGATGGTAGCCTACTCCATCTCTTCCGGTCTCTAGCATCATGCTCCACAGTCAATCATGATAGGAGGTAGGCCTATTTGTTGCAGATGGTAGCCTACTCCATCTCTTCCGGTCTCTAGCATCATCCTCCACAGTCAATCATAATAGGAGGTAGGCCTATTTGTTGCAGATGGTAGCCTACTCCATCTCTTCCGGTCTCTAGCATCATCCTCCACAGTCAATCATGATAGGAGGTAGGCCTATTTGTTGCAGATGGTAGCCTACTCCATCTCTTCCGGTCTCTAGCATCATCCTCCACAGTCAATCATGATAGGAGGTAGGCCTATTTGTTGCAGATGGTAGCCTACTCCATCTCTTCCGGTCTCTAGCATCATCCTCCACAGTCAGTCATGATATGAGGTAGGCCTAATTGTTGCAGATGGTAGCCTACTCCATCTCTTCCGGTCTCTAGCATCATCCTCCACAGTCAATCATGATAGGAGGTAGGCCTATTTGTTGCAGATGGTAGCCTACTCCATCTCTTCCGGTCTCTAGCATCATCCTCCACAGTCAATCATGATAGGAGGTAGGCCTATTTGTTGCAGATGGTAGCCTACTCCATCTCTTCCGGTCTCTAGCATCATCCTCCACAGTCAATCATGATAGGAGGTAGGCCTATTTGTTGCAGATGGTAGCCTACTCCATCTCTTCCGGTCTCTAGCATCATCCTCCACAGTCAATCATGATAGGAGGTAGGCCTATTTGTTGCAGATGGTAGCCTACTCCATCTCTTCCGGTCTCTAGCATCATCCTCCACAGTCAATCATGATAGGAGGTAGGCCTATTTGCTGCAGATGGTAGCCTACTCCATCTCTTCCGGTCTCTAGCGTCATCCTCCACAGTCAATCATGATAGGAGGTAGGCCTATTTGTTGCAGATGGTAGCCTACTCCATCTCTTCCGGTCTCTAGCATCATCCTCCACAGTCAATCATGATAGGAGGTACGCCTATTTGTTGCAGATGGTAGCCTACTCCATCTCTTCCGGTCTCTAGCATCATCCTCCACAGTCAATCATGATAGGAGGTAGGCTTATTTGTTGCAGATGGTAGCCTACTCCATCTCTTCCGGTCTCTAGCATCACCCTCCACAGTCAATCATGATAGGAGGTTATCCTATTTGCTGCAGATGGTAGCCTACTCCATCTCTTCCGGTCTCTAGCATCATCCTCCACAGTCAATCATGAGAGGAGGTAGGCCTATTTGTTGCAGATGGTAGCCTACTCCATCTTTTCTGGTCCCTAGCATCATCCTCCACAGTCAATCATGACAGGAGGTAGGCCTATTTGTTGCAGATGGTAGCCTAATCAATCTCTTCCGGTCTCTAGCATCATCCTCCACAGTCAATCATGATAGGAGGTAGGCCTATTTGCTGCAGATGGTAGCCTGCTCCATCTCTTCCGGTCTCTAGCATCATCCTCCACAGTCAATCATGATAGGAGGTAGGCCTATTTGTTGCAGATGGTAGCCTACTCCATCTCTTCCGGTCTCTAGCATCATCCTCCACAGTCAATCATGATAGGAGGTAGGCCTATTTGTTGCAGATGGTAGCCTACTCCATCTCTTCCGGTCTCTAGCATCATCCTCCACAGTCAATCATGATAGGAGGTAGGCATATTTGCAGCAGATGGTAGCCTACTCCATCTCTTCCGGTCTCTAGCATCGTCCTCCACAGTCAATCATGATAGGAGGTAGGCCTATTTGTTGCAGATGGTAGCCTGCTCCATCTCTTCCGGTCTCTAGCATCATCCTTCACAATCAATCATGATAGGAGGTAGGCCTATTTGTTACAGATGGTAGCCTACTCCATCTCTTCCGGTCTCTAGTTTCATCCTCCACAGTCAATCATGATAGGAGGTAGGCCTATTTGTTTCAGATGGTAGCCTACTCCATCTCTTCCGGTCTCTAGCATCATCCTCCACAGTCAATCATGATAGGAGGTAGGCCTATTTGTTGCAGATGGTAGCCTACTCCATCTCTTCCGGTCTCTAGCATCATCCTCCACAGTCAATCATAATAGGAGGTAGGCCTATTTGTTGCAGATGGTAGCCTACTCCATCTCTTCCGGTCTCTAGCATCATCCTCCACAGTCAATCATGATAGGAGGTAGGCCTATTTGTTGCAGATGGTAGCCTACTGCATCTCTTCCGGTCTCTGGCATCATCCTCCACAGTCAATCATGATAGGAGGTAGGCCTATTTGTTGCAGATGGTAGCCTACTCCATCTCTTCCGGTCTCTAGCATCATCCTCCACAGTCAATCATGATAGGAGGTAGGCCTATTTGTTGCAGATGGTAGCCTACTCCATCTCTTCCGGTCTCTAGCATCATCCTCCACAGTCAATCATGATAGGAGGTAGGCCTATTTGTTGCAGATGGTAGCCTACTCCATCTCTTCCGGTCTCTAGCATCATCCTCCACAGTCAATCATGATAGGAGGTAGGCCTATTTGTTGCAGATGGTAGCCTACTCCATCTCTTCCGGTCTCTAGCATCATCCTCCACAGTCAATCATGATAGGAGGTAGGCCTATTTGTTGCAGATGGTAGCCTACTCCATCTCTTCCGGTCTCTAGCATCATGCTCCACAGTCAATCATGATAGGAGGTAGGCCTATTTGTTGCAGATGGTAGCCTACTCCATCTCTTCCGGTCTCTAGCATCATCCTCCACAGTCAATCATGATAGGAGGTAGGCCTATTTGCTGCAGATGGTAGCCTACTCCATCCCTTCCGGTCTCTAGCATCATCCTCCACAGTCAATCATGATAGGAGGTAGGCCTATTTGTTGCAGATGGTAGCATACTCCATCTCTTGCGGTCTCTAGCATCATCCTCCACAGTCAATCATGATAGGAGGTAGGCCTATTTGTTGCATATGGTAGCCTACTCCATCTCTTCCGGTCTCTAGCATCATCCTCCACAGTCAATCATGACAGGAGGTAGGCCTATTTGTTTGCAGATGGTAGCCTACTCCATCTCTTCCGGTCTCTAGCATCATCCTCCACAGTCAATCATGATAGGAGGTAGGCCTAATTGTTGCAGATGGTAGCCTACTCCATCTCTTCCGGTCTCTAGCATCATCCTCCACAGTCAATCATGATAGGAGGTAGGCCTATTTGTTGCAGATGGTAGCCTACTCCATCTCTTCCGGTCTCTAGCATCATCCTCCACAGTCAATCATGATAGGAGGTAGGCCTATTTGTTGCAGATGGTAGCCTACTCCATCTCTTCCGGTCTCTAGCATCATCCTCCACAGTCAATCATGATAGGTGGTAGGCCTATTTGTTGCAGATGGTAGCCTACTCCATCTCTTCCGGTCTCTAGCATCATCCTCCACAGTCAATCATGATAGGAGGTAGGCCTATTTGTTGCAGATGGTAGCCTACCCCATCTCTTCCGGTCTCTAGCATCATCCTCCACAGTCAATCATGATAGGAGGTAGGCCTTTTTGCTGCAGATGGTAGCCTACTCCATCTCTTCCGGTCCCTAGCATCATCCTCCACAGTCAATCATGATAGGAGGTAGGCCTATTTGTTGCAGATGGTAGCCTACTCCATCTCTTCCGGTCTCTAGCATCATCCTCCACAGTCAATCATGATAGGAGGTAGGCCTATTTGTTGCAGATGGTAGCCTACTCCATCTCCTCCGGTCTCTAGCATCATCCTCCACAGTCAACCATGATAGGAGGTAGGCCTATTTGTTGTAGATGGTAGCCTACTCCATCTCTTCCGGTCTCTAGCATCATCCTCCACAGTCAATCATGATAGGAGGTAGGCCTATTTGTTGCAGATGGTAGCCTACTCCATCTCTTCCGGTCTCTAGCATCATCCTCCACAGTCAATCATGATAGGAGGTAGGCCTATTTGTTGCAGATTGTAGCCTACTCCATCTCTTCCGGTCTCTAGCATCATCCTCCACAGTCAATCATGATAGGAGGTAGGCCTATTTGTTGCAGATGGTAGCCTACTCCATCTCTTCCGGTCTCTAGCATCATCCTCCACAGTCAATCATGATAGGAGGTTATCCTATTTGCTGCAGATGGTAGCCTACTCCATCTCTTCCGGTCTCTAGCATCATCCTCCACAGTCAATCATGAGAGGAGGTAGGCCTATTTGTTGCAGATGGTAGCCTACTCCATCTTTTCTGGTCCCTAGCATCATCCTCCACAGTCAATCATGACAGGAGGTAGGCCTATTTGTTGCAGATGGTAGCCTACTCAATCTCTTCCGGTCTCTAGCATCATCCTCCACAGTCAATCATAATAGGAGGTAGGCCTATTTGCTGCAGATGGTAGCCTGCTCCATCTCTTCCGGTCTCTAGCATCATCCTCCACAGTCAATCATGATAGGAGGTAGGCCTATTTGTTGCAGATGGTAGCCTACTCCATCTCTTCCGGTCTCTAGCATCATCCTCCACAGTCAATCATGATAGGAGGTAGGCCTATTTGTTGCAGATGGTAGCCTACTCCATCTCTTCCGGTCTCTAGCATCATCCTCCACAGTCAATCATGATAGGAGGTAGGCCTATTTGCAGCAGATGGTAGCCTACTCCATCTCTTCCGGTCTCTAGCATCATCCTCCACAGTCAATCATGATAGGAGGTAGGCCTATTTGTTGCAGATGGTAGCCTACTCCATCTCTTCCGGTCTCTAGCATCATCCTTCACAATCAATCATGATAGGAGGTAGGCCTATTTGTTACAGATGGTAACCTACTCCATCTCTTCCGGTCTCTAGCATCATCCTCCACAGTCAATCATGATAGGAGGTAGGCCTATTTGTTGCAGATGGTAGCCTACTCCATCTCTTCCGGTCTCTAGCATCATCCTCCACAGTCAATCATGATAGGAGGTAGGCCTATTTGTTGCAGATGGTAGCCTACTCCATCTCTTCCGGTCTCTAGCATCATGCTCCACAGTCAATCATGATAGGAGGTAGGCCTATTTGTTGCAGATGGTAGCCTACTCCATCTCTTCCGGTCTCTAGCATCATCCTCCACAGTCAATCATAATAGGAGGTAGGCCTATTTGTTGCAGATGGTAGCCTACTCCATCTCTTCCGGTCTCTAGCATCATCCTCCACAGTCAATCATGATAGGAGGTAGGCCTATTTGTTGCAGATGGTAGCCTACTCCATCTCTTCCGGTCTCTAGCATCATCCTCCACAGTCAATCATGATAGGAGGTAGGCCTATTTGTTGCAGATGGTAGCCTACTCCATCTCTTCCGGTCTCAAGCATCATCCTCCACAGTCAATCATGATAGGAGGTAGGCCTATTTGTTGCAGATGGTAGCCTACTCCATCTCTTCCGGTCTCTAGCATCATCCTCCACAGACAATCATGAAAGGAGGTAGGCCTATTTGTTGCAGATGGTAGCCTACTCCATCTCTTCCGGTCTCTAGCATCATCCTCCACAGTCAATCATGATAGGAGGTAGGCCTATTTGTTGCAGATGGTAGCCTACTCCATCTCTTCCGGTCTCTAGCATCATCCTCCACAGTCAATCATGATAGGAGGTAGGCCTATTTGTTGCAGATGGTAGCCTACTCCATCTCTTCCGGTCTCTAGCATCATCCTCCACAGTCAATCATGATAGGAGGTAGGCCTATTTGTTGCAGATGGTAGCCTACTCCATTTCTTCCGGTCTCTAGCATCATCCTCCACAGTCAATCATGATAGGAGGTAGGCCTATTTGTTGCAGATGGTAGCCTACTCCATCTCTTCCGGTCTTTAGCATCATCCTCCACAGTCAATCATGATAGGAGGTAGGCCTATTTGTTGCAGATGGTAGCCTACTCCATCTCTTCCGGTCTCTAGCATCATCCTCCACAGTCAATCATGATAGGAGGTAGGCCTATTTGTTGCAGATGGTAGCCTACTCCATCTCTTCCGGTCTCTAGCATCATCCTCCACAGTCAATCATGATAGGAGGTAGGCCTATTTGTTGCAGATGGTAGCCTACTCCTTCTTTTCCGGTCTCTAGCATCATCCTCCACAGTCAATCATGATAGGAGGTAGGCCTAATTGTTGCAGATGGTAGCCTACTCCATCTCTTCCGGTCTCTAGCATCATCCTCCACAGTCAATCATGATAGGAGGTAGGCCTATTTGTTGCAGATGGTAGCCTACTCCATCTCTTCCGGTCTCTAGCATCATCCTCCACAGTCAATCATGATAGGAGGTAGGCCTATTTGTTGCAGATGGTAGCCTACTCCATCTCTTCCGGTCTCTAGCATCATCCTCCACAGTCAATCATGATAGGAGGTAGGCCTATTTGTTGCAGATGGTAGCCTACTCCATCTCTTCCGGTCTCTAGCATCATCATCCACAGTCAATCATGATAGGAGGTAGGCCTATTTGTTGCAGATGGTAGCCTACTCCATCTCTTCCGGTCCCTAGCATCATCCCCCACAGTCAATCATTATAGGAGGTAGGCCTATTTGCTGCAGATGGTAGCCTACTCCATCTCTTCCGGTCTCTAGCATCATCCTCCACAGTCAATCATGATAGGAGGTAGGCCTATTTGTTGCAGATGGTAGCCTACTCCATCTCTTCCGGTCTCTAGCATCATCCTCCACAGTCAATCATGATAGGAGGTAGGCCTATTTGTTGCATATGGCAGCCTACTCCATCTCTTCCGGTCTCTAGCATCATCCTCCACATTCAATCATGGTAGGAGGTAGGTCTATTTGTTGCAGATGGTAGCCTACTCCATCTCTTCCGGTCTCTAGCATCATCCTCCACAGTCAATCATGATAGGAGGTAGGCCTATTTGTTGCAGATGGTAGCCTACTCCATCTCTTCCGGTCTCTAGCATCATCCTCCACAGTCAATCATGATAGGAGGTAGGCCTATTTGTTGCAGATGGTAGCCTACTCCATCTCTTCCGGTCTCTAGCATCATCCTCCACAGTCAATCATGATAGGAGGTAGGCCTATTTGTTGCAGATTGTAGCCTACTCCATCTCTTCCGTCTCTAGCATCATCCTCCACAGTCAATCATGATAGGAGGTAGGCCTATTTGTTGCAGATGGTAGCTTACTCCATCTCTTCCGGTCTCTAGCATCATCCTCCACAGTCAATCATGATAGGAGGTAGGCCTATTTGCTGCAGATGGTAGCCTACTCCATCTCTTCCGGGCTCTAGCATCATCCTCCACAGTCAATCATGATAGGAGGTAGGCCAATTTGTTGCAGAGGGTAGCCTACTCCATCTCTTCCGGTCTCTAGCATCATCCTCCACAGTCAATCTTGATAGGAGGTAGGCCTATTTGTTGCAGATGGTAGCCTACTCCATCTCTTCCGGTCTCTAGCATCATCCTCCACAGTCAATCATGATAGGAGGTAGGCCTATTTGTTGCAGATGGTAGCCTACTCCATCTCTTCCGGTCTCTAGCATCATCCTCCACAGTCAATCATGATAGGAGGTAGGCCTATTTGTTGCAGATGGTAGCCTACTCCATCTCTTCCGGTCTCTAGCATCATCCTCCACAGTCAATCATGATAGGAGGTAGGCCTATTTGTAGCAGATGGTAGCCTACTTCATCTCTTCCGGTCTCTAGCATCATCCTCCACAGTCAATCATGATAGGAGGTAGGCCTATTTGTTGCAGATGGTAGCCTACTCCATCTCTTCCGGTCTCTAGCATCATCCTCCACAGTCAATCATGATAGGAGGTAGGCCTATTTGTTGCAGATGGTAGCCTACTCCATCTCTTCCGGTCTCTAGCATCATCCTCCACAGTCAATCATGATAGGAGGTAGGCCTATTTGTTGCAGATGGTAGCCTACTCCATCTCTTCCGGTCTCTAGCATCATCCTCCACAGTCAATCATGATAGGAGGTAGGCCTATTTGTTGCAGATGGTAGCCTACTCCATCTCTTCCGGTCTCTAGCATCATCCTCCACAGACAATCATGATAGGAGGTAGGCCTATTTGTTGCAGATGGTAGCCTACTCCATCTCTTCCGGTCTCTAGCATCATCCTCCACAGTCAATCATGATAGGAGGTAGGCCTATTTGTTGCAGATGGTAGCCTACTCCATCTCTTCCGGTCTCTAGCATCATCCTCCACAGCCAATCATGATAGGAGGTAGGCCTATTTGTTGCAGATGGTAGCCTACTCCATCTCTTCCGGTCTCTAGCATCATCCTCCACAGTCAATCATGATAGGAGGTAGGCCTATTTGTTGCAGATGGTAGCCTACTCCATCTCTTCCGGTCTCTAGCATCATCCTCCACAGTCAATCATGATAGGAGGTAGGCCTATTTGTTGCAGATGGTAGCCTACTCCATCTCTTCCGGTCTCTAGCATCATCCTCCACAGTCAATCATGATAGGAGGTAGTCCTATTTGTTGCAGATGGTAGCCTACTCCATCTCTACCGGTCTCTAGCATCATCCTCCACAGTCAATCATGATAGGAGGTAGGCCTATTTGTTGCAGATGGTAGCCTACTCCATCTCTTCCGGTCTCTAGCATCATCCTCCACAGTCAATCATGATAGGAGGTAGGCCTATTTGTTGCAGATGGTAGCCTACGCGATCTCTTCCGGTCTCTAGCATCATCCTCCACAGTCAATCATGATAGGAGGTAGGCCTATTTGTTGCAGATGGTAGCCTACTCCATCTCTTCCGGTCTCTAGCATCATCCTCCACAGTCAATCGTGATAGGAGGTAGGCCTATTTGTTGCAGATGGTAGCCTACTCCATCTCTTCCGGTCTCTAGCATCATCCTCCACAGTCAATCATGATAGGAGGTAGGCCTATTTGTTGCAGATGGTAGCCTACTCCATCTCTTCCGGTCTCTAGCATCATCCTCCACAGTCAATCATGATAGGAGG
Organism: Meconema thalassinum; assembly: GCA_946902985.2. Classification (NCBI taxonomy): domain Eukaryota; kingdom Metazoa; phylum Arthropoda; class Insecta; order Orthoptera; family Tettigoniidae; genus Meconema; species Meconema thalassinum. The sequence goes on from OX336394.1 coordinate 416,162,503, forward strand.
TAGGCCTATTTGTTGCAGATGGTAGCCTACTCCATCTCTTCCGGTCTCTAGCATCATCCTCCACAGTCAATCATGATAGGAGGTAGGCCTATTTGTTGCAGATGGTAGCCTACTCCATCTCTTCCGGTCCCTAGCATCATCCTCCACAGTCAATCATGATAGGAGGTGGGCCTATTTGTTGCAGATGGTAGCCTACTCCATCTCTTCCGGTCTCTAGCATCATCCTCCACAGTCAATCATGATAGGAAGTAGGCCTATTTGTTGCAGATGGTAGCCTACTCCATCTCTTCCGCTCTCTAGCATCATCCTCCACAGTCAATCATGGTAGGAGGTAGGCCTATTTGTTGCATATGGTAGCCTACTCCATCTCTTCCGGTCTCTAGCATCATCCTCCACAGTAAATCATGATAGGAGGTAGGCCTATTTGTTGCAGATGGTAGCCTACTCCATCTCTTCCGGTCTCTAGCATCATCCTCCACAGTCAATCATGATAGGAGGTAGGCCTAATTGTTGCAGATGGTAGCCTACTCCATCTCTTCCGGTCTCTAGCATCATCCTCCACAGTCAATCATGATAGGAGGTAGGCCTATTTGTTGCAGATGGTAGCCTACTCCATCTCTTCCGGTCTCTAGCATCATCCTCCACAGTCAATCATGATAGGAGGTAGGCCTATTTGTTGCAGATGGTAGCCTACTCCATCTCTTCCGGTCTCTAGCATCATCCTCCACAGTCAATCATGATAGGAGGTAGGCCTATTTGTTGCAGATGGTAGCCTACTCCATCTCTTCCGGTCTCTAGCATCATCCTCCACAGTCAATCATGATAGGAGGTAGGCCTATTTGCTGCAGATGGTAGCCTACTCCATCTCTTCCGGTCTCTAGCATCATCCTCCACAGTCAATCATGATAGGAGGTAGGCCTATTTGTTGCAGATGGTAGCCTACTCCATCTCTTCCGGTCTCTAGCATCATCCTCCACAGTCAATCATGATAGGAGTTAGGCCTATTTGTTGCAGATGGTAGCCTACTCCATCTCTTCCGGTCTCTAGCATCATCCTCCACAGTCAATCATGATAGGAGGTAGGCCTATTTGTTGCAGATGGTAGCCTATTCCATCTCTTCCGGTCTCTAGCATCATCCTCCACAGTCAATCATGATAGGAGGTAGGCCTATTTGTTGCAGATGGTAGCCTACTCCATCTCTTCCGGTCTCTAGCATCATCCTCCACAGTCAATCATGATAGGAGGTAGGCCTATTTGTTGCAGATGGTAGCCTACTCCCTCTCTTCCGGTCTCTAGCATCATCCTCCACAGTCAATCATGATAGGAGGTAGGCCTATTTGTTGCAGATGGTAGCCTACTCCATCTCTTCCGGTCTCTAGCATCATCCTCCACAGTCAATCATGATAGGAGGTTATCCTATTTGCTGCAGATGGTAGCCTACTCCATCTCTTCCGGTTTCTAGCATCATCCTCCACAGTCAATCATGATAGGAGGTAGGCCTATTTGTTGCAGATGGTAGCCTACTCCATCTCTTCCGGTCTCTAGCATCATCCTCCACAGTCAATCATGATAGGAGGTAGGCCTATTTGTTGCAGATGGTAGCCTACTCCATCTCTTCCGGTCTCTAGCATCATCCTCCACAGTCACTCATGATAGGAGGTAGGTCTATTTGTTGCAGATGGTAGCCTACTCTTCCGGGCTCTAGCATCATCCTCCACAGTCAATCATGATAGGAGGTAGGCCTATTAGTTGCAGATGGTAGCCTACTCCATCTCTTCCGGTCTCTAGCATCATCCTCCACAGTCAATCATGATAGGAGGTAGGCCTATTTGTTGCAGATGGTAGCCTACTCCATCTCTTCCGGTCTCTAGCATCATCCTCCACAGTCAATCATGATAGGAGGTAGGCCTATTTGTTGCAGATGGTAGCCTACTCCATCTCTTCCGATCTCTAGCATCATCCTCCACAGTCAATCATGATAGGAGGTAAGTCTATTTGCTGCAGATGGTAGCCTACTCCATCTTTTCCGGTCTCAAGCATCATCCTCCACAGTCAATCATGATAGGAGGTAGGCCTATTTGCTGCAGAAGGTAGCCTACTCCATCTCTTCTGGTCTCTAGCATCATCCTCCACAGTCAATCATGATAGGAGGTAGGCCTATTTGTTGCAGATGGTAGCCTACTCCATCTCTTCCGGTCTCTAGCATCATCCTCCACAGTCAATCATGATAGGAGGTAGGCCTATTTGTTGCAGATGGTAGCTTACTCCATCTCTTCCGGTCTCTAGCATCATCCACCACAGTCAATCATGATAGGAGGTAGGCCTATTTGTTGCAGATGGTATACTACTCCATCTCTTCCGGTCTCTAGCATCATCCTCCACAGTCAATCATGATAGGAGGTAGGCCTTTTTGCTGCAGATGGTAGCCTACTCCATCTCTTCCGGTCCCTAGCATCATCCTCCACAGTCAATCATGATAGGAGGTAGGCCTATTTGTTGCAGATGGTAGCCTACTCCATCTCTTCCGGTCTCTAGCATCATCCTCCACAGTCAATCATGATAGGAGGTAGGCCTATTTGTTGCAGATGGTAGCCTACTCCATCTCCTCCGGTCTCTAGCATCATCCTCCACAGTCAATCATGATAGGAGGTAGGCCTATTTGTTGTAGATGGTAGCCTACTCCATCTCTTCCGGTCTCTAGCATCATCCTCCACAGTCAATCATGATAGGAGGTAGGACTATTTGTTGCAGATGGTAGCCTACTCCATCTCTTCCGGTCTCTAGCATCATCCTCCACAGTCAATCATGATAGGAGGTAGGCCTATTTGTTGCAGATTGTAGCCTACTCCATCTCTTCCGGTCTCTAGCATCATCCTCCACAGTCAATCATGATAGGAGGTAGGCCTATTTGTTGCAGATGGTAGCCTACTCCATCTCTTCCGGTCTCTAGCATCATCCTCCACAGTCAATCATGATAGGAGGTTATCCTATTTGCTGCAGATGGTAGCCTACTCCATCTCTTCCGGTCTCTAGCATCATCCTCCACAGTCAATCATGAGAGGAGGTAGGCCTATTTGTTGCAGATGGTAGCCTACTCCATCTTTTCTGGTCCCTAGCATCATCCTCCACAGTCAATCATGACAGGAGGTAGGCCTATTTGTTGCAGATGGTAGCCTACTCAATCTCTTCCGGTCTCTAGCATCATCCTCCACAGTCAATCATAATAGGAGTTAGGCCTATTTGCTGCAGATGGTAGCCTGCTCCATCTCTTCCGGTCTCTAGCATCATCCTCCACAGTCAATCATGATAGGAGGTAGGCCTATTTGTTGCAGATGGTAGCCTACTCCATCTCTTCCGGTCTCTAGCATCATCCTCCACAGTCAATCATGATAGGAGGTAGGCCTATTTGTTGCAGATGGTAGCCTACTCCATCTCTTCCGGTCTCTAGCATCATCCTCCACAGTCAATCATGATAGGAGGTAGGCCTATTTGCAGCAGATGGTAGCCTACTCCATCTCTTCCGGTCTCTAGCATCATCCTCCACAGTCAATCATGATAGGAGGTAGGCCTATTTGTTGCAGATGGTAGCCTACTCCATCTCTTCCGGTCTCTAGCATCATCCTTCACAATCAATCATGATAGGAGGTAGGCCTATTTGTTACAGATGGTAACCTACTCCATCTCTTCCGGTCTCTAGCATCATCCTCCACAGTCAATCATGATAGGAGGTAGGCCTATTTGTTGCAGATGGTAGCCTACTCCATCTCTTCCGGTCTCTAGCATCATCCTCCACAGTCAATCATGATAGGAGGTAGGCCTATTTGTTGCAGATGGTAGCCTACTCCATCTCTTCCGGTCTCTAGCATCATGCTCCACAGTCAATCATGATAGGAGGTAGGCCTATTTGTTGCAGATGGTAGCCTACTCCATCTCTTCCGGTCTCTAGCATCATCCTCCACAGTCAATCATAATAGGAGGTAGGCCTATTTGTTGCAGATGGTAGCCTACTCCATCTCTTCCGGTCTCTAGCATCATCCTCCACAGTCAATCATGATAGGAGGTAGGCCTATTTGTTGCAGATGGTAGCCTACTCCATCTCTTCCGGTCTCTAGCATCATCCTCCACAGTCATTCATGATAGGAGGTAGGCCTATTTGTTGCAGATGGTAGCCTACTCCATCTCTTCCGGTCTCAAGCATCATCCTCCACAGTCAATCATGATAGGAGGTAGGCCTATTTGTTGCAGATGGTAGCCTACTCCATCTCTTCCGGTCTCTAGCATCATCCTCCACAGACAATCATGAAAGGAGGTAGGCCTATTTGTTGCAGATGGTAGCCTACTCCATCTCTTCCGGTCTCTAGCATCATCCTCCACAGTCAATCATGATAGGAGGTAGGCCTATTTGTTGCAGATGGTAGCCTACTCCATCTCTTCCTGTCTCTAGCATCATCCTCCACAGTCAATCATGATAGGAGGTAGGCCTATTTGTTGCAGATGGTAGCCTACTCCATCTCTTCCGGTCTCTAGCATCATCCTCCACAGTCAATCATGATAGGAGGTAGGCCTATTTGTTGCAGATGGTAGCCTACTCCATTTCTTCCGGTCTCTAGCATCATCCTCCACAGTCAATCATGATAGGAGGTAGGCCTATTTGTTGCAGATGGTAGCCTACTCCATCTCTTCCGGTCTTTAGCATCATCCTCCACAGTCAATCATGATAGGAGGTAGGCCTATTTGTTGCAGATGGTAGCCTACTCCATCTCTTCCGGTCTCTAGCATCATCCTCCACAGTCAATCATGATAGGAGGTAGGCCTATTTGTTGCAGATGGTAGCCTACTCCATCTCTTCCGGTCTCTAGCATCATCCTCCACAGTCAATCATGATAGGAGGTAGGCCTATTTGTTGCAGATGGTAGCCTACTCCTTCTTTTCCGGTCTCTAGCATCATCCTCCACAGTCAATCATGATAGGAGGTAGGCCTAATTGTTGCAGATGGTAGCCTACTCCATCTCTTCCGGTCTCTAGCATCATCCTCCACAGTCAATCATGATAGGAGGTAGGCCTATTTGTTGCAGATGGTAGCCTACTCCATCTCTTCCGGTCTCTAGCATCATCCTCCACAGTCAATCATGATAGGAGGTAGGCCTATTTGTTGCAGATGGTAGCCTACTCCATCTCTTCCGGTCTCTAGCATCATCCTCCACAGTCAATCATGATAGGAGGTAGGCCTATTTGTTGCAGATGGTAGCCTACTCCATCTCTTCCGGTCTCTAGCATCATCATCCACAGTCAATCATGATAGGAGGTAGGCCTATTTGTTGCAGATGGTAGCCTACTCCATCTCTTCCGGTCCCTAGCATCATCCTCCACAGTCAATCATTATAGGAGGTAGGCCTATTTGCTGCAGATGGTAGCCTACTCCATCTCTTCCGGTCTCTAGCATCATCCTCCACAGTCAATCATGATAGGAGGTAGGCCTATTTGTTGCAGATGGTAGCCTACTCCATCTCTTCCGGTCTCTAGCATCATCCTCCACAGTCAATCATGATAGGAGGTAGGCCTATTTGCTGCATATGGCAGCCTACTCCATCTCTTCCGGTCTCTAGCATCATCCTCCACATTCAATCAAGGTAGGAGGTAGGTCTATTTGTTGCAGATGGTAGCCTACTCCATCTCTTCCGGTCTCTAGCATCATCCTCCACAGTCAATCATGATAGGAGGTAGGCCTATTTGTTGCAGATGGTAGCCTACTCCATCTCTTCCGGTCTCTAGCATCATCCTCCACAGTCAATCATGATAGGAGGTAGGCCTATTTGTTGCAGATGGTAGCCTACTCCATCTCTTCCGGTCTCTAGCATCATCCTCCACAGTCAATCATGATAGGAGGTAGGCCTATTTGTTGCAGATTGTAGCCTACTCCATCTCTTCCGTCTCTAGCATCATCCTCCACAGTCAATCATGATAGGAGGTAGGCCTATTTGTTGCAGATGGTAGCTTACTCCATCTCTTCCGGTCTCTAGCATCATCCTCCACAGTCAATCATGATAGGAGGTAGGCCTATTTGCTGCAGATGGTAGCCTACTCCATCTCTTCCGGGCTCTAGCATCATCCTCCACAGTCAATCATGATAGGAGGTAGGCCAATTTGTTGCAGAGGGTAGCCTACTCCATCTCTTCCGGTCTCTAGCATCATCCTCCACAGTCAATCATGATAGGAGGTAGGCCTATTTGTTGCAGATGGTAGCCTACTCCATCACTTCCGGTCTCTAGCATCATCCTCCACAGTCAATCATGATAGGAGGTAGGCCTATTTGTTGCAGATGGTAGCCTACTCCATCTCTTCCGGTCTCTAGCATCATCCTCCACAGTCAATCATGATAGGAGGTAGGCCTATTTGTTGCAGATGGTAGCCTACTCCATCTCTTCCGGTCTCTAGCATCATCCTCCACAGTCAATCATGATAGGAGGTAGGCCTATTTGTAGCAGATGGTAGCCTACTTCATCTCTTCCGGTCTCTAGCATCATCCTCCACAGTCAATCATGATAGGAGGTAGGCCTATTTGTTGCAGATGGTAGCCTACTCCATCTCTTCCGGTCTCTAGCATCATCCTCCACAGTCAATCATGATAGGAGGTAGGCCTATTTGTTGCAGATGGTAGCCTACTCCATCTCTTCCGGTCTCTAGCATCATCCTCCACAGTCAATCATGATAGGAGGTAGGCCTATTTGTTGCAGATGGTAGCCTACTCCATCTCTTCCGGTCTCTAGCATCATCCTCCACAGTCAATCATGATAGGAGGTAGGCCTATTTGTTGCAGATGGTAGCCTACTCCATCTCTTCCGGTCTCTAGCATCATCCTCCACAGACAATCATGATAGGAGGTAGGCCTATTTGTTGCAGATGGTAGCCTACTCCATCTCTTCCGGTCTCTAGCATCATCCTCCACAGTCAATCATGATAGGAGGTAGGCCTATTTGTTGCAGATGGTAGCCTACTCCATCTCTTCCGGTCTCTAGCATCATCCTCCACAGCCAATCATGATAGGAGGTAGGCCTATTTGTTGCAGATGGTAGCCTACTCCATCTCTTCCGGTCTCTAGCATCATCCTCCACAGTCAATCATGATAGGAGGTAGGCCTATTTGTTGCAGATGGTAGCCTACTCCATCTCTTCCGGTCTCTAGCATCATCCTCCACAGTCAATCATGATAGGAGGTAGGCCTATTTGTTGCAGATGGTAGCCTACTCCATCTCTTCCGGTCTCTAGCATCATCCTCCACAGTCAATCATGATAGGAGGTAGTCCTATTTGTTGCAGATGGTAGCCTACTCCATCTCTACCGGTCTCTAGCATCATCCTCCACAGTCAATCATGATAGGAGGTAGGCCTATTTGTTGCAGATGGTAGCCTACTCCATCTCTTCCGGTCCCTAGCATCATCCTCCACAGTCAATCATGATAGGAGGTGGGCCTATTTGTTGCAGATGGTAGCCTACTCCATCTCTTCCGGTCTCTAGCATCATCCTCCACAGTCAATCATGATAGGAAGTAGGCCTATTTGTTGCAGATGGTAGCCTACTCCATCTCTTCCGCTCTCTAGCATCATCCTCCACAGTCAATCATGGTAGGAGGTAGGCCTATTTGTTGCATATGGTAGCCTACTCCATCTCTTCCGGTCTCTAGCATCATCCTCCACAGTAAATCATGATAGGAGGTAGGCCTATTTGTTGCAGATGGTAGCCTACTCCATCTCTTCCGGTCTCTAGCATCATCCTCCACAGTCAATCATGATAGGAGGTAGGCCTAATTGTTGCAGATGGTAGCCTACTCCATCTCTTCCGGTCTCTAGCATCATCCTCCACAGTCAATCATGATAGGAGGTAGGCCTATTTGTTGCAGATGGTAGCCTACTCCATCTCTTCCGGTCTCTAGCATCATCCTCCACAGTCAATCATGATAGGAGGTAGGCCTATTTGTTGCAGATGGTAGCCTACTCCATCTCTTCCGGTCTCTAGCATCATCCTCCACAGTCAATCATGATAGGAGGTAGGCCTATTTGTTGCAGATGGTAGCCTACTCCATCTCTTCCGGTCTCTAGCATCATCCTCCACAGTCAATCATGATAGGAGGTAGGCCTATTTGCTGCAGATGGTAGCCTACTCCATCTCTTCCGGTCTCTAGCATCATCCTCCACAGTCAATCATGATAGGAGGTAGGCCTATTTGTTGCAGATGGTAGCCTACTCCATCTCTTCCGGTCTCTAGCATCATCCTCCACAGTCAATCTTGATAGGAGATAGGCCTATTTGTTGCAGATGGTAGCCTACTCCATCTCTTCCGGTCTCTAGCATCATCCTCCACAGTCAATCATGATAGGAGGTAGGCCTATTTGTTGCAGATGGTAGCCTATTCCATCTCTTCCGGTCTCTAGCATCATCCTCCACAGTCAATCATGATAGGAGGTAGGCCTATTTGTTGCAGATGGTAGCCTACTCCATCTCTTCCGGTCTCTAGCATCATCCTCCACAGTCAATCATGATAGGAGGTAGGCCTATTTGTTGCAGATGGTAGCCTACTCCATCTCTTCCGGTCTCTAGCATCATCCTCCACAGTCAATCATGATAGGAGGTAGGCCTATTTGTTGCAGATGGTAGCCTACTCCATCTCTTCCGGTCTCTAGCATCATCCTCCACAGTCAATCATGATAGGAGGTTATCCTATTTGCTGCAGATGGTAGCCTACTCCATCTCTTCCGGTCTCTAGCATCATCCTCCACAGTCAATCATGATAGGAGGTAGGCCTATTTGTTGCAGATGGTAGCCTACTCCATCTCTTCCGGTCTCTAGCATCATCCTCCACAGTCAATCATGATAGGAGGTAGGCCTATTTGTTGCAGATGGTAGCCTACTCCATCTCTTCCGGTCTCTAGCATCATCCTCCACAGTCACTCATGATAGGAGGTAGGTCTATTTGTTGCAGATGGTAGCCTACTCCATCTCTTCCGGGCTCTAGCATCATCCTCCACAGTCAATCATGATAGGAGGTAGGCCTATTAGTTGCAGATGGTAGCCTACTCCATCTCTTCCGGTCTCTAGCATCATCCTCCACAGTCAATCATGATAGGAGGTAGGCCTATTTGTTGCAGATGGTAGCCTACTCCATCTCTTCCGGTCTCTAGCATCATCCTCCACAGTCAATCATGATAGGAGGTAGGCCTATTTGTTGCAGATGGTAGCCTACTCCATCTCTTCCGATCTCTAGCATCATCCTCCACAGTCAATCATGATAGGAGGTAGGTCTATTTGCTGCAGATGGTAGCCTACTCCATCTTTTCCGGTCTCAAGCATCATCCTCCACAGTCAATCATGATAGGAGGTAGGCCTATTTGCTGCAGAAGGTAGCCTACTCCATCTCTTCTGGTCTCTAGCATCATCCTCCACAGTCAATCATGATAGGAGGTAGGCCTATTTGTTGCAGATGGTAGCCTACTCCATCTCTTCCGGTCTCTAGCATCATCCTCCACAGTCAATCATGATAGGAGGTAGGCCTATTTGTTGCAGATGGTAGCTTACTCCATCTCTTCCGGTCTCTAGCATCACCCACCACAGTCAATCATGATAGGAGGTAGGCCTATTTGTTGCAGATGGTATACTACTCCATCTCTTCCGGTCTCTAGCATCATCCTCCACAGTCAATCATGATAGGAGGTAGGCCTATTTGTTGCAGATGGTAGCCTACTCCATCTCTTCCGGTCTCTAGCATCATCCTCCACAGTCAATCATGATAGGAGGTAGGCCTATTTGTTGCAGATGGTAGCCTACTCCCTCTCTTCCGGTCTCTAGCATCATCCTCCACAGTCAATCATGATAGGAGGTAGGCCTATTTGTTGCAGATGGTAGCCTACTCCATCTCTTCCGGTCTCTAGCATCATCCTCCACAGTCAATCATGATAGGATGTAGGCCTATTTGCTGCAGATGGTAGCCTACTCCATCTCTTCCGGTCTCTAGCATCATCCTCCACAGTCAATCATGATAGGACGTAGGCCTATTTGCTGCAGATGGTACCCTACTCCATCTCTTCCGGTCTCTAGCATCATCCTCCATCGTCAATCATGAGAGGAGGTAGGCCTATTTGTTGCAGATGGTAGCCTACTCCATCTCTTTCGGTCTCTAGCATCATCCTCCACAGTCAATCATGATAGGAGGTAGGACTATTTGTTGCAGATGGTAGCCTACTCCATCTCTTCCGGTCTCTAGCATCATCCTCCACAGTCAATCATGATAGGAGGTAGGCCTATTTGTTGCAGATGGTAGCCTACTCCATCTCTTCCGGTCTCTAGCATCATCCTCCACAGTCAATCATGATAGGAGGTAGGCCTATTTGTTGCAGATGGTAGCCTACTCCATCTCTTCCGGTCTCTAGCATCATCCTCCACAGTCAATCATGATAGGAGGTAGGCCTATTTGTTGCAGATGGTAGCCTACTCCATCTCTTCCGGTCTCTAGCATCATCCTCCACAGTCAATCATGATAGGAGGTAGGCCTATTTGTTGCAGATGGTAGGCTACTCCATCTCTTCCGGTCTCTAGCATCATCCTCCACAGTCAATCATGAGAGGAGGTAGGCCTATTTGTTGCAGATGGTAGCCAACTCCATCTCTTCCGGTCTCTAGCATCATCCTCCACAGTCAATCATGATAGGAGGTAGGCCTATTTGTTGCAGATGGTAGCCTACTCCATCTCTTCCGGTCTCTAGCATCATCCTCCACAGTCAATCATGATAGGAGGTAGGCCTATTTGTTGCAGATGGTAGCCTACTCCATCTCTTCCGGTCTCTAGCATCATCCTCCACAGTCAATCATGATAGGAGGTAGGCCTATTTGTTGCAGATGGTAGCCTACTCCATCTCTTCCGGTCTCTAGCATCATCCTCCACAGTCAATCATGATAGGAGGTAGGCCTGTTGCAGATGGTAGCCTACTCCATCTCTTCCGGTCTCTAGCATCATCCTCCACAGTCAATCATATTAGGAGGTTATCCTATTTGCTGCAGATGGTAGCCTACTCCATCTCTTCCGGTCTCTAGCATCATCCTCCACAGTCAATCATGATAGGAGGTAGGCCTATTTGTTGCAGATGGTAGCCTACTCCATCTCTTCCGGTCTCTAGCATCATCCTCCACAGTCAATCATGATAGGAGGTAGGCCTATTTGTAGCAGATGGTAGCCTACTCCATCTCTTCCGGTCTCTAGCATCATCCTCCACAGTCAATCATGATAGGAGGTAGGCCTATTTGTTGCAGATGGTAGCCTACTCCATCTCTTCCGGTCTCTAGCATCATCCTCCACAGTCAATCATGATAGGAGGTAGGCCTATTTGTTGCAGATGGTAGCCTACTCCATCTCTTCCGGTCTCTAACATCATCCTCCACAGTCAATCATGATAGGAGGTAGGCCTATTTGTTGCAGATGGTAGCCTACTCCATCTCTTCCGGTCTCTAGCATCATCCTCCACAGTCAATCATGATAGGAGGTAGGCCTATTTGTTGCAGATGGTAGCCTACTCCATCTCTTCCGGTCTCTAGCATCATCCTCCACAGTCAATCATGATAGGAGGTAGGCCTATTTGATGCAGATGGTAGCCTACTCCATCTCTTCCGGTCTCTAGCATCATCCTCCACAGTCAATCATGATAGGAGGTAGGCCTATTTGTTGCAGATGGTAGCCTACTCCATCTCTTCCGGTCTCTAGCATCATCCTCCACAGTCAATCATGATAGGAGGTAGGCCTATTTGTTGCAGATGGTAGCCTACTCCATCTCTTCCGGTCTCTAGCATCATCCTCCACAGTCAATCATGATAGGAGGTAGGCCTATTTGCTGCAGATGGTAGCCTACTCCATCCCTTCCGGGTTCTAGCATCATCCTCCACAGTCAGTCATGATAGGAAGTAGGCCTATTTGTTGCAGATGGTAGCCTACTCAATCTCTTCCGGTCTCTAGCATCATCCTCCACAGTCAATCATGATAGGAGGTAGGCCTATTTGTTGCAGATGGTTGCCTACTCCATCTCTTCCGGTCTCTAGCATCATCCTCCACAGTCAATCATGATAGGAGGTAGGCCTATTTGTTGCAGATGGTAGCCTACTCCATCTCTTCCGGTCTCTAGCATCATCCTCCACAGTCAATCATGATAGGAGGTAGGCCTATTTGTTGATGATGGTAGCCTACTCCATCTCTTCCGGTCTCTAGCATCATCCTCCACAGTCAATCATGATAGGAGGTTATCCTATTTGCTGCAGATGGTAGCCTACTCCATCTCTTCCGGTCTCTAGCATCATCCTCCACAGTCAATCATGATAGGAGGTAGGCCTATTTGTTGCAGATGGTAGCCTACTCCATCTCTTCCGGTCTCTAGCATCATCCTCCACAGTCAATCATGATAGGAGGTAGGCCTATTTGTTGCAGATGGTAGCCTACTCCATCTCTTCCGGTCTCTAGCATCATCCTCCACAGTCAATCATGATAGGAGGTAGGTCTATTTGTTGCAGATGGTAGCCTACTCCATCTCTTCCGGGCTCTAGCATCATCCTCCACAGTCAATCATGATAGGAGGTAGGCCTATTTGTTGCAGATGGTAGCCTACTCCATCTCTTCCGGTCTCTAGCATCATCCTCCACAGTCAATCATGATAGGAGGTAGGCCTATTTGTTGCAGATGGTAGCCTACTCCATCTCTACCGGTCTCTAGCATCCTCCTCCACAGTCAATCATGATAGGAGGTAGGCCTATTTGTTGCAGATGGTAGCCTACTCCATCTCTTCCGATCTCTAGCATCATCCTCCACAGTCAATCATGATAGGAGGTAGGCCTATTTGCTGCAGATGGTAGCCTACTCCATCTCTTCCGTTCTATAGCATCATCCTCCACAGTTAATCATGATAGGAGGTAGGCCTATTTGCTGCAGATGGTAGCCTACTCCATCTCTTCCGGTCTCTAGCATCATCCTCCACAGTCAATCATGATAGGAGGTAGGCCTATTTGTTGCAGATGGTAGCCTACTCCATCTCTTCCGGTCTCTAGCATCATCCTCCACAGTCAATCATGATAGGAGGTAGGCCTCTTTGTTGCAGATGGTAGCCTACTCCATCTCTTCCGGTCTCTAGCATCATCCTCCACAGTCAATCATGATAGGAGGTAGGCCTATTTGTTGCAGATGGTAGCCTACTCCATCTCTTCCGGTCTCTAGCATCATCCTCCACAGTCAATCATGATAGGAGGTATGCCTATTTGCTGCAGAAGGTAGCCTACTCCATCCCTTCCGGTCTCTAGCATCATCCTCCACAGTCAATCATGATAGGAGGTAGGCCTATTTGCTGCAGATGGTAGCCTACTCCATCTCTTCAGGTCTCTAGCATCATCCTCCACCGTCAATCAAGAGAGGAGGTAGGCCTATTTGTTGCAGATGGTAGCCTACTCCATCTCTTCCGGTCTCTAGCATCATCCGCCACAGTCAATCATGATAGGAGGTAGGACTATTTGTTGCAGATGGTAGCCTACTCCATCTCTTCCGGTCTCTAGCATCATCCTCCACAGTCAATCATGATAGGAGGTAGGCCTATTTGTTGCAGATGGTAGCCTACTCCATCTCTTCCGGTCTCTAGCATCATCCTCCTCAGTCAATCATGATAGGAGGTAGGCCTATTTGTTGCAGATGGTAGCCTACTCCATCTCTTCCGGTCTCTAGCATCATCCTCCACAGTCAATCATGATAGGAGGTAGGCCTATTTGTTGCAGATGTTAGCCTACTCCATCTCTTCCGGTCTCTAGCATCATCCTCCACAGTCAATCATGATAGGAGGTAGGCCTATTTGTTGCAGATGGTAGCCTACTCCATCTCTTCCGGTCTCTAGCATCATCCTCCACAGTCAATCATGATAGGAGGTAGGCCTATTTGTTGCAGATGGTAGGCTACTCCATCTCTTCCGGTCTCTAGCATCATCCTCCACAGTCAATCATGAGAGGAGGTAGGCCTATTTGTTGCAGATGGTAGCCTACTCCATCTCTTCCGGTCTCTAGCATCATCCTCCACAGTCAATCATGATAGGAGGTAGGCCTATTTGTTGCAGATGGTAGCCTACTCCATCTCTTCCGGTCTCTAGCATCATCCTCCACAGTCAATCATGATAGGAGGTAGGCCTATTTGTTGCAGATGGTAGCCTACTCCATCTCTTCCGGTCTCTAGCATCATCCTCCACAGTCAATCATGATAGGAGGTAGGCCTATTTGTTGCAGATGGTAGCCTACTCCATCTCTTCCGGTCTCTAGCATCATCCTCCACAGTCAATCATGATAGGAGGTAGGCCTGTTGCAGATGGTAGCCTACTCCATCTCTTCCGGTCTCTAGCATCATCCTCCACAGTCAATCATATTAGGAGGTTATCCTATTTGCTGCAGATTGTAGCCTACTCCATCTCTTCCGGTCTCTAGCATCATCCTCCACAGTCAATCATGATAGGAGGTAGGCCTATTTGTTGCAGATGGTAGCCTACTCCATCTCTTCCGGTCTCTAGCATCATCCTCCACAGTCAATCATGATAGGAGGTAGGCCTATTTGTAGCAGATGGTAGCCTACTCCATCTCTTCCGGTCTCTAGCATCATCCTCAACAGTCAATCATGATAGGAGGTAGGCCTATTTGTTGCAGATGGTAGCCTACTCCATCTCTTCCGGTCTCTAGCATCATCCTCCACAGTCAATCATGATAGGAGGTAGGCCTATTTGTTGCAGATGGTAGCCTACTCCATCTCTTCCGGTCTCTAGCATCATCCTCCACAGTCAATCATGATAGGAGGTAGGCCTATTTGTTGCAGATGGTAGCCTACTCCATCTCTTCCGGTCTCTAGCATCGTCCTCCACAGCCAATCATGATAGGAGGTAGGCCTATTTGTTGCAGATGGTAGCCTACTCCATCTCTTCCGGTCTCTAGCATCATCCTCCACAGTCAATCATGATAGGAGGTAGGCCTATTTGATGCAGATGGTAGCCTACTCCATCTCTTCCGGTCTCTAGCATCATCCTCCACAGTCAATCATGATAGGTGGTAGGCCTATTTGCTGCAGATGGTAGCCTACTCCATCCCTTCCGGTCTCTAGCATCATCCTCCACAGTCAATCATGATAGGAGGTAGGCCTATTTGTTGCAGATGGTAGCCTACTCCATCTCTTCCGGTCTCTAGCATCATCCTCCACAGTCAATCATGATAGGAGGTAGGCCTATTTGTTGCATATGGTAACCTACTCCATCTCTTCCGGTCTCTAGCATCATCCTCCACAGTCAATCATGATAGGAGGTAGGACTATTTGTTGCAGATGGTAGCCTACTCCATCTCTTCCGGTCTCTAGCATCATCCTCCACAGTCAATCATGATAGGAGGTAGGCCTAATTGTTGCAGATGGTAGCCTACTCCATCTCTTCCGGTCTCTAGCATCATCCTCCACAGTCAATCATGATAGGAGGTAGGCCTATTTGTTGCAGATGGTAGCCTACTCCATCTCTTCCGGTCTCTAGCATCATCCTCCACAGTCAATCATGATAGGAGGTAGGCCTATTTGTTGCAGATGGTAGCCTACTCCATCTCTTCCGGTCTCTAGCATCATCCTCCACAGTCAATCATGATAGGAGGTAGGCCTATTTGTTGCAGATGGTAGCCTACCCCATCTCTTCCGGTCTCTAGCATCATCCTCCACAGTCAATCATGATAGGAGGTAGGCCTTTTTGCTGCAGATGGTAGCCTACTCCATCTCTTCCGGTCCCTAGCATCATCCTCCACAGTCAATCATGATAGGAGGTAGGCCTATTTGTTGCAGATGGTAGCCTACTCCATCTCTTCCGGTCTCTAGCATCATCCTCCACAGTCAATCATGATAGGAGGTAGGCCTATTTGTTGCAGATGGTAGCCTACTCCATCTCCTCCGGTCTCTAGAATCATCCTCCACAGTCAATCATGATAGGAGGTAGGCCTATTTGTTGTAGATGGTAGCCTACTCCATCTCTTCCGGTCTCTAGCATCATCCTCCACAGTCAATCATGATAGGAGGTAGGCCTATTTGTTGCAGATGGTAGCCTACTCCATCTCTTCCGGTCTCTAGCATCATCCTCCACAGTCAATCATGATAGGAGGTAGGCCTATTTGTTGCAGATTGTAGCCTACTCCATCTCTTCCGGTCTCTAGCATCATCCTCCACAGTCAATCATGATAGGAGGTAGGCCTATTTGTTGCAGATGGTAGCCTACTCCATCTCTTCCGGTCTCTAGCATCATCCTCCACAGTCAATCATGATAGGAGGTTATCCTATTTGCTGCAGATGGTAGCCTACTCCATCTCTTCCGGTCTCTAGCATCATCCTCCACAGTCAATCATGAGAGGAGGTAGGCCTATTTGTTGCAGATGGTAGCCTACTCCATCTTTTCTGGTCCCTAGCATCATCCTCCACAGTCAATCATGACAGGAGGTAGGCCTATTTGTTGCAGATGGTAGCCTACTCAATCTCTTCCGGTCTCTAGCATCATCCTCCACAGTCAATCATAATAGGAGGTAGGCCTATTTGCTGCAGATGGTAGCCTGCTCCATCTCTTCCGGTCTCTAGCATCATCCTCCACAGTCAATCATGATAGGAGGTAGGCCTATTTGTTGCAGATGGTAGCCTACTCCATCTCTTCCGGTCTCTAGCATCATCCTCCACAGTCAATCATGATAGGAGGTAGGCCTATTTGTTGCAGATGGTAGCCTACTCCATCTCTTCCGGTCTCTAGCATCATCCTCCACAGTCAATCATGATAGGAGGTAGGCCTATTTGCAGCAGATGGTAGCCTACTCCATCTCTTCCGGTCTCTAGCATCATCCTCCACAGTCAATCATGATAGGAGGTAGGCCTATTTGTTGCAGATGGTAGCCTACTCCATCTCTTCCGGTCTCTAGCATCATCCTTCACAATCAATCATGATAGGAGGTAGGCCTATTTGTTACAGATGGTAACCTACTCCATCTCTTCCGGTCTCTAGCATCATCCTCCACAGTCAATCATGATAGGAGTTAGGCCTATTTGTTGCAGATGGTAGCCTACTCCATCTCTTCCGGTCTCTAGCATCATCCTCCACAGTCAATCATGATAGGAGGTAGGCCTATTTGTTGCAGATGGTAGCCTACTCCATCTCTTCCGGTCTCTAGCATCATGCTCCACAGTCAATCATGATAGGAGGTAGGCCTATTTGTTGCAGATGGTAGCCTACTCCATCTCTTCCGGTCTCTAGCATCATCCTCCACAGTCAATCATAATAGGAGGTAGGCCTATTTGTTGCAGATGGTAGCCTACTCCATCTCTTCCGATCTCTAGCATCATCCTCCACAGTCAATCATGATAGGAGGTAGGCCTATTTGTTGCAGATGGTAGCCTACTCCATCTCTTCCGGTCTCTAGCATCGTCCTCCACAGTCAATCATGATAGGAGGTAGGCCTATTTGTTGCAGATGGTAGCCTACTCCATCTCTTCCGGTCTCAAGCATCATCCTCCACAGTCAATCATGATAGGAGGTAGGTCTATTTGTTGCAGATGGTAGCCTACTCCATCTCTTCCGGTCTCTAGCATCATCCTCCACAGACAATCATGAAAGGAGGTAGGCCTATTTGTTGCAGATGGTAGCCTACTCCATCTCTTCCGGTCTCTAGCATCATCCTCCACAGTCAATCATGATAGGAGGTAGGCCTATTTGTTGCAGATGGTAGCCTACTCCATCTCTTCCGGTCTCTAGCATCATCCTCCACAGTCAATCATGATAGGAGGTAGGCCTATTTGTTGCAGATGGTAGCCTACTCCATCTCTTCCGGTCTCTAGCATCATCCTCCACAGTCAATCATGATAGGAGGTAGGCCTATTTGTTGCAGATGGTAGCCTACTCCTTTTCTTCCGGTCTCTAGCATCATCCTCCACAGTCAATCATGATAGGAGGTAGGCCTATTTGTTGCAGATGGTAGCCTACTCCATCTCTTCCGGTCTTTAGCATCATCCTCCACAGTCAATCATGATAGGAGGTAGGCCTATTTGTTGCAGATGGTAGCCTACTCCATCTCTTCCGGTCTCTAGCATCATCCTCCACAGTCAATCATGATAGGAGGTAGGCCTATTTGTTGCAGATGGTAGCCTACTCCATCTCTTCCGGTCTCTAGCATCATCCTCCACAGTCAATCATGATAGGAGGTAGGCCTATTTGTTGCAGATGGTAGCCTACTCCATCTTTTCCGGTCTCTAGCATCATCCTCCACAGTCAATCATGATAGGAGGTAGGCCTAATTGTTGCAGATGGTAGCCTACTCCATCTCTTCCGGTCTCTAGCATCATCCCCCACAGTCAATCATGATAGGAGGTAGGCCTATTTGTTGCAGATGGTAGCCTACTCCATCTCTTCCGGTCTCTAGCATCATCCTCCACAGTCAATCATGATAGGAGGTAGGCCTATTTGTTGCAGATGGTAGCCTACTCCATCTCTTCCGGTCTCTAGCATCATCCTCCACAGTCAATCATGATAGGAGGTAGGCCTATTTGTTGCAGATGGTAGCCTACTCCATCTCTTCCGGTCTCTAGCATCATCATCCACAGTCAATCATGATAGGAGGTAGGCCTATTTGTTGCAGATGGTAGCCTACTCCATCTCTTCCGGTCCCTAGCATCATCCTCCACAGTCAATCATTATAGGAGGTAGGCCTATTTGCTGCAGATGGTAGCCTACTCCATCTCTTCCGGTCTCTAGCATCATCCTCCACAGTCAATCATGATAGGAGGTAGGCCTATTTGTTGCAGATGGTAGCCTACTCCATCTCTTCCGGTCTCTAGCATCATCCTCCACAGTCAATCATGATAGGAGGTAGGCCTATTTGTTGCATATGGTAGCCTACTCCATCTCTTCCGGTCTCTAGCATCATCCTCCACAGTTAATCATGATAGGAGGTAGGTCTATTTGTTGCAGATGGTAGCCTACTCCATCTCTTCCGGTCTCTAGCATCATCCTCCACAGTCAATCATGATAGGAGGTAGGCCTATTTGTTGCAGATGGTAGCCTACTCCATCTCTTCCGGTCTCTAGCATCATCCTCCACAGTCAATCATGATAGGAGGTAGGCCTATTTGTTGCAGATGGTAGCCTACTCCATCTCTTCCGGTCTCTAGCATCATCCTCAACAGTCAATCATGATAGGTGGTAGGCCTATTTGTTGCAGATTGTAGCCTACTCCATCTCTTCCGTCTCTAGCATCATCCTCCACAGTCAATCATGATAGGAGGTAGGCCTATTTGTTGCAGATGGTAGCCTACTCCATCTCTTCCGGTCTCTAGCATCATCCTCCACAGTCAATCATGATAGGAGGTAGGCCTATTTGCTGCAGATGGTAGCCTACTCCATCTCTTCCGGGCTCTAGCATCATCCTCCACAGTCAATCATGATAGGAGGTAGGCCAATTTGTTGCAGATGGTAGCCTACTCCATCTCTTCCGGTCTCTAGCATCATCCTCCACAGTCAATCATGATAGGAGGTAGGCCTATTTGTTGCAGATGGTAGCCTACTCCATCTCTTCCGGTCTCTAGCATCATCCTCCACAGTCAATCATGATAGGAGGTAGGCCTATTTGTTGCAGATGGTAGCCTACTCCATCTCTTCCGGTCTCTAGCATCATCCTCCACAGTCAATCATGATAGGAGGTTATCCTATTTGCTGCAGATGGTAGCCTACTCCATCTCTTCCGGTCTCTAGCATCATCCTCCACAGTCAATCATGAGAGGAGGTAGGCCTATTTGTTGCAGATGGTAGCCTACTCCATCTTTTCTGGTCCCTAGCATCATCCTCCACAGTCAATCATGACAGGAGGTAGGCCTATTTGTTGCAGATGGTAGCCTACTCAATCTCTTCCGGTCTCTAGCATCATCCTCCACAGTCAATCATAATAGGAGGTAGGCCTATTTGCTGCAGATGGTAGCCTGCTCCATCTCTTCCGGTCTCTAGCATCATCCTCCACAGTCAATCATGATAGGAGGTAGGCCTATTTGTTGCAGATGGTAGCCTACTCCATCTCTTCCGGTCTCTAGCATCATCCTCCACAGTCAATCATGATAGGAGGTAGGCCTATTTGTTGCAGATGGTAGCCTACTCCATCTCTTCCGGTCTCTAGCATCATCCTCCACAGTCAATCATGATAGGAGGTAGGCCTATTTGCAGCAGATGGTAGCCTACTCCATCTCTTCCGGTCTCTAGCATCATCCTCCACAGTCAATCATGATAGGAGGTAGGCCTATTTGTTGCAGATGGTAGCCTACTCCATCTCTTCCGGTCTCTAGCATCATCCTTCACAATCAATCATGATAGGAGGTAGGCCTATTTGTTACAGATGGTAACCTACTCCATCTCTTCCGGTCTCTAGCATCATCCTCCACAGTCAATCATGATAGGAGTTAGGCCTATTTGTTGCAGATGGTAGCCTACTCCATCTCTTCCGGTCTCTAGCATCATCCTCCACAGTCAATCATGATAGGAGGTAGGCCTATTTGTTGCAGATGGTAGCCTACTCCATCTCTTCCGGTCTCTAGCATCATGCTCCACAGACAATCATGATAGGAGGTAGGCCTATTTGTTGCAGATGGTAGCCTACTCCATCCCTTCCGGTCTCTAGCATCATCCTCCACAGTCAATCATAATAGGAGGTAGGCCTATTTGTTGCAGATGGTAGCCTACTCCATCTCTTCCGATCTCTAGCATCATCCTCCACAGTCAATCATGATAGGAGGTAGGCCTATTTGTTGCAGATGGTAGCCTACTCCATCTCTTCCGGTCTCTAGCATCATCCTCCACAGTCAATCATGATAGGAGGTAGGCCTATTTGTTGCAGATGGTAGCCTACTCCATCTCTTCCGGTCTCAAGCATCATCCTCCACAGTCAATCATGATAGGAGGTAGGTCTATTTGTTGCAGATGGTAGCCTACTCCATCTCTTCCGGTCTCTAGCATCATCCTCCACAGACAATCATGAAAGGAGGTAGGCCTATTTGTTGCAGATGGTAGCCTACTCCATCTCTTCCGGTCTCTAGCATCATCCTCCACAGTCAATCATGATAGGAGGTAGGCCTATTTGTTGCAGATGGTAGCCTACTCCATCTCTTCCGGTCTCTAGCATCATCCTCCACAGTCAATCATGATAGGAGGTAGGCCTATTTGTTGCAGATGGTAGCCTACTCCATCTCTTCCGGTCTCTAGCATCATCCTCCACAGTCAATCATGATAGGAGGTAGGCCTATTTGTTGCAGATGGTAGCCTACTCCTTTTCTTCCGGTCTCTAGCATCATCCTCCACAGTCAATCATGATAGGAGGTAGGCCTATTTGTTGCAGATGGTAGCCTACTCCATCTCTTCCGGTCTTTAGCATCATCCTCCACAGTCAATCATGATAGGAGGTAGGCCTATTTGTTGCAGATGGTAGCCTACTCCATCTCTTCCGGTCTCTAGCATCATCCTCCACAGTCAATCATGATAGGAGGTAGGCCTATTTGTTGCAGATGGTAGCCTACTCCATCTCTTCCGGTCTCTAGCATCATCCTCCACAGTCAATCATGATAGGAGGTAGGCCTATTTGTTGCAGATGGTAGCCTACTCCATCTTTTCCGGTCTCTAGCATCATCCTCCACAGTCAATCATGATAGGAGGTAGGCCTAATTGTTGCAGATGGTAGCCTACTCCATCTCTTCCGGTCTCTAGCATCATCCCCCACAGTCAATCATGATAGGAGGTAGGCCTATTTGTTGCAGATGGTAGCCTACTCCATCTCTTCCGGTCTCTAGCATCATCCTCCACAGTCAATCATGATAGGAGGTAGGCCTATTTGTTGCAGATGGTAGCCTACTCCATCTCTTCCGGTCTCTAGCATCATCCTCCACAGTCAATCATGATAGGAGGTAGGCCTAATTGTTGCAGACGGTAGCCTACTCCATCTCTTCCGGTCTCTAGCATCATCCCCCACAGTCAATCATGATAGGAGGTAGGCCTATTTGTTGCAGATGGTAGCCTACTCCATCTCTTCCGGTCTCTAGCATCATCCTCCACAGTCAATCATGATAGGAGGTAGGCCTATTTGTTGCAGATGGTAGCCTACTCCATCTCTTCCGGTCTCTAGCATCATCCTCCACAGTCAATCATGATAGGAGGTAGGCCTATTTGTTGCAGATGGTAGCCTACTCCATCTCTTCCGGTCTCTAGCATCATCCTCCACAGTCAATCATGATAGGTGGTAGGCCTATTTGTTGCAGATTGTAGCCTACTCCATCTCTTCCGTCTCTAGCATCATCCTCCACAGTCAATCATGATAGGAGGTAGGCCTATTTGTTGCAGATGGTAGCCTACTCCATCTCTTCCGGTCTCTAGCATCATCCTCCACAGTCAATCATGATAGGAGGTAGGCCTATTTGCTGCAGATGGTAGCCTACTCCATCTCTTCCGGGCTCTAGCATCATCCTCCACAGTCAATCATGATAGGAGGTAGGCCAATTTGTTGCAGATGGTAGCCTACTCCATCTCTTCCGGTCTCTAGCATCATCCTCCACAGTCAATCATGATAGGAGGTAGCCTATTTGTTGCAGATGGTAGCCTACTCCATCTCTTCCGGTCTCTAGCATCATCCTCCACAGTCAATCATGATAGGAGGTAGGCCTATTTGTTGCAGATGGTAGCCTACTCCATCTCTTCCGGTCTCTAGCATCATCCTCCACAGTCAATCATGATAGGAGGTAGGCCTATTTGTTGCAGATGGTAGCCTACTCCATCTCTTCCGGTCTCTAGCATCATCCTCCACAGTCAATCATGATAGGAGGTAGGCCTATTTGTAGCAGATGGTAGCCTACTTCATCTCTTCCGGTCTCTAGCATCATCCTCCACAGTCAATCATGATAGGAGGTAGGCCTATTTGTTGCAGATGGTAGCCTACTCCATCTCTTCCGGTCTCTAGCATCATCCTCCACTGTCAATCATGATAGGAGGTAGGCCTATTTGTTGCAGATGGTAGCCTACTCCATCTTTTCCGGTCTCTAGCATCATCCTCCACAGTCAATCATGATAGGAGGTAGGCCTAATTGTTGCAGATGGTAGCCTACTCCATCTCTTCCGGTCTCTAGCATCATCCCCCACAGTCAATCATGATAGGAGGTAGGCCTATTTGTTGCAGATGGTAGCCTACTCCATCTCTTCCGGTCTCTAGCATCATCCTCCACAGTCAATCATGATAGGAGGTAGGCCTATTTGTTGCAGATGGTAGCCTACTCCATCTCTTCCGGTCTCTAGCATCATCCTCCACAGTCAATCATGATAGGAGGTAGGCCTAATTGTTGCAGACGGTAGCCTACTCCATCTCTTCCGGTCTCTAGCATCATCCCCCACAGTCAATCATGATAGGAGGTAGGCCTATTTGTTGCAGATGGTAGCCTACTCCATCTCTTCCGGTCTCTAGCATCATCCTCCACAGTCAATCATGATAGGAGGTAGGCCTATTTGTTGCAGATGGTAGCCTACTCCATCTCTTCCGGTCTCTAGCATCATCCTCCACAGTCAATCATGATAGGAGGTAGGCCTATTTGTTGCAGATGGTAGCCTACTCCATCTCTTCCGGTCTCTAGCATCATCCTCCACAGTCAATCATGATAGGTGGTAGGCCTATTTGTTGCAGATTGTAGCCTACTCCATCTCTTCCGTCTCTAGCATCATCCTCCACAGTCAATCATGATAGGAGGTAGGCCTATTTGTTGCAGATGGTAGCCTACTCCATCTCTTCCGGTCTCTAGCATCATCCTCCACAGTCAATCATGATAGGAGGTAGGCCTATTTGCTGCAGATGGTAGCCTACTCCATCTCTTCCGGGCTCTAGCATCATCCTCCACAGTCAATCATGATAGGAGGTAGGCCAATTTGTTGCAGATGGTAGCCTACTCCATCTCTTCCGGTCTCTAGCATCATCCTCCACAGTCAATCATGATAGGAGGTAGGCCTATTTGTTGCAGATGGTAGCCTACTCCATCTCTTCCGGTCTCTAGCATCATCCTCCACAGTCAATCATGATAGGAGGTAGGCCTATTTGTTGCAGATGGTAGCCTACTCCATCTCTTCCGGTCTCTAGCATCATCCTCCACAGTCAATCATGATAGGAGGTAGGCCTATTTGTTGCAGATGGTAGCCTACTCCATCTCTTCCGGTCTCTAGCATCATCCTCCACAGTCAATCATGATAGGAGGTAGGCCTATTTGTAGCAGATGGTAGCCTACTTCATCTCTTCCGGTCTCTAGCATCATCCTCCACAGTCAATCATGATAGGAGGTAGGCCTATTTGTTGCAGATGGTAGCCTACTCCATCTCTTCCGGTCTCTAGCATCATCCTCCACTGTCAATCATGATAGGAGGTAGGCCTATTTGTTGCAGATGGTAGCCTACTCCATCTCTTCCGGTCTCTAGCATCACCCTCCACAGTCAATCATGATAGGAGGTAGGCCTATTTGTTGCAGATGGTAGCCTACTCCATCTCTTCCGGTCTCTAGCATCATCCTCCACAGTCAATCATGATAGGAGGTAGGCCTATTTGTTGCAGATGGTAGCCTACTCCATCTCTTCCGGTCTCTAGCATCATCCTCCACAGTCAATCATGATAGGAGGTAGGCCTATTTGTTGCAGATGGTAGCCTACTCCATCTCTTCCGGTCTCTAGCATCATCCTCCACAGACAATCATGATAGGAGGTAGGCCTATTTGTTGCAGATGGTAGCCTACTCCATCTCTTCCGGTCTCTAGCATCATCCTCCACAGTCAATCATGATAGGAGGTAGGCCTATTTGTTGCAGATGGTAGCCTACTCCATCTCTTCCGGTCTCTAGCATCATCCTCCACAGCCAATCATGATAGGAGGTAGGCCTATTTGTTGCAGATGGTAGCCTACTCCATCTCTTCCGGTCTCTAGCATCATCCTCCACAGTCAATCATGATAGGAGGTAGGCCTATTTGTTGCAGATGGTAGCCTACTCCATCTCTTCCGGTCTCTAGCATCATCCTCCACAGTCAATCATGATAGGAGGTAGGCCTATTTGTTGCAGATGGTAGCCTACTCCATCTCTTCCGGTCTCTAGCATCATCCTCCACAGTCAATCATGATAGGAGGTAGTCCTATTTGTTGCAGATGGTAGCCTACTCCATCTCTACCGGTCTCTAGCATCATCCTCCACAGTCAATCATGATAGGTGGTAGGCCTATTTGTTGCAGATGGTAGCCTACTCCATCTCTTCCGGTCTCTAGCATCATCCTCCACAGTCAATCATGATAGGAGGTAGGCCTATTTGTTGCAGATGGTAGCCTACTCGATCTCTTCCGGTCTCTAGCATCATCCTCCACAGTCAATCATGATAGGAGGTAGGCCTATTTGTTGCAGATGGTAGCCTACTCCATCTCTTCCGGTCTCTAGCATCATCCTCCACAGTCAATCGTGATAGGAGGTAGGCCTATTTGTTGCAGATGGTAGCCTACTCCATCTCTTTCGGTCTCTAGCATCATCCTCCACAGTCAATCATGATAGGAGGTAGGCCTATTTGTTGCAGATGGTAGCCTACTCCATCTCTTCCGGTCTCTAGCATCATCCTCCACAGTCAATCATGATAGGAGGTAGGCCTATTTGTTGCAGATGGTAGCCTACTCCATCTCTTCCGGTCTCTAGCATCATCCTCCACAGTCAATCATGATAGGAGGTAGGCCTATTTGTTGCAGATGGTAGCCTACTCCATCTCTTCCGGTCCCTAGCATCATCCTCCACAGTCAATCATGATAGGAGGTGGCCCTATTTGTTGCAGATGGTAGCCTACTCCATCTCTTCCGGTCTCTAGCATCATCCTCCACAGTCAATCATGATAGGAAGTAGGCCTATTTGTTGCAGATGGTAGCCTACTCCATCTCTTCCGCTCTCTAGCATCATCCTCCACAGTCAATCATGGTAGGAGGTAGGCCTATTTGTTGCAGATGGTAGCCTACTCCATCTCTTCCGGTCTCTAGCATCATCCTCCACAGTCAATCATGATAGGAAGTAGGCCTATTTGTTGCAGATGGTAGCCTACTCCATCTCTTCCGCTCTCTAGCATCATCCTCCACAGTCAATCATGATAGGAGGTAGGCCTATTTGTTGCAGATGGTAGCCTACTCCATCTCTTCCGGTCTCTAGCATCATCCTCCACAGTCAATCATGATAGGAGGTAGGCCTATTTGTTGCAGATGGTAGCCTACTCCATCTCTTCCGGTCTCTAGCATCATCCTCCACAGTCAATCATGATAGGAGGTAGGCCTATTTGTTGCAGATGGTAGCCTACTCCATCTCTTCCGGTCTCTAGCATCATCCTCCACAGTCAATCATGATAGGAGGTAGGCCTATTTGTTGCAGATGGTAGCCTACTCCATCTCTTCCGGTCTCTAGCATCATCCTCCACAGACAATCATGATAGGAGGTAGGCCTATTTGTTGCAGATGGTAGCCTACTCCATCTCTTCCGGTCTCTAGCATCATCCTCCACAGTCAATCATGATAGGAGGTAGGCCTATTTGTTGCAGATGGTAGCCTACTCCATCTCTTCCGGTCTCTAGCATCATCCTCCACAGCCAATCATGATAGGAGGTAGGCCTATTTGTTGCAGATGGTAGCCTACTCCATCTCTTCCGGTCTCTAGCATCATCCTCCACAGTCAATCATGATAGGAGGTAGGCCTATTTGTTGCAGATGGTAGCCTACTCCATCTCTTCCGGTCTCTAGCATCATCCTCCACAGTCAATCATGATAGGAGGTAGGCCTATTTGTTGCAGATGGTAGCCTACTCCATCTCTTCCGGTCTCTAGCATCATCCTCCACAGTCAATCATGATAGGAGGTAGTCCTATTTGTTGCAGATGGTAGCCTACTCCATCTCTACCGGTCTCTAGCATCATCCTCCACAGTCAATCATGATAGGTGGTAGTCCTATTTGTTGCAGATGGTAGCCTACTCCATCTCTTCCGGTCTCTAGCATCATCCTCCACAGTCAATCATGATAGGAGGTAGGCCTATTTGTTGCAGATGGTAGCCTACTCGATCTCTTCCGGTCTCTAGCATCATCCTCCACAGTCAATCATGATAGGAGGTAGGCCTATTTGTTGCAGATGGTAGCCTACTCCATCTCTTCCGGTCTCTAGCATCATCCTCCACAGTCAATCGTGATAGGAGGTAGGCCTATTTGTTGCAGATGGTAGCCTACTCCATCTCTTTCGGTCTCTAGCATCATCCTCCACAGTCAATCATGATAGGAGGTAGGCCTATTTGTTGCAGATGGTAGCCTACTCCATCTCTTCCGGTCTCTAGCATCATCCTCCACAGTCAATCATGATAGGAGGTAGGCCTATTTGTTGCAGATGGTAGCCTACTCCATCTCTTCCGGTCTCTAGCATCATCCTCCACAGTCAATCATGATAGGAGGTAGGCCTATTTGTTGCAGATGGTAGCCTACTCCATCTCTTCCGGTCCCTAGCATCATCCTCCACAGTCAATCATGATAGGAGGTGGGCCTATTTGTTGCAGATGGTAGCCTACTCCATCTCTTCCGGTCTCTAGCATCATCCTCCACAGTCAATCATGATAGGAAGTAGGCCTATTTGTTGCAGATGGTAGCCTACTCCATCTCTTCCGCTCTCTAGCATCATCCTCCACAGTCAATCATGGTAGGAGGTAGGCCTATTTGTTGCATATGGTAGCCTACTCCATCTCTTCCGGTCTCTAGCATCATCCTCCACAGTAAATCATGATAGGAGGTAGGCCTATTTGTTGCAGATGGTAGCCTACTCCATCTCTTCCGGTCTCTAGCATCATCCTCCACAGTCAATCATGATAGGAGGTAGGCCTAATTGTTGCAGATGGTAGCCTACTCCATCTCTTCCGGTCTCTAGCATCATCCTCCACAGTCAATCATGATAGGAGGTAGGCCTATTTGTTGCAGATGGTAGCCTACTCCATCTCTTCCGGTCTCTAGCATCATCCTCCACAGTCAATCATGATAGGAGGTAGGCCTATTTGTTGCAGATGGTAGCCTACTCCATCTCTTCCGGTCTCTAGCATCATCCTCCACAGTCAATCATGATAGGAGGTAGGCCTATTTGTTGCAGATGGTAGCCTACTCCATCTCTTCCGGTCTCTAGCATCATCCTCCACAGTCAATCATGATAGGAGGTAGGCCTATTTGCTGCAGATGGTAGCCTACTCCATCTCTTCCGGTCTCTAGCATCATCCTCCACAGTCAATCATGATAGGAGGTAGGCCTATTTGTTGCAGATGGTAGCCTACTCCATCTCTTCCGGTCTCTAGCATCATCCTCCACAGTCAATCATGATAGGAGTTAGGCCTATTTGTTGCAGATGGTAGCCTACTCCATCTCTTCCGGTCTCTAGCATCATCCTCCACAGTCAATCATGAGAGGAGGTAGGCCTATTTGTTGCAGATGGTAGCCTACTCCATCTTTTCTGGTCCCTAGCATCATCCTCCACAGTCAATCATGACAGGAGGTAGGCCTATTTGTTG
Source organism: Meconema thalassinum (assembly GCA_946902985.2). Lineage (NCBI taxonomy): Eukaryota > Metazoa > Arthropoda > Insecta > Orthoptera > Tettigoniidae > Meconema > Meconema thalassinum. The sequence goes on from OX336394.1 coordinate 416,191,134, forward strand.
CAGATGGTAGCCTACTCAATCTCTTCCGGTCTCTAGCATCATCCTCCACAGTCAATCATAATAGGAGGTAGGCCTATTTGCTGCAGATGGTAGCCTGCTCCATCTCTTCCGGTCTCTAGCATCATCCTCCACAGTCAATCATGATAGGAGGTAGGCCTATTTGTTGCAGATGGTAGCCTACTCCATCTCTTCCGGTCTCTAGCATCATCCTCCACAGTCAATCATGATAGGAGGTAGGCCTATTTGTTGCAGATGGTAGCCTACTCCATCTCTTCCGGTCTCTAGCATCATCCTCCACAGTCAATCATGATAGGAGGTAGGCCTATTTGCAGCAGATGGTAGCCTACTCCATCTCTTCCGGTCTCTAGCATCATCCTCCACAGTCAATCATGATAGGAGGTAGGCCTATTTGTTGCAGATGGTAGCCTACTCCATCTCTTCCGGTATCTAGCATCATCCTTCACAATCAATCATGATAGGAGGTAGGCCTATTTGTTACAGATGGTAACCTACTCCATCTCTTCCGGTCTCTAGCATCATCCTCCACAGTCAATCATGATAGGAGGTAGGCCTATTTGTTGCAGATGGTAGCCTACTCCATCTCTTCCGGTCTCTAGCATCATCCTCCACAGTCAATCATGATAGGAGGTAGGCCTATTTGTTGCAGATGGTAGCCTACTCCATCTCTTCCTGTCTCTAGCATCATGCTCCACAGTCAATCATGATAGGAGGTAGGCCTATTTGTTGCAGATGGTAGCCTACTCCATCTCTTCCGGTCTCTAGCATCATCCTCCACAGTCAATCATAATAGGAGGTAGGCCTATTTGTTGCAGATGGTAGCCTACTCCATCTCTTCCGGTCTCTAGCATCATCCTCCACAGTCAATCATGATAGGAGGTAGGCCTATTTGTTGCAGATGGTAGCCTACTCCATCTCTTCCGGTCTCTAGCATCATCCTCCACAGTCAATCATGATAGGAGGTAGGCCTATTTGTTGCAGATGGTAGCCTACTCCATCTCTTCCGGTCTCAAGCATCATCCTCCACAGTCAATCATGATAGGAGGTAGGCCTATTTGTTGCAGATGGTAGCCTACTCCATCTCTTCCGGTCTCTAGCATCATCCTCCACAGACAATCATGAAAGGAGGTAGGCCTATTTGTTGCAGATGGTAGCCTACTCCATCTCTTCCGGTCTCTAGCATCATCCTCCACAGTCAATCATGATAGGAGGTAGGCCTATTTGTTGCAGATGGTAGCCTACTCCATCTCTTCCGGTCTCTAGCATCATCCTCCACAGTCAATCATGATAGGAGGTAGGCCTATTTGTTGCAGATGGTAGCCTACTCCATCTCTTCCGGTCTCTAGCATCATCCTCCACAGTCAATCATGATAGGAGGTAGGCCTATTTGTTGCAGATGGTAGCCTACTCCTTTTCTTCCGGTCTCTAGCATCATCCTCCACAGTCAATCATGATAGGAGGTAGGCCTATTTGTTGCAGATGGTAGCCTACTCCATCTCTTCCGGTCTTTAGCATCATCCTCCACAGTCAATCATGATAGGAGGTAGGCCTATTTGTTGCAGATGGTAGCCTACTCCATCTCTTCCGGTCTCTAGCATCATCCTCCACAGTCAATCATGATAGGAGGTAGGCCTATTTGTTGCAGATGGTAGCCTACTCCATCTCTTCCGGTCTCTAGCATCATCCTCCACAGTCAATCATGATAGGAGGTAGGCCTATTTGTTGCAGATGGTAGCCTACTCCATCTTTTCCGGTCTCTAGCATCATCCTCCACAGTCAATCATGATAGGAGGTAGGCCTAATTGTTGCAGATGGTAGCCTACTCCATCTCTTCCGGTCTCTAGCATCATCCCCCACAGTCAATCATGATAGGAGGTAGGCCTATTTGTTGCAGATGGTAGCCTACTCCATCTCTTCCGGTCTCTAGCATCATCCTCCACAGTCAATCATGATAGGAGCTAGGCCTATTTGTTGCAGATGGTAGCCTACTCCATCTCTTCCGGTCTCTAGCATCATCCTCCACAGTCAATCATGATAGGAGGTAGGCCTATTTGTTGCAGATGGTAGCCTACTCCATCTCTTCCGGTCTCTAGCATCATCATCCACAGTCAATCATGATAGGAGGTAGGCCTATTTGTTGCAGATGGTAGCCTACTCCATCTCTTCCGGTCCCTAGCATCATCCTCCACAGTCAATCATTATAGGAGGTAGGCCTATTTGCTGCAGATGGTAGCCTACTCCATCTCTTCCGGTCTCTAGCATCATCCTCCACAGTCAATCATGATAGGAGGTAGGCCTATTTGTTGCAGATGGTAGCCTACTCCATCTCTTCCGGTCTCTAGCATCATCCTCCACAGTCAATCATGATAGGAGGTAGGCCTATTTGTTGCATATGGTAGCCTACTCCATCTCTTCCGGTCTCTAGCATCATCCTCCACAGTCAATCATGATAGGAGGTAGGTCTATTTGTTGCAGATGGTAGCCTACTCCATCTCTTCCGGTCTCTAGTATCATCCTCCACAGTCAATCATGATAGGAGGTAGGCCTATTTGTTGCAGATGGTAGCCTACTCCATCTCTTCCGGTCTCTAGCATCATCCTCCACAGTCAATCATGATAGGAGGTAGGCCTATTTGTTGCAGATGGTAGCCTACTCCATCTCTTCCGGTCTCTAGCATCATCCTCCACAGTCAATCATGATAGGAGGTAGGCCTATTTGTTGCAGATTGTAGCCTACTCCATCTCTTCCGTCTCTAGCATCATCCTCCACAGTCAATCATGATAGGAGGTAGGCCTATTTGTTGCAGATGGTAGCCTACTCCATCTCTTCCGGTCTCTAGCATCATCCTCCACAGTCAATCATGATAGGAGGTAGGCCTATTTGCTGCAGATGGTAGCCTACTCCATCTCTTCCGGGCTCTAGCATCATCCTCCACAGTCAATCATGATAGGAGGTAGGCCAATTTGTTGCAGATGGTAGCCTACTCCATCTCTTCCGGTCTCTAGCATCATCCTCCACAGTCAATCATGATAGGAGGTAGGCCTATTTGTTGCAGATGGTAGCCTACTCCATCTCTTCCGGTCTCTAGCATCATCCTCCACAGTCAATCATGATAGGAGGTAGGCCTATTTGTTGCAGATGGTAGCCTACTCCATCTCTTCCGGTCTCTAGCATCATCCTCCACAGTCAATCATGATAGGAGGTAGGCCTATTTGTTGCAGATGGTAGCCTACTCCATCTCTTCCGGTCTCTAGCATCATCCTCCACAGTCAATCATGATAGGAGGTAGGCCTATTTGTAGCAGATGGTAGCCTACTTCATCTCTTCCGGTCTCTAGCATCATCCTCCACAGTCAATCATGATAGGAGGTAGGCCTATTTGTTGCAGATGGTAGCCTACTCCATCTCTTCCGGTCTCTAGCATCATCCTCCACAGTCAATCATGATAGGAGGTAGGCCTATTTGTTGCAGATGGTAGCCTACTCCATCTCTTCCGGTCTCTAGCATCATCCTCCACAGTCAATCATGATAGGAGGTAGGCCTATTTGTTGCAGATGGTAGCCTACTCCATCTCTTCCGGTCTCTAGCATCATCCTCCACAGTCAATCATGATAGGAGGTAGGCCTATTTGTTGCAGATGGTAGCCTACTCCATCTCTTCCGGTCTCTAGCATCATCCTCCACAGACAATCATGATAGGAGGTAGGCCTATTTGTTGCAGATGGTAGCCTACTCCATCTCTTCCGGTCTCTAGCATCATCCTCCACAGTCAATCATGATAGGAGGTAGGCCTATTTGTTGCAGATGGTAGCCTACTCCATCTCTTCCGGTCTCTAGCATCATCCTCCACAGCCAATCATGATAGGAGGTAGGCCTATTTGTTGCAGATGGTAGCCTACTCCATCTCTTCCGGTCTCTAGCATCATCCTCCACAGTCAATCATGATAGGAGGTAGGCCTATTTGTTGCAGATGGTAGCCTACTCCATCTCTTCCGGTCTCTAGCATCATCCTCCACAGTCAATCATGATAGGAGGTAGGCCTATTTGTTGCAGATGGTAGCCTACTCCATCTCTTCCGGTCTCTAGCATCATCCTCCACAGTCAATCATGATAGGAGGTAGTCCTTTTTGTTGCAGATGGTAGCCTACTCCATCTCTTCCGGTCTCTAGCATCATCCTCCACAGTCAATCATAATAGGAGGTAGGCCTATTTGTTGCAGATGGTAGCCTACTCCATCTCTTCCGATCTCTAGCATCATCCTCCACAGTCAATCATGATAGGAGGTAGGCCTATTTGTTGCAGATGGTAGCCTACTCCATCTCTTCCGGTCTCTAGCATCATCCTCCACAGTCAATCATGATAGGAGGTAGGCCTATTTGTTGCAGATGGTAGCCTACTCCATCTCTTCCGGTCTCAAGCATCATCCTCCACAGTCAATCATGATAGGAGGTAGGTCTATTTGTTGCAGATGGTAGCCTACTCCATCTCTTCCGGTCTCTAGCATCATCCTCCACAGACAATCATGAAAGGAGGTAGGCCTATTTGTTGCAGATGGTAGCCTACTCCATCTCTTCCGGTCTCTAGCATCATCCTCCACAGTCAATCATGATAGGAGGTAGGCCTATTTGTTGCAGATGGTAGCCTACTCCATCTCTTCCGGTCTCTAGCATCATCCTCCACAGTCAATCATGATAGGAGGTAGGCCTATTTGTTGCAGATGGTAGCCTACTCCATCTCTTCCGGTCTCTAGCATCATCCTCCACAGTCAATCATGATAGGAGGTAGGCCTATTTGTTGCAGATGGTAGCCTACTCCTTTTCTTCCGGTCTCTAGCATCATCCTCCACAGTCAATCATGATAGGAGGTAGGCCTATTTGTTGCAGATGGTAGCCTACTCCATCTCTTCCGGTCTTTAGCATCATCCTCCACAGTCAATCATGATAGGAGGTAGGCCTATTTGTTGCAGATGGTAGCCTACTCCATCTCTTCCGGTCTCTAGCATCATCCTCCACAGTCAATCATGATAGGAGGTAGGCCTATTTGTTGCAGATGGTAGCCTACTCCATCTCTTCCGGTCTCTAGCATCATCCTCCACAGTCAATCATGATAGGAGGTAGGCCTATTTGTTGCAGATGGTAGCCTACTCCATCTTTTCCGGTCTCTAGCATCATCCTCCACAGTAAATCATGATAGGAGGTAGGCCTATTTGTTGCAGATGGTAGCCTACTCCATCTCTTCCGGTCTCTAGCATCATCCTCCACAGTCAATCATGATAGGAGGTAGGCCTAATTGTTGCAGATGGTAGCCTACTCCATCTCTTCCGGTCTCTAGCATCATCCTCCACAGTCAATCATGATAGGAGGTAGGCCTATTTGTTGCAGATGGTAGCCTACTCCATCTCTTCCGGTCTCTAGCATCATCCTCCACAGTCAATCATGATAGGAGGTAGGCCTATTTGTTGCAGATGGTAGCCTACTCCATCTCTTCCGGTCTCTAGCATCATCCTCCACAGTCAATCATGATAGGAGGTAGGCCTATTTGTTGCAGATGGTAGCCTACTCCATCTCTTCCGGTCTCTAGCATCATCCTCCACAGTCAATCATGATAGGAGGTAGGCCTATTTGCTGCAGATGGTAGCCTACTCCATCTCTTCCGGTCTCTAGCATCATCCTCCACAGTCAATCATGATAGGAGGTAGGCCTATTTGTTGCAGATGGTAGCCTACTCCATCTCTTCCGGTCTCTAGCATCATCCTCCACAGTCAATCATGATAGGAGTTAGGCCTATTTGTTGCAGATGGTAGCCTACTCCATCTCTTCCGGTCTCTAGCATCATCCTCCACAGTCAATCATGATAGGAGGTAGGCCTATTTGTTGCAGATGGTAGCCTATTCCATCTCTTCCGGTCTCTAGCATCATCCTCCACAGTCAATCATGATAGGAGGTAGGCCTATTTGTTGCAGATGGTAGCCTACTCCAACTCTTCCGGTCTCTAGCATCATCCTCCACAGTCAATCATGATAGGAAGTAGGCCTATTTGTTGCAGATGGTAGCCTACTCCATCTCTTCCGGTCCCTAGCATCATCCTCCACAGTCAATCATGATAGGAGGTAGGCCTATTTGTTGCAGATGGTAGCCTACTCCATCTCTTCCGGTCTCTAGCATCATCCTCCACAGTCAATCATGATAGGAGGTTATCCTATTTGCTGCAGATGGTAGCCTACTCCATCTCTTCCGGTCTCTAGCATCATCCTCCACAGTCAATCATGATAGGAGGTAGGCCTATTTGTTGCAGATGGTAGCCTACTCCATCTCTTCCGGTCTCTAGCATCATCCTCCACAGTCAATCATGATAGGAGGTAGGCCTATTTGTTGCAGATGGTAGCCTACTCCATCTCTTCCGGTCTCTAGCATCATCCTCCACAGTCACTCATGATAGGAGGTAGGTCTATTTGTTGCAGATGGTAGCCTACTCCATCTCTTCCGGGCTCTAGCATCATCCTCCACAGTCAATCATGATAGGAGGTAGGCCTATTAGTTGCAGATGGTAGCCTACTCCATCTCTTCCGGTCTCTAGCATCATCCTCCACAGTCAATCATGATAGGAGGTAGGCCTATTTGTTGCAGATGGTAGCCTACTCCATCTCTTCCGGTCTCTAGCATCATCCTCCACAGTCAATCATGATAGGAGGTAGGCCTATTTGTTGCAGATGGTAGCCTACTCCATCTCTTCCGATCTCTAGCATCATCCTCCACAGTCAATCATGATAGGAGGTAGGCCTATTTGCTGCAGATGGTAGCCTACTCCATCTTTTCCGGTCTCAAGCATCATCCTCCACAGTCAATCATGATAGGAGGTAGGCCTATTTGCTGCAGAAGGTAGCCTACTCCATCTCTTCTGGTCTCTAGCATCATCCTCCACAGTCAATCATGATAGGAGGTAGGCCTATTTGTTGCAGATGGTAGCCTACTCCATCTCTTCCGGTCTCTAGCATCATCCTCCACAGTCAATCATGATAGGAGGTAGGCCTATTTGCTGCAGATGGTAGCCTACTCCATCTCTTCCGGTCTCTAGCATCATCCTCCACAGTCAATCATGATAGGACGTAGGCCTATTTGCTGCAGATGGTAGCCTACTCCATCTCTTCCGGTCTCTAGCATCATCCTCCATCGTCAATCATGAGAGGAGGTAGGCCTATTTGTTGCAGATGGTAGCCTACTCCATCTCTTTCGGTCTCTAGCATCATCCTCCACAGTCAATCATGATAGGAGGTAGGACTATTTGTTGCAGATGGTAGCCTACTCCATCTCTTCCGGTCTCTAGCATCATCCTCCACAGACAATCATGATAGGAGGTAGGCCTATTTGTTGCAGATGGTAGCCTACTCCATCTCTTCCGGTCTCTAGCATCATCCTCCACAGTCAATCATGATAGGAGGTAGGCCTATTTGTTGCAGATGGTAGCCTACTCCATCTCTTCCGGTCTCTAGCATCATCCTCCACAGTCAATCATAATAGGAGGTAGGCCTATTTGTTGCAGATGGTAGCCTACTCCATCTCTTCCGGTCTCTAGCATCATCCTCCACAGTCAATCATGATAGGAGATAGGCCTATTTGTTGCAGATGGTAGGCTACTCCATCTCTTCCGGTCTCTAGCATCATCCTCCACAGTCAATCATGATAGGAGGTATGCCTATTTGCTGCAGAAGGTAGCCTACTCCATCCCTTCCGGTCTCTAGCATCATCCTCCACAGTCAATCATGATAGGAGGTAGGCCTATTTGCTGCAGATGGTAGCCTACTCCATCTCTTCAGGTCTCTAGCATCATCCTCCACCGTCAATCAAGAGAGGAGGTAGGCCTATTTGTTGCAGATGGTAGCCTACTCCATCTCTTCCGGTCTCTAGCATCATCCTCCACAGTCAATCATGATAGGAGGTAGGACTATTTGTTGCAGATGGTAGCCTACTCCATCTCTTCCGGTCTCTAGCATCATCCTCCACAGTCAATCATGATAGGAGGTAGGCCTATTTGTTGCAGATGGTAGCCTACTCCATCTCTTCCGGTCTCTAGCATCATCCTCCTCAGTCAATCATGATAGGAGGTAGGCCTATTTGTTGCAGATGGTAGCCTATTCCATCTCTTCCGGTCTCTAGCATCATCCTCCACAGTCAATCATGATAGGAGGTAGGCCTATTTGTTGCAGATGTTAGCCTACTCCATCTCTTCCGGTCTCTAGCATCATCCTCCACAGTCAATCATGATAGGAGGTAGGCCTATTTGTTGCAGATGGTAGCCTACTCCATCTCTTCCGGTCTCTAGCATCATCCTCCACAGTCAATCATGATAGGAGGTAGGCCTATTTGTTGCAGATGGTAGGCTACTCCATCTCTTCCGGTCTCTAGCATCATCCTCCACAGTCAATCATGAGAGGAGGTAGGCCTATTTGTTGCAGATGGTAGCCTACTCCATCTCTTCCGGTCTCTAGCATCATCCTCCACAGTCAATCATGATAGGAGGTAGGCCTATTTGTTGCAGATGGTAGCCTACTCCATCTCTTCCGGTCTCTAGCATCATCCTCCACAGTCAATCATGATAGGAGGTAGGCCTATTTGTTGCAGATGGTAGCCTACTCCATCTCTTCCGGTCTCTAGCATCATCCTCCACAGTCAATCATGATAGGAGGTAGGCCTATTTGATGCAGATGGTAGCCTACTCCATCTCTTCCGGTCTCTAGCATCATCCTCCACAGTCAATCATGATAGGAGGTAGGCCTATTTGTTGCAGATGGTAGCCTACTCCATCTCTTCCGGTCTCTAGCATCATCCTCCACAGTCAATCATGATAGGAGGTAGGCCTATTTGCTGCAGATGGTAGCCTACTCCATCCCTTCCGGGTTCTAGCATAATCCTCCACAGTCAGTCATGATAGGAAGTAGGCCTATTTGTTGCAGATGGTAGCCTACTCAATCTCTTCCGGTCTCTAGCATCATCCTCCACAGTCAATCATGATAGGAGGTAGGCCTATTTGTTGCAGATGGTAGCCTACTCCATCTCTTCCGGTCTCTAGCATCATCCTCCACAGTCAATCATGATAGGAGGTAGGCCTATTTGTTGCAGATGGTAGCCTACTCCATCTCTTCCGGTCTCTAGCATCATCCTCCACAGTCAATCATGATAGGAGGTAGGCCTATTTGTTGCAGATGGTAGCCTACTCCATCTCTTCCGGTCTCTAGCATCATCCTCCACAGTCAATCATGATAGGAGGTTATCCTATTTGCTGCAGATGGTAGCCTACTCCATCTCTTCCGGTCTCTAGCATCATCCTCCACAGTCAATCATGATAGGAGGTAGGCCTATTTGTTACAGATGGTAGCCTACTCCATCTCTTCCGGTCTCTAGCATCATCCTCCACAGTCAATCATGATAGGAGGTAGGCCTATTTGTTGCAGATGGTAGCCTACTCCATCTCTTCCGGTCTCTAGCATCATCCTCCACAGTCAATCATGATAGGAGGTAGGTCTATTTGTTGCAGATGGTAGCCTACTCCATCTCTTCCGGGCTCTAGCATCATCCTCCACAGTCAATCATGATAGGAGGTAGGCCTATTTGTTGCAGATGGTAGCCTACTCCATCTCTTCCGGTCTCTAGCATCATCCTCCACAGTCAATCATGATAGGAGGTAGGCCTATTTGTTGCAGATGGTAGCCTACTCCATCTCTACCGGTCTCTAGCATCCTCCTCCACAGTCAATCATGATAGGAGGTAGGCCTATTTGTTGCAGATGGTAGCCTACTCCATCTCTTCCGATCTCTAGCATCATCCTCCACAGTCAATCATGATAGGAGGTAGGCCTATTTGCTGCAGATGGTAGCCTACTCCATCTCTTCCGGTCTCTAGCATCATCCTCCACAGTTAATCATGATAGGAGGTAGGCCTATTTGCTGCAGATGGTAGCCTACTCCATCTCTTCCGGTCTCTAGCATCATCCTCCACAGTCAATCATGATAGGAGGTAGGCCTATTTGTTGCAGATGGTAGCCTACTCCATCTCTTCCGGTCTCTAGCATCATCCTCCACAGTCAATCATGATAGGAGGTAGGCCTATTTGTTGCATATGGTAGCCTACTCCATCTCTTCCGGTCTCTAGCATCATCCTCCACAGTCAATCATGATAGGAGGTAGGCCTATTTGTTGCAGATGGTATACTACTCCATCTCTTCCGGTCTCTAGCATCATCCTCCACAGTCAATCATGATAGGAGGTAGGCCTATTTGTTGCAGATGGTAGCCTACTCCATCTCTTCCGGTCTCTAGCATCATCCTCCACAGTCAATCATGATAGGAGGTAGGCCTATTTGTTGCAGATGGTAGCCTACTCCATCTCTTCCGGTCTCTAGCATCATCCTCCACAGTCAATCATGATAGGAGGTAGGCCTATTTGTTGCAGATGGTAGCCTACTCCATCTCTTCCGGTCTCTAGCATCATCCTCCACAGTCAATCATGATAGGAGGTTATCCTATTTGCTGCAGATGGTAGCCTACTCCATCTCTTCCGGTCTCTAGCATCATCCTCCACAGTCAATCATGATAGGAGGTAGGCCTATTTGTTGCAGATGGTAGCCTACTCCATCTCTTCCGGTCTCTAGCATCATCCTCCACAGTCAATCATGATAGGAGGTAGGCCTATTTGTTGCAGATGGTAGCCTACTCCATCTCTTCCGGTCTCTAGCATCATCCTCCACAGTCAATCATGATAGGAGGTAGGTCTATTTGTTGCAGATGGTAGCCTACTCCATCCCTTCCGGGTTCTAGCATCATCCTCCACAGTCAGTCATGATAGGAAGTAGGCCTATTTGTTGCAGATGGTAGCCTACTCAATCTCTTCCGGTCTCTAGCATCATCCTCCACAGTCAATCATGATAGGAGGTAGGCCTATTTGTTGCAGATGGTAGCCTACTCCATCTCTTCCGGTCTCTAGCATCATCCTCCACAGTCAATCATGATAGGAGGTAGGCCTATTTGTTGCAGATGGTAGCCTACTCCATCTCTTCCGGTCTCTAGCATCATCCTCCACAGTCAATCATGATAGGAGGTAGGCCTATTTGTTGCAGATGGTAGCCTACTCCATCTCTTCCGGTCTCTAGCATCATCCTCCACAGTCAATCATGATAGGAGGTTATCCTATTTGCTGCAGATGGTAGCCTACTCCATCTCTTCCGGTCTCTAGCATCATCCTCCACAGTCAATCATGATAGGAGGTAGGCCTATTTGTTGCAGATGGTAGCCTACTCCATCTCTTCCGGTCTCTAGCATCATCCTCCACAGTCAATCATGATAGGAGGTAGGCCTATTTGTTGCAGATGGTAGCCTACTCCATCTCTTCCGGTCTCTAGCATCATCCTCCACAGTCAATCATGATAGGAGGTAGGCCTATTTGTTGCAGATGGTAGCCTACTCCATCTCTTCCGGTCTCTAGCATCATCCTCCACAGTCAATCATGATAGGAGGTAGGCCTATTTGTTGCAGATGGTAGCCTACTCCATCTCTTCCGGTCTCTAGCATCATCCTCCACAGTCAATCATGATAGGAGGTAGGCCTGTTGCAGATGGTAGCCTACTCCATCTCTTCCGGTCTCTAGCATCATCCTCCACAGTCAATCATATTAGGAGGTTATCCTATTTGCTGCAGATTGTAGCCTACTCCATCTCTTCCGGTCTCTAGCATCATCCTCCACAGTCAATCATGATAGGAGGTAGGCCTATTTGTTGCAGATGGTAGCCTACTCCATCTCTTCCGGTCTCTAGCATCATCCTCCACAGTCAATCATGATAGGAGGTAGGCCTATTTGTAGCAGATGGTAGCCTACTCCATCTCTTCCGGTCTCTAGCATCATCCTCAACAGTCAATCATGATAGGAGGTAGGCCTATTTGTTGCAGATGGTAGCCTACTCCATCTCTTCCGGTCTCTAGCATCATCCTCCACAGTCAATCATGATAGGAGGTAGGCCTATTTGTTGCAGATGGTAGCCTACTCCATCTCTTCCGGTCTCTAGCATCATCCTCCACAGTCAATCATGATAGGAGGTAGGCCTATTTGTTGCAGATGGTAGCCTACTCCATCTCTTCCGGTCTCTAGCATCATCCTCCACAGCCAATCATGATAGGAGGTAGGCCTATTTGTTGCAGATGGTAGCCTACTCCATCTCTTCCGGTCTCTAGCATCATCCTCCACAGTCAATCATGATAGGAGGTAGGCCTATTTGATGCAGATGGTAGCCTACTCCATCTCTTCCGGTCTCTAGCATCATCCTCCACAGTCAATCATGATAGGAGGTAGGCCTATTTGTTGCAGATGGTAGCCTACTCCATCTCTTCCGGTCTCTAGCATCATCCTCCACAGTCAATCATGATAGGAGGTAGGCCTATTTGTTGCAGATGGTAGCCTACTCCATCTCTTCCGGTCTCTAGCATCATCCTCCACAGTCAATCATGATAGGAGGTAGGCCTATTTGCTGCAGATGGTAGCCTACTCCACCTCTTCCGGTCTCTAGCATCATCCTCCACAGTCAATCATGATAGGAGGTAGGCCTATTTGTTGCAGATGATAGCCTACTCCATCTCTTCCGGTCTCTAGCATCATCCTCCACAGTCAATCATGATAGGAGGTAGGCCTATTTGCTGCAGATGGTAGCCTACTCCATCTCTTCCGGTCTCTAGCATCATCCTCCACAGTCAATCATGATAGGAGGTAGGCCTATTTGTTGCAGATGGTAGCCTACTCCATCTCTTCCGGTCTCTAGCATCATCCTCCACAGTCAATCATGATAGGAGGTAGGCCTATTTGTTGCAGATGGCAGCCTACTCCATCTCTTCCGGTCTCTAGCATCATTCTCCACAGTCAATCATGATAGGAGGTAGGCCTATTTGTTGCAGATGGTAGCCTACTCCATCTCTTCCGGTCTCTAGTATCATCCTCCACAGTCAATCATGATAGGAGGTAGGCCTATTTGTTGCAGATGGTAGCCTACTCCATCTCTTCCGGTCTCTAGCATCATCCTCCACAGTCAATCATGATAGGAGGTAGGCCTATTTGTTGCAGATGGTAGCCTACTCCATCTCTTCCGGTCTCTAGCATCATCCTCCACAGTCAATCATGATAGGAGGTAGGCCTATTTGTTGCAGATGGTAGCCTACTCCATCTCTTCCGGTCTCTAGCATCATCCTCCACAGTCAATCATGATAGGAGGTAGGCCTATTTGTTGCAGATGGTAGCCTACTCCATCTCTTCCGGTCTCCTGCATCATCCTCCACAGTCAATCATGATAGGAGGTAGGCCTATTTGTTGCAGATGGTAGCCTACTCCATCTCTTCCGGTCTCTAGCATCATCCTCCAGAGTCAATCATGATAGGAGGTAGGCCTATTTGTTGCAGATGGTAGCCTACTCCATCTCTTCCGGTCTCTAGCATCATCTTCCACAGTCAATCATGATAGGAGGTTGGCCTATTTGTTGCAGATGGTAGCCTACTCCATCTCTTCCGGTCTCTAGCATCATCCTCCACAGTCAATCATGATAGGAGGTAGGCCTATTTGTTGCAGATGGTAGCCTACTCCATCTCTTCCGGTCTCTAGCATCATCCTCCACAGTCAATCATGATAGGAGGTAGGCCTATTTGTTGCAGATGGTAGCCTACTCCATCTCTTCCGGTCTCTAGCATCATCCTCCACAGTCAATCATGATAGGAGGTAGGCCTATTTGTTGCAGATGGTAGCCTACTCCATCTCTTCCGGTCTCTAGCATCATCCTCCACAGTCAATCATGATAGGAGGTAGGCCTATTTGTTGCAGATGGTAGCCTACTCCATCTCTTCCGGTCTCTAGCATCATCCTCCACAGTCAATCATGATAGGAGGTAGGCCTATTTGTTGCAGATGGTAGCCTACTCCATCTCTTCCGGTCTCTAGCATCATCCTCCACAGTCAATCATGATAGGAGGTAGGCCTATTTGTTGCAGATGGTAGCCTACTCCATCTCTTCCGGTCTCTGGCATCATCCTCCACAATCAATCATGATAGGAGGTAGGCCTATTTGTTGCAGATGGTAGCCTACTCCATCTCTTCCGGTCTCTAGCATCATCCTCCACAGTCAATCATGATAGGAGGTAGGCCTATTTGTTGCAGATGGTAGCCTACTCCATCTCTTCCGGTCTCTAGCATCATCCTCCACAGTCAATCATGATAGGAGGTAGGCCTATTTGTTGCAGATGGTAACCTACTCCATCTCTTCCGGTCTCTAGCATCATCCTCCACAGTCAATCATGATAGGAGGTAGGCCTATTTGTTGCAGATGGTAGCCTACTCCGTCTCTTCCGGTCTCTAGCATCATCCTCCACAGTCAATCATGATAGGAGGTAGGTCTATTTGTTGCAGATGGTAGCCTACTCCATCTCTTCCGGTCTCTAGCATCATCCTCCACAGTCAATCATGATAGGAGGTAGGCCTGTTGCAGATGGTAGCCTACTCCATCTCTTCCGGTCTCTAGCATCATCCTCCACAGTCAATCATGATAGGAGGTATGCCTATTTGCTGCAGATGGTAGCCTACTCCATCCCTTCCGGTCTCTAGCATCATCCTCCACAGTCAATCATGATAGGAAGTAGGCCTATTTGTTGCAGATGGTAGCCTACTCCATCTCTTCCGGTCTCTAGCATCATCCTCCACAGTCAATCATGATAGCAGGTAGGCCTATTTGTTGCATATGGTAGCCTACTCCATCTCTTCCGCTCTCTAGCATCATCCTCCACAGTCAATCATGATAGGAGGTAGGCCTATTTGCAGCAGATGGTAGCCTCCTCCATCTCTTCCGGTCTCTAGCATCATCCTCCACAGTCAATCATGATAGGAGGTAGGCCTATTTGTTGCAGATGGTAGCCTACTCCATCTCTTCCGGTCTCTAGCATCATACTCCACAATCAATCATGATAGGAGGTAGGCCTATTTGTTGCAGATGGTAGCCTACTCCATCTCTTCCGGCCTCTAGCATCATCCTCCACAGTCAATCATGATAGGAGGTAGGCCTATTTGTTGCAGATGGTAGCCTACTCCATCTCTTCCGGTCTCTAGCATCATCCTCCACAGTCAATCATGATAGGAGGTAGGCCTATTTGTTGCAGATGGTAGCCTACTCCATCTCTTCCGCTCTCTAGCATCATCCTCCACAGTCAATCATGATAGGAGGTAGGCCTATTTGTTGCAGATGGTAGCCTACTCCATCTCTTCCGGTCTCTAGCATCATCCTCCACAGTCAATCATAATAGGAGGTAGGCCTATTTGTTGCAGATGGTAGCCTACTCCATCTCTTCCGGTCTCTAGCATCATCCTCCACAGTCAATCATGATAGGAGGTAGGCCTATTTGTTGCAGATGGTAGCCTACTCCATCTCTTCCGGTCTCTAGCATCATCCTCCACAGTCAATCATGATAGGAGGTAGGCCTATTTGTTGCAGATGGTAGCCTACTCCATCTCTTCCGGTCTCAAGCATCATCCTCCACAGTCAATCATGATAGGAGGTAGGCCTATTTGTTGCAGATGGTAGCCTACTCCATCTCTTCCGGTCTCTAGCATCATCCTCCACAGACAATCATGATAGGAGGTAGGCCCATTTGTTGCAGATGGTAGCCTACTCCATCTCTTCCGGTCTCTAGCATCATCCTCCACAGTCAATCATGATAGGAGGTAGGCCTATTTGTTGCAGATGGTAGCCTACTCCATCTCTTCCGGTCTCTAGCTTCATCCTCCACAGTCAATCATGATAGGAGGTAGGCCTATTTGTTGCAGATGGTAGCCTACTCCATCTCTTCCGGTCTCTAGCATCATCCTCCAGAGTCAATAATGATAGGAGGTAGGCCTATTTGTTGCAGATGGTAGCCTACTCCATCTCTTCCGGTCTCTAGCATCATCCTCCACAGTCAATCATGATAGGAGGTAGGCCTATTTGTTGCAGATGGTAGCCTACTCCATCTCTTCCGGTCTCTAGCATCATCCTCCACAGTCAATCATGATAGGAGGTAGGCCTATTTGTTGCAGATGGTAGCCTACTCCATCTCTTCCGGTCTCTAGCATCATCCTCCACAGTCAATCATGATAGGAGGTAGGCCTATTTGTTGCAGATGGTAGCCTACTCCATCTCTTCCGGTCTCTAGCATCATCCTCCACAGTCAATCATGATAGGAGGTAGGCCTATTTGTTGCAGATGGTAGCCTACTCCATCTTTTCCGGTCTCTAGCATCATCCTCCACAGTCAATCATGATAGGAGGTAGGCCTAATTGTTGCAGATGGTAGCCTACTCCATCTCTTCCGGTCTCTAGCATCATCCTCCACAGTCAATCATGATAGGAGGTAGGCCTATTTGTTGCAGATGGTAGCCTACTCCATCTCTTCCGGTCTCTAGCATCATCCTCCACAGTCAATCATGATAGGAGGTAGGCCTATTTGTTGCAGATGGTAGCCTACTCCATCTCTTCCGGTCTCTAGCATCATCCTCCACAGTCAATCATGATAGGAGGTAGGCCTATTTGTTGCAGATGGTAGCCTACTCCATCTCTTCAGGTCTCTAGCATCATCATCCACAGTCAATCATGATAGGAGGTAGGCCTATTTGTTGCAGATGGTAGCCTTCTCCATCTCTTCCGGTCCCTAGCATCATCCTCCACAGTCAATCATTATAGGAGGTAGGCCTATTTGCTGCAGATGGTAGCCTACTCCATCTCTTCCGGTCTCTAGCATCATCCTCCACAGTCAATCATGATAGGAGGTAGGCCTATTTGTTGCAGATGGTAGCCTACTCCATCTCTTCCGGTCTCTAGCATCATCCTCCACAGTCAATCATGATAGGAGGTAGGCCAATTTGTTGCATATGTTAGCCTACTCCATCTCTTCCGGTCTCTAGCATCATCCTCCACAGTCAATCATGATAGGAGGTAGGCCTATTTGTTGCAGATGGTAGCCTACTCCATCTCTTCCGGTCTCTAGCATCATCCTCCACAGTCAATCATGATAGGAGGTAGGCCTATTTGTTGCAGATGGTAGCCTACTCCATCTCTTCCGGTCTCTAGCATCATCCTCCACAGTCAATCATGATAGGAGGTAGGCCTATTTGTTGCAGATGGTAGCCTACTCCATCTCTTCCGGTCTCTAGCATCATCCTCCACAGTCAATCATGATAGGAGGTAGGCCTATTTGTTGCAGATGGTAGCCTACTCCATCTCTTCCGGTCTCTAGCATCATCCTCACAGTCAATCATGATAGGAGGTAGGCCTATTTGTTGCAGATGGTAGCCTACTCCATCTCTTCCGGTCTCTAGCATCATCATCCACAGTCAATCATGATAGGAGGTAGGCCTATTTGTTGCAGATGGTAGCCTTCTCCATCTCTTCCGGTCCCTAGCATCATTCTCCACAGTCAATCATTATAGGAGGTAGGCCTATTTGCTGCAGATGGTAGCCTACTCCATCTCTTCCGGTCTCTAGCATCATCCTCCACAGTCAATCATGATAGGAGGTAGGCCTATTTGTTGCAGATGGTAGCCTACTCCATCTCTTCCGGTCTTTAGCATCATCCTCCACAGTCAATCATGATAGGAGGTAGGCCTATTTGTTGCAGATGGCAGCCTACTCCATCTCTTCCGGTCTCTAGCATCATTCTCCACAGTCAATCATGATAGGAGGTAGGCCTATTTGTTGCAGATGGTAGCCTACTCCATCTCTTCCGGTCTCTAGTATCATCCTCCACAGTCAATCATGATAGGAGGTAGGCCTATTTGTTGCAGATGGTAGCCTACTCCAACTCTTCCGGTCTCTAGCATCATCCTCCACAGTCAATCATGATAGGAGGTAGGCCTATTTGTTGCAGATGGTAGCCTACTCCATCTCTTCCGGTCTCTAGCATCATCCTCCACAGTCAATCATGATAGGAGGTTGGCCTATTTGTTGCAGATGGTAGCCTACTCCATCTCTTCCGGTCTCTAGCATCATCCTCCACAGTCAATCATGATAGGAGGTAGGCCTATTTGTTGCAGATGGTAGCCTACTCCATCTCTTCCGGTCTCCTGCATCATCCTCCACAGTCAATCATGATAGGAGGTAGGCCTATTTGTTGCAGATGGTAGCCTACTCCATCTCTTCCGGTCTCTAGCATCATCCTCCAGAGTCAATCATGATAGGAGGTAGGCCTATTTGTTGCAGATGGTAGCCTACTCCATCTCTTCCGGTCTCTAGCATCATCTTCCACAGTCAATCATGATAGGAGGTTGGCCTATTTGTTGCAGATGGTAGCCTACTCCATCTCTTCCGGTCTCTAGCATCATCCTCCACAGTCAATCATGATAGGAGGTAGGCCTATTTGTTGCAGATGGTAGCCTACTCCATCTCTTCCGGTCTCTAGCATCATCCTCCACAGTCAATCATGATAGGAGGTAGGCCTATTTGTTGCAGATGGTAGCCTACTCCATCTCTTCCGGTCTCTAGCATCATCCTCCACAGTCAATCATGATAGGAGGTAGGCCTATTTGTTGCAGATGGTAGCCTACTCCATCTCTTCCGGTCTCTAGCATCATCCTCCACAGTCAATCATGATAGGAGGTAGGCCTATTTGTTGCAGATGGTAGCCTACTCCATCTCTTCCGGTCTCTAGTATCATCCTCCACAGTCAATCATGATAGGAGGTAGGCCTATTTGTTGCAGATGGTAGCCTACTCCATCTCTTCCGGTCTCTAGCATCATCCTCCACAGTCAATCATGATAGGAGGTAGGCCTATTTGTTGCAGATGGTAGCCTACTCCATCTCTTCCGGTCTCTGGCATCATCCTCCACAATCAATCATGATAGGAGGTAGGCCTATTTGTTGCAGATGGTAGCCTACTCCATCTCTTCCGGTCTCTAGCATCATCCTCCACAGTCAATCATGATAGGAGGTAGGCCTATTTGTTGCAGATGGTAGCCTACTCCATCTCTTCCGGTCTCTAGCATCATCCTCCACAGTCAATCATGATAGGAGGTAGGCCTATTTGTTGCAGATGGTAACCTACTCCATCTCTTCCGGTCTCTAGCATCATCCTCCACAGTCAATCATGATAGGAGGTAGGCCTATTTGTTGCAGATGGTAGCCTACTCCGTCTCTTCCGGTCTCTAGCATCATCCTCCACAGTCAATCATGATAGGAGGTAGGTCTATTTGTTGCAGATGGTAGCCTACTCCATCTCTTCCGGTCTCTAGCATCATCCTCCACAGTCAATCATGATAGGAGGTAGGCCTGTTGCAGATGGTAGCCTACTCCATCTCTTCCGGTCTCTAGCATCATCCTCCACAGTCAATCATGATAGGAGGTATGCCTATTTGCTGCAGATGGTAGCCTACTCCATCCCTTCCGGTCTCTAGCATCATCCTCCACAGTCAATCATGATAGGAGGTAGGCCTATTTGTTGCAGATGGTAGCCTACTCCATCTCTTCCGGTCTCTAGCATCATCCTCCACAGTCAATCATGATAGCAGGTAGGCCTATTTGTTGCATATGGTAGCCTACTCCATCTCTTCCGGTCTCTAGCATCATCCTCCACAGTCAATCATGATAGGAGGTAGGCCTATTTGTTGCAGATGGTAGCCTACTCCATCTCTTCCGGTCTCTAGCATCATCCTCCACAGTCAACCATGATAGGAGGTAGGCCTAATTGTTGCAGATGGTAGCCTACTCCATCTCTTCCGGTCTCTAGCATCATCCTCCACAGTCAATCATGATAGGAGGTAGGCCTATTTGTTGCAGATGGTAGCCTACTCCATCTCTTCCGGTCTCTAGCATCATCCTCCACAGTCAATCATGATAGGAGGTAGGCCTATTTGTTGCAGATGGTAGCCTACTCCATCTCTTCCGGTCTCTAGCATCATCCTCCACAGTCAATCATGATAGGAGGTAGGCCTATTTGTTGCAGATGGTAGCCTACTCCATCTCTTCCGGTCTCTAGCATCATCCTCCACAGTCAATCATGATATGAGGTAGGCCTATTTGTTGCAGATGGTAGCCTACTCCATCTCTTCCGGTCTCTAGCATCATCCTCCACAGTCAATCATGATAGGAGGTAGGCCTATTTGCTGCAGATGGTAGCCTACTCCATCTCTTCCGGTCTCTAGCATCATCCTCCACAGTCAATCATGATAGGAGGTAGGCCTATTTGTTGCAGATGGTAGCCTACTCCATCTCCTCCGGTCTCTAGCATCATCCTCCACAGTCAATCATGATAGGAGGTAGGCCTATTTGTTGCAGATGGTAGCCTACTCCATCTCTTCCGGTCTCTAGCATCATCCTCCACAGTCAATCATGATAGGAGGTAGGCCTATTTGTTGCAGATGGTAGCCTACTCCATCTCTTCCGGTCTCTAGCATCATCCTCCACAGTCAATCATGATAGGAGGTAGGCCTATTTGTTGCAGATGGTAGCCTACTCCATCTCTTCCGGTCTCTAGCATCATCCTCCACAGTCAATCATGATAGGAGGTAGGCCTATTTGTTGCAGATGGTAGCCTACTCCATCTCTTCCGTTCTCTAGCATCATCCTCCACAGTCAATCATGATAGGAGGTTATCCTATTTGCTGCAGATGGTAGCCTACTCCATCTCTTTCGGTCTCTAGCATCATCCTCCACAGTCAATCATGAGAGGAGGTAGGCCTATTTGTTGCAGATGGTAGCCTACTCCATCTTTTCTGGTCCCTAGCATCATCTTCCACAGTCAATCATGACAGGAGGTAGGCCTATTTGTTGCAGATGGTAGCCTACTCAATCTCTTCCGGTCTCTAGCATCATCCTCCACAGTCAATCATGATAGGAGGTAGGCCTATTTGCTGCAGATGGTAGCCTGCTCCATCTCTTCCGGTCTCTAGCATCATCCTCCACAGTCAATCATGATAGGAGGTAGGCCTATTTGTTGCAGATGGTAGCCTACTCCATCTCTTCCGGTCTCTAGCATCATCCTCCACAGTCAATCATGATAGGAGGTAGGCCTATTTGTTGCAGATGGTAGCCTACTCCATCTCTTCCGGTCTCTAGCATCATCCTCCACAGTCAATCATGATAGGAGGTAGGCCTATTTGCAGCAGATGGTAGCCTACTCCATCTCTTCCGGTCTCTAGCATCATCCTCCACAGTCAATCATGATAGGAGGTAGGCCTATTTGTTGCAGATGGTAGCCTACTCCATCTCTTCCGGTCTCTAGCATCATACTCCACAATCAATCATGATAGGAGGTAGGCCTATTTGTTGCAGATGGTAGCCTACTCCATCTCTTCCGGTCTCTAGCATCATCCTCCACAGTCAATCATGATAGGAGGTAGGCCTATTTGTTGCAGATGGTAGCCTACTCCATCTCTTCCGGTCTCTAGCATCATCCTCCACAGTCAATCATGATAGGAGGTAGGCCTATTTGTTGCAGATGGTAGCCTACTCCATCTCTTCCGCTCTCTAGCATCATCCTCCACAGTCAATCATGATAGGAGGTAGGCCTATTTGTTGCAGATGGTAGCCTACTCCATCTCTTCCGGTCTCTAGCATCTTCCTCCACAGTCAATCATAATAGGAGGTAGGCCTATTTGTTGCAGATGGTAGCCTACTCCATCTCTTCCGGTCTCTAGCATCATCCTCCACAGTCAATCATGATAGGAGGTAGGCCTATTTGTTGCAGATGGTAGCCTACTCCATCTCTTCCGGTCTCTAGCATCATCCTCCACAGTCAATCATGATAGGAGGTAGGCCTATTTGTTGCAGATGGTAGCCTACTCCATCTCTTCCGGTCTCAAGCATCATCCTCCACAGTCAATCATGATAGGAGGTAGGCCTATTTGTTGCAGATGGTAGCCTACTCCATCTCTTCCGGTCTCTAGCATCATCCTCCACAGACAATCATGATAGGAGGTAGGCCCATTTGTTGCAGATGGTAGCCTACTCCATCTCTTCCGGTCTCTAGCATCATCCTCCACAGTCAATCATGATAGGAGGTAGGCCTATTTGTTGCAGATGGTAGCCTACTCCATCTCTTCCGGTCTCTAGCTTCATCCTCCACAGTCAATCATGATAGGAGGTAGGCCTATTTGTTGCAGATGGTAGCCTACTCCATCTCTTCCGGTCTCTAGCATCATCCTCCAGAGTCAATAATGATAGGAGGTAGGCCTATTTGTTGCAGATGGTAGCCTACTCCATCTCTTCCGGTCTCTAGCATCATCCTCCACAGTCAATCATGATAGGAGGTAGGCCTATTTGTTGCAGATGGTAGCCTACTCCATCTCTTCCGGTCTCTAGCATCATCCTCCACAGTCAATCATGATAGGAGGTAGGCCTATTTGTTGCAGATGGTAGCCTACTCCATCTCTTCCGGTCTCTAGCATCATCCTCCACAGTCAATCATGATAGGAGGTAGGCCTATTTGTTGCAGATGGTAGCCTACTCCATCTCTTCCGGTCTCTAGCATCATCCTCCACAGTCAATCATGATAGGAGGTAGGCCTATTTGTTGCAGATGGTAGCCTACTCCATCTTTTCCGGTCTCTAGCATCATCCTCCACAGTCAATCATGATAGGAGGTAGGCCTAATTGTTGCAGATGGTAGCCTACTCCATCTCTTCCGGTCTCTAGCATCATCCTCCACAGTCAATCATGATAGGAGGTAGGCCTATTTGTTGCAGATGGTAGCCTACTCCATCTCTTCCGGTCTCTAGCATCATCCTCCACAGTCAATCATGATAGGAGGTAGGCCTATTTGTTGCAGATGGTAGCCTACTCCATCTCTTCCGGTCTCTAGCATCATCCTCCACAGTCAATCATGATAGGAGGCAGGCCTATTTGTTGCAGATGGTAGCCTACTCCATCTCTTCCGGTCTCTAGCATCATCATCCACAGTCAATCATGATAGGAGGTAGGCCTATTTGTTGCAGATGGTAGCCTTCTCCATCTCTTCCGGTCCCTAGCATCATCCTCCACAGTCAATCATTATAGGAGGTAGGCCTATTTGCTGCAGATGGTAGCCTACTCCATCTCTTCCGGTCTCTAGCATCATCCTCCACAGTCAATCATGATAGGAGGTAGGCCTATTTGTTGCAGATGGTAGCCTACTCCATCTCTTCCGGTCTCTAGCATCATCCTCCACAGTCAATCATGATAGGAGGTAGGCCTATTTGTTGCAGATGGTAGCCTACTCCATCTCTTCCGTTCTCTAGCATCATCCTCCACAGTCAATCATGATAGGAGGTAGGCCTATTTGTTGCAGATGGTAGCCTTCTCCATCTCTTCCGGTCCCTAGCATCATCCTCCACAGTCAATCATTATAGGAGGTAGGCCTATTTGCTGCAGCTGGTAGCCTACTCCATCTCTTCCGGTCTCTAGCATCATCCTCCACAGTCAATCATGATAGGAGGTTGGCCTATTTGTTGCAGATGGTAGCCTACTCCATCTCTTCCGGTCTCTAGCATCATCCTCCACAGTCAATCATGATAGGAGGTAGGCCTATTTGTTGCAGATGGTAGCCTACTCCATCTCTTCCGGTCTCTAGCATCATCCTCCACAGTCAATCATGATAGGAGGTAGGCCTATTTGTTGCAGATGGTAGCCTACTCCATCTCTTCCGGTCTCTAGCATCATCCTCCACAGTCAATCATGATAGGAGGTAGGCCTATTTGTTGCAGATGGTAGCCTACTCCATCTCTTCCGGTCTCTAGCATCATCCTCCACAGTCAATCATGATAGGAGGTAGGCCTATTTGTTGCAGATGGTAGCCTACTCCATCTCTTCCGGTCTCTAGTATCATCCTCCACAGTCAATCATGATAGGAGGTAGGCCTATTTGTTGCAGATGGTAGCCTACTCCATCTCTTCCGGTCTCTAGCATCATCCTCCACAGTCAATCATGATAGGAGGTAGGCCTATTTGTTGCAGATGGTAGCCTACTCCATCTCTTCCGGTCTCTGGCATCATCCTCCACAATCAATCATGATAGGAGGTAGGCCTATTTGTTGCAGATGGTAGCCTACTCCATCTCTTCCGGTCTCTAGCATCATCCTCCACAGTCAATCATGATAGGAGGTAGGCCTATTTGTTGCAGATGGTAGCCTACTCCATCTCTTCCGGTCTCTAGCATCATCCTCCACAGTCAATCATGATAGGAGGTAGGCCTATTTGTTGCAGATGGTAACCTACTCCATCTATTCCGGTCTCTAGCATCATCCTCCACAGTCAATCATGATAGGAGGTAGGCCTATTTGTTGCAGATGGTAGCCTACTCCGTCTCTTCCGGTCTCTAGCATCATCCTCCACAGTCAATCATGATAGGAGGTAGGTCTATTTGTTGCAGATGGTAGCCTACTCCATCTCTTCCGGTCTCTAGCATCATCCTCCACAGTCAATCATGATAGGAGGTAGGCCTGTTGCAGATGGTAGCCTACTCCATCTCTTCCGGTCTCTAGCATCATCCTCCACAGTCAATCATGATAGGAGGTATGCCTATTTGCTGCAGATGGTAGCCTACTCCATCCCTTCCGGTCTCTAGCATCATCCTCCACAGTCAATCATGATAGGAGGTAGGCCTATTTGTTGCAGATGGTAGCCTACTCCATCTCTTCCGGTCTCTAGCATCATCCTCCACAGTCAATCATGATAGCAGGTAGGCCTATTTGTTGCATATGGTAGCCTACTCCATCTCTTCCGGTCTCTAGCATCATCCTCCACAGTCAATCATGATAGGAGGTAGGCCTATTTGTTGCAGATGGTAGCCTACTCCATCTCTTCCGGTCTCTAGCATCATCCTCCACAGTCAACCATGATAGGAGGTAGGCCTAATTGTTGCAGATGGTAGCCTACTCCATCTCTTCCGGTCTCTAGCATCATCCTCCACAGTCAATCATGATAGGAGGTAGGCCTATTTGTTGCAGATGGTAGCCTACTCCATCTCTTCCGGTCTCTAGCATCATCCTCCACAGTCAATCATGATAGGAGGTAGGCCTATTTGTTGCAGATGGTAGCCTACTCCATCTCTTCCGGTCTCTAGCATCATCCTCCACAGTCAATCATGATAGGAGGTAGGCCTATTTGTTGCAGATGGTAGCCTACTCCATCTCTTCCGGTCTCTAGCATCATCCTCACAGTCAATCATGATAGGAGGTAGGCCTATTTGTTGCAGATGGTAGCCTACTCCATCTCTTCCGGTCTCTAGCATCATCATCCACAGTCAATCATGATAGGAGGTAGGCCTATTTGTTGCAGATGGTAGCCTTCTCCATCTCTTCCGGTCCCTAGCATCATTCTCCACAGTCAATCATTATAGGAGGTAGGCCTATTTGCTGCAGATGGTAGCCTACTCCATCTCTTCCGGTCTCTAGCATCATCCTCCACAGTCAATCATGATAGGAGGTAGGCCTATTTGTTGCAGATGGTAGCCTACTCCATCTCTTCCGGTCTTTAGCATCATCCTCCACAGTCAATCATGATAGGAGGTAGGCCTATTTGTTGCAGATGGCAGCCTACTCCATCTCTTCCGGTCTCTAGCATCATTCTCCACAGTCAATCATGATAGGAGGTAGGCCTATTTGTTGCAGATGGTAGCCTACTCCATCTCTTCCGGTCTCTAGTATCATCCTCCACAGTCAATCATGATAGGAGGTAGGCCTATTTGTTGCAGATGGTAGCCTACTCCAACTCTTCCGGTCTCTAGCATCATCCTCCACAGTCAATCATGATAGGAGGTAGGCCTATTTGTTGCAGATGGTAGCCTACTCCATCTCTTCCGGTCTCTAGCATCATCCTCCACAGTCAATCATGATAGGAGGTTGGCCTATTTGTTGCAGATGGTAGCCTACTCCATCTCTTCCGGTCTCTAGCATCATCCTCCACAGTCAATCATGATAGGAGGTAGGCCTATTTGTTGCAGATGGTAGCCTACTCCATCTCTTCCGGTCTCCTGCATCATCCTCCACAGTCAATCATGATAGGAGGTAGGCCTATTTGTTGCAGATGGTAGCCTACTCCATCTCTTCCGGTCTCTAGCATCATCCTCCAGAGTCAATCATGATAGGAGGTAGGCCTATTTGTTGCAGATGGTAGCCTACTCCATCTCTTCCGGTCTCTAGCATCATCTTCCACAGTCAATCATGATAGGAGGTTGGCCTATTTGTTGCAGATGGTAGCCTACTCCATCTCTTCCGGTCTCTAGCATCATCCTCCACAGTCAATCATGATAGGAGGTAGGCCTATTTGTTGCAGATGGTAGCCTACTCCATCTCTTCCGGTCTCTAGCATCATCCTCCACAGTCAATCATGATAGGAGGTAGGCCTATTTGTTGCAGATGGTAGCCTACTCCATCTCTTCCGGTCTCTAGCATCATCCTCCACAGTCAATCATGATAGGAGGTAGGCCTATTTGTTGCAGATGGTAGCCTACTCCATCTCTTCCGGTCTCTAGCATCATCCTCCACAGTCAATCATGATAGGAGGTAGGCCTATTTGTTGCAGATGGTAGCCTACTCCATCTCTTCCGGTCTCTAGTATCATCCTCCACAGTCAATCATGATAGGAGGTAGGCCTATTTGTTGCAGATGGTAGCCTACTCCA
This sequence comes from Meconema thalassinum, assembly GCA_946902985.2. Lineage (NCBI taxonomy): Eukaryota > Metazoa > Arthropoda > Insecta > Orthoptera > Tettigoniidae > Meconema > Meconema thalassinum. Next base: position 416,217,777 of record OX336394.1, read on the forward strand.
TCTCTTCCGGTCTCTAGCATCATCCTCCACAGTCAATCATGATAGGAGGTAGGCCTATTTGTTGCAGATGGTAGCCTACTCCATCTCTTCCGGTCTCTGGCATCATCCTCCACAATCAATCATGATAGGAGGTAGGCCTATTTGTTGCAGATGGTAGCCTACTCCATCTCTTCCGGTCTCTAGCATCATCCTCCACAGTCAATCATGATAGGAGGTAGGCCTATTTGTTGCAGATGGTAGCCTACTCCATCTCTTCCGGTCTCTAGCATCATCCTCCACAGTCAATCATGATAGGAGGTAGGCCTATTTGTTGCAGATGGTAACCTACTCCATCTCTTCCGGTCTCTAGCATCATCCTCCACAGTCAATCATGATAGGAGGTAGGCCTATTTGTTGCAGATGGTAGCCTACTCCGTCTCTTCCGGTCTCTAGCATCATCCTCCACAGTCAATCATGATAGGAGGTAGGTCTATTTGTTGCAGATGGTAGCCTACTCCATCTCTTCCGGTCTCTAGCATCATCCTCCACAGTCAATCATGATAGGAGGTAGGCCTGTTGCAGATGGTAGCCTACTCCATCTCTTCCGGTCTCTAGCATCATCCTCCACAGTCAATCATGATAGGAGGTATGCCTATTTGCTGCAGATGGTAGCCTACTCCATCCCTTCCGGTCTCTAGCATCATCCTCCACAGTCAATCATGATAGGAGGTAGGCCTATTTGTTGCAGATGGTAGCCTACTCCATCTCTTCCGGTCTCTAGCATCATCCTCCACAGTCAATCATGATAGCAGGTAGGCCTATTTGTTGCATATGGTAGCCTACTCCATCTCTTCCGGTCTCTAGCATCATCCTCCACAGTCAATCATGATAGGAGGTAGGCCTATTTGTTGCAGATGGTAGCCTACTCCATCTCTTCCGGTCTCTAGCATCATCCTCCACAGTCAACCATGATAGGAGGTAGGCCTAATTGTTGCAGATGGTAGCCTACTCCATCTCTTCCGGTCTCTAGCATCATCCTCCACAGTCAATCATGATAGGAGGTAGGCCTATTTGTTGCAGATGGTAGCCTACTCCATCTCTTCCGGTCTCTAGCATCATCCTCCACAGTCAATCATGATAGGAGGTAGGCCTATTTGTTGCAGATGGTAGCCTACTCCATCTCTTCCGGTCTCTAGCATCATCCTCCACAGTCAATCATGATAGGAGGTAGGCCTATTTGTTGCAGATGGTAGCCTACTCCATCTCTTCCGGTCTCTAGCATCATCCTCCACAGTCAATCATGATATGAGGTAGGCCTATTTGTTGCAGATGGTAGCCTACTCCATCTCTTCCGGTCTCTAGCATCATCCTCCACAGTCAATCATGATAGGAGGTAGGCCTATTTGCTGCAGATGGTAGCCTACTCCATCTCTTCCGGTCTCTAGCATCATCCTCCACAGTCAATCATGATAGGAGGTAGGCCTATTTGTTGCAGATGGTAGCCTACTCCATCTCCTCCGGTCTCTAGCATCATCCTCCACAGTCAATCATGATAGGAGGTAGGCCTATTTGTTGCAGATGGTAGCCTACTCCATCTCTTCCGGTCTCTAGCATCATCCTCCACAGTCAATCATGATAGGAGGTAGGCCTATTTGTTGCAGATGGTAGCCTACTCCATCTCTTCCGGTCTCTAGCATCATCCTCCACAGTCAATCATGATAGGAGGTAGGCCTATTTGTTGCAGATGGTAGCCTACTCCATCTCTTCCGGTCTCTAGCATCATCCTCCACAGTCAATCATGATAGGAGGTAGGCCTATTTGTTGCAGATGGTAGCCTACTCCATCTCTTCCGTTCTCTAGCATCATCCTCCACAGTCAATCATGATAGGAGGTTATCCTATTTGCTGCAGATGGTAGCCTACTCCATCTCTTTCGGTCTCTAGCATCATCCTCCACAGTCAATCATGAGAGGAGGTAGGCCTATTTGTTGCAGATGGTAGCCTACTCCATCTTTTCTGGTCCCTAGCATCATCTTCCACAGTCAATCATGACAGGAGGTAGGCCTATTTGTTGCAGATGGTAGCCTACTCAATCTCTTCCGGTCTCTAGCATCATCCTCCACAGTCAATCATGATAGGAGGTAGGCCTATTTGCTGCAGATGGTAGCCTGCTCCATCTCTTCCGGTCTCTAGCATCATCCTCCACAGTCAATCATGATAGGAGGTAGGCCTATTTGTTGCAGATGGTAGCCTACTCCATCTCTTCCGGTCTCTAGCATCATCCTCCACAGTCAATCATGATAGGAGGTAGGCCTATTTGTTGCAGATGGTAGCCTACTCCATCTCTTCCGGTCTCTAGCATCATCCTCCACAGTCAATCATGATAGGAGGTAGGCCTATTTGCAGCAGATGGTAGCCTACTCCATCTCTTCCGGTCTCTAGCATCATCCTCCACAGTCAATCATGATAGGAGGTAGGCCTATTTGTTGCAGATGGTAGCCTACTCCATCTCTTCCGGTCTCTAGCATCATACTCCACAATCAATCATGATAGGAGGTAGGCCTATTTGTTGCAGATGGTAGCCTACTCCATCTCTTCCGGTCTCTAGCATCATCCTCCACAGTCAATCATGATAGGAGGTAGGCCTATTTGTTGCAGATGGTAGCCTACTCCATCTCTTCCGGTCTCTAGCATCATCCTCCACAGTCAATCATGATAGGAGGTAGGCCTATTTGTTGCAGATGGTAGCCTACTCCATCTCTTCCGCTCTCTAGCATCATCCTCCACAGTCAATCATGATAGGAGGTAGGCCTATTTGTTGCAGATGGTAGCCTACTCCATCTCTTCCGGTCTCTAGCATCTTCCTCCACAGTCAATCATAATAGGAGGTAGGCCTATTTGTTGCAGATGGTAGCCTACTCCATCTCTTCCGGTCTCTAGCATCATCCTCCACAGTCAATCATGATAGGAGGTAGGCCTATTTGTTGCAGATGGTAGCCTACTCCATCTCTTCCGGTCTCTAGCATCATCCTCCACAGTCAATCATGATAGGAGGTAGGCCTATTTGTTGCAGATGGTAGCCTACTCCATCTCTTCCGGTCTCAAGCATCATCCTCCACAGTCAATCATGATAGGAGGAAGGCCTATTTGTTGCAGATGGTAGCCTACTCCATCTCTTCCGGTCTCTAGCATCATCCTCCACAGACAATCATGATAGGAGGTAGGCCCATTTGTTGCAGATGGTAGCCTACTCCATCTCTTCCGGTCTCTAGCATCATCCTCCACAGTCAATCATGATAGGAGGTAGGCCTATTTGTTGCAGATGGTAGCCTACTCCATCTCTTCCGGTCTCTAGCTTCATCCTCCACAGTCAATCATGATAGGAGGTAGGCCTATTTGTTGCAGATGGTAGCCTACTCCATCTCTTCCGGTCTCTAGCATCATCCTCCAGAGTCAATAATGATAGGAGGTAGGCCTATTTGTTGCAGATGGTAGCCTACTCCATCTCTTCCGGTCTCTAGCATCATCCTCCACAGTCAATCATGATAGGAGGTAGGCCTATTTGTTGCAGATGGTAGCCTACTCCATCTCTTCCGGTCTCTAGCATCATCCTCCACAGTCAATCATGATAGGAGGTAGGCCTATTTGTTGCAGATGGTAGCCTACTCCATCTCTTCCGGTCTCTAGCATCATCCTCCACAGTCAATCATGATAGGAGGTAGGCCTATTTGTTGCAGATGGTAGCCTACTCCATCTCTTCCGGTCTCTAGCATCATCCTCCACAGTCAATCATGATAGGAGGTAGGCCTATTTGTTGCAGATGGTAGCCTACTCCATCTTTTCCGGTCTCTAGCATCATCCTCCACAGTCAATCATGATAGGAGGTAGGCCTAATTGTTGCAGATGGTAGCCTACTCCATCTCTTCCGGTCTCTAGCATCATCCTCCACAGTCAATCATGATAGGAGGTAGGCCTATTTGTTGCAGATGGTAGCCTACTCCATCTCTTCCGGTCTCTAGCATCATCCTCCACAGTCAATCATGATAGGAGGTAGGCCTATTTGTTGCAGATGGTAGCCTACTCCATCTCTTCCGGTCTCTAGCATCATCCTCCACAGTCAATCATGATAGGAGGCAGGCCTATTTGTTGCAGATGGTAGCCTACTCCATCTCTTCCGGTCTCTAGCATCATCATCCACAGTCAATCATGATAGGAGGTAGGCCTATTTGTTGCAGATGGTAGCCTTCTCCATCTCTTCCGGTCCCTAGCATCATCCTCCACAGTCAATCATTATAGGAGGTAGGCCTATTTGCTGCAGATGGTAGCCTACTCCATCTCTTCCGGTCTCTAGCATCATCCTCCACAGTCAATCATGATAGGAGGTAGGCCTATTTGTTGCAGATGGTAGCCTACTCCATCTCTTCCGGTCTCTAGCATCATCCTCCACAGTCAATCATGATAGGAGGTAGGCCTATTTGTTGCAGATGGTAGCCTACTCCATCTCTTCCGTTCTCTAGCATCATCCTCCACAGTCAATCATGATAGGAGGTAGGCCTATTTGTTGCAGATGGTAGCCTTCTCCATCTCTTCCGGTCCCTAGCATCATCCTCCACAGTCAATCATTATAGGAGGTAGGCCTATTTGCTGCAGCTGGTAGCCTACTCCATCTCTTCCGGTCTCTAGCATCATCCTCCACAGTCAATCATGATAGGAGGTTGGCCTATTTGTTGCAGATGGTAGCCTACTCCATCTCTTCCGGTCTCTAGCATCATCCTCCACAGTCAATCATGATAGGAGGTAGGCCTATTTGTTGCAGATGGTAGCCTACTCCATCTCTTCCGGTCTCTAGCATCATCCTCCACAGTCAATCATGATAGGAGGTAGGCCTATTTGTTGCAGATGGTAGCCTACTCCATCTCTTCCGGTCTCTAGCATCATCCTCCACAGTCAATCATGATAGGAGGTAGGCCTATTTGTTGCAGATGGTAGCCTACTCCATCTCTTCCGGTCTCTAGCATCATCCTCCACAGTCAATCATGATAGGAGGTAGGCCTATTTGTTGCAGATGGTAGCCTACTCCATCTCTTCCGGTCTCTAGTATCATCCTCCACAGTCAATCATGATAGGAGGTAGGCCTATTTGTTGCAGATGGTAGCCTACTCCATCTCTTCCGGTCTCTAGCATCATCCTCCACAGTCAATCATGATAGGAGGTAGGCCTATTTGTTGCAGATGGTAGCCTACTCCATCTCTTCCGGTCTCTGGCATCATCCTCCACAATCAATCATGATAGGAGGTAGGCCTATTTGTTGCAGATGGTAGCCTACTCCATCTCTTCCGGTCTCTAGCATCATCCTCCACAGTCAATCATGATAGGAGGTAGGCCTATTTGTTGCAGATGGTAGCCTACTCCATCTCTTCCGGTCTCTAGCATCATCCTCCACAGTCAATCATGATAGGAGGTAGGCCTATTTGTTGCAGATGGTAACCTACTCCATCTATTCCGGTCTCTAGCATCATCCTCCACAGTCAATCATGATAGGAGGTAGGCCTATTTGTTGCAGATGGTAGCCTACTCCGTCTCTTCCGGTCTCTAGCATCATCCTCCACAGTCAATCATGATAGGAGGTAGGTCTATTTGTTGCAGATGGTAGCCTACTCCATCTCTTCCGGTCTCTAGCATCATCCTCCACAGTCAATCATGATAGGAGGTAGGCCTGTTGCAGATGGTAGCCTACTCCATCTCTTCCGGTCTCTAGCATCATCCTCCACAGTCAATCATGATAGGAGGTATGCCTATTTGCTGCAGATGGTAGCCTACTCCATCCCTTCCGGTCTCTAGCATCATCCTCCACAGTCAATCATGATAGGAGGTAGGCCTATTTGTTGCAGATGGTAGCCTACTCCATCTCTTCCGGTCTCTAGCATCATCCTCCACAGTCAATCATGATAGCAGGTAGGCCTATTTGTTGCATATGGTAGCCTACTCCATCTCTTCCGGTCTCTAGCATCATCCTCCACAGTCAATCATGATAGGAGGTAGGCCTATTTGTTGCAGATGGTAGCCTACTCCATCTCTTCCGGTCTCTAGCATCATCCTCCACAGTCAACCATGATAGGAGGTAGGCCTAATTGTTGCAGATGGTAGCCTACTCCATCTCTTCCGGTCTCTAGCATCATCCTCCACAGTCAATCATGATAGGAGGTAGGCCTATTTGTTGCAGATGGTAGCCTACTCCATCTCTTCCGGTCTCTAGCATCATCCTCCACAGTCAATCATGATAGGAGGTAGGCCTATTTGTTGCAGATGGTAGCCTACTCCATCTCTTCCGGTCTCTAGCATCATCCTCCACAGTCAATCATGATAGGAGGTAGGCCTATTTGTTGCAGATGGTAGCCTACTCCATCTCTTCCGGTCTCTAGCATCATCCTCCACAGTCAATCATGATAGGAGGTAGGCCTATTTGTTGCAGATGGTAGCCTACTCCATCTCTTCCGGTCTCTAGCATCATCCTCCACAGTCAATCATGATAGGAGGTAGGCCTATTTGCTGCAGATGGTAGCCTACTCCATCTCTTCCGGTCTCTAGCATCATCCTCCACAGTCAATCATGATAGGAGGTAGGCCTATTTGTTGCAGATGGTAGCCTACTCCATCTCCTCCGGTCTCTAGCATCATCCTCCACAGTCAATCATGATAGGAGGTAGGCCTATTTGTTGCAGATGGTAGCCTACTCCATCTCTTCCGGTCTCTAGCATCATCCTCCACAGTCAATCATGATAGGAGGTAGGCCTATTTGTTGCAGATGGTAGCCTACTCCATCTCTTCCGGTCTCTAGCATCATCCTCCACATCAATCATGATAGGAGGTAGGCCTATTTGTTGCAGATGGTAGCCTACTCCATCTCTTCCGGTCCCTAGCATCATCCTCCACAGTCAATCATGATAGGAGGTAGGCCTATTTGTTGCAGATGGTAGCCTACTCCATCTCTTCCGTTCTCTAGCATCATCCTCCACAGTCAATCATGATAGGAGGTTATCCTATTTGCTGCAGATGGTAGCCTACTCCATCTCTTCCGGTCTCTAGCATCATCCTCCACAGTCAATCATGAGAGGAGGTAGGCCTATTTGTTGCAGATGGTAGCCTACTCCATCTTTTCTGGTCCCTAGCATCATCTTCCACAGTCAATCATGACAGGAGGTAGGCCTATTTGTTGCAGATGGTAGCCTACTCAATCTCTTCCGGTCTCTAGCATCATCCTCCACAGTCAATCATGATAGGAGGTAGGCCTATTTGCTGCAGATGGTAGCCTGCTCCATCTCTTCCGGTCTCTAGCATCATCCTCCACAGTCAATCATGATAGGAGGTAGGCCTATTTGTTGCAGATGGTAGCCTACTCCATCTCTTCCGGTCTCTAGCATCATCCTCCACAGTCAATCATGATAGGAGGTAGGCCTATTTGTTGCAGATGGTAGCCTACTCCATCTCTTCCGGTCTCTAGCATCATCCTCCACAGTCAATCATGATAGGAGGTAGGCCTATTTGCAGCAGATGGTAGCCTACTCCATCTCTTCCGGTCTCTAGCATCATCCTCCACAGTCAATCATGATTGGAGGTAGGCCTATTTGTTGCAGATGGTAGCCTACTCCATCTCTTCCGGTCTCTAGCATCATACTCCACAATCAATCATGATAGGAGGTAGGCCTATTTGTTGCAGATGGTAGCCTACTCCATCTCTTCCGGTCTCTAGCATCATCCTCCACAGTCAATCATGATAGGAGGTAGGCCTATTTGTTGCAGATGGTAGCCTACTCCATCTCTTCCGGTCTCTAGCATCATCCTCCACAGTCAATCATGATAGGAGGTAGGCCTATTTGTTGCAGATGGTAGCCTACTCCATCTCTTCCGCTCTCTAGCATCATCCTCCACAGTCAATCATGATAGGAGGTAGGCCTATTTGTTGCAGATGGTAGCCTACTCCATCTCTTCCGGTCTCTAGCATCATCCTCCACAGTCAATCATAATAGGAGGTAGGCCTATTTGTTGCAGATGGTAGCCTACTCCATCTCTTCCGGTCTCTAGCATCATCCTCCACAGTCAATCATGATAGGAGGTAGGCCTATTTGTTGCAGATGGTAGCCTACTCCATCTCTTCCGGTCTCTAGCATCATCCTCCACAGTCAATCATGATAGGAGGTAGGCCTATTTGTTGCAGATGGTATCCTACTCCATCTCTTCCGGTCTCAAGCATCATCCTCCACAGTCAATCATGATAGGAGGTAGGCCTATTTGTTGCAGATGGTAGCCTACTCCATCTCTTCCGGTCTCTAGCATCATCCTCCACAGACAATCATGATAGGAGGTAGGCCCATTTGTTGCAGATGGTAGCCACTCCATCTCTTCCGGTCTCTAGCATCATCCTCCACAGTCAATCATGATAGGAGGTAGGCCTATTTGTTGCAGATGGTAGCCTACTCCATCTCTTCCGGTCTCTAGCTTCATCCTCCACAGTCAATCATGATAGGAGGTAGGCCTATTTGTTGCAGATGGTAGCCTACTCCATCTCTTCCGGTCTCTAGCATCATCCTCCAGAGTCAATAATGATAGGAGGTAGGCCTATTTGTTGCAGATGGTAGCCTACTCCATCTCTTCCGGTCTCTAGCATCATCCTCCACAGTCAATCATGATAGGAGGTAGGCCTATTTGTTGCAGATGGTAGCCTACTCCATCTCTTCCGGTCTCTAGCATCATCCTCCACAGTCAATCATGATAGGAGGTAGGCCTATTTGTTGCAGATGGTAGCCTACTCCATCTCTTCCGGTCTCTAGCATCATCCTCCACAGTCAATCATGATAGGAGGTAGGCCTATTTGTTGCAGATGGTAGCCTACTCCATCTCTTCCGGTCTCTAGCATCATCCTCCACAGTCAATCATGATAGGAGGTGGGCCTATTTGTTGCAGATGGTAGCCTACTCCATCTTTTCCGGTCTCTAGCATCATCCTCCACAGTCAATCATGATAGGAGGTAGGCCTAATTGTTGCAGATGGTAGCCTACTCCATCTCTTCCGGTCTCTAGCATCATCCTCCACAGTCAATCATGATAGGAGGTAGGCCTATTTGTTGCAGATGGTAGCCTACTCCATCTCTTCCGGTCTCTAGCATCATCCTCCACAGTCAATCATGATAGGAGGTAGGCCTATTTGTTGCAGATGGTAGCCTACTCCATCTCTTCCGGTCTCTAGCATCATCCTCCACAGTCAATCATGATAGGAGGTAGGCCTATTTGTTGCAGATGGTAGCCTACTCCATCTCTTCCGGTCTCTAGCATCATCATCCACAGTCAATCATGATAGGAGGTAGGCCTATTTGTTGCAGATGGTAGCCTTCTCCATCTCTTCCGGTCCCTAGCATCATCCTCCACAGTCAATCATTATAGGAGGTAGGCCTATTTGCTGCAGATGGTAGCCTACTCCATCTCTTCCGGTCTCTAGCATCATCCTCCACAGTCAATCATGATAGGAGGTAGGCCTATTTGTTGCAGATGGTAGCCTACTCCATCTCTTCCGGTCTCTAGCACAATCCTCCACAGTCAATCATGATAGGAGGTAGGCCAATTTGTTGCATATGGTAGCCTACTCCATCTCTTCCGGTCTCTAGCATCATCCTCCACAGTCAATCATGATAGGAGGTAGGCCTATTTGTTGCAGATGGTAGCCTACTCCATCTCTTCCGGTCTCTAGCATCATCCTCCACAGTCAATCATGATAGGAGGTAGGCCTATTTGTTGCAGATGGTAGCCTACTCCATCTCTTCCGATCTCTAGCATCATCCTCCACAGTCAATCATGATAGGAGGTAGGCCTATTTGTTGCAGATGGTAGCCTACTCCATCTCTTCCGGTCTCTAGCATCATCCTCCACAGTCAATCATGATAGGAGGTAGGCCTATTTGTTGCAGATGGTAGCCTACTCCATCTCTTCCTGTCTCTAGCATCATCCTCCACAGTCAATCATGATAGGAGGTAGGCCTATTTGTTGCAGATGGTAGCCTACTCCATCTCTTCCGGTCTCTAGCATCATCATCCACAGTCAATCATGATAGGAGGTAGGCCTATTTGTTGCAGATGGTAGCCTTCTCCATCTCTTCCGGTCCCTAGCATCATCCTCCACAGTCAATCATTATAGGAGGTAGGCCTATTTGCTGCAGATGGTAGCCTACTCCATCTCTTCCGGTCTCTAGCATCATCCTCCACAGTCAATCATGATAGGAGGTAGGCCTATTTGTTGCCGATGGTAGCCTACTCCATCTCTTCCGGTCTCTAGCATCATCCTCCACAGTCAATCATGATAGGAGGTAGGCCAATTTGTTGCATATGGTAGCCTACTCCATCTCTTCCGGTCTCTAGCATCATCCTCCACAGTCAATCATGATAGGAGGTAGGCCTATTTGTTGCAGATGGTAGCCTACTCCATCTCTTCCGGTCTCTAGCATCATCCTCCACAGTCAATCATGATAGGAGGTAGGCCTATTTGTTGCAGATGGTAGCCTACTCCATCTCTTCCGGTCTCTAGCATCATCCTCCACAGTCAATCATGATAGGAGGTAGGCCTATTTGTTGCAGATGGTAGCCTACTCCATCTCTTCCGGTCTCTAGCTTCATCCTCCACAGTCAATCATGATAGGAGGTAGGCCTATTTGCTGCAGATGGAAGCCTAATCCATCTCTTCCGGTCTCTAGCATCATCCTCCACAGTCAATCATGATAGGAGGTAGGCCTATTTGTTGCAGATGGTAGCCTACTCCATCTCTTCCGGTCTCTAGCATCATCCTCCACAGTCAATCATGATAGGAGGTAGGCCTATTTGTTGCAGATGGTAGCCTACTCCATCTCTTCCGGTCTCTAGCATCATCCTCCACAGTCAATCATGATAGGAGGTAGGCCTATTTGTTGCAGATGGTAGCCTACTCCATCTTTTCCGGTCTCTAGCATCATCCTCCACAGTCAATCATGATAGGAGGTAGGCCTATTTGTTGCAGATGGTAGCCTACTCCATCTCTTCCGGTCTCTAGCATCATCCTCCACAGTCAATCATGATAGGAGGTAGGCCTATTTGTTGTAGATGGTAGCCTACTCCATCTCTTCCGGTCTCTAGCATCATCCTCCACAGTCAATCATGATAGGAGGTAGGCCTATTTGTTGCAGATGGTAGCCTACTCCATCTCTTCCGGTCTCTAGCATCATCCTCCACAGTCAATCATGATAGGAGGTAGGCCTATTTGTTGCAGATGGTAGCCTACTCCATCTCTTCCGGTCTCTAGCATCATCCTCCACAGTCAATCATGATAGGAGGTAGGCCTATTTGTTGCAGATGGTAGCCTACTCCATCTCTTCCGTCTCTAGCATCATCCTCCACAGTCAATCATGATAGGAGGTAGGCCTATTTGTTGCAGAAGGTAGCCTACTCCATCTCTTCCGGTCTCTAGCATCATCCTCCACAGTCAATCATGATAGGAGGTAGGCCTATTTGCTGCAGATGGTAGCCTACTCCATCTCTTCCGGGCTCTAGCATCATCCTCCACAGTCAATCATGATAGGAGGTAGGCCTATTTGTTGCAGATGGTAGCCTACTCCATCTCTTCCGGTCTCTAGCTTCATCCTCCACAGTCAATCATGATAGGAGGTAGGCCTATTTGTTGCAGATGGTAGCCTACTCCATCTCTTCCGGTCTCTAGCATCATCCTCCAGAGTCAATAATGATAGGAGGTAGGCCTATTTGTTGCAGATGGTAGCCTACTCCATCTCTTCCGGTCTCTAGCATCATCCTCCACAGTCAATCATGATAGGAGGTAGGCCTATTTGTTGCAGATGGTAGCCTACTCCATCTCTTCCGGTCTCTAGCATCATCCTCCACAGTCAATCATGATAGGAGGTAGGCCTATTTGTTGCAGATGGTAGCCTACTCCATCTCTTCCGGTCTCTAGCATCATCCTCCACAGTCAATCATGATAGGAGGTAGGCCTATTTGTTGCAGATGGTAGCCTACTCCATCTCTTCCGGTCTCTAGCATCATCCTCCACAGTCAATCATGATAGGAGGTGGGCCTATTTGTTGCAGATGGTAGCCTACTCCATCTTTTCCGGTCTCTAGCATCATCCTCCACAGTCAATCATGATAGGAGGTAGGCCTAATTGTTGCAGATGGTAGCCTACTCCATCTCTTCCGGTCTCTAGCATCATCCTCCACAGTCAATCATGATAGGAGGTAGGCCTATTTGTTGCAGATGGTAGCCTACTCCATCTCTTCCGGTCTCTAGCATCATCCTCCACAGTCAATCATGATAGGAGGTAGGCCTATTTGTTGCAGATGGTAGCCTACTCCATCTCTTCCGGTCTCTAGCATCATCCTCCACAGTCAATCATGATAGGAGGTAGGCCTATTTGTTGCAGATGGTAGCCTACTCCATCTCTTCCGGTCTCTAGCATCATCATCCACAGTCAATCATGATAGGAGGTAGGCCTATTTGTTGCAGATGGTAGCCTTCTCCATCTCTTCCGGTCCCTAGCATCATCCTCCACAGTCAATCATTATAGGAGGTAGGCCTATTTGCTGCAGATGGTAGCCTACTCCATCTCTTCCGGTCTCTAGCATCATCCTCCACAGTCAATCATGATAGGAGGTAGGCCTATTTGTTGCAGATGGTAGCCTACTCCATCTCTTCCGGTCTCTAGCATCATCCTCCACAGTCAATCATGATAGGAGGTAGGCCAATTTGTTGCATATGGTAGCCTACTCCATCTCTTCCCGTCTCTAGCATCATCCTCCACAGTCAATCATGATAGGAGGTAGGCCTATTTGTTGCAGATGGTAGCCTACTCCATCTCTTCCGGTCTCTAGCATCATCCTCCACAGTCAATCATGATAGGAGGTAGGCCTATTTGTTGCAGATGGTAGCCTACTCCATCTCTTCCGATCTCTAGCATCATCCTCCACAGTCAATCATGATAGGAGGTAGGCCTATTTGTTGCAGATGGTAGCCTACTCCATCTCTTCCGGTCTCTAGCATCATCCTCCACAGTCAATCATGATAGGAGGTAGGCCTATTTGTTGCAGATGGTAGCCTACTCCATCTCTTCCTGTCTCTAGCATCATCCTCCACAGTCAATCATGATAGGAGGTAGGCCTATTTGTTGCAGATGGTAGCCTACTCCATCTCTTCCGGTCTCTAGCATCATCATCCACAGTCAATCATGATAGGAGGTAGGCCTATTTGTTGCAGATGGTAGCCTTCTCCATCTCTTCCGGTCCCTAGCATCATCCTCCACAGTCAATCATTATAGGAGGTAGGCCTATTTGCTGCAGATGGTAGCCTACTCCATCTCTTCCGGTCTCTAGCATCATCCTCCACAGTCAATCATGATAGGAGGTAGGCCTATTTGTTGCCGATGGTAGCCTACTCCATCTCTTCCGGTCTCTAGCATCATCCTCCACAGTCAATCATGATAGGAGGTAGGCCAATTTGTTGCATATGGTAGCCTACTCCATCTCTTCCGGTCTCTAGCATCATCCTCCACAGTCAATCATGATAGGAGGTAGGCCTATTTGTTGCAGATGGTAGCCTACTCCATCTCTTCCGGTCTCTAGCATCATCCTCCACAGTCAATCATGATAGGAGGTAGGCCTATTTGTTGCAGATGGTAGCCTACTCCATCTCTTCCGGTCTCTAGCATCATCCTCCACAGTCAATCATGATAGGAGGTAGGCCTATTTGTTGCAGATGGTAGCCTACTCCATCTCTTCCGGTCTCTAGCTTCATCCTCCACAGTCAATCATGATAGGAGGTAGGCCTATTTGCTGCAGATGGAAGCCTAATCCATCTCTTCCGGTCTCTAGCATCATCCTCCACAGTCAATCATGATAGGAGGTAGGCCTATTTGTTGCAGATGGTAGCCTACTCCATCTCTTCCGGTCTCTAGCATCATCCTCCACAGTCAATCATGATAGGAGGTAGGCCTATTTGTTGCAGATGGTAGCTTACTCCATCTCTTCCGGTCTCTAGCATCATCCTCCACAGTCAATCATGATAGGAGGTAGGCCTATTTGTTGCAGATGGTAGCCTACTCCATCTTTTCCGGTCTCTAGCATCATCCTCCACAGTCAATCATGATAGGAGGTAGGCCTATTTGTTGCAGATGGTAGCCTACTCCATCTCTTCCGGTCTCTAGCATCATCCTCCACAGTCAATCATGATAGGAGGTAGGCCTATTTGTTGTAGATGGTAGCCTACTCCATCTCTTCCGGTCTCTAGCATCATCCTCCACAGTCAATCATGATAGGAGGTAGGCCTATTTGTTGCAGATGGTAGCCTACTCCATCTCTTCCGGTCTCTAGCATCATCCTCCACAGTCAATCATGATAGGAGGTAGGCCTATTTGTTGCAGATGGTAGCCTACTCCATCTCTTCCGGTCTCTAGCATCATCCTCCACAGTCAATCATGATAGGAGGTAGGCCTATTTGTTGCAGATGGTAGCCTACTCCATCTCTTCCGTCTCTAGCATCATCCTCCACAGTCAATCATGATAGGAGGTAGGCCTATTTGTTGCAGAAGGTAGCCTACTCCATCTCTTCCGGTCTCTAGCATCATCCTCCACAGTCAATCATGATAGGAGGTAGGCCTATTTGCTGCAGATGGTAGCCTACTCCATCTCTTCCGGGCTCTAGCATCATCCTCCACAGTCAATCATGATAGGAGGTAGGCCTATTTGTTGCAGATGGTAGCCTACTCCATCTCTTCCGGTCTCTAGCATCATCCTCCACAGTCAATCATGATAGGAGGTAGGCCTATTTGTTGCAGATGGTAGCCTACTCCATCTCTTCCGGTCTCTAGCATCATCCTCCACAGTCAATCATGATAGGAGGTAGGCCTATTTGTTGCAGATGGTAGCCTACTCCATCTCTTCCGGTCTCTAGCATCATCCTCCACAGTCAATCATGATAGGAGGTAGGCCTATTTGTTGCAGATGGTAGCCTACTCCATCTCTTCCGGTCTCTAGCATCATCCTCCACAGTCAATCATGATAGGAGGTAGGCCTATTTGTAGCAGATGGTAGCCTACTCCATCTCTTCCGGTCTCTAGCATCATCCTCCACAGTCAATCATGATAGGAGGTAGGCCTATTTGTTGCAGATGGTAGCCTACTCCATCTCTTCCGGTCTCTAGCATCTTCCTCCACAGTCAATCATGATAGGAGGTAGGCCTATTTGTTGCAGATGGTAGCCTACTCCATCTCTTCCGGTCTCTAGCATCATCCTCCACAGTCAATCATGATAGGAGGTAGGCCTATTTGTTGCA
The DNA here is from genome assembly GCA_946902985.2 of Meconema thalassinum. Classification (NCBI taxonomy): domain Eukaryota; kingdom Metazoa; phylum Arthropoda; class Insecta; order Orthoptera; family Tettigoniidae; genus Meconema; species Meconema thalassinum. Next base: position 416,233,103 of record OX336394.1, read on the forward strand.
GATGGTAGCCTACTCCATCTCTTCCGGTCTCTAGCATCATCCTCCACAGTCAATCATGTTAGGAGGTAGGCCTATTTGTTGCAGATGGTAGCCTACTCCATCTCTTCCGGTCTCTAGCATCATCCTCCACAGTCAATCATGATAGGAGGTAGGCCTATTTGTTGCAGATGGTAGCCTACTCCATCTCTTCCGGTCTCTAGCATCATCCTCCACAGACAATCATGATAGGAGGTAGGCCTATTTGTTGCAGATGGTAGCCTACTCCATCTCTTCCGGTCTCTAGCATCATCCTCCACAGTCAATCATGATAGGAGGTAGGCCTATTTGTTGCAGATGGTAGCCTACTCCATCTCTTCCGGTCTCTAGCATCATCCTCCACAGTCAATCATGATAGGAGGTAGGCCTATTTGTTGCAGATGGTAGCCTACTCCATCTCTTCCGGTCTCTAGCATCATCCTCCACAGTCAATCATGATAGGAGGTAGGCCTATTTGTTGCAGATGGTAGCCTACTCCATCTCTTCCGGTCTCTAGCATCATCCTCCACTGTCAATCATGATAGGAGGTAGGCCTATTTGTTGCAGATGGTAGCCTACTCCATCTCTTCCGGTCTCTAGCATCATCCTCCACAGTCAATCATGATAGGAGGTAGGCCTATTTGTTGCAGATGGTAGCCTACTCCATCTCTTCCGGTCTCTAGCATCATCCTCCACAGTCAATCATGATAGGAGGTAGGCCTATTTGTTGCAGATGGTAGCCTACTCCATCTCTTCCGGTCTCTAGCATCATCCTCCACAGTCAATCATGATAGGAGGTAGGCCTATTTGTTGCAGATGGTAGCCTACTCCATCTCTTCCGGTCTCTAGCATCATCCTCCACAGTCAATCATGATAGGAGGTAGGCCTATTTGTTGCAGATGGTAGCCTACTCCATCTCTTCCGGTCTCTAGCATCATCCTCCACAGTCAATCGTGATAGGAGGTAGGCCTATTTGTTGCAGATGGTAGCCTACTCCATCTCTTCCGGTCTCTAGCATCATCCTCCACAGTCAATCATGATAGGAGGTAGGCCTATTTGTTGCAGATGGTAGCCTACTCCATCTCTTCCGGTCTCTAGCATCATCCTCCACAGTCAATCATGATAGCAGGTAGGCCTATTTGTTGCAGATGGTAGCCTACTCCATCTCTTCCGGTCTCTAGCATCATCCTCCACAGTCAATCATGATAGGAGGTAGGCCTATTTGTTGCAGATGGTAGCCTACTCCATCTCTTCCGGTCTCTAGCATCATCCTCCACAGTCAATCATGATAGGAGGTAGGCCTATTTGTTGCAGATGGTAGCCTACTCCATCTCTTCCGGTCTCTAGCATCATCCTCCACAGTCAATCATGATAGGAGGTAGGCCTATTTGTTGCAGATGGTAGCCTACTCCATCTCTTCCGGTCTCTAGCATCATCCTCCACAGTCAATCATGATAGGAGGTAGGCCTATTTGTTGCAGATGGTAGCCTACTCCATCTCTTCCGGTCTCTAGCATCATCCTCCACAGTCAATCATGATAGGAGGTAGGCCTATTTGCTGCAGATGGTAGCCTACTCCATCTCTTCCGGTCTCTAGCATCATCCTCCACAGTCAATCATGATAGGAGGTAGGCCTATTTGTTGCAGATGGTAGCCTACTCCATCTCTTCCGTCTCTAGCATCATCCTCCACAGTCAATCATGATAGGAGGTAGGCCTATTTGTTGCAGAAGGTAGCCTACTCCATCTCTTCCGGTCTCTAGTATCATCCTCCACAGTCAATCATGATAGGAGGTAGGCCTATTTGCTGCAGATGGTAGCCTACTCCATCTCTTCCGGGCTCTAGCATCATCCTCCACAGTCAATCATGATAGGAGGTAGGCCTATTTGTTGCAGATGGTAGCCTACTCCATCTCTTCCGGTCTCTAGCATCATCCTCCACAGTCAATCATGATAGGAGGTAGGCCTATTTGTTGCAGATGGTAGCCTACTCCATCTCTTCCGGTCTCTAGCATCATCCTCCACAGTCAATCATGATAGGAGGTAGGCCTATTTGTTGCAGATGGTAGCCTACTCCATCTCTTCCGGTCTCTAGCATCATCCTCCACAGTCAATCATGATAGGAGGTAGGCCTATTTGTTGCAGATGGTAGCCTACTCCATCTCTTCCGGTCTCTAGCATCATCCTCCACAGTCAATCATGATAGGAGGTAGGCCTATTTGTAGCAGATGGTAGCCTACTCCATCTCTTCCGGTCTCTAGCATCATCCTCCACAGTCAATCATGATAGGAGGTAGGCCTATTTGTTGCAGATGGTAGCCTACTCCATCTCTTCCGGTCTCAAGCATCTTCCTCCACAGTCAATCATGATAGGAGGTAGGCCTATTTGTTGCAGATGGTAGCCTACTCCATCTCTTCCGGTCTCTAGCATCATCCTCCACAGTCAATCATGATAGGAGGTAGGCCTATTTGTTGCAGATGGTAGCCTACACCATCTCTTCCGGTCTCTAGCATCATCCTCCACAGTCAATCATGTTAGGAGGTAGGCCTATTTGTTGCAGATGGTAGCCTACTCCATCTCTTCCGGTCTCTAGCATCATCCTCCACAGTCAATCATGATAGGAGGTAGGCCTATTTGTTGCAGATGGTAGCCTACTCCATCTCTTCCGGTCTCTAGCATCATCCTCCACAGACAATCATGATAGGAGGTAGGCCTATTTGTTGCAGATGGTAGCCTACTCCATCTCTTCCGGTCTCTAGCATCATCCTCCACAGTCAATCATGATAGGAGGTAGGCCTATTTGTTGCAGATGGTAGCCTACTCCATCTCTTCCGGTCTCTAGCATCATCCTCCACAGTCAATCATGATAGGAGGTAGGCCTATTTGTTGCAGATGGTAGCCTACTCCATCTCTTCCGGTCTCTAGCTTCATCCTCCACAGTCAATCATGATAGGAGGTAGGCCTATTTGTTGCAGATGGTAGCCTACTCCATCTCTTCCGGTCTCTAGCATCATCCTCCACTGTCAATCATGATAGGAGGTAGGCCTATTTGTTGCAGATGGTAGCCTACTCCATCTCTTCCGGTCTCTAGCATCATCCTCCACAGTCAATCGTGATAGGAGGTAGGCCTATTTGTTGCAGATGGTAGCCTACTCCATCTCTTCCGGTCTCTAGCATCATCCTCCACAGTCAATCATGATAGGAGGTAGGCCTATTTGTTGCAGATGGTAGCCTACTCCATCTCTTCCGGTCTCTAGCATCATCCTCCACAGTCAATCATGATAGGAGGTAGGCCTATTTGTTGCAGATGGTAGCCTACTCCATCTCTTCCGGTCTCTAGCATCATCCTCCACAGTCAATCATGATAGGAGGTAGGCCTATTTGTTGCAGATGGTAGCCTACTCCATCTCTTCCGGTCCCTAGCATCATCCTCCAAAGTCAATCATGATAGGAGGTAGGCCTATTCGTTGCAGATGGTAGCCTACTCCATCTCTTCCGGTCTCTAGCATCATTCTCCACAGTCAATCATGATAGGAAGTAGGCCTATTTGTTGCAGATGGTAGCCTACTCCATCTCTTCCGGTCTCTAGCATCATCCTCCACAGTCAATCATGATAGGAGGTAGGCCTATTTGTTGCATATGGTAGCCTACTCCATCTCTTCCGGTCTCTAGCATCATCCTCCACAGTCAATCATGATAGGAGGTAGGCCTATTTGTTGCAGATGGTAGCCTACTCCATCTCTTCCGGTCTCTAGCATCATCCTCCACAGTCAATCATGATAGGAGGTAGGCCTAATTGTTGCAGATGGTAGCCTACTCCATATCTTCCGGTCTCTAGCATCATCCTCCACAGTCAATCATGATAGGAGGTAGGCCTATTTGTTGCAGATGGTAGCCTACTCCATCTCTTCCGGTCTCTAGCATCATCCTCCACAGTCAATCATGATAGGAGGTAGGCCTATTTGTTGCAGATGGTAGCCTACTCCATCTCTTCCGGTCTCTAGCATCATCCTCCACAGTCAATCATGATAGGAGGTAGGCCTATTTGCTGCAGATGGTAGCCTACTCCATCTCTTCCGGTCTCTAGCATCATCCTCCACAGTCAATCATGATAGGAGGTAGGCCTATTTGTTGCAGATGGTAGCCTACTCCAATCTCTTCCGGTCTCTAGCATCATCCTCCACAGTCAATCATGATAGGGGTAGGCCTATTTGTTGCAGATGGTAGCCTACTCCATCTCTTCCGGTCTCTAGCATCATCCTCCACAGTCAATCATGATAGGAGGTAGGCCTATTTGTTGTAGATGGTAGCCTACTCCATCTCTTCCGGTCTCTAGCATCATCCTCCACAGTCAATCATGATAGGAGGTAGGCCTATTTGTTTCAGATGGTAGCCTACTCCATCTCTTCCGATCTCTAGCATCATCCTCCACAGTCAATCGTGATAGGAGGTAGGCCTATTTGTTGCAGATGGTAGCCTACTCCATCTCTTCCGGTCTCTAGCATCATCCTCCACAGTCAATCATGATAGGAGGTAGGCCTATTTGTTGCAGATGGTAGCCTACTCCATCTCTTCCGGTCTCTAGCATCATCCTCCACAGTCAATCATGATAGGAGGTAGGCCTATTTGTTGCAGATGGTAGCCTACTCCATCTCTTCCGGTCTCTAGCATCATCCTCCACAGTCAATCATGATAGGAGGTAGGCCTATTTGTTGCAGATGGTAGCCTACTCCATCTCTTTCGGTCTCTAGCATCATCCTCCACAGTCAATCATGATAGGAGGTAGGCCTATTTGTTGCAGATGGTAGCCTACTCCATCTCTTTTGGTCTCTAGCATCATCCTCCACAGTCAATCATGATAGGAGGTAGGCCTATTTGTTGCAGATGGTAGCCTACTCCATCTCTTCCGGTCTCTAGCATCATCCTCCACAGTCAATCATGATAGGAGGTAGGCCTAATTGTTGCAGATGGTAGCCTACTCCATCTCTTCCGGTCTCTAGCATCATCCTCCACAGTCAATCATGATAGGAGGTAGGCCTATTTGTTGCAGATGGTAGCCTACTCCATCTCTTCCGGTCTCTAGCATCATCCTCCACAGTCAATCATGATAGGAGGTAGGCCTATTTGTTGCAGATGGTAGCCTACTCCATCTCTTCCGGTCCCTAGCATCATCCTCCACAGTCAATCATTATAGGAGGTAGGCCTATTTGCTGCAGATGGTAGCCTACTCCATCTCTTCCGGTCTCTAGCATCATCCTCCACAGTCAATCATGATAGGAGGTAGGCCTATTTGTTGCAGATGGTAGCCTACTCCATCTCTTCCGGTCTCTAGCATCATCCTCCACAGTCAATCATGATAGGAGGTAGGCATATTTGTTGCATATGGTAGCCTACTCCATCTCTTCCGGTCTCTAGCATCATCCTCCACAGTCAATCATGATAGGAGGTAGGCCTATTTGTTGCAGATGGTAGCCTACTCCATCTCTTCCGGTCTCTAGCATCATCCTCCACAGTCAATCATGATAGGAGGTAGGCCTATTTGTTGCAGATGGTAGCCTACTCCATTTCTTCCGGTCTCTAGCATCATCCTCCACAGTCAATCATGATAGGAGGTAGGCCTATTTGTTGCAGATGGTAGCCTACTCCATCTCTTCCGGTCTCTAGCATCATCCTCCACAGTCAATCATGATAGGAGGTAGGCCTATTTGTTGCAGATGGTAGCCTACTCCATTTCTTCCGGTCTCTAGCATCATCCTCCACAGTCAATCATGATAGGAGGTAGGCCTATTTGTTGCAGATGGTAGCCTACTCCATCTCTTCCGGTCTCTAGCATCATCCTCCACAGTCAATCATGATAGGAGGTAGGCCTATTTGTTGCAGATGGTAGCCTACTCCATCTCTTCCGGTCTCTAGCATCATCCTCCACAGTCGTTCATGATAGGAGGTAGGCCTATTTGTTGCAGATGGTAGCCTACTCCATCTCTTCCGGTCTCTAGCATCATCCTCCACAGTCAATCATGATAGGAGGTAGGCCTATTTGTTGCAGATGGTAGCCTACTCCATCTCTTCCGGTCTCTAGCATCATCCTCCACAGTCGTTCATGATAGGAGGTAGGCCTATTTGTTGCAGATGGTAGCCTACTCCATCTCTTCCGGTCACTAGCATCATCCTCCACAGTCAATCATGATAGGAGGTAGGCCTATTTGTTGCAGATGGTAGCCTACTCCATCTCTTCCGGTCTCTAGTATCATCCTCCACAGTCAATCATGATAGGAGGTAGGCCTATTTGTTGCAGATGGTAGCCTACTGCATCTCTTCCGGTCTCTAGCATCATCCTCCACAGTCAATCATGATAGGAGGTAGGCCTATTTGTTGCAGATGGTAGCCTACTCCATCTCTTCCGGTCTCTAGCATCATCCTCCACAGTCAATCATGATAGGAGGTTATCCTATTTGCTGCAGATGGTAGCCTACTCCATCTCTTCCGGTCTCTAGCATCATCCTCCACAGTCAATCATGATAGGAGGTAGGCCTATTTGTTGTAGATGGTAGCCTACTCCATCTCTTCCGGTCTCTAGCATCATCCTCCACAGTCAATCATGATAGGAGGTAGGCCTATTTGCTGCAGATGGTAGCCTACTCCATCTCTTCCGGTCCCTAGCATCATCCTCCACAGTCAATCATTATAGGAGGTAGGCGTATTTGCTGCAGATGGTAGCCTACTCCATCTCTTCCGGTCTCTAGCATCATCCTCCACAGTCAATCATGATAGGAGGTAGGCCTATTTGTTGCAGATGGTAGCCTACTCCATCTCTTCCGGTCTCTAGCATCATCCTCCACAGTCAATCATGATAGGAGGTAGGCCAATTTGTTGCATATGGTAGCCTACTCCATCTCTTCCGGTCTCTAGCATCATCCTCCACAGTCAATCATGATAGGAGGTAGGCCTATTTGTTGCAGATGGTAGCCTACTCCATCTCTTCCGGTCTCTAGCATCATCCTCCACAGTCAATCATGATAGGAGGTAGGCCTATTTGTTGCAGATGGTAGCCTACTCCATCTCTTCCGGTCTCTAGCATCATCCTCCACAGTCAATCATGATAGGAGGTAGGCCTATTTGTTGCAGATGGTAGCCTACTCCATCTCTTCCGGTCTCTAGCATCATCCTCCACAGTCAATCATGATAGGAGGTAGGCCTATTTGCTGCAGATGGAAGCCTACTCCATCTCTTCCGGTCTCTAGCATCATCCTCCACAGTCAATCATGATAGGAGGTAGGCCTATTTGTTGCAGATGGTAGCCTACTCCATCTCTTCCGGTCTCTAGCATCATCCTCCACAGTCAATCATGATAGGAGGTAGGCCTATTTGTTGCAGATGGTAGCCTACTCCATCTCTTCCGGTCTCTAGCATCATCCTCCACAGTCAATCATGATAGGAGGTAGGCCTATTTGTTGCAGATGGTAGCCTACTCCATCTCTTCCGGTCTCTAGCATCATCCTCCACAGTCAATCATGATAGGAGGTAGGCCTATTTGTTTCAGATGGTAGCCTACTCCATCTCTTCCGGTCTCTAGCATCATCCTCCACAGTCAATCATGATAGGAGGTAGGCCTATTTGTTGTAGATGGTAGCCTACTCCATCTCTTCCGGTCTCTAGCATCATCCTCCACAGTCAATCATGATAGGAGGTAGGCCTATTTGTTGCAGATGGTAGCCTACTCCATCTCTTCCGGTCTCTAGCATCATCCTCCACAGTCAATCATGATAGGAGGTAGGCCTATTTGTTGCAGATGGTAGCCTACTCCATCTCTTCCGGTCTCTAGCATCATCCTCCACAGTCAATCATGATAGGAGGTAAGCCTATTTGTTGCAGATGGTAGCCTACTCCATCTCTTCCGTCTCTAGCATCATCCTCCACAGTCAATCATGATAGGAGGTAGGCCTATTTGTTGCAGAAGGTAGCCTACTCCATCTCTTCCGGTCTCTAGCATCATCCTCCACAGTCAATCATGATAGGAGGTAGGCCTATTTGCTGCAGATGGTAGCCTACTCCATCTCTTCCGGGCTCTAGCATCATCCTCCACAGTCAATCATGATAGGAGGTAGGCCTATTTGTTGCAGATGGTAGCCTACTCCATCTCTTCCGGTCTCTAGCATCATCCTCCACAGTCAATCATGATAGGAGGTAGGCCTATTTGTTGCAGATGGTAGCCTACTCCATCTCTTCCGGTCTCTAGCATCATCCTCCACAGTCAATCATGATAGGAGGTTGGCCTATTTGTTGCAGATGGTAGCCTACTCCATCTCTTCCGGTCTCTAGCATCATCCTCCACAGTCAATCATGATAGGAGGTAGGCCTATTTGTTGCAGATGGTAGCCTACTCCATCTCTTCCGGTCTCTAGCATCATCCTCCACAGTCAATCATGATAGGAGGTAGGCCTATTTGTAGCAGATGGTAGCCTACTCCATCTCTTCCGGTCTCTAGCATCATCCTCCACAGTCAATCATGATAGGAGGTAGGCCTATTTGTTGCAGATGGTAGCCTACTCCATCTCTTCCGGTCTCTAGCATCTTCCTCCACAGTCAATCATGATAGGAGGTAGGCCTATTTGTTGCAGATGGTAGCTTACTCCATCTCTTCCGGTCTCTAGCATCATCCTCCACAGTCAATCATGATAGGAGGTAGGCCTATTTGTTGCAGATGGTAGCCTACTCCATCTCTTCCGGTCTCTAGCATCATCCTCCACAGTCAATCATGTTAGGAGGTAGGCCTATTTGTTGCAGATGGTAGCCTACTCCATCTCTTCCGGTCTCTAGCATCATCCTCCACAGTCAATCATGATAGGAGGTAGGCCTATTTGTTGCAGATGGTAGCCTACTCCATCTCTTCCGGTCTCTAGCATCATCCTCCACAGACAATCATGATAGGAGGTAGGCCTATTTGTTGCAGATGGTAGCCTACTCCATCTCTTCCGGTCTCTAGCATCATCCTCCACAGTCAATCATGATAGGAGGTAGGCCTATTTGTTGCAGATGGTAGCCTACTCAATCTCTTCCGGTCTCTAGCATCATCCTCCACAGTCAATCATGATAGGAGGTAGGCCTATTTGTTGCAGATGGTAGCCTACTCCATCTCTTCCGGTCTCTAGCATCATCCTCCACAGTCAATCATGATAGGAGGTAGGCCTATTTGTTGCAGATGGTAGCCTACTCCATCTCTTCCGGTCTCTAGCATCATCCTCCACTGTCAATCATGATAGGAGGTAGGCCTATTTGTTGCAGATGGTAGCCTACTCCATCTCTTCCGGTCTCTAGCATCATCCTCCACAGTCAATCATGATAGGAGGTAGGCCTATTTGTTGCAGATGGTAGCCTACTCCATCTCTTCCGGTCTCTAGCATCATCCTCCACAGTCAATCATGATAGGAGGTAGGCCTATTTGTTGCAGATGGTAGCCTACTCCATCTCTTCCGGTCTCTAGCATCATCCTCCACAGTCAATCATGATAGGAGGTAGGCCTATTTGTTGCAGATGGTAGCCTACTCCATCTCTTCCGGTCTCTAGCATCATCCTCCACAGTCAATCATGATAGGAGGTAGGCCTATTTGTTGCAGATGGTAGCCTACTCCATCTCTTCCGGTCTCTAGCATCATCCTCCACAGTCAATCGTGATAGGAGGTAGGCCTATTTGTTGCAGATGGTAGCCTACTCCATCTCTTCCGGTCTCTAGCATCATCCTCCACAGTCAATCATGATAGGAGGTAGGCCTATTTGTTGCAGATGGTAGCCTACTCCATCTCTTCCGGTCTCTAGCATCATCCTCCACAGTCAATCATGATAGGAGGTAGGCCTATTTGTTGCAGATGGTAGCCTACTCCATCTCTTCCGGTCTCTAGCATCATCCTCCACAGTCAATCATGATAGGAGGTAGGCCTATTTGTTGCAGATGGTAGCCTACTCCATCTCTTCCGGTCCCTAGCATCATCCTCCAAAGTCAATCATGATAGGAGGTAGGCCTATTTGTTGCAGATGGTAGCCTACTCCATCTCTTCCGGTCTCTAGCATCATTCTCCACAGTCAATCATGATAGGAAGTAGGCCTATTTGTTGCAGATGGTAGCCTACTCCATCTCTTCCGGTCTCTAGCATCATCCTCCACAGTCAATCATGATAGGAGGTAGGCTTATTTGTTGCATATGGTAGCCTACTCCATCTCTTCCGGTCTCTAGCATCATCCTCCACAGTCAATCATGATAGGAGGTAGGCCTATTTGTTGCAGATGGTAGCCTACTCCATCTCTTCCGGTCTCTAGCATCATCCTCCACAGTCAATCATGATTGGAGGTAGGCCTAATTGTTGCAGATGGTAGCCTACTCCATCTCTTCCGGTCTCTAGCATCATCCTCCACAGTCAATCATGATAGGAGGTAGGCCTATTTGTTGCAGATGGTAGCCTACTCCATCTCTTCCGGTCTCTAGCATCATCCTCCACAGTCAATCATGATAGGAGGTAGGCCTATTTGTTGCAGATGGTAGCCTACTCCATCTCTTCCGGTCTCTAGCATCATCCTCCACAGTCAATCATGATAGGAGGTAGGCCTTATTGTTGCAGAAGGTAGCCTACTCCATCTCTTCCGGTCTCTAGCATCATCCTCCACAGTCAATCATGATAGGAGGTAGGCCTATTTGTTGCAGATGGTAGCCTACTCCATCTCTTCCGGTCTCTAGCATCATCCTCCACAGTCAATCATGATAGGAGGTAGGCCTATTTGCTGCAGATGGTAGCCTACTCCATCTCTTCCGGTCTCTAGCATCATCCTCCACAGTCAATCATGATAGGAGGTAGGCCTATTTGTTGCAGATGGTAGCCTACTTTATCTCTTCCGGTCTCTAGCATCATCCTCCACAGTCAATCATGATAGGAGGTAGGCCTATTTGTTGCAGATGGTAGCCTACTCCATCTCTTCCGGTCTCTAGCATCATCCTCCACTGTCAATCATGATAGGAGGTAGGCCTATTTGCTGCAGATGGTAGCCTACTCCATCTCTTCCGGTCTCTAGCATCATCCTCCACAGTCAATCATGATAGGAGGTAGGCCTATTTGTTGCAGGTGGTAGCCTACTCCATCTCTTCCGGTCTCTAGCATCATCCTCCACAGTCAATCATGATAGGAGGTAGGCCTATTTGTTGCAGATGGTAGCCTACTCCATCTCTTCCGGTCTCTAGCATCATCCTCCACAGTCAATCATGATAGGAGGTAGGCCTATTTGTTGTAGATGGTAGCCTACTCCATCTCTTCCGGTCTCTAGCATCATCCTCCACAGTCAATCATGATAGGAGGTAGGCCTATTTGTTTCAGATGGTAGCCTACTCCATCTCTTCCGGTCTCTAGCATCATCCTCCACAGTCAATCGTGATAGGAGGTAGGCCTATTTGTTGCAGATGGTAGCCTACTCCATCTCTTCCGGTCTCTAGCATCATCCTCCACAGTCAATCATGATAGGAGGTAGGCCTATTTGTTGCAGATGGTAGCCTACTCCATCTCTTCCGGTCTCTAGCATCATCCTCCACAGTCAATCATGATAGGAGGTAGGCCTATTTGTTGCAGATGGTAGCCTACTCCATCTCTTCCGGTCTCTAGCATCATCCTCCACAGTCAATCATGATAGGAGGTAGGCCTATTTGTTGCAGATGGTAGCCTACTCCATCTCTTCTGGTCTCTAGCATCATCCTCCACAGTCAATCATGATAGGAGGTAGGCCTATTTGTTGCAGATGGTAGCCTACTCCATCTCTTCCGGTCTCTAGCATCATCCTCCACAGTCAATCATGATAGGAGGTAGGCCTATTTGTTGCAGATGGTAGCCTACTCCATCTCTTCCGGTCTCTAGCATCATCCTCCACAGTCAATCATGATAGGAGGTAGGCCTATTTGTTGCAGATGGTAGCCTACTCCATCTCTTCCGGTCTCTAGCATCATCCTCCACAGTCAATCATGATAGGAGGTAGGCCTATTTGTTGCAGATGGTAGCCTACTCCATCTCTTCCGGTCTCTAGCATCATCCTCCACAGTCAATCATGATAGGAGGTAGGCCTATTTGTTGCAGATGGTAGCCTACTCCATCTCTTCCGGTCTCTAGCATCATCCTCCACAGTCAATCGTGAAAGGAGGTAGGCCTATTTGTTGCAGATGGTAGCCTACTCCATCTCTTCCGGTCTCTAGCATCATCCTCCACAGTCAATCATGATAGGAGGTAGGCCTATTTGTTGCAGATGGTAGCCTACTCCATCTCTTCCGGTCTCTAGCATCATCCTCCACAGTCAATCATGATAGGAGGTAGGCCTATTTGTTGCAGATGGTAGCCTACTCCATCTCTTCCGGTCTCTAGCATCATCCTCCACAGTCAATCATGATAGGAAGTAGGCCTATTTGTTGCAGATGGTAGCCTACTCCATCTCTTCCGGTCTCTAGCATCATCCTCCACAGTCAATCATGATAGGAGGTAGGCTTATTTGTTGCATATGGTAGCCTACTCCATCTCTTCCGGTCTCTAGCATCATCCTCCACAGTCAATCATGATAGGAGGTAGGCCTATTTGTTGCAGATGGTAGCCTACTCCATCTCTTCCGGTCTCTAGCATCATCCTCCACAGTCAATCATGATAGGAGGTAGGCCTAATTGTTGCAGATGGTAGCCTACTCCATCTCTTCCGGTCTCTAGCATCATCCTCCACAGTCAATCATGATAGGAGGTAGGCCTATTTGTTGCAGATGGTAGCCTACTCCATCTCTTCCGGTCTCTAGCATCATCCTCCACAGTCAATCATGATAGGAGGTAGGCCTATTTGTTGCAGATGGTAGCCTACTCCATCTCTTCCGGTCTCTAGCATCATCCTCCACAGTCAATCATGATAGGAGGTAGGCCTTATTGTTGCAGAAGGTAGCCTACTCCATCTCTTCCGGTCTCTAGCATCATCCTCCACAGTCAATCATGATAGGAGGTAGGCCTATTTGTTGCAGATGGTAGCCTACTCCATCTCTTCCGGTCTCTAGCATCATCCTCCACAGTCAATCATGATAGGAGGTAGGCCTATTTGCTGCAGATGGTAGCCTACTCCATCTCTTCCGGTCTCTAGCATCATCCTCCACAGTCAATCATGATAGGAGGTAGGCCTATTTGTTGCAGATGGTAGCCTACTTTATCTCTTCCGGTCTCTAGCATCATCCTCCACAGTCAATCATGATAGGAGGTAGGCCTATTTGTTGCAGATGGTAGCCTACTCCATCTCTTCCGGTCTCTAGCATCATCCTCCACTGTCAATCATGATAGGAGGTAGGCCTATTTGCTGCAGATGGTAGCCTACTCCATCTCTTCCGGTCTCTAGCATCATCCTCCACAGTCAATCATGATAGGAGGTAGGCCTATTTGTTGCAGGTGGTAGCCTACTCCATCTCTTCCGGTCTCTAGCATCATCCTCCACAGTCAATCATGATAGGAGGTAGGCCTATTTGTTGCAGATGGTAGCCTACTCCATCTCTTCCGGTCTCTAGCATCATCCTCCACAGTCAATCATGATAGGAGGTAGGCCTATTTGTTGTAGATGGTAGCCTACTCCATCTCTTCCGGTCTCTAGCATCATCCTCCACAGTCAATCATGATAGGAGGTAGGCCTATTTGTTTCAGATGGTAGCCTACTCCATCTCTTCCGGTCTCTAGCATCATCCTCCACAGTCAATCGTGATAGGAGGTAGGCCTATTTGTTGCAGATGGTAGCCTACTCCATCTCTTCCGGTCTCTAGCATCATCCTCCACAGTCAATCATGATAGGAGGTAGGCCTATTTGTTGCAGATGGTAGCCTACTCCATCTCTTCCGGTCTCTAGCATCATCCTCCACAGTCAATCATGATAGGAGGTAGGCCTATTTGTTGCAGATGGTAGCCTACTCCATCTCTTCCGGTCTCTAGCATCATCCTCCACAGTCAATCATGATAGGAGGTAGGCCTATTTGTTGCAGACGGTAGCCTACTCCATCTCTTCTGGTCTCTAGCATCATCCTCCACAGTCAATCATGATAGGAGGTAGGCCTATTTGTTGCAGATGGTAGCCTACTCCATCTCTTTCGGTCTCTAGCATCATCCTCCACAGTCAATCATGATAGGAGGTAGGCCTATTTGTTGCAGATGGTAGCCTACTCCATCTCTTCCGGTCTCTAGCATCATCCTCCACAGTCAATCATGATAGGAGGTAGGCCTATTTGTTGCAGATGGTAGCCTACTCCATCTCTTCCGGTCTCTAGCATCATCCTCCACAGTCAATCATGATAGGAGGTAGGCCTATTTGTTGCAGATGGTAGCCTACTCCATCTTTTCCGGTCTCTAGCATCATCCTCCACAGTCAATCATGATAGGAGGTAGGCCTAATTGTTGCAGATGGTAGCCTACTCCATCTCTTCCGGTCTCTAGCATCATCCTCCACAGTCAATCATGATAGGAGGTAGGCCTATTTGTTGCAGATGGTAGCCTACTCCATCTCTTCCGGTCTCTAGCATCATCCTCCACAGTCAATCATGATAGGAGGTAGGCCTATTTGATGCAGATGGTAGCCTACTCCATCTCTTCCGGTCTCTAGCATCATCCTCCACAGTCAATCATGATAGGAAGTAGGCCTATTTGTTGCAGGTGGTAGCCTACTCCATCTCTTCCGGTCTCTAGCATCATCATCCACAGTCAGTCATGATAGGAGGTAGGCCTATTTGTTGCAGATGGTAGCCTTCTCCATCTCTTCCGGTCCCTAGCATCATCCTCCACAGTCAATCATTATAGGAGGTAGGCCTATTTGCTGCAGATGGTAGCCTACTCCATCTCTTCCGGTCTCTAGCATCATCCTCCACAGTCAATCATGATAGGAGGTAGGCCTATTTGTTGCATATGGTAGCCTACTCCATCTCTTCCGGTCTCTAGCATCATCCTCCACAGTCAATCATGATAGGAGGTAGGCCTATTTGTTGCATATGGTAGCCTACTCCATCTCTTCCGGTCTCTAGCATCATCCTCCACAGTCAATCATGATAGGAGGTAGGCCTATTTGTTGCAGATGGTAGCCTACTCCATCTCTTCCGGTCTCTAGCATCATCCTCCACAGTCAATCATGATAGGAGGTAGGCCTATTTGCTGCAGATGGTAGCCTACTCCATCTCTTCCGGTCTCTAGCATCATCCTCCACAGTCGTTCATGATAGGAGGTAGGCCTATTTGTTGCAGATGGTAGCCTACTCCATCTCTTCCGGTCTCTAGCATCATCCTCCACAGTCGTTCATGATAGGAGGTAGGCCTATTTGTTGCAGATGGTAGCCTACTCCATCTCTTCCGGTCTCTAGCATCATCCTCCACAGTCGTTCATGATAGGAGGTAGGCCTATTTGTTGCAGATGGTAGCCTACTCCATCTCTTCCGGTCTCTAGCATCATCTTCCACAGTCAATCATGATAGGAGGTAGGCCTATTTGTTGCAGATGGTAGCCTACTCCATCTCTTCCGGTCTCTAGCATCATCCTCCACAGTCAATCATGATAGGAGGTAGGCCTATTTGTTGCAGATGGTAGCCTACTCCATCTCTTCCGGTCTCTAGCATCATCCTCCACAGTCAATCATGATAGGAGGTAGGCCTATTTGTTGCAGATGGTAGCCTACTCCATCTCTTCCGGTCTCTAGCATCATCCTCCACAGTCAATCATGATAGGAGGTAGGCCTATTTGTTGCAGATGGTAGCCTACTCCATCTCTTTCGGTCTCTAGCATCATCCTCCACAGTCAATCATGATAGGAGGTAGGCCTATTTGTTGCAGATGGTAGCCTACTCCATCTCTTTCGGTCTCTAGCATCATCCTCCACAGTCAATCATGATAGGAGGTAGGCCTATTTGTTGCAGATGGTAGCCTACTCCATCTCTTCCGGTCTCTAGCATCATCCTCCACAGTCAATCATGATAGGAGGTAGGCCTATTTGTTGCAGATGGTAGCCTACTCCATCTCTTCCGGTCTCTAGCATCATCCTCCACAGTCAATCATGATAGGAGGTAGGCCTATTTGTTGCAGATGGTAGCCTACTCCATCTTTTCCGGTCTCTAGCATCATCCTCCACAGTCAATCATGATAGGAGGTAGGCCTAATTGTTGCAGATGGTAGCCTACTCCATCTCTTCCGGTCTCTAGCATCATCCTCCACAGTCAATCATGATAGGAGGTAGGCCTATTTGTTGCAGATGGTAGCCTACTCCATCTCTTCCGGTCTCTAGCATCATCCTCCACAGTCAATCATGATAGGAGGTAGGCCTATTTGTTGCAGATGGTAGCCTACTCCATCTCTTCCGGTCTCTAGCATCATCCTCCACAGTCAATCATGATAGGAAGTAGGCCTATTTGTTGCAGGTGGTAGCCTTCTCCATCTCTTCCGGTCCCTAGCATCATCCTCCACAGTCAATCATTATAGGAGGTAGGCCTATTTGCTGCAGATGGTAGCCTACTCCATCTCTTCCGGTCTCTAGCATCATCCACCACAGTCAATCATGATAGGAGGTAGGCCTATTTGTTGCAGATGGTAGCCTACTCCATCTCTTCCGGTCTCTAGCATCATCCTCCACAGTCAATCATGATAGGAGGTAGGCCTATTTGTTGCATATGGTAGCCTACTCCATCTCTTCCGGTCTCTAGCATCATCCTCCACAGTCAATCATGATAGGAGGTAGGCCTATTTGTTGCAGATGGTAGACTACTCCATCTCTTCCGGTCTCTAGCATCATCCTCCACAGTCAATCATGATAGGAGGTAGGCCTATTTGTTGCAGATGGTAGCCTACTCCATTTCTTCCGGTATCTAGCATCATCCTCCACAGTCAATCATGATAGGAGGTAGGCCTATTTGTTGCAGATGGTAGCCTACTCCATCTCTTCCGGTCTCTAGCATCATCCTCCACAGTCAATCATGATAGGAGGTAGGCCTATTTGCTGCAGATGGTAGCCTACTCCATCTCTTCCGGTCTCTAGCATCATCCTCCACAGTCAATCATGATAGGAGGTAGGCCTATTTGTTGCAGATGGTAGCCTACTCCATCTCTTCCGGTCTCTAGCATCATCCTCCACAGTCAATCATGATAGGAGGTAGGCCTATTTGTTGCAGATGGTAGCCTACTCCATCTCTTCCGGTCTCTAGCATCATCCTCCACAGTCGTTCATGATAGGAGGTAGGCCTATTTGTTGCAGATGGTAGCCTACTCCATCTCTTCCGGTCTCTAGCATCATCCTCCACAGTCAATCATGATAGGAGGTAGGCCTATTTGTTGCAGATGGTAGCCTACTCCATTTCTTCCGGTCTCTAGCATCATCCTCCACAGTCAATCATGATAGGAGGTAGGCCTATTTGTTGCAGATGGTAGCCTACTGCATCTCTTCCGGTCTCTAGCATCATCCTCCACAGTCAATCATGATAGGAGGTAGGCCTATTTGTTGCAGATGGTAGCCTACTCCATCTCTTCCGGTCTCTAGCATCATCCTCCACAGTCAATCATGATAGGAGGTTATCCTATTTGCTGCAGATGGTAGCCTACTCCATCTCTTCCGGTCTCTAGCATCATCCTCCACAGTCAATCATGATAGGAGGTAGGCCTATTTGTTGTAGATGGTAGCCTACTCCATCTCTTCCGGTCTCTAGCATCATCCTCCACAGTCAATCATGATAGGAGGTAGGCCTATTTGCTGCAGATGGTAGCCTACTCCATCTCTTCCGGTCCCTAGCATCATCCTCCACAGTCAATCATTATAGGAGGTAGGCCTATTTGCTGCAGATGGTAGCCTACTCCATCTCTTCCGGTCTCTAGCATCATCCTCCACAGTCAATCATGATAGGAGGTAGGCCTATTTGTTGCAGATGGTAGCCTACTCCATCTCTTCCCGTCTCTAGCATCATCCTCCACAGTCAATCATGATAGGAGGTAGGCCAATTTGTTGCATATGGTAGCCTACTCCATCTCTTCCGGTCTCTAGCATCATCCTCCACAGTCAATCATGATAGGAGGTAGGCCTATTTGTTGCAGATGGTAGCCTACTCCATCTCTTCCGGTCTCTAGCATCATCCTCCACAGTCAATCATGATAGGAGGTAGGCCTATTTGTTGCAGATGGTAGCCTACTCAATCTCTTCCGGTCTCTAGCATCATCCTCCACAGTCAATCATGATAGGAGGTAGGCCTATTTGTTGCAGATGGTAGCCTACTCCATCTCTTCCGGTCTCTAGCATCATCCTCCACAGTCAATCATGATAGGAGGTAGGCCTATTTGCTGCAGATGGAAGCCTACTCCATCTCTTCCGGTCTCTAGCGTCATCCTCCACAGTCAATCATGATAGGAGGTAGGCCTATTTGTTGCAGATGGTAGCCTACTCCATCTCTTCCGGTCTCTAGCATCATCCTCCACAGTCAATCATGATAGGAGGTAGGCCTATTTGTTGCAGATGGTAGCCTACTCCATCTCTTCCGGTCTCTAGCATCATCCTCCACAGTCAATCATGATAGGAGGTAGGCCTATTTGTTGCAGATGGTAGCCTACTCCATCTCTTCCGGTCTCTAGCATCATCCTCCACAGTCAATCATGATAGGAGGTAGGCCTATTTGTTGCAGATGGTAGCCTACTCCATCTCTTCCGGTCTCTAGCATCATCCTCCACAGTCAATCATGATAGGAGGTAGGCCTATTTGTTGCAGATGGTAGCCTACTCCATCTCTTCCGGTCTCTAGCATCATCCTCCACAGTCAATCATGATAGGAGGTAGGCCTATTTGTTGCAGATGGTAGCCTACTCCATCTCTTCCGGTCTCTAGCATCATCCTCCACAGTCAATCATGATAGGAGGTAGGCCTATTTGTTGCAGATGGTAGCCTACTCCATCTCTTCCGGTCTCTAGCATCATCCTCCACAGTCAATCATGATAGGAGGTAGGCCTATTTGTTGCAGATGGTAGCCTACTCCATCTCTTCCGTCTCTAGCATCATCCTCCACAGTCAATCATGATAGGAGGTAGGCCTATTTGTTGCAGAAGGTAGCCTACTCCATCTCTTCCGGTCTCTAGCATCATCCTCCACAGTCAATCATGATAGGAGGTAGGCCTATTTGCTGCAGATGGTAGCCTACTCCATCTCTTCCGGGCTCTAGCATCATCCTCCACAGTCAATCATGATAGGAGGTAGGCCTATTTGTTGCAGATGGTAGCCTACTCCATCTCTTCCGGTCTCTAGCATCATCCTCCACAGTCAATCATGATAGGAGGTAGGCCTATTTGTTGCAGATGGTAGCCTACTCCATCTCTTCCGGTCTCTAGCATCATCCTCCACAGTCAATCATGATAGGAGGTTGGCCTATTTGTTGCAGATGGTAGCCTACTCCATCTCTTCCGGTCTCTAGCATCATCCTCCACAGTCAATCATGATAGGAGGTAGGCCTATTTGTTGCAGATGGTAGCCTACTCCATCTCTTCCGGTCTCTAGCATCATCCTCCACAGTCAATCATGATAGGAGGTAGGCCTATTTGTAGCAGATGGTAGCCTACTCCATCTCTTCCGGTCTCTAGCATCATCCTCCACAGTCAATCATGATAGGAGGTAGGCCTATTTGTTGCAGATGGTAGCCTACTCCATCTCTTCCGGTCTCTAGCATCTTCCTCCACAGTCAATCATGATAGGAGGTAGGCCTATTTGTTGCAGATGGTAGCCTACTCCATCTCTTCCGGTCTCTAGCATCATCCTCCACAGTCAATCATGATAGGAGGTAGGCCTATTTGTTGCAGATGGTAGCCTACTCCATCTCTTCCGGTCTCTAGCATCATCCTCCACAGTCAATCATGTTAGGAGGTAGGCCTATTTGTTGCAGATGGTAGCCCACTCCATCTCTTCCGGTCTCTAGCATCATCCTCCACAGTCAATCATGATAGGAGGTAGGCCTATTTGTTGCAGATGGTAGCCTACTCCATCTCTTCCGGTCTCTAGCATCATCCTCCACAGACAATCATGATAGGAGGTAGGCCTATTTGTTGCAGATGGTAGCCTACTCCATCTCTTCCGGTCTCTAGCATCATCCTCCACAGTCAATCATGATAGGAGGTAGGCCTATTTGTTGCAGATGGTAGCCTACTCCATCTCTTCCGGTCTCTAGCATCATCCTCCACAGTCAATCATGATAGGAGGTAGGCCTATTTGTTGCAGATGGTAGCCTACTCCATCTCTTCCGGTCTCTAGCATCATCCTCCACAGTCAATCATGATAGGAGGTAGGCCTATTTGTTGCAGATGGTAGCCTACTCCATCTCTTCCGGTCTCTAGCATCATCCTCCACAGTCAATCATGATAGGAGGTAGGCCTATTTGTTGCAGATGGTAGCCTACTCCATCTCTTCCGGTCTCTAGCATCATCCTCCACAGTCAATCATGATAGGAGGTAGGCCTATTTGTTGCAGATGGTAGCCTACTCCATCTCTTCCGGTCTCTAGCATCATCCTCCACAGTCAATCATGATAGGAGGTAGGCCTATTTGTTGCAGATGGTAGCCTACTCCATCTCTTCCGGTCTCTAGCATCATCCTCCACGGTCAATCGTGATAGGAGGTAGGCCTATTTGTTGCAGATGGTAGCCTACTCCATCTCTTCCGGTCTCTAGCATCATCCTCCACAGTCAATCATGATAGGAGGTAGGCCTATTTGTTGCAGATGGTAGCCTACTCCATCTCTTCCGGTCTCTAGCATCATCCTCCACAGTCAATCATGATAGGAGGTAGGCCTATTTGTTGCAGATGGTAGCCTACTCCATCTCTTCCGGTCGCTAGCATCATCCTCCACAGTCAATCATGATAGGAGGTAGGCCTATTTGTTGCAGATGGTAGCCTACTCCATCTCTTCCGGTCCCTAGCATCATCCTCCAAAGTCAATCATGATAGGAGGTAGGCCTATTTGTTGCAGATGGTAGCCTACTCCATCTCTTCCGGTCTCTAGCATCATTCTCCACAGTCAATCATGATAGGAAGTAGGCCTATTTGTTGCAGATGGTAGCCTACTCCATCTCTTCCGGTCTCTAGCATCATCCTCCACAGTCAATCATGATAGGAGGTTGGCCTATTTGTTGCATATGGTAGCCTACTCCATCTCTTCCGGTCTCTAGCATCATCCTCCACAGTCAATCATGATAGGAGGTAGGCCTATTTGTTGCAGATGGTAGCCTACTCCATCTCTTCCGGTCTCGATCATCATCCTCCACAGTCAATCATAATAGGAGGTAGGCCTAATTGTTGCAGATGGTAGCCTACTCCATATCTTCCGGTCTCTAGCATCATCCTCCACAGCCAATCATGATAGGAGGTAGGCCTATTTGTTGCAGATGGTAGCCTACTCCATCTTTTCCGGTCTCTAGCATCATCCTCCACAGTCAATCATGATAGGAGGTAGGCCTAATTGTTGCAGATGGTAGCCTACTCCATCTCTTCCGGTCTCTAGCATCATCCTCCACAGTCAATCATGATAGGAGGTAGGCCTATTTGTTGCAGATGGTAGCCTACTCCATCTCTTCCGGTCTCTAGCATCATCCTCCACAGTCAATCATGATAGGAGGTAGGCCTATTTGTTGCAGATGGTAGCCTACTCCATCTCTTCCGGTCTCTAGCATCATCCTCCACAGTCAATCATGATAGGAAGTAGGCCTATTTGTTGCAGGTGGTAGCCTTCTCCATCTCTTCCGGTCCCTAGCATCATCCTCCACAGTCAATCATTATAGGAGGTAGGCCTATTTGCTGCAGATGGTAGCCTACTCCATCTCTTCCGGTCTCTAGCATCATCCACCACAGTCAATCATGATAGGAGGTAGGCCTATTTGTTGCAGATGGTAGCCTACTCCATCTCTTCCGGTCTCTAGCATCATCCTCCACAGTCAATCATGATAGGAGGTAGGCCTATTTGTTGCATATGGTAGCCTACTCCATCTCTTCCGGTCTCTAGCATCATCCTCCACAGTCAATCATGATAGGAGGTAGGCCTATTTGTTGCAGATGGTAGACTACTCCATCTCTTCCGGTCTCTAGCATCATCCTCCACAGTCAATCATGATAGGAGGTAGGCCTATTTGTTGCAGATGGTAGCCTACTCCATTTCTTCCGGTATCTAGCATCATCCTCCACAGTCAATCATGATAGGAGGTAGGCCTATTTGTTGCAGATGGTAGCCTACTCCATCTCTTCCGGTCTCTAGCATCATCCTCCACAGTCAATCATGATAGGAGGTAGGCCTATTTGCTGCAGATGGTAGCCTACTCCATCTCTTCCGGTCTCTAGCATCATCCTCCACAGTCAATCATGATAGGAGGTAGGCCTATTTGTTGCAGATGGTAGCCTACTCCATCTCTTCCGGTCTCTAGCATCATCCTCCACAGTCAATCATGATAGGAGGTAGGCCTATTTGTTGCAGATGGTAGCCTACTCCATCTCTTCCGGTCTCTAGCATCATCCTCCACAGTCGTTCATGATAGGAGGTAGGCCTATTTGTTGCAGATGGTAGCCTACTCCATCTCTTCCGGTCTCTAGCATCATCCTCCACAGTCAATCATGATAGGAGGTAGGCCTATTTGTTGCAGATGGTAGCCTACTCCATTTCTTCCGGTCTCTAGCATCATCCTCCACAGTCAATCATGATAGGAGGTAGGCCTATTTGTTGCAGATGGTAGCCTACTGCATCTCTTCCGGTCTCTAGCATCATCCTCCACAGTCAATCATGATAGGAGGTAGGCCTATTTGTTGCAGATGGTAGCCTACTCCATCTCTTCCGGTCTCTAGCATCATCCTCCACAGTCAATCATGATAGGAGGTTATCCTATTTGCTGCAGATGGTAGCCTACTCCATCTCTTCCGGTCTCTAGCATCATCCTCCACAGTCAATCATGATAGGAGGTAGGCCTATTTGTTGTAGATGGTAGCCTACTCCATCTCTTCCGGTCTCTAGCATCATCCTCCACAGTCAATCATGATAGGAGCTAGGCCTATTTGCTGCAGATGGTAGCCTACTCCATCTCTTCCGGTCCCTAGCATCATCCTCCACAGTCAATCATTATAGGAGGTAGGCCTATTTGCTGCAGATGGTAGCCTACTCCATCTCTTCCGGTCTCTAGCATCATCCTCCACAGTCAATCATGATAGGAGGTAGGCCTATTTGTTGCAGATGGTAGCCTACTCCATCTCTTCCCGTCTCTAGCATCATCCTCCACAGTCAATCATGATAGGAGGTAGGCCAATTTGTTGCATATGGTAGCCTACTCCATCTCTTCCGGTCTCTAGCATCATCCTCCACAGTCAATCATGATAGGAGGTAGGCCTATTTGTTGCAGATGGTAGCCTACTCCATCTCTTCCGGTCTCTAGCATCATCCTCCACAGTCAATCATGATAGGAGGTAGGCCTATTTGTTGCAGATGGTAGCCTACTCAATCTCTTCCGGTCTCTAGCATCATCCTCCACAGTCAATCATGATAGGAGGTAGGCCTATTTGTTGCAGATGGTAGCCTACTCCATCTCTTCCGGTCTCTAGCATCATCCTCCACAGTCAATCATGATAGGAGGTAGGCCTATTTGCTGCAGATGGAAGCCTACTCCATCTCTTCCGGTCTCTAGCATCATCCTCCACAGTCAATCATGATAGGAGGTAGGCCTATTTGTTGCAGATGGTAGCCTACTCCATCTCTTCCGGTCTCTAGCATCATCCTCCACAGTCAATCATGATAGGAGGTAGGCCTATTTGTTGCAGATGGTAGCCTACTCCATCTCTTCCGGTCTCTAGCATCATCCTCCACAGTCAATCATGATAGGAGGTAGGCCTATTTGTTGCAGATGGTAGCCTACTCCATCTCTTCCGGTCTCTAGCATCATCCTCCACAGTCAATCATGATAGGAGGTAGGCCTATTTGTTGCAGATGGTAGCCTACTCCATCTCTTCCGGTCTCTAGCATCATCCTCCACAGTCAATCATGATAGGAGGTAGGCCTATTTGTTGCAGATGGTAGCCTACTCCATCTCTTCCGGTCTCTAGCATCATCCTCCACAGTCAATCATGATAGGAGGTAGGCCTATTTGTTGCAGATGGTAGCCTACTCCATCTCTTCCGGTCTCTAGCATCATCCTCCACAGTCAATCATGATAGGAGGTAGGCCTATTTGTTGCAGATGGTAGCCTACTCCATCTCTTCCGGTCTCTAGCATCATCCTCCACAGTCAATCATGATAGGAGGTAGGCCTATTTGTTGCAGATGGTAGCCTACTCCATCTCTTCCGTCTCTAGCATCATCCTCCACAGTCAATCATGATAGGAGGTAGGCCTATTTGTTGCAGAAGGTAGCCTACTCCATCTCTTCCGGTCTCTAGCATCATCCTCCACAGTCAATCATGATAGGAGGTAGGCCTATTTGCTGCAGATGGTAGCCTACTCCATCTCTTCCGGGCTCTAGCATCATCCTCCACAGTCAATCATGATAGGAGGTAGGCCTATTTGTTGCAGATGGTAGCCTACTCCATCTCTTCCGGTCTCTAGCATCATCCTCCACAGTCAATCATGATAGGAGGTAGGCCTATTTGTTGCAGATGGTAGCCTACTCCATCTCTTCCGGTCTCTAGCATCATCCTCCACAGTCAATCATGATAGGAGGTAGGCCTATTTGTTGCAGATGGTAGCCTACTCCATCTCTTCCGGTCTCTAGCATCATCCTCCACAGTCAATCATGATAGGAGGTAGGCCTATTTGTAGCAGATGGTAGCCTACTCCATCTCTTCCGGTCTCTAGCATCATCCTCCACAGTCAATCATGATAGGAGGTTGGCCTATTTGTTGCAGATGGTAGCCTACTCCATCTCTTCCGGTCTCTAGCATCTTCCTCCACAGTCAATCATGATAGGAGGTAGGCCTATTTGTTGCAGATGGTAGCCTACTCCATCTCTTCCGGTCTCTAGCATCATCCTCCACAGTCAATCATGATAGGAGGTAGGCCTATTTGTTGCAGATGGTAGCCTACTCCATCTCTTCCGGTCTCTAGCATCATCCTCCACAGTCAATCATGTTAGGAGGTAGGCCTATTTGTTGCAGATGGTAGCCCACTCCATCTCTTCCGGTCTCTAGCATCATCCTCCACAGTCAATCATGATAGGAGGTAGGCCTATTTGTTGCAGATGGTAGCCTACTCCATCTCTTCCGGTCTCTAGCATCATCCTCCACAGACAATCATGATAGGAGGTAGGCCTATTTGTTGCAGATGGCAGCCTACTCCATCTCTTCCGGTCTCTAGCATCATCCTCCACAGTCAATCATGATAGGAGGTAGGCCTATTTGTTGCAGATGGTAGCCTACTCCATCTCTTCCGGTCTCTAGCATCATCCTCCACAGTCAATCATGATAGGAGGTAGGCCTATTTGTTGCAGATGGTAGCCTACTCCATCTCTTCCGGTCTCTAGCATCATCCTCCACAGTCAATCATGATAGGAGGTAGGCCTATTTGTTGCAGATGGTAGCCTACTCCATCTCTTCCGGTCTCTAGCATCATCCTCCACAGTCAATCATGATAGGAGGTAGGCCTATTTGTTGCAGATGGTAGCCTACTCCATCTCTTCCGGTCTCTAGCATCATCCTCCACAGTCAATCATGATAGGAGGTAGGCCTATTTGTTGCAGATGGTAGCCTACTCCATCTCTTCCGGTCTCTAGCATCATCCTCCACAGTCAATCATGATAGGAGGTAGGCCTATTTGTTGCAGATGGTAGCCTACTCCATCTCTTCCGGTCTCTAGCATCATCCTCCACGGTCAATCGTGATAGGAGGTAGGCCTATTTGTTGCAGATGGTAGCCTACTCCATCTCTTCCGGTCTCTAGCATCATCCTCCACAGTCAATCATGATAGGAGGTAGGCCTATTTGTTGCAGATGGTAGCCTACTCCATCTCTTCCGGTCTCTAGCATCATCCTCCACAGTCAATCATGATAGGAGGTAGGCCTATTTGTTGCAGATGGTAGCCTACTCCATCTCTTCCGGTCGCTAGCATCATCCTCCACAGTCAATCATGATAGGAGGTAGGCCTATTTGTTGCAGATGGTAGCCTACTCCATCTCTTCCGGTCCCTAGCATCATCCTCCAAAGTCAATCATGATAGGAGGTAGGCCTATTTGTTGCAGATGGTAGCCTACTCCATCTCTTCCGGTCTCTAGCATCATTCTCCACAGTCAATCATGATAGGAAGTAGGCCTATTTGTTGCAGATGGTAGCCTACTCCATCT
This sequence comes from Meconema thalassinum, assembly GCA_946902985.2. Lineage (NCBI taxonomy): Eukaryota > Metazoa > Arthropoda > Insecta > Orthoptera > Tettigoniidae > Meconema > Meconema thalassinum. The sequence continues at coordinate 416,259,430 of OX336394.1, forward strand.
CTTCCGGTCTCTAGCATCATCCTCCACAGTCAATCATGATAGGAGGTTGGCCTATTTGTTGCATATGGTAGCCTACTCCATCTCTTCCGGTCTCTAGCATCATCCTCCACAGTCAATCATGATAGGAGGTAGGCCTATTTGTTGCAGATGGTAGCCTACTCCATCTCTTCCGGTCTCGATCATCATCCTCCACAGTCAATCATGATAGGAGGTAGGCCTAATTGTTGCAGATGGTAGCCTACTCCATATCTTCCGGTCTCTAGCATCATCCTCCACAGCCAATCATGATAGGAGGTAGGCCTATTTGTTGCAGATGGTAGCCTACTCCATCTCTTCCGGTCTCTAGCATCATCCTCCACAGTCAATCATGATAGGAGGTAGGCCTATTTGTTGCAGATGGTAGCCTACTCCATCTCTTCCGGTCTCTAGCATCATCCTCCACAGTCAATCATGACAGGAGGTAGGCCTTATTGTTGCAGAAGGTAGCCTACTCCATCTCTTCCGGTCTCTAGCATCATCCTCCACAGTCAATCATGATAGGAGGTAGGCCTATTTGTTGCAGATGGTAGCCTACTCCATCTCTTCCGGTCTCTAGCATCATCCTCCACAGTCAATCATGATAGGAGGTAGGCCTATTTGTTGCAGATGGTAGCCTACTCCATCTCTTCCGGTCTCTAGCATCATCCTCCACAGTCAATCATGATAGGAGGTAGGCCTATTTGTTGCAGATGGTAGCCTACTCCATCTCTTCCGGTCTCTAGCATCATCCTCCACAGTCAATCATGATAGGAGGTAGGCCTATTTGTTGCAGATGGTAGCCTACTCCATCTCTTCCGGTCTCTAGCATCATCCTCCACTGTCAATCATGTTAGGAGGTAGGCCTATTTGTTGCAGATTGTAGCCTACTCCATCTCTTCCGGTCTCTAGCATCATCCTCCACAGTCAATCATGATAGGAGGTAGGCCTATTTGTTGCAGATGGTAGCCTACTCCATCTCTTCCGGTCTCTAGCATCATCCTCCACAGTCAATCATGATAGGAGGTAGGCCTATTTGTTGCAGATGGTAGCCTACTCCATCTCTTCCGGTCTCTAGCATCATCCTCCACAGTCAATCATGATAGGAGGTAGGCCTATTTGTTGCAGATGGTAGCCTACTCCATCTCTTCCGGTCTCTATCATCATCCTCCACAGTCAATCATGATAGGAAGTAGGCCTATTTGTTGCAGGTGGTAGCCTACTCCATCTCTTCCGGTCTCTAGCATCATCATCCACAGTCAATCATGATAGGAGGTAGGCCTATTTGTTGCAGATGGTAGCCTTCTCCATCTCTTCCGGTCCCTAGCATCATCCTCCACAGTCAATCATTATAGGAGGTAGGCCTATTTGCTGCAGATGGTAGCCTACTCCATCTCTTCCGGTCTCTAGCATCATCCTCCACAGTCAATCATGATAGGAGGTAGGCCTATTTGTTGCATATGGTAGCCTACTCCATCTCTTCCGGTCTCTAGCATCATCCTCCACAGTCAATCATGATAGGAGGTAGGCCTATTTGTTGCATATGGTAGCCTACTCCATCTCTTCCGGTCTCTAGCATCATCCTCCACAGTCAATCATGATAGGAGGTAGGCCTATTTGTTGCAGATGGTAGCCTACTCCATCTCTTCCGGTCTCTAGCATCATCCTCCACAGTCAATCATGATAGGAGGTAGGCCTATTTGTTGCAGATGGTAGCCTACTCCATCTCTTCCGGTCTCTAGCATCATCCTCCACAGTCAATCATGATAGGAGGTAGGCCTATTTGTTGCAGATGGTAGCCTACTCCATCTCTTCCGGTCTCTAGCATCATCCTCCACAGTCAATCATGATAGGAGGTAGGCCTATTTGCTGCAGATGGTAGCCTACTCCATCTCTTCCGGTCTCTAGCATCATCCTCCACAGTCGTTCATGATAGGAGGTAGGCCTATTTGTTGCAGATGGTAGCCTACTCCATCTCTTCCGGTCTCTAGCATCATCCTCCACAGTCGTTCATGATAGGAGGTAGGCCTATTTGTTGCAGATGGTAGCCTACTCCATCTCTTCCGGTCTCTAGCATCATCCTCCACAGTCAATCATGATAGGAGGTAGGCCTATTTGTTGCAGATGGTAGCCTACTCCATCTCTTCCGGTCTCTAGCATCATCCTCCACAGTCAATCATGATAGGAGGTAGGCCTATTTGTTGCAGATGGTAGCCTACTCCATCTCTTCCGGTCTCTAGCATCATCCTCCACAGTCAATCATGATAGGAGGTAGGCCTATTTGTTGCAGATGGTAGCCTACTCCATCTCTTTCGGTCTCTAGCATCATCCTCCACAGTCAATCATGATAGGAGGTAGGCCTATTTGTTGCAGATGGTAGCCTACTCCATCTCTTTCGGTCTCTAGCATCATCCTCCACAGTCAATCATGATAGGAGGTAGGCCTATTTGTTGCAGATGGTAGCCTACTCCATCTCTTCCGGTCTCTAGCATCATCCTCCACAGACAATCATGATAGGAGGTAGGCCTATTTGTTGCAGATGGTAGCCTACTCCATCTCTTCCGGTCTCTAGCATCATCCTCCACAGTCAATCATGATAGGAGGTAGGCCTATTTGTTGCAGATGGTAGCCTACTCCATCTTTTCCGGTCTCTAGCATCATCCTCCACAGTCAATCATGATAGGAGGTAGGCCTAATTGTTGCAGATGGTAGCCTACTCCATCTCTTCCGGTCTCTAGCATCATCCTCCACAGTCAATCATGATAGGAGGTAGGCCTATTTGTTGCAGATGGTAGCCTACTCCATCTCTTCCGGTCTCTAGCATCATCCTCCACAGTCAATCATGATAGGAGGTAGGCCTATTTGTTGCAGATGGTAGCCTACTCCATCTCTTCCGGTCTCTAGCATCATCCTCCACAGTCAATCATGATAGGAAGTAGGCCTATTTGTTGCAGGTGGTAGCCTTCTCCATCTCTTCCGGTCCCTAGCATCATCCTCCACAGTCAATCATTATAGGAGGTAGGCCTATTTGCTGCAGATGGTAGCCTACTCCATCTCTTCCGGTCTCTAGCATCATCCTCCACAGTCAATCATGATAGGAGGTAGGCCTATTTGTTGCAGATGGTAGCCTACTCCATCTCTTCCGGTCTCTAGCATCATCCTCCACAGTCAATCATGATAGGAGGTAGGCCTATTTGTTGCATATGGTAGCCTACTCCATCTCTTCCGGTCTCTAGCATCATCCTCCACAGTCAATCATGATAGGAGGTAGGCCTATTTGTTGCAGATGGTAGACTACTCCATCTCTTCCGGTCTCTAGCATCATCCTCCACAGTCAATCATGATAGGAGGTAGGCCTATTTGTTGCAGATGGTAGCCTACTCCATTTCTTCCGGTATCTAGCATCATCCTCCACAGTCAATCATGATAGGAGGTAGGCCTATTTGTTGCAGATGGTAGCCTACTCCATCTCTTCCGGTCTCTAGCATCATCCTCCACAGTCAATCATGATAGGAGGTAGGCCTATTTGTTGCAGATGGTAGCCTACTCCATCTCTTCCGGTCTCTAGCATCATCCTCCACAGTCAATCATGATAGGAGGTAGGCCTATTTGTTGCAGATGGTAGCCTACTCCATCTCTTCCGGTCTCTAGCATCATCCTCCACAGTCGTTCATGATAGGAGGTAGGCCTATTTGTTGCAGATGGTAGCCTACTCCATCTCTTCCGGTCTCTAGCATCATCCTCCACAGTCAATCATGATAGGAGGTAGGCCTATTTGTTGCAGATGGTAGCCTACTCCATTTCTTCCGGTCTCTAGCATCATCCTCCACAGTCAATCATGATAGGAGGTAGGCCTATTTGTTGCAGATGGTAGCCTACTGCATCTCTTCCGGTCTCTAGCATCATCCTCCACAGTCAATCATGATAGGAGGTAGGCCTATTTGTTGCAGATGGTAGCCTACTCCATCTCTTCCGGTCTCTAGCATCATCCTCCACAGTCAATCATGATAGGAGGTTATCCTATTTGCTGCAGATGGTAGCCTACTCCATCTCTTCCGGTCTCTAGCATCATCCTCCACAGTCAATCATGATAGGAGGTAGGCCTATTTGTTGTAGATGGTAGCCTACTCCATCTCTTCCGGTCTCTAGCATCATCCTCCACAGTCAATCATGATAGGAGGTAGGCCTATTTGCTGCAGATGGTAGCCTACTCCATCTCTTCCGGTCCCTAGCATCATCCTCCACAGTCAATCATTATAGGAGGTAGGCCTATTTGCTGCAGATGGTAGCCTACTCCATCTCTTCCGGTCTCTAGCATCATCCTCCACAGTCAATCATGATAGGAGGTAGGCCTATTTGTTGCAGATGGTAGCCTACTCCATCTCTTCCCGTCTCTAGCATCATCCTCCACAGTCAATCATGATAGGAGGTAGGCCAATTTGTTGCATATGGTAGCCTACTCCATCTCTTCCGGTCTCTAGCATCATCCTCCACAGTCAATCATGATAGGAGGTAGGCCTATTTGTTGCAGATGGTAGCCTACTCCATCTCTTCCGGTCTCTAGCATCATCCTCCACAGTCAATCATGATAGGAGGTAGGCCTATTTGTTGCAGATGGTAGCCTACTCCATCTCTTCCGGTCTCTAGCATCATCCTCCACAGTCAATCATGATAGGAGGTAGGCCTATTTGCTGCAGATGGAAGCCTACTCCATCTCTTCCGGTCTCTAGCATCATCCTACACAGTCAATCATGATAGGAGGTAGGCCTATTTGTTGCAGATGGTAGCCTACTCCATCTCTTCCGGTCTCTAGCATCATCCTCCACAGTCAATCATGATAGGAGGTAGGCCTATTTGTTGCACATGGTAGCCTACTCCATCTCTTCCGGTCTCTAGCATCATCCTCCACAGTCAATCATGATAGGAGGTAGGCCTATTTGTTGCAGATGGTAGCCTACTCCATCTCTTCCGGTCTCTAGCATCATCCTCCACAGTCAATCATGATAGGAGGTAGGCCTATTTGCTGCAGATGGTAGCCTACTCCATCTCTTCCGGTCTCTAGCATCATCCTCCACAGTCGTTCATGATAGGAGGTAGGCCTATTTGTTGCAGATGGTAGCCTACTCCATCTCTTCCGGTCTCTAGCATCATCCTCCACAGTCGTTCATGATAGGAGGTAGGCCTATTTGTTGCAGATGGTAGCCTACTCCATCTCTTCCGGTCTCTAGCATCATCCTCCACAGTCGTTCATGATAGGAGGTAGGCCTATTTGTTGCAGATGGTAGCCTACTCCATCTCTTCCGGTCTCTAGCATCATCCTCCACAGTCGTTCATGATAGGAGGTAGGCCTATTTGTTGCAGATGGTAGCCTACTCCATCTCTTCCGGTCTCTAGCATCATCCTCCACAGTCAATCATGATAGGAGGTAGGCCTATTTGTTACAGATGGTAGCCTACTCCATCTCTTCCGGTCTCTAGCATCATCCTCCACAGTCAATCATGATAGGAGGTAGGCCTATTTGTTGCAGATGGTAGCCTACTCCATCTCTTCCGGTCTCTAGCATCATCCTCCACAGTCAATCATGATAGGAGGTAGGCCTATTTGTTGCAGATGGTAGCCTACTCCATCTCTTTCGGTCTCTAGCATCATCCTCCACAGTCAATCATGATAGGAGGTAGGCCTATTTGTTGCAGATGGTAGCCTACTCCATCTCTTTCGGTCTCTAGCATCATCCTCCACAGTCAATCATGATAGGAGGTAGGCCTATTTGTTGCAGATGGTAGCCTACTCCATCTCTTCCGGTCTCTAGCATCATCCTCCACAGTCAATCATGATAGGAGGTAGGCCTATTTGTTGCAGATGGTAGCCTACTCCATCTCTTCCGGTCTCTAGCATCATCCTCCACAGTCAATCATGATAGGAGGTAGGCCTATTTGTTGCAGATGGTAGCCTACTCCATCTTTTCCGGTCTCTAGCATCATCCTCCACAGTCAATCATGATAGGAGGTAGGCCTAATTGTTGCAGATGGTAGCCTACTCCATCTCTTCCGGTCTCTAGCATCATCCTCCACAGTCAATCATGATAGGAGGTAGGCCTATTTGTTGCAGATGGTAGCCTACTCCATCTCTTCCGGTCTCTAGCATCATCCTCCACAGTCAATCATGATAGGAGGTAGGCCTATTTGTTGCAGATGGTAGCCTATTCCATCTCTTCCGGTCTCTAGCATCATCCTCCACAGTCAATCATGATAGGAAGTAGGCCTATTTGTTGCAGGTGGTAGCCTTCTCCATCTCTTCCGGTCCCTAGCATCATCCTCCACAGTCAATCATTATAGGAGGTAGGCCTATTTGCTGCAGATGGTAGCCTACTCCATCTCTTCCGGTCTCTAGCATCATCCTCCACAGTCAATCATGATAGGAGGTAGGCCTATTTGTTGCAGATGGTAGCCTACTCCATCTCTTCCGGTCTCTAGCATCATCCTCCACAGTCAATCATGATAGGAGGTAGGCCTATTTGTTGCATATGGTAGCCTACTCCATCTCTTCCGGTCTCTAGCATCATCCTCCACAGTCAATCATGATAGGAGGTAGGCCTATTTGTTGCATATGGTAGCCTACTCCATCTCTTCCGGTCTCTAGCATCATCCTCCACAGTCAATCATGATAGGAGGTAGGCCTATTTGTTGCAGATGGTAGCCTACTCCATTTCTTCCGGTATCTAGCATCATCCTCCACAGTCAATCATGATAGGAGGTAGGCCTATTTGTTGCAGATGGTAGCCTACTCCATCTCTTCCGGTCTCTAGCATCATCCTCCACAGTCAATCATGATAGGAGGTAGGCCTATTTGCTGCAGATGGTAGCCTACTCCATCTCTTCCGGTCTCTAGCATCATCCTCCACAGTCAATCATGATAGGAGGTAGGCCTATTTGTTGCAGATGGTAGCCTACTCCATCTCTTCCGGTCTCTAGCATCATCCTCCACAGTCAATCATGATAGGAGGTAGGCCTATTTGTTGCAGATGGTAGCCTACTCCATCTCTTCCGGTCTCTAGCATCATCCTCCACAGTCGTTCATGATAGGAGGTAGGCCTATTTGTTGCAGATGATAGCCTACTCCATCTCTTCCGGTCTCTAGCATCATCCTCCACAGTCAATCATGATAGGAGGTAGGCCTATTTGTTGCAGATGGTAGCCTACTCCATTTCTTCCGGTCTCTAGCATCATCCTCCACAGTCAATCATGATAGGAGGTAGGCCTATTTGTTGCAGATGGTAGCCTACTGCATCTCTTCCGGTCTCTAGCATCATCCTCCACAGTCAATCATGATAGGAGGTAGGCCTATTTGTTGCAGATGGTAGCCTACTCCATCTCTTCCGGTCTCTAGCATCATCCTCCACAGTCAATCATGATAGGAGGTTATCCTATTTGCTGCAGATGGTAGCCTACTCCATCTCTTCCGGTCTCTAGCATCATCCTCCACAGTCAATCATGATAGGAGGTAGGCCTATTTGTTGTAGATGGTAGCCTACTCCATCTCTTCCGGTCTCTAGCATCATCCTCCACAGTCAATCATGATAGGAGGTAGGCCTATTTGCTGCAGATGGTAGCCTACTCCATCTCTTCCGGTCCCTAGCATCATCCTCCACAGTCAATCATTATAGGAGGTAGGCCTATTTGCTGCAGATGGTAGCCTACTCCATCTCTTCCGGTCTCTAGCATCATCCTCCACAGTCAATCATGATAGGAGGTAGGCCTATTTGTTGCAGATGGTAGCCTACTCCATCTCTTCCCGTCTCTAGCATCATCCTCCACAGTCAATCATGATAGGAGGTAGGCCAATTTGTTGCATATGGTAGCCTACTCCATCTCTTCCGGTCTCTAGCATCATCCTCCACAGTCAATCATGATAGGAGGTAGGCCTATTTGTTGCAGATGGTAGCCTACTCCATCTCTTCCGGTCTCTAGCATCATCCTCCACAGTCAATCATGATAGGAGGTAGGCCTATTTGTTGCAGATGGTAGCCTACTCCATCTCTTCCGGTCTCTAGCATCATCCTCCACAGTCAATCATGATAGGAGGTAGGCCTATTTGCTGCAGATGGAAGCCTACTCCATCTCTTCCGGTCTCTAGCATCATCCTACACAGTCAATCATGATAGGAGGTAGGCCTATTTGTTGCAGATGGTAGCCTACTCCATCTCTTCCGGTCTCTAGCATCATCCTCCACAGTCAATCATGATAGGAGGTAGGCCTATTTGTTGCAGATGGTAGCCTACTCCATCTCTTCCGGTCTCTAGCATCATCCTCCACAGTCAATCATGATAGGAGGTAGGCCTATTTGTTGCAGATGGTAGCCTACTCCATCTCTTCCGGTCTCTAGCATCATCCTCCACAGTCAATCATGATAGGAGGTAGGCCTATTTGTTGTAGATGGTAGCCTACTCCATCTCTTCCGGTCTCTAGCATCATCCTCCACAGTCAATCATGATAGGAGGTAGGCCTATTTGTTGCAGATGGTAGCCTACTCCATCTCTTCCGGTCTCTAGCATCATCCTCCACAGTCAATCATGATAGGAGGTAGGCCTATTTGTTGCAGATGGTAGCCTACTCCATCTCTTCCGGTCTCTAGCATCATCCTCCACAGTCAATCATGATAGGAGGTAGGCCTATTTGTTGCAGATGGTAGCCTACTCCATCTCTTCCGTCTCTAGCATCTTCCTCCACAGTCAATCATGATAGGAGGTAGGCCTATTTGTTGCAGAAGGTAGCCTACTCCATCTCTTCCGGTCTCTAGCATCATCCTCCACAGTCAATCATGATAGGAGGTAGGCCTATTTGCTGCAGATGGTAGCCTACTCCATCTCTTCCGGGCTCTAGCATCATCCTCCACAGTCAATCATGATAGGAGGTAGGCCTATTTGTTGCAGATGGTAGCCTACTCCATCTCTTCCGGTCTCTAGCATCATCCTCCACAGTCAATCATGATAGGAGGTAGGCCTATTTGTTGCAGATGGTAGCCTACTCCATCTCTTCCGGTCTCTAGCATCATCCTCCACAGTCAATCATGATAGGAGGTTGGCCTATTTGTTGCAGATGGTAGCCTACTCCATCTCTTCCGGTCTCTAGCATCATCCTCCACAGTCAATCATGATAGGAGGTAGGCCTATTTGTTGCAGATGGTAGCCTACTCCATCTCTTCCGGTCTCTAGCATCATCCTCCACAGTCAATCATGATAGGAGGTAGGCCTATTTGTAGCAGATGGTAGCCTACTCCATCTCTTCCGGTCTCTAGCATCATCCTCCACAGTCAATCATGATAGGAGGTAGGCCTATTTGTTGCAGATGGTAGCCTACTCCATCTCTTCCGGTCTCTAGCATCATCCTCCACAGTCAATCATATTAGGAGGTAGGCCTATTTGTTGCAGATGGTAGCCTACTCCATCTCTTCCGGTCTCTAGCATCATCCTCCACAGTCAATCATGATAGGAGGTAGGCCTATTTGTTGCAGATGGTAGCCTACTCCATCTCTTCCGGTCTCTAGCATCATCCTCCACAGACAATCATGATAGGAGGTAGGCCTATTTGTTGCAGATGGTAGCCTACTCCATCTCTTCCGGTCTCTAGCATCATCCTCCACAGTCAATCATGATAGGAGGTAGGCCTATTTGTTGCAGATGGTAGCCTACTCCATCTCTTCCGGTCTCTAGCATCATCCTCCACAGTCAATCATGATAGGAGGTAGGCCTATTTGTTGCAGATGGTAGCCTACTCCATCTCTTCCGGTCTCTAGCATCATCCTCCACAGTCAATCATGATAGGAGGTAGGCCTATTTGTTGCAGATGGTAGCCTACTCCATCTCTTCCGGTCTCTAGCATCATCCTCCACTGTCAATCATGATAGGAGGTAGGCCTATTTGTTGCAGATGGTAGCCTACTCCATCTCTTCCGGTCTCTAGCATCATCCTCCACAGTCAATCATGATAGGAGGTAGGCCTATTTGTTGCAGATGGTAGCCTACTCCATCTCTTCCGGTCTCTAGCATCATCCTCCACAGTCAATCATGATAGGAGGTAGGCCTATTTGTTGCAGATGGTAGCCTACTCCATCTCTTCCGGTCTCTAGCATCATCCTCCACAGTCAATCATGATAGGAGGTAGGCCTATTTGTTGCAGATGGTAGCCTACTCCATCTCTTCCGGTCTCTAGCATCATCCTCCACAGTCAATCATGATAGGAGGTAGGCCTATTTGTTGCAGATGGTAGCCTACTCCATCTCTTCCGGTCTCTAGCATCATCCTCCACAGTCAATCGTGATAGGCGGTAGGCCTATTTGTTGCAGATGGTAGCCTACTCCATCTCTTCCGGTCTCTAGCATCATCCTCCACAGTCAATCATGATAGGAGGTAGGCCTATTTGTTGCAGATGGTAGCCTACTCCATCTCTTCCGGTCTCTAGCATCATCCTCCACAGTCAATCATGATAGGAGGTAGGCCTATTTGTTGCAGATGGTAGCCTACTCCATCTCTTCCGGTCGCTAGCATCATCCTCCACAGTCAATCATGATAGGAGGTAGGCCTATTTGTTGCAGATGGTAGCCTACTCCATCTCTTCCGGTCCCTAGCATCATCCTCCAAAGTCAATCATGATAGGAGGTAGGCCTATTTGTTGCAGATGGTAGCCTACTCCATCTCTTCCGGTCTCTAGCATCATTCTCCACAGTCAATCATGATAGGAAGTAGGCCTATTTGTTGCAGATGGTAGCCTACTCCATCTCTTCCGGTCTCTAGCATCATCCTCCACAGTCAATCATGATAGGAGGTAGGCCTATTTGTTGCATATGGTAGCCTACTCCATCTCTTCCGGTCTCTAGCATCATCCTCCACAGTCAATCATGATAGGAGGTAGGCCTATTTGTTGCAGATGGTAGCCTACTCCATCTCTTCCGGTCTCGATCATCATCCTCCACAGTCAATCATGATAGGAGGTAGGCCTAATTGTTGCAGATGGTAGCCTACTCCATATCTTCCGGTCTCTAGCATCATCCTCCACAGTCAATCATGATAGGAGGTAGGCCTATTTGTTGCAGATGGTAGCCTACTCCATCTCTTCCGGTCTCTAGCATCATCCTCCACAGTCAATCATGATAGGAGGTAGGCCTATTTGTTGCAGATGGTAGCCTACTCCATCTCTTCCGGTCTCTAGCATCATCCTCCACAGTCAATCATGATAGGAGGTAGGCCTTATTGTTGCAGAAGGTAGCCTACTCCATCTCTTCCGGTCTCTAGCATCATCCTCCACAGTCAATCATGATAGGAGGTAGGCCTATTTGTTGCAGATGGTAGCCTACTCCATCTCTTCCGGTCTCTAGCATCATCCTCCACAGTCAATCATGATAGGAGGTAGGCCTATTTGTTGCAGATGGTAGCCTACTCCATCTCTTCCGGTCTCTAGCATCATCCTCCACAGTCAATCATGATAGGAGGTAGGCCTTTTTGTTGCAGATGGTAGCCTACTCCATCTCTTCCGGTCTCTAGCATCATCCTCCACAGTCAATCATGATAGGAGGTAGGCCTATTTGTTGCAGATGGTAGCCTACTCCATCTCTTCCGGTCTCTAGCATCATCCTCCACTGTCAATCATGATAGGAGGTAGGCCTATTTGTTGCAGATGGTAGCCTACTCCATCTCTTCCGGTCTCTAGCATCATCCTCGACAGTCAATCATGATAGGAGGTAGGCCTATTTGTTGCAGATGGTAGCCTACTCCATCTCTTCCGGTCTCTAGCATCATCCTCCACTGTCAATCATGATAGGAGGTAGGCCTATTTGTTGCAGATGGTAGCCTACTCCATCTCTTCCGGTCTCTAGCATCATCCTCCACAGTCAATCATGATAGGAGGTAGGCCTATTTGTTGTAGATGGTAGCCTACTCCATCTCTTCCGGTCTCTAGCATCATCCTCCACAGTCAATCATGATAGGAGGTAGGCCTATTTGTTTCAGATGGTAGCCTACTCCATCTCTTCCGGTCTCTAGCATCATCCTCCACAGTCAATCGTGATAGGAGGTAGGCCTATTTGTTGCAGATGGTAGCCTACTCCATTTCTTCCGGTCTCTAGCATCATCCTCCACAGTCAATCATGATAGGAGGTAGGCCTATTTGTTGCAGATGGTAGCCTACTCCATCTCTTCCGGTCTCTAGCATCATCCTCCACAGTCAATCATGATAGGAGGTAGGCCTATTTGTTGCAGATGGTAGCCTACTCCATCTCTTCCGGTCTCTAGCATCATCCTCCACAGTCAATCATGATAGGAGGTAGGCCTATTTGTTGCAGATGGTAGCCTACTCCATCTCTTCCGGTCTCTAGCATCATCCTCCACAGTCAATCATGATAGGAGGTAGGCCTATTTGTTGCAGATGGTAGCCTACTCCATCTCTTTCGGTCTCTAGCATCATCCTCCACAGTCAATCATGATAGGAGGTAGGCCTATTTGTTGCAGATGGTAGCCTACTCCATCTCTTCCGGTCTCTAGCATCATCCTCCACAGTCAATCATGATAGGAGGTAGGCCTATTTGTTGCAGATTGTAGCCTACTCCATCTCTTCCGGTCTCTAGCATCATCCTCCACAGTCAATCATGATAGGAGGTAGGCCTATTTGTTGCAGATGGTAGCCTACTCCATCTTTTCCGGTCTCTAGCATCATCCTCCACAGTCAATCATGATAGGAGGTAGGCCTAATTGTTGCAGATGGTAGCCTACTCCATCTCTTCCGGTCTCTAGCATCATCCTCCACAGTCAATCATGATAGGAGGTAGGCCTATTTGTTGCAGATGGTAGCCTACTCCATCTCTTCCGGTCTCTAGCATCATCCTCCACAGTCAATCATGATAGGAGGTAGGCCTATTTGTTGCAGATGGTAGCCTACTCCATCTCTTCCGGTCTCTAGCATCATCCTCCACAGTCAATCATGATAGGAAGTAGGCCAATTTGTTGCAGGTGGTAGCCTACTCCATCTCTTCCGGTCTCTAGCATCATCATCCACAGTCAATCATGATAGGAGGTAGGCCTATTTGTTGCAGATGGTAGCCTTCTCCATCTCTTCCGGTCCCTAGCATCATCCTCCACAGTCAATCATTATAGGAGGTAGGCCTATTTGCTGCAGATGGTAGCCTACTCCATCTCTTCCGGTCTCTAGCATCATCCTCCACAGTCAATCATGATAGGAGGTAGGCCTATTTGTTGCAGATGGTAGCCTACTCCATCTCTTCCGGTCTCTAGCATCATCCTCCACAGTCAATCATGATAGGAGGTAGGCCTATTTGTTGCATATGGTAGCCTACTCCATCTCTTCCGGTCTCTAGCATCATCCTCCACAGTCAATCATGATAGGAGGTAGGCCTATTTGTTGCAGATGGTAGCCTACTCCATCTCTTCCGGTCTCTAGCATCATCCTCCACAGTCAATCATGATAGGAGGTAGGCCTATTTGTTGCAGATGGTAGCCTACTCCATTTCTTCCGGTCTCTAGCATCATCCTCCACAGTCAATCATGATAGGAGGTAGGCCTATTTGTTGCAGATGGTAGCCTACTCCATCTCTTCCGGTCTCTAGCATCATCCTCCAGAGTCAATCATGATAGGAGGTAGGCCTATTTGTTGCAGATGGTAGCCTACTCCATCTCTTCCGGTCTGTAGCATCATCCTCCACAGTCAATCATGATAGGAGGTAGGCTTATTTGTTGCAGATGGTAGCCTACTCCATCTCTTCCGGTCTCTAGCATCATCCTCCACTGTCAATCATGATAGGAGGTAGGCCTATTTGTTGCAGATGGTAGCCTACTCCATCTCTTCCGGTCTCTAGCATCATCCTCCACAGTCAATCATGATAGGAGGTAGGCCTATTTGTTGCAGATGGTAGCCTACTCCATCTCTTCCGGTCTCTAGCATCATCCTCCACAGTCAATCATGATAGGAGGTAGGCCTATTTGTTGCAGATGGTAGCCTACTCCATCTCTTCCGGTCTCTAGCATCATCCTCCACAGTCAATCATGATAGGAGGTAGGCCTATTTGTTGTAGATGGTAGCCTACTCCATCTCTTCCGGTCTCTAGCATCATCCTCCACAGTCAATCATGATAGGAGGTAGGCCTATTTGTTTCAGATGGTAGCTTACTCCATCTCTTCCGGTCTCTAGCATCATCCTCCACAGTCAATCGTGATAGGAGGTAGGCCTATTTGTTGCAGATGGTAGCCTACTCCATTTCTTCCGGTCTCTAGCATCATCCTCCACAGTCAATCATGATAGGAGGTAGGCCTATTTGTTGCAGATGGTAGCCTACTCCATCTCTTCCGGTCTCTAGCATCATCCTCCACAGTCAATCATGATAGGAGGTAGGCCTATTTGTTGCAGATGGTAGCCTACTCCATCTCTTCCGGTCTCTAGCATCATCCTCCACAGTCAATCATGATAGGAGGTAGGCCTATTTGTTGCAGATGGTAGCCTACTCCATCTCTTCCGGTCTCTAGCATCATCCTCCACAGTCAATCATGATAGGAGGTAGGCCTATTTGTTGCAGATGGTAGCCTACTCCATCTCTTTCGGTCTCTAGCATCATCCTCCACAGTCAATCATGATAGGAGGTAGGCCTATTTGTTGCAGATGGTAGCCTACTCCATCTCTTCCGGTCTCTAGCATCATCCTCCACAGTCAATCATGATAGGAGGTAGGCCTATTTGTTGCAGATGGTAGCCTACTCCATCTCTTCCGGTCTCTAGCATCATCCTCCACAGTCAATCATGATAGGAGGTAGGCCTATTTGTTGCAGATGGTAGCCTACTCCATCTTTTCCGGTCTCTAGCATCATCCTCCACAGTCAATCATGATAAGAGGTAGGCCTAATTGTTGCAGATGGTAGCCTACTCCATCTCTTCCGGTCTCTAGCATCATCCTCCACAGTCAATCATGATAGGAGGTAGGCCTATTTGTTGCAGATGGTAGCCTACTCCATCTCTTCCGGTCTCTAGCATCATCCTCCACAGTCAATCATGATAGGAGGTAGGCCTATTTGTTGCAGATGGTAGCCTACTCCATCTCTTCCGGTCTCTAGCATCATCCTCCACAGTCAATCATGATAGGAAGTAGGCCAATTTGTTGCAGGTGGTAGCCTACTCCATCTCTTCCGGTCTCTAGCATCATCATCCACAGTCAATCATGATAGGAGGTAGGCCTATTTGTTGCAGATGGTAGCCTTCTCCATCTCTTCCGGTCCCTAGCATCATCCTCCACAGTCAATCATTATAGGAGGTAGGCCTATTTGCTGCAGATGGTAGCCTACTCCATCTCTTCCGGTCTCTAGCATCATCCTCCACAGTCAATCATGATAGGAGGTAGGCCTATTTGTTGCAGATGGTAGCCTACTCCATCTCTTCCGGTCTCTAGCATCATCCTCCACAGTCAATCATGATAGGAGGTAGGCCTATTTGTTGCATATGGTAGCCTACTCCATCTCTTCCGGTCTCTAGCATCATCCTCCACAGTCAATCATGATAGGAGGTAGGCCTATTTGTTGCAGATGGTAGCCTACTCCATCTCTTCCGGTCTCTAGCATCATCCTCCACAGTCAATCATGATAGGAGGTAGGCCTATTTGTTGCAGATGGTAGCCTACTCCATTTCTTCCGGTCTCTAGCATCATCCTCCACAGTCAATCATGATAGGAGGTAGGCCTATTTGTTGCAGATGGTAGCCTACTCCATCTCTTCCGGTCTCTAGCATCATCCTCCACAGTCAATCATGATAGGAGGTAGGCCTATTTGCTGCAGATGGTAGCCTACTCCATCTCTTCCGGTCTCTAGCATCATCCTCCACAGTCAATCATGATAGGAGGTAGGCCTATTTGTTGCAGATGGTAGCCTACTCCATCTCTTCCGGTCTCAAGCATCATCCTCCACAGTCAATCATGATAGGAGGTAGGCCTATTTGTTGCAGATGGTAGCCTACTCCATCTCTTCCGGTCTCTAGCATCATCCTCCACAGTCAATCATGATAGGAGGTAGGCCTATTTGTTGCAGATGGTAGCCTACTCCATCTCTTCCGGTCTCTAGCATCATCCTCCACAGTCAATCATGATAGGAGGTAGGCCTATTTGCTGCAGATGGTAGCCTACTCCATCTCTTCCGGTCTCTAGCATCATTCTCCACAGTCAATCATGATAGGAAGTAGGCCTATTTGTTGCAGATGGTAGCCTACTCCATCTCTTCCGGTCTCTAGCATCATCCTCCACAGTCAATCATGATAGGAGGTAGGCCTATTTGTTGCATATGGTAGCCTACTCCATCTCTTCCGGTCTCTAGCATCATCCTCCACAGTCAATCATGATAGGAGGTAGGCCTATTTGTTGCAGATGGTAGCCTACTCCATCTCTTCCGGTCTCGATCATCATCCTCCACAGTCAATCATGATAGGAGGTAGGCCTAATTGTTGCAGATGGTAGCCTACTCCATATCTTCCGGTCTCTAGCATCATCCTCCACAGTCAATCATGATAGGAGGTAGGCCTATTTGTTGCAGATGGTAGCCTACTCCATCTCTTCCGGTCTCTAGCATCATCCTCCACAGTCAATCATGATAGGAGGTAGGCCTATTTGTTGCAGATGGTAGCCTACTCCATCTCTTCCGGTCTCTAGCATCATCCTCCACAGTCAATCATGATAGGAGGTAGGCCTTATTGTTGCAGAAGGTAGCCTACTCCATCTCTTCCGGTCTCTAGCATCATCCTCCACAATCATGATAGGAGGTAGGCCTATTTGTTGCAGATGGTAGCCTACTCCATCTCTTCCGGTCTCTAGCATCATCCTCCACAGTCAATCATGATAGGAGGTAGGCCTATTTGTTGCAGATGGTAGCCTACTCCATCTCTTCCGGTCTCTAGCATCATCCTCCACAGTCAATCATGATAGGAGGTAGGCCTATTTGTTGCAGATGGTAGCCTACTCCATCTCTTCCGGTCTCTAGCATCATCCTCCACTGTCAATCATGATAGGAGGTAGGCCTATTTGTTGCAGATGGTAGCCTACTCCATCTCTTCCGGTCTCTAGCATCATCCTCCACAGTCAATCATGATAGGAGGTAGGCCTATTTGTTGCAGATGGTAGCCTACTCCATCTCTTCTGGTCTCTAGCATCATCCTCCACAGTCAATCATGATAGGAGGTAGGCCTATTTGTTGCAGATGGTAGCCTACTCCATCTCTTCCGGTCTCTAGCATCATCCTCCACAGTCAATCATGATAGGAGGTAGGCCTATTTGTTGTAGATGGTAGCCTACTCCATCTCTTCCGGTCTCTAGCATCATCCTCCACAGTCAATCATGATAGGAGGTAGGCCTATTTGTTTCAGATGGTAGCCTACTCCATCTCTTCCGGTCTCTAGCATCATCCTCCACAGTCAATCGTGATAGGAGGTAGGCCTATTTGTTGCAGATGGTAGCCTACTCCATTTCTTCCGGTCTCTAGCATCATCCTCCACAGTCAATCATGATAGGAGGTAGGCCTATTTGTTGCAGATGGTAGCCTACTCCATCTCTTCCGGTCTCTAGCATCATCCTCCACAGTCAATCATGATAGGAGGTAGGCCTATTTGTTGCAGATGGTAGCCTACTCCATCTCTTCCGGTCTCTAGCATCATCCTCCACAGTCAATCATGATAGGAGGTAGGCCTATTTGTTGCAGATGGTAGCCTACTCCATCTCTTCCGGTCTCTAGCATCATCCTCCACAGTCAATCATGATAGGAGGTAGGCCTATTTGTTGCAGATGGTAGCCTACTCCATCTCTTTCGGTCTCTAGCATCATCCTCCACAGTCAATCATGATAGGAGGTAGGCCTATTTGTTGCAGATGGTAGCCTACTCCATCTCTTCCGGTCTCTAGCATCATCCTCCACAGTCAATCATGATAGGAGGTAGGCCTATTTGTTGCAGATGGTAGCCTACTCCATCTCTTCCGGTCTCTAGCATCATCCTCCACAGTCAATCATGATAGGAGGTAGGCCTATTTGTTGCAGATGGTAGCCTACTCCATCTTTTCCGGTCTCTAGCATCATCCTCCACAGTCAATCATGATAGGAGGTAGGCCTAATTGTTGCAGATGGTAGCCTACTCCATCTCTTCCGGTCTCTAGCATCATCCTCCACAGTCAATCATGATAGGAGGTAGGCCTATTTGTTGCAGATGGTAGCCTACTCCATCTCTTCCGGTCTCTAGCATCATCCTCCACAGTCAATCATGATAGGAGGTAGGCCTATTTGTTGCAGATGGTAGCCTACTCCATCTCTTCCGGTCTCTAGCATCATCCTCCACAGTCAATCATGATAGGAAGTAGGCCAATTTGTTGCAGGTGGTAGCCTACTCCATCTCGTCCGGTCTCTAGCATCATCATCCACAGTCAATCATGATAGGAGGTAGGCCTATTTGTTGCAGAAGGTAGCCTTCTCCATCTCTTCCGGTCCCTAGCATCATCCTCCACAGTCAATCATTATAGGAGGTAGGCCTATTTGCTGCAGATGGTAGCCTACTCCATCTCTTCCGGTCTCTAGCATCATCCTCCACAGTCAATCATGATAGGAGGTAGGCCTATTTGTTGCAGATGGTAGCCTACTCCATCTCTTCCGGTCTCTAGCATCATCCTCCACAGTCAATCATGATAGGAGGTAGGCCTATTTGTTGCATATGGTAGCCTACTCCATCTCTTCCGGTCTCTAGCATCATCCTCCACAGTCAATCATGATAGGAGGTAGGCCTATTTGTTGCAGATGGTAGCCTACTCCATCTCTTCCGGTCTCTAGCATCATCCTCCACAGTCAATCATGATAGGAGGTAGGCCTATTTGTTGCAGATGGTAGCCTACTCCATTTCTTCCGGTCTCTAGCATCATCCTCCACAGTCAATCATGATAGGAGGTAGGCCTATTTGTTGCAGATGGTAGCCTACTCCATCTCTTCCGGTCTCTAGCATCATCCTCCACAGTCAATCATGATAGGAGGTAGGCCTATTTGCTGCAGATGGTAGCCTACTCCATCTCTTCCGGTCTCTAGCATCATCCTCCACAGTCAATCATGATAGGAGGTAGGCCTATTTGTTGCAGATGGTAGCCTACTCCATCTCTTCCGGTCTCTAGCATCATCCTCCACAGTCAATCATGATAGGAGGTAGGCCTATTTGTTGCAGATGGTAGCCTACTCCATCTCTTCCGGTCTCTAGCCTCATCCTCCACAGTCAATCATGATAGGAGGTAGGCCTATTTGTTGCAGATGGTAGCCTACTCCATCTCTTCCGGTCTCTAGCATCATCCTCCACAGTCAATCATGATAGGAGGTAGGCCTATTTGTTGCAGATGGTAGCCTACTCCATCTCTTCCGGTCTCTAGCATCATCCTCCACAGTCAATCATGATAGGAGGTAGGCCTATTTGTTGCAGATTGTAGCCTACTGCATCTCTTCCGGTCTCTAGCATCATCCTCCACAGTCAATCATGATAGGAGGTTATCCTATTTGCTGCAGATGGTAGCCTACTCCATCTCTTCCGGTCTCTAGCATCATCCTCCACAGTCAATCATGATAGGAGGTAGGCCTATTTGTTGTAGATGGTAGCCTACTCCATCTCTTCCGGTCTCTAGCATCATCCTCCACAGTCAATCATGATAGGAGGTAGGCCTATTTGCTGCAGATGGTAGCCTACTCCATCTCTTCCGAGCTCTAGCATCATCCTCCACAGTCAATCATGATAGGAGGTAGGCCTGTTTGTTGCAGATGGTAGCCTACTCCATCTCTTCCGGTCTCTAGCATCATCCTCCACAGTCAATCATGATAGGAGGTAGGCCTATTTGTTGCAGATGGTAGCCTACTCCATCTCTTCCGGTCTCTAGCATCATCCTCCACAGTCAATCATGATAGGAGGTAGGCCTATTTGTTGCAGATGGTAGCCTACTTCATCTCTTCCGGTCTCTAGCATCATCCTCCACAGTCAATCATGATAGGAGGTAGGCCTATTTGTTGCAGATGGTAGCCTACTCCATCTCTTCCGGTCTCTAGCATCATCCTCCACAGTCAATCATGATAGGAGGTAGGCCTATTTGTAGCAGATGGTAGCCTACTCCATCTCTTCCGGTCTCTAGCATCATCCTCCACAGTCAATCATGATAGGAGGTAGGCCTATTTGTTGCAGATGGTAGCCTACTCCATCTCTTCCGGTCTCTAGCATCTTCCTCCACAGTCAATCATGATAGGAGGTAGGCCTATTTGTTGCAGATGGTAGCCTACTCCATCTCTTCCGGTCTCTAGCATCATCCTCCACAGTCAATCATGATAGGAGGTAGGCCTATTTGTTGCAGATGGTAGCCTACTCCATCTCTTCCGGTCTCTAGCATCATCCTCCACAGTCAATCATGATAGGAGGTAGGCCTATTTGTTGCAGATGGTGGCCTACTCCATCTCTTCCGGTCTCTAGCATCATCCTCCACAGTCAATCATGATAGGAGGTAGGCCTATTTGTTGCAGATGGTAGCCTACTCCATCTCTTCCGGTCTCTAGCATCATCCTCCACAGACAATCATGATAGGAAGTAGGCCTATTTGTTGCAGATGGTAGCCTACTCCATCTCTTCCGGTCTCTAGCATCATCCTAGACAGTCAATCATGATAGGAGGTAGGCCTATTTGTTGCAGATGGTAGCCTACTCCATCTCTTCCGGTCTCTAGCATCATCCTCCACAGTCAATCATGATAGGAGGTAGGCCTATTTGTTGCAAATGGTAGCCTACTCCATCTCTTCCGGTCTCTAGCATCATCCTCCACAGTCAATCATGATAGGAGGTAGGCCTATTTGTTGCAGATGGTAGCCTACTCCATCTCTTCCGGTCTCTAGCATCATCCTCCACTGACAATCATGATAGGAGGTAGGCCTATTTGTTGCAGATGGTAGCCTACTCCATCTCTTCCGGTCTCTAGCATCATCCTCCACAGTCAATCATGATAGGAGGTAGGCCTATTTGTTGCAGATGGTAGCCTACTCCATCTCTTCCGGTCTCTAGCATCATCCTCCACAGTCAATCATGATTGGAGGTAGGCCTATTTGTTGCAGATGGTAGCCTACTCCATCTCTTCCGGTCTCTAGCATCATCCTCCACAGTCAATCATGATAGGAGGTAGGCCTATTTGTTGCAGATGGTAACCTACTCCATCTCTTCCGGTCTCTATCATCATCCTCCACAGTCAATCATGATAGGAGGTAGGCCTATTTGTTGCAGATGGTAGCCTACTCCATCTCTTCCGGTCTCTAGCATCATCCTCCACAGTCAATCGTGATAGGAGGTAGGCCTATTTGTTGCAGATGGTAGCCTACTCCATCTCTTCCGGTCTCTAGCATCATCCTCCACAGTCAATCATGATAGGAGGTAGGCCTTTTTGCTGCAGATGGTAGCCTACTCCATCTCTTCCGGTCTCTAGCATCATCCTCCACAATCAATCATGATAGGAGGTAGTCCTATTTGTTGCAGATGGTAGCCTACTCCATCTCTTCCGGTCTCTAGCATCATCCTCCACAGTCAATCATGATAGGAGGTAGGCCTATTTGTTGCAGATGGTAGCCTACTCCATCTCTTCCGGTCCCTATCATCATCCTCCAAAGTCAATCATGATAGGAGGTAGGCCTATTTGTTGCAGATGGTAGCCTACTCCATCTCTTCCGGTCTCTAGCATCATCCTCCACAGTCAATCATGATAGGAAGTAGGCCTATTTGTTGCAGATGGTAGCCTACTCCATCTCTTCCGGTCTCTAGCATCATCCTCCACAGTCAATCATGATAGGAGGAAGGCCTATTTGTTGCATATGGTAGCCTACTCCATCTCTTCCGGTCTCTAGCATCATCCTCCACAGTCAATCATGATAGGAGGTAGGCCTATTTGTTGCAGATGGTAGCCTACTCCATCTCTTCCGGTCTCTAGCATCATCCTCCACAGTCAATCATGATAGGAGGTAGGCCTATTTGTTGCAGATGGTAGCCTACTCCATCTCTTCCGGTCTCTAGCATCATCCTCCACAGTCAATCATGATAGGAGGTAGGCCTATTTGCTGCAGATGGTAGCCAACTCCATCTCTTCCGGTCTCTAGCATCATCCTCCACAGTCAATCATGATAGGAGGTAGGCCTATTTGTTGCAGATGGTAGCCTACTCCATCTCTTCCGGTCTCTAGCATCATCCTCCACAGTCAATCATGATAGGAGTTAGGCCTAATTGTTGCAGATGGTAGCCTACTCCATCGCTTCCGGTCTCTAGCATCATCCTCCACAGTCAATCATGATAGGAGGTAGGCCTATTTGTTGCAGATGGTAGCCTACTCCATCTCTTCCGGTCTCTAGCATCATCCTCTACAGTCAATCATGATAGGAGGTAGAACTATTTGTTGCAGATGGTAGCCTACTCCATCTCATCCGGTCTCTAGCATCATCCTCCACAGTCAATCATGATAGGAGGTAGGCCTATTTGTTGCAGATGGTAGCCTACTCCATCTCTTCCGGTCTCTAGCATCATCCTCCACAGTCAATCATGATAGGAGGTAGGCCTATTTGTTGCAGATGGTAGCCTACTCCATCTCTTCCGGTCTCTAGCATCATCCTCCACAGTCAATCATGATAGGAGGTTATCCTATTTGCTGCAGATGGTAGCCTGCTCCATCTCTTCCTTTCTCTAGCATCATCCTCCACAGTCAATCATGATAGGAGGTAGGCCTATTTGTTGCAGATGGTAGCCTACTCCATCTCTTCCGGTCTCTAGTATCATCCTCCACAGTCAATCATGATAGGAGGTAGGCCTATTTGTTGCAGATGGTAGCCTACTCCATCTCTTCCGGTCTCTAGCATCATCCTCCACAGTCAATCATGATAGGAGGTAGGTCTATTTGTTGCAGATGGTAGCCTACTCCATCTCTTCCGGGCTCTAGCATCATCCTCCACAGTCAATCATGATAGGAGGTAGGCCTATTTGTTGCAGATGGTAGCCTACTCCATCTCTTCCGGTCTCCAGCATCATCCTCCACAGTCAATCATGATAGGAGGTAGGCCTATTTGTTGCAGATGGTAGCTTACTCCATCTCTTCCGGTCTCTAGCATCATCCTCCACAGTCAATCATGATAGGAGGTAGGCCTATTTGTTGCAGATGGTAGCCTACTCCATCTCTTCCGATCTCTAGCATCATCCTCCACAGTCAATCATGATAGGAGGTAGGCCTATTTGCTGCAGATGGTAGCCTACTCCATCTCTTCCGGTCTCTAGCATCATCCTCCACAGTCAATCATGATAGGAGGTAGGCCTATTTGCTGCAGATGGTAGCCTACTCCTTCTCTTCCGGTCTCTAGCATCATCCTCCACAGTCAATCATGATAGGAGGTAGGCCTATTTGTTGCAGATGGTAGCCTAATCCATCTCTTCCGGTCTCTAGCATCATCCTCCACAGTCAATCATGATAGGAGGTAGGCCTATTTGTTGCAGATGGTAGCTTACTCCATCTCTTCCGGTCTCTAGCATCATCCTCCACAGTCAATCATCATAGGAGGTAGGCCTATTTGTTGCAGATGGTATACTACTCCATCTCTTCCGGTCTCTAGCATCATCCTCCACAGTCAATCATGATAGGAGGTAGGCCTATTTGTTGCAGATGGTAGCCTACTCCATCTCTTCCGGTCTCTAGCATCATCCTCCACAGTCAATCATGATAGGAGGTAGGCCTATTTGTTGCAGATGGTAGCCTACTCCATCTCTTCCGGTCTCTAGCATCATCCTCCACAGTCAATCACGATAGGAGGTAGGCCTATTTGTTGCAGATGGTAGCCTACTCCATCTCTTCCGGTCTCTAGCATCATCCTCCACAGTCAATCATGATAGGAGGTAGGCCTATTTGCTGCAGATGGTAGCCTACTCCATCTCTTCCGGTCTCTAGCATCATCCTCCACAGTCAATCGTGATAGGAGGTAGGCCTATTTGTTGCAGATGGTAGCCTACTCCATCTCTTCCGGTCTCTAGCATCATCCTCCACAGTCAATCATGATAGGAGGTAGGCCTTTTTGTTGCAGATGGTAGCCTACTCCATCTCTTCCGGTCTCTAGCATCATCCTCCACAGTCAATCATGATAGGAGGCAGGCCTATTTGTTGCAGATGGTAGCCTACTCCATCTCTTCCGGTCTCTAGCATCATCCTCCACAGTCAATCATGATAGGAGGTAGGCCTATTTGTTGCAGATGGTAGCCTACTCCATCTCTTCCGGTCTCTAGCATCATCCTCCACAGTCAATCATGATAGGAGGTAGGCCTATTTGTTGCAGATGGTAGCCTACTCCATCTCTTCCGGTCTCTAGCATCATCCTCCACAGTCAATCATGATAGGAGGTAGGCCTATTTGTTGCAGATGGTAGCCTACTCCATCTCTTCCGGTCTCTAGCATCATCATCCTCCACAGTCAATCATGATAGGAGGTAGGCCTATTTGTTGCAGATGGTAGCCTACTCCATCTCTTCCGGTCTCTATCATCATCCTCCACAGTCAATCATGATAGGAGGTAGGCCTATTTGTTGCAGATGGTAGCCTACTCCATCTCTTCCGGTCTCTAGCATCATCCTCCACAGTCAATCGTGATAGGAGGTAGGCCTATTTGTTGCAGATGGTAGCCTACTCCATCTCTTCCGGTCTCTAGCATCATCCTCCACAGTCAATCATGATAGGAGGTAGGCCTTTTTGTTGCAGATGGTAGCCTACTCCATCTCTTCCGGTCTCTAGCATCATCCTCCACAGTCAATCATGATAGGAGGTAGTCCTATTTGTTGCAGATGGTAGCCTACTCCATCTCTTCCGGTCTCTAGCATCATCCTCCACAGTCAATCATGATAGGAGGTAGACTTATTTGTTGCAGATGGTAGCCTACTCCATCTCTTCCGGTCCCTATCATCATCCTCCAAAATCAATCATGATAGGAGGTAGGCCTATTTGTTGCAGATGGTAGCCTACTCCATCTCTTCCGGTCTCTAGCATCATCCTCCACAGTCAATCATGATAGGAAGTAGGCCTATTTGTTGCAGATGGTAGCCTACTCCATCTCTTCCGGTCTCTAGCATCATCCTCCACAGTCAATCATGATAGGAGGAAGGCCTATTTGTTGCATATGGTAGCCTACTCCATCTCTTCCGGTCTCTAGCATCATCCTCCACAGTCAATCATGATAGGAGGTAAGCCTATTTGTTGCAGATGGTAGCCTACTCCATCTCTTCCGGTCTCTAGCATCATCCTCCACAGTCAATCATGATAGGAGGTAGGCCTATTTGTTGCAGATGGTAGCCTACTCCATCTCTTCCGGTCTCTAGCATCATCCTCCACAGTCAATCATGATAGGAGGTAGGCCTATTTGCTGCAGATGGTAGCCAACTCCATCTCTTCCGGTCTCTAGCATCATCCTCCACAGTCAATCATGATAGGAGGTAGGCCTATTTGTTGCAGATGGTAGCCTACTCCATCTCTTCCGGTCTCTAGCATCATCCTCCACAGTCAATCATGATAGGAGTTAGGCCTAATTGTTGCAGATGGTAGCCTACTCCATCGCTTCCGGTCTCTAGCATCATCCTCCACAGTCAATCATGATAGGAGGTAGGCCTATTTGTTGCAGATGGTAGCCTACTCCATCTCTTCCGGTCTCTAGCATCATCCTCCACAGTCAATCATGATAGGAGGTAGGCCTATTTGTTGCAGATGGTAGCCTACTCCATCTCATCCGGTTTCTAGCATCATCCTCCACAGTCAATCATGATAGGAGGTAGGCCTATTTGTTGCAGATGGTAGCCTACTCCATCTCTTCCGGTCTCTAGCATCATCGTCCACAGTCAATCATGATAGGAGGTAGGCCTATTTGTTGCAGATGGTAGCCTACTCCATCTCTTCCGGTCTCTAGCATCATCCTCCACAGTCAATCATGATAGGAGGTTATCCTATTTGCTGCAGATGGTAGCCTGCTCCATCTCTTCCGTTCTCTAGCATCATCCTCCACAGTCAATCATGATAGGAGGTAGGCCTATTTGTTGCAGATGGTAGCCTACTCCATCTCTTCCGGTCTCTAGTATCATCCTCCACAGTCAATCATGATAGGAGGTAGGCCTATTTGTTGCAGATGGTAGCCTACTCCATCTCTTCCGGTCTCTAGCATCATCCTCCACAGTCAATCATGATAGGAGGTAGGTCTATTTGTTGCAGATGGTAGCCTACTCCATCTCTTCCGGGCTCTAGCATCATCCTCCACAGTCAATCATGATAGGAGGTAGGCCTATTTGTTGCAGATGGTAGCCTACTCCATCTCTTCCGGTCTCCAGCATCATCCTCCACAGTCAATCATGATAGGAGGTAGGCCTATTTGTTGCAGATGGTAGCTTACTCCATCTCTTCCGGTCTCTAGCATCATCCTCCACAGTCAATCATGATAGGAGGTAGGCCTATTTGTTGCAGATGGTAGCCTACTCCATCTCTTCCGATCTCTAGCATCATCCTCCACAGTCAATCATGATAGGAGGTAGGCCTATTTGCTGCAGATGGTAGCCTACTCCATCTCTTCCGGTCTCTAGCATCATCCTCCACAGTCAATCATGATAGGAGGTAGGCCTATTTGCTGCAGATGGTAGCCTACTCCTTCTCTTCCGGTCTCTAGCATCATCCTCCACAGTCAATCATGATAGGAGGTAGGCCTATTTGTTGCAGATGGTAGCCTAATCCATCTCTTCCGGTCTCTAGCATCATCCTCCACAGTCAATCATGATAGGAGGTAGGCCTATTTGTTGCAGATGGTAGCTTACTCCATCTCTTCCGGTCTCTAGCATCATCCTCCACAGTCAATCATCATAGGAGGTAGGCCTATTTGTTGCAGATGGTATACTACTCTATCTCTTCCGGTCTCTAGCATCATCCTCCACAGTCAACCATGATAGGAGGTAGGCCTATTTGTTGCAGATGGTAGCCTACTCTATCTCTTCCGGTCTCTTGCATCATCCTCCACAGTCAATCATGATAGGAGGTAGGCCTATTTGTTGCAGATGGTAGCCTACTCCATCTCTTCCGGTCTCTAGCATCATCCTCCACAGTCAATCACGATAGGAGGTAGGCCTATTTGTTGCAGATGGTAGCCTACTCCATCTCTTCCGGTCTCTAGCATCATCCTCCACAGTCAATCATGATAGGAGGTAGGCCTATTTGCTGCAGATGGTAGCCTACTCCATCTCTTCCGGTCTCTAGCATCATCCTCCACAGTCAATCATGATAGGAGGTAGGCCTATTTGCTGCAGATGGTAGCCTACTCCATATCTTCCGGTCTCTAGCATCATCCTCCACCGTCCATCATGAGAGGAGGTAGGCCTATTTGTTGCAGATGGTAGCCTACTCCATCTCTTCCGGTCTCTAGCATCATCCTCCACAGTCAATCATGATAGGAGGTAGGACTATTTGTTGCAGATGGTAGCCTACTCCATCTCTTCCGGTCTCTAGCATCATCCTCCACAGTCAATCATGATAGGAGGTAGGCCTATTTGTTGCAGATGGTAGCCTACTCCATCTCTTCCGGTCTCTAGCATCATCCTCCACAGTCAATCATGATAGGAGGTAGGCCTATTTGTTGCAGATGGTAGCCTACTCCATCTCTTCCGGTCTCTAGCATCATCCTCCACAGTCAATCATGATAGGAGGTAGGCCTATTTGTTGCAGATGGTAGCCTACTCCATCTCTTCCGGTCTCTAGCATCATCCTCCACAGTCAATCATGATAGGAGGTAGGCCTATTTGTTGCAGATGGTAGCCTACTCCATCTCTTCCGGTCTCTAGCATCATCCTCCACAGTCAATCATGATAGGAGGTAGGCCTATTTGTTGCAGATGGTAGCCTACTCCATCTCTTCCGGTCTCTAGCATCATCCTCCACAGTCAATCATGATAGGAGGTAGGCCTATTTGTTGCAGATGGTAGCCTACTCCATCGCTTCCGGTCTCTAGCATCATCCTCCACAGTCAATCATGATAGGAGGTAGGCCTATTTGTTGCAGATGGTAGCCTACTCCATCTCTTCCGGTCTCTAGCATCATCCTCCACAGTCAATCATGATAGGAGGTAGGTCTATTTGTTGCAGATGGTAGCCTACTCCATCTCTTCCGGTCTCTAGCACCATCCTCCACAGTCAATCATGATAGGAGGTAGGCCTATTTGTTGCAGATGGTAGCCTACTCCATCTCTTCCGGTCTCTAGCATCATCCTCCACAGCCAATCATGATAGGAGGTAGGCCTATTTGTTGCAGATGGTAGCCTACTCCATCTCTTCCGGTCTCTAGCATCATCCTCCACAGTCAATCATGATAGGAGGTAGGCCTATTTGTTGCAGATGGTAGCCTACTCCATCTCTTCCGGTCTCTAGCATCATCCTCCACAGTCAATCATGATAGGAGGTAGGCCTATTTGTTGCAGATGGTAGCCTACTCCATCTCTTCCGGTCTCTAGCATCATCCTCCACAGTCAATCATGATAGGAGGTAGGCCTATTTGTTGCAGATGGTAGCCTACTCCATCTCTTCCGGTCTCTAGCATCATCCTCTACAGTCAATCATGATAGGAGGTAGGCCTATTTGTTGCAGATGGTAGCCTACTCCATCTCTTCCGGTCTCTAGCATCATCCTCCACAGTCAATCATGATAGGAGGTAGGACTATTTGTTGCAGATGGTAGCCTACTCCATCTCTTCCGGTCTCTAGCATCATCCTCCACAGTCAATCATGATAGGAGGTAGGCCTATTTGTTGCAGATGGTAGCCTACTCCATCTCTTCCGGTCTCTAGCATCATCCTCCACAGTCAATCATGATAGGAGGTAGGCCTATTTGTTGCAGATGGTAGCCTACTCCATCTCTTCCGGTCTCTAGCATCATCCTCCACAGTCAATCATGATAGGAGGTAGGCCTATTTGCTGCAGATGGTAGCCTACTCCATCTCTTCCGGTCTCTAGCATCATCCTCCACAGTCAATCATGATAGGAGGTAGGCCTATTTGTTGCAGATGGTAGCCTACTCCATCTCTTCCGGTCTCTAGCATCATCCTCCACAGTCAATCATGATAGGAGGTAGGCCTATTTGTTGCAGATGGTAGCCTACTCCATCTCTTCCGGTCTCTAGCATCATCCTCCACAGTCAATCATGATAGGAGGTAGGCCTATTTGTTGCAGATGGTAGCCTACTCCATCTCTTCCGGTCTCTAGCATCATCCTCCACAGTCAATCATGATAGGAGGTAGGCCTATTTGTTGCAGATGGTAGCCTACTCCATCTCTTCCGGTCTCTAGCATCATCCTCCACAGACAATCATGATAGGAGGTAGGCCTATTTGTTGCAGATGGTAGCCTACTCCATATCTTCCGGTCTCTAGCATCATCCTCCACAGTCAATCATGATAGGAGGTAGGCCTATTTGTTGCAGATGGTAGCCTACTCCATCTCTTCCGGTCTCTAGCATCATCCTCCACAGTCAATCATGATAGGAGGTAGGTCTATTTGTTGCAGATGGTAGCCTACTCCATCTCTTCCCGTCTCTAGCATCATCCTCCACAGTCAATCATGATAGGAGGTAGGCCTATTTGTTGCAGATGGTAGCCTACTCCATCTCTTCCGGCCTCTAGCATCATCCTCCACAGTCAATCATGATAGGAGGTAGGCCTATTTGTTGCAGATGGTAGCCTACTACATCTCTTCCGGTCTCTAGCATCATCCTCCACAGTCAATCATGATAGGAGGTAGGCCTATTTGTTGCAGATGGTAGCCTACTCCATCTCTTCCGGTCTCTAGCATCATCCTCCACAGTCAATCATGATAGGAGGTAGGCCTATTTGTTGCAGATGGTAGCCTCCTCCATCTCTTCCGGTCTCTAGCATCATCCTCCACAGTCAATCATGATAGGAGGTAGGCCTATTTGTTGCAGATGGTAGCCTACTCCATCTCTTCCGGTCTCTAGCATCATCCTCCACAGTCAATCATGATAGGAGGTAGGCCTATTTGTTGCAGATGGTAGCCTACTCCATCTCTTCCGGTCTCTAGCATCATCCTCCACAGTCAATCATGATAGGAGGTAGGCCTATTTGTTGCAGATGGTAGCCTACTCCATCTCATCCGGTCTCTAGCGTCATCCTCCACAGTCAAATATGATAGGAGGTAGGCCTATTTGTTGCAGATGGTAGCCTACTCCATCTCTTCCGTTCTCTAGCATCATCCTCCACAGTCAATCATGATAGGAGGTAGGCCTATTTGCTGCAGATGGTAGCCTACTCCATCTCTTCCGGTCTCTAGCATCATCCTCCACAGTCAATCATGATAGGAGGTAGGCCTATTTGTTGCAGATGGTAGCCTACTCCATCTCTTCCGGTCTCTAGCATCATCCTCCACAGTCAATCATGATAGGAGGTAGGCCTATTTGTTGCAGATGGTAGCCTACTCCATCTCTTCCGGTCTCTAGCATCATCCTCCACAGTCAATCATGATAGGAGGTAGGCCTATTTGTTGCAGATGGTAGCCTACTCCATCTCTTCCGGTCTCTAGCATCATCCTCCACAGTCAATCATGATAGGAGGTAGGCCTATTTGTTGCAGATGGTAGCCTACTCCATCTCTTCCGGGCTCTAGCATCATCCTCCACAGTCAATCATGATAGGAGGTAGGCCTATTTGATGCAGATGGTAGCCTACTCCATCTCTTCCGGTCTCTAGCATCATCCTCCACAGTCAATCATGATAGGAGGTAGGCCTATTTGTTGCAGATGGTAGCCTACTCCATCTCTTCCGGTCTCTAGCATCATCCTCCACAGTCAATCATGATAGGAGGTAGGCCTATTTGTTGCAGATGGTAGCCTACTCCATCTCTTCCGGTCTCTAGCATCATCCTCCACAGTCAATCATGATAGGAGGTAGGCCTATTTGCTGCAGATGGTAGCCTACTCCATCTCTTCTGGGCTCTAGCATCATCCTCCACAGTCAATCATGATAGGAGGTAGGCCTATTTGTTGCAGATGGTAGCCTACTCCATCTCTTCCGGTCTCTAGCATCATCCTCGACAGTCAATCATGATAGGAGGTAGGCCTATTTGTTGCAGATGGTAGCCTACTCCATCTCTTCCGGTCTCTAGCATCATCCTCCACAGTCAATCATGATAGGAGGTAGGCCTATTTGTTGCAGATGGTAGCCTACTCCATCTCTTCCGGTCTCTAGCATCATCCTCCACAGTCAATCATTATAGGAGGTAGGCCTATCTGCTGCAGATGGTAGCCTACTCCATCTCTTCCGGTCTCTAGCATCATCCTCCACAGTCATTCATGATAGGAGGTAGGCCTATTTGTTGCAGATGGTAGCCTACTCCATCTCTTCCGGTCTCTAGCATCATCCTCCACAGTCAATCATGATAGGAGGTAGGCCTATTTGCTGCAGATGGTAGCCTACTCCATCTCTTCCGGTGTCTAGCATCATCCTCCACAGTCAATCATGATAGGAGGTAGGCCTATTTGTTGCAGATGGTAGCCTACTCCATCTCTTCCGGTCTCTAGCATCATCCTCCACAGTCAATCATGATAGGAGGTAGGCCTATTTGTTGCAGATGGTAGCCTACTCCATCTCTTCCGGTCTCTAGCATCATCCTCCACAGTCAATCATGGTAGGAGGTAGGCCTATTTGTTGCAGATGGTAGCCTACTCCATCTCTTCCGGTCTCTAGCATCATCCTCCACAGTCAATCATGATAGGAGGTAGGCCTATTTGTTGCAGATGGTAGCCTACTCCATCTCTTCCGGTCTCTAGCATCATCCTCCACAGTCAATCATGATAGGAGGTAGGCCTATTTGTTGTAGATGGTAGCCTACTCCATTTCTTCCGGTCTCTAGCATCATCCTCCACAGTCAATCATGATAGGAGGTAGGCCTATTTGTTGCAGATGGTAGCCTACTCCATCTCTTCCGGTCTCTAGCATCATCCTCCACAGTCAATCATGATAGGAGGTAGGTCTATTTGTTGCAGATGGTAGCCTACTCTATCTCTTCCGGTCTCTAGCATCATCCTCCACAGTCAATCATGATAGGAGGTAG
Source organism: Meconema thalassinum (assembly GCA_946902985.2). Taxonomy (NCBI): domain Eukaryota; kingdom Metazoa; phylum Arthropoda; class Insecta; order Orthoptera; family Tettigoniidae; genus Meconema; species Meconema thalassinum. The sequence continues at coordinate 416,291,598 of OX336394.1, forward strand.
GCCTATTTGTTGCAGATGGTAGCCTACTCCATCTCTTCCGGTCTCTAGCATCATCCTCCACAGTCAATCATGATAGGAGGTAGGCCTATTTGTTGCAGATGGTAGCCTACTCCATCTCTTCCGGTCTCTAGCATCATCCTCCACAGTCAATCATGATAGGAGGTAGGCCTATTTGTTGCAGATGGCAGCCTACTCCATCTCTTCCGGTCTCTAGCATCATCCTCCACAGTCAATCATGATAGGAGGTAGGCCTATTTGTTGCAGATGGTAGCCTACTCCATCTCTTCCGGTCTCTAGCATCATCCTCCACAGTCAATCATGATAGGAGGTAGGCCTATTTGTTGCAGATGGTAGCCTACTCCATCTCTTCCGGTCTCTAGCATCATCCTCCACAGTCAATCATGATAGGAGGTAGGCCTATTTGTTGCAGATGGTAGCCTACTCCATCTCTTCCGGTCTCTAGCATCATCCTCCACAGTCAATCATGATAGGAGGTAGGTCTATTTGTTGCAGATGGTAGCCTACTCCATCTCTTCCGGTCTCTAGCATCATCCTCCACAGTCAATCATGATAGGAGGAAGGCCTATTTGTTGCAGATGGTAGCCTACTCCATCTCTTCCGGTCTCTAGCATCATGCTCCACAGTCAATCATGATAGGAGGTAGGCCTATTTGTTGCAGATGGTAGCCTACTCCATCTCTTCCGGTCTCTAGCAACATCCTCCACAGTCAATCATGATAGGAGGTAGGCCTATTTGTTGCAGATGGTAGCCTACTCCATCTCTTCCGGTCTCTAGCGTCATCCTCCACAGTCAAATATGATAGGAGGTAGGCCTATTTGTTGCAGATGGTAGCCTACTCCATCTCTTCCGGTCTCCAGCATCATCCTCCACAGTCAATCATGATAGGAGTTAGGCCTATTTGCTGCAGATGGTAGCCTACTCCATCTCTTCCGGTCTCTAGCATCATCCTCCACAGTTAATCATGATAGGAGGTAGGCCTATTTTTTGCAGATGGTAGCCTACTCCATCTCTTCCGGTCTCTAGCATCATCCTCCACAGTCAATCATGATAGGAGGTAGGCCTATTTGTTGCAGATGGTAGCCTACTCCATCTCTTCCGGTCTCTAGCATCATCCTCCACAGTCAATCATGATAGGAGGTAGGCCTATTTGTTGCAGATGGTAGCCTACTCCACCTCTTCCGGTCTCTAGCATCATCCTCCACAGTCAATCATGATAGGAGGTAGGCCTATGTGTTGCAGATGGTAGCCTACTCCATCTCTTCCGGTCTCTAGCATCATCCTCCACAGTCAATCATGATAGGAGGTAGGCCTATTTGTTGCAGATGGTAGCCTACTCCATCTCTTCCGGTCTCTAGCATCATCCTCCACAGTCAATCATGATAGGAGGTAGGCCTATTTGTTGCAGATGGTAGCCTACTCCATCTCTTCCGGTCTCTAGCATCATCCTCCACAGTCAATCATGATAGGAGGTAGGCCTATTTGCTGCAGATGGTAGCCTACTCCATCTCTTCCGGTCTCTAGCATCATCCTCCACAGACAATCATGATAGGAGGTAGGCCTATTTGCTGCAGATGGTAGCCTACTCCATCTCTTCCGGTCTCTAGTATCATCCTCCCCCGTCAATCATGAGAGGAGGTAGGCCTATTTGTTGCAGATGGTAGCCTACTCCATCTCTTCCGGTCTCTAGCATAATCCTCCACAGTCAATCATGATAGGAGGTAGGCCTATTTGTTGCAGATGGTAGCCTACTCCATCTCTTCCGGTCTCTAGCATCATCCTCCACAGTCAATCATGATAGGAGGTAGGCCTATTTGTTGCAGATGGTAGCCTACTCCATCTCTTCCTGTCTCTAGCATCATCCTCCACAGTCAATCATGATAGGAGGTAGGCCTATTTGTTGCAGATGGTAGCCTACTCCATCTCATCCGGTCTCTAGCATCATCCTCCACAGTCAATCATGATAGGAGGTAGGCCTATTTGTTGCAGATGGTAGCCTACTCCATCTCTTCCGGTCTCTTGCATCATCCTCCACAGTCAATCATGATAGGAGGTAGGCCTATTTGCTGCAGATGGTAGCCTACTCCATCTCTTCCGGTCTCTAGCATCATCCTCCACAGTCAATCATGATAGGAGGTAGGCCTATTTGCTGCAGATGGTAGCCTACTCCATCTCTTCCGGGCTCTAGCATCATCCTCCACAGTCAATCATGATAGGAGGTAGGCCTATTTGTTGCAGATGGTAGCCTACTCCATCTCTTCCGGTCTCTAGCATCATCCTCCACAGTCAAACATGATAGGAGGTAGGCCTATTTGTTGCAGATGGTAGCCTACTCCATCTCTTCCGGTCTCTAGCATCATCCTCCACAGTCAATCATGATAGGAGGTAGGCCTATTTGTTGCAGATGGTAGCCTACTCATCTCTTCCGGTCTCTAGCATCATCCTCCACAGTCAATCATTATAGGAGGTAGGCCTATCTGCTGCAGATGGTAGCCTACTCCATCTCTTCCGGTCTCTAGCATCATCCTCCACAGTCAATCATGATAGGAGGTAGGCCTATTTGTTGCAGATGGTAGCCTACTCCATCTCTTCCGGTCTCTAGCATCATCCTCCACAGTCAATCATGATAGGAGGTAGGCCTATTTGCTGCAGATGGTAGCCTACTCCATCTCTTCCGGTCTCTAGCATCATCCTCCACAGTCAATCATGATAGGAGGTAGGCCTATTTGTTGCAGATGGTAGCCTACTCCATCTCTTCCGGTCTCTAGCATCATCCTCCACAGTCAATCATGATAGGAGGTAGGCCTATTTGTTGCAGATGGTAGCCTACTCCATCTCTTCCGGTCTCTAGCATCATCCTCCACAGTCAATCATGATAGGAGGTAGGCCTATTTGTTGCAGATGGTAGCCTACTCCATCTCTTCCGGTCTCTAGCATCATCCTCCACAGTCAATCATGATAGGAGGTAGGCCTATTTGTTGCAGATGGTAGCCTACTCCATCTCTTCCGGTCTCTAGCATCATCCTCCACGGTCAATCATGATAGGAGGTAGGCCTATTTGTTGTAGATGGTAGCCTACTCCATCTCTTCCGGTCTCTAGCATCATCCTCCACAGTCAATCATGATAGGAGGTAGGCCTATTTGTTGCAGATGGTAGCCTACTCCATCTCTTCCGGTCTCTAGCATCATCCTCCACAGTCAATCATGATAGGAGGTAGGTCTATTTGTTGCAGATGGTAGCCTACTCCATCTCTTCCGGTCTCTAGCATCATCCTCCACAGTCAATCATGATAGGAGGTAGGCCTATTTGTTGCAGATGGTAGCCTACTCCATCTCTTCCGGTCTCTAGCATCATCCTCCACAGTCAATCATGATAGGAGGTAGGCCTATTTGTTGCAGATGGTAGCCTACTCCATCTCTTCCGGTCTCTAGCATCATCCTCCACAGTCAATCATGATAGGAGGTAGGCCTATTTGTTGCAGATGGTAGCCTACTCCATCTCTTCCGGTCTCTAGCATCATCCTCCACAGTCAATCATGATAGGAGGTAGGCCTATTTGTTGCAGATGGTAGCCTACTCCATCTCTTCCGGTCTCTAGCATCATCCTCCACAGTCAATCATGATAGGAGGTAGGCCTATTTGTTGCAGATGGTAGCCTACTCCATCTCTTCCGGTCTCTAGCATCATCCTCCACAGTCAATCATGATAGGAGGTAGGTCTATTTGTTGCAGATGGTAGCCTACTCCATCTCTTCCGGTCTCTAGCATCATCCTCCACAGTCAATCATGATAGGAGGAAGGCCTATATGTTGCAGATGGTAGCCTACTCCATCTCTTCCGGTCTCTAGCATCATGCTCCACAGTCAATCATGATAGGAGGTAGGCCTATTTGTTTCAGATGGTAGCCTTCTCCATCTCTTCCGGTCTCTAGCATCATCCTCCACAGTCAATCATGATAGGAGGTAGGCCTATTTGTTGCAGATGGTAGCCTACTCCATCTCTTCCGGTCTCTAGCGTCATCCTCCACAGTCAAATATGATAGGAGGTAGGCCTATTTGTTGCAGATGGTAGCCTACTCCATCTCTTCCGGTCTCTAGCATCATCCTCCACAGTCAATCATGATAGGAGGTAGGCCTATTTGCTGCAGATGGTAGCCTACTCCATCTCTTCCGGTCTCTAGCATCATCCTCCACAGTTAATCATGATAGGAGGTAGGCCTATTTGTTGCAGATGGTAGCCTACTCCATCTCTTCCGGTCTCTAGCATCATCCTCCACAGTCAATCATGATAGGAGGTAGGCCTATTTGTTGCAGATGGTAGCCTACTCCATCTCTTCCGGTCTCTAGCATCATCCTCCACAGTCAATCATGATAGGAGGTAGGCCTATTTGTTGCAGATGGTAGCCTACTCCATCTCTTCCGGTCTCTAGCATCATCCTCCACAGTCAATCATGATAGGAGGTAGGCCTATTTGTTGCAGATGGTAGCCTACTCCATCTCTTCCGGTCTCTAGCATCATCCTCCACAGTCAATCATGATAGGAGGTAGGCCTATTTGTTGCAGATGGTAGCCTACTCCATCTCTTCCGGTCTCTAGCATCATCCTCCACAGTCAATCATGATAGGAGGTAGGCCTATTTGTTGCAGATGGTAGCCTACTCCATCTCTTCCGGTCTCTAGCATCATCCTCCACAGTCAATCATGATAGGAGGTAGGCCTATTTGCTGCAGATGGTAGCCTACTCCTTCTCTTCCGGTCTCTAGCATCATCCTCCACAGACAATCATGATAGGAGGTAGGCCTATTTGCTGCAGATGGTAGCCTACTCCATCTCTTCCGGTCTCTAGTATCATCCTCCACCGTCAATCATGATAGGAGGTAGGCCTATTTGTTGCAGATGGTAGCCTACTCCATCTCTTCCGGTCTCTAGCATAATCCTCCACAGTCAATCATGATAGGAGGTAGGCCTATTTGTTGCAGATGGTAGCCTACTCCATCTCTTCCGGTCTCTAGCATCATCCTCCACAGTCAATCATGATAGGAGGTAGGCCTATTTGTTGCAGATGGTAGCCTACTCCATCTCTTCCGGTCTCTAGTATCATCCTCCACAGTCAATCATGATAGGAGGTAGGCCTATTTGCTGCAGGTGGTAGCCTACTCCATCTCTTCCGGGCTCAAGCATCATCCTCCACAGTCAATCATGATAGGAGGTAGGCCTATTTGTTGCAGATGGTAGCTTACTCCATCTCTTCCGGTCTATAGCATCATCCTCCACAGTCAATCATGATAGGAGGTAGGCCTATTTGTTGCAGATGGTAGCCTACTCCATCTCTTCCGGTCTCTAGCATCATCCTCCACAGTCAATCATGATAGGAGGTAGGCCTATTTGCTGCAGATGGTAGCCTACTCCATCTCTTCCGGTCTCTAGCATCATCCTCCACAGACAATCATGATAGGAGGTAGGCCTATTTGCAGCAGATGGTAGCCTACTCCATCTCTTCCGGTCTCTAGTATCATCCTCCACCGTCAATCATGAGAGGAGGTAGGCCTATTTGTTGCAGATGGTAGCCTACTCCATCACTTCCGGTCTCTAGCATAATCCTCCACAGTCAATCATGATAGGAGGTAGGCCTATTTGTTGCAGATGGTAGCCTACTCCATCTCTTCCGGTCTCTAGCATCATCCTCCACAGTCAATCATGATAGGAGGTAGGCCTATTTGTTGCAGATGGTAGCCTAATCCATCTCTTCCGGTCTCTAGCATCATCCTCCACAGTCAATCATGATAGGAGGTAGGCCTATTTGCTGCAGGTGGTAGCCTACTCCATCTCTTCCGGGCTCTAGCATCATCCTCCACAGTCAATCATGATAGGAGGTAGGCCTATTTGTTGCAGATGGTAGCTTACTCCATATCTTCCGGTCTATAGCATCATCCTCCACAGTCAATCATGATAGGAGGTAGGCCTATTTGTTGCAGATGGTAGCCTACTCCATCTCTTCCGGTCTCTAGCATCATCCTCCACAGTCAATCATGATAGGAGGTAGGCCTATTTGTTGCAGATGGTAGCCTACTCCATCTCTTCCGGTCTCTAGCATCATCCTCCACAGTCAATCATGATAGGAGGTAGGCCTATTTGCAGCAGATGGTAGCCTACTCCATCTCTTCCGGTCTCTAGCATCATCCTCCACAGTCAATCATGATAGGAGGTAGGCCTATTTGTTGCAGATGGTAGCCTACTCCATCTCTTCCGGTCTCTAGCATCATCCTCCACAGTCAATCATGATAGGAGGTTGGCCAATTTGCTGCAGATGGTAGCCTACTCCATCTCTTCCGGTCTCTAGCATCATCCTCCACAGTCAATCATGATAGGAGGTAGGCCTATTTGTTGCAGATGGTAGCCTACTCCATCTCTTCCGGTCTCTAGCATCATCCTCCACAGTCAATCATGATAGGAGGTAGGCCTATTTGTTGCAGATGGTAGCCTACTCCATCTCTTCCGGTCTCTAGCATCATCCTCCACAGTCAATCATGATAGGAGGTAGGCCTATTTGTTGCAGATGGTAGCCTACTCCATCTCTTCCGGTCTCTAGCATCATCCTCCACAGTCAATCATGATAGGAGGTAGGCCTATTTGTTGCAGATGGTAGCCTACTCCATCTCTTCCGGTCTCTAGCATCATCCTCCACAGTCAATCATGATAGGAGGTAGGCCTATTTGTTGCAGATGGTAGCCTAATCCATCTCTTCCGGTCTCTAGCATCATCCTCCACAGTCAATCATGATAGGAGGTAGGCCTATTTGTTGCAGATGGTAGCCTACTCCATCTCTTCCGGTCTTTAGCATCATCCTCCACAGTCAATCATGATAGGATGTAGGTCTATTTGTTGCAGATGGTAGCCTACTCCATCTCTTCCGGTCTCTAGCATCATCCTCCACAGTCAATCATGATTGGAGGTAGGCCTATTTGTTGCAGATGGTAGCCTACTCCATCTCTTCCGGTCTCTAGCATCATCCTCCACAGTCAATCATGATAGGAGTTAGGCCTAATTGTTGCAGATGGTAGCCTACTCCATCGCTTCCGGTCTCTAGCATCATCCTCCACAGTCAATCATGATAGGAGGTAGGCCTATTTGTTGCAGATGGTAGCCTACTCCATCTCTTCCGGTCTCTAGCATCATCCTCCACAGTCAATCATGATAGGAGGTAGGCCTATTTGTTGCAGATGGTAGCCTACTCCATCTCATCCGGTCTCTAGCATCATCCTCCACAGTCAATCATGATAGGAGGTAGGCCTATTTGTTGCAGATGGTAGCCTACTCCATCTCTTCCGGTCTCTAGCATCATCCTCCACAGTCAATCATGATAGGAGGTAGGCCTATTTGTTGCAGATGGTAGCCTACTCCATCTCTTCCGGTCTCTAGCATCATCCTCCACAGTCAATCATGATAGGAGGTTATCCTATTTGCTGCAGATGGTAGCCTGCTCCATCTCTTCCGTTCTCTAGCATCATCCTCCACAGTCAATCATGATAGGAGGTAGGCCTATTTGTTGCAGATGGTAGCCTACTCCATCTCTTCCGCTCTCTAGTATCATCCTCCACAGTCAATCATGATAGGAGGTAGGCCTATTTGTTGCAGATGGTAGCCTACTCCATCTCTTCCGGTCTCTAGCATCATCCTCCACAGTCAATCATGATAGGAGGTAGGTCTATTTGTTGCAGATGGTAGCCTACTCCATCTCTTCCGGGCTCTAGCATCATCCTCCACAGTCAATCATGATAGGAGGTAGGCCTATTTGTTGCAGATGGTAGCCTACTCCATCTCTTCCGGTCTCCAGCATCATCCTCCACAGTCAATCATGATAGGAGGTAGGCCTATTTGTTGCAGATGGTAGCTTACTCCATCTCTTCCGGTCTCTAGCATCATCCTCCACAGTCAATCATGATAGGAGGTAGGCCTATTTGTTGCAGATGGTAGCCTACTCCATCTCTTCCGATCTCTAGCATCATCCTCCACAGTCAATCATGATAGGAGGTAGGCCTATTTGCTGCAGATGGTAGCCTACTCCATCTCTTCCGGTCTCTAGCATCATCCTCCACAGTCAATCATGATAGGAGGTAGGCCTATTTGCTGCAGATGGTAGCCTACTCCTTCTCTTCCGGTCTCTAGCATCATCCTCCACAGTCAATCATGATAGGAGGTAGGCCTATTTGTTGCAGATGGTAGCCTACTCCATCTCTTCCGGTCTCTAGCATCATCCTCCACAGTCAATCATGATAGGAGGTAGGCCTATTTGTTGCAGATGGTAACTTACTCCATCTCTTCCGGTCTCTAGCATCATCCTCCACAGTCAATCATCATAGGAGGTAGGCCTATTTGTTGCAGATGGTATACTACTCCATCTCTTCCGGTCTCTAGCATCATCCTCCACAGTCAATCATGATAGGAGGTAGGCCTATTTGTTGCAGATGGTAGCCTACTCCATCTCTTCCGGTCTCTAGCATCATCCTCCACAGTCAATCATGATAGGAGGTAGGCCTATTTGTTGCAGATGGTAGCCTACTCCATCTCTTCCGGTCTCTAGCATCATCCTCCACAGTCAATCACGATAGGAGGTAGGCCTATTTGTTGCAGATGGTAGCCTACTCCATCTCTTCCGGTCTCTAGCATCATCCTCCACAGTCAATCATGATAGGAGGTAGGCCTATTTGCTGCAGATGGTAGCCTACTCCATCTCTTCCGGTCTCTAGCATCATCCACCACAGTCAATCATGATAGGAGGTAGGCCTATTTGCTGCAGATGGTAGCCTACTCCATCTCTTCCGGTCTCTAGCATCATCCTCCACCGTCAATCATGAGAGGAGGTAGGCCTATTTGTTGCAGATGGTAGCCTACTCCATCTCTTCCGGTCTCTAGCATCATCCTCCACAGTCAATCATGATAGGAGGTAGGACTATTTGTTGCAGATGGTAGCCTACTCCATCTCTTCCGGTCTCTAGCATCATCCTCCACAGTCAATCATGATAGGAGGTAGGCCTATTTGTTGCAGATGGTAGCCTACTCCATCTCTTCCGGTCTCTAGCATCATCCTCCACAGTCAATCATGATAGGAGGTAGGCCTATTTGTTGCAGATGGTAGCCTACTCCATCTCTTCCGGTCTCTAGCATCATCCTCCACAGTCAATCATGATAGGAGGTAGGCCTATTTGTTGCAGATGGTAGCCTACTCCATCTCTTCCGGTCTCTAGCATCATCCTCCACAGTCAATCATGATAGGAGGTAGGCCTATTTGTTGCAGATGGTAGCCTACTCCATCTCTTCCGGTCTCTAGCATCATCCTCCACAGTCAATCATGATAGGAGGTAGGCCTATTTGTTGCAGATGGTAGCCTACTCCATCTCTTCCGGTCTCTAGCATCATCCTCCACAGTCAATCATGATAGGAGGTAGGCCTATTTGTTGCAGATGGTAGCCTACTCCATCTCTTCCGGTCTCTAGCATCATCCTCCACAGTCAATCATGATAGGAGGTAGGCCTATTTGTTGCAGATGGTAGCCTACTCCATCTCTTCCGGTCTCTAGCATCATCCTCCACAGTCAATCATGATAGGAGGTAGGTCTATTTGTTGCAGATGGTAGCCTACTCCATCTCTTCCGGTCTCTAGCACAATCCTCCACAGTCAATCATGATAGGAGGTAGGCCTATTTGTTGCAGATGGTAGCCTACTCCATCTCTTCCGGTCTCTAGCATCATCCTCCACAGCCAATCATGATAGGAGGTAGGCCTATTTGTTGCAGATGGTAGCCTACTCCATCTCTTCCGGTCTCTAGCATCATCCTCCACAGTCAATCATGATAGGAGGTAGGCCTATTTGTTGCAGATGGTAGCCTACTCCATCTCTTCCGGTCTCTAGCATCATCCTCCACAGTCAATCATGATAGGAGGTAGGCCTATTTGTTGCAGATGGTAGCCTACTCCATCTCTTCCGGTCTCTAGCATCATCCTCCACAGTCAATCATGATAGGAGGTAGGCCTATTTGTTGCAGATGGTAGCCTACTCCATCTCTTCCGGTCTCTAGCATCATCCTCCACAGTCAATCATGATAGGAGGTAGGCCTATTTGTTGCAGATGGTAGCCTACTCCATCTCTTCCGGTCTCTAGCATCATCCTCCACAGTCAATCATGATAGGAGGTAGGACTATTTGTTGCAGATGGTATCCTACTCCATCTCTTCCGGTCTCTAGCATCATCCTCCACAGTCAATCATGATAGGAGGTAGGCCTATTTGTTGCAGATGGTAGCCTACTCCATCTCTTCCGGTCTCTAGCATCATCCTCCACAGTCAATCATGATAGGAGGTAGGCCTATTTGTTGCAGATGGTAGCCTACTCCATCTCTTCCGGTCTCTAGCATCATCCTCCACAGTCAATCATGATAGGAGGTAGGCCTATTTGCTGCAGATGGTAGCCTACTCCATCTGTTCCGGTTTCTAGCATCATCCTCCACAGTCAATCATGATAGGAGGTAGGCCTATTTGTTGCAGATGGTAGCCTACTCCATCTCTTCCGGTCTCTAGCATCATCCTCCACAGTCAATCATGATAGGAGGTAGGCCTATTAGTTGCAGATGGTAGCCTACTCCATCTCTTCCGGTCTCTAGCATCATCCTCCACAGTCAATCATGATAGGAGGTAGGCCTATTTGTTGCAGATGGTAGCCTACTCCATCTCTTCCCGTCTCTAGCATCATCCTCCACAGTCAATCATGATAGGAGGTAGGCCTATTTGTTGCAGATGGTAGCCTACTCCATCTCTTCCGGCCTCTAGCATCATCCTCCACAGTCAATCATGATAGGAGGTAGGCCTATTTGTTGCAGATGGTAGCCTACTACATCTCTTCCGGTCTCTAGCATCATCCTCCACAGTCAATCATGATAGGAGGTAGGCCTATTTGTTGCAGATGGTAGCCTACTCCATCTCTTCCGGTCTCTACCATCATCCTCCACAGTCAATCATGATAGCAGGTAGGCCTATTTGTTGCAGATGGTAGCCTCCTCCATCTCTTCCGGTCTCTAGCATCATCCTCCACAGTCAATCATGATAGGAGGTAGGCCTATTTGTTGCAGATGGTAGCCTACTCCATCTCTTCCGGTCTCTAGCATCATCCTCCACAGTCAATCATGATAGGAGGTAGGCCTATTTGTTGCAGATGGTAGCCTACTCCATCTCTGCCGGTCTCTAGCATCATCCTCCACAGTCAATCATGATAGGAGGTAGGCCTATTTGTTGCAGATGGTAGCCTACTCCATCTCTTCCGGTCTCTAGCGTCATCCTCCACAGTCAAATATGATAGGAGGTAGGCCTATTTGTTGCAGATGGTAGCCTACTCCATCTCTTCCGTTCTCTAGCATCATCCTCCACAGTCAATCATGATAGGAGGTAGGCCTATTTGCTGCAGATGGTAGCCTACTCCATCTCTTCCGGTCTCTAGCATCATCCTCCACAGTCAATCATGATAGGAGGTAGGCCTATTTGTTGCAGATGGTAGCCTACTCCATCTCTTCCGGTCTCTAGCATCATCCTCCACAGTCAATCATGATAGGAGGTAGGCCTATTTGTTGCAGATGGTAGCCTACTCCATCTCTTCCGGTCTCTAGCATCATCCTCCACAGTCAATCATGATAGGAGGTAGGCCTATTTGTTGCAGATGGTAGCCTACTCCATCTCTTCCGGTCTCTAGCATCATCCTCCTCAGTCAATCATGATAGGAGGTAGGCCTATTTGTTGCAGATGGTAGCCTACTCCATCTCTTCCGGTCTCTAGCATCATCCTCCACAGTCAATCATGATAGGAGGTAGGCCTATTTGATGCAGATGGTAGCCTACTCCATCTCTTCCGGTCTCTAGCATCATCCTCCACAGTCAATCATGATAGGAGGTAGGCCTATTTGTTGCAGATGGTAGCCTACTCCATCTCTTCCGGTCTCTAGCATCATCCTCCACAGTCAATCATGATAGGAGGTAGGCCTATTTGTTGCAGATGGTAGCCTACTCCATCTCTTCCGGTCTCTAGCATCATCCTCCACAGTCAATCATGATAGGAGGTAGGCCTATTTGCTACAGATGGTAGCCTACTCCATCTCTTCTGGGCTCTAGCATCATCCTCCACAGTCAATCATGATAGGAGGTTGGCCTATTTGTTGCAGATGGTAGCCTACTCCATCTCTTCCGGCCTCTAGCATCATCCTCCACAGTCAATCATGATAGGAGGTAGGCCTATTTGTTGCAGATGGTAGCCTACTCCATCTCTTCCGGTCTCTAGCATCATCCTCCACAGTCAATCATGATAGGAGGTAGGCCTATTTGTTGCAGATGGTAGCCTACTCCATCTCTTCCGGTCTCTAGCATCATCCTCCACAGTCAATCATTATAGGAGGTAGGCCTATCTGCTGCAGATGGTAGCCTACTCCATCTCTTCCGGTCTCTAGCATCATCCTCCACAGTCAATCATGATAGGAGGTAGGCCTGTTTGTTGCAGATGGTAGCCTACTCCATCTCTTCCGGTCTCTAGCATCATCCTCCACAGTCAATCATGATAGGAGGTAGGCCTATTTGTTGCAGATGGTAGCCTACTCCACCTCTTCCGTTCTCTAGCATCATCCTCCACAGTCAATCATGATAGGAGGTAGGCCTATTTGTTGCAGATGGTAGCCTACTCCATCTCTTCCGGTCTCTAGCATCATCCTCCACAGTCAATCATGATAGGAGGTAGGCCTATTTGTTGCAGATGGTAGCCTACTCCATCTCTTCCGGTCTCTAGCATCATCCTCCACAGTCAATCATGATAGGAGGTAGGCCTATTTGTTGCAGATGGTAGCCTACTCCATCTCTTCCGGTCTCTAGCATCATCCTCCACAGTCAATCATGATAGGAGGTAGGCCTATTTGCTGCAGATGGTAGCCTACTCCATCTCTTCCGGTCTCTAGCATCATCCTCCACAGTCAATCATGATAGGAGGTAGGCCTATTTGCTGCAGATGGTAGCCTACTCCATCTCTTCCGGTCTCTAGTATCATCCTCCCCCGTCAATCATGAGAGGAGGTAGGCCTATTTGTTGCAGATGGTAGCCTACTCCATCTCTTCCGGTCTCTAGCATAATCCTCCACAGTCAATCATGATAGGAGGTAGGCCTATTTGTTGCAGATGGTAGCCTACTCCATCTCTTCCGGTCTCTAGCATCATCCTCCACAGTCAATCATGATAGGAGGTAGGCCTATTTGTTGCAGATGGTAGCCTACTCCATCTCTTCCGGTCTCTAGCATCATCCTCCACAGTCAATCATGATAGGAGGTAGGCCTATTTGTTGCAGATGGTAGCCTACTCCATCTCATCCGGTCTCTAGCATCATCCTCCACAGTCAATCATGATAGGAGGTAGGCCTATTTGTTGCAGATGGTAGCCTACTCCATCTCTACCGGTCTCTAGCATCATCCTCCACAGTCAATCATGATAGGAGGTAGGCCTATTTGCTGCAGATGTTAGCCTACTCCATCTCTTCCGGTCTCTAGCATCATCCTCCACAGTCAATCATGATAGGAGGTAGGCCTATTTGCAGCAGATGGTAGCCTACTCCATCTCTTCCGGGCTCTAGCATCATCCTCCACAGTCAATCATGATAGGAGGTAGGCCTATTTGTTGCAGATGGTAGTCTACTCCATCTCTTCCGGTCTCTAGCATCATCCTCCACAGTCAAACATGATAGGAGGTAGGCCTATTTGTTGCAGATGGTAGCCTACTCCATCTCTTCCGGTCTCTAGCATCATCCTCCACAGTCAATCATGATAGGAGGTAGGCCTATTTGTTGCAGATGGTAGCCTACTCATCTCTTCCGGTCTCTAGCATCATCCTCCACAGTCAATCATTATAGGAGGTAGGCCTATCTGCTGCAGATGGTAGCCTACTCCATCTCTTCCGGTCTCTAGCATCATCCTCCACAGTCAATCATGATAGGAGGTAGGCCTATTTGTTGCAGATGGTAGCCTACTCCATCTCTTCCGGTCTCTAGCATCATCCTCCACAGTCAATCATGATAGGAGGTAGGCCTATTTGCTGCAGATGGTAGCCTACTCCATCTCTTCCGGTCTCTAGCATCATCCTCCACAGTCAATCATGATAGGAGGTAGGCCTATTTGTTGCAGATGGTAGCCTACTCCATCTCTTCCGGTCTCTAGCATCATCCTCCACAGTCAATCATGATAGGAGGTAGGCCTATTTGTTGCAGATGGTAGCCTACTCCATCTCTTCCGGTCTCTAGCATCATCCTCCACAGTCAATCATGATAGGAGGTAGGCCTATTTGTTGCAGATGGTAGCCTACTCCATCTCTTCCGGTCTCTAGCATCATCCTCCACAGTCAATCATGATAGGAGGTAGGCCTATTTGTTGCAGATGGTAGCCTACTCCATCTCTTCCGGTCTCTAGCATCATCCTCCACAGTCAATCATGATAGGAGGTAGGCCTATTTGTTGTAGATGGTAGCCTACTCCATCTCTTCCGGTCTCTAGCATCATCCTCCACAGTCAATCATGATAGGAGGTAGGCCTATTTGTTGCAGATGGTAGCCTACTCCATCTCTTCCGGTCTCTAGCATCATCCTCCACAGTCAATCATGATAGGAGGTAGGTCTATTTGTTGCAGATGGTAGCCTACTCCATCTCTTCCGGTCTCTAGCATCATCCTCCACAGTCAATCATGATAGGAGGTAGGCCTATTTGTTGCAGATGGTAGCCTACTCCATCTCTTCCGGTCTCTAGCATCATCCTCCACAGTCAATCATGATAGGAGGTAGGCCTATTTGTTGCAGATGGTAGCCTACTCCATCTCTTCCGGTCTCTAGCATCATCCTCCACAGTCAATCATGATAGGAGGTAGGCCTATTTGTTGCAGATGGTAGCCTACTCCATCTCTTCCGGTCTCTAGCATCATCCTCCACAGTCAATCATGATAGGAGGTAGGCCTATTTGTTGCAGATGGTAGCCTACTCCATCTCTTCCGGTCTCTAGCATCATCCTCCACAGTCAATCATGATAGGAGGTAGGCCTATTTGTTGCAGATGGTAGCCTACTCCATCTCTTCCGGTCTCTAGCATCATCCTCCACAGTCAATCATGATAGGAGGTAGGCCTATTTGTTGCAGATGGTAGCCTACTCCTTCTCTTCCGGTCTCTAGCATCATCCTCCACAGTCAATCATGATAGGAGGTAGGTCTATTTGTTGCAGATGGTAGCCTACTCCATCTCTTCCGGTCTCTAGCATCATCCTCCACAGTCAATCATGATAGGAGGAAGGCCTATTTGTTGCAGATGGTAGCCTACTCCATCTCTTCCGGTCTCTAGCATCATGCTCCACAGTCAATCATGATAGGAGGTAGGCCTATTTGTTGCAGATGGTAGCCTACTCCATCTCTTCCGGTCTCTAGCATCATCCTCCACAGTCAATCATGATAGGAGGTAGGCCTATTTGTTGCAGATGGTAGCCTACTCCATCTCTTCCGGTCTCTAGCGTCATCCTCCACACTCAAATATGATAGGAGGTAGGCCTATTTGTTGCAGATGGTAGCCTCCTCCATCTCTTCCGGTCTCTAGCATCATCCTCCACAGTCAATCATGATAGGAGGTAGGCCTATTTGTTGCAGATGGTAGCCTACTCCATCTCTTCCGGTCTCTAGCATCATCCTCCACAGTCAATCATGATAGGAGGTAGGCCTATTTGTTGCAGATGGTAGCCTACTCCATCTCTGCCGGTCTCTAGCATCATCCTCCACAGTCAATCATGATAGGAGGTAGGCCTATTTGTTGCAGATGGTAGCCTACTCCATCTCTTCCGGTCTCTAGCGTCATCCTCCACAGTCAAATATGATAGGAGGTAGGCCTATTTGTTGCAGATGGTAGCCTACTCCATCTCTTCCGTTCTCTAGCATCATCCTCCACAGTCAATCATGATAGGAGGTAGGCCTATTTGCTGCAGATGGTAGCCTACTCCATCTCTTCCGGTCTCTAGCATCATCCTCCACAGTCAATCATGATAGGAGGTAGGCCTATTTGTTGCAGATGGTAGCCTACTCCATCTCTTCCGGTCTCTAGCATCATCCTCCACAGTCAATCATGATAGGAGGTAGGCCTATTTGTTGCAGATGGTAGCCTACTCCATCTCTTCCGGTCTCTAGCATCATCCTCCACAGTCAATCATGATAGGAGGTAGGCCTATTTGTTGCAGATGGTAGCCTACTCCATCTCTTCCGGTCTCTAGCATCATCCTCCTCAGTCAATCATGATAGGAGGTAGGCCTATTTGTTGCAGATGGTAGCCTACTCCATCTCTTCCGGTCTCTAGCATCATCCTCCACAGTCAATCATGATAGGAGGTAGGCCTATTTGATGCAGATGGTAGCCTACTCCATCTCTTCCGGTCTCTAGCATCATCCTCCACAGTCAATCATGATAGGAGGTAGGCCTATTTGTTGCAGATGGTAGCCTACTCCATCTCTTCCGGTCTCTAGCATCATCCTCCACAGTCAATCATGATAGGAGGTAGGCCTATTTGTTGCAGATGGTAGCCTACTCCATCTCTTCCGGTCTCTAGCATCATCCTCCACAGTCAATCATGATAGGAGGTAGGCCTATTTGCTACAGATGGTAGCCTACTCCATCTCTTCTGGGCTCTAGCATCATCCTCCACAGTCAATCATGATAGGAGGTTGGCCTATTTGTTGCAGATGGTAGCCTACTCCATCTCTTCCGGCCTCTAGCATCATCCTCCACAGTCAATCATGATAGGAGGTAGGCCTATTTGTTGCAGATGGTAGCCTACTCCATCTCTTCCGGTCTCTAGCATCATCCTCCACAGTCAATCATGATAGGAGGTAGGCCTATTTGTTGCAGATGGTAGCCTACTCCATCTCTTCCGGTCTCTAGCATCATCCTCCACAGTCAATCATTATAGGAGGTAGGCCTATCTGCTGCAGATGGTAGCCTACTCCATCTCTTCCGGTCTCTAGCATCATCCTCCACAGTCAATCATGATAGGAGGTAGGCCTATTTGTTGCAGATGGTAGCCTACTCCATCTCTTCCGGTCTCTAGCATCATCCTCCACAGTCAATCATGATAGGAGGTAGGCCTATTTGTTGCAGATGGTAGCCTACTCCACCTCTTCCGTTCTCTAGCATCATCCTCCACAGTCAATCATGATAGGAGGTAGGCCTATTTGTTGCAGATGGTAGCCTACTCCATCTCTTCCGGTCTCTAGCATCATCCTCCACAGTCAATCATGATAGGAGGTAGGCCTATTTGTTGCAGATGGTAGCCTACTCCATCTCTTCCGGTCTCTAGCATCATCCTCCACAGTCAATCATGATAGGAGGTAGGCCTATTTGTTGCAGATGGTAGCCTACTCCATCTCTTCCGGTCTCTAGCATCATCCTCCACAGTCAATCATGATAGGAGGTAGGCCTATTTGCTGCAGATGGTAGCCTACTCCATCTCTTCCGGTCTCTAGCATCATCCTCCACAGTCAATCATGATAGGAGGTAGGCCTATTTGCTGCAGATGGTAGCCTACTCCATCTCTTCCGGTCTCTAGTATCATCCTCCCCCGTCAATCATGAGAGGAGGTAGGCCTATTTGTTGCAGATGGTAGCCTACTCCATCTCTTCCGGTCTCTAGCATAATCCTCCACAGTCAATCATGATAGGAGGTAGGCCTATTTGTTGCAGATGGTAGCCTACTCCATCTCTTCCGGTCTCTAGCATCATCCTCCACAGTCAATCATGATAGGAGGTAGGCCTATTTGTTGCAGATGGTAGCCTACTCCATCTCTTCCGGTCTCTAGCATCATCCTCCACAGTCAATCATGATAGGAGGTAGGCCTATTTGTTGCAGATGGTAGCCTACTCCATCTCATCCGGTCTCTAGCATCATCCTCCACAGTCAATCATGATAGGAGGTAGGCCTATTTGTTGCAGATGGTAGCCTACTCCATCTCTACCGGTCTCTAGCATCATCCTCCACAGTCAATCATGATAGGAGGTAGGCCTATTTGCTGCAGATGTTAGCCTACTCCATCTCTTCCGGTCTCTAGCATCATCCTCCACAGTCAATCATGATAGGAGGTAGGCCTATTTGCAGCAGATGGTAGCCTACTCCATCTCTTCCGGGCTCTAGCATCATCCTCCACAGTCAATCATGATAGGAGGTAGGCCTATTTGTTGCAGATGGTAGTCTACTCCATCTCTTCCGGTCTCTAGCATCATCCTCCACAGTCAAACATGATAGGAGGTAGGCCTATTTGTTGCAGATGGTAGCCTACTCCATCTCTTCCGGTCTCTAGCATCATCCTCCACAGTCAATCATGATAGGAGGTAGGCCTATTTGTTGCAGATGGTAGCCTACTCATCTCTTCCGGTCTCTAGCATCATCCTCCACAGTCAATCATTATAGGAGGTAGGCCTATCTGCTGCAGATGGTAGCCTACTCCATCTCTTCCGGTCTCTAGCATCATCCTCCACAGTCAATCATGATAGGAGGTAGGCCTATTTGTTGCAGATGGTAGCCTACTCCATCTCTTCCGGTCTCTAGCATCATCCTCCACAGTCAATCATGATAGGAGGTAGGCCTATTTGCTGCAGATGGTAGCCTACTCCATCTCTTCCGGTCTCTAGCATCATCCTCCACAGTCAATCATGATAGGAGGTAGGCCTATTTGTTGCAGATGGTAGCCTACTCCATCTCTTCCGGTCTCTAGCATCATCCTCCACAGTCAATCATGATAGGAGGTAGGCCTATTTGTTGCAGATGGTAGCCTACTCCATCTCTTCCGGTCTCTAGCATCATCCTCCACAGTCAATCATGATAGGAGGTAGGCCTATTTGTTGCAGATGGTAGCCTACTCCATCTCTTCCGGTCTCTAGCATCATCCTCCACAGTCAATCATGATAGGAGGTAGGCCTATTTGTTGCAGATGGTAGCCTACTCCATCTCTTCCGGTCTCTAGCATCATCCTCCACAGTCAATCATGATAGGAGGTAGGCCTATTTGTTGTAGATGGTAGCCTACTCCATCTCTTCCGGTCTCTAGCATCATCCTCCACAGTCAATCATGATAGGAGGTAGGCCTATTTGTTGCAGATGGTAGCCTACTCCATCTCTTCCGGTCTCTAGCATCATCCTCCACAGTCAATCATGATAGGAGGTAGGTCTATTTGTTGCAGATGGTAGCCTACTCCATCTCTTCCGGTCTCTAGCATCATCCTCCACAGTCAATCATGATAGGAGGTAGGCCTATTTGTTGCAGATGGTAGCCTACTCCATCTCTTCCGGTCTCTAGCATCATCCTCCACAGTCAATCATGATAGGAGGTAGGCCTATTTGTTGCAGATGGTAGCCTACTCCATCTCTTCCGGTCTCTAGCATCATCCTCCACAGTCAATCATGATAGGAGGTAGGCCTATTTGTTGCAGATGGTAGCCTACTCCATCTCTTCCGGTCTCTAGCATCATCCTCCACAGTCAATCATGATAGGAGGTAGGCCTATTTGTTGCAGATGGTAGCCTACTCCATCTCTTCCGGTCTCTAGCATCATCCTCCACAGTCAATCATGATAGGAGGTAGGCCTATTTGTTGCAGATGGTAGCCTACTCCATCTCTTCCGGTCTCTAGCATCATCCTCCACAGTCAATCATGATAGGAGGTAGGCCTATTTGTTGCAGATGGTAGCCTACTCCTTCTCTTCCGGTCTCTAGCATCATCCTCCACAGTCAATCATGATAGGAGGTAGGTCTATTTGTTGCAGATGGTAGCCTACTCCATCTCTTCCGGTCTCTAGCATCATCCTCCACAGTCAATCATGATAGGAGGAAGGCCTATTTGTTGCAGATGGTAGCCTACTCCATCTCTTCCGGTCTCTAGCATCATGCTCCACAGTCAATCATGATAGGAGGTAGGCCTATTTGTTGCAGATGGTAGCCTACTCCATCTCTTCCGGTCTCTAGCATCATCCTCCACAGTCAATCATGATAGGAGGTAGGCCTATTTGTTGCAGATGGTAGCCTACTCCATCTCTTCCGGTCTCTAGCGTCATCCTCCACACTCAAATATGATAGGAGGTAGGCCTATTTGTTGCAGATGGTAGCCTACTCCATCTCTTCCGGTCTCTAGCATCATCCTCCACAGTCAATCATGATAGGAGGTAGGCCTATTTGCTGCAGATGGTAGCCTACTCCATCTCTTCCGGTCTCTAGCATCATCCTCCACAGTTAATCATGATAGGAGGTAGGCCTATTTGTTGCAGATGGTAGCCTACTCCATCTCTTCCGGTCTCTAGCATCATCCTCCACAGTCAATCATGATAGGAGGTAGGCCTATTTGTTGCAGATGGTAGCCTACTCCATCTCTTCCGGTCTCTAGCATCATCCTCCACAGTCAATCATGATAGGAGGTAGGCCTATTTGTTGCAGATGGTAGCCTACTCCATCTCTTCCGGTCTCTAGCATCATCCTCCACAGTCAATCATGATAGGAGGTAGGCCTATTTGTTGCAGATGGTAGCCTAGTCCATCTCTTCCGGTCTCTAGCATCATCCTCCACAGTCAATCATGATAGGAGGTAGGCCTATTTGTTGCAGATGGTAGCCTACTCCATCTCTTCCGGTCTCTAGCATCATCCTCCACAGTCAATCATGATAGGAGGTAGGCCTATTTGTTGCAGATGGTAGCCTACTCCATCTCTTCCGGTCTCTAGCATCATCCTCCACAGTCAATCATGATAGGAGGTAGGCCTATTTGCTGCAGATGGTAGCCCACTCCATCTCTTCCGGTCTCTAGCATCATCCTCCACAGACAATCATGATAGGAGGTAGGCCTATTTGCTGCAGATGGTAGCCTACTCCATCTCTTCCGGTCTCTAGTATCATCCTCCACCGTCAATCATGAGAGGAGGTAGGCCTATTTGTTGCAGATGGTAGCCTACTCCATCTCTTCCGGTCTCTAGCATAATCCTCCACAGTCAATCATGATAGGAGGTAGGCCTATTTGTTGCAGATGGTAGCCTACTCCATCTCTTCCGGTCTCTAGCTTCATCCTCCACAGTCAATCATGATAGGAAGTAGGCCTATTTGTTGCAGATGGTAGCCTACTCCATCTCTTCCGGTCTCTATCATCATCCTCCACAGTCAATCATGATAGGAGGTAGGCCTATTTGCTGCAGGTGGTAGCCTACTCCATCTCTTCCGGGCTCTAGCATCATCCTCCACAGTCAATCATGGTAGGAGGTAGGCCTATTTGTTGCAGATGGTAGCTTACTCCATCTCTTCCGGTCTATAGCATCATCCTCCACAGTCAATCATGATAGGAGGTAGGCCTATTTGTTGCAGATGGTAGCCTACTCCATCTCTTCCGGTCTCTAGCACCATCCTCCACAGTCAATCATGATAGGAGGTAGGCCTATTTGCTGCAGATGGTAGCCTACTCCATCTCTTCCGGTCTCTAGCATCATCCTCCACAGACAATCATGATAGGAGGTAGGCCTATTTGCTGCAGATGGTAGCCTACTCCATCTCTTCCGGTCTCTAGTATCATCCTCCACCGTCAATCATGAGAGGAGGTAGGCCTATTTGTTGCAGATGGTAGCCTACTCCATCTCTTCCGGTCTCTAGCATAATCCTCCACAGTCAATCATGATAGGAGGTAGGCCTATTTGTTGCAGATGGTAGCCTACTCCATCTCTACGGTCTCTAGCATCATCCTCCACAGTCAATCATGATAGGAGGTAGGCCTATTTGTTGCAGATGGTAGCCTACTCCATCTCTTCCGGTCTCTAGCATCATCCTCCACAGTCAATCATGATAGGAGGTAGGCCTATTTGCTGCAGGTGGTAGCCTACTCCATCTCTTCCGGGCTCTAGCATCATCCTCCACAGTCAATCATGATAGGAGGTAGGCCTATTTGTTGCAGATGGTAGCTTACTCCATATCTTCCGGTCTATAGCATCATCCTCCACAGTCAATCATGATAGGAGGTAGGCCTATTTGTTGCAGATGGTAGCCTACTCCATCTCTTCCGGTCTCTAGCATCATCCTCCACAGTCAATCATGATAGGAGGTAGGCCTATTTGTTGCAGATGGTAGCCTACTCCATCTCTTCCGGTCTCTAGCATCATCCACCACAGTCAATCATGATAGGAGGTAGGCCTATTTGCTGCAGATGGTAGCCTACTCCATCTCTTCCGGTCTCTAGCATCATCCTCCACAGTCAATCATGATAGGAGGTAGGCCTATTTGTTGCAGATGGTAGCCTACTCCATCTCTTCCGGTCTCTAGCATCATCCTCCACAGTCAATCATGATAGGAGGTAGGCCAATTTGCTGCAGATGGTAGCCTACTCCATCTCTTCCGGTCTCTAGCATCATCCTCCACAGTCAATCATGATAGGAGGTAGGCCTATTTGTTGCAGATGGTAGCCTACTCCATCTCTTCCGGTCTCTAGCATCATCCTCCACAGTCAATCATGATAGGAGGTAGGCCTATTTGTTGCAGATGGTAGCCTACTCCATCTCTTCCGGTCTCTAGCATCATCCTCCACAGTCAATCATGATAGGAGGTAGGCCTATTTGTTGCAGATGGTAGCCTACTCCATCTCTTCCGGTCTCTAGCATCATCCTCCACAGTCAATCATGATAGGAGGTAGGCCTATTTGTTGCAGATGGTAGCCTACTCCATCTCTTCCGGTCTCTAGCATCATCCTCCACAGTCAATCATGATAGGAGGTAGGCCTATTTGTTGCAGATGGTAGCCTACTCCATCTCTTCCGGTCTCTAGCATCATCCTCCACAGTCAATCATGATAGGAGGTAGGCCTATTTGTTGCAGATGGTAGCCTACTCCATCTCTTCCGGTCTTTAGCATCATCCTCCACAGTCAATCATGATAGGATGTAGGTCTATTTGTTGCAGATGGTAGCCTACTCCATCTCTTCCGGTCTCTAGCATATCCTCCACAGTCAATCATGATAGGAGGTAGGCCTATTTGTTGCAGATGGTATCCTACTCCATCTCTTCCGGTCTCTAGCATCATCCTCCACAGTCAATCATGATAGGAGGTAGGCCTATTTGTTGCAGATGGTAGCCTACTCCATCTCTTCCGGTCTCTAGCATCATCCTCCACAGTCAATCATGATAGGAGGTAGGCCTATTTCTTGCAGATGGTAGCCTACTCCATCTCTTCCGGTCTCTAGCCTCATCCTCCACAGTCAATCATGTTAGGAGGTAGGCCTATTTGTTGCAGATGGTAGCCTACTCCATCTCTTCCGGTCTCTAGCATCATCCTCCACAGTCAATCATGATAGGAGGTAGGCCTATTTGTTGCAGATGGTAGCCTACTCCATCTCTTCCGGTCTCTAGCATCATCCTCTACAGTCAATCATGATAGGAGGTAGGCCTATTTGTTGCAGATGGTAGCCTACTCCATCTCTTCCGGTCTCTAGCATCATCCTCCACAGTCAATCATGATAGGAGGTAGGTCTATTTGTTGCAGATGGTAGCCTACTCCATCTCTTCCGGTCTCTAGCATCATCCTCCACAGTCAATCATGATAGGAGGTAGGCCTATTTGTTGCAGATGGTAGCCTACTCCATCTCTTCCGGTCTCTAGCATCATCCTCCACAGTCAATCATGATAGGAGGTAGGCCTATGTGTTGCAGATGGTAGCCTACTCCATCTCTTCCGGTCTCTAGCATCATCCTCCACAGTCAATCATGATAGGAGGTAGGCCTATTTGTTGCAGATGGTAGCCTACTCCATCTCTTCCGGTCTCTAGCGTCATCCTCCACAGTCAAATATGATAGGAGGTAGGCCTATTTGTTGCAGATGGTAGCCTACTCCATCTCTTCCGGTCTCTAGCATCATCCTCCACAGTCAATCATGATAGGAGGTAGGCCTATTTGCTGCAGATGGTAGCCTACTCCATCTCTTCCGGTCTCTAGCATCATCCTCCACAGTCAATCATGATAGGAGGTAGGCCTATTTGCTGCAGATGGTACCCTACTCCATCTCTTCCGGTCTCTAGCATCATCCTCCACCGTCAATCATGAGAGGAGGTAGGCCTATTTGTTGCAGATGGTAGCCTACTCCATCTCTTCCGGTCTCTAGCATCATCCTCCACAGTCAATCATGATAGGAGGTAGGCCTATTTGTTGCAGATGGTAGCCTACTCCATCTCTTCCGGTCACTAGCATCATCCTCCACAGTCAATCATGATAGGAGGTAGGCCTATTTGTTGCAGATGGTAGTTTACTCCATCTCTTCCGGTCTCTAGCATCATCCTCCACAGTCAATCATGATAGGAGGTAGGCCTATTTGTTGCAGATGGTAGCCTACTCCATCTCTTCCGGTCTCTAGCATCATCCTCCACAGTCAATCATGATAGGAGGTAGGCCTATTTGTTGCAGATGGTAGCCTACTCCATCTCTTCCGGTCTCTAGCATCATCCTCCACAGTCCATCATGATAGGAGGTAGGCCTATTTGTTGCAGATGGTAGCCTACTCCATCTCTTCCGGTCTCTAGCATCATCCTCCACAGTCAATCATGATAGGAGGTAGGCCTATTTGTTGCAGATGGTAGGCTACTCCATCTCTTCCGGTCTCTAGCATCATCCTCCACAGTCAATCATGAGTGGAGGTAGGCCTATTTGTTGCAGATGGTAGCCTAGTCCATCTCTTCCGGTCTCTAGCATCATCCTCCACAGTCAATCATGATAGGAGGTAGGCCTATTTGTTGCAGATGGTAGCCTACTCCATCTCTTCCGGTCTCTAGCATCATCCTCCACAGTCAATCATGATAGGAGGTAGGCCTATTTGTTTCAGATGGTAGCCTACTCCATCTCTTCCGGTCTCTAGCATCATCCTCCACAGTGAATCATGATAGGAGGTAGGCCTATTTGTTGCAGATGGTAGCCTACTCCATCTCTTCCGGTCTCTAGCATCATCCTCCACAGTCAATCATGATAGGAGGTAGGCCTATTTGCTGCAGATGGTAGCCTACTCCATCTCTTCCGGTCTCTAGCATCATCCTCCACAGTCAATCATGATAGGAGGTAGGCCTATTTGCTGCAGATGGTAGCCTACTCCATCTCTTCCGGTCTCTAGCATCATCCTCCACAGTCAATCATGATAGGAGGTAGGCCTATCTGTTGCAAATGGTAGCCTACTCCATCTCTTCAGGTCTCTAGCTTCATCCTCCACAGTCAATCATGAGAGGAGGTAGGCCTATTTGCTGCAGATGGTAGCCTACTCCATCTCTTCCGGTCTCTAGCATCATCCTCCACAGTCAATCATGATAGGAGGTAGGCCTATTTGTTGCAGATGGTAGCCTACTCCATCTCTTCCGGTCTCTAGCATCATCCTCCACAGTCAATCATGATAGGAGGTAGGCCTATTTGTTGCAGATGGTAGCCTACTCCATCTCTTCCGGTCTCTAGCATCATCCTCCACAGTCAATCATGATAGGAGGTAGGCCTATTTGTTGCAGATGGTAGCCTACTCCATTCCGGTCTCTAGCATCATCCTCCACAGTCAATCATGATAGGAGGTAGGCCTATTTGTTGCAGATGGTAGCCTACTCCATCTCTTCCGGTCTCTAGCATCATCCTCCACAGTCAATCATGATAGGAGGTAGGCCTATTTGTTGCAGATGGTAGCCTACTCCATCTCTTCCGGTCTCTAGCATCATCCTCCACAGTCAATCATGATAGGAGGTAGGCCTATTTGTTGCAGATGGTAGCCTACTCCATCTCTTCCGGTCTCTAGCATCATCCTCCACAGTCAATCATGATAGGAGGTAGGCCTATTTGTTGCAGATGGTAGGCTACTCCATCTCTTCCTGTCTCTAGCATCATCCTCCACAGTCAATCATGAGAGGAGGTAGGCCTATTTGTTGCAGATGGTAGCCTACTCCATCTCTTCCGGTCTCTAGCATCATCCTCCACAGTCAATCATGATAGGAGGTAGGCCTATTTGTTGCAGATGGTAGCCTACTCCATCTCTTCCGGTCTCTAGCATCATCCTCCACAGTCAATCATGATAGGAGGTAGGCCTATTTGTTGCAGATGGTAGCCTACTCCATCTCTTCCGGTCTCTAGCATCATCCTCCACAGTCAATCATGATAGGAGGTAGGCCTATTTGTTGCAGATGGTAGCCTACTCCATCTCTTCCGGTCTCTAGCATCATCCTCCACAGTCAATCATGATAGGAGGTACGCCTATTTGTTGCAGATGGTAGCCTACTCCATCTCTTCCGGTCTCTAGCATCATCCTCCACAGTCAATCATAATAGGAGGTTATCCTATTTGCTGCAGATGGTAGCCTACTCCATCTCTTCCGGTCTCTAGCATCATCCTCCACAGTCAATCATGATAGGAGGTAGGCCTATTTGTTGCAGATGGTAGCCTATTCCATCTCTTCCGGTCTCTAGCATCATCCTCCACAGTCAATCATGATAGGAGGTAGGCCTATTTGTAGCAGATGGTAGCCTACTCCATCTCTTCCGGTCTCTAGCATCATCCTCCACAGTCAATCATGATAGGAGGTAGGCCTATTTGTTGCAGATGGTAGCCTACTCCATCTCTTCCGGTCTCTAGCATCATCCTCCACAGTCAATCATGATAGGAGGTAGGCCTATTTGTTGCAGATGGTAGCCTACTCCTTCTCTTCCGGTCTCTAGCATCATCCTCCACAGTCAATCATGATAGGAGGTAGGCCTATTTGTTGCAGATGGTAGCCTACTCCATCTCTTCCGGTCTCTAGCATCATCCTCCACAGTCAATCATGATAGGAGGTAGGCCTATTTGTTGCAGATGGTAACCTACTCCATCTCTTCCGGTCTCTAGCATCATCCTCCACAGTCAATCATTATAGGAGGTAGGCCTATTTGATGCAGATGGTAGCCTACTCCATCTCTTCCGGTCTCTAGCATCATACTCCACAGTCAATCATGATAGGAGGTAGGCCTATTTGTTGCAGATGGTAGCCTACTCCATCTCTTCCGGTCTCTAGCATCATCCTCCTCAGTCAATCATGATAGGAGGTAGGCCTATTTGTTGCAGATGGTAGCCTACTCCATCTCTTCCGGTCTCTAGCATCATCCTCCACAGTCAATCATGATAGGAGGTAGGCCTATTTGCTGCAGATGGTAGCCTACTCCATCTCTTCCGGGCTCTAGCATCATCCTCCACAGTCAATCATGATAGGAGGTAGGCCTATTTGTTGCAGATGGTAGCCTACTCCATCTCTTCCGGTCTCTAGCATCATCCTCCACAGTCAATCATGATAGGAGGTAGGCCTATTTGTTGCAGATGGTAGCCTACTCCATCTCTTCCGGTCTCTAGCATCATCCTCCACAGTCAATCATGATAGGAGGTAGGCCTATTTGCTGCAGATGGTAGCCTACTCCATCTCTTCCGGTCTCTAGCATCATCCTCCACAGTCAATCATGATAGGAGGTAGGCCCATTTGTTGCAGATGGTAGCCTACTCCATCTCTTCCGGTCTCTAGCATCATCCTCCACAGTCAATCATGATAGGAGGTTATCCTATTTGCTGCAGATGGTAGCCTACTCCATCTCTTCCGGTCTCTAGCATCATCCTCCACAGTCAATCATGATAGGAGGTAGGCCTATTTGTTGCAGATGGTAGCCTACTCCATCTCTTCCGGTCTCTAGCATCATCCTCCACAGTCAATCATGATAGGAGGTAGGCCTATTTGTTGCAGATGGTAGCCTACTCCATCTCTTCCGGTCTCTAGCATCATCCTCCACAGTCAATCATGATAGGAGGTAGGCCTATTTGTTGCAGATGGTATACTACTCCATCTCTTCCGGTCTCTAGCATCATCCTCCACAGTCAATCATGATAGGAGGTAGGCCTATTTGTTGCAGATGGTAGCCTACTCCATCTCTTCCGGTCTCTAGCACCATCCTCCACAGTCAGTCATGATAGGAGGTAGGCCTATTTGTTGCAGATGGTAGCCTACTCCATCTCTTCCGGTCTCTAGCATCATCCTCCACAGTCAATCATGATAGGAGGTAGGCCTATTTGTTGCAGATGGTAGCCTACTCCATCTCTTCCGGTCTCTAGCATCATCCTCCACAGTCAATCATGATAGGAGGTAGGCCTATTTGCTGCAGATGGTAGCCTACTCCATCTCTTCCGGTCTCTAGCATCATCCTCCACAGTTAATCATGATAGGAGGTAGGCCTATTTGCTGCAGATGGTAGCCTACTCCATCTCTTCCGGTCTCTAGCATCATCCTCCACCGTCAATCATGAGAGGAGGTAGGCCTATTTGTTGCAGATGGTAGCCTACTCCATCTCTTCCGGTCTCAAGCATCATCCTCCACAGTCAATCATGATAGGAGGTAGGACTATTTGTTGCAGATGGTAGCCTACTCCATCTCTTCCGGTCTCTAGCATCATCCTCCACAGTCAATCATGATAGGAGGTAGGCCTATTTGTTGCAGATGGTAGCCTACTCCATCTCTTCCGGTCTCTAGCATCATCCTCCACAGTCAATCATGATAGGAGGTAGGCCTATTTGTTGCAGATGGTAGCCTACACCATCTCTTCCGGTCTCTAGCATCATCCTCCACAGTCAATCATGATAGGAGGTAGGCCTATTTGTTGCAGATGGTAGCCTACTCCATCTCTTCCGGTCTCTAGCATCATCCTCCACAGTCAATCATGATAGGAGGTAGGCCTATTTGTTGCAGATGGTAGCCTACTCCATCTCTTCCGGTCTCTAGCATCATCCTCCACAGTCAATCATGATAGGAGGTAGGCCTATTTGTTGCAGATGGTAGGCTACTCCATCTCTTCCGTTCTCTAGCATCATCCTCCACAGTCAATCATGAGAGGAGGTACGCCTATTTGTTGCAGATGGTAGCCTACTCCATCTCTTCCGGTCTCTAGCATCATCCTCCACAGTCAATCATGATAGGAGGTAGGCCTATTTGTTGCAGATGGTAGCCTACTCCATCTCTTCCGGTCTCTAGCATCATCCTCCACAGTCAATCATGATAGGAGGTAGGCCTATTTGTTGCAGATGGTAGCCTACTCCATCTCTTCCGGTCTCTAGCATCATCCTCCACAGTCAATCATGATAGGAGGTAGGCCTATTTGTTGCAGATGGTAGCCTACTCCATCTCTTCCGGTCTCTAGCATCATCCTCCACAGTCAATCATGATAGGAGGTAGGCCTGTTGCAGATGGTAGCCTACTCCATCTCTTCCGGTCTCTAGCATCATCCTCCACAGTCAATCATAATAGGTTATCCTATTTGCTGCAGATGGTAGCCTACTCCATCTCTTCCGGTCTCTAGCATCATCCTCCACAGTCAATCATGATAGGAGGTAGGCCTATTTGTTGCAGATGGTAGCCTACTCCATCTCTTCCGGTCTCTAGCATCATCCTCCACAGTCAATCATGATAGGAGGTAGGCCTATTTGTAGCAGATGGTAGCCTACTCCATCTCTTCCGGTCTCTAGTATCATCCTCCACAGTCAATCATGATAGGAGGTAGGCCTATTTGTTGCAGATGGTTGCCTACTCCATCTCTTCCGGTCTCTAGCATCATCCTCCACAGTCAATCATGATAGGAGGTAGGCCTATTTGTTGCAGATGGTAGTCTACTCCATCTCTTCCGGTCTCTAGCATCATCCTCCACAGTCAATCATGATAGGAGGTAGGCCTATTTGCTGCAGATGGTAGCCTACTCCATCTCTTCCGGTCTCTAGCATCATCCTCCACAGTTAATCATGATAGGAGGTAGGCCTATTTGCTGCAGATGGTAGCCTACTCCATCTCTTCCGGTCTCTAGCATCATCCTCCACCGTCAATCACGAGAGGAGGTAGGCCTATTTGTTGCAGATGGTAGCCTACTCCATCTCTTCCGGTCTCTAGCATCATCCTCCACAGTCAATCATGATAGGAGGTAGGACTATTTGTTGCAGATGGTAGCCTACTCCATCTCTTCCGGTCTCTAGCATCATCCTCCACAGTCAATCATGATAGGAGGTAGGCCTATTTGTTGCAGATGGTAGCCTACTCCATCTCTTCCGGTCTCTAGCATCATCCTCCACAGTCAATCATGATAGGAGGTAGGCCTATTTGTTGCAGATGGTAGGCTACTCCATCTCTTCCGGTCTCTAGCATCATCCTCCACAGTCAATCATGAGAGGAGGTACGCCTATTTGTTGCAGATGGTAGCCTACTCCATCTCTTCCGGTCTCTAGCATCATCCTCCACAGTCAATCATGATAGGAGGTAGGCCTATTTGTTGCAGATGGTAGCCTACTCCATCTCTTCCGGTCTCTAGCATCATCCTCCACAGTCAATCATGATAGGAGGTAGGCCTATTTGTTGCAGATGGTAGCTTACTCCATCTCTTCCGGTCTCTAGCATCATCCTCCACAGTCAATCATGATAGGAGGTAGGCCTATTTGTTGCAGATGGTAGCCAACTCCATCTCTTCCGGTCTCTAGCATCATCCTCCACAGTCAATCATGATAGGAGGTAGGCCTATTTGTTGCAGATGGTAGCCTACTCCATCTCTTCCGGTCTCTACCGTCATCCTCCACAGTCAAATATGATAGGAGGTAGGCCTATTTGATGCAGATGGTAGCCTACTCCATCTCTTCCGGTCTCTAGCATCATCCTCCACAGTCAATCATGATAGGAGGTAGGCCTATTTGTTGCAGATGGTAGCCTACTCCATCTCTTCCGCTCTCTAGCATCATCCTCCACAGTCAATCATGATAGGAGGTAGGCCTATTTGTTGCAGATTGTAGCCTACTCCATCTCTTCCGGTCTCTAGCATCATCCTCCACAGTCAATCATGATAGGAGGTAGGCCTATTTGCTGCAGATGGTAGCCTACTCCATCTCTTCCGGGCTCTAGCATCATCCTCCACAGTCAATCATGATAGGAGGTAGGCCTATTTGTTGCAGATGGTAGCCTACTTCATCTCTTCCGGTCTCTAGCATCATACTCCACAGTCAATCATGATAGGAGGTAGGCCTATTTGTTGCAGATGGTAGCCTACTCCATCTCTTCCGGTCTCTAGCATTATCCTCCACAGTCAATCATGATAGGAGGTAGGCCTATTTGTTGCAGATGGTAGCCTACTCCATCTCTTCCGGTCTCTAGCATCATCCTCCACAGTCAATCATGATAGGAGGTAGGCCTATTTGCTGCAGATGGTAGCCTACTCCATCTCTTCCGGTCTCTAGCATCATCCTCCACAGTCAATCATGATAGGAGGTAGGCCTATTTGTTGCAGATGGTAGCCTACTCCATCTCTTCCGGTCTCTAGCATCATCCTCCACAGTCAATCATGATAGGAGGTAGGCCTATTTGCTGCTGATGGTAGCCTACTCCATCTCTTCCGGTCTCTAGCATCATCCTCCACAGGCAATCATGATAGGAGGTAGGCCTATTTGTTGCAGATGGTAGCCTACTCCATCTCTTCCGGTCTCTAGCATCATCCTCCACAGTCAATCATGATAGGAGGTAGGCCTATTTGTTGCAGATGGTAGCCTACTCCATCTCTTCCGGTCTCTAGCATCATCCTCCACAGTCAATCATGATAGGAGGTAGGCCTATTTGTTGCAGATGGTAGCCTACTCCATCTCTTCCGGTCTCTAGCATCATCCTCCACAGTCAATCATGATAGGAGGTAGGCCTATTTGATGCAGATGGTAGCCTACTACATCTCTTCCGGTCTCTAGCATCATCCTCCACAGTCAATCATGATAGGAGGTAGGCCTATTTGTTGCAGATGGTAGCCTACTCCATCTCTTCCGGTCTCTAGCATCATCCTCCACAGTCAATCATGATAGGAGGTAGGCCTATTTGTTGCAGATGGTAGCCTACTCCATCTCTTCCGGTCTCTAGCATCATCCTCCACAGTCAATCATGATAGGAGGTAGGCCTATTTGCTGCAGATGGTAGCCTACTCCATCTCGTCCGGGCTCTAGCATCATCCTCCACAGTCAATCATGATAGGAGGTAGGCCTATTTGTTGCAGATGGTAGCCTACTCCATCTCTTCCGGTCTCTAGCATCATCCTCCACAGTCAATCATGATAGGAGGTAGGCCTATTTGTTGCAGATGGTAGCCTACTCCATCTCTTCCGGTCTCTAGCATCATCCTCCACAGTCAATCATGATAGGAGGTAGGCCTATTTGTTGCAGATGGTAGCCTACTCCATCTCTTCCGGTCTCTAGCATCTTCCTCCACAGTCAATCATGATAGGAGGTAGGCCTATTTGTTGCAGATGGTAGCCTACTCCATCTCTTCCGGTCTCTCGCATCATCCTCCACAGTCAATCATGATAGGAGGTAGGCCTATTTGTTGCAGATGGTAGCCTACTCCATCTCTTCCGGTCTCTAGCATCATCCTCCACAGTCAATCATGATAGGAGGTAGGTCTATTTGTTGCAGATGGTAGCCTACTCCATCTCTTCCGGGCTCTAGCATCATCCTCCACAGTCAATCATGATAGGAGGTAGGCTTATTTGTTGCAGATGGTAGCCTACTCCATCTCTTCCGGTCTCTAGCATCATCCTCCACAGTCAATCATGATAGGAGGTAGGCCTATTTGTTGCAGATGGTAGCCTACTCCATCTCTTCCGGTCTCTAGCATCATCCTCCACAGTCAATCATGATAGGAGGTAGGCCTATTTGTTGCAGATGGTATACTACTCCATCTCTTCCGGTCTCTAGCATCATCCTCCACAGTCAATCATGATAGGAGGTAGGCCTATTTGTTGCAGATGGTAGCCTACTCCATCACTTCCGGTCTCTAGCATCATCCTCCACAGTCAATCATGATAGGAGGTAGGCCTATTTGTTGCAGATGGTAGCCTACTCCATCTCTTCCGGTCTCTAGCATCATCCTCCACAGTCAATCATGATAGGAGGTAGGCCTATTTGTTGCAGATGGTAGCCTACTCCATCTCTTCCGGTCTCTAGCATCATCCTCCACAGTCAATCATGATAGGAGGTAGGCCTATTTGCTGCAGATGGTAGCCTACTCCATCTCTTCCGGTCTCTAGCATCATCCTCCACAGTTAATCATGATAGGAGGTAGGCCTATTTGCTGCAGATGGTAGCCTACTCCATCTCTTCCGGTCTCTAGCATCATCCTCCACCGTCAATCATGAGAGGAGGTAGGCCTATTTGTTGCAGATGGTAGCCTACTCCATCTCCTCCGGTCTCTAGCATCATCCTCCACAGTCAATCATGATAGGAGGTAGGACTATTTGTTGCAGATGGTAGCCTACTCCATCTCTTCCGGTCTCTAACATCATCCTCCACAGTCAATCATGATAGGAGGTAGGCCTATTTGTTGCAGATGGTAGCCTACTCCATCTCTTCCGGTCTCTAGCATCATCCTCCACAGTCAATCATGATAGGAGGTAGGCCTATTTGTTGCAGATGGTAGCCTACACCATCTCTTCCGGTCTCTAGCATCATCCTCCACAGTCAATCATGATAGGAGGCAGGCCTATTTGTTGCAGATGGTAGCCTACTCCATCTCCTCCGGTCTCTAGCATCATCCTCCACAGTCAATCATGATAGGAGGTAGGCCTATTTGTTGCAGATGGTAGCCTACTCCATCTCTTCCGGTCTCTAGCATCATCCTCCACAGTCAATCATGATAGGAGGTAGGCCTATTTGTTGCAGATGGTAGGCTACTCCATCTCTTCCGGTCTCTAGCATCATCCTCCACAGTCAATCATGAGAGGAGGTAGGCCTATTTGTTGCAGATGGTAGCCTACTCCATCTCTTCCGGTCTCTAGCATCATCCTCCACAGTCAATCATGATAGGAGGTAGGCCTATTTGTTGCAGATGGTAGCCTACTCCATCTCTTCCGGTCTCTAGCATCATCCTCCACAGTCAATCATGATAGGAGGTAGGCCTATTTGTTGCAGATGGTAGCCTACTCCATCTCTTCCGGTCTCTAGCATCATCCACCACAGTCAATCATGATAGGAGGTAGGCCTATTTGTTGCAGATGGTAGCCTACTCCATCTCTTCCGGTCTCTAGCATCATCCTCCACAGTCAATCATGATAGGAGGTAGGCCTGTTGCAGATGGTAGCCTACTCCATCTCTTCCGGTCTCTAGCATCATCCTCCACAGTCAATGATAATAGGTTATCCTATTTGCTGCAGATGGTAGCCTACTCCATCTCTTCCGGTCTCTAGCATCATCCTCCACAGTCAATCATGATAGGAGGTAGGCCTATTTGTTGCAGATGGTAGCCTACTCCATCTCTTCCGGTCTCTAGCATCATCCTCCACAGTCAATCATGATAGGAGGTAGGTCTATTTGTTGCAGATGGTAGCCTACTCCATCTCTTCCGGTCTCTAGCATCATCCTCCACAGTCAATCATGATAGGAGGTAGGCCTATTTGTTGCAGATGGTAGCCTACTCCATCTCTTCCGGTCTCTAGCATCATCCTCCACAGTGAATCATGATAGGAGGTAGGCCTATTTGTTGCAGATGGTAGCCTACTCCATCTCTTCCGGTCTCTAGCATCATCCTCCACAGTCAATCATGATAGGAGGTAGGCCTATTTGCTGCAGATGGTAGCCTACTCCATCTCTTCCGGTCTCTAGCATCATCCTCCACAGTCAATCATGATAGAAGGTAGGCCTATTTGTTGCAGATGGTAGCCTACTCCATCTCTTCCGGTCTCTAGCATCATTCTCCACAGTAAATCATGATAGGAGGTAGGCCTATTTGTTGCAGATGGTAGCCTACTCCATCTCTTCCGGTCTCTAGCATCATCCTCCACAGTCAATCATGATAGGTGGTAGGCCTATTTGTTGCAGATGGTAGCCTACTCCATCTCTTCCGGTCTCTAGCATCATCCTCCACAGTCAATCATGATAGGAGGTAGGTCTATTTGTTGCAGATGGTAGCCTACTCCATCTCTTCCGGTCTCTAGCATCATCCTCCACAGTCAATCATGATAGGAGGAAGGTCTATTTGTTGCAGATGGTAGCCTACTCCATCTCTTCCGGTCTCTAGCATCATGATCCACAGTCAATCATGATAGGAGGTAGGCCTATTTGTTGCAGATGGTAGCCTACTCCATCTCTTCCGGTCTCTAGCATCATCCTCCACAGTCAATCATGATAGGAGGTAGGCCTATTTGTTGCAGATGGTAGCCTACTCCATCTCTTCCGGTCTCTAGCGTCATCCTCCACAGTCAAATATGATAGGAGGTAGGCCTATTTGTTGCAGATTGTAGCCTACTCCATTTCTTCCGGTCTCTAGCGTCATCCTCCACAGTCAAACCTGATAGGAGGTAGGCCTATTTGCTGCAGATGGTAGCCTACTCCATCTCTTCCGGTCTCTAGCATCATCCTCCGCAGTCAATCATGATAGGAGGTAGGCCTATTTGTTGCAGATGGTAGCCTACTCCATCTCTTCCGGTCTCTAGCATCATCCTCCACAGTCAATCATGATAGGAGGTAGGCCTATTTGTTGCAGATGGTAGCCTACTCCATCTCTTCCGGTCTCTAGCATCATCCTCCACAGTCAATCATGATAGGAGGTAGGCCTATTTGTTGCAGATGGTAGCCTACTCCATCTCTTCCGGTCTCTAGCATCATCCTCCACAGTCAATCATGATAGGAGGTAGGCCTATTTGTTGCAGATGGTAGCCTACTCCATCTCTTCCGGTCTCTAGCATCATCCTCCACAGTCAATCATGATAGGAGGTAGGCCTATTTGTTGCAGATGGTAGCCTACTCCATCTCTTCCGGTCTCTAGCATCATCCTCCACAGTCAATCATGATAGGAGGTAGGTCTATTTGTTGCAGATGGTAGCCTACTCCATCTCTTCCGGTCTCTAGCATCATCCTCCACAGTCAATCATGATAGGAGGTAGGCCTATTTGTTGCAGATGGTAGCCTACTCCATCTCTTCCGGTCTCTAGCATCATCCTCCACAGTCAATCATGATAGGAGGTAGGCCTATTTGTTGCAGATGGTAGCCTACTCCATCTCTTCCGGTCTCTAGCATCATCCTCCACAG
Organism: Meconema thalassinum; assembly: GCA_946902985.2. Lineage (NCBI taxonomy): Eukaryota > Metazoa > Arthropoda > Insecta > Orthoptera > Tettigoniidae > Meconema > Meconema thalassinum. Next base: position 416,327,743 of record OX336394.1, read on the forward strand.
TCAATCATGATAGGAGGTAGGCCTATTTGTTGCAGATGGTAGCCTACTCCATCTCTTCCGGTCTCTAGCATCATCCTCCACAGTCAATCATGATAGGAGGTAGGCCTATTTGTTGCAGATGGTAGCCTACTCCATCTCTTCCGGTCTCTAGCATCATCCTCCACAGTCAATCATGATAGGAGGTAGGCCTATTTGTTGCAGATGGTAGCCTACTCCATCTCATCCGGTCTCTAGCATCATCCTCCACAGTCAATCATTATAGGAGGTGGGCCTATTTGTTGCAGATGGTAGCCTACTCCATCTCTTCCGGTCTCTAGCATCATCCTCCACAGTCAATCATGATAGGAGGTAGGCCTATTTGTTGCAGATGGTAGCCTACTCCATCTCTTCCGGTCTCTAGCATCGTCCTCCATAGTCAATCATTATAGGAGGTAGGCCTATTTGTTGCAGATGGTAGGCTACTCCATCTCTTCCGGTCTCTAGCATCATCCTCCACAGTCAATCATGAGAGGAGGTAGGCCTATTTGTTGCAGATGGTAGCCTACTCCATCTCTTCCGGTCTCTAGCATCATCCTCCACAGTCAATCATGATAGGAGGTAGGCCTATTTGTTGCAGATGGTAGCCTACTCCATCTCTTCCGGTCTCTAGCATCATCCTCCACAGTCAATCATGATAGGAGGTAGGCCTATTTGTTGCAGATGGTAGCCTACTCCATCTCTTCCGGTCTCTAGCATCATCCTCCACAGTCAATCATGATAGGAGGTAGGCCTATTTGTTGCAGATGGTAGCCTACTCCATCTCTTCCGGTCTCTAGCATCATCCTCCACAGTCAATCATAATAGGAGGTTTTCCTATTTGCTGCCGATGGTAGCCTACTCCATCTCTTCCGGTCTCTAGCATCATCCTCCACAGTCAATCATGATAGGAGGTAGGCCTATTTGTTGCAGATGGTAGCCTACTCCATCTCTTCCGGTCTCTAGCATCATCCTCCACAGTCAATCATGATAGGAGGTAGGCCTATTTGTTGCAGATGGTAGCCTACTCCATCTCTTCCGGTCTCTAGCATCATCCTCCACAGTCAATCATGATAGGAGGTAGGCCTATTTGTTGCAGATGGTAGCCTACTCCATCTCTTCCGGTCTCTAGCATCATCCTCCACAGTCAATCATGATAGGAGGTAGGCCTATTTGTTGCAGATGGTAGCCTACTCCATCTCTTCCGGTCTCTAGCATCATCCTCCACAGTCAATCATGGTAGGAGGTAGGCCTATTTGTTGCAGATGGTAGCCTACTCCATCTCTTCCGGTCTCTAGCATCATCCTCCACAGTCAATCATGATAGGAGGTAGGCCTATTTGCTGCAGATGGTAGCCTACTCCATCTCTTCCGGTCTCTAGCATCATCCTCCACAGTCAATCATGATAGGAGGTAGGCCTATTTGTTGCAGATGGTAGGTTACTCCATCTCTTCCGGTCTCTAGCATCATCCTCCACAGTCAATCATGATAGGAGGTAGGCCTATTTGTTGCAGATGGTAGCCTACTCCATCTCTTCCGGTCTCTAGCATCATCCTCCACAGTCAATCATGATAGGAGGTAGGCCTATTTGTTGCAGATGGTAGCCTACTCCATCTCTTCCGGTCTCTAGCATCATCCTCCACAGTCAATCATGATAGGAGGTAGGCCTATTTGTTGCAGATGGTAGCCTACTCCATCTCTTCCGGTCTCTAGCATCATCCTCCACAGTCAATCATGATAGGAGGTAGGCCTATTTGTTGCAGATGGTAGCCTACTCCATCTCTTCCGGTCTCTAGCATCATCCTCCACAGTCAATCATGATAGGAGGTAGGCCTATTTGTTGCAGATGGTAGGCTACTCCATCTCTTCCGGTCTCTAGCATCATCCTCCACAGTCAATCATGAGAGGAGGTAGGCCTATTTGTTGCAGATGGTAGCCTACTCCATCTCTTCCGGTCTCTAGCATCATCCTCCACAGTCAATCATGATAGGAGGTAGGCCTATTTGTTGCAGATGGTAGCCTACTCCATCTCTTCCGGTCTCTAGCATCATCCTCCACAGTCAATCATGATAGGAGGTAGGCCTATTTGTTGCAGATGGTAGCCTACTCCATCTCTTCCGGTCTCTAGCATCATCCTCCACAGTCAATCATGATAGGAGGTAGGCCTATTTGTTGCAGATGGTAGCCTACTCCATCTCTTCCGGTCTCTAGCATCATCCTCCACAGTCAATCATGATAGGAGGTAGGCCTGTTGCAGATGGTAGCCTACTCCATCTCTTCCGGTCTCTAGCATCATCCTCCACAGTCAATCATAATAGGTTATCCTATTTGCTGCAGATGGTAGCCTACTCCATCTCTTCCGGTCTCTAGCATCATCCTCCACAGTCAATCATGATAGGAGGTAGGCCTATTTGTTGCAGATGGTAGCCTACTCCATCTCTTCCGGTCTCTAGCATCATCCTCCACAGTCAATCATGATAGGAGGTAGGTCTATTTGTTGCAGATGGTAGCCTACTCCATCTCTTCCGGTCTCTAGCATCATCCTCCACAGTCAATCATGATAGGAGGTAGGCCTATTTGTTGCAATTGGTAGCCTACTCCATCTCTTCCGGTCTCTAGCATCATCCTCCACAGTCAATCATGATAGGAGGTAGGCCTATTTGTTGCAGATGGTAGCCTACTCCATCTCTTCCGGTCTCTAGCATCATCCTCCACAGTCAATCATGATAGGAGGTAGGCCTATTTGCTGCAGATGGTAGCCTACTCCATCTCTTCCGGTCTCTAGCATCATCCTCCACAGTCAATCATGATAGAAGGTAGGCCTATTTGTTGCAGATGGTAGCCTACTCCATCTCTTCCGGTCTCTAGCATCATTCTCCACAGTAAATCATGATAGGAGGTAGGCCTATTTGTTGCAGATGGTAGCCTACTCCATCTCTTCCGGTCTCTAGCATCATCCTCCACAGTCAATCATGATAGGTGGTAGGCCTATTTGTTGCAGATGGTAGCCTACTCCATCTCTTCCGGTCTCTAGCATCATCCTCCACAGTCAATCATGATAGGAGGTAGGTCTATTTGTTGCAGATGGTAGCCTACTCCATCTCTTCCGGTCTCTAGCATCATCCTCCACAGTCAATCATGATAGGAGGAAGGTCTATTTGTTGCAGATGGTAGCCTACTCCATCTCTTCCGGTCTCTAGCATCATGATCCACAGTCAATCATGATAGGAGGTAGGCCTATTTGTTGCAGATGGTAGCCTACTCCATCTCTTCCGGTCTCTAGCATCATCCTCCACAGTCAATCATGATAGGAGGTAGGCCTATTTGTTGCAGATGGTAGCCTACTCCATCTCTTCCGGTCTCTAGCATCATCCTCCACAGTCAATCATGATAGGAGGTAGGCCTATTTGTTGCAGATGGTAGCCTACTCCATCTCTTCCGGTCTCTAGCATCATCCTCCACAGTCAATCATGATAGGAGGTAGGCCTATTTGTTGCAGATGGTAGCCTACTCCATCTCTTCCGGTCTCTAGCATCATCCTCCACAGTCAATCATGATAGGAGGTAGGCCTATTTGTTGCAGATGGTAGCCTACTCCATCTCTTCCGGTCTCTAGCATCATCCTCCACAGTCAATCATGATAGGAGGTAGGTCTATTTGTTGCAGATGGTAGCCTACTCCATCTCTTCCGGTCTCTAGCATCATCCTCCACAGTCAATCATGATAGGAGGTAGGCCTATTTGTTGCAGATGGTAGCCTACTCCATCTCTTCCGGTCTCTAGCATCGTCCTCCATAGTCAATCATTATAGGAGGTAGGCCTATTTGTTGCAGATGGTAGGCTACTCCATCTCTTCCGGTCTCTAGCATCATCCTCCACAGTCAATCATGAGAGGAGGTAGGCCTATTTGTTGCAGATGGTAGCCTACTCCATCTCTTCCGGTCTCTAGCATCATCCTCCACAGTCAATCATGATAGGAGGTAGGCCTATTTGTTGCAGATGGTAGCCTACTCCATCTCTTCCGGTCTCTAGCATCATCCTCCACAGTCAATCATGATAGGAGGTAGGCCTATTTGTTGCAGATGGTAGACTACTCCATCTCTTCCGGTCTCTAGCATCATCCTCCACAGTCAATCATGATAGGAGGTAGGCCTATTTGTTGCAGATGGTAGCCTACTCCATCTCTTCCGGTCTCTAGCATCATCCTCCACAGTCAATCATGATAGGAGGTAGGCCTATTTGTTGCAGATGGTAGCCTACTCCATCTCTTCCGGTCTCTAGCATCATCCTCCACAGTCAATCATAATAGGAGGTTTTCCTATTTGCTGCCGATGGTAGCCTACTCCATCTCTTCCGGTCTCTAGCATCATCCTCCACAGTCAATCATGATAGGAGGTAGGCCTATTTGTTGCAGATGGTAGCCTACTCCATCTCTTCCGGTCTCTAGCATCATCCTCCACAGTCAATCATGATAGGAGGTAGGCCTATTTGTTGCAGATGGTAGCCTACTCCATCTCTTCCGGTCTCTAGCATCATCCTCCACAGTCAATCATGATAGGAGGTAGGCCTATTTGTTGCAGATGGTAGCCTACTCCATCTCTTCCGGTCTCTAGCATCATCCTCCACAGTCAATCATGATAGGAGGTAGGCCTATTTGTTGCAGATGGTAGCCTACTCCATCTCTTCCGGTCTCTAGCATCATCCTCCACAGTCAATCATGGTAGGAGGTAGGCCTATTTGTTGCAGATGGTAGCCTACTCCATCTCTTCCGGTCTCTAGCATCATCCTCCACAGTCAATCATGATAGGAGGTAGGCCTATTTGCTGCAGATGGTAGCCTACTCCATCTCTTCCGGTCTCTAGCATCATCCTCCACAGTCAATCATGATAGGAGGTAGGCCTATTTGTTGCAGATGGTAGGCTACTCCATCTCTTCCGGTCTCTAGCATCATCCTCCACAGTCAATCATGATAGGAGGTAGGCCTATTTGTTGCAGATGGTAGCCTACTCCATCTCTTCCGGTCTCTAGCATCATCCTCCACAGTCAATCATGATAGGAGGTAGGCCTATTTGTTGCAGATGGTAGCCTACTCCATCTCTTCCGGTCTCTAGCATCATCCTCCACAGTCAATCATGATAGGAGGTAGGCCTATTTGTTGCAGATGGTAGCCTACTCCATCTCTTCCGGTCTCTAGCATCATCCTCCACAGTCAATCATGATAGGAGGTAGGCCTATTTGTTGCAGATGGTAGCCTACTCCATCTCTTCCGGTCTCTAGCATCATCCTCCACAGTCAATCATGATAGGAGGTAGGCCTATTTGTTGCAGATGGTAGGCTACTCCATCTCTTCCGGTCTCTAGCATCATCCTCCACAGTCAATCATGAGAGGAGGTAGGCCTATTTGTTGCAGATGGTAGCCTACTCCATCTCTTCCGGTCTCTAGCATCATCCTCCACAGTCAATCATGATAGGAGGTAGGCCTATTTGTTGCAGATGGTAGCCTACTCCATCTCTTCCGGTCTCTAGCATCATCCTCCACAGTCAATCATGATAGGAGGTAGGCCTATTTGTTGCAGATGGTAGCCTACTCCATCTCTTCCGGTCTCTAGCATCATCCTCCACAGTCAATCATGATAGGAGGTAGGCCTATTTGTTGCAGATGGTAGCCTACTCCATCTCTTCCGGTCTCTAGCATCATCCTCCACAGTCAATCATGATAGGAGGTAGGCCTGTTGCAGATGGTAGCCTACTCCATCTCTTCCGGTCTCTAGCATCATCCTCCACAGTCAATCATAATAGGTTATCCTATTTGCTGCAGATGGTAGCCTACTCCATCTCTTCCGGTCTCTAGCATCATCCTCCACAGTCAATCATGATAGGAGGTAGGCCTATTTGTTGCAGATGGTAGCCTACTCCATCTCTTCCGGTCTCTAGCATCATCCTCCACAGTCAATCATGATAGGAGGTAGGTCTATTTGTTGCAGATGGTAGCCTACTCCATCTCTTCCGGTCTCTAGCATCATCCTCCACAGTCAATCATGATAGGAGGTAGGCCTATTTGTTGCAATTGGTAGCCTACTCCATCTCTTCCGGTCTCTAGCATCATCCTCCACAGTCAATCATGATAGGAGGTAGGCCTATTTGTTGCAGATGGTAGCCTACTCCATCTCTTCCGGTCTCTAGCATCATCCTCCACAGTCAATCATGATAGGAGGTAGGCCTATTTGCTGCAGATGGTAGCCTACTCCATCTCTTCCGGTCTCTAGCATCATCCTCCACAGTCAATCATGATAGAAGGTAGGCCTATTTGTTGCAGATGGTAGCCTACTCCATCTCTTCCGGTCTCTAGCATCATTCTCCACAGTAAATCATGATAGGAGGTAGGCCTATTTGTTGCAGATGGTAGCCTACTCCATCTCTTCCGGTCTCTAGCATCATCCTCCACAGTCAATCATGATAGGTGGTAGGCCTATTTGTTGCAGATGGTAGCCTACTCCATCTCTTCCGGTCTCTAGCATCATCCTCCACAGTCAATCATGATAGGAGGTAGGTCTATTTGTTGCAGATGGTAGCCTACTCCATCTCTTCCGGTCACTAGCATCATCCTCCACAGTCAATCATGATAGGAGGAAGGTCTATTTGTTGCAGATGGTAGCCTACTCCATCTCTTCCGGTCTCTAGCATCATGATCCACAGTCAATCATGATAGGAGGTAGGCCTATTTGTTGCAGATGGTAGCCTACTCCATCTCTTCCGGTCTCTAGCATCATCCTCCACAGTCAATCATGATAGGAGGTAGGCCTATTTGTTGCAGATGGTAGCCTACTCCATCTCTTCCGGTCTCTAGCATCATCCTCCACAGTCAATCATGATAGGAGGTAGGCCTATTTGTTGCAGATGGTAGCCTACTCCATCTCTTCCGGTCTCTAGCATCATCCTCCACAGTCAATCATGATAGGAGGTAGGTCTATTTGTTGCAGATGGTAGCCTACTCCATCTCTTCCGGTCTCTAGCATCATCCTCCACAGTCAATCATGATAGGAGGTAGGCCTATTTGTTGCAGATGGTAGCCTACTCCATCTCTTCCGGTCTCTAGCATCATCCTCCACAGTCAATCATGATAGGAGGTAGGCCTATTTGTTGCAGATGGTAGCCTACTCCATCTCTTCCGGTCTCTAGCATCATCCTCCACAGTCAATCATGATAGGAGGTAGGCCTATTTGTTGCAGATGGTAGCCTACTCCATCTCTTCCGGTCTCTAGCATCATCCTCCACAGTCAATCATGATAGGAGGTAGGCCTATTTGTTGCAGATGGTAGCCTACTCCATCTCTTCCGGTCTCTAGCATCATCCTCCACAGTCAATCATGATAGGAGGTAGGCCTATTTGTTGCAGATGGTAGCCTACTCCATCTCATCCGGTCTCTAGCATCATCCTCCACAGTCAATCATGATAGGAGGTGGGCCTATTTGTTGCAGATGGTAGCCTACTCCATCTCTTCCGGTCTCTAGCATCATCCTCCACAGTCAATCATGATAGGAGGTAGGCCTATTTGTTGCAGATGGTAGCCTACTCCATCTCTTCCGGTCTCTAGCATCGTCCTCCATAGTCAATCATTATAGGAGGTAGGCCTATTTGTTGCAGATGGTAGGCTACTCCATCTCTTCCGGTCTCTAGCATCATCCTCCACAGTCAATCATGAGAGGAGGTAGGCCTATTTGTTGCAGATGGTAGCCTACTCCATCTCTTCCGGTCTCTAGCATCATCCTCCACAGTCAATCATGATAGGAGGTAGGCCTATTTGTTGCAGATGGTAGCCTACTCCATCTCTTCCGGTCTCTAGCATCATCCTCCACAGTCAATCATGATAGGAGGTAGGCCTATTTGTTGCAGATGGTAGACTACTCCATCTCTTCCGGTCTCTAGCATCATCCTCCACAGTCAATCATGATAGGAGGTAGGCCTATTTGTTGCAGATGGTAGCCTACTCCATCTCTTCCGGTCTCTAGCATCATCCTCCACAGTCAATCATGATAGGAGGTAGGCCTATTTGTTGCAGATGGTAGCCTACTCCATCTCTTCCGGTCTCTAGCATCATCTTCCACAGTCAATCATAATAGGAGGTTTTCCTATTTGCTGCCGATGGTAGCCTACTCCATCTCTTCCGGTCTCTCTCATCATCCTCCACAGTCAATCATGATAGGAGGTAGGCCTATTTGTTGCAGATGGTAGCCTACTCCATCTCTTCCGGTCTCTAGCATCATCCTCCACAGTCAATCATGATAGGAGGTAGGCCTATTTGTTGCAGATGGTAGCCTACTCCATCTCTTCCGGTCTCTAGCATCATCCTCCACAGTCAATCATGATAGGAGGTAGGCCTATTTGTTGCAGATGGTAGCCTACTCCATCTCTTCCGGTCTCTAGCATCATCCTCCACAGTCAATCATGATAGGAGTTAGGCCTATTTGTTGCAGATGGTAGCCTACTCCATCTCTTCCGGTCTCTAGCATCATCCTCCACAGTCAATCATGGTAGGAGGTAGGCCTATTTGTTGCAGATGGTAGCCTACTCCATCTCTTCCGGTCTCTAGCATCATCCTCCACAGTCAATCATGATAGGAGGTAGGCCTATTTGCTGCAGATGGTAGCCTACTCCATCTCTTCCGGTCTCTAGCATCATCCTCCACAGTCAATCATGATAGGAGGTAGGCCTATTTGTTGCAGATGGTAGGCTACTCCATCTCTTCCGGTCTCTAGCATCATCCTCCACAGTCAATCATGATAGGAGGTAGGCCTATTTGTTGCAGATGGTAGCCTACTCCATCTCTTCCGGTCTCTAGCATCATCCTCCACAGTCAATCATGATAGGAGGTAGGCCTATTTGTTGCAGATGGTAGCCTACTCCATCTCTTCCGGTCTCTAGCATCATCCTCCACAGTCAATCATGATAGGAGGTAGGCCTATTTGTTGCAGATGGTAGCCTACTCCATCTCTTCCGGTCTCTAGCATCATCCTCCACAGTCAATCATGATAGGAGGTAGGCCTATTTGTTGCAGATGGTAGCCTACTCCATCTCTTCCGGTCTCTAGCATCATCCTCCACAGTCAATCATGATAGGAGGTAGGCCTATTTGTTGCAGATGGTAGGCTACTCCATCTCTTCCGGTCTCTAGCATCATCCTCCACAGTCAATCATGAGAGGAGGTAGGCCTATTTGTTGCAGATGGTAGCCTACTCCATCTCTTCCGGTCTCTAGCATCATCCTCCACAGTCAATCATGATAGGAGGTAGGCCTATTTGTTGCAGATGGTAGCCTACTCCATCTCTTCCGGTCTCTAGCATCATCCTCCACAGTCAATCATGATAGGAGGTAGGCCTATTTGTTGCAGATGGTAGCCTACTCCATCTCTTCCGGTCTCTAGCATCATCCTCCACAGTCAATCATGATAGGAGGTAGGCCTATTTGTTGCAGATGGTAGCCTACTCCATCTCTTCCGGTCTCTAGCATCATCCTCCACAGTCAATCATGATAGGAGGTAGGCCTGTTGCAGATGGTAGCCTACTCCATCTCTTCCGGTCTCTAGCATCATCCTCCACAGTCAATCATAATAGGTTATCCTATTTGCTGCAGATGGTAGCCTACTCCATCTCTTCCGGTCTCTAGCATCATCCTCCACAGTCAATCATGATAGGAGGTAGGCCTATTTGTTGCAGATGGTAGCCTACTCCATCTCTTCCGGTCTCTAGCATCATCCTCCACAGTCAATCATGATAGGAGGTAGGTCTATTTGTTGCAGATGGTAGCCTACTCCATCTCTTCCGGTCTCTAGCATCATCCTCCACAGTCAATCATGATAGGAGGTAGGCCTATTTGTTGCAGATGGTAGCCTACTCCATCTCTTCCGGTCTCTAGCATCATCCTCCACAGTCAATCATGATAGGAGGTAGGCCTATTTGTTGCAGATGGTAGCCTACTCCATCTCTTCCGGTCTCTAGCATCATCCTCCACAGTCAATCATGATAGGAGGTAGGCCTATTTGCTGCAGATGGTAGCCTACTCCATCTCTTCCGGTCTCTAGCATCATCCTCCACAGTCAATCATGATAGAAGGTAGGCCTATTTGTTGCAGATGGTAGCCTACTCCATCTCTTCCGGTCTCTAGCATCATTCTCCACAGTAAATCATGATAGGAGGTAGGCCTATTTGTTGCAGATGGTAGCCTACTCCATCTCTTCCGGTCTCTAGCATCATCCTCCACAGTCAATCATGATAGGTGGTAGGCCTATTTGTTGCAGATGGTAGCCTACTCCATCTCTTCCGGTCTCTAGCATCATCCTCCACAGTCAATCATGATAGGAGGTAGGTCTATTTGTTGCAGATGGTAGCCTACTCCATCTCTTCCGGTCTCTAGCATCATCCTCCACAGTCAATCATGATAGGAGGAAGGTCTATTTGTTGCAGATGGTAGCCTACTCCATCTCTTCCGGTCTCTAGCATCATGATCCACAGTCAATCATGATAGGAGGTAGGCCTATTTGTTGCAGATGGTAGCCTACTCCATCTCTTCCGGTCTCTAGCATCATCCTCCACAGTCAATCATGATAGGAGGTAGGCCTATTTGTTGCAGATGGTAGCCTACTCCATCTCTTCCGGTCTCTAGCGTCATCCTCCACAGTCAAATATGATAGGAGGTAGGCCTATTTGTTGCAGATTGTAGCCTACTCCATTTCTTCCGGTCTCTAGCGTCATCCTCCACAGTCAAACCTGATAGGAGGTAGGCCTATTTGCTGCAGATGGTAGCCTACTCCATCTCTTCCGGTCTCTAGCATCATCCTCCGCAGTGAATCATGATAGGAGGTAGGCCTATTTGTTGCAGATGGTAGCCTACTCCATCTCTTCCGGTCTCTAGCATCATCCTCCACAGTCAATCATGATAGGAGGTAGGCCTATTTGTTGCAGATGGTAGCCTACTCCATCTCTTCCGGTCTCTAGCATCATCCTCCACAGTCAATCATGATAGGAGGTAGGCCTATTTGTTGCAGATGGTAGCTTACTCCATCTCTTCCGGTCTCTAGCATCATCCTCCACAGTCAATCATGATAGGAGGTAGGCCTATTTGTTGCAGATGGTAGCCTACTCCATCTCTTCCGGTCTCTAGCATCATCCTCCACAGTCAATCATGATAGGAGGTAGGCCTATTTGTTGCAGATGGTAGCCTACTCCATCTCTTCCGGTCTCTAGCATCATCCTCCACAGTCAATCATGATAGGAGGTAGGTCTATTTGTTGCAGATGGTAGCCTACTCCATCTCTTCCGGTCTCTAGCATCATCCTCCACAGTCAATCATGATAGGAGGTAGGCCTATTTGTTGCAGATGGTAGCCTACTCCATCTCTTCCGGTCTCTAGCATCATCCTCCACAGTCAATCATGATAGGAGGTAGGCCTATTTGTTGCAGATGGTAGCCTACTCCATCTCTTCCGGTCTCTAGCATCATCCTCCACAGTCAATCATGATAGGAGGTAGGCCTATTTGTTGCAGATGGTAGCCTACTCCATCTCTTCCGGTCTCTAGCATCATCCTCCACAGTCAATCATGATAGGAGGTAGGCCTATTTGTTGCAGATGGTAGCCTACTCCATCTCTTCCGGTCTCTAGCATCATCCTCCACAGTCAATCATGATAGGAGGTAGGCCTATTTGTTGCAGATGGTAGCCTACTCCATCTCATCCGGTCTCTAGCATCATCCTCCACAGTCAATCATGATAGGAGGTGGGCCTATTTGTTGCAGATGGTAGCCTACTCCATCTCTTCCGGTCTCTAGCATCATCCTCCACAGTCAATCATGATAGGAGGTAGGCCTATTTGTTGCAGATGGTAGCCTACTCCATCTCTTCCGGTCTCTAGCATCGTCCTCCATAGTCAATCATTATAGGAGGTAGGCCTATTTGTTGCAGATGGTAGGCTACTCCATCTCTTCCGGTCTCTAGCATCATCCTCCACAGTCAATCATGAGAGGAGGTAGGCCTATTTGTTGCAGATGGTAGCCTACTCCATCTCTTCCGGTCTCTAGCATCATCCTCCACAGTCAATCATGATAGGAGGTAGGCCTATTTGTTGCAGATGGTAGCCTACTCCATCTCTTCCGGTCTCTAGCATCATCCTCCACAGTCAATCATGATAGGAGGTAGGCCTATTTGTTGCAGATGGTAGACTACTCCATCTCTTCCGGTCTCTAGCATCATCCTCCACAGTCAATCATGATAGGAGGTAGGCCTATTTGTTGCAGATGGTAGCCTACTCCATCTCTTCCGGTCTCTAGCATCATCCTCCACAGTCAATCATGATAGGAGGTAGGCCTATTTGTTGCAGATGGTAGCCTACTCCATCTCTTCCGGTCTCTAGCATCATCCTCCACAGTCAATCATAATAGGAGGTTTTCCTATTTGCTGCCGATGGTAGCCTACTCCATCTCTTCCGGTCTCTAGCATCATCCTCCACAGTCAATCATGATAGGAGGTAGGCCTATTTGTTGCAGATGGTAGCCTACTCCATCTCTTCCGGTCTCTAGCATCATCCTCCACAGTCAATCATGATAGGAGGTAGGCCTATTTGTTGCAGATGGTAGCCTACTCCATCTCTTCCGGTCTCTAGCATCATCCTCCACAGTCAATCATGATAGGAGGTAGGCCTATTTGTTGCAGATGGTAGCCTACTCCATCTCTTCCGGTCTCTAGCATCATCCTCCACAGTCAATCATGATAGGAGGTAGGCCTATTTGTTGCAGATGGTAGCCTACTCCATCTCTTCCGGTCTCTAGCATCATCCTCCACAGTCAATCATGGTAGGAGGTAGGCCTATTTGTTGCAGATGGTAGCCTACTCCATCTCTTCCGGTCTCTAGCATCATCCTCCACAGTCAATCATGATAGGAGGTAGGCCTATTTGCTGCAGATGGTAGCCTACTCCATCTCTTCCGGTCTCTAGCATCATCCTCCACAGTCAATCATGATAGGAGGTAGGCCTATTTGTTGCAGATGGTAGGCTACTCCATCTCTTCCGGTCTCTAGCATCATCCTCCACAGTCAATCATGATAGGAGGTAGGCCTATTTGTTGCAGATGGTAGCCTACTCCATCTCTTCCGGTCTCTAGCATCATCCTCCACAGTCAATCATGATAGGAGGTAGGCCTATTTGTTGCAGATGGTAGCCTACTCCAGCTCTTCCGGTCTCTAGCATCATCCTCCACAGTCAATCATGATAGGAGGTAGGCCTATTTGTTGCAGATAGTAGCCTACTCCATCTCTTCCGGTCTCTAGCATCATCCTCCACAGTCAATCATGATAGGAGGTAGGCCTATTTGTTGCAGATGGTAGCCTACTCCATCTCTTCCGGTCTCTAGCATCATCCTCCACAGTCAATCATGATAGGAGGTAGGCCTATTTGTTGCAGATGGTAGCCTACTCCATCTCTTCCGGTCTCTAGCATCATCCTCCACAGTCAATCATGATAGGAGGTAGGTCTATTTGTTGCAGATCGTAGCCTACTCCATCTCTTCCGGTCTCTAGCATCATCCTTCACAGTCAATCATGATAGGAGGTAGGCCTATTTGTTGCAGATGGTAGCCTACTCCATCTCTTCCGGTCTTTAGCATCATCCTCCACAGTCAATCATGAGTGGAGGTAGGCCTATTTGTTGAAGATGGTAGCCTAGTCCATCTCTTCCGGTCTCTAGCATCATCCTCCACCGTCAATCATGATAGGAGGTAGGCCTATTTGTTGCAGATGGTAGCCAACTCCATCTCTTCCGGTCTCTAGCATCATCCTCCACAGTCAATCATGATAGGAGGTAGAACTATTTGTTGCAGATGGTAGCCTACTCCATCTCTTCCGGTCTCTAACATCTTCCTCCACAGTCAATCATGATAGGAGGTAGGCCTATTTGTTGCAGATGGTAGCCTACTCCATCTCTTCCGGTCTCTAGCATCATCCTCCACAGTCAATCATGATAGGAGGTAGGCCTATTTGTTGCAGATGGTAGCCTACTCCATCTCTTCCGGTCTCTAGCATCATCCTCCACAGGCAATCATGATAGGAGGTAGGCCTATTTGTTGCAGATGGTAGCCTACTCCATCTCTTCCGGTCTCTAGCATCATCCTCCACAGTCAATCATGATAGGAGGTAGGCCTATTTGTTGCAGATGGTAGCCTACTCCATCTCTTCCGGTCTCTAGCATCATCCTCCACAGTCAATCATGATAGGAGGTAGGCCTATTTGCTGCAGATGGTAGCCTACTCCATCTCTTCCGGTCTCTAGCATCATCCTCCACAGTCAATCATGATAGGAGGTAGGCCTATTTGTTGCAGATGGTAGCCTACTCCATCTCTTCCGGTCTCTAGCATCATCCTCCACAGTCAATCATGATAGGAGGTAGGCCTATTTGTTGCAGATGGTAGCCTACTCCATCTCTTCCGGTCTCTAGCATCATCCTCCACAGTCAATCATGATAGGAGGTAGGCCTATTTGTTGCAGATGGTAGCCTACTCCATCTCTTCCGGTCTCTAGCATCATCCTCCACAGTCAATCATGATAGGAGGTAGGCCTATTTGTTGCAGATGGTAGCCTACTCCATCTCTTCCGGTCTCTAGCATCATCCTCCACAGTCAATCATGATAGGAGGTAGGCCTATTTGTTGCAGATGGTAGCCTACTCCATCTCTTCCGGTCTCTAGCCTCATCCTCCACAGTCAATCATGATAGGAGGTAGGCCTATTTGTTGCAGATGGTAGCCTACTCCATCTCTTCCGGTCTCTAGCATCATCCTCCACAGTCAATCATGATAGGAGGTAGGTCTATTTGTTGCAGATGGTAGCCTACTCCATCTCTTCCGGTCTCTAGCATCATCCTCCACAGTCAATCATGATAGGAGGTAGGCCTATTTGTTGCAGATGGTAGCCTACTCCATCTCTTCCGGTCTCTAGCATCATCCTCCACAGTCAATCATGATAGGAGGTAGGCCTATTTGTTGCAGATGGTAGCCTACTCCATCTCTTCCGGTCTCTAGCATCATCCTCCACAGTCAATCATGATAGGAGGTAGGCCTATTTGTTGCAGATGGTAGCCTACTCCATCTCTTCCGGTCTCTAGCATCATCCTCCACAGTCAATCATGATAGGAGGTAGGCCTATTTGTTGCAGATGGTAGCCTACTCCATCTCTTCCGGTCTCTAGCATCATCCTCCACAGTCAATCATGATAGGAGGTAGGCCTAATTGTTGCAGATGGTAGCCTACTCCATCTCTTCCGGTCTCTAGCATCATCCTCCACAGTCAATCATGATAGGAGGTAGGCTTATTTGTTGCAGATGGTAGCCTACTCCATCTCTTCCGGTCTCTAGCATCATCCTCCACAGTCAATCATGATAGGAGGTAGGCCTATTTGTTGCAGATGGTAGCCTACTCCATCTCTTCCGGTCTCTAGCGTCATCCTCCACAGTCAAATATGATAGGAGTTAGGCCTATTTGTTGCAGATGTTAGCCTACTCCATCTCTTCCGGTCTCTAGCATCATCCTCCACAGTCAATCATGATAGGAGGTAGGCCTATTTGCTGCAGATGGTAGCCTACTCCATCTCTTCCGGTCTCTAGCATCATCCTCCACAGTCAATCATGATAGGAGGTAGGCCTATTTGTTGCAGATGGTAGCCTACTCCATCTCTTCCGGTCTCTAGCATCATCCTCCACAGTCAATCATGATAGGAGGTAGGCCTATTTGTTGCAGATGGTAGCCTACTCCATCTCTTCCGGTCTCTAGCATCATCCTCCACAGTCAATCATGATAGGAGGTAGGCCTATTTGTTGCAGATGGTAGCCTACTCCATCTCTTCCGGTCTCTAGCATCATCCTCCACAGTCAATCATGATAGGAGGTAGGCCTATTTGTTGCAGATGGTAGCCTACTCCATCTCTTCCGGTCTCTAGCATCATCCTCCACAGTCAATCATGATAGGAGGTAGGCCTATTTGTTGCAGATGGTAGCCTACTCCATCTCTTCCGGTCTCTAGCATCATCCTCCACAGTCAATCATGATAGGAGGTAGGCCTATTTGCTGCAGATGGTAGCCTACTCCATCTCTTCCGGGCTCTAGCATCATTCTCCACAGTCAATCATGATAGGAGGTAGGCCTATTTGTTGCAGATGTTAGCCTACTCCATCTCTTCCGGTCTCTAGCATCATCCTCCACAGTCAATCATGATAGGAGGTAGGCCTATTTGTTGCAGATGGTAGCCTACTCCATCTCTTCCGGTCTCTAGCATCATCCTCCACAGTCAATCATGATAGGAGGTAGGCCTATTTGTTGCAGATGGTAGCCTACTCCATCTCTTCCGGTCTCTAGCATCATCCTCCACAGTCAATCATGATAGGAGGTAGGCCTATATACTGCAGATGGTAGCCTACTCCATCTCTTCCGGTCTCTAGCATCATCCTCCACAGTCAATCATGATAGGAGGTAGGCCTATTTGTTGCAGATGGTAGCCTACTCCATCTCTTCCGGTCTCTAGCATCATCCTCCACAGTCAATCATGATAGGAGGTAGGCCTATTTGCTGCAGATGGTAGCCTACTCCATCTCTTCCGGTCTCTAGCATCATCCTCCACAGTCAATCATGATATAAGGTAGGCCTATTTGTTGCAGATGGTAGCCTACTCCATCTCTTCCGGTCTCTAGCATCATCCTCCACAGTCAATCATGATAGGAGGTAGGCCTATTTGTTGCAGATGGTAGCCTACTCCATCTCTTCCGGTCTCTAGCATCATCCTCCACAGTCAATCATGATAGGAGGTAGGCCTATTTGTTGCAGATGGTAGCCTACTCCATCTCTTCCGGTCTCTAGCATCATCCTCCACAGTCAATCATGATAGGAGGTAGGCCTATTTGTTGCAGATGGTAGCCTACTCCATCTCTTCCGGTCTCTAGCATCATCCTCCACAGTCAATCATGATAGGAGGTAGGCCTATTTGTTGTAGATGGTAGCCTACTCCATCTCTTCCGGTCTCTAGCATCATCCTCCACAGTCAATCATGATAGGAGGTAGGCCTATTTGTTGCAGATGGTAGCCTACTCCATCTCATCCGGTCTCTAGCATCATCCTCCACAGTCAATCATGATAAGAGGTAGGTCTATTTGTTGCAGATGGTAGCCTACTCCATCTCTTCCGGTCTCTAGCATCATCCTCCACAGTCAATCATGATAGGAGGTAGGCCTATTTGTTAAAGATGGTAGCCTACTCCATCTCTTCCGGTCTCTAGCATCATCCTCCACAGTCAATCATGATAGGAGGTAGGCCTATTTGTTGCAGATGGTAGCCTACTCCATCTCTTCCGGTCTCTACCGTCATCCTCCACAGTCAAATATGATAGGAGGTAGGCCTATTTGTTGCAGATGTTAGCCTACTCCATCTCTTCCGGTCTCTAGCATCATCCTCCACAGTCAATCATGATAGGAGGTAGGCCTATTTGCTGCAGATGGTAGCCTACTCCATCTCTTCCGGTCTCTAGCATCACCCTCCACAGTTAATCATGATAGGAGGTAGGCCAATTTGTTGCAGATGGTAGCCTACTCCATCTCTTCCGGTCTCTAGCATCATCCTCCACAGTCAATCATGATAGGAGGTAGGTCTATTTGTTGCAGATGGTAGCCTACTCCATCTCTTCCGGTCTCTAGCATCATCCTCCACAGTCAATCATGATAGGAGGTAGGCCTATTTGTTGCAGATGGTAGCCTACTCCATCTCTTCCGGTCTCTAGCATCATCCTCCACAGTCAATCATGATAGGAGGTAGGCCTATTTGTTGCAGATGGTAGGCTACTCCATCTCTTCCGGTCTCTAGCATCATCCTCCACAGTCAATCATGAGTGGAGGTAGGCCTATTTGTTGCAGATGGTAGCCTAGTCCATCTCTTCCGGTCTCTAGCATCATCCTCCACAGTCAATCATGATAGGAGGTAGGCCAATTTGTTGCAGATGGTAGCCTACTCCATCTCTTCCGGTCTCTAGCATCATCCTCCACAGTCAATCATGATAGGAGGTAGGCCTATTTGTTGCAGATGGTAGCCTACTCCATCTCTTCCGGTCTCTAGCACCATCCTCCTCAGTCAATCATGATAGGAGGTAGGCCTATTTGTTGCAGATGGTAGCCTACTCCATCTCTTCCGGTCTCTAGCATCATCCTCCACAGTCAATCATGATAGGAGGTAGGCCTATTTGTTGCAGATGGTAGCCTACTCCATCTCTTCCGGTCTCTAGCATCATCCTCCACAGTCAATCATGATAGGAGGTAGGCCTATTTGTTGCAGATGGTAGCCTACTCCATCTCTTCCGGTCTCTAGCATCATCCTCCACAGTCAATCATGATAGGAGGTAGGCCTATTTGTTGCAGATGGTAGCCTACTCCATCTCTTCCGGTCTCTAGCATCATCCTCCACAGTCAATCATGATAGGAGGTAGGCCTATTTGCTGCAGATGGTAGCCTACTCCATCTCTTCCGGTCTCTAGCATCATCCTCCACAGTCAATCATGATAGGAGGTAGGCCTATTTGTTGCAGATGGTAGCCTACTCTATCTCTTCCGGTCTCTAGCATCATCCTCCACAGTCAATCATGATAGGAGGTAGGCCTATTTGTTGCAGATGGTAGCCTACTCCATCTCTTCCGGTCTCTAGCATCATCCTCCACAGTCAATCATGATAGGAGGTAGGCCTATTTGTTGCAGATGGTAGCCTACTCCATCTCTTCCGGTCTCTAGCATCATCCTCCACAGTCAATCATGATAGGAGGTAGGCCTATTTGTTGCAGATGGTAGCCTATTCCATCTCTTCCGGTCTCTAGCATCATCCTCCACAGTCAATCATGATAGGAGGTAGGCCTATTTGTTGCAGATGGTAGCCTACTCCATCTCTTCCGGTCTCTAGCCTCATCCTCCACAGTCAATCATGATAGGAGGTAGGCCTATTTGTTGCAGATGGTAGCCTACTCCATCTCTTCCGGTCTCTAGCATCATCCTCCACAGTCAATCATGATAGGAGGTAGGTCTATTTGTTGCAGATGGTAGCCTACTCCATCTCTTCCGGTCTCTAGCATCATCCTCCACAGTCAATCATGATAGGAGGTAGGCCTATTTGTTGCAGATGGTAGCCTACTCCATCTCTTCCGGTCTCTAGCATCATCCTCCACAGTCAATCATGATAGGAGGTAGGCCTATTTGTTGCAGATGGTAGCCTACTCCATCTCTTCCGGTCTCTAGCATCATCCTCCACAGTCAATCATGATAGGAGGTAGGCCTATTTGTTGCAGATGGTAGCCTACTCCATCTCTTCCGGTCTCTAGCATCATCCTCCACAGTCAATCATGATAGGACGTAGGCCTATTTGTTGCAGATGGTAGCCTACTCCATCTCTTCCGGTCTCTAGCATCATCCTCCACAGTCAATCATGATAGGAGGTAGGCCTATTTGTTGCAGATGGTAGCCTACTCCATCTCTTCCGGTCTCTAGCATCATCCTCCACAGTCAATCATGATAGGAGGTAGGCCTATTTGTTGCAGATGGTAGCCTACTCCATCTCTTCCGGTCTCTAGCATCATCCTCCACAGTCAATCATGATAGGAGGTAGGCCTATTTGTTGCAGATGGTAGCCTACTCCATCTCTTCCGGTCTCTAGCGTCATCCTCCACAGTCAAATATGATAGGAGTTAGGCCTATTTGTTGCAGATGGTAGCTTACTCCATCTCTTCCGGTCTCTAGCATCATCCTCCACAGTCAATCATGATAGGAGGTAGGCCTATTTGCTGCAGATGGTAGCCTACTCCATCTCTTCCGGTCTCTAGCATCATCCTCCACAGTCAATCATGATAGGAGGTAGGCCTATTTGTTGCAGATGGTAGCCTACTCCATCTCTTCCGGTCTCTAGCATCATCCTCCACAGTCAATCATGATAGGAGGTAGGCCTATTTGTTGCAGATGGTAGCCTACTCCATCTCTTCCGGTCTCTAGCATCATCCTCCACAGTCAATCATGATAGGAGGTAGGCCTATTTGTTGCAGATGGTTGCCTACTCCATCTCTTCCGGTCTCTAGCATCATCCTCCACAGTCAATCATGATAGGAGGTAGGCCTATTTGTTGCAGATGGTAGCCTACTCCATCTCTTCCGGTCTCTAGCATCATCCTCCACAGTCAATCATGATAGGAGGTAGGCCTATTTGATGCAGATGGTAGCCTACTCCATCTCTTCCGGTCTCTAGCATCATCCTCCACAGTCAATCATGATAGGAGGTAGGCCTATTTGTTGCAGATGGTAGCCTACTCCATCTCTTCCGGTCTCTAGCATCATCCTCCACAGTCAATCATGATAGGAGGTAGGCCTATTTGTTGCAGATGGTAGCCTACTCCTTCTCTTCCGGTCTCTAGCATCATCCTCCACAGTCAATCATGATAGGAGGTAGGCCTATTTGCTGCAGATGGTAGCCTACTCCATCTCTTCCGGGCTCTAGCATCATCCTCCACAGTCAATCATGATAGGAGGTAGGCCTATTTGTTGCAGATGGTAGCCTACTCCATCTCTTCCGGTCTCTAGCATCATCCTCCACAGTCAATCATGATAGGAGGTAGGCCTATTTGTTGCAGATGGTAGCCTACTCCATCTCTTCCGGTCTCTAGCATCATCCTCCACAGTCAATCATGATAGGAGGTAGGCCTATTTGTTGCAGATGGTAGCCTACTCCATCTCTTCCGGTCTCTAGCATCATCCTCCACAGTCAATCATGATAGGAGGTAGGCCTATTTGCTGCAGATGGTAGCCTACTCCATCTCTTCCGGTCTCTAGCATCATCCTCCACAGTCAATCATGATAGGAGGTAGGCCTATTTGTTGCAGATGGTAGCCTACTCCATCTCTTCCGGTCTCTAGCATCATCCTCCACAGTCAATCATGATAGGAGGTAGGCCTATTTGCTGCAGATGGTAGCCTACTCCATCTCTTCCGGTCTCTAGCATCATCCTCCACAGTCAATCATGATAGGAGGTAGGCCTATTTGTTGCAGATGGTAGCCTACTCCATCTCTTCCGGTCTCTAGCATCATCCTCCACAGTCAATCATGATAGGAGGTAGGCCTATTTGTTGCAGATGGTAGCCTACTCCATCTCTTCCGGTCTCTAGCATCATCCTCCACAGTCAATCATGATAGGAGGTAGGCCTATTTGTTGTAGATGGTAGCCTACTCCATCTCCTCCGGTCTCTAGCATCATCCTCCACAGTCAATCATGATAGGAGGTAGGCCTATTTGTTGCAGATGGTAGCCTACTCCATCTCTTCCGGTCTCTAGCATCATCCTCCACAGTCAATCATGATAGGAGGTAGGCCTATTTGTTGCAGATGGTAGCCTACTCCATCTCTTCCGGTCTCTAGCGTCATCCTCCACAGTCAAATATGATAGGAGGTAGGCCTATTTGTTGCAGATGGTAGCCTACTCCATCTCTTCCGGTCTCTAGCATCATCCTCCACAGTAAATCATGATAGGAGGTAGGCCTATTTGCTGCAGATGGTAGCCTACTCCATCTCTTCCGGTCTCTAGCATCATCCTCCACAGTTAATCATGATAGGAGGTAGGCCTATTTGTTGCAGATGGTAGCCTACTCCATCTCTTCCGGTCTCTAGCATCATCCTCCACAGTCAATCATGATAGGAGGTAGGCCTATTTGTTGCAGATGGTAGCCTACTCCATCTCTTCCGGTCTCTAGCATCATCCTCCACAGTCAATCATGATAGGAGGTAGGCCTATTTATTGCAGATGGTAGCCTACTCCATCTCTTCCGGTCTCTAGCATCATCCTCCACAGTCAATCATGATAGGAGGTAGGCCTATTTGTTGCAGATGGTAGCCTACTCCATCTCTTCCGGTCTCTAGCTTCATCCTCCACAGTCAATCATGATAGGAGGTAGGCCTATTTGTTGCAGATGGTAGCCTACTCCATCTCTTCCGGTCTCTAGCATCATCCTCCACAGTCAATCATGATAGGAGGTAGGCCTATTTGCTGCAGATGGTAGCCTACTCCATCTCTTCTGGTCTCTAGCATCATCCTCCACAGTCAATCATGATAGGAGGTAGGCCTATTTGCTGCAGATGGTAGCCTACTCCATCTCTTCCGGTCTCTAGCATCATCCTCCACCGTCAATCATGAGAGGAGGTAGGCCTATTTGTTGCAGATGGTAGCCTACTCCATCTCTTCCGGTCTCTAGCATAATCCTCCACAGTCAATCATGATAGGAGGTAGGCCTATTTGTTGCAGATGGTCGCCTACTCCATCTCTTCCGGTCTCTAGCATCATCCTCCACAGTCAATCATGATAGGAGGTAGGCCTATTTGTTGCAGATGGTAGCCTACTCCATCTCTTCCGGTCTCTAGCATCATCCTCCACAGTCAATCATGATAGGAGGTAGGCCTATTTGTTGCAGATGGTAGCCTACTCCATCTCATCCGGTCTCTAGCATCATCCTCCACAGTCAATCATGATAGGAGGTAGGCCTATTTGTTGCAGATGGTAGCCTACTCCATCTCTTCCGGTCTCTTGCGTCATCCTCCACAGTCAATCGTGATAGGAGGTAGGCCTATTTGTTGCAGATGGTAGCCTACTCCATCTCTTCCGGTCTCTAGCATCATCCTCCACAGTCAATCATGATAGGAGGTAGGCCTATTTGTTGCAGATGGTAGCCTACTCCATCTCTTCCGGTCTCTAGCATCATCCTCCACAGTCAATCATGATAGGAGGTAGGCCTGTTGCAGATGGTAGCCTACTCCATCTCTTCCGGTCTCTAGCATCATCCTCCACAGTCAATCATAATAGGAGGTTTTCCTATTTGCTGCAGATGGTAGCCTACTCCATCTCTTCCGGTCTCTAGCATCATCCTCCACAGTCAATCATGATAGGAGGTAGGCCTATTTGTTGCAGATGGTAGCCTACTCCATCTCTTCCGGTCTCTAGCATCATCCTCCACAGTCAATCATGATAGGAGGTAGGCCTATTTGTTGCAGATGGTAGCCTACTCCATCTCTTCCGGTCTCTAGCATCATCCTCCACAGTCAATCATGATAGGAGGTAGGCCTATTTGTTGCAGATGGTAGCCTACTCCATCTCTTCCGGTCTCTAGCATCATCCTCCACAGTCAATCATGATAGGAGGTAGGCCTATTTGTTGCAGATGGTAGCCTACTCCATCTCTTCCGGTCTCTAGCATCATCCTCCACAGTCAATCATGATAGGAGGTAGGCCTATTTGTTGCAGATGGTAGCCTACTCCATCTCTTCCGGTCTCTAGCATCATCCTCCACAGTCAATCATGATAGGAGGTAGGCCTATTTGTTGCAGATGGTAGCCTACTCCATATCTTCCGGTCTCTAGCATCATCCTCCACAGTCAATCATGATAGGAGGTAGGCCTATTTGTTGCAGATGGTAGCCTACTCCATCTCTTCCGGTCTCTAGCATCATCCTCCACAGTCAATCATGATAGGAGGTAGGCCTATTTGTTGCAGATGGTAGCCTACTCCATCTCTTCCGGTCTCTAGCATCATCCTCCACAGTCAATCATGATAGGAGGTAGGCCTATTTGTTGCAGATGGTAGCCTACTCCATCTCTTCCGGTCTCTAGCATCATCCTCCACAGTCAATCATGATAGGAGGTAGGCCTATTTGCTGCAGGTGGTAGCCTACTCCATCTCTTCCGGGCTCTAGCATCATCCTCCACAGTCAATCATGATAGGAGGTAGGCCTATTTGTTGCAGATGGTAGCCTACTCCATCTCTTCCGGTCTCTAGCATCATCCTCCACAGTCAATCATGATAGGAGGTAGGCCTATTTGTTGCAGATGGTAGCCTACTCCATCTCTACCGGTCTCTAGCATCATCCTCCACAGTCAATCATGATAGGAGGTAGGCCTATTTGTTGCAGATGGTAGCCTACTCCATCTCTTCCGGTCTCTAGCATCATCCTCCACAGTCAATCATGATAGGAGGTAGGCCTATTTGCTGCAGATGGTAGCCTACTCCATCTCTTCCGGTCTCTAGCATCATCCTCCACAGTCAATCATGATAGGAGGTAGGCCTATTTGTTGCAGATGGTAGCCTACTCCATCTCTTCCGGTCTCTAGCATCATCCTCCACAGTCAATCATGATAGGAGGTAGGCCAATTTGCTGCAGATGGTAGCCTACTCCATCTCTTCCGGTCTCTAGCATCATCCTCCACAGTCAATCATGATAGGAGGTAGGCCTATTTGTTGCAGATGGTAGCCTACTCCATCTCTTCCGGTCTCTAGCATCATCCTCCACAGTCAATCATGATAGGAGGTAGGCCTATTTGTTGCAGATGGTAGCCTACTCCATCTCTTCCGGTCTCTAGCATCATCCTCCACAGTCAATCATGATAGGAGGTAGGCCTATTTGTTGCAGATGGTAGCCTACTCCATCTCTTCCGGTCTCTAGCATCATCCTCCACAGTCAATCATGATGGGAGGTAGGCCTATTTGTTGCAGATGGTAGCCTACTCCATCTCTTCCGGTCTCTAGAATCATCCTCCACAGTCAATCATGATAGGAGGTAGGCCTACTTGTTGCAGATGGTAGCCTACTCCATCTCTTCCGGTCTCTAGCATCATCCTCCACAGTCAATCATGATAGGAGGTAGGCCTATTTGTTGCAGATGGAAGCCTACTCCATCTCTTCCGGTCTTTAGCATCATCCTCCACAGTCAATCATGATAGGAGGTAGGTCTATTTGTTGCAGATGGTAGCCTACTCCATCTCTTCCGGTCTCTAGCATCATCCTCCACAGTCAATCATGATAGGAGGTAGGCCTATTTGTTGCAGATGGTATCCTACTCCATCTCTTCCGGTCTCTAGCATCATCCTCCACAGTCAATCATGATAGGAGGTAGGCCTATTTGTTGCAGATGGTAGCCTACTCCATCTCTTCCGGTCTCTAGCATCATCCTCCACAGTCAATCATGATAGGAGGTAGGCCTATTTGTTGCAGATGGTAGCCTACTCCATCTCTTCCGGTCTCTAGCATCATCCTCCACAGTCAATCATGATAGGAGGTAGGCCTATTTGTTGCAGATGGTAGCCTACTCCATCTCTTCCGGTCTCTAGCATCATCCTCCACAGTCAATCATGATAGGAGGTAGGCCTATTTGTTGCAGATGGTAGCCTACTCCATCTCTTCCGGTCTCTTGCGTCATCCTCCACAGTCAATCGTGATAGGAGGTAGGCCTATTTGTTGCAGATGGTAGCCTACTCCATCTCTTCCGGTCTCTAGCATCATCCTCCACAGTCAATCATGATAGGAGGTAGGCCTATTTGTTGCAGATGGTAGCCTACTCCATCTCTTCCGGTCTCTAGCATCATCCTCCACAGTCAATCATGATAGGAGGTAGGCCTATTTGTTGCAGATGGTAGCCTACTCCATCTCTTCCGGTCTCTAGCATCATCCTCCACAGTCAATCATGATAGGAGGTAGGCCTATTTGTTGCAGATGGTAGCCTACTCCATCTCATCCGGTCTCTAGCATCATCCTCCACAGTCAATCATGATAGGAGGTAGGCCTATTTGTTGCAGATGGTAGCCTACTCCATCTCTTCCGGTCTCTTGCGTCATCCTCCACAGTCAATCGTGATAGGAGGTAGGCCTATTTGTTGCAGATGGTAGCCTACTCCATCTCTTCCGGTCTCTAGCATCATCCTCCACAGTCAATCATGATAGGAGGTAGGCCTATTTGTTGCAGATGGTAGCCTACTCCATCTCTTCCGGTCTCTAGCATCATCCTCCACAGTCAATCATGATAGGAGGTAGGCCTGTTGCAGATGGTAGCCTACTCCATCTCTTCCGGTCTCTAGCATCATCCTCCACAGTCAATCATAATAGGAGGTTTTCCTATTTGCTGCAGATGGTAGCCTACTCCATCTCTTCCGGTCTCTAGCATCATCCTCCACAGTCAATCATGATAGGAGGTAGGCCTATTTGTTGCAGATGGTAGCCTACTCCATCTCTTCCGGTCTCTAGCATCATCCTCCACAGTCAATCATGATAGGAGGTAGGCCTATTTGTTGCAGATGGTAGCCTACTCCATCTCTTCCGGTCTCTAGCATCATCCTCCACAGTCAATCATGATAGGAGGTAGGCCTATTTGTTGCAGATGGTAGCCTACTCCATCTCTTCCGGTCTCTAGCATCATCCTCCACAGTCAATCATGATAGGAGGTAGGCCTATTTGTTGCAGATGGTAGCCTACTCCATCTCTTCCGGTCTCTAGCATCATCCTCCACAGTCAATCATGATAGGAGGTAGGCCTATTTGTTGCAGATGGTAGCCTACTCCATCTCTTCCGGTCTCTAGCATCATCCTCCACAGTCAATCATGATAGGAGGTAGGCCTATTTGTTGCAGATGGTAGCCTACTCCATATCTTCCGGTCTCTAGCATCATACTCCACAGTCAATCATGATAGGAGGTAGGCCTATTTGTTGCAGATGGTAGCCTACTCCATCTCTTCCGGTCTCTAGCATCATCCTCCACAGTCAATCATGATAGGAGGTAGGCCTATTTGTTGCAGATGGTAGCCTACTCCATCTCTTCCGGTCTCTAGCATCATCCTCCACAGTCAATCATGATAGGAGGTAGGCCTATTTGTTGCAGATGGTAGCCTACTCCATCTCTTCCGGTCTCTAGCATCATCCTCCACAGTCAATCATGATAGGAGGTAGGCCTATTTGCTGCAGGTGGTAGCCTACTCCATCTCTTCCGGGCTCTAGCATCATCCTCCACAGTCAATCATGATAGGAGGTAGGCCTATTTGTTGCAGATGGTAGCCTACTCCATCTCTTCCGGTCTCTAGCATCATCCTCCACAGTCAATCATGATAGGAGGTAGGCCTATTTGTTGCAGATGGTAGCCTACTCCATCTCTACCGGTCTCTAGCATCATCCTCCACAGTCAATCATGATAGGAGGTAGGCCTATTTGTTGCAGATGGTAGCCTACTCCATCTCTTCCGGTCTCTAGCATCATCCTCCACAGTCAATCATGATAGGAGGTAGGCCTATTTGCTGCAGATGGTAGCCTACTCCATCTCTTCCGGTCTCTAGCATCATCCTCCACAGTCAATCATGATAGGAGGTAGGCCTATTTGTTGCAGATGGTAGCCTACTCCATCTCTTCCGGTCTCTAGCATCATCCTCCACAGTCAATCATGATAGGAGGTAGGCCAATTTGCTGCAGATGGTAGCCTACTCCATCTCTTCCGGTCTCTAGCATCATCCTCCACAGTCAATCATGATAGGAGGTAGGCCTATTTGTTGCAGATGGTAGCCTACTCCATCTCTTCCGGTCTCTAGCATCATCCTCCACAGTCAATCATGATAGGAGGTAGGCCTATTTGTTGCAGATGGTAGCCTACTCCATCTCTTCCGGTCTCTAGCATCATCCTCCACAGTCAATCATGATAGGAGGTAGGCCTATTTGTTGCAGATGGTAGCCTACTCCATCTCTTCCGGTCTCTAGCATCATCCTCCACAGTCAATCATGATGGGAGGTAGGCCTATTTGTTGCAGATGGTAGCCTACTCCATCTCTTCCGGTCTCTAGAATCATCCTCCACAGTCAATCATGATAGGAGGTAGGCCTACTTGTTGCAGATGGTAGCCTACTCCATCTCTTCCGGTCTCTAGCATCATCCTCCACAGTCAATCATGATAGGAGGTAGGCCTATTTGTTGCAGATGGAAGCCTACTCCATCTCTTCCGGTCTTTAGCATCATCCTCCACAGTCAATCATGATAGGAGGTAGGTCTATTTGTTGCAGATGGTAGCCTACTCCATCTCTTCCGGTCTCTAGCATCATCCTCCACAGTCAATCATGATAGGAGGTAGGCCTATTTGTTGCAGATGGTATCCTACTCCATCTCTTCCGGTCTCTAGCATCATCCTCCACAGTCAATCATGATAGGAGGTAGGCCTATTTGTTGCAGATGGTAGCCTACTCCATCTCTTCCGGTCTCTAGCATCATCCTCCACAGTCAATCATGATAGGAGGTAGGCCTATTTGTTGCAGATGGTAGCCTACTCCATCTCTTCCGGTCTCTAGCATCATCCTCCACAGTCAATCATGATAGGAGGTAGGCCTATTTGTTGCAGATGGTAGCCTACTCCATCTCTTCCGGTCTCTAGCATCATCCTCCACAGTCAATCATGATAGGAGGTAGGCCTATTTGTTGCAGATGGTAGCCTACTCCATCTCTTCCGGTCTCTTGCGTCATCCTCCACAGTCAATCGTGATAGGAGGTAGGCCTATTTGTTGCAGATGGTAGCCTACTCCATCTCTTCCGGTCTCTAGCATCATCCTCCACAGTCAATCATGATAGGAGGTAGGCCTATTTGTTGCAGATGGTAGCCTACTCCATCTCTTCCGGTCTCTAGCATCATCCTCCACAGTCAATCATGATAGGAGGTAGGCCTATTTGTTGCAGATGGTAGCCTACTCCATCTCTTCCGGTCTCTAGCATCATCCTCCACAGTCAATCATAATAGGAGGTTTTCCTATTTGCTGCAGATGGTAGCCTACTCCATCTCTTCCGGTCTCTAGCATCATCCTCCACAGTCAATCATGATAGGAGGTAGGCCTATTTGTTGCAGATGGTAGCCTACTCCATCTCTTCCGGTCTCTAGCATCATCCTCCACAGTCAATCATGATAGGAGGTAGGCCTATTTGTTGCAGATGGTAGCCTACTCCATCTCTTCCGGTCTCTAGCATCATCCTCCACAGTCAATCATGATAGGAGGTAGGCCTATTTGTTGCAGATGGTAGCCTACTCCATCTCTTCCGGTCTCTAGCATCATCCTCCACAGTCAATCATGATAGGAGGTAGGCCTATTTGTTGCAGATGGTAGCCTACTCCATCTCTTCCGGTCTCTAGCATCATCCTCCACAGTCAATCATGATAGGAGGTAGGCCTATTTGTTGCAGATGGTAGCCTACTCCATCTCTTCCGGTCTCTAGCATCATCCTCCACAGTCAATCATGATAGGAGGTAGGCCTATTTGTTGCAGATGGTAGCCTACTCCATATCTTCCGGTCTTTAGCATCATCCTCCACAGTCAATCATGATAGGAGGTAGGCCTATTTGTTGCAGATGGTAGCCTACTCCATCTCTTCCGGTCTCTAGCATCATCCTCCACAGTCAATCATGATAGGAGGTAGGCCTATTTGTTGCAGATGGTAGCCTACTCCATCTCTTCCGGTCTCTAGCATCATCCTCCACAGTCAATCATGATAGGAGGTAGGCCTATTTGTTGCAGATGGTAGCCTACTCCATCTCTTCCGGTCTCTAGCATCATCCTCCACAGTCAATCATGATAGGAGGTAGGCCTATTTGCTGCAGGTGGTAGCCTACTCCATCTCTTCCGGGCTCTAGCATCATCCTCCACAGTCAATCATGATAGGAGGTAGGCCTATTTGTTGCAGATGGTAGCCTACTCCATCTCTTCCGGTCTCTAGCATCATCCTCCACAGTCAATCATGATAGGAGGTAGGCCTATTTGTTGCAGATGGTAGCCTACTCCATCTCTACCGGTCTCTAGCATCATCCTCCACAGTCAATCATGATAGGAGGTAGGCCTATTTGTTGCAGATGGTAGCCTACTCCATCTCTTCCGGTCTCTAGCATCATCCTCCACAGTCAATCATGATAGGAGGTAGGCCTATTTGCTGCAGATGGTAGCCTACTCCATCTCTTCCGGTCTCTAGCATCATCCTCCACAGTCAATCATGATAGGAGGTAGGCCTATTTGTTGCAGATGGTAGCCTACTCCATCTCTTCCGGTCTCTAGCATCATCCTCCACAGTCAATCATGATAGGAGGTAGGCCAATTTGCTGCAGATGGTAGCCTACTCCATCTCTTCCGGTCTCTAGCATCATCCTCCACAGTCAATCATGATAGGAGGTAGGCCTATTTGTTGCAGATGGTAGCCTACTCCATCTCTTCCGGTCTCTAGCATCATCCTCCACAGTCAATCATGATAGGAGGTAGGCCTATTTGTTGCAGATGGTAGCCTACTCCATCTCTTCCGGTCTCTAGCATCATCCTCCACAGTCAATCATGATAGGAGGTAGGCCTATTTGTTGCAGATGGTAGCCTACTCCATCTCTTCCGGTCTCTAGCATCATCCTCCACAGTCAATCATGATGGGAGGTAGGCCTATTTGTTGCAGATGGTAGCCTACTCCATCTCTTCCGGTCTCTAGAATCATCCTCCACAGTCAATCATGATAGGAGGTAGGCCTACTTGTTGCAGATGGTAGCCTACTCCATCTCTTCCGGTCTCTAGCATCATCCTCCACAGTCAATCATGATAGGAGGTAGGCCTATTTGTTGCAGATGGAAGCCTACTCCATCTCTTCCGGTCTTTAGCATCATCCTCCACAGTCAATCATGATAGGAGGTAGGTCTATTTGTTGCAGATGGTAGCCTACTCCATCTCTTCCGGTCTCTAGCATCATCCTCCACAGTCAATCATGATAGGAGGTAGGCCTATTTGTTGCAGATGGTATCCTACTCCATCTCTTCCGGTCTCTAGCATCATCCTCCACAGTCAATCATGATAGGAGGTAGGCCTATTTGTTGCAGATGGTAGCCTACTCCATCTCTTCCGGTCTCTAGCATCATCCTCCACAGTCAATCATGATAGGAGGTAGGCCTATTTGTTGCAGATGGTAGCCTACTCCATCTCTTCCGGTCTCTAGCATCATCCTCCACAGTCAATCATGATAGGAGGTAGGCCTATTTGTTGCAGATGGTAGCCTACTCCATCTCTTCCGGTCTCTAGCATCATCCTCCACAGTCAATCATGATAGGAGGTAGGCCTATTTGTTGCAGATGGTAGCCTACTCCATCTCTTCCGGTATCTAGCATCATCCTCCACAGTCAATCATGATAGGAGGTAGGCCTATTTGTTGCAGATGGTAGCCTACTCCATCTCTTCCGGTCTCTAGCATCATCCTCCACAGTCAATCATGATAGGAGGTAGGTCTATTTGTTGCAGATGGTAGCCTACTCCATCTCCTCCGGTCTCTAGCATCATCCTCCACAGTCAATCATGATAGGAGGTAGGCCTATTTGTTGCAGATGGTAGCCTACTCCATCTCTTCAGGTCTCTAGCATCATCCTCCACAGTCAATCATGATAGGAGGTAGGCCTATTTGTTGCAGATTGTAGCCTACTCCATCTCTTCCGGTCTCTAGCATCATCCTCCACAGTCAATCATGATAGGAGGTAGGCCTATTTGTTGCAGATGGTAGCCTACTCCATCTCTTCCGGTCTCTAGCGTCATCCTCCACAGTCAAATATGATAGGAGGTAGGCCTATTTGTTGCAGATGGTAGCCTACTCCATCTCTTCCGGTCTCTAGCATCATCCTCCACAGTCAATCATGATAGGAGGTAGGCCTATTTGCTGCAGATGGTAGCCTACTCCATCTCTTCCGGTCTCTAGCATCATCCTCCACAGTCAATCATGATAGGAGGTAGGCCTATTTGCTGCAGATGGTAGCCTACTCCATCTCTTCCGGTCTCTAGCATCATCCTCCACCGTCAATCATGAGAGGAGGTAGGCCTATTTGTTGCAGATGGTAGCCTACTCCATCTCTTCCGGTCTCTAGCATCATCCTCCACAGTCAATCATGATAGGAGGTAGGCCTATTTGTTGCAGATGGTAGCCTACTCCATCTCTTCCGGTCTCTAGCATCATCCTCCACAGTCAATCATGATAGGAGGTAGGCCTATTTGTTGCAGATGGTAGTTTACTCCATCTCTTCCGGTCTCTAGCATCATCCTCCACAGTCAATCATGATAGGAGGTAGGCCTATTTGTTGCAGATGGTAGCCTACTCCATCTCTTCCGGTCTCTAGCATCATCCTCCACAGTCAATCATGATAGGAGGTAGGCCTATTTGTTGCAGATGGTAGCCTACTCCATCTCTTCCGGTCTCTAGCATCATCCTCCACAGTCAATCATGATAGGAGGTAGGCCTATTTGTTGCAGATGGTAGCCTACTCCATCTCTTCCGGTCTCTAGCATCATCCTCCACAGTCAATCATGATAGGAGGTAGGCCTATTTGTTGCAGATGGTAGGCTACTCCATCTCTTCCGGTCTCTAGCATCATCCTCCACAGTCAATCATGAGTGGAGGTAGGCCTATTTGTTGCAGATGGTAGCCTAGTCCATCTCTTCCGGTCTCTAGCATCATCCTCCACAGTCAATCATGATAGGAGGTAGGCCTATTTGTTGCAGATGGTAGCCTACTCCATCTCTTCCGGTCTCTAGCATCATCCTCCACAGTCAATCATGATAGGAGGTAGGCCTATTTGCTGCTGATGGTAGCCTACTCCATCTCTTCCGGTCTCTAGCATCATCCTTCACAGGCAATCAGGATAGGAGGTAGGCCTATTTGCTGCAGATGGTAGCCTACTCCATCTCTTCCGGTCTCTAGCATCATCCTCCACAGTCAATCATGATAGGAGGTAGAACTATTTGTTGCAGATGGTAGCCTACTCCATCTCTTCCGGTCTCTAACATCATCCTCCACAGTCAATCATGGTAGGAGGTAGGCCTATTTGTTGCAGATGGTAGCCTACTCCATCTCTTCCGGTCTCTAGCATCATCCTCCACAGTCAATCATGATAGGAGGTAGGCCTATTTGTTGCAGATGGTAGCCTACTCCATCTCTTCCGGTCTCTAGCATCATCCTCCACAGTCAATCATGATAGGAGGTAGGCCTATTTGTTGCAGATGGTAGCCTACTCCATCTCTTCCGGTCTCTAGCATCATCCTCCACAGTCAATCATGATAGGAGGTAGGCCTATTTGTTGCAGATGGTAGCCTACTCCATCTCTTCCGGTCTCTAGCATCATCCTCCACAGTCAATCATGATAGGAGGTAGGCCTATTTGCTGCAGATGGTAGCCTACTCCATCTCTTCCGGTCTCTAGCATCATCCTCCACAGTCAATCATGATAGGAGGTAGGCCTATTTGTTGCAGATGGTAGCCTACTCCATCTCTTCCGGTCTCTAGCATCATCCTCCACAGTCAATCATGATAGGAGGTAGGCCTATTTGTTGCAGATGGTAGCCTACTCCATCTCTTCCGGTCTCTAGCATCATCCTCCACAGTCAATCATGATAGGAGGTAGGCCTATTTGTTGCAGATGGTAGCCTACTCCATCTCTTCCGGTCTCTAGCATCATCCTCCACAGTCAATCATGATAGGAGGTAGGCCTATTTGTTGCAGATGGTAGCCTACTCCATCTCTTCCGGTCTCTAGCATCATCCTCCACAGTCAATCATGATAGGAGGTAGGCCTATTTGTTGCAGATGGTAGCCTACTCCATCTCTTCCGGTCTCTAGCCTCATCCTCCACAGTCAATCATGATAGGAGGTAGGCCTATTTGTTGCAGATGGTAGCCTACTCCATCTCTTCCGGTCTCTAGCATCATCCTCCACAGTCAATCATGATAGGAGGTAGGTCTATTTGTTGCAGATGGTAGCCTACTCCATCTCTTCCGGTCTCTAGCATCATCCTCCACAGTCAATCATGATAGGAGGTAGGCCTATTTGTTGCAGATGGTAGCCTACTCCATCTCTTCCGGTCTCTAGCGTCATCCTCCACAGTCAAATATGATAGGAGTTAGGCCTATTTGTTGCAGATGTTAGCCTACTCCATCTCTTCCGGTCTCTAGCATCATCCTCCACAGTCAATCATGATAGGAGGTAGGCCTATTTGCTGCAGATGGTAGCCTACTCCATCTCTTCCGGTCTCTAGCATCATCCTCCACAGTCAATCATGATAGGAGGTAGGCCTATTTGTTGCAGATGGTAGCCTACTCCATCTCTTCCGGTCTCTAGCATCATCCTCCACAGTCAATCATGATAGGAGGTAGGCCTATTTGTTGCAGATGGTAGCCTACTCCATCTCTTCCGGTCTCTAGCATCATCCTCCACAGTCAATCATGATAGGAGGTAGGCCTATTTGTTGCAGATGGTAGCCTACTCCATCTCTTCCGGTCTCTAGCATCATCCTCCACAGTCAATCATGATAGGAGGTAGGCCTATTTGTTGCAGATGGTAGCCTACTCCATCTCTTCCGGTCTCTAGCATCATCCTCCACAGTCAATCATGATAGGAGGTAGGCCTATTTGTTGCAGATGGTAGCCTACTCCATCTCTTCCGGTCTCTAGCATCATCCTCCACAGTCAATCATGATAGGAGGTAGGCCTATTTGCTGCAGATGGTAGCCTACTCCATCTCTTCCGGGCTCTAGCATCATCCTCCACAGTCAATCATGATAGGAGGTAGGCCTATTTGTTGCAGATGTTAGCCTACTCCATCTCTTCCGGTCTCTAGCATCATCCTCCACAGTCAATCATGATAGGAGGTAGGCCTATTTGTTGCAGATGGTAGCCTACTCCATCTCTTCCGGTCTCTAGCATCATCCTCCACAGTCAATCATGATAGGAGGTAGGCCTATTTGTTGCAGATGGTAGCCTACTCCATCTCTTCCGGTCTCTAGCATCATCCTCCACAGTCAATCATGATAGGAGGTAGGCCTATATACTGCAGATGGTAGCCTACTCCATCTCTTCCGGTCTCTAGCATCATCCTCCACAGTCAATCATGATAGGAGGTAGGCCTATTTGTTGCAGATGGTAGCCTACTCCATCTCTTCCGGTCTCTAGCATCATCCTCCACAGTCAATCATGATAGGAGGTAGGCCTATTTGCTGCAGATGGTAGCCTACTCCATCTCTTCCGGTCTCTAGCATCATCCTCCACAGTCAATCATGATATAAGGTAGGCCTATTTGTTGCAGATGGTAGCCTACTCCATCTCTTCCGGTCTCTAGCATCATCCTCCACAGTCAATCATGATAGGAGGTAGGCCTATTTGTTGCAGATGGTAGCCTACTCCATCTCTTCCGGTCTCTAGCATCATCCTCCACAGTCAATCATGATAGGAGGTAGGCCTACTTGTTGCAGATGGTAGCCTACTCCATCTCTTCCGGTCTCTAGCATCATCCTCCACAGTCAATCAAGATAGGAGGTAGGCCTATTTGTTGCAGATGGTAGCCTACTCCATCTCTTCCGGTCTCTAGCATCATCCTCCACAGTCAATCATGATAGGAGGTAGGCCTATTTGTTGTAGATGGTAGCCTACTCCATCTCTTCCGGTCTCTAGCATCATCCTCCACAGTCAATCATGATAGGAGATAGGCCTATTTGTTGCAGATGGTAGCCTACTCCATCTCTTCTGGTCTCTAGCATCATCCTCCACAGTCAATCATGATAGGAGGTAGGTCTATTTGTTGCAGATGGTAGCCTACTCCATCTCTTCCGGTCTCTAGCATCATCCTCCACAGTCAATCATGATAGGAGGTAGGCCTATTTGTTAAAGATGGTAGCCTACTCCATCTCTTCCGGTCTCTAGCATCATCCTCCACAGTCAATCATGATAGGAGGTAGGCCTATTTGTTGCAGATGGTAGCCTACTCCATCTCTTCCGGTCTCTACCGTCATCCTCCACAGTCAAATATGATAGGAGGTAGGCCTATTTGTTGCAGATGGTAGCCTACTCCATCTCTTCCGGTCTCTAGCATCATCCTCCACAGTCAATCATGATAGGAGGTAGGCCTATTTGCTGCAGATGGTAGCCTACTCCATCTCTTCCGGTCTCTAGCATCACCCTCCACAGTTAATCATGATAGGAGGTAGGCCAATTTGTTGCAGATGGTAGCCTACTCCATCTCTTCCGGTCTCTAGCATCATCCTCCACAGTCAATCATGATAGGAGGTAGGCCTATTTGTTGCAGATGGTAGCCTACTCCATCTCTTCCGGTCTCTAGCATCATCCTCCACAGTCAATCATGATAGGAGGTAGGTCTATTTGTTGCAGATGGTAGCCTACTCCATCTCTTCCGGTCTCTAGCATCATCCTCCACAGTCAATCATGATAGGAGGTAGGCCTATTTGTTGCAGATGGTAGCCTACTCCATCTCTTCCGGTCTCTAGCATCATCCTCCACAGTCAATCATGATAGGAGGTAGGCCTATTTGTTGCAGATGGTAGGCTACTCCATCTCTTCCGGTCTCTAGCATCATCCTCCACAGTCAATCATGAGTGGAGGTAGGCCTATTTGTTGCAGATGGTAGCCTAGTCCATCTCTTCCGGTCTCTAGCATCATCCTCCACAGTCAATCATGATAGGAGGTAGGCCAATTTGTTGCAGATGGTAGCCTACTCCATCTCTTCCGGTCTCTAGCATCATCCTCCACAGTCAATCATGATAGGAGGTAGGCCTATTTGTTGCAGATGGTAGCCTACTCCATCTCTTCCGGTCTCTAGCACCATCCTCCACAGTCAATCATGATAGGAGGTAGGCCTATTTGTTGCAGATGGTAGCCTACTCCATCTCTTCCGGTCTCTAGCATCATCCTCCACAGTCAATCATGATAGGAGGTAGGCCTATTTGTTGCAGATGGTAGCCTACTCCATCTCTTCCGGTCTCTAGCATCATCCTCCACAGTCAATCATGATAGGAGGTAGGCCTATTTGTTGCAGATGGTAGCCTACTCCATCTCTTCCGGTCTCTAGCATCATCCTCCACAGTCAATCATGATAGGAGGTAGGCCTATTTGTTGCAGATGGTAGCCTACTCCATCTCTTCCGGTCTCTAGCATCATCCTCCACAGTCAATCATGATAGGAGGTAGGCCTATTTGCTGCAGATGGTAGCCTACTCCATCTCTTCCGGTCTCTAGCATCATCCTCCACAGTCAATCATGATAGGAGGTAGGCCTATTTGTTGCAGATGGTAGCCTACTCCATCTCTTCCGGTCTCTAGCATCATCCTCCACAGTCAATCATGATAGGAGGTAGGCCTATTTGTTGCAGATGGTAGCCTACTCCATCTCTTCCGGTCTCTAGCATCATCCTCCACAGTCAATCATGATAGGAGGTAGGCCTATTTGTTGCAGATGGTAGCCTACTCCATCTCTTCCGGTCTCTAGCATCATCCTCCACAGTCAATCATGATAGGAGGTAGGCCTATTTGTTGCAGATGGTAGCCTACTCCATCTCTTCCGGTCTCTAGCATCATCCTCCACAGTCAATCATGATAGGAGGTAGGCCTATTTGTTGCAGATGGTAGCCTACTCCATCTCTTCCGGTCTCTAGCCTCATCCTCCACAGTCAATCATGATAGGAGGTAGGCCTATTTGTTGCAGATGGTAGCCTACTCCATCTCTTCCGGTCTCTAGCATCATCCTCCACAGTCAATCATGATAGGAGGTAGGTCTATTTGTTGCAGATGGTAGCCTACTCCATCTCTTCCGGTCTCTAGCATCATCCTCCACAGTCAATCATGATAGGAGGTAGGCCTATTTGTTGCAGATGGTAGCCTACTCCATCTCTTCCGGTCTCTAGCATCATCCTCCACAGTCAATCATGATAGGAGGTAGGCCTATTTGTTGCAGATGGTAGCCTACTCCATCTCTTCCGGTCTCTAGCATCATCCTCCACAGTCAATCATGATAGGAGGTAGGCCTATTTGTTGCAGATGGTAGCCTACTCCATCTCTTCCGGTCTCTAGCATCATCCTCCACAGTCAATCATGATAGGAGGTAGGCCTATTTGTTGCAGATGGTAGCCTACTCCATCTCTTCCGGTCTCTAGCATCATCCTCCACAGTCAATCATGATAGGAGGTAGGCCTATTTGTTGCAGATGGTAGCCTACTCCATCTCTTCCGGTCTCTAGCATCATCCTCCACAGTCAATCATGATAGGAGGTAAGCCTATTTGTTGCAGATGGTAGCCTACTCCATCTCTTCCGGTCTCTAGCGTCATCCTCCACAGTCAAATATGATAGGAGTTAGGTCTATTTGTTGCAGATGGTAGCTTACTCCATCTCTTCCGGTCTCTAGCATCATCCTCCACAGTCAATCATGATAGGAGGTAGGCCTATTTGCTGCAGATGGTAGCCTACTCCATCTCTTCCGGTCTCTAGCATCATCCTCCACAGTCAATCATGATAGGAGGTAGGCCTATTTGTTGCAGATGGTAGCCTACTCCATCTCTTCCGGTCTCTAGCATCATCCTCCACAGTCAATCATGATAGGAGGTAGGCCTATTTGTTGCAGATGGTAGCCTACTCCATCTCTTCCGGTCTCTAGCATCATCCTCCACAGTCAATCATGATAGGAGGTAGGCCTATTTGTTGCAGATGGTAGCCTACTCCATCTCTTCCGGTCTCTAGCATCATCCTCCACAGTCAATCATGATAGGAGGTAGGCCTATTTGTTGCAGATGGTAGCCTACTCCATCTCTTCCGGTCTCTAGCATCATCCTCCACAGTCAATCATGATAGGAGGTAGGCCTATTTGATGCAGATGGTAGCCTACTCCATCTCTTCCGGTCTCTAGCATCATCCTCCACAGTCAATCATGATAGGAGGTAGGCCTATTTGTTGCAGATGGTAGCCTACACCATCTCTTCCGGTCTCTAGCATCATCCTCCACAGTCAATCATGATAGGAGGTAGGCCTATTTGTTGCGGATGGTAGCCTACTCCATCTCTTCCGGTCTCTAGCATCCTCCTCCACAGTCAATCATGATAGGAGGTAGGCCTATTTGCTGCAGATGGTAGCCTACTCCATCTCTTCCGGTCTCTAGCATCATCCTCCACAGTCAATCATGATATAAGGTAGGCCTATTTGTTGCAGATGGTAGCCTACTCCATCTCTTCCGGTCTCTAGCATCATCCTCCACAGTCAATCATGATAGGAGGTAGGCCTATTTGTTGCAGATGGTAGCCTACTCCATCTCTTCCGGTCTCTAGCATCATCCTCCACAGTCAATCATGATAGGAGGTAGGCCTATTTGTTGCAGATGGTAGCCTACTCCATCTCTTCCGGTCTCTAGCATCATCCTCCACAGTCAATCATGATAGGAGGTAGGCCTATTTGTTGCAGATGGTAGCCTACTCCATCTCTTCCGGTCTCTAGCATCATCCTCCACAGTCAATCATGATAGGAGGTAGGCCTATTTGTTGTAGATGGTAGCCTACTCCATCTCTTCCGGTCTCTAGCATCATCCTCCACAGTCAATCATGATAGGAGGTAGGCCTATTTGTTGCAGATGGTAGCCTACTCCATCTCTTCCGGTCTCTAGCATCATCCTCCACAGTCAATCATGATAGGAGGTAGGTCTATTTGTTGCAGATGGTAGCCTACTCCATCTCTTCCGGTCTCTAGCATCATCCTCCACAGTCAATCATGATAGGAGGTAGGCCTATTTGTTGCAGATGGTAGCCTACTCCATCTCTTCCGGTCTCTAGCATCATCCTCCACAGTCAATCATGATAGGAGGTAGGCCTATTTGTTGCAGATGGTAGCCTACTCCATCTCTTCCGGTCTCTAGCATCATCCTCCACAGTCAATCATGATAGGAGGTAGGCCTATTTGTTGCAGATGGTAGCCTACTCCATCTCTTCCGGTCTCTAGCGTCATCCTCCACAGTCAAATATGATAGGAGGTAGGCCTATTTGTTGCAGATGGTAGCCTACTCCATCTCTTCCGGTCTCTAGCATCATCCTCCACAGTAAATCATGATAGGAGGTAGGCCTATTTGCTGCAGATGGTAGCCTACTCCATCTCTTCTAGTCTCTAGCATCATCCTCCACAGTTAATCATGATAGGAGGTAGGCCTATTTGTTGCAGATGGTAGCCTACTCCATCTCTTCCGGTCTCTAGCATCATCCTCCACAGTCAATCATGATAGGAGGTAGGCCTATTTGTTGCAGATGGTAGCCTACTCCATCTCTTCCGGTCTCTAGCATCATCCTCCACAGTCAATCATGATAGGAGGTAGGCCTATTTGTTGCAGATGGTAGCCTACTCCATCTCTTCCGGTCTCTAGCATCATCCTCCACAGTCAATCATGATAGGAGGTAGGCCTATTTGCTGCAGATGGTAGCCTACTCCATCTCTTCTGGTCTCTAGCATCATCCTCCACAGTCAATCATGATAGGAGGTAGGCCTATTTGCTGCAGATGGTAGCCTACTCCATCTCTTCCGGTCTCTAGCATCATCCTCCACCGTCAATCATGAGACGAGGTAGGCCTATTTGTTGCAGATGGTAGCCTACTCCATCTCTTCCGGTCTCTAGCATAATCCTCCACAGTCAATCATGATAGGAGGTAGGCCTATTTGTTGCAGATGGTAGCCTACTCCATCTCTTCCGGTCTCTAGCATCATCCTCCACAGTCAATCATGATAGGAGGTAGGCCTATTTGTTGCAGATGGTAGCCTACTCCATCTCTTCCGGTCTCTAGCATCATCCTCCACAGTCAATCATGATAGGAGGTAGGCCTATTTGTTGCAGATGGTAGCCTACTCCATCTCTTCCGGTCTCTAGCATCATCCTCCACAGTCAATCATGATAGGAGGTAGGCCTATTTGTTGCAGATGGTAGCCTACTCCATCTCTTCCGGTCTCTAGCCTCATCCTCCACAGTCAATCATGATAGGAGGTAGGCCTATTTGTTGCAGATGGTAGCCTACTCCATCTCTTCCGGTCTCTAGCATCATCCTCCACAGTCAATCATGATAGGAGGTAGGTCTATTTGTTGCAGATGGTAGCCTACTCCATCTCTTCCGGTCTCTAGCATCATCCTCCACAGTCAATCATGATAGGAGGTAGGCCTATTTGTTGCAGATGGTAGCCTACTCCATCTCTTCCGGTCTCTAGCATCATCCTCCACAGTCAATCATGATAGGAGGTAGGCCTATTTGTTGCAGATGGTAGCCTACTCCATCTCTTCCGGTCTCTAGCATCATCCT
Organism: Meconema thalassinum; assembly: GCA_946902985.2. Taxonomy (NCBI): domain Eukaryota; kingdom Metazoa; phylum Arthropoda; class Insecta; order Orthoptera; family Tettigoniidae; genus Meconema; species Meconema thalassinum. The sequence continues at coordinate 416,368,710 of OX336394.1, forward strand.
CCACAGTCAATCATGATAGGAGGTAGGCCTATTTGTTGCAGATGGTAGCCTACTCCATCTCTTCCGGTCTCTAGCATCATCCTCCACAGTCAATCATGATAGGAGGTAGGCCTATTTGTTGCAGATGGTAGCCTACTCCATCTCTTCCGGTCTCTAGCATCATCCTCCACAGTCAATCATGATAGGAGGTAGGCCTATTTGTTGCAGATGGTAGCCTACTCCATCTCTTCCGGTCTCTAGCATCATCCTCCACAGTCAATCATGATAGGAGGTAGGCCTATTTGTTGCAGATGGTAGCCTACTCCATCTCTTCCGGTCTCTAGCGTCATCCTCCACAGTCAAATATGATAGGAGTTAGGTCTATTTGTTGCAGATGGTAGCTTACTCCATCTCTTCCGGTCTCTAGCATCATCCTCCACAGTCAATCATGATAGGAGGTAGGCCTATTTGCTGCAGATGGTAGCCTACTCCATCTCTTCCGGTCTCTAGCATCATCCTCCACAGTCAATCATGATAGGAGGTAGGCCTATTTGTTGCAGATGGTAGCCTACTCCATCTCTTCCGGTCTCTAGCATCATCCTCCACAGTCAATCATGATAGGAGGTAGGCCTATTTGTTGCAGATGGTAGCCTACTCCATCTCTTCCGGTCTCTAGCATCATCCTCCACAGTCAATCATGATAGGAGGTAGGCCTATTTGTTGCAGATGGTAGCCTACTCCATCTCTTCCGGTCTCTAGCATCATCCTCCACAGTCAATCATGATAGGAGGTAGGCCTATTTGTTGCAGATGGTAGCCTACTCCATCTCTTCCGGTCTCTAGCATCATCCTCCACAGTCAATCATGATAGGAGGTAGGCCTATTTGATGCAGATGGTAGCCTACTCCATCTCTTCCGGTCTCTAGCATCATCCTCCACAGTCAATCATGATAGGAGGTAGGCCTATTTGTTGCAGATGGTAGCCTACTCCATCTCTTCCGGTCTCTAGCATCATCCTCCACAGTCAATCATGATAGGAGGTAGGCCTATTTGTTGCGGATGGTAGCCTACTCCATCTCTTCCGGTCTCTAGCATCCTCCTCCACAGTCAATCATGATAGGAGGTAGGCCTATTTGCTGCAGATGGTAGCCTACTCCATCTCTTCCGGTCTCTAGCATCATCCTCCACAGTCAATCATGATATAAGGTAGGCCTATTTGTTGCAGATGGTAGCCTACTCCATCTCTTCCGGTCTCTAGCATCATCCTCCACAGTCAATCATGATAGGAGGTAGGCCTATTTGTTGCAGATGGTAGCCTACTCCATCTCTTCCGGTCTCTAGCATCATCCTCCACAGTCAATCATGATAGGAGGTAGGCCTATTTGTTGCAGATGGTAGCCTACTCCATCTCTTCCGGTCTCTAGCATCATCCTCCACAGTCAATCATGATAGGAGGTAGGCCTATTTGTTGCAGATGGTAGCCTACTCCATCTCTTCCGGTCTCTAGCATCATCCTCCACAGTCAATCATGATAGGAGGTAGGCCTATTTGTTGTAGATGGTAGCCTACTCCATCTCTTCCGGTCTCTAGCATCATCCTCCACAGTCAATCATGATAGGAGGTAGGCCTATTTGTTGCAGATGGTAGCCTACTCCATCTCTTCCGGTCTCTAGCATCATCCTCCACAGTCAATCATGATAGGAGGTAGGTCTATTTGTTGCAGATGGTAGCCTACTCCATCTCTTCCGGTCTCTAGCATCATCCTCCACAGTCAATCATGATAGGAGGTAGGCCTATTTGTTGCAGATGGTAGCCTACTCCATCTCTTCCGGTCTCTAGCATCATCCTCCACAGTCAATCATGATAGGAGGTAGGCCTATTTGTTGCAGATGGTAGCCTACTCCATCTCTTCCGGTCTCTAGCATCATCCTCCACAGTCAATCATGATAGGAGGTAGGCCTATTTGTTGCAGATGGTAGCCTACTCCATCTCTTCCGGTCTCTAGCGTCATCCTCCACAGTCAAATATGATAGGAGGTAGGCCTATTTGTTGCAGATGGTAGCCTACTCCATCTCTTCCGGTCTCTAGCATCATCCTCCACAGTAAATCATGATAGGAGGTAGGCCTATTTGCTGCAGATGGTAGCCTACTCCATCTCTTCTAGTCTCTAGCATCATCCTCCACAGTTAATCATGATAGGAGGTAGGCCTATTTGTTGCAGATGGTAGCCTACTCCATCTCTTCCGGTCTCTAGCATCATCCTCCACAGTCAATCATGATAGGAGGTAGGCCTATTTGTTGCAGATGGTAGCCTACTCCATCTCTTCCGGTCTCTAGCATCATCCTCCACAGTCAATCATGATAGGAGGTAGGCCTATTTGTTGCAGATGGTAGCCTACTCCATCTCTTCCGGTCTCTAGCATCATCCTCCACAGTCAATCATGATAGGAGGTAGGCCTATTTGCTGCAGATGGTAGCCTACTCCATCTCTTCTGGTCTCTAGCATCATCCTCCACAGTCAATCATGATAGGAGGTAGGCCTATTTGCTGCAGATGGTAGCCTACTCCATCTCTTCCGGTCTCTAGCATCATCCTCCACCGTCAATCATGAGACGAGGTAGGCCTATTTGTTGCAGATGGTAGCCTACTCCATCTCTTCCGGTCTCTAGCATAATCCTCCACAGTCAATCATGATAGGAGGTAGGCCTATTTGTTGCAGATGGTAGCCTACTCCATCTCTTCCGGTCTCTAGCATCATCCTCCACAGTCAATCATGATAGGAGGTAGGCCTATTTGTTGCAGATGGTAGCCTACTCCATCTCTTCCGGTCTCTAGCATCATCCTCCACAGTCAATCATGATAGGAGGTAGGCCTATTTGTTGCAGATGGTAGCCTACTCCATCTCATCCGGTCTCTAGCATCATCCTCCACAGTCAATCATGATAGGAGGTAGGCCTATATGTTGCAGATGGTAGCCTACTCCATCTCTTCCGGTCTCTTGCATCATCCTCCACAGTCAATCATGATAGGAGGTAGGCCTATTTGTTGCAGATGGTAGCCTACTCCATCTCTTCCGGTCTCTAGCATCATCCTCCACAGTCAATCATTATAGGAGGTAGGCCTATTTGTTGCAGATGGTAGGCTACTCCATCTCTTCCGGTCTCTAGCATCATCCTCCACAGTCAATCATGAGAGGAGGTAGGCCTATTTGTTGCAGATGGTAGCCTACTCCATCTCTTCCGGTCTCTAGCATCATCCTCCACAGTCAATCATGATAGGAGGTAGGCCTATTTGTTGCAGATGGTAGCCTACTCCATCTCTTCCGGTCTCTAGCATCATCCTCCACAGTCAATCATGATAGGAGGTAGGCCTATTTGTTGCAGATGGTAGCCTACTCCATCTCTTCCGGTCTCTAGCATCATCCTCCACAGTCAATCATGATAGGAGGTAGGCCTATTTGTTGCAGATGGTAGCCTACTCCATCTCTTCCGGTCTCTAGCATCATCCTCCACAGTCAATCATGATAGGAGGTAGGCCTGTTGCAGATGGTAGCCTACTCCATCGCTTCCGGTCTCTAGCATCATCCTCCACAGTCAATCATAATAGGAGGTTTTCCTATTTGCTGCAGATGGTAGCCTACTCCATCTCTTCCGGTCTCTAGCATCATCCTCCACAGTCAATCATGATAGGAGGTAGGCCTATTTGTTGCAGATGGTAGCCTACTCCATCTCTTCCGGTCTCTAGCATCATCCTCCACAGTCAATCATGATAGGAGGTAGGCCTATTTGTTGCAGATGGTAGCCTACTCCATCTCTTCCGGTCTCTAGCATCATCCTCCACAGTCAATCATGATAGGAGGTAGGCCTATTTGTTGCAGATGGTAGCCTACTCCATCTCTTCCGGTCTCTAGCATCATCCTCCACAGTCAATCATGATAGGAGGTAGGCCTATTTGTTGCAGATGGTAGCCTACTCCATCTCTTCCGGTCTCTAGCATCATCCTCCACAGTCAATCATGATAGGAGGTAGGCCTATTTGTTGCAGATGGTAGCCTACTCCATTTCTTCCGGTCTCTAGCATCATCCTCCACAGTCAATCATGATAGGAGGTAGGCCTATTTGTTGCAGATGGTAGCCTACTCCATCTCTTCCGGTCTCTAGCATCATCCTCCACAGTCAATCATGATAGGAGGTAGGCCTATTTGTTGCAGATGGTAGCCTACTCCATCTCGTCCGGTCTCTAGCATCATCCTCCACAGTCAATCATGATAGGAGGTAGGCCTATTTGTTGCAGATGGTAGCCTACTCCATCTCTTCCGGTCTCTAGCATCATCCTCCACAGTCAATCATGATAGGAGGTAGGCCTATTTGTTGCAGATGGTAGCCTACTCCATCTCTTCCGGTCTCTAGCATCATCCTCCACAGTCAATCATGATAGGAGGTAGGCCTATTTGCTGCAGGTGGTAGCCTACTCCATCTCTTCCGGGCTCTAGCATCATCCTCCACAGTCAATCATGATAGGAGGTAGGCCTATTTGTTGCAGGTGGTAGCCTACTCCATCTCTTCCGGTCTCTAGCATCATCCTCCCCAGTCAATCATGATAGGAGGTAGGCCTATTTGTTGCAGATGGTAGCCTACTCCATCTCTTCCGGTCTCTAGCATCATCCTCCACAGTCAATCATGATAGGAGGTAGGCCTATTTGTTGCAGATGGTAGCCTACTCCATCTCTTCCGGTCTCTAGCATCATCCTCCACAGTCAATCATGATAGGAGGTAGGCCTATTTGCTGCAGATGGTAGCCTACTCCATCTCTTCCGGTCTCTAGCATCATCCTCCACAGTCAATCATGATAGGAGGTAGGCCTATTTGTTGCAGATGGTAGCCTACTCCATCTCTTCCGGTCTCTAGCATCATCCTCCACAGTCAATCATGATAGGAGGTAGGCCAATTTGCTGCAGATGGTAGCCTACTCCATCTCTTCCGGTCTCTAGCATCATCCTCCACAGTCAATCATGATAGGAGGTAGGCCTATTTGTTGCAGATGGTAGCCTACTCCATCTCTTCCGGTCTCTAGCATCATCCTCCACAGTCAATCATGATAGGAGGTAGGCCTATTTGTTGCAGATGGTAGCCTACTCCATCTCTTCCGGTCTCTAGCATCATCCTCCACAGTCAATCATGATAGGAGGTAGGCCTATTTGTTGCAGATGGTAGCCTACTCCATCTCTTCCGGTCTCTAGCATCATCCTCCACAGTCAATCATGATAGGAGGTATGCCTATTTGTTGCAGATGGTAGCCTACTCCATCTCTTCCGGTCTCTAGAATCATCCTCCACAGTCAATCATGATAGGAGGTAGGCCTACTTGTTGCAGATGGTAGCCTACTCCATCTCTTCCGGTCTCTAGCATCATCCTCCACAGTCAATCATGATAGGAGGTAGGCCTATTTGTTGCAGATGGTAGCCTACTCCATCTCTTCCGGTCTTTAGCATCATCCTCCACAGTCAATCATGATAGGAGGTAGGTCTATTTGTTGCAGATGGTAGCCTACTCCATCTCTTCCGGTCTCTAGCATCATCCTCCACAGTCAATCATGATAGGAGGTAGGCCTATTTGTTGCAGATGGTATCCTACTCCATCTCTTCCGGTCTCTAGCATCATCCTCCACAGTCAATCATGATAGGAGGTAGGCCTATTTGTTGCAGATGGTAGCCTACTCCATCTCTTCCGGTCTCTAGCATCATCCTCCACAGTCAATCATGATAGGAGGTAGGCCTATTTGTTGCAGATGGTAGCCTACTCCATCTCTTCCGGTCTCTAGCATCATCCTCCACAGTCAATCATGATAGGAGGTAGGCCTATTTGTTGCAGATGGTAGCCTACTCCATCTCTTCCGGTCTCTAGCATCATCCTCCACAGTCAATCATGATAGGAGGTAGGCCTATTTGTTGCAGATGGTAGCCTACTCCATCTCTTCCGGTCTCTAGCATCATCCTCCACAGTCAATCATGATAGGAGGTAGGCCTATTTGTTGCAGATGGTAGCCTACTCCATCTCTTCCGGTCTCTAGCATCATCCTCCACAGTCAATCATGATAGGAGGTAGGTCTATTTGTTGCAGATGGTAGCCTACTCCATCTCTTCCGGTCTCTAGCATCATCCTCCACAGTCAATCATGATAGGAGGTAGGCCTATTTGTTGCAGATGGTAGCCTACTCCATCTCTTCAGGTCTCTAGCATCATCCTCCACAGTCAATCATGATAGGAGGTAGGCCTATTTGTTGCAGATGGTAGCCTACTCCATCTCTTCCGGTCTCTAGCATCATCCTCCACAGTCAATCATGATGGGAGGTAGGCCTATTTGTTGCAGATGGTAGCCTACTCCATCTCTTCCGGTCTCTAGCGTCATCCTCCACAGTCAAATATGATAGGAGGTAGGCCTATTTGTTGCAGATGGTAGCCTACTCCATCTCTTCCGGTCTCTAGCATCATCCTCCACAGTCAATCATGATAGGAGGTAGGCCTATTTGCTGCAGATGGTAGCCTACTCCATCTCTTCCGGTCTCTAGCATCATCCTCCACAGTCAATCATGATAGGAGGTAGGCCTGTTGCAGATGGTAGCCTACTCCATCGCTTCCGGTCTCTAGCATCATCCTCCACAGTCAATCATAATAGGAGGTTTTCCTATTTGCTGCAGATGGTAGCCTACTCCATCTCTTCCGGTCTCTAGCATCATCCTCCACAGTCAATCATGATAGGAGGTAGGCCTATTTGTTGCAGATGGTAGCCTACTCCATCTCTTCCGGTCTCTAGCATCATCCTCCACAGTCAATCATGATAGGAGGTAGGCCTATTTGTTGCAGATGGTAGCCTACTCCATCTCTTCCGATTCTCTAGCATCATCCTCCACAGTCAATCATGATAGGAGGTAGGCCTATTTGTTGCAGATGGTAGCCTACTCCATCTCTTCCGGTCTCTAGCATCATCCTCCACAGTCAATCATGATAGGAGGTAGGCCTATTTGTTGCAGATGGTAGCCTACTCCATCTCTTCCGGTCTCTAGCATCATCCTCCACAGTCAATCATGATAGGAGGTAGGCCTATTTGTTGCAGATGGTAGCCTACTCCATCTCTTCCGGTCTCTAGCATCATCCTCCACAGTCAATCATGATAGGAGGTAGGCCTATTTGTTGCAGATGGTAGCCTACTCCATCTCTTCCGGTCTCTAGCATCATCCTCCACAGTCAATCATGATAGGAGGTAGGCCTATTTGTTGCAGATGGTAGCCTACTCCATCTCTTCCGGTCTCTAGCATCATCCTCCACAGTCAATCATGATAGGAGGTAGGCCTATTTGTTGCAGATGGTAGCCTACTCCATCTCTTCCGGTCTCTAGCATCATCCTCCACAGTCAATCATGATAGGAGGTAGGCCTATTTGTTGCAGATGGTAGCCTACTCCATCTCTTCCGGTCTCTAGCATCATCCTCCACAGTCAATCATGATAGGAGGTAGGCCTATTTGCTGCAGGTGGTAGCCTACTCCATCTCTTCCGGGCTCTAGCATCATCCTCCACAGTCAATCATGATAGGAGGTAGGCCTATTTGTTGCAGGTGGTAGCCTACTCCATCTCTTCCGGTCTCTAGCATCATCCTCCCCAGTCAATCATGATAGGAGGTAGGCCTATTTGTTGCAGATGGTAGCCTACTCCATCTCTTCCGGTCTCTAGCATCATCCTCCACAGTCAATCATGATAGGAGGTAGGCCTATTTGTTGCAGATGGTAGCCTACTCTATCTCTTCCGGTCTCTAGCATCATCCTCCACAGTCAATCATGATAGGAGGTAGGCCTATTTGCTGCAGATGGTAGCCTACTCCATCTCTTCCGGTCTCTAGCATCATCCTCCACAGTCAATCATGATAGGAGGTAGGCCTATTTGTTGCAGATGGTAGCCTACTCCATCTCTTCCGGTCTCTAGCATCATCCTCCACAGTCAATCATGATAGGAGGTAGGCCAATTTGCTGCAGATGGTAGCCTACTCCATCTCTTCCGGTCTCTAGCATCATCCTCCACAGTCAATCATGATAGGAGGTAGGCCTATTTGTTGCAGATGGTAGCCTACTCCATCTCTTCCGGTCTCTAGCATCATCCTCCACAGTCAATCATGATAGGAGGTAGGCCTATTTGTTGCAGATGGTAGCCTACTCCATCTCTTCCGGTCTCTAGCATCATCCTCCACAGTCAATCATGATAGGAGGTAGGCCTATTTGTTGCAGATGGTAGCCTACTCCATCTCTTCCGGTCTCTAGCATCATCCTCCACAGTCAATCATGATAGGAGGTAGGCCTATTTGTTGCAGATGGTAGCCTACTCCATCTCTTCCGGTCTCTAGAATCATCCTCCACAGTCAATCATGATAGGAGGTAGGCCTACTTGTTGCAGATGGTAGCCTACTCCATCTCTTCCGGTCTCTAGCATCATCCTCCACAGTCAATCATGATAGGAGGTAGGCCTATTTGTTGCAGATGGTAGCCTACTCCATCTCTTCCGGTCTTTAGCATCATCCTCCACAGTCAATCATGATAGGAGGTAGGTCTATTTGTTGCAGATGGTAGCCTACTCCATCTCTTCCGGTCTCTAGCATCATCCTCCACAGTCAATCATGATAGGAGGTAGGCCTATTTGTTGCAGATGGTATCCTACTCCATCTCTTCCGGTCTCTAGCATCATCCTCCACAGTCAATCATGATAGGAGGTAGGCCTATTTGTTGCAGATGGTAGCCTACTCCATCTCTTCCGGTCTCTAGCATCATCCTCCACAGTCAATCATGATAGGAGGTAGGCCTATTTGTTGCAGATGGTAGCCTACTCCATCTCTTCCGGTCTCTAGCATCATCCTCCACAGTCAATCATGATAGGAGGAAGGCCTATTTGTTGCAGATGGTAGCCTACTCCATCTCTTCCGGTCTCTAGCATCATCCTCCACAGTCAATCATGATAGGAGGTAGGCCTATTTGTTGCAGATGGTAGCCTACTCCATCTCTTCCGGTCTCTAGCATCATCCTCCACAGTCAATCATGATAGGAGGTAGGCCTATTTGTTGCAGATGGTAGCCTACTCCATCTCTTCCGGTCTCTAGCATCATCCTCCACAGTCAATCATGATAGGAGGTAGGTCTATTTGTTGCAGATGGTAGCCTACTCCATCTCTTCCGGTCTCTAGCATCATCCTCCACAGTCAATCATGATAGGAGGTAGGCCTATTTGTTGCAGATGGTAGCCTACTCCATCTCTTCAGGTCTCTAGCATCATCCTCCACAGTCAATCATGATAGGAGGTAGGCCTATTTGTTGCAGATGGTAGCCTACTCCATCTCTTCCGGTCTCTAGCATCATCCTCCACAGTCAATCATGATGGGAGGTAGGCCTATTTGTTGCAGATGGTAGCCTACTCCATCTCTTCCGGTCTCTAGCGTCATCCTCCACAGTCAAATATGATAGGAGGTAGGCCTATTTGTTGCAGATGGTAGCCTACTCCATCTCTTCCGGTCTCTAGCATCATCCTCCACAGTCAATCATGATAGGAGGTAGGCCTATTTGCTGCAGATGGTAGCCTACTCCATCTCTTCCGGTCTCTAGCATCATCCTCCACAGTCAATCATGATAGGAGGTAGGCCTATTTGCTGCAGATGGTAGCCTACTCCATCTCTTCCGGTCTCTAGCATCATCCTCCACCGTCAATCATGAGAGGAGGTAGGCCTATTTGTTGCAGATGGTAGCCTACTCCATCTCTTCCGGTCTCTAGCATCATCCTCCACAGTCAATCATGATAGGAGGTAGGCCTATTTGTTGCAGATGGTAGCCTACTCCATCTCTTCCGGTCTCTAGCATCATCCTCCACAGTCAATCATGATAGGAGGTAGGCCTATTTGTTGCAGATGGTAGTTTACTCCATCTCTTCCGGTCTCTAGCATCATCCTCCACAGTCAATCATGATAGGAGGTAGGCCTATTTGTTGCAGATGGTAGCCTACTCCATCTCTTCCGGTCTCTAGCATCATCCTCCACAGTCAATCATGATAGGAGGTAGGCCTATTTATTGCAGATGGTAGCCTACTCCATCTCTTCCGGTCTCTAGCATCATCCTCCACAGTCAATCATGATAGGAGGTAGGCCTATTTGTTGCAGATGGTAGCCTACTCCATCTCTTCCGGTCTCTAGCATCATCCTCCACAGTCAATCATGATAGGAGGTAGGCCTATTTGTTGCAGATGGTAGGCTACTCCATCTCTTCCGGTCTCTAGCATCATCCTCCACAGTCAATCATGAGTGGAGGTAGGCCTATTTGTTGCAGATGGTAGCCTAGTCCATCTCTTCCGGTCTCTAGCATCATCCTCCACAGTCAATCATGATAGGAGGTAGGCCTATTTGTTGCAGATGGTAGCCTACTCCATCTCTTCCGGTCTCTAGCATCATCCTCCACAGTCAATCATGATAGGAGGTAGGCCTATTTGCTGCTGATGGTAGCCTACTCCATCTCTTCCGGTCTCTAGCATCATCCTTCACAGGCAATCAGGATAGGAGGTAGGCCTATTTGCTGCAGATGGTAGCCTACTCCATCTCTTCCGGTCTCTAGCATCATCCTCCACAGTCAATCATGATAGGAGGTAGGCCTATTTGTTGCAGATGGTAGCCTACTCCATCTCTTCCGGTCTCTAGCATCATCCTCCACAGTCAATCATGATAGGAGGTAGGCCTATTTGTTGCAGATGGTAGCCTACTCCTTCTCTTCCGGTCTCTAGCATCATCCTCCACAGTCAATCATGATAGGAGGTAGGCCTATTTGTTGCAGATGGTAGCCTACTCCATCTCTTCCGGTCTCTAGCATCATCCTCCACAGTCAATCATGATAGGAGGTAGGCCTATTTGTTGCAGATGGTAGCCTACTCCATCTCTTCCGGTCTCTAGCATCATCCTCCACAGTCAATCATGATAGGAGGTAGGCCTATTTGTTGCAGATGGTAGCCTACTCCATCTCTTCCGGTCTCTAGCATCATCCTCCACAGTCAATCATGATAGGAGGTAGGCCTATTTGTTGCAGATGGTAGCCTACTCCATCTCTTCCGGTCTCTAGCATCATCCTCCACAGTCAATCATGATAGGAGGTAGGCCTATTTGCTGCAGATGGTAGCCTACTCCATCTCTTCCGGTCTCTAGCATCATCCTCCACAGTCAATCATGATAGGAGGTAGGCCTATTTGCTGCAGATGGTAGCCTACTCCATCTCTTCCGGTCTCTAGCATCATCCTCCACAGTCAATCATGATAGGAGGTAGGCCTATTTGTTGCAAATGGTAGCCTACTCCATCTCTTCCGGTCTCTAGCTTCATCCTCCACAGTCAATCATGAGAGGAGGTAGGCCTATTTGCTGCAGATGGTAGCCTACTCCATCTCTTCCGGTCTCTAGCATCATCCTCCACAGTCAATCATGATAGGAGGTAGGCCTATTTGTTGCAGATGGTAGCCTACTCCATCTCTTCCGGTCTCTAGCATCATCCTCCACAGTCAATCATGATAGGAGGTAGGCCTATTTGTTGCAGATGGTAGCCTACTCCATCTCTTCCGGTCTCTAGCATCATCCTCCACAGTCAATCATGATAGGAGGTAGGCCTATTTGTTGCAGATGGTAGCCTACTCCATCTCTTCCGGTCTCTAGCATCATCCTCCACAGTCAATCATGATAGGAGGTAGGCCTATTTGCTGCAGATGGTAGTCTACTCCATCTCTTCCGGTCTCTAGCATCATCCTCCACAGTCAATCATGAGAGGAGGTAGGCCTATTTGCTGCAGATGGTAGCCTACTCCATCTCTTCCGGTCTCTAGCATCATCCTCCACAGTCAATCATGATAGGAGGTAGGCCTATTTGTTGCAGATGGTAGCCTAAACCGTCTCTTTCGGTCTCTAGCATCATCCTCCACAGTCAATCATGATAGGAGGTAGGCCTATTTGCTGCAGATGGTAGCCTACTTCATCTCTTCCGGTCTCTAGCATCATCCTCCACAGTCAATCATGATAGGAGGTAGGCCTATTTGTTGCAGATGGTAGCCTACTCCATCTCTTCCGGTCTCTAGCATCATCCTCCACAGTCAATCATGATAGGAGGTAGGCCTATTTGCTGCAGATGGTAGCCTACTCCATCTCTTCCGGTCTCTAGCATCATCCTCCACAGTCCACCATGAGAGGAGGTAGGCCTATTTGCTGCAGATGGTAGCCTACTCCATCTCTTCCGGTCTCTAGCATCATCCTCCACAGTCAATCATGATAGGAGGTAGGCCTATTTGTTGCAGATGGTAGCCTACTCCATCTCTTCCGGTCTCTAGCATCATCCTCCACAGTCAATCATGATAGGAGGTAGGCCTATTTGTTGCAGATGGTAGCCTACTCCATCTCTTCCGGTCTCTAGCATCATCCTCCACAGTCAATCATGATAGGAGGTAGGCCTATTTGCTGCAGATGGTAGCCTACTCCATCTCTTCCGGGCTCTAGCATCATCCTCCACAGTCAATCATGATAAGAGGTAGGCCTATTTGTTGCAGATGGTAGCCTACTCCATCTCTTCCGGTCTCTAGCATCATCCTCCACAGTCAATCATGATAGGAGGTAGGCCTATTTGTTGCAGATGGTAGCCTACTCCATCTCTTCCGGTCTCTAGCATCATCCTCCACAGTCAATCATGATAGGAGGTAGGCCTATTTGTTGCAGATGGTAGCCTACTCCATCTCTTCCGGTCTCTAGCATCATCCTCCACAGTCAATCATGATAGGAGGTAGGCCTATTTGTTGCAGATGGTAGCCTACTCCATCTCTTCCGGTCTCTAGCATCATCCTCCACAGTCAATCATGATAGGAGGTTATCCTATTTGCTGCAGATGGTAGCCTACTCCATCTCTTCCGGTCTCTAGCATCATCCTCCACAGTCAATCATGATAGGAGGTAGGCCTATTTGTTGCAGATGGTAGCCTACTCCATCTCTTCCGGTCTCTAGCATCATCCTCCACAGTCAATCATGATAGGAGGTAGGCCTATTTGTTGCAGATGGTAGCCTACTCCATCTCTTCCGGTCTCTAGCATCATCCTCCACAGTCAATCATGATAGGAGGTAGGTCTATTTGTTGCAGATGGTAGCCTACTCCATCTCTTCCGGGCTCTAGCATCATCCTCCACAGTCAATCATGATAGGAGGTAGGCTTATTTGTTGCAGATGGTAGCCTACTCCATCTCTTCCGGTCTCTAGCATCATCCTCCACAGTCAATCATGATAGGAGGTAGGCCTATTTGTTGCAGATGGTAGCCTACTCCATCTCTTCCGGTCTCTAGCATCATCCTCCACAGTCAATCATGATAGGAGGTAGGCCTATTTGTTGCAGATGGTATACTACTCCATCTCTTCCGGTCTCTAGCATCATCCTCCACAGTCAATCATGATAGGAGGTAGGCCTATTTGTTGCAGATGGTAGCCTACTCCATCACTTCCGGTCTCTAGCATCATCCTCCACAGTCAATCATGATAGGAGGTAGGCCTATTTGTTGCAGATGGTAGCCTACTCCATCTCTTCCGGTCTCTAGCATCATCCTCCACAGTCAATCATGATAGGAGGTAGGCCTATTTGTTGCAGATGGTAGCCTACTCCATCTCTTCCGGTCTCTAGCATCATCCTCCACAGTCAATCATGATAGGAGGTAGGCCTATTTGCTGCAGATGGTAGCCTACTCCATCTCTTCCGGTCTCTAGCATCATCCTCCACAGTTAATCATGATAGGAGGTAGGCCTATTTGCTGCAGATGGTAGCCTACTCCATCTCTTCCGGTCTCTAGCATCATCCTCCACCGTCAATCATGAGAGGAGGTAGGCCTATTTGTTGCAGATGGTAGCCTACTCCATCTCTTCCGGTCTCTAGCATCATCCTCCACAGTCAATCATGATAGGATTTAGGACTATTTGTTGCAGATGGTAGCCTACTCCATCTCTTCCGGTCTCTAGCATCATCCTCCACAGTCAATCATGATAGGAGGTAGGCCTATTTGTTGCAGATGGTAGCCTACTCCATCTCTTCCGGTCTCTAGCATCATCCTCCACAGTCAATCATGATAGGAGGTAGGCCTATTTGTTGCAGATGGTAGCCTACAGCATCTCTTCCGGTCTCTAGCATCATCCTCCACAGTCAATCATGATAGGAGGTAGGCCTATTTGTTGCAGATGGTAGCCTACTCCATCTCTTCCGGTCTCTAGCATCATCCTCCACAGTCAATCATGATAGGAGGTAGGCCTATTTGTTGCAGATGGTAGCCTACTCCATCTCTTCCGGTCTCTAGCATCATCCTCCACAGTCAATCATGATAGGAGGTAGGCCTATTTGTTGCAGATGGTAGGCTACTCCATCTCTTCCGGTCTCTAGCATCATCCTCCACAGTCAATCATGAGAGGAGGTAGGCCTATTTGTTGCAGATGGTAGCCTACTCCTTCTCTTCCGGTCTCTAGCATCATCCTCCACAGTCAATCATGATAGGAGGTAGGCCTATTTGTTGCAGATGGTAGCCTACTCCATCTCTTCCGGTCTCTAGCATCATCCTCCACAGTCAATCATGATAGGAGGTAGGCCTATTTGTTGCAGATGGTAGCCTACTCCATCTCTTCCGGTCTCTAGCATCATCCTCCACAGTCAATCATGATAGGAGGTAGGCCTATTTGTTGCAGATGGTAGCCTACTCCATCTCTTCCGGTCTCTAGCATCATCCTCCACAGTCAATCATGATAGGAGGTAGGCCTGTTGCAGATGGTAGCCTACTCCATCTCTTCCGGTCTCTAGCATCATCCTCCACAGTCAATCATGATAGGAGGTAGGCCTATTTGTTGCAGATGGTAGCCTACTCCATCTCTTCCGGTCTCTAGCATCATCCTCCACAGTCAATCATGATAGGAGGTAGGCCTATTTGTTGCAGATGGTAGCCTACTCCATCTCTTCCGGTCTCTAGCATCATCCTCCACAGTCAATCATGATAGGAGGTAGGCCTATTTGTTGCAGATGGTAGCCTACTCCATCTCTTCCGGTCTCTAGCATCATCCTCCACAGTCAATCATGATAGGAGGTAGGCCTATTTGTTGCAGATGGTAGCCTACTCCATCTCTTCCGGTCTCTAGCATCATCCTCCACAGTCAATCATGATAGGAGGTAGGTCTATTTGTTGCAGATGGTAGCCTACTCCATCTCTTCCGGTCTCTAGCATCATCCTCCACAGTCAATCATGATAGGAGGTAGGCCTATTTGTTGCAGATGATAGCCTACTCCATCTCTTCCGGTCTCTAGCATCATCCTCCACAGTCAATCATGATAGGAGGTAGACCTATTTGTTGCAGATGGTAGCCTACTCCATCTCTTCCGGTCTCTAGCATCATCCTCCACAGTCAATCATGATAGGAGGTAGGCCTATTTGCTGCAGATGGTAGCCTACTCCATCTCTTCCGGTCTCTAGCATCATCCTCCACAGTCAATCATGATAGGAGGTAGGCCTATTTGTTGCAGATGGTAGCCTACTCCATCTCTTCCGGTCTCTAGCATCATTCTCCACAGTCAATCATGATAGGAGGTAGGCCTATTTGTTGCAGATGGTAGCCTACTCCATCTCTTCCGGTCTCTAGCATCATCCTCCACAGTCAATCATGATAGGAGGTAGGCCTATTTGTTGCAGATGGTAGCCTACTCCATCTCTTCCGGTCTCTAGCATCATCCTCCACAGTCAATCATGATAGGAGGTAGGTCTATTTGTTGCAGATGGTAGCCTACTCCATCTCTTCCGGTCTCTAGCATCATCCTCCACAGTCAATCATGATAGGAGGAAGGTCTATTTGTTGCAGATGGTAGCCTACTCCATCTCTTCCGGTCTCTAGCATCATGCTCCACAGTCAATCATGATAGGAGGTAGGCCTATTTGTTGCAGATGGTAGCCTACTCCATCTCTTCCGGTCTCTAGCATCATCCTCCACAATCAATCATGATAGGAGGTAGGCCTATTTGTTGCAGATGGTAGCCTACTCCATCTCTTCCGATCTCTAGCGTCATCCTCCACAGTCAAATATGATAGGAGGTAGGCCTATTTGTTGCAGATGGTAGCCTACTCCATTTCTTCCGGTCTCTAGCGTCATCCTCCACAGTCAATCCTGATAGGAGGTAGGCCTATTTGCTGCAGATGGTAGCCTACTCCATCTCTTCCGGTCTCTAGCATCATCCTCCGCAGTCAATCATGATAGGAGGTAGGCCTATTTGTTGCAGATGGTAGCCTACTCGATCTCTTCCGGTCTCTAGCATCATCCTCCACAGTCAATCATGATAGGAGGTAGGCCTATTTGTTGCAGATGGTAGCCTACTCCATCTCTTCCGGTCTCTAGCATCATCCTCCACAGTCAATCATGATAGGAGGTAGGCCTATTTGTTGCAGATGGTAGCCTACTCCATCTCTTCCGGTCTCTAGCATCATCCTCCACAGTCAATCATGATAGGAGGTAGGCCTATTTGTTGCAGATGGTAGCCTACTCCATCTCTTCCGGTCTCTAGCATCATCCTCCACAGTCAATCATGATAGGAGGTAGGCCTATTTGTTGCAGATGGTAGCCTACTCCATCTCTTCCGGTCTCTAGCATCATCCTCCACAGTCAATCATGATAGGAGGTCGGTCTATTTGTTGCAGATGGTAGCCTACTCCATCTCTTCCGGTCTCTAGCATCATCCTCCACAGTCAATCATGATAGGAGGTAGGCCTATTTGTTGCAGACGGTAGCCTACTCCATCTCTTCCGGTCTCTAGCATCATCCTCCACAGTCAATCATGATAGGAGGTAGGCCTATTTGTTGCAGATGGTAGCCTACTCCATCTCTTCCGGTCTCTAGCATCATCCTCCACAGTCAATCATGATAGGAGGTAGGCCTATTTGTTGCAGATGGTAGCCTACTCCATCTCTTCCGGTCTCTAGCATCATCCTCCACAGTCAATCATGATAGGAGGTAGGCCTATTTGTTGCAGATGGTAGCCTACTCCATCTCTTCCGGTCTCTAGCATCATCCTCCACAGTCAATCATGATAGGAGGTAGGCCTATTTGTTGCAGATGGTAGCCTACTCCATCTCATCCGGTCTCTAGCATCATCCTCCACAGTCAATCATGATAGGAGGTAGGCCTATTTGTTGCAGATGGTAGCCTACTCCATCTCTTCCGGTCTCTAGCATCATCCTCCACAGTCAATCATGATAGGAGGTAGGCCTATTTGTTGCAGATGGTAGCCTACTCCATCTCTTCCGGTCTCTAGCATCGTCCTCCATAGTCAATCATTATAGGAGGTAGGCCTATTTGTTGCAGATGGTAGGCTACTCCATCTCTTCCGGTCTCTAGCATCATCCTCCACAGTCAATCATGAGAGGAGGTAGGCCTATTTGTTGCAGATGGTAGCCTACTCCATCTCTTCCGGTCTCTAGCATCATCCTCCACAGTCAATCATGATAGGAGGTAGGCCTATTTGTTGCAGATGGTAGCCTACTCCATCTCTTCCGGTCTCTAGCATCATCCTCCACAGTCAATCATGATAGGAGGTAGGCCTATTTGTTGCAGATGGTAGACTACTCCATCTCTTCCGGTCTCTAGCATCATCCTCCACAGTCAATCATGATAGGAGGTAGGCCTATTTGTTGCAGATGGTAGCCTACTCCATCTCTTCCGGTCTCTAGCATCATCCTCCACAGTCAATCATGATAGGAGGTAGGCCTGTTGCAGATGGTAGCCTACTCCATCTCTTCCGGTCTCTAGCATCATCCTCCACAGTCAATCATAATAGGAGGTTTTCCTATTTGCTGCCGATGGTAGCCTACTCCATCTCTTCCGGTCTCTAGCATCATCCTCCACAGTCAATCATGATAGGAGGTAGGCCTATTTGTTGCAGATGGTAGCCTACTCCATCTCTTCCGGTCTCTAGCATCATCCTCCACAGTCAATCATGATAGGAGGTAGGCCTATTTGTTGCAGATGGTAGCCTACTCCATCTCTTCCGGTCTCTAGCATCATCCTCCACAGTCATTCATGATAGGAGGTAGGCCTATTTGTTGCAGATGGTAGCCTACTCCATCTCTTCCGGTCTCTAGCATCATCCTCCACAGTCAATCATGGTAGGAGGTAGGCCTATTTGTTGCAGATGGTAGCCTACTCCATCTCTTCCGGTCTCTAGCATCATCCTCCACAGTCAATCATGATAGGAGGTAGGCCTATTTGCTGCAGATGGTAGCCTACTCCATCTCTTCCGGTCTCTAGCATCATCCTCCACAGTCAATCATGATAGGAGGTAGGCCTATTTGTTGCAGATGGTACCCTACTCCATCTCTTCCGGTCTCTAGCATCAACCTCCACAGTCAATCATGATAGGAGGTAGGCCTATTTGTTGCAGATGGTAGCCTACTCCATCTCTTCCGGTCTCTAGCATCATCCTCCACAGTCAATCATGATAGGAGGTAGGCCTATTTGTTGCAGATGGTAGCCTACTCCATCTCTTCCGGTCTCTAGCATCATCCTCCACAGTCAATCATGATAGGAGGTAGGCCTATTTGTTGCAGATGGTAGCCTACTCCATCTCTTCCGGTCTCTAGCATCATCCTCCACAGTCAATCATGATAGGAGGTAGGCCTATTTGTTGCAGATGGTAGCCTACTCCATCTCTTCCGGTCTCTAGCATCATCCTCCACAGTCAATCATGATAGGAGGTAGGCCTATTTGTTGCAGATGGTAGCCTACTCCATCTCTTCCGGTCTCTAGCATCATCCTCCACAGTCAATCATGATAGGAGGTAGGTCTATTTGTTGCAGATGGTAGCCTACTCCATCTCTTCCGGTCTCTAGCATCATCCTCCACAGTCAATCATGATAGGAGGTAGGCCTATTTGTTGCAGATGGTAGCCTACTCCATCTCTTCCGGTCTCTAGCATCATCCTCCACAGTCAATCATGATAGGAGGTAGGCCTATTTGTTGCAGATGGTAGGCTACTCCATCTCTTCCGGTCTCTAGCATCATCCTCCACAGTCAATCATGAGTGGAGGTAGGCCTATTTGTTGAAGATGGTAGCCTAGTCCATCTCTTCCGGTCTCTAGCATCATCCTCCACCGTCAATCATGATAGGAGGTAGGCCTATTTGTTGCAGATGGTAGCCTACTCCATCTCTTCCAGTCTCTAGCCTCATCCTCCACAGTCAATCATGATAGGAGGTAGGCCTATTTGTTGCAGATGGTAGCCTACTCCATCTCTTCCGGTCTCTAGCATCATCCTCCACAGTCAATCATGATAGGAGGTAGGCCTATTTGTTGCAGATGGTAGCCTACTCCATCTCTTCCGGTCTCTAGCATCATCCTCCACAATCATGATAGGAGGTAGGCCTATTTGTTGCAGATGGTAGCCTACTCCATCTCTTCCGGTCTCTAGCATCATCCTCCACAGTCAATCATGATAGGAGGTAGGCCTATTTGTTGCAGATGGTAGCCTACTCCATCTCTTCCGGTCTCTAGCATCATCCTCCACAGTCAATCATGATAGGAGGTAGGCCTATTTGTTGCAGATGGTAGCCTACTCCATCTCTTCCGGTCTCTAGCATCATCCTCCACAGTCAATCATGATAGGAGGTAGGCCTATTTGCTGCAGATGGTAGCCTACTCCATCTCTTCCGGTCTCTAGCATCATCCTCCACAGTCAATCATGATAGGAGGTAGGCCTATTTGTTGCAGATGGTAGCCTACTCCATCTCTTCCGGTCTCTAGCATCATCCTCCACAGTCAATCATGATAGGAGGTAGGCCTATTTGTTGCAGATGGTAGCCTACTCCATCTCTTCCGGTCTCTAGCATCATCCTCCACAGTCAATCATGATAGGAGGTAGGCCTATTTGTTGCAGATGGTAGCCTACTCCATCTCTTCCGGTCTCTAGCATCATCCTCCACAGTCAATCATGATAGGAGGTAGGCCTATTTGTTGCAGATGGTAGCCTACTCCATCTCTTCCGGTCTCTAGCATCATCCTCCACAGTCAATCATGATAGGAGGTAGGTCTATTTGTTGCAGATGGTAGCCTACTCCATCTCTTCCGGTCTCTAGCCTCATCCTCCACAGTCAATCATGATAGGAGGTAGGCCTATTTGTTGCAGATGGTAGCCTACTCCATCTCTTCCGGTCTCTAGCATCATCCTCCACAGTCAATCATGATAGGAGGTAGGTCTATTTGTTGCAGATGGTAGCCTACTCCATCTCTTCCGGTCTCTAGCATCATCCTCCACAGTCAATCATGATAGGAGGTAGGCCTATTTGTTGCAGATGGTAGCCTACTCCATCTCTTCCGGTCTCTAGCATCATCCTCCACAGTCAATCATGATAGGAGGTAGGCCTATTTGTTGCAGAATGTAGCCTACTCCATCTCTTCCGGTCTCTAGCATCATCCTCCACAGTCAATCATGATAGGAGGTAGGCCTATTTGTTGCAGATGGTAGCCTACTCCATCTCTTCCGGTCTCTAGCATCATCCTCCACAGTCAATCATGATAGGAGGTAGGCCTATTTGTTGCAGATGGTAGCCTACTCCATCTCTTCCGGTCTCTAGCATCATCCTCCACAGTCAATCATGATAGGAGGTAGGCCTATTTGTTGCAGATGGTAGCCTACTCCATCTCTTCCGGTCTCTAGCATCATCCTCCACAGTCAATCATGATAGGAGGTAGGCCTATTTGTTGCAGATGGTAGCCTACTCCATCTCTTCCGGTCTCTAGCATCATCCTACACAGTCAATCATGATAGGAGGTAGGCCTATTTGTTGCAGATGGTAGCCTACTCCATCTCTTCCGGTCTCTAGCGTCATCCTCCACAGTCAAATATGATAGGAGTTAGGCCTATTTGTTGCAGATGTTAGCCTACTCCATCTCTTCCGGTCTCTAGCATCATCCTCCACAGTCAATCATGATAGGAGGTAGGCCTATTTGCTGCAGATGGTAGCCTACTCCATCTCGTCCGGTCTCTAGCATCATCCTCCACAGTCAATCATGATAGGAGGTAGGCCTATTTGTTGCAGATGGTAGCCTACTCCATCTCTTCCGGTCTCTAGCATCATCCTCCACAGTCAATCATGATAGGAGGTAGGCCTATTTGTTGCAGATGGTAGCCTACTCCATCTCTTCCGGTCTCTAGCATCATCCTCCACAGTCAATCATGATAGGAGGTAGGCCTATTTGTTGCAGATGGTAGCCTACTCCATCTCTTCCGGTCTCTAGCATCATCCTCCACAGTCAATCATGATAGGAGGTAGGCCTATTTGTTGCAGATGGTAGCCTACTCCATCTCTTCCGGTCTCTAGCATCATCCTCCACAGTCAATCATGATAGGAGGTAGGCCTATTTGTTGCAGATGGTAGCCTACTCCATCTCTTCCGGTCTCTAGCATCATCCTCCACAGTCAATCATGATAGGAGGTAGGCCTATTTGCTGCAGATGGTAGCCTACTCCATCTCTTCCGGGCTCTAGCATCATCCTCCACAGTCAATCATGATAGGAGGTAGGCCTATTTGTTGCAGATGTTAGCCTACTCCATCTCTTCCGGTCTCTAGCATCATCCTCCACAGTCAATCATGATAGGAGGTAGGCCTATTAGTTGCAGATGGTAGCCTACTCCATCTCTTCCGGTCTCTAGCATCATCCTCCACAGTCAATCATGATAGGAGGTAGGCCTATTTGTTGCAGATGGTAGCCTACTCCATCTCTTCCGGTCTCTAGCATCATCCTCCACAGTCAATCATGATAGGAAGTAGGCCTATATACTGCAGATGGTAGCCTACTCCATCTCTTCCGGTCTCTAGCATCATCCTCCACAGTCAATCATGATAGGAGGTAGGCCTATTTGTTGCAGATGGTAGCCTACTCCATCTCTTCCGGTCTCTAGCATCATCCTCCACAGTCAATCATGATAGGAGGTAGGCCTATTTGCTGCAGATGGTAGCCTACTCCATCTCTTCCGGTCTCTAGCATCATCCTCCACAGTCAATCATGATATAAGGGAGGCCTATTTGTTGCAGATGGTAGCCTACTCCATCTCTTCCGGTCTCTAGCATCATCCTCCACAGTCAATCATGATAGGAGGTAGGCCTATTTGTTGCAGATGGTAGCCTACTCCATCTCTTCCGGTCTCTAGCATCATCCTCCACAGTCAATCATGATAGGAGGTAGGCCTATTTGTTGCAGATGGTAGCCTGCTCCATCTCTTCCGGTCTCTAGCATCATCCTCCACAGTCAATCATGATAGGAGGTAGGCCTATTTGTTGCAGATGGTAGCCTACTCCATCTCTTCCGGTCTCTAGCATCATCCTCCACAGTCAATCATGATAGGAGGTAGGCCTATTTGTTGCAGATGGTAGCCTACTCCATCTCTTCCGGTCTCTAGCATCATCCTCCACAGTCAATCATGATAGGAGGTAGGCCTATTTGTTGCAGATGGTAGCCTACTCCATCTCTTCCGGTCTCTAGCATCATCCTCCACAGTCAATCATGATAGGAGGTAGGTCTATTTGTTGCAGATGGTAGCCTACTCCATCTATTCCGGTCTCTAGCATCATCCTCCACAGTCAATCATGATAGGAGGTAGGCCTATTTGTTGCAGATGGTAGCCTACTCCATCTCTTCCGGTCTCTAGCATCATCCTCCAAAGTCAATCATGATAGGAGGTAGGCCTATTTGTTGCAGATGGTAGCCTACTCCATCTCTTCCGGTCTCTAGCATCATCCTCCACAGTCAATCATGATAGGAGGTTATCCTATTTGTTGCAGATGGTAGCCTACTCCATCTCTTCCGGTCTCTACCGTCATCCTCCACAGTCAAATATGATAGGAGGTAGGCCTATTTGTTGCAGATGGTAGCCTACTCCATCTCTTCCGGTCTCTAGCATCATCCTCCACAGTCAATCATGATAGGAGGTAGGCCTATTTGCTGCAGATGGTAGCCTACTCCATCTCTTCCGGTCTCTAGCATCATCCTCCACAGTTAATCATGATAGGAGGTAGGCCAATTTGTTGCAGATGGTAGCCTACTCCATCTCTTCCGGTCTCTAGCATCATCCTCCACAGTCAATCATGATAGGAGGTAGGCCTATTTGTTGCAGATGGTAGCCTACTCCATCTCTTCCGGTCTCTAGCATCATCCTCCACAGTCAATCATGATAGGAGGTAGGTCTATTTGTTGCAGATGGTAGCCTACTCCATCTCTTCCGGTCTCTAGCATCATCCTCCACAGTCAATCATGATAGGAGGTAGGCCTATTTGTTGCAGATGGTAGCCTACTCCATCTCTTCCGGTCTCTAGCATCATCCTCCACAGTCAATCATGATAGGAGGTAGGCCTATTTGTTGCAGATGGTAGGCTACTCCATCTCTTCCGGTCTCTAGCATCATCCTCCACAGTCAATCATGAGTGGAGGTAGGCCTATTTGTTGCAGATGGTAGCCTAGTCCATCTCTTCCGGTCTCTAGCATCATCCTCCACAGTCAATCATGATAGGAGGTAGGCCAATTTGTTGCAGATGGTAACCTACTCCATCTCTTCCGGTCTCTAGCATCATCCTCCACAGTCAATCATGATAGGAGGTAGGCCTATTTGTTGCAGATGGTAGCCTACTCCATCTCTTCCGGTCTCTAGCACCATCCTCCACAGTCAATCATGATAGGAGGTAGGCCTATTTGTTGCAGATGGTAGCCTACTCCATCTCTTCCGGTCTCTAGCATCATCCTCCACAGTCAATCATGATAGGAGGTAGGCCTATTTGTTGCAGAATGTAGCCTACTCCATCTCTTCCGGTCTCTAGCATCATCCTCCACAGTCAATCATGATAGGAGGTAGGCCTATTTGTTGCAGATGGTAGCCTACTCCATCTCTTCCGGTCTCTAGCATCATCCTCCACAGTCAATCATGATAGGAGGTAGGCCTATTTGTTGCAGATGGTAGCCTACTCCATCTCTTCCGGTCTCTAGCATCATCCTCCACAGTCAATCATGATAGGAGGTAGGCCTATTTGTTGCAGATGGTAGCCTACTCCATCTCTTCCGGTCTCTAGCATCATCCTCCACAGTCAATCATGATATGAGGTAGGCCTATTTGTTGCAGATGGTAGCCTACTCCATCTCTTCCGGTCTCTAGCATCATCCTACACAGTCAATCATGATAGGAGGTAGGCCTATTTGTTGCAGATGGTAGCCTACTCCATCTCTTCCGGTCTCTAGCGTCATCCTCCACAGTCAAATATGATAGGAGTTAGGCCTATTTGTTGCAGATGTTAGCCTACTCCATCTCTTCCGGTCTCTAGCATCATCCTCCACAGTCAATCATGATAGGAGGTAGGCCTATTTGCTGCAGATGGTAGCCTACTCCATCTCTTCCGGTCTCTAGTATCATCCTCCACAGTCAATCATGATAGGAGGTAGGCCTATTTGTTGCAGATGGTAGCCTACTCCATCTCTTCCGGTCTCTAGCATCATCCTCCACAGTCAATCATGATAGGAGGTAGGCCTATTTGTTGCAGATGGTAGCCTACTCCATCTCTTCCGGTCTCTAGCATCATCCTCCACAGTCAATCATGATAGGAGGTAGGCCTATTTGTTGCAGATGGTAGCCTACTCCATCTCTTCCGGTCTCTAGCATCATCCTCCACAGTCAATCATGATAGGAGGTAGGCCTATTTGTTGCAGATGGTAGCCTACTCCATCTCTTCCGGTCTCTAGCATCATCCTCCACAGTCAATCATGATAGGAGGTAGGCCTATTTGTTGCAGATGGTAGCCTACTCCATCTCTTCCGGTCTCTAGCATCATCCTCCACAGTCAATCATGATAGCAGGTAGGCCTATTTGCTGCAGATGGTAGCCTACTCCATCTCTTCCGGGCTCTAGCATCATCCTCCACAGTCAATCATGATAGGAGGTAGGCCTATTTGTTGCAGATGTTAGCCTACTCCATCTCTTCCGGTCTCTAGCATCATCCTCCACAGTCAATCATGATAGGAGGTAGGCCTATTTGTTGCAGATGGTAGCCTACTCCATCTCTTCCGGTCTCTAGCATCATCCTCCACAGTCAATCATGATAGGAGGTAGGCCTATTTGTTGCAGATGGTAGCCTACTCCATCTCTTCCGGTCTCTAGCATCATCCTCCACAGTCAATCATGATAGGAAGTAGGCCTATATACTGCAGATGGTAGCCTACTCCATCTCTTCTGGTCTCTAGCATCATCCTCCACAGTCAATCATGATAGGAGGTAGGCCTATTTGTTGCAGATGGTAGCCTACTCCATCTCTTCCGGTCTCTAGCATCATCCTCCACAGTCAATCATGATAGGAGGTAGGCCTATTTGCTGCAGATGGTAGCCTACTCCATCTCTTCCGGTCTCTAGCATCATCCTCCACAGTCAATCATGATATAAGGTAGGCCTATTTGTTGCAGATGGTAGCCTACTCCATCTCTTCCGGTCTCTAGCATCATCCTCCACAGTCAATCATGATAGGAGGTAGGCCTGTTTGTTGCAGATGGTAGCCTACTCCATCTCATCCGGTCTCTAGCATCATCCTCCACAGTCAATCATGATAGGAGGTAGGCCTATTTGTTGCAGATGGTAGCCTACTCCATCTCTTCCGGTCTCTAGCATCATCCTCCACAGTCAATCATGATCGGAGGTAGGCCTATTTGTTGCAGATGGTAGCCTACTCCATCTCTTCCGGTCTCTAGCATCATCCTCCACAGTCAATCATGATAGGAGGTAGGCCTATTTGTTGCAGATGGTAGCCTACTCCATCTCTTCCGGTCTCTAGCATCATCCTCCACAGTCAATCATGATAGGAGGTAGGCCTATTTGTTGCAGATGGTAGCCTACTCCATCTCTTCCGGTCTCTAGCATCATCCTCCACAGTCAATCATGATAGGAGATAGGTCTATTTGTTGCAGATGGTAGCCTACTCCATCTCTTCCGGTCTCTAGCATCATCCTCCACAGTCAATCATGATAGGAGGTAGGCCTATTTGTTGCAGATGGTAGCCTACTCCATCTCTTCCGGTCTCTAGCATCATCCTCCAAAGTCAATCATGATAGGAGGTAGGCCTATTTGTTGCAGATGGTAGCCTACTCCATCTCTTCCGGTCTCTAGCATCATCCTCCACAGTCAATCATGATAGGAGGTAGGCCTATTTGTTGCAGATGGTAGCCTACTCCATCTCTTCCGGTCTCTACCGTCATCCTCCACAGTCAAATATGATAGGAGGTAGGCCTATTTGTTGCAGATGGTAGCCTACTCCATCTCTTCCGGTCTCTAGCATCATCCTCCACAGTCAATCATGATAGGAGGTAGGCCTATTTGCTGCAGATGGTAGCCTACTCCATCTCTTCCGGTCTCTAGCATCATCCTCCACAGATAATTATGATAGGAGGTAGGCCTATTTGTTGCAGATGGTAGCCTACTCCATCTCTTCCGGTCTCTAGCATCATCCTCCACAGTCAATCATGATAGGAGGTAGGCCTATTTGTTGCAGATGGTAGCCTACTCCATCTCTTCCGGTCTCTAGCATCATCCTCCACAGTCAATCATGATAGGAGGTAGGCCTATTTGTTACAGATGGTAGCCTACTCCATCTCTTCCGGTCTCTAGCATCATCCTCCACAGTCAATCATGATAGGAGGTAGGCCTATTTGTTGCAGATGGTAGCCTACTCCATCTCTTCCGGTCTCTAGCATCATCCTCCACAGTCAATCATGATAGGAGGTAGGCCTATTTGTTGCAGATGGTAGCCTACTCCATCTCTTCCGGTCTCTAGCATCGTCCTCCATAGTCAATCATTATAGGAGGTAGGCCTATTTGTTGCAGATGGTAGGCTACTCCATCTCTTCCGGTCTCTAGCATCATCCTCCACAGTCAATCATGAGAGGAGGTAGGCCTATTTGTTGCAGATGGTAGCCTACTCCATCTCTTCCGGTCTCTAGCATCATCCTCCACAGTCAATCATGATAGGAGGTAGGCCTATTTGTTGCAGATGGTAGCCTACTCCATCTCTTCCGGTCTCTAGCATCATCCTCCACAGTCAATCATGATAGGAGGTAGGCCTATTTGTTGCAGATGGTAGACTACTCCATCTCTTCCGGTCTCTAGCATCATCCTCCACAGTCAATCATGATAGGAGGTAGGCCTATTTGTTGCAGATGGTAGCCTACTCCATCTCTTCCGGTCTCTAGCATCATCCTCCACAGTCAATCATGATAGGAGGTAGGCCTGTTGCAGATGGTAGCCTACTCCATCTCTTCCGGTCTCTAGCATCATCCTCCACAATCAATCATAATAGGAGGTTTTCCTATTTGCTGCCGATGGTAGCCTACTCCATCTCTTCCGATCTCTAGCATCATCCTCCACAGTCAATCATGATAGGAGGTAGGCCTATTTGTTGCAGATGGTAGCCTACTCCATCTCTTCCGGTCTCTAGCATCATCCTCCACAGTCAATCATGATAGGAGGTAGGCCTATTTGTTGCAGATGGTAGCCTACTCCATCTCTTCCGGTCTCTAGCATCATCCTCCACAGTCATTCATGATAGGAGGTAGGCCTATTTGTTGCAGATGGTAGGCTACTCCATCTCTTCCGGTCTCTAGCATCATCCTCCACAGTCAATCATGGTAGGAGGTAGGCCTATTTGTTGCAGATGGTAGCCTACTCCATCTCTTCCGGTCTCTAGCATCATCCTCCACAGTCAATCATGATAGGAGGTAGGCCTATTTGCTGCAGATGGTAGCCTACTCCATCTCTTCCGGTCTCTAGCATCATCCTCCACAGTCAATCATGATAGGAGGTAGGCCTATTTGTTGCAGATGGTAGCCTACTCCATCTCTTCCGGTCTCTAGCATCATCCTCCACAGTCAATCATGATAGGAGGTAGGCCTATTTGTTGCAGATGGTAGCCTACTCCATCTCTTCCGGTCTCTAGCATCATCCTCCACAGTCAATCATGATAGGAGGTAGGCCTATTTGTTGCAGATGGTAGCCTACTCCATCTCTTCCGGTCTCTAGCATCATCCTCCACAGTCAATCATGATAGGAGGTAGGCCTATTTGTTGCAGATGGTAGCCTACTCCATCTCTTCCGGTCTCTAGCATCATCCTCCTCAGTCAATCATGATAGGAGGTAGGTCTATTTGTTGCAGATGGTAGCCTACTCCATCTCTTCCGGTCTCTAGCATCATCCTCCACAGTCAATCATGATAGGAGGTAGGCCTATTTGTTGCAGATGGTAGCCTACTCCATCTCTTCCGGTCTCTAGCATCATCCTCCACAGTCAATCATGATAGGAGGTAGGCCTATTTGTTGCAGATGGTAGGCTACTCCATCTCTTCCGGTCTCTAGCATCATCCTCCACAGTCAATCATGATAGGAGGTAGGCCTATTTGTTGCAGATGGTAGGCTACTCCATCTCTTCCGGTCTCTAGCATCATCCTCCACCGTCAATCATGATAGGAGGTAGGCCTATTTGTTGCAGATGGTAGCCTACTCCATCTCTTCCGGTCTCTAGCCTCATCCTCCACAGTCAATCATGATAGGAGGTAGGCCTATTTGTTGCAGATGGTAGCCTACTCCATCTCTTCCGGTCTCTAGCATCATCCTCCACAGTCAATCATGATAGGAGGTAGGCCTATTTGTTGCAGATGGTAGCCTACTCCATCTCTTCCGGTCTCTAGCATCATCCTCCACAATCATGATAGGAGGTAGGCCTATTTGTTGGAGATGGTAGCCTACTCCATCTCTTCCGGTCTCTAGCATCATCCTCCACAGTCAATCATGATAGGAGGTAGGCCTATTTGTTGCAGATGGTAGCCTACTCCATCTCTTCCGGTCTCTAGCATCATCCTCCACAGTCAATCATGATAGGAGGTAGGCCTATTTGTTGCAGATGGTA
The DNA here is from genome assembly GCA_946902985.2 of Meconema thalassinum. NCBI lineage: Eukaryota > Metazoa > Arthropoda > Insecta > Orthoptera > Tettigoniidae > Meconema > Meconema thalassinum. Next base: position 416,397,697 of record OX336394.1, read on the forward strand.
GCCTACTCCATCTCTTCCGGTCTCTAGCATCATCCTCCACAGTCAATCATGATAGGAGGTAGGCCTATTTGCTGCAGATGGTAGCCTACTCCATCTCTTCCGGTCTCTAGCATCATCCTCCACAGTCAATCATGATAGGAGGTAGGCCTATTTGTTGCAGATGGTAGCCTACTCCATCTCTTCCGGTCTCTAGCATCATCCTCCACAGTCAATCATGATAGGAGGTAGGCCTATTTGTTGCAGATGGTAGCCTACTCCATCTCTTCCGGTCTCTAGCATCATCCTCCACAGTCAATCATGATAGGAGGTAGGCCTATTTGTTGCAGATGGTAGCCTACTCCATCTCTTCCGGTCTCTAGCATCATCCTCCACAGTCAATCATGATAGGAGGTAGGCCTATTTGTTGCAGATGGTAGCCTACTCCATCTCTTCCGGTCTCTAGCATCATCCTCCACAGTCAAACATGATAGGAGGTAGGTCTATTTGTTGCAGATGGTAGCCTACTCCATCTCTTCCGGTCTCTAGCCTCATCCTCCACAGTCAATCATGATAGGATGTAGGCCTATTTGTTGCAGATGGTAGCCTACTCCATCTCTTCCGGTCTCTAGCATCATCCTCCACAGTCAATCATGATAGGAGGTAGGTCTATTTGTTGTAGATGGTAGCCTACTCCATCTCTTCCGGTCTCTAGCATCATCCTCCACAGTCAATCATGATAGGAGGTAGGCCTATTTGTTGCAGATGGTAGCCTACTCCATCTCTTCCGGTCTCTAGCATCATCCTCCACAGTCAATCATGATAGGAGGTAGGCCTATTTGTTGCAGAATGTAGCCTACTCCATCTCTTCCGGTCTCTAGCATCATCCTCCACAGTCAATCATCATAGGAGGTAGGCCTATTTGTTGCAGATTGTAGCCTACTCCATCTCTTCCGGTCTCTAGCATCATCCTCCACAGTCAATCATGATAGGAGGTAGGCCTATTTGTTGCAGATGGTAGCCTACTCCATCTCTTCCGGTCTCTAGCATCATCCTCCACAGTCAATCATGATAGGAGGTAGGCCTATTTGTTGCAGATGGTAGCCTACTCCATCTCTTCCGGTCTCTAGCATCATCCTCCACAGTCAATCATGATAGGAGGTAGGCCTATTTGTTGCAGATGGTAGCCTACTCCATCTCTTCCGGTCTCTAGCATCATCCTACACAGTCAATCATGATAGGAGGTAGGCCTATTTGTTGCAGATGGTAGCCTACTCCATCTCTTCCGGTCTCTCGCGTCATCCTCCACAGTCAAATATGATAGGAGTTAGGCCTATTTGTTGCAGATGTTAGCCTACTCCATCTCTTCCGGTCTCTAGCATCATCCTCCACAGTCAATCATGATAGGAGGTAGGCCTATTTGCTGCAGATGGTAGCCTACTCCATCTCTTCCGGTCTCTAGCATCATCCTCCACAGTCAATCATGATAGGAGGTAGGCCTATTTGTTGCAGATGGTAGCCTACTCCATCTCTTCCGGTCTCTAGCATCATCCTCCACAGTCAATCATGATAGGAGGTAGGCCTATTTGTTGCAGATGGTAGCCTACTCCATCTCTTCCGGTCTCTAGCATCATCCTCCACAGTCAATCATGATAGGAGGTAGGCCTATTTGTTGCAGATGGTAGCCTACTCCATCTCTTCCGGTCTCTAGCATCATCCTCCACAGTCAATCATGATAGGAGGTAGGCCTATTTGTTGCAGATGGTAGCCTACTCCATCTTTTCCGGTCTCTAGCATCATCCTCCACAGTCAATCATGATAGGAGGTAGGCCTATTTGTTGCAGATGGCAGCCTACTCCATCTCTTCCGGTCTCTAGCATCATCCTCCACAGTCAATCATGATAGGAGGTAGGCCTATTTGCTGCAGATGGTAGCCTACTCCATCTCTTCCGGGCTCTAGCATCATCCTCCACAGTCAATCATGATAGGAGGTAGGCCTATTTGTTGCAGATGTTAGCCTACTCCATCTCTTCCGGTCTCTAGCATCATCCTCCACAGTCAATCATGATAGGAGGTAGGCCTATTTGTTGCAGATGGTAGCCTACTCCATCTCTTCCGGTCTCTAGCATCATCCTCCACAGTCAATCATGATAGGAGGTAGGCCTATTTGTTGCAGATGGTAGCCTACTCCATCTCTTCCGGTCTCTAGCATCATCCTCCACAGTCAATCATGATAGGAAGTAGGCCTATATACTGCAGATGGTAGCCTACTCCATCTCTTCCGGTCTCTAGCATCATCCTCCACAGTCAATCATGATAGGAGGTAGGCCTATTTGTTGCAGATGGTAGCCTACTCCATCTCTTCCGGTCTCTAGCATCATCCTCCACAGTCAATCATGATAGGAGGTAGGCCTATTTGCTGCAGATGGTAGCCTACTCCATCTCTTCCGGTCTCTAGCATCATCCTCCACAGTCAATCATGATATAAGGTAGGCCTATTTGTTGCAGATGGTAGCCTACTCCATCTCTTCCGGTCTCTAGCATCATCCTCCCGGGGCTACATGACCGCGTTGTCGCAGCCCCTAAACTTAAGAACCAACCAACCAACCATCATCCTACACAGTCAATCATGATAGGAGGTAGGCCTATTTGTTGCAGATGGTAGCCTACTCCATCTCTTCCGGTCTCTAGCATCATCCTCCACAGTCAATCATGATAGGAGGTAGGCCTATTTGTTGCAGATGGTAGCCTACTCCATCTCTTCCGGTCTCTAGCATCATCCTCCACAGTCAATCATGATAGGAGGTAGGCCTATTTGTTGCAGATGGTAGCCTACTCCATCTCTTCCGGTCTCTAGCATCATCCTCCACAGTCAATCATGATAGGAGGTAGGCCTATTTGTTGCAGATGGTAGCCTACTCCATCTCTTCCGGTCTCTAGCATCATCCTCCACAGTCAATCATGATAGGAGGTAGGCCTATTTGTTGCAGATGGTAGCCTACTCCATCTCTTCCGGTCTCTAGCATCATCCTCCACAGTCAATCATGATAGGAGGTAGGTCTATTTGTTGCAGATGGTAGCCTACTCCATCTCTTCCGGTCTCTAGCATCATCCTCCACAGTCAATCATGATAGGAGGTAGGCCTATTTGTTGCAGATGGTAGCCTACTCCATCTCTTCCGGTCTCTAGCATCATCCTCCAAAGTCAATCATGATAGGAGGTAGGCCTATTTGTTGCAGATGGTAGCCTACTCCATCTCTTCCGGTCTCTAGCATCATCCTCCACAGTCAATCATGATAGGAGGTAGGCCTATTTGTTGCAGATGGTAGCCTACTCCATCTCTTCCGGTCTCTACCGTCATCCTCCACAGTCAAATATGATAGGAGGTAGGCCTATTTGTTGCAGATGGTAGCCTACTCCATCTCTTCCGGTCTCTAGCATCATCCTCCACAGTCAATCATGATAGGAGGTAGGCCTATTTGCTGCAGATGGTAGCCTACTCCATCTCTTCCGGTCTCTAGCATCATCCTCCACAGTTAATCATGATAGGAGGTAGGCCAATTTGTTGCAGATGGTAGCCTACTCCATCTCTTCCGGTCTCTAGCATCATCCTCCACAGTCAATCATGATAGGAGGTAGGCCTATTTGTTGCAGATGGTAGCCTACTCCATCTCTTCCGGTCTCTAGCATCATCCTCCACAGTCAATCATGATAGGAGGTAGGTCTATTTGTTGCAGATGGTAGCCTACTCCATCTCTTCCGGTCTCTAGCATCATCCTCCACAGTCAATCATGATAGGAGGTAGGCCTATTTGTTGCAGATGGTAGCCTACTCCATCTCTTCCGGTCTCTAGCATCATCCTCCACAGTCAATCATGATAGGAGGTAGGCCTATTTGTTGCAGATGGTAGGCTACTCCATCTCTTCCGGTCTCTAGCATCATCCTCCACAGTCAATCATGAGTGGAGGTAGGCCTATTTGTTGCAGATGGTAGCCTAGTCCATCTCTTCCGGTCTCTAGCATCATCCTCCACAGTCAATCATGATAGGAGGTAGGCCAATTTGTTGCAGATGGTAACCTACTCCATCTCTTCCGGTCTCTAGCATCATCCTCCACAGTCAATCATGATAGGAGGTAGGCCTATTTGTTGCAGATGGTAGCCTACTCCATCTCTTCCGGTCTCTAGCACCATCCTCCACAGTCAATCATGATAGGAGGTAGGCCTATTTGTTGCAGATGGTAGCCTACTCCATCTCTTCCGGTCTCTAGCATCATCCTCCACAGTCAATCATGATAGGAGGTAGGCCTATTTGTTGCAGAATGTAGCCTACTCCATCTCTTCCGGTCTCTAGCATCATCCTCCACAGTCAATCATGATAGGAGGTAGGCCTATTTGTTGCAGATGGTAGCCTACTCCATCTCTTCCGGTCTCTAGCATCATCCTCCACAGTCAATCATGATAGGAGGTAGGCCTATTTGTTGCAGATGGTAGCCTACTCCATCTCTTCCGGTCTCTAGCATCATCCTCCACTGTCAATCATGATAGGAGGTAGGCCTATTTGTTGCAGATGGTAGCCTACTCCATCTCTTCCGGTCTCTAGCATCATCCTCCACAGTCAATCATGATAGGAGGTAGGCCTATTTGCTGCAGATGGTAGCCTACTCCATCTCTTCCGGTCTCTAGCATCATCCTCCACAGTCAATCATGATATAAGGTAGGCCTATTTGTTGCAGATGGTAGCCTACTCCATCTCTTCCGGTCTCTAGCATCATCCTCCCGGGGCTACATGACCGCGTTGTCGCAGCCCCTAAACTTAAGAACCAACCAACCAACCATCATCCTACACAGTCAATCATGATAGGAGGTAGGCCTATTTGTTGCAGATGGTAGCCTACTCCATCTCTTCCGGTCTCTAGCATCATCCTCCACAGTCAATCATGATAGGAGGTAGGCCTATTTGTTGCAGATGGTAGCCTACTCCATCTCTTCCGGTCTCTAGCATCATCCTCCACAGTCAATCATGATAGGAGGTAGGCCTATTTGTTGCAGATGGTAGCCTACTCCATCTCTTCCGGTCTCTAGCATCATCCTCCACAGTCAATCATGATAGGAGGTAGGCCTATTTGTTGCAGATGGTAGCCTACTCCATCTCTTCCGGTCTCTAGCATCATCCTCCACAGTCAATCATGATAGGAGGTAGGCCTATTTGTTGCAGATGGTAGCCTACTCCATCTCTTCCGGTCTCTAGCATCATCCTCCACAGTCAATCATGATAGGAGGTAGGTCTATTTGTTGCAGATGGTAGCCTACTCCATCTCTTCCGGTCTCTAGCATCATCCTCCACAGTCAATCATGATAGGAGGTAGGCCTATTTGTTGCAGATGGTAGCCTACTCCATCTCTTCCGGTCTCTAGCATCATCCTCCAAAGTCAATCATGATAGGAGGTAGGCCTATTTGTTGCAGATGGTAGCCTACTCCATCTCTTCCGGTCTCTAGCATCATCCTCCACAGTCAATCATGATAGGAGGTAGGCCTATTTGTTGCAGATGGTAGCCTACTCCATCTCTTCCGGTCTCTACCGTCATCCTCCACAGTCAAATATGATAGGAGGTAGGCCTATTTGTTGCAGATGGTAGCCTACTCCATCTCTTCCGGTCTCTAGCATCATCCTCCACAGTCAATCATGATAGGAGGTAGGCCTATTTGCTGCAGATGGTAGCCTACTCCATCTCTTCCGGTCTCTAGCATCATCCTCCACAGTTAATCATGATAGGAGGTAGGCCAATTTGTTGCAGATGGTAGCCTACTCCATCTCTTCCGGTCTCTAGCATCATCCTCCACAGTCAATCATGATAGGAGGTAGGCCTATTTGTTGCAGATGGTAGCCTACTCCATCTCTTCCGGTCTCTAGCATCATCCTCCACAGTCAATCATGATAGGAGGTAGGTCTATTTGTTGCAGATGGTAGCCTACTCCATCTCTTCCGGTCTCTAGCATCATCCTCCACAGTCAATCATGATAGGAGGTAGGCCTATTTGTTGCAGATGGTAGCCTACTCCATCTCTTCCGGTCTCTAGCATCATCCTCCACAGTCAATCATGATAGGAGGTAGGCCTATTTGTTGCAGATGGTAGGCTACTCCATCTCTTCCGGTCTCTAGCATCATCCTCCACAGTCAATCATGAGTGGAGGTAGGCCTATTTGTTGCAGATGGTAGCCTAGTCCATCTCTTCCGGTCTCTAGCATCATCCTCCACAGTCAATCATGATAGGAGGTAGGCCAATTTGTTGCAGATGGTAACCTACTCCATCTCTTCCGGTCTCTAGCATCATCCTCCACAGTCAATCATGATAGGAGGTAGGCCTATTTGTTGCAGATGGTAGCCTACTCCATCTCTTCCGGTCTCTAGCACCATCCTCCACAGTCAATCATGATAGGAGGTAGGCCTATTTGTTGCAGATGGTAGCCTACTCCATCTCTTCCGGTCTCTAGCATCATCCTCCACAGTCAATCATGATAGGAGGTAGGCCTATTTGTTGCAGAATGTAGCCTACTCCATCTCTTCCGGTCTCTAGCATCATCCTCCACAGTCAATCATGATAGGAGGTAGGCCTATTTGTTGCAGATGGTAGCCTACTCCATCTCTTCCGGTCTCTAGCATCATCCTCCACAGTCAATCATGATAGGAGGTAGGCCTATTTGTTGCAGATGGTAGCCTACTCCATCTCTTCCGGTCTCTAGCATCATCCTCCACTGTCAATCATGATAGGAGGTAGGCCTATTTGTTGCAGATGGTAGCCTACTCCATCTCTTCCGGTCTCTAGCATCATCCTCCACAGTCAATCATGATAGGAGGTAGGCCTATTTGTTGCAGATGGTAGCCTACTCCATCTCTTCCGGTCTCTAGCATCATCCTACACAGTCAATCATGATAGGAGGTAGGCCTATTTGTTGCAGATGGTAGCCTACTCCATCTCTTCCGGTCTCTAGCGTCATCCTCCACAGTCAAATATGATAGGAGTTAGGCCTATTTGTTGCAGATGTTAGCCTACTCCATCTCTTCCGGTCTCTAGCATCATCCTCCACAGTCAATCATGATAGGAGGTAGGCCTATTTGCTGCAGATGGTAGCCTACTCCATCTCTTCCGGTCTCTAGCATCATCCTCCACAGTCAATCATGATAGGAGGTAGGCCTATTTGTTGCAGATGGTAGCCTACTCCATCTCTTCCGGTCTCTAGCATCATCCTCCACAGTCAATCATGATAGGAGGTAGGCCTATTTGTTGCAGATGGTAGCCTACTCCATCTCTTCCGGTCTCTAGCATCATCCTCCATAGTCAATCATGATAGGAGGTAGGCCTATTTGTTGCAGATGGTAGCCTACTCCATCTCTTCCGGTCTCTAGCATCATCCTCCACAGTCAATCATGATAGGAGGTAGGCCTATTTGTTGCAGATGGTAGCCTACTCCATCTCTTCCGGTCTCTAGCATCATCCTCCACAGTCAATCATGATAGGAGGTAGGCCTATTTGTTGCAGATGGTAGCCTACTCCATCTCTTCCGGTCTCTAGCATCATCCTCCACAGTCAATCATGATAGGAGGTAGGCCTATTTGCTGCAGATGGTAGCCTACTCCATCTCTTCCGGGCTCTAGCATCATCCTCCACAGTCAATCATGATAGGAGGTAGGCCTATTTGTTGCAGATGTTAGCCTACTCCATCTCTTCCGGTCTCTAGCATCATCCTCCACAGTCATTCATGATAGGAGGTAGGCCTATTTGTTGCAGATGGTAGCCTACTCCATCTCTTCCGGTCTCTAGCATCATCCTCCACAGTCAATCATGATAGGAGGTAGGCCTATTTGTTGCAGATGGTAGCCTACTCCATCTCTTCCGGTCTCTAGCATCATCCTCCACAGTCAATCATGATAGGAAGTAGGCCTATATACTGCAGATGGTAGCCTACTCCATCTCTTCCGGTCTCTAGCATCATCCTCCACAGTCAATCATGATAGGAGGTAGGCCTATTTGTTGCAGATGGTAGCCTACTCCATCTCTTCCGGTCTCTAGCATCATCCTCCACAGTCAATCATGATAGGAGGTAGGCCTATTTGCTGCAGATGGTAGCCTACTCCATCTCTTCCGGTCTCTAGCATCATCCTCCACAGTCAATCATGATATAAGGTAGGCCTATTTGTTGCAGATGGTAGCCTACTCCATCTCTTCCGGTCTCTAGCATCATCCTCCACAGTCAATCATGATAGGAGGTAGGCCTGTTTGTTGCAGATGGTAGCCTACTCCATCTCATCCGGTCTCTAGCATCATCCTCCACAGTCAATCATGATAGGAGGTAGGCCTATTTGTTGCAGATGGTAGCCTACTCCATCTCTTCCGGTCTCTAGCATCATCCTCCACAGTCAATCATGATAGGAGGTAGGCCTATTTGTTGCAGATGGTAGCCTACTCCATCTCTTCCGGTCTCTAGCATCATCCTCCACAGTCAATCATGATAGGAGGTAGGCCTATTTGTTGCAGATGGTAGCCTACTCCATCTCTTCCGGTCTCTAGCATCATCCTCCACAGTCAATCATGATAGGAGGTAGGCCTATTTGTTGCAGATGGTAGCCTACTCCATCTCTTCCGGTCTCTAGCATCATCCTCCACAGTCAATCATGATAGGAGGTAGGTCTATTTGTTGCAGATGGTAGCCTACTCCATCTCTTCCGGTCTCTAGCATCATCCTCCACAGTCAATCATGATAGGAGGTAGGCCTATTTGTTGCAGATGGTAGCCTACTCCATCTCTTCCGGTCTCTAGCATCATCCTCCAAAGTCAATCATGATAGGAGGTAGGCCTATTTGTTGCAGATGGTAGCCTACTCCATCTCTTCCGGTCTCTAGCATCATCCTCCACAGTCAATCATGATAGGAGGTAGGCCTATTTGTTGCAGATGGTAGCCTACTCCATCTCTTCCGGTCTCTACCGTCATCCTCCACAGTCAAATATGATAGGAGGTAGGCCTATTTGTTGCAGATGGTAGCCTACTCCATCTCTTCCGGTCTCTAGCATCATCCTCCACAGTCAATCATGATAGGAGGTAGGCCTATTTGCTGCAGATGGTAGCCTACTCCATCTCTTCCGGTCTCTAGCATCATCCTCCACAGTTAATCATGATAGGAGGTAGGCCAATTTGTTGCAGATGGTAGCCTACTCCATCTCTTCCGGTCTCTAGCATCATCCTCCACAGTCAATCATGATAGGAGGTAGGCCTATTTGTTGCAGATGGTAGCCTACTCCATCTCTTCCGGTCTCTAGCATCATCCTCCACAGTCAATCATGATAGGAGGTAGGTCTATTTGTTGCAGATGGTAGCCTACTCCATCTCTTCCGGTCTCTAGCATCATCCTCCACAGTCAATCATGATAGGAGGTAGGCCTATTTGTTGCAGATGGTAGCCTACTCCATCTCTTCCGGTCTCTAGCATCATCCTCCACAGTCAATCATGATAGGAGGTAGGCCTATTTGTTGCAGATGGTAGGCTACTCCATCTCTTCCGGTCTCTAGCATCATCCTCCACAGTCAATCATGAGTGGAGGTAGGCCTATTTGTTGCAGATGGTAGCCTAGTCCATCTCTTCCGGTCTCTAGCATCATCCTCCACAGTCAATCATGATAGGAGGTAGGCCAATTTGTTGCAGATGGTAACCTACTCCATCTCTTCCGGTCTCTAGCATCATCCTCCACAGTCAATCATGATAGGAGGTAGGCCTATTTGTTGCAGATGGTAGCCTACTCCATCTCTTCCGGTCTCTAGCACCATCCTCCACAGTCAATCATGATAGGAGGTAGGCCTATTTGTTGCAGATGGTAGCCTACTCCATCTCTTCCGGTCTCTAGCATCATCCTCCACAGTCAATCATGATAGGAGGTAGGCCTATTTGTTGCAGATGGTAGCCTACTCCATCTCTTCCGGTCTCTAGCATCATCCTCCACAGTCAATCATGATAGGAGGTAGGCCTATTTGTTGCAGATGGTAGCCTACTCCATCTCTTCCGGTCTCTAGCATCATCCTCCACAGTCAATCATGATAGGAGGTAGGCCTATTTGTTGCAGATGGTAGCCTACTCCATCTCTTCCGGTCTCTAGCATCATCCTCCACAGTCAATCATGATAGGAGGTAGGCCTATTTGCTGCAGATGGTAGCCTACTCCATCTCTTCCGGTCTCTAGCATCATCCTCCACAGTCAATCATGATAGGAGGTAGGCCTATTTGTTGCAGATGGTAGCCTACTCCATCTCTTCCGGTCTCTAGCATCATCCTCCACAGTCAATCATGATAGGAGGTAGGCCTATTTGTTGCAGATGGTAGCCTACTCCATCTCTTCCGGTCTCTAGCATCATCCTCCACAGTCAATCATGATAGGAGGTAGGCCTATTTGTTGCAGATGGTAGCCTACTCCATCTCTTCCGGTCTCTAGCATCATCCTCCACAGTCAATCATGATAGGAGGTAGGCCTATTTGTTGCAGATGGTAGCCTACTCCATCTCTTCCGGTCTCTAGCATCATCCTCCACAGTCAATCATGATAGGAGGTAGGCCTATTTGTTGCAGATGGTAGCCTACTCCATCTCTTCCGGTCTCTAGCCTCATCCTCCACAGTCAATCATGATAGTAGGTAGGCCTATTTGTTGCAGATGGTAGCCTACTCCATCTCTTCCGGTCTCTAGCATCATCCTCCACAGTCAATCATGATAGGAGGTAGGTCTATTTGTTGGAGATGGTAGCCTACTCCATCTCTTCCGGTCTCTAGCATCATCCTCCACAGTCAATCATGATAGGAGGTAGGCCTATTTGTTGCAGATGGTAGCCTACTCCATCTCTTCCGGTCTCTAGCATCATCCTCCACAGTCAATCATGATAGGAGGTAGGCCTATTTGTTGCAGATGGTAGCCTACTCCATCTCTTCCGGTCTCTAGCATCATCCTCCACAGTCAATCATGATAGGAGGTAGGCCTATTTGTTGCAGATGGTAGCCTACTCCATCTCTTCCGGTCTCTAGCATCATCCTCCACAGTCAATCATGATAGGAGGTAGGCCTATTTGTTGCAGATGGTAGCCTACTCCATCTCTTCCGGTCTCTAGCATCATCCTCCACAGTCAATCATGATAGGAGGTAGGCCTATTTGTTGCAGATGGTAGCCTACTCCATCTCTTCCGGTCTCTAGCATCATCCTCCACAGTCAATCATGATAGGAGGTAGGCCTATTTGTTGCAGATGGTAGCCTACTCCATCTCTTCCGGTCTCTAGCATCATCCTCCACAGTCAATCATGATAGGAGGTAGGCCTATTTGTTGCAGATGGTAGCCTACTCCATCTCTTCCGGTCTCTAGCGTCATCCTCCACAGTCAAATATGATAGGAGTTAGGCCTATTTGTTGCAGATGGTAGCCTACTCCATCTCTTCCGGTCTCTAGCATCATCCTCCACAGTCAATCATGATAGGAGGTAGGCCTATTTGCTGCAGATGGTAGCCTACTCCATCTCTTCCGGTCTCTAGCATCATCCTCCACAGTCAATCATGATAGGAGGTAGGCCTATTTGTTGCAGATGGTAGCCTACTCCATCTCTTCCGGTCTCTAGCATCATCCTCCACAGTCGATCATGATAGGAGGTAGGCCTATTTGTTGCAGATGGTAGCCTACTCCATCTCTTCCGGTCTCTAGCATCATCCTCCACAGTCAATCATGATAGGAGGTAGGCCTATTTGTTGCAGATGGTAGCCTACTCCATCTCTTCCGGTCTCTAGCATCATCCTCCACAGTCAATCATGATAGGAGGTAGGCCTATTTGTTGCAGATGGTAGCCTACTCCATCTCTTCCGGTCTCTAGCATCATCCTCCACAGTCAATCATGATAGGAGGTAGGCCTATCTGATGCAGATGGTAGCCTACTCCATCTCTTCCGGTCTCTAGCATCATCCTCCACAGTCAATCATGATAGGAGGTAGGCCTATTTGTTGCAGATGGTAGCCTACTCCATCTCTTCCGGTCTCTAGCATCATCCTCCACAGTCAATCATGATAGGAGGTAGGCCTATTTGTTGCAGATGGTAGCCTACTCCATCTCTTCCGGTCTCTAGCATCATCCTCCACAGTCAATCATGATAGGAGGTAGGCCTATTTGCTGCAGATGGTAGCCTACTCCATCTCTTCCGGGCTCTAGCATCATCCTCCACAGTCAATCATGACAGGAGGTAGGCCTATTTGTTGCAGATGGTAGCCTACTCCATCTCTTCCGGTCTCTAGCATCATCCTCCACAGTCAATCATGATAGGAGGTAGGCCTATTTGTTGCAGATGGTAGCCTACTCCATCTCTTCCGGTCTCTAGCATCATCCTCCACAGTCAATCATGATAGGAGGTAGGCCTATTTGTTGCAGATGGTAGCCTACTCCATCTCTTCCGGTCTCTAGCATCATCCTCCACAGTCAATCATGATAGGAGGTAGGCCTATTTGCTGCAGATGGTAGCCTACTCCATCTCTTCCGGTCTCTAGCATCATCCTACACAGTCAATCATGATAGGAGGTAGGCCTATTTGTTGCAGATGGTAGCCTACTCCATCTCTTCCGGTCTCTAGCGTCATCCTCCACAGTCAAATATGATAGGAGTTAGGCCTATTTGTTGCAGATGATAGCCTACTCCATCTCTTCCGGTCTCTAGCATCATCCTCCACAGTCAATCATGATAGGAGGTAGGCCCATTTGCTGCAGATGGTAGCCTACTCCATCTCTTCCGGTCTCTAGCATCATCCTCCACAGTCAATCATGATAGGAGGTAGGCCTATTTGTTGCAGATGGTAGCCTACTCCATCTCTTCCGGTCTCTAGCATCATCCTCCACAGTCAATCATGATAGGAGGTAGGCCTATTTGTTGCAGATGGTAGCCTACTCCATCTCTTCCGGTCTCTAGCATCATCCTCCACAGTCAATCATGATAGGTGGTAGGCCTATTTGTTGCAGATGGTAGCCTACTCCATCTCTTCCGGTCTCTAGCATCATCCTCCACAGTCAATCATGATAGGAGGTAGGCCTATTTGTTGCAGATGGTAGCCTACTCCATCTCTTCCGGTCTCTAGCATCATCCTCCACAGTCAATCATGATAGGAGGTAGGCCTATTTGTTGCAGATGGTAGCCTACTCCATCTCTTCCGGTCTCTAGCATCATCCTCCACAGTCAATCATGATAGGAGGTAGGCCTATTTGCTGCAGATGGTAGCCTACTCCATCTCTTCCGGGCTCTAGCATCATCCTCCACAGTCAATCATGATAGGAGGTAGGCCTATTTGTTGCAGATGTTAGCCTACTCCATCTCTTCCGGTCTCTAGCATCATCCTCCACAGTCAATCATGATAGGAGGTAGGCCTATTTGTTGCAGATGGTAGCCTACTCCATCTCTTCCGGTCTCTAGCATCATCCTCCACAGTCAATCATGATAGGAGGTAGGCCTATTTGTTGCAGATGGTAGCCTACTCCATCTCTTCCGGTCTCTAGCATCATCCTCCACAGTCAATCATGATAGGAGGTAGGCCTATTTGTTGCAGATGGTAGCCTACTCCATCTCTTCCGGTCTCTACCGTCATCCTCCACAGTCAAATATGATAGGAGGTAGGCCTATTTGTTGCAGATGGTAGCCTACTCCATCTCTTCCGGTCTCTAGCATCATCCTCCACAGTCAATCATGATAGGAGGTAGGCCTATTTGCTGCAGATGGTAGCCTACTCCATCTCTTCCGGTCTCTAGCATCATCCTCCACAGTTAATCATGATAGGAGGTAGGCCAATTTGTTGCAGATGGTAGCCTACTCCATCTCTTCCGGTCTCTAGCATCATCCTCCACAGTCAATCATGATAGGAGGTAGGCCTATTTGTTGCAGATGGTAGCCTACTCCATCTCTTCCGGTCTCTAGCATCATCCTCCACAGTCAATCATGATAGGAGGTAGGTCTATTTGTTGCAGATGGTAGCCTACTCCATCTCTTCCGGTCTCTAGCATCATCCTCCACAGTCAATCATGATAGGAGGTAGGCCTATTTGTTGCAGATGGTAGCCTACTCCATCTCTTCCGGTCTCTAGCATCATCCTCCACAGTCAATCATGATAGGAGGTAGGCCTATTTGTTGCAGATGGTAGGCTACTCCATCTCTTCCGGTCTCTAGCATCATCCTCCACAGTCAATCATGAGTGGAGGTAGGCCTATTTGTTGCAGATGGTAGCCTAGTCCATCTCTTCCGGTCTCTAGCATCATCCTCCACAGTCAATCATGATAGGAGGTAGGCCAATTTGTTGCAGATGGTAACCTACTCCATCTCTTCCGGTCTCTAGCATCATCCTCCACAGTCAATCATGATAGGAGGTAGGCCTATTTGTTGCAGATGGTAGCCTACTCCATCTCTTCCGGTCTCTAGCACCATCCTCCACAGTCAATCATGATAGGAGGTAGGCCTATTTGTTGCAGATGGTAGCCTACTCCATCTCTTCCGGTCTCTAGCATCATCCTCCACAGTCAATCATGATAGGAGGTAGGCCTATTTGTTGCAGATGGTAGCCTACTCCATCTCTTCCGGTCTCTAGCATCATCCTCCACAGTCAATCATGATAGGAGGTAGGCCTATTTGTTGCAGATGGTAGCCTACTCCATCTCTTCCGGTCTCTAGCATCATCCTCCACAGTCAATCATGATAGGAGGTAGGCCTATTTGTTGCAGATGGTAGCCTACTCCATCTCTTCCGGTCTCTAGCATCATCCTCCACAGTCAATCATGATAGGAGGTAGGCCTATTTGCTGCAGATGGTAGCCTACTCCATCTCTTCCGGTCTCTAGCATCATCCTCCACAGTCAATCATGATAGGAGGTAGGCCTATTTGTTGCAGATGGTAGCCTACTCCATCTCTTCCGGTCTCTAGCATCATCCTCCACAGTCAATCATGATAGGAGGTAGGCCTATTTGTTGCAGATGGTAGCCTACTCCATCTCTTCCGGTCTCTAGCATCATCCTCCACAGTCAATCATGATAGGAGGTAGGCCTATTTGTTGCAGATGGTAGCCTACTCCATCTCTTCCGGTCTCTAGCATCATCCTCCACAGTCAATCATGATAGGAGGTAGGCCTATTTGTTGCAGATGGTAGCCTACTCCATCTCTTCCGGTCTCTAGCATCATCCTCCACAGTCAATCATGATAGGAGGTAGGCCTATTTGTTGCAGATGGTAGCCTACTCCATCTCTTCCGGTCTCTAGCCTCATCCTCCACAGTCAATCATGATAGGAGGTAGGCCTATTTGTTGCAGATGGTAGCCTACTCCATCTCTTCCGGTCTCTAGCATCATCCTCCACAGCCAATCATGATAGGAGGTAGGTCTATTTGTTGGAGATGGTAGCCTACTCCATCTCTTCCGGTCTCTAGCATCATCCTCCACAGTCAATCATGATAGGAGGTAGGCCTATTTGTTGCAGATGGTAGCCTACTCCATCTCTTCCGGTCTCTAGCATCATCCTCCACAGTCAATCATGATAGGAGGTAGGCCTATTTGTTGCAGATGGTAGCCTACTCCATCTCTTTCGGTCTCTAGCATCATCCTCCACAGTCAATCATGATAGGAGGTAGGCCTATTTGTTGCAGATGGTAGCCTACTCCATCTCTTCCGGTCTCTAGCATCATCCTCCACAGTCAATCATGATAGGAGGTAGGCCTATTTGTTGCAGATGGTAGCCTACTCCATCTCTTCCGGTCTCTAGCATCATCCTCCACAGTCAATCATGATAGGAGGTAGGCCTATTTGTTGCAGATGGTAGCCTACTCCATCTCTTCCGGTCTCTAGCATCATCCTCCACAGTCAATCATGATAGGAGGTAGGCCTATTTGTTGCAGATGGTAGCCTACTCCATCTCTTCCGGTCTCTAGCATCATCCTCCACAGTCAATCATGATAGGAGGTAGGCCTATTTGTTGCAGATGGTAGCCTACTCCATCTCTTCCGGTCTCTAGCGTCATCCTCCACAGTCAAATATGATAGGAGTTAGGCCTATTTGTTGCAGATGGTAGCCTACTCCATCTCTTCCGGTCTCTAGCATCATCCTCCACAGTCAATCATGATAGGAGGTAGGCCTATTTGCTGCAGATGGTAGCCTACTCCATCTCTTCCGGTCTCTAGCATCATCCTCCACAGTCAATCATGATAGGAGGTAGGCCTATTTGTTGCAGATGGTAGCCTACTCCATCTCTTCCGGTCTCTAGCATCATCCTCCACAGTCGATCATGATAGGAGGTAGGCCTATTTGTTGCAGATGGTAGCCTACTCCATCTCTTCCGGTCTCTAGCATCATCCTCCACAGTCAATCATGATAGGAGGTAGGCCTATTTGTTGCAGATGGTAGCCTACTCCATCTCTTCCGGTCTCTAGCATCATCCTCCACAGTCAATCATGATAGGAGGTAGGCCTATTTGTTGCAGATGGTAGCCTACTCCATCTCTTCCGGTCTCTAGCATCATCCTCCACAGTCAATCATGATAGGAGGTAGGCCTATCTGATGCAGATGGTAGCCTACTCCATCTCTTCCGGTCTCTAGCATCATCCTCCACAGTCAATCATGATAGGAGGTAGGCCTATTTGTTGCAGATGGTAGCCTACTCCATCTCTTCCGGTCTCTAGCATCATCCTCCACAGTCAATCATGATAGGAGGTAGGCCTATTTGTTGCAGATGGTAGCCTACTCCATCTCTTCCGGTCTCTAGCATCATCCTCCACAGTCAATCATGATAGGAGGTAGGCCTATTTGCTGCAGATGGTAGCCTACTCCATCTCTTCCGGGCTCTAGCATCATCCTCCACAGTCAATCATGACAGGAGGTAGGCCTATTTGTTGCAGATGGTAGCCTACTCCATCTCTTCCGGTCTCTAGCATCATCCTCCACAGTCAATCATGATAGGAGGTAGGCCTATTTGTTGCAGATGGTAGCCTACTCCATCTCTTCCGGTCTCTAGCATCATCCTCCACAGTCAATCATGATAGGAGGTAGGCCTATTTGTTGCAGATGGTAGCCTACTCCATCTCTTCCGGTCTCTAGCATCATCCTCCACAGTCAATCATGATAGGAGGTAGGCCTATTTGCTGCAGATGGTAGCCTACTCCATCTCTTCCGGTCTCTAGCATCATCCTACACAGTCAATCATGATAGGAGGTAGGCCTATTTGTTGCAGATGGTAGCCTACTCCATCTCTTCCGGTCTCTAGCGTCATCCTCCACAGTCAAATATGATAGGAGTTAGGCCTATTTGTTGCAGATGATAGCCTACTCCATCTCTTCCGGTCTCTAGCATCATCCTCCACAGTCAATCATGATAGGAGGTAGGCCCATTTGCTGCAGATGGTAGCCTACTCCATCTCTTCCGGTCTCTAGCATCATCCTCCACAGTCAATCATGATAGGAGGTAGGCCTATTTGTTGCAGATGGTAGCCTACTCCATCTCTTCCGGTCTCTAGCATCATCCTCCACAGTCAATCATGATAGGAGGTAGGCCTATTTGTTGCAGATGGTAGCCTACTCCATCTCTTCCGGTCTCTAGCATCATCCTCCACAGTCAATCATGATAGGTGGTAGGCCTATTTGTTGCAGATGGTAGCCTACTCCATCTCTTCCGGTCTCTAGCATCATCCTCCACAGTCAATCATGATAGGAGGTAGGCCTATTTGTTGCAGATGGTAGCCTACTCCATCTCTTCCGGTCTCTAGCATCATCCTCCACAGTCAATCATGATAGGAGGTAGGCCTATTTGTTGCAGATGGTAGCCTACTCCATCTCTTCCGGTCTCTAGCATCATCCTCCACAGTCAATCATGATAGGAGGTAGGCCTATTTGCTGCAGATGGTAGCCTACTCCATCTCTTCCGGGCTCTAGCATCATCCTCCACAGTCAATCATGATAGGAGGTAGGCCTATTTGTTGCAGATGTTAGCCTACTCCATCTCTTCCGGTCTCTAGCATCATCCTCCACAGTCAATCATGATAGGAGGTAGGCCTATTTGTTGCAGATGGTAGCCTACTCCATCTCTTCCGGTCTCTAGCATCATCCTCCACAGTCAATCATGATAGGAGGTAGGCCTATTTGTTGCAGATGGTAGCCTACTCCATCTCTTCCGGTCTCTAGCATCATCCTCCACAGTCAATCATGATAGGAGGTAGGCCTATATACTGCAGATGGTAGCCTACTCCATCTCTTCCGGTCTCTAGCATCATCCTCCACAGTCAATCATGATAGGAGGTAGGCCTATTTGTTGCAGATGGTAGCCTACTCCATCTCTTCCGGTCTCTAGCATCATCCTCCACAGTCAATCATGATAGGAGGTAGGCCTATTTGCTGCAGATGGTAGCCTACTCCATCTCTTCCGGTCTCTAGCATCATCCTCCACAGTCAATCATGATATAAGGTAGGCCTATTTGTTGCAGATGGTAGCCTACTCCATCTCTTCCGGTCTCTAGCATCATCCTCCACAGTCAATCATGATAGGAGGTAGGCCTATTTGTTGCAGATGGTAGCTTACTCCATCTCTTCCGGTCTCTAGCATCATCCTCCACAGTCAATCATGATAGGAGGTAGGCCTATTTGTTGCAGATGGTAGCCTACTCCATCTCTTCCGGTCTCTAGCATCATCCTCCACAGTCAATCATGATAGGAGGTAGGCCTATTTGTTGCAGATGGTAGCCTACTCCATCTCTTCCGGTCTCTAGCATCATCCTCCACAGTCAATCATGATAGGAGGTAGGCCTATTTGTTGTAGATGGTAGCCTACTCCATCTCTTCCGGTCTCTAGTATCATCCTCCACAGTCAATCATGATAGGAGGTAGGCCTATTTGTTGCAGATGGTAGCCTACTCCATCTCTTCCGGTCTCTAGCATCATCCTCCACAGTCAATCATGATAGGAGGTAGGTCTATTTGTTGCAGATGGTAGCCTACTCCATCTCTTCCGGTCTCTAGCATCATCCTCCACAGTCAATCATGATAGGAGGTAGGCCTATTTGTTGCAGATGGTAGCCTACTCCATCTCTTCCGGTCTCTAGCATCATCCTCCACAGTCAATCATGATAGGAGGTAGGCCTATTTGTTGCAGATGGTAGCCTACTCCATCTCTTCCGGTCTCTAGCATCATCCTCCACAGTCAATCATGATAGGAGGTAGGCCTATTTGTTGCAGATGGTAGCCTACTCCATCTCTTCCGGTCTCTACCGTCATCCTCCACAGTCAAATATGATAGGAGGTAGGCCTATTTGTTGCAGATGGTAGCCTACTCCATCTCTTCCGGTCTCTAGCATCATCCTCCACAGTCAATCATGATAGGAGGTAGGCCTATTTGCTGCAGATGGTAGCCTACTCCATCTCTTCCGGTCTCTAGCATCATCCTCCACAGTTAATCATGATAGGAGGTAGGCCAATTTGTTGCAGATGGTAGCCTACTCCATCTCTTCCGGTCTCTAGCATCATCCTCCACAGTCAATCATGATAGGAGGTAGGCCTATTTGTTGCAGATGGTAGCCTACTCCATCTCTTCCGGTCTCTAGCATCATCCTCCACAGTCAATCATGATAGGAGGTAGGTCTATTTGTTGCAGATGGTAGCCTACTCCATCTCTTCCGGTCTCTAGCATCATCCTCCACAGTCAATCATGATAGGAGGTAGGCCTATTTGTTGCAGATGGTAGCCTACTCCATCTCTTCCGGTCTCTAGCATCATCCTCCACAGTCAATCATGATAGGAGGTAGGCCTATTTGTTGCAGATGGTAGGCTACTCCATCTCTTCCGGTCTCTAGCATCATCCTCCACAGTCAATCATGAGTGGAGGTAGGCCTATTTGTTGCAGATGGTAGCCTAGTCCATCTCTTCCGGTCTCTAGCATCATCCTCCACAGTCAATCATGATAGGAGGTAGGCCAATTTGTTGCAGATGGTAACCTACTCCATCTCTTCCGGTCTCTAGCATCATCCTCCACAGTCAATCATGATAGGAGGTAGGCCTATTTGTTGCAGATGGTAGCCTACTCCATCTCTTCCGGTCTCTAGCACCATCCTCCACAGTCAATCATGATAGGAGGTAGGCCTATTTGTTGCAGATGGTAGCCTACTCCATCTCTTCCGGTCTCAAGCATCATCCTCCACAGTCAATCATGATAGGAGGTAGGCCTATTTGTTGCAGATGGTAGCCTACTCCATCTCTTCCGGTCTCTAGCATCATCCTCCACAGTCAATCATGATAGGAGGTAGGCCTATTTGTTGCAGATGGTAGCCTACTCCATCTCTTCCGGTCTCTAGCATCATCCTCCAGAGTCAATCATGATAGGAGGTAGGCCTATTTGTTGCAGATGGTAGCCTACTCCATCTCTTCCGGTCTCTAGCATTATCCTCCACAGTCAATCATGATAGGAGGTAGGCCTATTTGCTGCAGATGGTAGCCTACTCCATCTCTTCCGGTCTCTAGCATCATCCTCCACAGTCAATCATGATAGGAGGTAGGCCTATTTGTTGCAGATGGTAGCCTACTCCATCTCTTCCGGTCTCTAGCATCATCCTCCACAGTCAATCATGATAGGAGGTAGGCCTATTTGTTGCAGATGGTAGCCTACTCCATCTCTTCCGGTCTCTAGCATCATCCTCCACAGTCAATCATGATAGGAGGTAGGCCTATTTGTTGCAGATGGTAGCCTACTCCATCTCTTCCGGTCTCTAGCATCATCCTCCACAGTCAATCATGATAGGAGGTAGGCCTATTTGTTGCAGATGGTAGCCTACTCCATCTCTTCCGGTCTCTAGCATCATCCTCCACAGTCAATCATGATAGGAGGTAGGCCTATTTGTTGCAGATGGTAGCCTACTCCATCTCTTCCGGTCTCTAGCCTCATCCTCCACAGTCAATCATGATAGGAGGTAGGCCTATTTGTTGCAGATGGTAACCTACTCCATCTCTTCCGGTCTCTAGCATCATCCTCCACAGTCAATCATGATAGGAGGTAGGTCTATTTGTTGCAGATGGTAGCCTACTCCATCTCTTCCGGTCTCTAGCATCATCCTCCACAGTCAATCATGATAGGAGGTAGGCCTATTTGTTGCAGATGGTAGCCTACTCCATCTCTTCCGGTCTCTAGCATCATCCTCCACAGTCAATCATGATAGGAGGTAGGCCTATTTGTTGCAGATGGTAGCCTACTCCATCTCTTCCGGTCTCTAGCATCATCCTCCACAGACAATCATGATAGGAGGTAGGCCTATTTGTTGCAGATGGTAGCCTACTCCATCTCTTCCGGTCTCTAGCATCATCCTCCACAGTCAATCATGATAGGAGGTAGGCCTATTTGTTGCAGATGGTAGCCTACTCCATCTCTTCCGGTCTCTAGCATCATCCTCCACAGTCAATCATGATAGGAGGTAGGCCTATTTGTTGCAGATGGTAGCCTACTCCATCTCTTCCGGTCTCTAGCGTCATTCTCCACAGTCAAATATGATAGGAGTTAGGCCTATTTGTTGCAGATGGTAGCCTACTCCATCTCTTCCGGTCTCTAGCATCATCCTCCACAGTCAATCATGATAGGAGGTAGGCCTATTTGCTGCAGATGGTAGCCTACTCCATCTCTTCCGGTCTCTAGCATCATCCTCCACAGTCAATCATGATAGGAGGTAGGCCTATTTGTTGCAGATGGTAGCCTACTCCATCTCTTCCGGTCTCTAGCATCATCCTCCACAGTCGATCATGATAGGAGGTAGGCCTATTTGTTGCAGATGGTAGCCTACTCCATCTCTTCCGGTCTCTAGCATCATCCTCCACAGTCAATCATGATAGGAGGTAGGCCTATTTGTTGCAGATGGTAGCCTACTCCATTTCTTCCGGTCTCTAGCATCATCCTCCACAGTCAATCATGATAGGAGGTAGGCCTATTTGTTGCAGATGGTAGCCTACTCCATCTCTTCCGGTCTCTAGCATCATCCTCCACAGTCAATCATGATAGGAGGTAGGTCTATTTGTTGCAGATGGTAGCCTACTCCATCTCTTCCGGTCTCTAGCATCATCCTCCACAGTCAATCATGATAGGAGGTAGGCCTATTTGTTGCAGATGGTAGCCTACTCCATCTCTTCAGGTCTCTAGCATCATCCTCCACAGTCAATCATGATAGGAGGTAGGCCTATTTGTTGCAGATGTTAGCCTACTCCATCTATTCCGGTCTCTAGCATCATCCTCCACAGTCAATCATGATAGGAGGTAGGCCTATGTGTTGCAGATGGTAGCCTACTCCATCTCTTCCGGTCTCTAGCGTCATCCTCCACAGTCAAATATGATAGGAGGTAGGCCTATTTGTTGCAGATGGTAGCCTACTCCATCTCTTCCGGTCTCTAGCATCATCCTCCACAGTCAATCATGATAGGAGGTAGGCCTATTTGCTGCAGATGGTAGCCTATTCCATCTCTTCCGGTCTCTAGCATCATCCTCCACAGTCAATCATGATAGGAGGTAGGCCTATTTGCTGCAGATGGTAGCCTACTCCATCTCTTCCGGTCTCTAGCATCATCCTCCACCGTCAATACTGAGAGGAGGTAGGCCTATTTGTTGCAGATGGTAGCCTACTCCATCTCTTCCGGTCTCTAGCATCATCCTCCACAGTCAATCATGATAGGAGGTAGGCCTATTTGTTGCAGATGGTAGCCTACTCCATCTCTTCCGGTCTCTAGCATCATCCTCCACAGTCAATCATGATAGGAGGTAGGCCTATTTGTTGCAGATGGTAGCCTACTCCATCTCTTCCGGTCTCTAGCATCATCCTCCACAGTCAATCATGATAGGAGGTAGGCCTATTTGTTGCAGATGGTAGCCTACTCCATCTCTTCCGGTCTCTAGCATCATCCTCCACAGTCAATCATGATAGGAGGTAGGCCTATTTGTTGCAGATGGTAGCCTACTCCATCTCTTCCGGTCTCTAGCATCATCCTCCACAGTCAATCATGATAGGAGGTAGGCTTATTTGTTGTAGATGGTAGCCTACTCCATCTCTTCCGGTCTCTAGCATCATCCTCCACAGTCAATCATGATAGGAGGTAGGCCTATTTGTTGCAGATGGTAGCCTACTCCATCTCTTCCGGTCTCTAGCATCATCCTCCACAGTCAATCATGATAGGAGGTAGGTCTATTTGTTGCAGATGGTAGCCTACTCCATCTCTTCCGGTCTCTAGCATCATCCTCCACAGTCAATCATGATAGGAGGTAGGCCTATTTGTTGCAGATGGTAGCCTACTCCATCTCTTCCGGTCTCTAGCATCATCCTCCACAGTCAATCATGATAGGAGGTAGGCCTATTTGTTGCAGATGGTAGCCTACTCCATCTCTTCCGGTCTCTAGCATCATCCTCCACAGTCAATCATGATAGGAGGTAGGCCTATTTGTTGCAGATGGTAGCCTACTCCATCTCTTGCGGTCTCTAGCGTCATCCTCCACAGTCAAATATGATAGGAGGTAGGCCTATTTGTTGCAGATGGTAGCCTACTCCATCTCTTCCGGTCTCTAGCATCATCCTCCACAGTCAATCATGATAGGAGGTAGGCCTATTTGCTGCAGATGGTAGCCTACTCCATCTCTTCCGGTCTCTAGCATCATCCTCCACAGTTAATCATGATAGGAGGTAGGCCTATTTGTTGCAGATGGTAGCCTACTCCATCTCTTCCGGTCTCTAGCATCATCCTCCACAGTCAATCATGATAGGAGGTAGGCCTATTTGTTGCAGATGGTAGCCTACTCCATCTCTTCCGGTCTCTAGCATCATCCTCCACAGTCAATCATGATAGGAGGTAGGCCTATTTGTTGCAGATGGTAGCCTACTCCATCTCTTCCGGTCTCTAGCATCATCCTCCACAGTCAATCATGATAGGAGGTAGGCCTATTTGTTGCAGATGGTAGCCTACTCCATCTCTTCCGGTCTCTAGCATCATCCTCCACAGTCAATCATGATAGGAGGTAGGCCTATTTGTTGCAGATGGTAGCCTACTCCATCTCTTCCGGTCTCTAGCATCATCCTCCACAGTCAATCATGATAGGAGGTAGGCCTATTTGCTGCAGATGGTAGCCTACTCCATCTCTTCCGGTCTCTAGCATCATCCTCCACAGTCAATCATGATAGGAGGTAGGCCTATTTGCTGCAGATGGTAGCCTACTCCATCTCTTCCGGTCTCTAGCATCATCCTCCACCGTCAATCATGAGAGGAGGTAGGCCTATTTGTTGCAGATGGTAGCCTACTCCATCTCTTCCGGTCTCTAGCATAATCCTCCACAGTCAATCATGATAGGAGGTAGGCCTATTTGTTGCAGATGGTAGCCTACTCCATCTCTTCCGGTCTCTAGCATCATCCTCCACAGTCAATCATGATAGGAGGTAGGCCTATTTGTTGCAGATGGTAGCCTACTCCATCTCTTCCGGTCTCTAGCATCATCCTCCACAGTCAATCATGATAGGAGGTAGGCCTATTTGTTGCAGATGGTAGCCTACTCCATCTCATCCGGTCTCTAGCATCATCCTCCACAGTCAATCATGATAGGAGGTAGGCCTATTTGTTGCAGATGGTAGCCTACTCCATCTCTTCCGGTCTCTTGCATCATCCTCCACAGTCAATCATGATAGGAGGTAGGCCTATTTGTTGCAGATGGTGGCCTACTCCATCTCTTCCGGTCTCTAGCATCATCCTCCACAGTCAATCATTATAGGAGGTAGGCCTATTTGTTGCAGATGGTAGGCTACTCCATCTCTTCCGGTCTCTAGCATCATCCTCCACAGTCAATCATGAGAGGAGGTAGGCCTATTTGTTGCAGATGGTAGCCTACTCCATCTCTTCCGGTCTCTAGCATCATCCTCCACAGTCAATCATGATAGGAGGTAGGCCTATTTGTTGCAGATGGTAGCCTACTCCATCTCTTCCGGTCTCTAGCATCATCCTCCACAGTCAATCATGATAGGAGGTAGGCCTATTTGTTGCAGATGGTAGCCTACTCCATCTCTTCCGGTCTCTAGCATCATCCTCCACAGTCAATCATGATAGGAGGTAGGCCTATTTGTTGCAGATGGTAGCCTACTCCATCTCTTCCGGTCTCTAGCATCATCCTCCACAGTCAATCATGATAGGAGGTAGGCCTGTTGCAGATGGTAGCCTACTCCATCTCTTCCGGTCTCTAGCATCATCCTCCACAGTCAATCATAATAGGAGGTTTTCCTATTTGCTGCAGATGGTAGCCTACTCCATCTCTTCCGGTCTCTAGCATCATCCTCCACAGTCAATCATGATAGGAGGTAGGCCTATTTGTTGCAGATGGTAGCCTACTCCATCTCTTCCGGTCTCTAGCATCATCCTCCACAGTCAATCATGATAGGAGGTAGGCCTATTTGTTGCAGATGGTAGCCTACTCCATCTCTTCCGGTCTCTAGCATCATCCTCCACAGTCAATCATGATAGGAGGTAGGCCTATTTGTTGCAGATGGTAGCCTACTCCATCTCTTCCGGTCTCTAGCATCATCCTCCACAGTCAATCATGATAGGAGGTAGGCCTATTTGTTGCAGATGGTAGCCTACTCCATCTCTTCCGGTCTCTAGCATCATCCTCCACAGTCAATCATGATAGGAGGTAGGCCTATTTGTTGCAGATGGTAGCCTACTCCATCTCTTCCGGTCTCTAGCATCATCCTCCACAGTCAATCATGATAGGAGGTAGGCCTATTTGCTGCAGGTGGTAGCCTACTCCATCTCTTCCGGGCTCTAGCATCATCCTCCACAGTCAATCATGATAGGAGGTAGGCCTATTTGTTGCAGATGGTAGCCTACTCCATCTCTTCCGGTCTCTAGCATCATCCTCCACAGTCAATCATGATAGGAGGTAGGCCTATTTGTTGCAGATGGTAGCCTACTCCATCTCTTCCGGTCTCTAGCATCATCCTCCACCGTCAATACTGAGAGGAGGTAGGCCTATTTGTTGCAGATGGTAGCCTACTCCATCTCTTCCGGTCTCTAGCATCATCCTCCACAGTCAATCATGATAGGAGGTAGGCCTATTTGTTGCAGATGGTAGCCTACTCCATCTCTTCCGGTCTCTAGCATCATCCTCCACAGTCAATCATGATAGGAGGTAGGCCTATTTGTTGCAGATGGTAGCCTACTCCATCTCTTCCGGTCTCTAGCATCATCCTCCACAGTCAATCATGATAGGAGGTAGGCCTATTTGTTGCAGATGGTAGCCTACTCCATCTCTTCCGGTCTCTAGCATCATCCTCCACAGTCAATCATGATAGGAGGTAGGCCTATTTGTTGCAGATGGTAGCCTACTCCATCTCTTCCGGTCTCTAGCATCATCCTCCACAGTCAATCATGATAGGAGGTAGGCTTATTTGTTGTAGATGGTAGCCTACTCCATCTCTTCCGGTCTCTAGCATCATCCTCCACAGTCAATCATGATAGGAGGTAGGCCTATTTGTTGCAGATGGTAGCCTACTCCATCTCTTCCGGTCTCTAGCATCATCCTCCACAGTCAATCATGATAGGAGGTAGGTCTATTTGTTGCAGATGGTAGCCTACTCCATCTCTTCCGGTCTCTAGCATCATCCTCCACAGTCAATCATGATAGGAGGTAGGCCTATTTGTTGCAGATGGTAGCCTACTCC
Source organism: Meconema thalassinum (assembly GCA_946902985.2). Taxonomy (NCBI): domain Eukaryota; kingdom Metazoa; phylum Arthropoda; class Insecta; order Orthoptera; family Tettigoniidae; genus Meconema; species Meconema thalassinum. The sequence continues at coordinate 416,424,396 of OX336394.1, forward strand.
ATCTCTTCCGGTCTCTAGCATCATCCTTCACAGTCAATCATGATAGGAGGTAGGCCTATTTGTTGCAGATGGTAGCCTACTCCATCTCTTCCGGTCTCTAGCATCATCCTCCACAGTCAATCATGATAGGAGGTAGGCCTATTTGTTGCAGATGGTAGCCTACTCCATCTCTTGCGGTCTCTAGCGTCATCCTCCACAGTCAAATATGATAGGAGGTAGGCCTATTTGTTGCAGATGGTAGCCTACTCCATCTCATCCGGTCTCTAGCATCATCCTCCACAGTCAATCATGATAGGAGGTAGGCCTATTTGCTGCAGATGGTAGCCTACTCCATCTCTTCCGGTCTCTAGCATCATCCTCCACAGTTAATCATGATAGGAGGTAGGCCTATTTGTTGCAGATGGTAGCCTACTCCATCTCTTCCGGTCTCTAGCATCATCCTCCACAGTCAATCATGATAGGAGGTAGGCCTATTTGTTGCAGATGGTAGCCTACTCCATCTCTTCCGGTCTCTAGCATCATCCTCCACAGTCAATCATGATAGGAGGTAGGCCTATTTGTTGCAGATGGTAGCCTACTCCATCTCTTCCGGTCTCTAGCATCATCCTCCACAGTCAATCATGATAGGAGGTAGGCCTATTTGTTGCAGATGGTAGCCTACTCCATCTCTTCCGGTCTCTAGCATCATCCTCCACAGTCAATCATGATAGGAGGTAGGCCTATTTGTTGCAGATGGTAGCCTACTCCATCTCTTCCGGTCTCTAGCATCATCCTCCACAGTCAATCATGATAGGAGGTAGGCCTATTTGCTGCAGATGGTAGCCTACTCCATCTCTTCCGGTCTCTAGCATCATCCTCCACAGTCAATCATGATAGGAGGTAGGCCTATTTGCTGCAGATGGTAGCCTACTCCATCTCTTCCGGTCTCTAGCATCATCCTCCACCGTCAATCATGAGAGGAGGTAGGCCTATTTGTTGCAGATGGTAGCCTACTCCATCTCTTCCGGTCTCTAGCATAATCCTCCACAGTCAATCATGATAGGAGGTAGGCCTATTTGTTGCAGATGGTAGCCTACTCCATCTCTTCCGGTCTCTAGCATCATCCTCCACAGTCAATCATGATAGGAGGTAGGCCTATTTGTTGCAGATGGTAGCCTACTCCATCTCTTCCGGTCTCTAGCATCATCCTCCACAGTCAATCATGATAGGAGGTAGGCCTATTTGTTGCAGATGGTAGCCTACTCCATCTCATCCGGTCTCTAGCATCATCCTCCACAGTCAATCATGATAGGAGGTAGGCCTATTTGTTGCAGATGGTAGCCTACTCCATCTCTTCCGGTCTCTTGCATCATCCTCCACAGTCAATCATGATAGGAGGTAGGCCTATTTGTTGCAGATGGTAGCCTACTCCATCTCTTCCGGTCTCTAGCATCATCCTCCACAGTCAATCATTATAGGAGGTAGGCCTATTTGTTGCAGATGGTAGGCTACTCCATCTCTTCCGGTCTCTAGCATCATCCTCCACAGTCAATCATGAGAGGAGGTAGGCCTATTTGTTGCAGATGGTAGCCTACTCCATCTCTTCCGGTCTCTAGCATCATCCTCCACAGTCAATCATGATAGGAGGTAGGCCTATTTGTTGCAGATGGTAGCCTACTCCATCTCTTCCGGTCTCTAGCATCATCCTCCACAGTCAATCATGATAGGAGGTAGGCCTATTTGTTGCAGATGGTAGCCTACTCCATCTCTTCCGGTCTCTAGCATCATCCTCCACAGTCAATCATGATAGGAGGTAGGCCTATTTGTTGCAGATGGTAGCCTACTCCATCTCTTCCGGTCTCTAGCATCATCCTCCACAGTCAATCATGATAGGAGGTAGGCCTGTTGCAGATGGTAGCCTACTCCATCTCTTCCGGTCTCTAGCATCATCCTCCACAGTCAATCATAATAGGAGGTTTTCCTATTTGCTGCAGATGGTAGCCTACTCCATCTCTTCCGGTCTCTAGCATCATCCTCCACAGTCAATCATGATAGGAGGTAGGCCTATTTGTTGCAGATGGTAGCCTACTCCATCTCTTCCGGTCTCTAGCATCATCCTCCACAGTCAATCATGATAGGAGGTAGGCCTATTTGTTGCAGATGGTAGCCTACTCCATCTCTTCCGGTCTCTAGCATCATCCTCCACAGTCAATCATGATAGGAGGTAGGCCTATTTGTTGCAGATGGTAGCCTACTCCATCTCTTCCGGTCTCTAGCATCATCCTCCACAGTCAATCATGATAGGAGGTAGGCCTATTTGTTGCAGATGGTAGCCTACTCCATCTCTTCCGGTCTCTAGCATCATCCTCAACAGTCAATCATGATAGGAGGTAGGCCTATTTGTTGCAGATGGTAGCCTACTCCATCTCTTCCGGTCTCTAGCATCATCCTCCACAGTCAATCATGATAGGAGGTAGGCCTATTTGTTGCAGATGGTAGCCTACTCCATCTCTTCCGGTCTCTAGCATCATCCTCCACAGTCAATCATGATAGGAGGTAGGCCTATTTGTTGCAGATGGTAGCCTACTCCATCTCTTCCGGTCTCTAGCATCATCCTCCACAGTCAATCATGATAGGAGGTAGGCCTATTTGTTGCAGATGGTAGCCTACTCCATCTCTTCCGGTCTCTAGCATCATCCTCCACAGTCAATCATGATAGGAGGTAGGCCTATTTGTTGCAGCTGGTAGCCTACTCCATCTCTTCCGGTCTCTAGCATCATCCTCCACAGTCAATCATGATAGGAGGTAGGCCTATTTGCTGCAGGTGGTAGCCTACTCCATCTCTTCCGGGCTCTAGCATCATCCTCCACAGTCAATCATGATAGGAGGTAGGCCTATTTGTTGCAGATGGTAGCCTACTCCATCTCTTCCGGTCTCTAGCATCATCCTCCACAGTCAATCATGATAGGAGGTAGGCCTATTTGTTGCAGATGGTAGCCTACTCCATCTCTTCCGGTCTCTAGCATCATCCTCCACAGTCAATCATGATAGGAGGTAGGCCTATTTGTTGCAGATGGTAGCCTACTCCATCTCTTCCGGTCTCTAGCATCATCCTCCACAGTCAATCATGATAGGAGGTAGGCCATCTTTGCTGCAGATGGTAGCCTACTCCATCTCTTCCGGTCTCTAGCATCATCCTCCACAGTCAATCATGATAGGAGGTAGGCCTATTTGTTGCAGATGGTAGCCTACTCCATCTCTTCCGGTCTCTAGCATCATCCTCCACAGTCAATCATGATAGGAGGTAGGCCAATTTGTTGCAGATGGTAGCCTACTCCATCTCTTCCGGTCTCTAGCATCATCCTCCACAGTCAATCATGATAGGAGGTAGGCCTATTTGTTGCAGATGGTAGCCTACTCCATCTCTTCCGGTCTCTAGCATCATCCTCCACAGTCAATCATGATAGGAGGTAGGCCTATTTGTTGCAGATGGTAGCCTACTCCATCTCTTCCGGTCTCTAGCATCATCCTCCACAGTCAATCATGATAGGAGGTAGGCCTATTTGTTGCAGATGGTAGCCTACTCCATCTCTTCCGGTCTCTAGCATCATCCTCCACAGTCAATCATGATAGGAGGTAGGCCTATTTGTTGCAGATGGTAGCCTACTCCATCTCTTCCAGTCTCTAGAATCATCCTCCACAGTCAATCATGATAGGAGGTAGGCCTACTTGTTGCAGATGGTAGCCTACTCCATCTCTTCCGGTCTCTAGCATCATCCTCCACAGTCAATCATGATAGGAGGTAGGCCTATTTGTTGCAGATGGTAGCCTACTCCATCTCTTCCGGTCTTTAGCATCATCCTCCACAGTCAATCATGATAGGAGGTAGGTCTATTTGTTGCAGATGGTAGCCTACTCCATCTCTTCTGGTCTCTAGCATCATCCTCCACAGTCAATCATGATAGGAGGTAGGCCTATTTGTTGCAGATGGTAGCCTACTCCATCTCTTCCGGTCTCTAGCATCATCCTCCACAGTCAATCATGATAGGAGGTAGGCCTATTTGTTGCAGATGGTAGCCTACTCCATCTCTTCCGGTCTCTAGCATCATCCTCCACATTCAATCATGATAGGAGGTAGGCCTATTTGTTGCAGATGGTAGCCTACTCCATCTCTTCCGGTCTCTAGCATCATCCTCCACAGTCAATCATGATAGGAGGTAGGCCTATTTGTTGCAGATGGTAGCCTACTCCATCTCTTCCGGTCTCTAGCATCATCCTCCACAGTCAATCATGATAGGAGGTAGGTCTATTTGTTGCAGATGGTAGCCTACTCCATCTCTTCCGGTCTCTAGCATCATCCTCCACAGTCAATCATGATAGGAGGTAGGCCTATTTGTTGCAGATGGTAGCCTACTCCATCTCTTCAGGTCTCTAGCATCATCCTCCACAGTCAATCATGATGGGAGGTAGGCCTATTTGTTGCAGATGGTAGCCTACTCCATCTATTCCGGTCTCTAGCATCATCCTCCACAGTCAATCATGATAGGAGGTAGGCCTATTTGTTGCAGATGGTAGCCTACTCCATCTCTTCCGGTCTCTAGCGTCATCCTCCACAGTCAAATATGATAGGAGGTAGGCCTATTTGTTGCAGATGGTAGCCTACTCCATCTCTTCCGGTCTCTAGCATCATCCTCCACAGTCAATCATGATAGGAGGTAGGCCAATTTGTTGCAGATGGTAACCTACTCCATCTCTTCCGGTCTCTAGCATCATCCTCCACAGTCAATCATGATAGGAGGTAGGCCTATTTGTTGCAGATGGTAGCCTACTCCATCTCTTCCGGTCTCTAGCACCATCCTCCACAGTCAATCATGATAGGAGGTAGGCCTATTTGTTGCAGATGGTAGCCTACTCCATCTCTTCCGGTCTCTAGCATCATCCTCCACAGTCAATCATGATAGGAGGTAGGCCTATTTGTTGCAGATGGTAGCCTACTCCATCTCTTCCGGTCTCTAGCATCATCCTCCACAGTCAATCATGATAGGAGGTAGGCCTATTTGTTGCAGATGGTAGCCTACTCCATCTCTTCCGGTCTCTAGCCTCATCCTCCACAGTCAATCATGATAGGAGGTAGGCCTATTTGTTGCAGATGGTAACCTACTCCATCTCTTCCGGTCTCTAGCATCATCCTCCACAGTCAATCATGATAGGAGGTAGGTCTATTTGTTGCAGATGGTAGCCTACTCCATCTCTTCCGGTCTCTAGCATCATCCTCCACAGTCAATCATGATAGGAGGTAGGCCTATTTGTTGCAGATGGTAGCCTACTCCATCTCTTCCGGTCTCTAGCATCATCCTCCACAGTCAATCATGATAGGAGGTAGGCCTATTTGTTGCAGATGGTAGCCTACTCCATCTCTTCCGGTCTCTAGCATCATCCTCCACAGACAATCATGATAGGAGGTAGGCCTATTTGTTGCAGATGGTAGCCTACTCCATCTCTTCCGGTCTCTAGCATCATCCTCCACAGTCAATCATGATAGGAGGTAGGCCTATTTGTTGCAGATGGTAGCCTACTCCATCTCTTCCGGTCTCTAGCATCATCCTCCACAGTCAATCATGATAGGAGGTAGGCCTATTTGTTGCAGATGGTAGCCTACTCCATCTCTTCCGGTCTCTAGCGTCATTCTCCACAGTCAAATATGATAGGAGTTAGGCCTATTTGTTGCAGATGGTAGCCTACTCCATCTCTTCCGGTCTCTAGCATCATCCTCCACAGTCAATCATGATAAGAGGTAGGCCTATTTGCTGCAGATGGTAGCCTACTCCATCTCTTCCGGTCTCTAGCATCATCCTCCACAGTCAATCATGATAGGAGGTAGGCCTATTTGTTGCAGATGGTAGCCTACTCCATCTCTTCCGGTCTCTAGCATCATCCTCCACAGTCGATCATGATAGGAGGTAGGCCTATTTGTTGCAGATGGTAGCCTACTCCATCTCTTCCGGTCTCTAGCATCATCCTCCACAGTCAATCATGATAGGAGGTAGGCCTATTTGTTGCAGATGGTAGCCTACTCCATCTCTTCCGGTCTCTAGCATCATCCTCCACAGTCAATCATGATAGGAGGTAGGCCTATTTGTTGCAGATGGTAGCCTACTCCATCTCTTCCGGTCTCTAGCATCATCCTCCACAGTCAATCATGATAGGAGGTAGGTCTATTTGTTGCAGATGGTAGCCTACTCCATCTCTTCCGGTCTCTAGCATCATCCTCCACAGTCAATCATGATAGGAGGTAGGCCTATTTGTTGCAGATGGTAGCCTACTCCATCTCTTCAGGTCTCTAGCATCATCCTCCACAGTCAATCATGATAGGAGGTAGGCCTATTTGTTGCAGATGGTAGCCTACTCCATCTATTCCGGTCTCTAGCATCATCCTCCACAGTCAATCATGATAGGAGGTAGGCCTATTTGTTGCAGATGGTAGCCTACTCCATCTCTTCCGGTCTCTAGCGTCATCCTCCACAGTCAAATATGATAGGAGGTAGGCCTATTTGTTGCAGATGGTAGCCTACTCCATCTCTTCCGGTCTCTAGCATCATCCTCCACAGTCAATCATGATAGGAGGTAGGCCTATTTGCTGCAGATGGTAGCCTATTCCATCTCTTCCGGTCTCTAGCATCATCCTCCACAGTCAATCATGATAGGAGGTAGGCCTATTTGCTGCAGATGGTAGCCTACTCCATCTCTTCCGGTCTCTAGCATCATCCTCCACCGTCAATACTGAGAGGAGGTAGGCCTATTTGTTGCAGATGGTAGCCTACTCCATCTCTTCCGGTCTCTAGCATCATCCTCCACAGTCAATCATGATAGGAGGTAGGCCTATTTGTTGCAGATGGTAGCCTACTCCATCTCTTCCGGTCTCTAGCATCATCCTCCACAGTCAATCATGATAGGAGGTAGGCCTATTTGTTGCAGATGGTAGCCTACTCCATCTCTTCCGGTCTCTAGCATCATCCTCCACAGTCAATCATGATAGGAGGTAGGCCTATTTGTTGCAGATGGTAGCCTACTCCATCTCTTCCGGTCTCTAGCATCATCCTCCACAGTCAATCATGATAGGAGGTAGGCCTATTTGTTGCAGATGGTAGCCTACTCCATCTCTTCCGGTCTCTAGCATCATCCTCCACAGTCAATCATGATAGGAGGTAGGCTTATTTGTTGTAGATGGTAGCCTACTCCATCTCTTCCGGTCTCTAGCATCATCCTCCACAGTCAATCATGATAGGAGGTAGGCCTATTTGTTGCAGATGGTAGCCTACTCCATCTCTTCCGGTCTCTAGCATCATCCTCCACAGTCAATCATGATAGGAGGTAGGTCTATTTGTTGCAGATGGTAGCCTACTCCATCTCTTCCGGTCTCTAGCATCATCCTCCACAGTCAATCATGATAGGAGGTAGGCCTATTTGTTGCAGATGGTAGCCTACTCCATCTCTTCCGGTCTCTAGCATCATCCTCCACAGTCAATCATGATAGGAGGTAGGCCTATTTGTTGCAGATGGTAGCCTACTCCATCTCTTCCGGTCTCTAGCATCATCCTCCACAGTCAATCATGATAGGAGGTAGGCCTATTTGTTGCAGATGGTAGCCTACTCCATCTCTTGCGGTCTCTAGCGTCATCCTCCACAGTCAAATATGATAGGAGGTAGGCCTATTTGTTGCAGATGGTAGCCTACTCCATCTCTTCCGGTCTCTAGCATCATCCTCCACAGTCAATCATGATAGGAGGTAGGCCTATTTGCTGCAGATGGTAGCCTACTCCATCTCTTCCGGTCTCTAGCATCATCCTCCACAGTTAATCATGATAGGAGGTAGGCCTATTTGTTGCAGATGGTAGCCTACTCCATCTCTTCCGGTCTCTAGCATCATCCTCCACAGTCAATCATGATAGGAGGTAGGCCTATTTGTTGCAGATGGTAGCCTACTCCATCTCTTCCGGTCTCTAGCATCATCCTCCACAGTCAATCATGATAGGAGGTAGGCCTATTTGTTGCAGATGGTAGCCTACTCCATCTCTTCCGGTCTCTAGCATCATCCTCCACAGTCAATCATGATAGGAGGTAGGCCTATTTGTTGCAGATGGTAGCCTACTCCATCTCTTCCGGTCTCTAGCATCATCCTCCACAGTCAATCATGATAGGAGGTAGGCCTATTTGTTGCAGATGGTAGCCTACTCCATCTCTTCCGGTCTCTAGCATCATCCTCCACAGTCAATCATGATAGGAGGTAGGCCTATTTGCTGCAGATGGTAGCCTACTCCATCTCTTCCGGTCTCTAGCATCATCCTCCACAGTCAATCATGATAGGAGGTAGGCCTATTTGCTGCAGATGGTAGCCTACTCCATCTCTTCCGGTCTCTAGCATCATCCTCCACCGTCAATCATGAGAGGAGGTAGGCCTATTTGTTGCAGATGGTAGCCTACTCCATCTCTTCCGGTCTCTAGCATAATCCTCCACAGTCAATCATGATAGGAGGTAGGCCTATTTGTTGCAGATGGTAGCCTACTCCATCTCTTCCGGTCTCTAGCATCATCCTCCACAGTCAATCATGATAGGAGGTAGGCCTATTTGTTGCAGATGGTAGCCTACTCCATCTCTTCCGGTCTCTAGCATCATCCTCCACAGTCAATCATGATAGGAGGTAGGCCTATTTGTTGCAGATGGTAGCCTACTCCATCTCATCCGGTCTCTAGCATCATCCTCCACAGTCAATCATGATAGGAGGTAGGCCTATTTGTTGCAGATGGTAGCCTACTCCATCTCTTCCGGTCTCTTGCATCATCCTCCACAGTCAATCATGATAGGAGGTAGGCCTATTTGTTGCAGATGGTGGCCTACTCCATCTCTTCCGGTCTCTAGCATCATCCTCCACAGTCAATCATTATAGGAGGTAGGCCTATTTGTTGCAGATGGTAGTCTACTCCATCTCTTCCGGTCTCTAGCATCATCCTCCACAGTCAATCATGAGAGGAGGTAGGCCTATTTGTTGCAGATGGTAGCCTACTCCATCTCTTCCGGTCTCTAGCATCATCCTCCACAGTCAATCATGATAGGAGGTAGGCCTATTTGTTGCAGATGGTAGCCTACTCCATCTCTTCCGGTCTCTAGCATCATCCTCCACAGTCAATCATGATAGGAGGTAGGCCTATTTGTTGCAGATGGTAGCCTACTCCATCTCTTCCGGTCTCTAGCATCATCCTCCACAGTCAATCATGATAGGAGGTAGGCCTATTTGTTGCAGATGGTAGCCTACTCCATCTCTTCCGGTCTCTAGCATCATCCTCCACAGTCAATCATGATAGGAGGTAGGCCTGTTGCAGATGGTAGCCTACTCCATCTCTTCCGGTCTCTAGCATCATCCTCCACAGTCAATCATAATAGGAGGTTTTCCTATTTGCTGCAGATGGTAGCCTACTCCATCTATTCCGGTCTCTAGCATCATCCTCCACAGTCAATCATGATAGGAGGTAGGCCTATTTGTTGCAGATGGTAGCCTACTCCATCTCTTCCGGTCTCTAGCGTCATCCTCCACAGTCAAATATGATAGGAGGTAGGCCTATTTGTTGCAGATGGTAGCCTACTCCATCTCTTCCGGTCTCTAGCATCATCCTCCACAGTCAATCATGATAGGAGGTAGGCCTATTTGCTGCAGATGGTAGCCTATTCCATCTCTTCCGGTCTCTAGCATCATCCTCCACAGTCAATCATGATAGGAGGTAGGCCTATTTGCTGCAGATGGTAGCCTACTCCATCTCTTCCGGTCTCTAGCATCATCCTCCACCGTCAATACTGAGAGGAGGTAGGCCTATTTGTTGCAGATGGTAGCCTACTCCATCTCTTCCGGTCTCTAGCATCATCCTCCACAGTCAATCATGATAGGAGGTAGGCCTATTTGTTGCAGATGGTAGCCTACTCCATCTCTTCCGGTCTCTAGCATCATCCTCCACAGTCAATCATGATAGGAGGTAGGCCTATTTGTTGCAGATGGTAGCCTACTCCATCTCTTCCGGTCTCTAGCATCATCCTCCACAGTCAATCATGATAGGAGGTAGGCCTATTTGTTGCAGATGGTAGCCTACTCCATCTCTTCCGGTCTCTAGCATCATCCTCCACAGTCAATCATGATAGGAGGTAGGCCTATTTGTTGCAGATGGTAGCCTACTCCATCTCTTCCGGTCTCTAGCATCATCCTCCACAGTCAATCATGATAGGAGGTAGGCTTATTTGTTGTAGATGGTAGCCTACTCCATCTCTTCCGGTCTCTAGCATCATCCTCCACAGTCAATCATGATAGGAGGTAGGCCTATTTGTTGCAGATGGTAGCCTACTCCATCTCTTCCGGTCTCTAGCATCATCCTCCACAGTCAATCATGATAGGAGGTAGGTCTATTTGTTGCAGATGGTAGCCTACTCCATCTCTTCCGGTCTCTAGCATCATCCTCCACAGTCAATCATGATAGGAGGTAGGCCTATTTGTTGCAGATGGTAGCCTACTCCATCTCTTCCGGTCTCTAGCATCATCCTCCACAGTCAATCATGATAGGAGGTAGGCCTATTTGTTGCAGATGGTAGCCTACTCCATCTCTTCCGGTCTCTAGCATCATCCTCCACAGTCAATCATGATAGGAGGTAGGCCTATTTGTTGCAGATGGTAGCCTACTCCATCTCTTGCGGTCTCTAGCGTCATCCTCCACAGTCAAATATGATAGGAGGTAGGCCTATTTGTTGCAGATGGTAGCCTACTCCATCTCTTCCGGTCTCTAGCATCATCCTCCACAGTCAATCATGATAGGAGGTAGGCCTATTTGCTGCAGATGGTAGCCTACTCCATCTCTTCCGGTCTCTAGCATCATCCTCCACAGTTAATCATGATAGGAGGTAGGCCTATTTGTTGCAGATGGTAGCCTACTCCATCTCTTCCGGTCTCTAGCATCATCCTCCACAGTCAATCATGATAGGAGGTAGGCCTATTTGTTGCAGATGGTAGCCTACTCCATCTCTTCCGGTCTCTAGCATCATCCTCCACAGTCAATCATGATAGGAGGTAGGCCTATTTGTTGCAGATGGTAGCCTACTCCATCTCTTCCGGTCTCTAGCATCATCCTCCACAGTCAATCATGATAGGAGGTAGGCCTATTTGTTGCAGATGGTAGCCTACTCCATCTCTTCCGGTCTCTAGCATCATCCTCCACAGTCAATCATGATAGGAGGTAGGCCTATTTGTTGCAGATGGTAGCCTACTCCATCTCTTCCGGTCTCTAGCATCATCCTCCACAGTCAATCATGATAGGAGGTAGGCCTATTTGCTGCAGATGGTAGCCTACTCCATCTCTTCCGGTCTCTAGCATCATCCTCCACAGTCAATCATGATAGGAGGTAGGCCTATTTGCTGCAGATGGTAGCCTACTCCATCTCTTCCGGTCTCTAGCATCATCCTCCACCGTCAATCATGAGAGGAGGTAGGCCTATTTGTTGCAGATGGTAGCCTACTCCATCTCTTCCGGTCTCTAGCATAATCCTCCACAGTCAATCATGATAGGAGGTAGGCCTATTTGTTGCAGATGGTAGCCTACTCCATCTCTTCCGGTCTCTAGCATCATCCTCCACAGTCAATCATGATAGGAGGTAGGCCTATTTGTTGCAGATGGTAGCCTACTCCATCTCTTCCGGTCTCTAGCATCATCCTCCACAGTCAATCATGATAGGAGGTAGGCCTATTTGTTGCAGATGGTAGCCTACTCCATCTCATCCGGTCTCTAGCATCATCCTCCACAGTCAATCATGATAGGAGGTAGGCCTATTTGTTGCAGATGGTAGCCTACTCCATCTCTTCCGGTCTCTTGCATCATCCTCCACAGTCAATCATGATAGGAGGTAGGCCTATTTGTTGCAGATGGTGGCCTACTCCATCTCTTCCGGTCTCTAGCATCATCCTCCACAGTCAATCATTATAGGAGGTAGGCCTATTTGTTGCAGATGGTAGTCTACTCCATCTCTTCCGGTCTCTAGCATCATCCTCCACAGTCAATCATGAGAGGAGGTAGGCCTATTTGTTGCAGATGGTAGCCTACTCCATCTCTTCCGGTCTCTAGCATCATCCTCCACAGTCAATCATGATAGGAGGTAGGCCTATTTGTTGCAGATGGTAGCCTACTCCATCTCTTCCGGTCTCTAGCATCATCCTCCACAGTCAATCATGATAGGAGGTAGGCCTATTTGTTGCAGATGGTAGCCTACTCCATCTCTTCCGGTCTCTAGCATCATCCTCCACAGTCAATCATGATAGGAGGTAGGCCTATTTGTTGCAGATGGTAGCCTACTCCATCTCTTCCGGTCTCTAGCATCATCCTCCACAGTCAATCATGATAGGAGGTAGGCCTGTTGCAGATGGTAGCCTACTCCATCTCTTCCGGTCTCTAGCATCATCCTCCACAGTCAATCATAATAGGAGGTTTTCCTATTTGCTGCAGATGGTAGCCTACTCCATCTCTTCCGGTCTCTAGCATCATCCTCCACAGTCAATCATGATAGGAGGTAGGCCTATTTGTTGCAGATGGTAGCCTACTCCATCTCTTCCGGTCTCTAGCATCATCCTCCACAGTCAATCATGATAGGAGGTAGGCCTATTTGTTGCAGATGGTAGCCTACTCCATCTCTTCCGGTCTCTAGCATCATCCTCCACAGTCAATCATGATAGGAGGTAGGCCTATTTGTTGCAGATGGTAGCCTACTCCATCTCTTCCGGTCTCTAGCATCATCCTCCACAGTCAATCATGATAGGAGGTTGGCCTATTTGTTGCAGATGGTAGCCTACTCCATCTCTTCCGGTCTCTAGCATCATCCTCCACAGTCAATCATGATAGGAGGTAGGCCTATTTGTTGCAGATGGTAGCCTACTCCATCTCTTCCGGTCTCTAGCATCATCCTCCACAGTCAATCATGATAGGAGGTAGGCCTATTTGTTGCAGATGGTAGCCTACTCCATCTCTTCCGGTCTCTAGCATCATCCTCCACAGTCAATCATGATAGGAGGTAGGCCTATTTGTTGCAGATGGTAGCCTACTCCATCTCTTCCGGTCTCTAGCATCATCCTCCACAGTCAATCATGATAGGAGGTAGGCCTATTTGTTGCAGATGGTAGCCTACTCCATCTCTTCCGGTCTCTAGCATCATCCTCCACAGTCAATCATGATAGGAGGTAGGCCTATTTGTTGCAGATGGTAGCCTACTCCATCTCTTCCGGTCTCTAGCATCATCCTCCACAGTCAATCATGATAGGAGGTAGGCCTATTTGCTGCAGGTGGTAGCCTACTCCATCTCTTCCGGGCTCTAGCATCATCCTCCACAGTCAATCATGATAGGAGGTAGGCCTATTTGTTGCAGATGGTAGCCTACTCCATCTCTTCCGGTCTCTAGCATCATCCTCCACAGTCAATCATGATAGGAGGTAGGCCTATTTGTTGCAGATGGTAGCCTACTCCATCTCTTCCGGTCTCTAGCATCATCCTCCACCGTCAATACTGAGAGGAGGTAGGCCTATTTGTTGCAGATGGTAGCCTACTCCATCTCTTCCGGTCTCTAGCATCATCCTCCACAGTCAATCATGATAGGAGGTAGGCCTATTTGTTGCAGATGGTAGCCTACTCCATCTCTTCCGGTCTCTAGCATCATCCTCCACAGTCAATCATGATAGGAGGTAGGCCTATTTGTTGCAGATGGTAGCCTACTCCATCTCTTCCGGTCTCTAGCATCATCCTCCACAGTCAATCATGATAGGAGGTAGGCCTATTTGTTGCAGATGGTAGCCTACTCCATCTCTTCCGGTCTCTAGCATCATCCTCCACAGTCAATCATGATAGGAGGTAGGCCTATTTGTTGCAGATGGTAGCCTACTCCATCTCTTCCGGTCTCTAGCATCATCCTCCACAGTCAATCATGATAGGAGGTAGGCTTATTTGTTGTAGATGGTAGCCTACTCCATCTCTTCCGGTCTCTAGCATCATCCTCCACAGTCAATCATGATAGGAGGTAGGCCTATTTGTTGCAGATGGTAGCCTACTCCATCTCTTCCGGTCTCTAGCATCATCCTCCACAGTCAATCATGATAGGAGGTAGGTCTATTTGTTGCAGATGGTAGCCTACTCCATCTCTTCCGGTCTCTAGCATCATCCTCCACAGTCAATCATGATAGGAGGTAGGCCTATTTGTTGCAGATGGTAGCCTACTCCATCTCTTCCGGTCTCTAGCATCATCCTCCACAGTCAATCATGATAGGAGGTAGGCCTATTTGTTGCAGATGGTAGCCTACTCCATCTCTTCCGGTCTCTAGCATCATCCTCCACAGTCAATCATGATAGGAGGTAGGCCTATTTGTTGCAGATGGTAGCCTACTCCATCTCTTGCGGTCTCTAGCGTCATCCTCCACAGTCAAATATGATAGGAGGTAGGCCTATTTGTTGCAGATGGTAGCCTACTCCATCTCATCCGGTCTCTAGCATCATCCTCCACAGTCAATCATGATAGGAGGTAGGCCTATTTGCTGCAGATGGTAGCCTACTCCATCTCTTCCGGTCTCAAGCATCATCCTCCACAGTTAATCATGATAGGAGGTAGGCCTATTTGTTGCAGATGGTAGCCTACTCCATCTCTTCCGGTCTCTAGCATCATCCTCCACAGTCAATCATGATAGGAGGTAGGCCTATTTGTTGCAGATGGTAGCCTACTCCATCTCTTCCGGTCTCTAGCATCATCCTCCACAGTCAATCATGATAGGAGGTAGGCCTATTTGTTGCAGATGGTAGCCTACTCCATCTCTTCCGGTCTCTAGCATCATCCTCCACAGTCAATCATGATAGGAGGTAGGCCTATTTGTTGCAGATGGTAGCCTACTCCATCTCTTCCGGTCTCTAGCATCATCCTCCACAGTCAATCATGATAGGAGGTAGGCCTATTTGTTGCAGATGGTAGCCTACTCCATCTCTTCCGGTCTCTAGCATCATCCTCCACAGTCAATCATGATAGGAGGTAGGCCTATTTGCTGCAGATGGTAGCCTACTCCATCTCTTCCGGTCTCTAGCATCATCCTCCACAGTCAATCATGATAGGAGGTAGGCCTATTTGCTGCAGATGGTAGCCTACTCCATCTCTTCCGGTCTCTAGCATCATCCTCCACCGTCAATCATGAGAGGAGGTAGGCCTATTTGTTGCAGATGGTAGCCTACTCCATCTCTTCCGGTCTCTAGCATAATCCTCCACAGTCAATCATGATAGGAGGTAGGCCTATTTGTTGCAGATGGTAGCCTACTCCATCTCTTCCGGTCTCTAGCATCATCCTCCACAGTCAATCATGATAGGAGGTAGGCCTATTTGTTGCAGATGGTAGCCTACTCCATCTCTTCCGGTCTCTAGCATCATCCTCCACAGTCAATCATGATAGGAGGTAGGCCTATTTGTTGCAGATGGTAGCCTACTCCATCTCATCCGGTCTCTAGCATCATCCTCCACAGTCAATCATGATAGGAGGTAGGCCTATTTGTTGCAGATGGTAGCCTACTCCATCTCTTCCGGTCTCTTGCATCATCCTCCACAGTCAATCATGATAGGAGGTAGGCCTATTTGTTGCAGATGGTAGCCTACTCCATCTCTTCCGGTCTCTAGCATCATCCTCCACAGTCAATCATTATAGGAGGTAGGCCTATTTGTTGCAGATGGTAGGCTACTCCATCTCTTCCGGTCTCTAGCATCATCCTCCACAGTCAATCATGAGAGGAGGTAGGCCTATTTGTTGCAGATGGTAGCCTACTCCATCTCTTCCGGTCTCTAGCATCATCCTCCACAGTCAATCATGATAGGAGGTAGGCCTATTTGTTGCAGATGGTAGCCTACTCCATCTCTTCCGGTCTCTAGCATCATCCTCCACAGTCAATCATGATAGGAGGTAGGCCTATTTGTTGCAGATGGTAGCCTACTCCATCTCTTCCGGTCTCTAGCATCATCCTCCACAGTCAATCATGATAGGAGGTAGGCCTATTTGTTGCAGATGGTAGCCTACTCCATCTCTTCCGGTCTCTAGCATCATCCTCCACAGTCAATCATGATAGGAGGTAGGCCTGTTGCAGATGGTAGCCTACTCCATCTCTTCCGGTCTCTAGCATCATCCTCCACAGTCAATCATAATAGGAGGTTTTCCTATTTGCTGCAGATGGTAGCCTACTCCATCTCTTCCGGTCTCTAGCATCATCCTCCACAGTCAATCATGATAGGAGGTAGGCCTATTTGTTGCAGATGGTAGCCTACTCCATCTCTTCCGGTCTCTAGCATCATCCTCCACAGTCAATCATGATAGGAGGTAGGCCTATTTGTTGCAGATGGTAGCCTACTCCATCTCTTCCGGTCTCTAGCATCATCCTCCACAGTCAATCATGATAGGAGGTTGGCCTATTTGTTGCAGATGGTAGCCTACTCCATCTCTTCCGGTCTCTAGCATCATCCTCCACAGTCAATCATGATAGGAGGTAGGCCTATTTGTTGCAGATGGTAGCCTACTCCATCTCTTCCGGTCTCTAGCATCATCCTCCACAGTCAATCATGATAGGAGGTAGGCCTATTTGTTGCAGATGGTAGCCTACTCCATCTCTTCCGGTCTCTAGCATCATCCTCCACAGTCAATCATGATAGGAGGTAGGCCTATTTGTTGCAGATGGTAGCCTACTCCATCTCTTCCGGTCTCTAGCATCATCCTCCACAGTCAATCATGATAGGAGGTAGGCCTATTTGTTGCAGATGGTAGCCTACTCCATCTCTTCCGGTCTCTAGCATCATCCTCCACAGTCAATCATGATAGGAGGTAGGCCTATTTGTTGCAGATGGTAGCCTACTCCATCTCTTCCGGTCTCTAGCATCATCCTCCACAGTCAATCATGATAGGAGGTAGGCCTATTTGCTGCAGGTGGTAGCCTACTCCATCTCTTCCGGGCTCTAGCATCATCCTCCACAGTCAATCATGATAGGAGGTAGGCCTATTTGTTGCAGATGGTAGCCTACTCCATCTCTTCCGGTCTCTAGCATCATCCTCCACAGTCAATCATGATAGGAGGTAGGCCTATTTGTTGCAGATGGTAGCCTACTCCATCTCTTCCGGTCTCTAGCATCATCCTCCACCGTCAATACTGAGAGGAGGTAGGCCTATTTGTTGCAGATGGTAGCCTACTCCATCTCTTCCGGTCTCTAGCATCATCCTCCACAGTCAATCATGATAGGAGGTAGGCCTATTTGTTGCAGATGGTAGCCTACTCCATCTCTTCCGGTCTCTAGCATCATCCTCCACAGTCAATCATGATAGGAGGTAGGCCTATTTGTTGCAGATGGTAGCCTACTCCATCTCTTCCGGTCTCTAGCATCATCCTCCACAGTCAATCATGATAGGAGGTAGGCCTATTTGTTGCAGATGGTAGCCTACTCCATCTCTTCCGGTCTCTAGCATCATCCTCCACAGTCAATCATGATAGGAGGTAGGCCTATTTGTTGCAGATGGTAGCCTACTCCATCTCTTCCGGTCTCTAGCATCATCCTCCACAGTCAATCATGATAGGAGGTAGGCTTATTTGTTGTAGATGGTAGCCTACTCCATCTCTTCCGGTCTCTAGCATCATCCTCCACAGTCAATCATGATAGGAGGTAGGCCTATTTGTTGCAGATGGTAGCCTACTCCATCTCTTCCGGTCTCTAGCATCATCCTCCACAGTCAATCATGATAGGAGGTAGGTCTATTTGTTGCAGATGGTAGCCTACTCCATCTCTTCCGGTCTCTAGCATCATCCTCCACAGTCAATCATGATAGGAGGTAGGCCTATTTGTTGCAGATGGTAGCCTACTCCATCTCTTCCGGTCTCTAGCATCATCCTCCACAGTCAATCATGATAGGAGGTAGGCCTATTTGTTGCAGATGGTAGCCTACTCCATCTCTTCCGGTCTCTAGCATCATCCTCCACAGTCAATCATGATAGGAGGTAGGCCTATTTGTTGCAGATGGTAGCCTACTCCATCTCTTGCGGTCTCTAGCGTCATCCTCCACAGTCAAATATGATAGGAGGTAGGCCTATTTGTTGCAGATGGTAGCCTACTCCATCTCATCCGGTCTCTAGCATCATCCTCCACAGTCAATCATGATAGGAGGTAGGCCTATTTGCTGCAGATGGTAGCCTACTCCATCTCTTCCGGTCTCAAGCATCATCCTCCACAGTTAATCATGATAGGAGGTAGGCCTATTTGTTGCAGATGGTAGCCTACTCCATCTCTTCCGGTCTCTAGCATCATCCTCCACAGTCAATCATGATAGGAGGTAGGCCTATTTGTTGCAGATGGTAGCCTACTCCATCTCTTCCGGTCTCTAGCATCATCCTCCACAGTCAATCATGATAGGAGGTAGGCCTATTTGTTGCAGATGGTAGCCTACTCCATCTCTTCCGGTCTCTAGCATCATCCTCCACAGTCAATCATGATAGGAGGTAGGCCTATTTGTTGCAGATGGTAGCCTACTCCATCTCTTCCGGTCTCTAGCATCATCCTCCACAGTCAATCATGATAGGAGGTAGGCCTATTTGTTGCAGATGGTAGCCTACTCCATCTCTTCCGGTCTCTAGCATCATCCTCCACAGTCAATCATGATAGGAGGTAGGCCTATTTGCTGCAGATGGTAGCCTACTCCATCTCTTCCGGTCTCTAGCATCATCCTCCACAGTCAATCATGATAGGAGGTAGGCCTATTTGCTGCAGATGGTAGCCTACTCCATCTCTTCCGGTCTCTAGCATCATCCTCCACCGTCAATCATGAGAGGAGGTAGGCCTATTTGTTGCAGATGGTAGCCTACTCCATCTCTTCCGGTCTCTAGCATAATCCTCCACAGTCAATCATGATAGGAGGTAGGCTTATTTGTTGCAGATGGTAGCCTACTCCATCTCTTCCGGTCTCTAGCATCATCCTCCACAGTCAATCATGATAGGAGGTAGGCCTATTTGTTGCAGATGGTAGCCTACTCCATCTCTTCCGGTCTCTAGCATCATCCTCCACAGTCAATCATGATAGGAGGTAGGCCTATTTGTTGCAGATGGTAGCCTACTCCATCTCATCCGGTCTCTAGCATCATCCTCCACAGTCAATCATGATAGGAGGTAGGCCTATTTGTTGCAGATGGTAGCCTACTCCATCTCTTCCGGTCTCTTGCATCATCCTCCACAGTCAATCATGATAGGAGGTAGGCCTATTTGTTGCAGATGGTAGCCTACTCCATCTCTTCCGGTCTCTAGCATCATCCTCCACAGTCAATCATTATAGGAGGTAGGCCTATTTGTTGCAGATGGTAGGCTACTCCATCTCTTCCGGTCTCTAGCATCATCCTCCACAGTCAATCATGAGAGGAGGTAGGCCTATTTGTTGCAGATGGTAGCCTACTCCATCTCTTCCGGTCTCTAGCATCATCCTCCACAGTCAATCATGATAGGAGGTAGGCCTATTTGTTGCAGATGGTAGCCTACTCCATCTCTTCCGGTCTCTAGCATCATCCTCCACAGTCAATCATGATAGGAGGTAGGCCTATTTGTTGCAGATGGTAGCCTACTCCATCTCTTCCGGTCTCTAGCATCATCCTCCACAGTCAATCATGATAGGAGGTAGGCCTATTTGTTGCAGATGGTAGCCTACTCCATCTCTTCCGGTCTCTAGCATCATCCTCCACAGTCAATCATGATAGGAGGTAGGCCTGTTGCAGATGGTAGCCTACTCCATCTCTTCCGGTCTCTAGCATCATCCTCCACAGTCAATCATAATAGGAGGTTTTCCTATTTGCTGCAGATGGTAGCCTACTCCATCTCTTCCGGTCTCTAGCATCATCCTCCACAGTCAATCATGATAGGAGGTAGGCCTATTTGTTGCAGATGGTAGCCTACTCCATCTCTTCCGGTCTCTAGCATCATCCTCCACAGTCAATCATGATAGGAGGTAGGCCTATTTGTTGCAGATGGTAGCCTACTCCATCTCTTCCGGTCTCTAGCATCATCCTCCACAGTCAATCATGATAGGAGGTAGGCCTATTTGTTGCAGATGGTAGCCTACTCCATCTCTTCCGGTCTCTAGCATCATCCTCCACAGTCAATCATGATAGGAGGTAGGCCTATTTGTTGCAGATGGTAGCCTACTCCATCTCTTCCGGTCTCTAGCATCATCCTCAACAGTCAATCATGATAGGAGGTAGGCCTATTTGTTGCAGATGGTAGCCTACTCCATCTCTTCCGGTCTCTAGCATCATCCTCCACAGTCAATCATGATAGGAGGTAGGCCTATTTGTTGCAGATGGTAGCCTACTCCATCTCTTCCGGTCTCTAGCATCATCCTCCACAGTCAATCATGATAGGAGGTAGGCCTATTTGTTGCAGATGGTAGCCTACTCCATCTCTTCCGGTCTCTAGCATCATCCTCCACAGTCAATCATGATAGGAGGTAGGCCTATTTGTTGCAGATGGTAGCCTACTCCATCTCTTCCGGTCTCTAGCATCATCCTCCACAGTCAATCATGATAGGAGGTAGGCCTATTTGTTGCAGATGGTAGCCTACTCCATCTCTTCCGGTCTCTAGCATCATCCTCCACAGTCAATCATGATAGGAGGTAGGCCTATTTGCTGCAGGTGGTAGCCTACTCCATCTCTTCCGGGCTCTAGCATCATCCTCCACAGTCAATCATGATAGGAGGTAGGCCTATTTGTTGCAGATGGTAGCCTACTCCATCTCTTCCGGTCTCTAGCATCATCCTCCACAGTCAATCATGATAGGAGGTAGGCCTATTTGTTGCAGATGGTAGCCTACTCCATCTCTTCCGGTCTCTAGCATCATCCTCCACAGTCAATCATGATAGGAGGTAGGCCTATTTGTTGCAGATGGTAGCCTACACCATCTCTTCCGGTCTCTAGCATCATCCTCCACAGTCAATCATGATAGGAGGTAGGCCATCTTTGCTGCAGATGGTAGCCTACTCCATCTCTTCCGGTCTCTAGCATCATCCTCCACAGTCAATCATGATAGGAGGTAGGCCTATTTGTTGCAGATGGTAGCCTACTCCATCTCTTCCGGTCTCTAGCATCATCCTCCACAGTCAATCATGATAGGAGGTAGGCCAATTTGCTGCAGATGGTAGCCTACTCCATCTCTTCCGGTCTCTAGCATCATCCTCCACAGTCAATCATGATAGGAGGTAGGCCTATTTGTTGCAGATGGTAGCCTACTCCATCTCTTCCGGTCTCTAGCATCATCCTCCACAGTCAATCATGATAGGAGGTAGGCCTATTTGTTGCAGATGGTAGCCTACTCCATCTCTTCCGGTCTCTAGCATCATCCTCCACAGTCAATCATGATAGGAGGTAGGCCTATTTGTTGCAGATGGTAGCCTACTCCATCTCTTCCGGTCTCTAGCATCATCCTCCACAGTCAATCATGATAGGAGGTAGGCCTATTTGTTGCAGATGGTAGCCTACTCCATCTCTTCCGGTCTCTAGAATCATCCTCCACAGTCAATCATGATAGGAGGTAGGCCTACTTGTTGCAGATGGTAGCCTACTCCATCTCTTCCGGTCTCTAGCATCATCCTCCACAGTCAATCATGATAGGAGGTAGGCCTATTTGTTGCAGATGGTAGCCTACTCCATCTCTTCCGGTCTTTAGCATCATCCTCCACAGTCAATCATGATAGGAGGTAGGTCTATTTGTTGCAGATGGTAGCCTACTCCATCTCTTCCGGTCTCTAGCATCATCCTCCACAGTCAATCATGATAGGAGGTAGGCCTATTTGTTGCAGATGGTAGCCTACTCCATCTCTTCCGGTCTCTAGCATCATCCTCCACAGTCAATCATGATAGGAGGTAGGCCTATTTGTTGCAGATGGTAGCCTACTCCATCTCTTCCGGTCTCTAGCATCATCCTCCACAGTCAATCATGATAGGAGGTAGGCCTATTTGTTGCAGATGGTAGCCTACTCCATCTCTTCCGGTCTCTAGCATCATCCTCCACAGTCAATCATGATAGGAGGTAGGCCTATTTGTTGCAGATGGTAGCCTACTCCATCTCTTCCGGTCTCTAGCATCATCCTCCACAGACAATCATGATAGGAGGTAGGTCTATTTGTTGCAGATGGTAGCCTACTCCATCTCTTCCGGTCTCTAGCATCATCCTCCACAGTCAATCATGATAGGAGGTAGGCCTATTTGTTGCAGATGGTAGCCTACTCCATCTCTTCAGGTCTCTAGCATCATCCTCCACAGTCAATCATGATGGGAGGTAGGCCTATTTGTTGCAGATGGTAGCCTACTCCATCTATTCCGGTCTCTAGCATCATCCTCCACAGTCAATCATGATAGGAGGTAGGCCTATTTGTTGCAGATGGTAGCCTACTCCATCTCTTCCGGTCTCTAGCGTCATCCTCCACAGTCAAATATGATAGGAGGTAGGCCTATTTGTTGCAGATGGTAGCCTACTCCATCTCTTCCGGTCTCTAGCATCATCCTCCACAGTCAATCATGATAGGAGGTAGGCCAATTTGTTGCAGATGGTAACCTACTCCATCTCTTCCGGTCTCTAGCATCATCCTCCACAGTCAATCATGATAGGAGGTAGGCCTATTTGTTGCAGATGGTAGCCTACTCCATCTCTTCCGGTCTCTAGCACCATCCTCCACAGTCAATCATGATAGGAGGTAGGCCTATTTGTTGCAGATGGTAGCCTACTCCATCTCTTCCGGTCTCTAGCATCATCCTCCACAGTCAATCATGATAGGAGGTAGGCCTATTTGTTGCAGATGGTAGCCTACTCCATCTCTTCCGGTCTCTAGCATCATCCTCCACAGTCAATCATGATAGGAGGTAGGCCTATTTGTTGCAGATGGTAGCCTACTCCATCTCTTCCGGTCTCTAGCATCATCCTCCAGAGTCAATCATGATAGGAGGTAGGCCTATTTGTTGCAGATGGTAGCCTACTCCATCTCTTCCGGTCTCTAGCATTATCCTCCACAGTCAATCATGATAGGAGGTAGGCCTATTTGCTGCAGATGGTAGCCTACTCCATCTCTTCCGGTCTCTAGCATCATCCTCCACAGTCAATCATGATAGGAGGTAGGCCTATTTGTTGCAGATGGTAGCCTACTCCATCTCTTCCGGTCTCTAGCATCATCCTCCACAGTCAATCATGATAGGAGGTAGGCCTATTTGTTGCAGATGGTAGCCTACTCCATCTCTTCCGGTCTCTAGCATCATCCTCCACAGTCAATCATGATAGGAGGTAGGCCTATTTGTTGCAGATGGTAGCCTACTCCATCTCTTCCGGTCTCTAGCATCATCCTCCACAGTCAATCATGATAGGAGGTAGGCCTATTTGTTGCAGATGGTAGCCTACTCCATCTCTTCCGGTCTCTAGCATCATCCTCCACAGTCAATCATGATAGGAGGTAGGCCTATTTGTTGCAGATGGTAGCCTACTCCATCTCTTCCGGTCTCTAGCCTCATCCTCCACAGTCAATCATGATAGGAGGTAGGCCTATTTGTTGCAGATGGTAACCTACTCCATCTCTTCCGGTCTCTAGCATCATCCTCCACAGTCAATCATGATAGGAGGTAGGTCTATTTGTTGCAGATGGTAGCCTACTCCATCTCTTCCGGTCTCTAGCATCATCCTCCACAGTCAATCATGATAGGAGGTAGGCCTATTTGTTGCAGATGGTAGCCTACTCCATCTCTTCCGGTCTCTAGCATCATCCTCCACAGTCAATCATGATAGGAGGTAGGCCTATTTGTTGCAGATGGTAGCCTACTCCATCTCTTCCGGTCTCTAGCATCATCCTCCACAGACAATCATGATAGGAGGTAGGCCTATTTGTTGCAGATGGTAGCCTACTCCATCTCTTCCGGTCTCTAGCATCATCCTCCACAGTCAATCATGATAGGAGGTAGGCCTATTTGTTGCAGATGGTAGCCTACTCCATCTCTTCCGGTCTCTAGCATCATCCTCCACAGTCAATCATGATAGGAGGTAGGCCTATTTGTTGCAGATGGTAGCCTACTCCATCTCTTCCGGTCTCTAGCGTCATTCTCCACAGTCAAATATGATAGGAGTTAGGCCTATTTGTTGCAGATGGTAGCCTACTCCATCTCTTCCGGTCTCTAGCATCATCCTCCACAGTCAATCATGATAGGAGGTAGGCCTATTTGCTGCAGATGGTAGCCTACTCCATCTCTTCCGGTCTCTAGCATCATCCTCCACAGTCAATCATGATAGGAGGTAGGC
This sequence comes from Meconema thalassinum, assembly GCA_946902985.2. Taxonomy (NCBI): domain Eukaryota; kingdom Metazoa; phylum Arthropoda; class Insecta; order Orthoptera; family Tettigoniidae; genus Meconema; species Meconema thalassinum. The sequence goes on from OX336394.1 coordinate 416,448,752, forward strand.
CTATTTGTTGCAGATGGTAGCCTACTCCATCTCTTCCGGTCTCTAGCATCATCCTCCACAGTCGATCATGATAGGAGGTAGGCCTATTTGTTGCAGATGGTAGCCTACTCCATCTCTTCCGGTCTCTAGCATCATCCTCCACAGTCAATCATGATAGGAGGTAGGCCTATTTGTTGCAGATGGTAGCCTACTCCATCTCTTCCGGTCTCTAGCATCATCCTCCACAGTCAATCATGATAGGAGGTAGGCCTATTTGTTGCAGATGGTAGCCTACTCCATCTCTTCCGGTCTCTAGCATCATCCTCCACAGTCAATCATGATAGGAGGTAGGTCTATTTGTTGCAGATGGTAGCCTACTCCATCTCTTCCGGTCTCTAGCATCATCCTCCACAGTCAATCATGATAGGAGGTAGGCCTATTTGTTGCAGATGGTAGCCTACTCCATCTCTTCAGGTCTCTAGCATCATCCTCCACAGTCAATCATGATAGGAGGTAGGCCTATTTGTTGCAGATGGTAGCCTACTCCATCTATTCCGGTCTCTAGCATCATCCTCCACAGTCAATCATGATAGGAGGTAGGCCTATTTGTTGCAGATGGTAGCCTACTCCATCTCTTCCGGTCTCTAGCGTCATCCTCCACAGTCAAATATGATAGGAGGTAGGCCTATTTGTTGCAGATGGTAGCCTACTCCATCTCTTCCGGTCTCTAGCATCATCCTCCACAGTCAATCATGATAGGAGGTAGGCCTATTTGCTGCAGATGGTAGCCTATTCCATCTCTTCCGGTCTCTAGCATCATCCTCCACAGTCAATCATGATAGGAGGTAGGCCTATTTGCTGCAGATGGTAGCCTACTCCATCTCTTCCGGTCTCTAGCATCATCCTCCACCGTCAATACTGAGAGGAGGTAGGCCTATTTGTTGCAGATGGTAGCCTACTCCATCTCTTCCGGTCTCTAGCATCATCCTCCACAGTCAATCATGATAGGAGGTAGGCCTATTTGTTGCAGATGGTAGCCTACTCCATCTCTTCCGGTCTCTAGCATCATCCTCCACAGTCAATCATGATAGGAGGTAGGCCTATTTGTTGCAGATGGTAGCCTACTCCATCTCTTCCGGTCTCTAGCATCATCCTCCACAGTCAATCATGATAGGAGGTAGGCCTATTTGTTGCAGATGGTAGCCTACTCCATCTCTTCCGGTCTCTAGCATCATCCTCCACAGTCAATCATGATAGGAGGTAGGCCTATTTGTTGCAGATGGTAGCCTACTCCATCTCTTCCGGTCTCTAGCATCATCCTCCACAGTCAATCATGATAGGAGGTAGGCTTATTTGTTGTAGATGGTAGCCTACTCCATCTCTTCCGGTCTCTAGCATCATCCTCCACAGTCAATCATGATAGGAGGTAGGCCTATTTGTTGCAGATGGTAGCCTACTCCATCTCTTCCGGTCTCTAGCATCATCCTCCACAGTCAATCATGATAGGAGGTAGGTCTATTTGTTGCAGATGGTAGCCTACTCCATCTCTTCCGGTCTCTAGCATCATCCTCCACAGTCAATCATGATAGGAGGTAGGCCTATTTGTTGCAGATGGTAGCCTACTCCATCTCTTCCGGTCTCTAGCATCATCCTCCACAGTCAATCATGATAGGAGGTAGGCCTATTTGTTGCAGATGGTAGCCTACTCCATCTCTTCCGGTCTCTAGCATCATCCTCCACAGTCAATCATGATAGGAGGTAGGCCTATTTGTTGCAGATGGTAGCCTACTCCATCTCTTGCGGTCTCTAGCGTCATCCTCCACAGTCAAATATGATAGGAGGTAGGCCTATTTGTTGCAGATGGTAGCCTACTCCATCTCTTCCGGTCTCTAGCATCATCCTCCACAGTCAATCATGATAGGAGGTAGGCCTATTTGCTGCAGATGGTAGCCTACTCCATCTCTTCCGGTCTCTAGCATCATCCTCCACAGTTAATCATGATAGGAGGTAGGCCTATTTGTTGCAGATGGTAGCCTACTCCATCTCTTCCGGTCTCTAGCATCATCCTCCACAGTCAATCATGATAGGAGGTAGGCCTATTTGTTGCAGATGGTAGCCTACTCCATCTCTTCCGGTCTCTAGCATCATCCTCCACAGTCAATCATGATAGGAGGTAGGCCTATTTGTTGCAGATGGTAGCCTACTCCATCTCTTCCGGTCTCTAGCATCATCCTCCACAGTCAATCATGATAGGAGGTAGGCCTATTTGTTGCAGATGGTAGCCTACTCCATCTCTTCCGGTCTCTAGCATCATCCTCCACAGTCAATCATGATAGGAGGTAGGCCTATTTGTTGCAGATGGTAGCCTACTCCATCTCTTCCGGTCTCTAGCATCATCCTCCACAGTCAATCATGATAGGAGGTAGGCCTATTTGCTGCAGATGGTAGCCTACTCCATCTCTTCCGGTCTCTAGCATCATCCTCCACAGTCAATCATGATAGGAGGTAGGCCTATTTGCTGCAGATGGTAGCCTACTCCATCTCTTCCGGTCTCTAGCATCATCCTCCACCGTCAATCATGAGAGGAGGTAGGCCTATTTGTTGCAGATGGTAGCCTACTCCATCTCTTCCGGTCTCTAGCATAATCCTCCACAGTCAATCATGATAGGAGGTAGGCCTATTTGTTGCAGATGGTAGCCTACTCCATCTCTTCCGGTCTCTAGCATCATCCTCCACAGTCAATCATGATAGGAGGTAGGCCTATTTGTTGCAGATGGTAGCCTACTCCATCTCTTCCGGTCTCTAGCATCATCCTCCACAGTCAATCATGATAGGAGGTAGGCCTATTTGTTGCAGATGGTAGCCTACTCCATCTCATCCGGTCTCTAGCATCATCCTCCACAGTCAATCATGATAGGAGGTAGGCCTATTTGTTGCAGATGGTAGCCTACTCCATCTCTTCCGGTCTCTTGCATCATCCTCCACAGTCAATCATGATAGGAGGTAGGCCTATTTGTTGCAGATGGTGGCCTACTCCATCTCTTCCGGTCTCTAGCATCATCCTCCACAGTCAATCATTATAGGAGGTAGGCCTATTTGTTGCAGATGGTAGGCTACTCCATCTCTTCCGGTCTCTAGCATCATCCTCCACAGTCAATCATGAGAGGAGGTAGGCCTATTTGTTGCAGATGGTAGCCTACTCCATCTCTTCCGGTCTCTAGCATCATCCTCCACAGTCAATCATGATAGGAGGTAGGCCTATTTGTTGCAGATGGTAGCCTACTCCATCTCTTCCGGTCTCTAGCATCATCCTCCACAGTCAATCATGATAGGAGGTAGGCCTATTTGTTGCAGATGGTAGCCTACTCCATCTCTTCCGGTCTCTAGCATCATCCTCCACAGTCAATCATGATAGGAGGTAGGCCTATTTGTTGCAGATGGTAGCCTACTCCATCTCTTCCGGTCTCTAGCATCATCCTCCACAGTCAATCATGATAGGAGGTAGGCCTGTTGCAGATGGTAGCCTACTCCATCTCTTCCGGTCTCTAGCATCATCCTCCACAGTCAATCATAATAGGAGGTTTTCCTATTTGCTGCAGATGGTAGCCTACTCCATCTCTTCCGGTCTCTAGCATCATCCTCCACAGTCAATCATGATAGGAGGTAGGCCTATTTGTTGCAGATGGTAGCCTACTCCATCTCTTCCGGTCTCTAGCATCATCCTCCACAGTCAATCATGATAGGAGGTAGGCCTATTTGTTGCAGATGGTAGCCTACTCCATCTCTTCCGGTCTCTAGCATCATCCTCCACAGTCAATCATGATAGGAGGTAGGCCTATTTGTTGCAGATGGTAGCCTACTCCATCTCTTCCGGTCTCTAGCATCATCCTCCACAGTCAATCATGATAGGAGGTTGGCCTATTTGTTGCAGATGGTAGCCTACTCCATCTCTTCCGGTCTCTAGCAACATCCTCCACAGTCAATCATGATAGGAGGTAGGCCTATTTGTTGCAGATGGTAGCCTACTCCATCTCTTCCGGTCTCTAGCATCATCCTCCACAGTCAATCATGATAGGAGGTAGGCCTATTTGTTGCAGATGGTAGCCTACTCCATCTCTTCCGGTCTCTAGCATCATCCTCCACAGTCAATCATGATAGGAGGTAGGCCTATTTGTTGCAGATGGTAGCCTACTCCATCTCTTCCGGTCTCTAGCATCATCCTCCACAGTCAATCATGATAGGAGGTAGGCCTATTTGTTGCAGATGGTAGCCTACTCCATCTCTTCCGGTCTCTAGCATCATCCTCCACAGTCAATCATGATAGGAGGTAGGCCTATTTGTTGCAGATGGTAGCCTACTCCATCTCTTCCGGTCTCTAGCATCATCCTCCACAGTCAATCATGATAGGAGGTAGGCCTATTTGCTGCAGGTGGTAGCCTACTCCATCTCTTCCGGGCTCTAGCATCATCCTCCACAGTCAATCATGATAGGAGGTAGGCCTATTTGTTGCAGATGGTAGCCTACTCCATCTCTTCCGGTCTCTAGCATCATCCTCCACAGTCAATCATGATAGGAGGTAGGCCTATTTGTTGCAGATGGTAGCCTACTCCATCTCTTCCGGTCTCTAGCATCATCCTCCACCGTCAATACTGAGAGGAGGTAGGCCTATTTGTTGCAGATGGTAGCCTACTCCATCTCTTCCGGTCTCTAGCATCATCCTCCACAGTCAATCATGATAGGAGGTAGGCCTATTTGTTGCAGATGGTAGCCTACTCCATCTCTTCCGGTCTCTAGCATCATCCTCCACAGTCAATCATGATCGGAGGTAGGCCTATTTGTTGCAGATGGTAGCCTACTCCATCTCTTCCGGTCTCTAGCATCATCCTCCACAGTCAATCATGATAGGAGGTAGGCCTATTTGTTGCAGATGGTAGCCTACTCCATCTCTTCCGGTCTCTAGCATCATCCTCCACAGTCAATCATGATAGGAGGTAGGCCTATTTGTTGCAGATGGTAGCCTACTCCATCTCTTCCGGTCTCTAGCATCATCCTCCACAGTCAATCATGATAGGAGGTAGGCTTATTTGTTGTAGATGGTAGCCTACTCCATCTCTTCCGGTCTCTAGCATCATCCTCCACAGTCAATCATGATAGGAGGTAGGCCTATTTGTTGCAGATGGTAGCCTACTCCATCTCTTCCGGTCTCTAGCATCATCCTCCACAGTCAATCATGATAGGAGGTAGGTCTATTTGTTGCAGATGGTAGCCTACTCCATCTCTTCCGGTCTCTAGCATCATCCTCCACAGTCAATCATGATAGGAGGTAGGCCTATTTGTTGCAGATGGTAGCCTACTCCATCTCTTCCGGTCTCTAGCATCATCCTCCACAGTCAATCATGATAGGAGGTAGGCCTATTTGTTGCAGATGGTAGCCTACTCCATCTCTTCCGGTCTCTAGCATCATCCTCCACAGTCAATCATGATAGGAGGTAGGCCTATTTGTTGCAGATGGTAGCCTACTCCATCTCTTGCGGTCTCTAGCGTCATCCTCCACAGTCAAATATGATAGGAGGTAGGCCTATTTGTTGCAGATGGTAGCCTACTCCATCTCTTCCGGTCTCTAGCATCATCCTCCACAGTCAATCATGATAGGAGGTAGGCCTATTTGCTGCAGATGGTAGCCTACTCCATCTCTTCCGGTCTCTAGCATCATCCTCCACAGTTAATCATGATAGGAGGTAGGCCTATTTGTTGCAGATGGTAGCCTACTCCATCTCTTCCGGTCTCTAGCATCATCCTCCACAGTCAATCATGATAGGAGGTAGGCCTATTTGTTGCAGATGGTAGCCTACTCCATCTCTTCCGGTCTCTAGCATCATCCTCCACAGTCAATCATGATAGGAGGTAGGCCTATTTGTTGCAGATGGTAGCCTACTCCATCTCTTCCGGTCTCTAGCATCATCCTCCACAGTCAATCATGATAGGAGGTAGGCCTATTTGTTGCAGATGGTAGCCTACTCCATCTCTTCCGGTCTCTAGCATCATCCTCCACAGTCAATCATGATAGGAGGTAGGCCTATTTGTTGCAGATGGTAGCCTACTCCATCTCTTCCGGTCTCTAGCATCATCCTCCACAGTCAATCATGATAGGAGGTAGGCCTATTTGCTGCAGATGGTAGCCTACTCCATCTCTTCCGGTCTCTAGCATCATCCTCCACAGTCAATCATGATAGGAGGTAGGCCTATTTGCTGCAGATGGTAGCCTACTCCATCTCTTCCGGTCTCTAGCATCATCCTCCACCGTCAATCATGAGAGGAGGTAGGCCTATTTGTTGCAGATGGTAGCCTACTCTATCTCTTCCGGTCTCTAGCATAATCCTCCACAGTCAATCATGATAGGAGGTAGGCCTATTTGTTGCAGATGGTAGCCTACTCCATCTCTTCCGGTCTCTAGCATCATCCTCCACAGTCAATCATGATAGGAGGTAGGCCTATTTGTTGCAGATGGTAGCCTACTCCATCTCTTCCGGTCTCTAGCATCATCCTCCACAGTCAATCATGATAGGAGGTAGGCCTATTTGTTGCAGATGGTAGCCTACTCCATCTCATCCGGTCTCTAGCATCATCCTCCACAGTCAATCATGATAGGAGGTAGGCCTATTTGTTGCAGATGGTAGCCTACTCCATCTCTTCCGGTCTCTTGCATCATCCTCCACAGTCAATCATGATAGGAGGTAGGCCTATTTGTTGCAGATGGTAGCCTACTCCATCTCTTCCGGTCTCTAGCATCATCCTCCACAGTCAATCATTATAGGAGGTAGGCCTATTTGTTGCAGATGGTAGGCTACTCCATCTCTTCCGGTCTCTAGCATCATCCTCCACAGTCAATCATGAGAGGAGGTAGGCCTATTTGTTGCAGATGGTAGCCTACTCCATCTCTTCCGGTCTCTAGCATCATCCTCCACAGTCAATCATGATAGGAGGTAGGCCTATTTGTTGCAGATGGTAGCCTACTCCATCTCTTCCGGTCTCTAGCATCATCCTCCACAGTCAATCATGATAGGAGGTAGGCCTATTTGTTGCAGATGGTAGCCTACTCCATCTCTTCCGGTCTCTAGCATCATCCTCCACAGTCAATCATGATAGGAGGTAGGCCTATTTGTTGCAGATGGTAGCCTACTCCATCTCTTCCGGTCTCTAGCATCATCCTCCACAGTCAATCATGATAGGAGGTAGGCCTGTTGCAGATGGTAGCCTACTCCATCTCTTCCGGTCTCTAGCATCATCCTCCACAGTCAATCATAATAGGAGGTTTTCCTATTTGCTGCAGATGGTAGCCTACTCCATCTCTTCCGGTCTCTAGCATCATCCTCCACAGTCAATCATGATAGGAGGTAGGCCTATTTGTTGCAGATGGTAGCCTACTCCATCTCTTCCGGTCTCTAGCATCATCCTCCACAGTCAATCATGATAGGAGGTAGGCCTATTTGTTGCAGATGGTAGCCTACTCCATCTCTTCCGGTCTCTAGCATCATCCTCCACAGTCAATCATGATAGGAGGTAGGCCTATTTGTTGCAGATGGTAGCCTACTCCATCTCTTCCGGTCTCTAGCATCATCCTCCACAGTCAATCATGATAGGAGGTAGGCCTATTTGTTGCAGATGGTAGCCTACTCCATCTCTTCCGGTCTCTAGCATCATCCTCAACAGTCAATCATGATAGGAGGTAGGCCTATTTGTTGCAGATGGTAGCCTACTCCATCTCTTCCGGTCTCTAGCATCATCCTCCACAGTCAATCATGATAGGAGGTAGGCCTATTTGTTGCAGATGGTAGCCTACTCCATCTCTTCCGGTCTCTAGCATCATCCTCCACAGTCAATCATGATAGGAGGTAGGCCTATTTGTTGCAGATGGTAGCCTACTCCATCTCTTCCGGTCTCTAGCATCATCCTCCACAGTCAATCATGATAGGAGGTAGGCCTATTTGTTGCAGATGGTAGCCTACTCCATCTCTTCCGGTCTCTAGCATCATCCTCCACAGTCAATCATGATAGGAGGTAGGCCTATTTGTTGCAGATGGTAGCCTACTCCATCTCTTCCGGTCTCTAGCATCATCCTCCACAGTCAATCATGATAGGAGGTAGGCCTATTTGCTGCAGGTGGTAGCCTACTCCATCTCTTCCGGGCTCTAGCATCATCCTCCACAGTCAATCATGATAGGAGGTAGGCCTATTTGTTGCAGATGGTAGCCTACTCCATCTCTTCCGGTCTCTAGCATCATCCTCCACAGTCAATCATGATAGGAGGTAGGCCTATTTGTTGCAGATGGTAGCCTACTCCATCTCTTCCGGTCTCTAGCATCATCCTCCACAGTCAATCATGATAGGAGGTAGGCCTATTTGTTGCAGATGGTAGCCTACTCCATCTCTTCCGGTCTCTAGCATCATCCTCCACAGTCAATCATGATAGGAGGTAGGCCATCCTTGCTGCAGATGGTAGCCTACTCCATCTCTTCCGGTCTCTAGCATCATCCTCCACAGTCAATCATGATAGGAGGTAGGCCTATTTGTTGCAGATGGTAGCCTACTCCATCTCTTCCGGTCTCTAGCATCATCCTCCACAGTCAATCATGATAGGAGGTAGGCCAATTTGCTGCAGATGGTAGCCTACTCCATCTCTTCCGGTCTCTAGCATCATCCTCCACAGTCAATCATGATAGGAGGTAGGCCTATTTGTTGCAGATGGTAGCCTACTCCATCTCTTCCGGTCTCTAGCATCATCCTCCACAGTCAATCATGATAGGAGGTAGGCCTATTTGTTGCAGATGGTAGCCTACTCCATCTCTTCCGGTCTCTAGCATCATCCTCCACAGTCAATCATGATAGGAGGTAGGCCTATTTGTTGCAGATGGTAGCCTACTCCATCTCTTCCGGTCTCTAGCATCATCCTCCACAGTCAATCATGATAGGAGGTAGGCCTATTTGTTGCAGATGGTAGCCTACTCCATCTCTTCCGGTCTCTAGAATCATCCTCCACAGTCAATCATGATAGGAGGTAGGCCTACTTGTTGCAGATGGTAGCCTACTCCATCTCTTCCGGTCTCTAGCATCATCCTCCACAGTCAATCATGATAGGAGGTAGGCCTATTTGTTGCAGATGGTAGCCTACTCCATCTCTTCCGGTCTTTAGCATCATCCTCCACAGTCAATCATGATAGGAGGTAGGTCTATTTGTTGCAGATGGTAGCCTACTCCATCTCTTCCGGTCTCTAGCATCATCCTCCACAGTCAATCATGATAGGAGGTAGGCCTATTTGTTGCAGATGGTAGCCTACTCCATCTCTTCCGGTCTCTAGCATCATCCTCCACAGTCAATCATGATAGGAGGTAGGCCTATTTGTTGCAGATGGTAGCCTACTCCATCTCTTCCGGTCTCTAGCATCATCCTCCACAGTCAATCATGATAGGAGGTAGGCCTATTTGTTGCAGATGGTAGCCTACTCCATCTCTTCCGGTCTCTAGCATCATCCTCCACAGTCAATCATGATAGGAGGTAGGCCTATTTGTTGCAGATGGTAGCCTACTCCATCTCTTCCGGTCTCTAGCATCATCCTCCACAGTCAATCATGATAGGAGGTAGGTCTATTTGTTGCAGATGGTAGCCTACTCCATCTCTTCCGGTCTCTAGCATCATCCTCCACAGTCAATCATGATAGGAGGTAGGCCTATTTGTTGCAGATGGTAGCCTACTCCATCTCTTCAGGTCTCTAGCATCATCCTCCACAGTCAATCATGATGGGAGGTAGGCCTATTTGTTGCAGATGGTAGCCTACTCCATCTATTCCGGTCTCTAGCATCATCCTCCACAGTCAATCATGATAGGAGGTAGGCCTATTTGTTGCAGATGGTAGCCTACTCCATCTCTTCCGGTCTCTAGCGTCATCCTCCACAGTCAAATATGATAGGAGGTAGGCCTATTTGTTGCAGATGGTAGCCTACTCCATCTCTTCCGGTCTCTAGCATCATCCTCCACAGTCAATCATGATAGGAGGTAGGCCTATTTGCTGCAGATGGTAGCCTACTCCATCTCTTCCGGTCTCTAGCATCATCCTCCACAGTCAATCATGATAGGAGGTAGGCCTATTTGCTGCAGATGGTAGCCTACTCCATCTCTTCCGGTCTCTAGCATCATCCTCCACCGTCAATCATGAGAGGAGGTAGGCCTATTTGTTGCAGATGGTAGCCTACTCCATCTCTTCCGGTCTCTAGCATCATCCTCCACAGTCAATCATGATAGGAGGTAGGCCTATTTGTTGCAGATGGTAGCCTACTCCATCTCTTCCGGTCTCTAGCATCATCCTCCACAGTCAATCATGATAGGAGGTAGGCCTATTTGTTGCAGATGGTAGTTTACTCCATCTCTTCCGGTCTCTAGCATCATCCTCCACAGTCAATCATGATAGGAGGTAGGCCTATTTGTTGCAGATGGTAGCCTACTCCATCTCTTCCGGTCTCTAGCATCATCCTCCACAGTCAATCATGATAGGAGGTAGGCCTATTTGTTGCAGATGGTAGCCTACTCCATCTCTTCCGGTCTCTAGCATCATCCTCCACAGTCAATCATGATAGGAGGTAGGCCTATTTGTTGCAGATGGTAGCCTACTCCATCTCTTCCGGTCTCTAGCATCATCCTCCACAGTCAATCATGATAGGAGGTAGGCCTATTTGTTGCAGATGGTAGGCTACTCCATCTCTTCCGGTCTCTAGCATCATCCTCCACAGTAAATCATGAGTGGAGGTAGGCCTATTTGTTGCAGATGGTAGCCTAGTCCATCTCTTCCGGTCTCTAGCATCATCCTCCACAGTCAATCATGATAGGAGGTAGGCCTATTTGTTGCAGATGGTAGCCTACTCCATCTCTTCCTGTCTCTAGCATCATCCTCCACAGTCAATCATGATAGGAGGTAGGCCTATTTGCTGCTGATGGTAGCCTACTCCATCTCTTCCGGTCTCTAGCATCATCCTTCACAGGCAATCAGGATAGGAGGTAGGCCTATTTGCTGCAGATGGTAGCCTACTCCATCTCTTCCGGTCTCTAGCATCATCCTCCACAGTCAATCATGATAGGAGGTAGGCCTATTTGTTGCAGATGGTAGCCTACTCCATCTCTTCCGGTCTCTAGCATCATCCTCCACAGTCAATCATGATAGGAGGTAGGCCTATTTGTTGCAGATGGTAGCCTACTCCTTCTCTTCCGGTCTCTAGCATCATCCTCCACAGTCAATCATGATAGGAGGTAGGCCTATTTGTTGCAGATGGTAGCCTACTCCATCTCTTCCGGTCTCTAGCATCATCCTCCACAGTCAATCATGATAGGAGGTAGGCCTATTTGTTGCAGATGGTAGCCTACTCCATCTCTTCCGGTCTCTAGCATCATCCTCCACAGTCAATCATGATAGGAGATAGGCCTATTTGTTGCAGATGGTAGCCTACTCCATCTCTTCCGGTCTCTAGCTTCATCCTCCACAGTCAATCATGATAGGAGGTAGGCCTATTTGTTGCAGATGGTAGCCTACTCCATCTCTTCCGGTCTCTAGCATCATCCTCCACAGTCAATCATGATAGGAGGTAGGCCTATTTGCTGCAGATGGTAGCCTACTACATCTCTTCCGGTCTCTAGCATCATCCTCCACAGTCAATCATGATAGGAGGTAGGCCTATTTGCTGCAGATGGTAGCCTACTCCATCTCTTCCGGTCTCTAGCATCATCCTCCACAGTCAATCATGATAGGAGGTAGGCCTATTTGTTGCAAATGGTAGCCTACTCCATCTCTTCCGGTCTCTAGCTTCATCCTCCACAGTCAATCATGAGAGGAGGTAGGCCTATTTGCTGCAGATGGTAGCCTACTCCATCTCTTCCGGTCTCTAGCATCATCCTCCACAGTCAATCATGATAGGAGGTAGGCCTATTTGTTGCAGATGGTAGCCTACTCCATCTCTTCCGGTCTCTAGCATCATCCTCCACAGTCAATCATGATAGGAGGTAGGCCTATTTGTTGCAGATGGTAGCCTACTCCATCTCTTCCGGTCTCTAGCATCATCCTCCACAGTCAATCATGATAGGAGATAGGCCTATTTGTTGCAGATGGTAGCCTACTCCATCTCTTCCGGTCTCTAGCATCATCCTCCACAGTCAATCATGATAGGAGGTAGGCCTATTTGCTGCAGATGGTAGTCTACTCCATCTCTTCCGGTCTCTAGCATCATCCTCCACAGTCAATCATGAGAGGAGGTAGGCCTATTTGCTGCAGATGGTAGCCTACTCCATCTCTTCCGGTCTCTAGCATCATCCTCCACAGTCAATCATGATAGGAGGTAGGCCTATTTGTTGCAGATGGTAGCCTACTCCATCTCTTCCGGTCTCTAGCATCATCCTCCACAGTCAATCATGATAGGAGGTAGGCCTATTTGCTGCAGATGGTAGCCTACTTCATCTCTTCCGGTCTCTAGCATCATCCTCCACAGTCAATCATGATAGGAGGTAGGCCTATTTGTTGCAGATGGTAGCCTACTCCATCTCTTCCGGTCTCTAGCATCATCCTCCACAGTCAATCATGATAGGAGGTAGGCCTATTTGCTGCAGATGGTAGCCTACTCCATCTCTTCCGGTCTCTAGCATCATCCTCCACAGTCCACCATGAGAGGAGGTAGGCCTATTTGCTGCAGATGGTAGCCTACTCCATCTCTTCCGGTCTCTAGCATCATCCTCCACAGTCAATCATGATAGGAGGTAGGCCTATTTGTTGCAGATGGTAGCCTACTCCATCTTTTCCGGTCCCTAGCATCATCCTCCACAGTTGTCAGTGCCACTTCTTGAAGGATCGTCGTCACTCGATCCTTCCATCGTGTTCTCGGGCGTCCTCTCGGGCGTTTTCCCGTGGGTTGAGATTGGAGGACCCTCTTAGGAAGGGATCCGTCCGCTCGTGAGATGTGTCCAAACCATTGTAGTCGCCTCTGTCCCATTATCCGTCCAATGTGTGGCTTTCCAATCCTCTGGTACAGGTCTTCTTTCTTCTCTCCCATTTTCCTTCCATGTTATCGTAGACGGGTCCATATATCTTTCTAAGTCCTTTTCTTTCAAAAGCACATATTGAATCTTCTGTCATTGCTGATGTAGCCCAAGTTTCACAACCGTATAAAAATGCTGGTCTCACCAGTGTCGTGTACAGTTTGACTTTGTTCTTCTGAGATATCAGACGAGATTTGAACAGATTGTTCAGACTAAGAGAACACACGATTAGCACTTGTTATGCGTTGATGTACTTCTTTCATCACTTCACTTTTGTTGGTTAATATTGAGCCCAGGTACTTGAACTCTTCAACTCGTTCGAAGGTATGTCCGTCTACAACAATGTAAGGAGGGAGAACGCGACGACGTGATACTCCAAGATATTTAGTTTTGTTCACGTTCACCTCCAGCCCAATTTTCTCTGCATTTTGGAGGAATCGGGAAGTATCAGCGCACATTTGCTCTAGAGTGTCACCAAGGCTCACAACATCGCCAGCAATTGCTAGAATTGTATCTGCTTTCACCATCTCCATTTCTCTGGTTCGGTAAGTGTCACGGCTTACTTTTTCCAAGGCCAAGTTGAATAATATTGGCGTCAATGGATCTCCTTGTCTCAATCCATTTTGGATAGTGAAAGGTGGTGATAGTTGATTGCCAATCCGTACTTAAAAGTTGACTGGGAGTAGCAAGCTGCGATTAGACGGATGTATTTCAATGGGATGCCAAGTTCCTCTAACGTTTCCCATAGTGCGACGCGGTCAATGCTATCATAAGCTTGCCGAAAATCGATGAAGATAAGGTGTAGTTCCCGATCAAACTCATAGTATTTTTCTATCAGCTGCCTCAAAGTGAATATGTGGTCGATGGTAGACCGTCCAGGGACGAACCCACATTGACATGTGCCTACAATTCTTTCAGTGGTTTCCATGTAAGTATAATAAAAATATTTAAACAGCTTCGCTAGCCTGCATCACAAGCGGAAACAGATTATATTTCCGCAAGCAATGCATTTGTGTCACATGACTGCTCGCTGCCAGCTGTAAGACAGGACACCTAGGTCGTTAGCTCTGTACACTTGCAAGTGCGTGTTTCTTGTTAATCATAATACCCGTTTAGCTAAACATAGGGATATATAGATCATTACCCCCGTATGTTGAGTGCATGAATCTTGACGTTTTCTGCCGTTAGCCGCTCTGCAAAAAATATAGGATGTTAGCCCCCGTGGTAGGTTATTACTGAGTACTAACTCTACCTAAGGGAAGATGAGAGAAAAAAGGAGGTGTATTTAGGAGTGGAAACAATTTTAGGTAGAGAGGAAGAGAATCCAACACAAAACAGAAGAAGAAGAAGAAGAAGGCGAATTTGGCGAACGATTCAACTTCACAAAGCTAGTGAAATACCTAACGTAAGCGGGGACCTGTTTACGGTTAACGGGGAGTGCAGCGGGAGTTGGGGTCGCCTGCGAGCTATCGCTAAGTGCTCTTTCCCTTCCGAACCGATCTTTCGGTATTATAGGGAAGGGTGATGTCCTAGCAAGGCGAGGTATGCCAAAAGGGAAAGACCTAGACGCTTTTACTTCCAAAGGGTAAGATTTTAGAAAACCTTTTGAAATGCTGAAGGAATTCGAGTTTGTCGTGATAATTGTGTATCTAGACACTGATGGACTCCTGACAGGACGGCCGAATGCCCCCCGAGTGGGAAGCGATAAAGCAACTTTATTGCCTTAGACAATACTTTTTCCTGTTACTAGTAAAAATCTTTTGAAAATACCAATTGTTGCACTCAAAGCAGGCTAATCTCGTACCCAGCAGGGTGCCGACTAAAAGCTTAGAACGGAGGAACCCCTCAGACCTAACTTAAACAAAACTGAAATTTTGAAGAGTAAAACACAAGTTTAGAGAAGAAGTCTCTGCAAATAGGAAGCTTGTGGAGCAAGCAGTATTTGCCTCAATGGTTTACTGGAATTAGCTGTAACAGCTAAGAGAAACTTTGCAAATGTTGTTATTTGAAACTTTGTTTTAAACGCAACAAGTGGTAAAGATTTTATTGATTTAGAGATTGCCCTTTCTATTTTGAAATAAGCAATAACTTTGGGAGAAGAGTCAGGGAAGAGGAGGTCCTTCCTAACCGAGATTCTAGCAAGAGAGATAAAGCGTAAAATAATAGATAATTTATTTAACAGTACCGTAGATAAAATTTTCCAAAAATTAACAATTATTAGAATCTTATTAAGTAACAATTTAGCTATATTAAGATAAGTAAGAGATGGTATTTTAACAACTTGGTAGTCTGAGACCCCTATTTGTACAAACTACTTACAAGGGTTGTTTAACAAGCTTATAAATAAAAGGTTTTGAACCCTTTGGGTTAATTATAAGATAGCAATTTAATGTAACATTTTGTTAAATGAGCTAGGTAGAACACCAAAAGAGTAGAATGCCCTTATGGCAAGAGAAAAGGCTATAAAGAAATAGATGAAATTCCTGATCGTAACAGGAGTAAAAAGGGAAAATTACAAGCGGAGATTACCGCTATTTTAAGCATATGTTCAAAAATAGTCAGGTCGATTTAACGAAACCTGGAGCAAAAGGATTAGGTACAAAAGTTTAATACTTAGAAAGTTAACAATTCCTGAGCTAGCAGGATAAGATAAGAAAGATTAAAGAGAAGTTTCTACAACTTCTTCTATTTTCGCAGAATTGACTGTATGATAAATTCAAATGGGGCAGGTCACTGTTTGTGAAGCCTGGATTAGACAATTAGATAACTCTTTTATAATTAGAAAATGTAGAACTCCCTAGTTTTCGAAGGGAAAAATAATACATATTAAAATGTGGGCTAGCCACATAATATGTTTACGCAGAGTGATATATGGGAAATGGAACAAAGTTGGGAGGGCGCTTAATTCTAAGCGATGCCTCTTAGAAATTTGACTTAAATTTAAATAATAAATTAATGTTGTTAGTAAAATACATTTGGGAAAAAGGAGATAGGAATTCAAAGTTCTGGACAGTTTTATGCTCTCAGTCAAAATCGGCGCGGTAGATAATTAAACGGACACTGTTTTGCACTAAAGTCTGTTGATAGATTGGAAAATTTCACTATTGCAGCACAGAAAGTTCATGGAACAAGCGAAAAGTTATTGCAGTTTATGGAGACCACTTTGTTTAATTTGAACTTGAATAAGTTTATTGCGTGGAAAGTTTGTGGGTTGCAGTAATTGGTTTTATTGAACTTGAAGTTCCAGAAATTTGACGGTATTGAACATAGTTCTTTGCGGTTTGAAGCATATGTTCAATGGAAAGTTCCAGAACTGTAATGACAGTTAAATGGAGCGGTAATTATCCCTCGAAGGCAAGTTAAGTTTTAGAAAGTTATTAATGAGAATTCGCAAGAATCCCTCGGAGAGAGAAAGACTCTCTTTATATCGTACAAGAAGTATTGAATTTCATGGCTGGTAAAGAGCTTTGATAGATGAGAAAAGAGATTCCCACGAGGGGCAGAGGTTTAACAAGTTTGTGAAATTACAGAACTGCCAGCTAAAGTCGTCGGATTTTTTAAGAGCGATAAAAATCCCTCAGTATGCCTTCCTTCGGAGGGGAAGTAAAGCCGGTGGTCCCATGTCATAGATTTATGGCATGTTAAAGAACCTTCCACTAATTGCACCTGTGTGAAGCTAAATTGGATAGGTTAAGAATGTTAACAACGCTGTTAGGTTTCGTTGCGGTGGCGTCTAGTAGCTAAGTACTGAACTTGGCCTAGTAGTCGTTGACGGTGGCACTTGGCGGCATAAGTAGGAACTATTTGAAAAATTCTAAGTTGCAGTATTTAAATATAAAAAAACAGATAACACACACTAATACAGTCATCACAATTAACACCGGTTATCAGACAGATTCTACACACACCCAATGTACAGGGGGCTACATGACCGCGTTGTCGCAGCCCCTAAACTTAAGAACCAACCAACCCAAAGCATTCCAAAAAATGTTTAAAACCAATTTAAAACATGTTAAGAGTTTAGTGTAGGTAGTTACTTAACTTGCATGTTGAGCAGACGTTGGTTCCTGGTTACATCCAATACCACAACATGGCGGCGATTTGAAATTGTACCTCGGTTAAGAGGAGGTAGCCTCTGAGAAAGGCCGAACTCACACGTTGACGACTCGATAAGAAGTGACTGGCGAGCGCACGAGGTAGCTGGGTGGGCGAAAAGGAAGGGGAAGGGAACAAAAGAGATTATATCTGACTGGGCAACGTTGAAAAATAAAACCCTTTATGGAGCAGTGTCTTCAAGGAGATTTTAGCTGACGACGAAGACGACGCCTGGTGGATCGGTGTGTAAGTCCTCTTGACACGAGGAATTTGAAGAACTTCAGCGGGTAGCCACAAGATGCCGCTAGGTAGAATCCATAGAAGATTCACGTCTAGAACAAACTTATAAAAAACTTAAGCGCGTGTACAGAGCGAATAGAATACAGAAAGGCGCTGTTGGTGTCTGCAAGGAGGGAAATTAAATAAAGGAGGCTGATTGAAAAAGACAAAGAGTAGCAAAAGCTAACTCTAACTGAACGTGTATTCCAAGGAATACACCACCCCGCGTACTTATTTGTGTTATTTCGTCTGATAACCTGTGGTATTGTGGTGGTTGTAAGAGTGTGTGTACTTGTAATTCAGATGAGGAGTCGAAAGAAGGTGGCCGTGGTCTTAACTTGGGAACCATCCCGGCATTCACGTGAAGTACAAGTGGAAACCGCCCAAAACCACTTCTAGGGTGACTGAGGTGGGAATCAAACCCTTCTCATCTCACACAAGGCTGAGTGTGTCCCGTTTCAGCCCTCAGACCTGAATTAAATATCCTGGCGGAGCCGGGAATTGAATACAGGCCTAGGCAGTGACAGCCAAGATTACTAGCCGCTACACCAGGAGGTGGACAATATAAGGCTGGTTTTGATTGTACATGATCAATCAAATATTACCTAATAATAATAATAATAAAATGTATAATTTATAATAATAATAATAATAATAATAATAATAATAATAAATATTCCATTTAGCAACATTACACGGCCGACCTCTCCCTGTGACGTCATCCACAGTCTCAGGGCGCGGCGGACATCTTGCGCATTAGGCCCTGCACCAGCTATGACTCTTCCTCCATAAGATATACTGTAAGATTAACATAGGGGAATTGCGCGCAGCGGACATTTTGCTCATTAGCCCCTGTGGCAGGATCGGCCTTTTATACCTACTTTCGTAACCACACAGAAACAATATCTGAAAATGTGAAGTGGACAGCAATTAAGGAGCGTATTTTCCTACAGCAACAGTATGTGCAAATCGCACACTTCATACATTTTAAAGTCATCTTTTAAGGGACACTGGGACTGTGTTTTAAGCACATTTTGTAAAAAAAAAGATTTTGACATATTATTGTACCCCCTGACCATAACGGATCAATTAGCGGTATCAATGCCATGTCCTGTGGTTCGGATTCCACGTAAAAAGGAGGTCCCGTGGCTCATGATCTCGAGATTAACGGTCACGTTAAACTACAAGCTTGCTTGCTTAGTTAGCGGTATCATTTTCCACATTCCGCCATTTTTTTGAGGCACGGCGAGACGTTTAAATGCCGACCGCACTGCCTTTTAAACGCCACTTTCTCTTGGTACATTATCCTGTACACGCATTTATGCATGCTTATCGGAGTAGTTTGAATACGGATTTGAAATTCCCTCTGTACTACTGGCTCTGCATTGTGCTACTATCTACCGATGAATATTGACATTATTTACTACGTAAGCTTTACACATACTTCAAATGTTTGAAAATAAATAAATAAATAAATATCTCAAACGGTGACATGATGAAATTTTGCATTTATATTGTATCTTCTAATTTCACGAGTGTTTCTAGTCGCTTATAGAATGACAGTAGATGCACAATTTATATTTATTTGATATTTGTGTTGACTTTAGTAGTGTACGCATGGTCTCCCTCTGTTTATAAACAAGTTATTGGACGCTAGGCTAGTACTTTTTCGAAATTTATTGTGTTTGTGAAGAACAAGGTCACAAAGATGAAGAAGGAGGCTGCAAAACAGAACAAGGAAGGTGTTACTTATGCTCAGGAGAGTTCTAATGGGTGAGTTGAGTGGAAATATTAAAATATATGCATGTTTTTTTTAGAAAAATGCCGTTTTCTCAGTTTCACATTTTCTGATGTATAAAATCTAGTACGCCTTACAGATGTAATGCAATTTTCTTGTAAATTAACATGCATGTTCCTTAGTACTTTATCCACAAACGTGTGCATTATTTCAAGAATTTTATAATAAATAAACTTCATTGAGAAAAAAATATATCTTCATAGTTAACAATACAATCTCAAATTCGATGCACTATTCTATTTGTATAAGAATAAGGTAGCCTACTAGAAAAATAAAAATAAATTGTGCCATCTACATTAGTTTGACGCGCTTGACATTTTGAATATTTGAATAATTTGCATACAAATATTGGAAAATAATTAATTTCTATGCAGCTAGTGAAGCTACATTGATCAAATTTGGCACACATGTTTATACTACCGCATACTACCAGCAAACAAAATATCAAGGTTGTGCCTTAATATTTACAGGAAATAGAAAACTCAGTCCCAGTGTCCCTTAATGAAATTAGAGTGCTATCCGTCACTGCTTACGTCTGTTATCTTTCATTTGAATGCTCATTTTTCACGATTGGTCGCTTGAGAGCGCTGAAATAGCTATCTATAGTACTGAACAGTGGTGGTCCGTGAAGGGGGCTGCAGATTTTCCGCAAGTATAGTCTGGCTTGTAAATCCGCTTCTCCCCACGGCTGCTGCATCCTCGGCAGCACCTTAAGAACTTAAATCCAAGTTCCTGAATCCGCTTTCCCCATTGCCAAGGCAGGTCATGAAAGCCTCTTTGGGAGCTGCAATCCATGCAATAATGCTACGAATTGCCAACACATCTCTGGAAACAATCGGGTATACAGTTTACAAACAGCTCAAATATTGTACTGGCAGCGGTTAACAGCTCCTAATTCGTATTCAGAAAATTTGCAACTAATATTCTAATGCAACAATTTATAGATAGAATCATAATACTATCGCAAGGATATGTTTAAATCACAGCGGCTTTTGCTGTAACATGGCTAGGTTTGTAGCACTGAGTGGCAATAGAATCATAAGTAAAAGCAGGAAGTAGGCGCTCACGGCATCTGTTAGGTTCTAGTAAAACTAAGTCCATCTGCATCCCTTAGCCAGTGAAAGCAAGGAGGGAGGCATTCAACCATCTCCATGACATGCGCTATTTTCTTCAAGCATTTGTACAATCAGTCTTGCCAACGTGCGAATCATAGATAAAGATTCTAATGTAGTATGCTTGAGTGATTTTAACAAATACTTGCATATTATTTCTCAGTATAGGCCCGATTTATTTCAGACCAGTTTTAGAAAAATTTTCCGTTACTCCAGTGCTCTACACAAGCTGTAGAAGTTACCCCCTTGTCAACAACCGTAGTACGTGTTGTTGGAGTTTGTGTACGGTTGTGTGATTAGCTTGTGATTGTATTTCAAGTAAATAATGAATAACACTGTGCAATTTTTACAGTCGCTTCAATTTAGTAGTTTAACGCTCCACGAGAAATGTGATGTAAAGAGTAAGGGGAGACCAACACCTGTGTTAGACATCAAACAGTGTTCTACTAGCAGGCAGAAGCAATACACTAGGAGCTTCAATCCTGACGTGTATAAGAAATTTGATTAGCTGTGTGGTTGCGAAGTAAAGAATGCTTTATTTTGTTTTCCATGCATTTTGTTCGGCGGAGAATTTAGCTTGACTCAAAAGGGAATGACAGATCTTAGAAAACGGAGCGAAAAAATTCAGAAACACGCATCTTCCGGTACTCATTTAAATAACATGGTAAATTTTCCAGTGTTAGGGAAAGTGAATGTACAGAAAAGCTTAAGTTCGGCCTATCAACAATCGGTTGAGCGTCATAACAATGAAGTAACTAGAAACAGGGATATACTTTCAAAGTTAATAAACTGTATTAAGTTCTGCGGCTTTAATGAGTTAGCGCTACGTGGACATGATGAGAGGGCCGATTCAGACAACAAGGGCGTATTTCTTAATTTAGTGCAATACACGAGTGAATTAGATTCCTATTTTCAGAGTCATTTAGAAAGCTCGACAGCATTCAAAGGAACATCGAAAAGCATACAAAATTACTTGCTTAGTTGCATGCTGGAAGTATGTCGGGAAAGAATCTTAGCTGAAATTGAGGATGTAGATTTCATTTCTCTTCTTGCCGATGAAACTACATGAATGCATTGTTTCTCAGTTACACATAATATTGAAAGACAACAAGGGGAAGTTAATTGCCCAGAGCCACGATGGAGCATCTGTGATGAGTGGCGCAATAAATGGCGTGCAGAAGCGAATCAGGGACGAATACAAGAATGCCTCTTTTTATCCACTGTTACGCCCATCAGCTGAACCTGATTATGGAAAGAGCCGCTAAGCAGAATACAAAAGCTCGAGTATTGTTTGCCAATTTGTCTGCTATCCCATCATTCTTTTCGAGATCGTCGCACAGGACATCAGTTTTAGATTCGTGTGTGTCCAGGAGAATACAGTCTGCGGGAGCAACCAGGTGGAATTTTCGAGCTAGAACGGTGAACACTGTGTTTTAGAAAAGAGAGGCCCTAGAAGAATGTTTCACTGTGCTAGTCGAGTCAGATTGTTCGAGTGATATTACAGTTAACGAAGCTAGTTCTCTTCTTCGGACACTGGATGATCCAGAATTCAATTTCTGGCTCCGTTTCTTTCATTGCATCATGCCTCATGTGGACATTCTGTACCAACAATTACAGAGTCGTCAGATCGATGTAGGGAAAGTGCGTAGCTGCGTTTCGAGTTTTGTTGAAACTGTTCAGAAAGTCCGAGACTCATTCCATTTGGATAATAACGCTGACGAGAGTGAACACCCTAGAAAGAGACGGAAGATCGGAGGAAGTCAAACGCGTATTGCTGCTGCAAGAGAAGTTTGTGACGTCATCAACAATCAAGTCACATCGCGGTTTCAATTTGTTCACCATTTAGTACTTTCTTCTCTTCTGCAAAACGAAAAATTTGAGATACATATGAACTCATTTCCGGAAGGAGACTTACGAGCTACCGTACGTGTCTTTCCGATGCTCGAGCCGGACAAACTTAAGACAGAACTGACTATATTGTATCAAAGAGAAGAATTTAGAAATATCGGAGGTGCTGTAAAACTTTTGAGTTTCCTTCTCAATGAAAACTTAGACCCGTCATTTACAGAGGTTGTTAAACTGTTATCTATCGCTATCACCCTGCCTATGACTACCGCTGAACCAGAACTCTGCTTCTCGTGCCTCAAGAGGATCAAAACGTACATCAGGAATGCCATGGGACAAGAAAGACTTACTGCACTTGGAATGCTGTCTATTGAGAAGGGTCTGATAAACAGCTTAACGAATTTCAATAACCTCGTCATCGAAAAATTCGTTGCGTTCAAGACTCGGCGCCTGGAGCTGATCTACAAATAAGGTAAGTTAATGCATGTGCATGCAGCTCCCCCAACTACGATATAAGCGAGCCGCCACTGCTACTGAAATAATATATATATATGATGATGATGACTAGCAGACCCGTGCGAGAAATCTCACATCTTCATTAACCACACAGGAACAGTATTTGCAAATCGCACACTTCTTAAAAAAATCGATATTATTTATGAAATTAGAATGCAGAAGAAAAAACTGTAAAAGAATTAATATTTAATAGTTTTAAGGTTTTAGACGACAACTCATAATTGCAGCATGTTAGAGCATCAGTATTTAGTTAGTTATAGTTGTTTTAAGGGGCGGAACTACGAGGTCATCTGCCCCTTATCAGTATTTGTTAATCGGACACTGCATACAAACATCGATATTATTTTATGAATTTAGAATGGAAATAGTCACTGCTAATAACATTTGTGTGCTGAGTCCATTGATTGACTGTGAACTTGCAGGTAAATTAACGTTTAATACTGTAGTTTGGACATGAAACAGGCGTCCTTAAGGCCTAAATGCGAACTGAACAGCAATGATGTCCCGTATTTTCCCACAGCATCAGTATTTGCAAATCGCACACTGCTTACGAAAATTGATATTTATGAAATTAGAATGCAATTCGTCACTGTTTATGATATTCTGTGTGCTGAGTCCATTGATTGACAGCTTAGCTGCAACACTCACCGGCTATTCGATATTATGTAATTATAAGATTTGAGTAGGCCTACGCATTCCTTTGATTTACTGTTTCTGAAATCCATGCAAAATAATGGAGAAAATACCTAAGAATGTTAAAATTATATGAAACAGGCGTCACAGCGGCTAAAATGTGAAGTGGACAGCAATTATGGAGCGTATTTTCCTACAGCAAAATATCTGCAAATCGCACACTTCATACACGCTTCTAAAAGTCATATTTTAAAGAAATTATAGATATTTGTGAAATTAGAGTGCAATTCGTCACTGCTAATGTCTATTATCTTTCATTTGAATGCTCATTTTTCACGTACGGTCGTTGTGAGCGCCGCAGGAGGGATCTATAGTACAGAATAATATATACTAGTGCGCCCGTGTGAGCTTTCGCAACGTGAATGTAGGTTTATGGGGTAGTAAGGGAGTTTTAAATATTGAAGAAATGTATTTATTGTTGTTAAACGACATATGTAGGTTACATGAGAAGAACACAAAGAAATATGTATAAGTGTTTTGTGCTTGTTACAGCACCTCTTTGTAGACAATATTCGATATTACAACGATAAGTTATTGGTAGGTGTTCTTCAATCCTCCTGTGGTTAATTGCCAAGGCAATCAGATCTTGAGGCGGCACAGTCATAGGCAAATTTTATTGTTCGTCCTGAGTTGCAACTTGTGTGTGGTAAGAAATTGGTGGACGGTCACTAATTCTTGTCGAAGACCTGGTTGGTTGAAGTTGAATGGATTGAATCCTTCTACGCCTCCTGGTTGGTGATATGACACCTGAAAGTAGCTCGACAGGATGTGGTGAAGTGATTGGATTGTTTGGAGCTGTTTGATGGGTTGACGTAGAAGGGATGCTGTTGGCATGTTGAAGTTGATGGATGTGCAGTTGTTGTCGGAGAAGATGTAACACTGCCAGTCACCAATGCAGTTGGCTTCGGGCTTGGTTGTTATGAGGGCAAAGTTTTAGTACCTGTTGTTTCACCATGTTTCTGCAGGTTGCGTTTATCTCTTGCAGTACGATAGTTTAGTGGCTTTTTCCTTGACATATTTCACGCAGCGTGTAGGTCACTGCAAGGGAAATGAATGAGTAAACGTATTGTACAGAAATCTGAGATTAGGTAGTAGTCTCTTGTAGGTCTTACCTTGTTAACATATGTCCAGGCACATGAGAAGTAAACATGCCAATGCAATGCAAGAAATGCAAAGCATAAATGCAGTCTGGAAATGTTCACATAAGTTCAGGCAAAAGTAAACATGCCAATGCAATGCAAGAAATGCAAAGCATAAATACAGTCTGGAAATACAGAAGGACATATTGGTTAGGAATCTTGCCAATGCCACCGCACTGCCCTGCGCTCTAGCAGCAGGTTCGTCTAGCAGTACGCTGCGGTACAAATCGTGTCAAGTCTTTGTTAAGCTGTACTGGGTTGACAGTGCTGTATGAGGAGTAGAGTAACTAACGGGATTTCATGTAGTAAAGCGCCTCGTTTTCCATACCGGTAGTGGAGAGCACTACTCGCACGCAGTCGGCAGTGTCTCGTCAAGAGCTACTGTTGCCTGGAAACGACATGACTTGCCATTCCTTCATGAGTTTATTTTTTGACTTTGTAAGCCTTTTCTCGAGTGAAAAATGGTATTTATTTAAATGTGAGGCATTTAAGGAGTAAGTGAGTGTGTTTGCGCACACATTGGGTTATGCGGAACCTGTAGGTAACCTATATGTGTAGGTTGGTGTTAATAGGACCTTCTTTTCGGTTCAAAACTGGAATGGGACCTTAGCAGAATAATATAGGGAGGGATGATGATGATGATGTTTCTAATTTTTATTTTTAGGAAGGGGTACTGATTTCCAGTCGCCATTGCATAGAGTGTATGGCGTAAGGGATATTTTGAGCATACTACGTAGCCTACCTCGTAACTCTCCCTGAGAATTTGTGCTGTAGTATTGTAACGTGTTTTTCGAGGGTATTTTACGCCACTGACATAAGTCAGTAGGAAGCCATTGAATGTTTCTTTACGGGGCAAACTGTTCAGCCAAGATAAGTTTCATGTAACTTATTATTATTATTATTATTATTATTATTATTATTAAGGTATTTTTGGAGCGTTTTTTATAAGATTATAAGTATACAGATAGGTTTTCGATGTTATAGAAAACACTATCAAGCGAATTATTACGAACAACATTATCGCGGAAAATTATATGATTACGGAATTTTACGGATTTTTGTCAGTTAGGGTGTATTGTGAGAGAGATGAGTCATTGGGAATTCAGCTACAGGTATATTCTTATCGAGTAGCGTGACGAAAGCCGTGGGGCACTTCCAGCTGGCTGCATCAAGAAAAGGCGAAATGGCCTGGACCGGAAATCGACATCATCGCGCCGAGTATATTGACCCTTATGTCGGGAGTATCGCGTGGGGGCTCAGCCAATCAGTGGAGACCGGGCGACTTGGAGACGGCTCCGGAGAGGGGATGCGACGAGTGTATATATTGTTTGTGCACCGAGAAGGTAGGACTATTATCATTGTAAAACTTGACCGATGTGGTTGCTTGTTTGGTTGGTTCCGGTGTGATCGGACCATAACTTTATCATTTCTACATCAATCTCCACAACTGACGAAGAAGATGGCGACGTCCAGAAGGCTGAGGGAAGCTCTCTTCAGCATCAAGTACGAGGGAAATGCTATGGCAATTTCCAATGGTAAGCGCGAATGGCTCAGAACTACATAATCTCTCGCTTCATTGTTTCATATTCAAAATTTCAGTAACTTCTTAGCTTGGGAATAATAGTAAAATCAGTAATTCATCCTACACCGTTTTCACGTAATTCTCTAGTGGTAAATTCAAATCGTTACGCTCCAATTTAAATTTATTACTATTATTATTTTTAAAATTGCCACTACTTGTTTTTTATATAATAAATTCATTTCTTATACTATGCAATCTTTGCTTTCAGTAGGTAGCATTAGATATAGACCAAATTCCTTCTCCTGATACAATTGTTAGTTGGGTTAATGATCAAATCATACCACGATCTGAGTGTGAAGATTTTTAAAGGTGTTCTGCCTGAGCTAGGTGTTGTTAAATATAAATTTAGATTTCAACATAGCGTTGAGGACTTGGCGCCCATTAATACAACGTATCTTAGTCAGAGTAAACATTACATTTATCACCTAAACATGGGACTTGTTGTGGTTTTTCCACACTCTCCCCAGGAAAACAGTTACACTTCTCACCCAACAGTGGGGACACTAGTAAAACCGTTACACTTGTACGCTCAACGTGGAGCAAAAGAAACCGTTACACTTGCCGCCAAACTGTGGAGCTTCTTATATGTGTATTTTAAAGTGCAAGGCAGCACTAAAGTAACCGTTACACTTGTCGCTACCAACGTGAGGCCGAAAATCTAATAACATTTGTGGAAGGAGAAGGGTATATATTTCTGTGCCTGTATTTTTTTTTTTTCATTTATCGGTGTGTATCAGCATGGGTAGTGTTGAAGAAGAGATGAAGTTGCGTAGTGGTCACCAGTTGGATAGTGAAGATACGAGCAGTATGGCTAGTCTTGAAAATGAAAGCAGTACAGGGATGTCGGAGGCAAATCCCGATACTGAGGGGGGTAATCAAAACAGTCAAGCAGGGTTAGAGAGTTTGCTTCTTCAGTTTATGCAACAAAATAAAATTAGCACAGATGCTTTAAATGCTAAACTTGAACAAAAGAGTAGGGAAAATAGAGAGAGTACTGAAACTTTAAATGCTAAACTTGAACAAAATAATGCTAAACTTGAACAAAATAGTAGGGAAAATAAAGAGAGCAATAGGGAGCTGAGCGATAGTTTAAATGCTAAACTTGAACAAAACAGTAGGGAAAATAAAGAGATTACTGAAACTTTAAATGCTAAACTAGAACAAAGCAGTAGGGAAATTAGTGATAAATTTGAGCTGATTAGAGGTGAGATCAGAGGGGGTGATGGAAGAGAAGGCTAAAGTGATTATCGCAGATGTAGACAGAAAATTAGGAAAAGTACAGGAGGAGTTAGAAATTAGAATCAGTACACAGGCTGAAAATTTAAAAGAACTAGTGCAACTTGAAACACAGCAGGTCAAAAAGCAATTGGGGGGAGAAATTGACAAAATTCAGGTAGCAACTAAAGAGGTTAAAGAACAGCTGGGGGGAAGAATTGATAAAGTTCATGCAGAAATAATCACTGAAGTTAATGATTTAAGGGCGAGGAATAAGGAAAGCATTAATGAGATTAATGAGAAACAAGCTAAAATAAGTGGTAAAGTTGAAGCATCGGAAGGGAGCATTAGGTTAACTGTAACTAATATTGAAAGAAAAGCTGAGGAGAAAATTGCTGAATTAGAACAGAAATTGAAAGCTAGAATTAGGCAGGAAAATAGTCAGAGTAGGCCAGTTTATGTCAATAACACACACAGGGAAATAGAAATAGGCAAATTCAGTAATCGGCAGGGTTGTCCAATGGAGTTCATGAATGCTATAGAAAATAAATTCAGGGAGAAGTTGGAAGATGGTAGTATTGAGTGGTGCCAGGTAGTTGAGATTTTAGAGCAAGCGTTTGTAGGGGAGACAAGAAACTGGTTTTCTGTCTACTGAGGCAATTTCGAGAACATTTCAGATTTTAAAGTTAAATTTTGTGAGAAATTTTGGAATGAGCTAATTCAGTCTCAGCATCGTGAGGGAATTGTGTGTGGGAAATATAACCCGAGAGGAAACTACACTATGACCGAGTACTTTTTAGGACAGGTATTGACGTGTAAATATCTGGATGGTTTGAGGGAGGAAAGTCAGGCTATTACTAAGACATTTTCCATATAGAATCAAAGAAGCTGCCTGTATCCAAAATGTTAAATCTATTTCACAAGTGGAAAATT
Source organism: Meconema thalassinum (assembly GCA_946902985.2). Taxonomy (NCBI): domain Eukaryota; kingdom Metazoa; phylum Arthropoda; class Insecta; order Orthoptera; family Tettigoniidae; genus Meconema; species Meconema thalassinum. Next base: position 416,477,007 of record OX336394.1, read on the forward strand.
TATTAAGTACATTCGATGCTCTGGGAAGAGGTGGTTACGAGGAGAATTTCGGTAGGAACCAGGGTAACCATAATAACAGGCCTAATGAGAATAGGAATCAGGAAGTTCAAGGGAACAGTGGCGAAGGGGCCAACGTCCAAAATAGGGGGAACCATAATAATAATAATAATAATCAGCAAAATCAGTACAGAGGAAATGGGTATGGTACGCAGTACCAAGGTAGAAATAATGATTTCAGGGGAAATCAAGGCCGAAATAATTATTTTAGGGGTAACCAAGGGAGGAATAATAACAATAATAATTATAACCAGAACAGGGGTCAAGGAGGGAATCAGTCCAATGGTAATAACGGACAGAGAAATACCGTTAACTCAACCCAGAACAACCAGACCAGTGCAGTAGTGAGTAGTACTACACCAAGCGGAAAAGGTACTTTAAACACGAACCAGGCTGCGATGTAAGGTCAGAATCTCAGTCTGTAACATGCCCTGTCCATACGTTTATACAGGAACCCTATGACCTAAATGTAAGAAGTGAATTATTACGTGAATTAAATGATGAAGGTATTATTCAGGAGGTGGCTAGAAAGAGCCCCATAGTTAAATTTAACGTGTCCGAGGCGCACACAGATGTTTTAATTGATAGTGGTTGTATGAAGAGTTGCATAAGTAGTGCATTTTATGATAAAATGAAAGGAACTTGAATAAATTTTGAGGAGATGCCAATTAAAAGCACTTTTGTTATCACAGCTGTTGGGAAGAGGTCTAAAGTAATTTCTAAGCAAGTTTTAGTAGACATTAAAATTAATAATCATGTAGAAAAGCAGATTTGTCTTGTAATTCCAAATTTAGTATTCAGTGTTATCTTGGGTTCAGAGTGGCTAAGTAGAGTGCCTGGTAACTTATGTTATGATGTAGGGAGTTTGAAATTTAAAGGGGGTGATTCTGAAGTAGAGGTAGCGTTCAATGACCATATTCAGAGAAGTAGTGTTGTATGTGTGATTTGTACTTTAAATGAGATATCGCCAGCCGTAGAGCAGGATTCTCCATGTTTTGTGGGCAGTGTGATTACGAACGGTAGTCTAGAGGACTCGTTACGTGATGCTGCATTTCAGGGAAATATAGAGGAGGAGCAGTGTGTTCGGCTCTATGATGTGTTATTGTGTAATAGGAGAATTTTTGAGGATCGCATTGGTATGGCCAATTGCTATACGCATTCATTGAACGTTATTGATAGGTCAGTATTCACATGACATAGATATCCTGTACCTTTCGCTTATCAGAGTGCAGTTGAGGCACAAATTAACCAGATGCTTGAAGATGGGATTATTGAGCACTCTAACAGTCCATATGTTAATTCTTTGATCACCGTGCCCAAGGCCGATGGCACAGTTCGTATTTGTTTAGACGCTCGTTTAGTAAACAATAGAATCAGTTCAGATCAGCTGAAATCCATGTCAATAGAGGAATTAATGCAAACATTTGAGGGGAAGAAGTACTTCACTTGTGTAGATTTGAGTTCCAGTTTCTGGCAAGTGCCATTTATGTACGAAGATAGACCATTTACAGCTTTTAGTCATAAATATAGTCTCCCACAAGTCCAACCCCTCCTCCACGTTGTGGGAGACGGGCAACGGCATGAATTAGGGGATTGCCTGTAGGGGTGAAGTACAGTGGGAACTTTGTGTGCCCCGGGACCGCTACGGTAGCTGTGAAGGCTCTATGGGAACCCTGAAAATTGACGGCTGACGGGGCTCTGGTGAAGCTACGATAGGCCTACCAAGCCAGTAGTGGATATCATATTTGCTTTCAAACCAGGAACAAGCCTCGGAAAGGACGGATGCAAACGACGACGACCCGGATATGCTAATGGACTACGAGTTGGGACATTAAACATACAGACACTGCCAGGAAAAGTGGAGGAGATTGTAGATGTGATGGAGAGAAAAAAAACTGGATGTACTGGGCTTGGCAGAAACAAGATGGAAAGGAGAAGGTCGCAGAGAACTGAGGAAAGGGTACCGGTTGTACTGGAGTGGGAACAGTGAAGGAAGGTGCAGCGGAGTAGGAGTAGTTGTGAGAGATGGAATGAAGGAAGAGGTAAAGGGAATAAGTGACAGGATCATGAAGATCAGAGTAACTGTAAAGGGAAGAAGCCTGGAGATAGCCCAGGTATATGCCCCTCAAGTTGGATGTAAAGCTCAAGAGAAGGAGGACTTTGAGGAGGAGCTACAACAGCAGTTGAATGGGCAGAGCATCATTGTCATGGGAGATTTGAATGCACATGTAGGAAGTGAAAGGCAAGGATATGAAAATGTATAGGGAGCAGAAGGATGGGGTAGCAGGAATGAAGAAGGGAGAAAGTTGCTGGATTTTTGCTAGAGAAACGGTTTAGTGGTAGGCAACTCCTGGTTCCGGAAGAAAGAAAGCCACAAGATAACGTGGTACAGCAGTGATTTAACAAAGAAATCTTTGGTAGATTACATGCTGTACGTCTGGGAAATGAAGAGAAGTGTCAGAGATATAAAGGTAATACCATCAGAGGCCTTAGATAGCGAACACAGAATACTTGTAATAAACCTGGGTGTTGTTAAGGATAGCAAGAGGACAGAGTACCAGGAAAGGAGAATCAAAGTATGGAAACTCAAGGAAAAGGAAGTCAAGGAAGAATTCCAGAAGATAATAAGGGAAAGGATGCCAACAGACAATCCTAAAACAGGGGAAGAGGAATAGAAGCAATTCAAAAACACAATGGTGGAAGCTGCAGTGGCAGTATGTGGAAGAACAAGCAACAGAAAGCGGTGTAAAGAGACACCATGGTGGAATGAGAGAGTAAAAGAAGCTGTGGGAAGGAAGAACAAGGCTTTCAGAGTGTGGTTCCAGGAAAGAACTGATCTGACAAGGGAAGATTATAAGATAAAGAAGAAAGAAGCAAACAAGATTGTCGCAGAGGAGAGGAAGAAGTGGATGGTAAAGTGGACAGAGATGATGGAGGAAGACAGCAGAGGAAATAAGAAAGTACTTTATGGGATGGTCAAAAGTAAGAGAAGAGGTCTGCGAGAGGATGTGGTAATGATGGACAAAAACGGAAATGTGGTACGCAACAAAGAGACACTCAAGACAGTGTGGAAAGAGTACTTAGAGGATTTGCTGAATCCAAATGGTCATAGGGAGGGAGACAATGTATTGGAAGATGGAGAAGACAACACAGGAATGGAAAAGGACCTGACTCGGAGAGAACTGGAAATGGCTATAGACAAGATGAAAGGAGGAAGGGCACCAGTTGTGGATGAAGTGAGTGTTGAAATGGTGAAGGCAGCAGGGGAGGTGGGGAAACAGTGGCTGTACCGTGTGATGAGGGTGATATGGAAGGAGAAAAAGACCCCAGAAGATTGGAAGAAAGGATTAATTGTCCCAATATTTAAGAAAGGAAGCAGAAAGGAGAGCAGAAATTACAGGGGAGTCACACTCATACCTCACTGTGCCAAGATATATGAAAAGATATTAGAAAGTAGAATACGAGCCAAAGTGGAGAGAAAATTGAGAGAGGAGCAGTATGGATTCAGACCTGGGAGATCAACAGTGGATCTCATATTTTCAGTGAGACAGCTCCAGGAACACCACTACGAATTTGGAGAGGATCTGTTGATGGCCTTCCTGGACATCGAAAAGGCCTATGATGGTGTGTGTAGGGAGAAGGTTTGGAAAGCAATGGAAAACATGGGAGTGGAAAAAGAAACTGTAGGCAGAGTGAAGGAGATGTATTGTGGAAGTGTGTGTTGTGCGAAAGTTGGAGGGGAAAGAACAGACTGGTTCAGACAAATGAGTGGCCTGAAACAGGGTAGTGCGCTGTCACCCCTTCTCTTTATTGTGGTTATGGACGAGGTAATGACACGGATAGCAGGAAAGATAGGAGAAGATAAGATGAAAGCAATGGTGTTTGCAGATGATCTCATGGTCTGGGGAAACAAGGAGGAGGAAATTCAGGAGCAACTTAAGTCTTGGGAAGAAACAGTGGGAGAGTACGGATGGAAGTTCAACATCAGTAAATGTGAGATCCTGTTAACGACCAGGAAAAAGGACAGACCAATGAGTGGGATAACACTTGGAGGTGGAGAGCTGAAGAAGGTGGAAAGTCTCAAGTACTTGGGAAGTATAGTGGAGGAAAATGGGAGAAATGACAAAGAGATTACGGAACGTGGCAGACAGGCAGAAGCATTTCTGAGAAGCATTAGGAGCTTAGTGTGGAATAAAGATGTCCCACAAAAAAGCAAGGAAGTGTTATACAGAAGCTACTATATCCCGATACTGACCTATGCTTCAGAAACGTGGACAATGAAGAAAAGAGCATAAGCAGAATACAGGCAGGTGAAATGAAGTTCCTGCGAAGTAGGATCGGAGTAACAAAAAGAGACAGGGTGAGGAATGAAAAGGTCAGGAAAATGGTGAAAGAGGAGCCCTTGCAAGGTAGGATTGAGACATCAAGACTGAGATGGTATGGACACTTAAAGAGAATGGATGAGAAGAAAATTCCCAAGAGGATACATGAGATGCAGATTCAGAAGAAACGACCAAGGGGAAGACCAAGAGATAGATGGCTGAAAGGAGTGGAGGAATGTATCAAGAATAGAGGCGAGGACTGGACCAGAGTGACAGCGGAGAGGTGGTGGGAAGAAAGAACTAAGTGGCGAGGCTTATGTTCCAAACAGACCCAGCCTGGGGCTGGAAACTGTACAAGATGATGATGATGATGAGTCATAAATATAACCTTTATCAATTTTGCAGAACACCTTATGGGTTAAAGAGTAGTTCTGCAGCTTTAATTAGGGCTTTAAACATCGCATTAGGGGATGACACAGGAGAGTTTGTAACCATTTTCATTGATGATATGGTAATTAGTTCACGCAGTTTTGAGAAGCATCTACGTCATTTAGATATAGTTTTTCAGAAGTTAGATCAGGCAGGGTTCACTTTGAAGCTGTCTAAGTCGTCATTCTGTCAGTCAGAAGTGACATTTTTAGGTCATAGAGTGTCGAGTAGAGGTGTAACACCAGAAGAAAGTAGGGTTAATACGATACTTAACGCAGAGGTGCCACAGAATGTTAAACAGTTAAAAACATACATGGGAATTGGCAACTTTTTCAGGAGGTTCGTTCTTAAATACTCAGGGTTGGTAGAACCATTAAGGGAATTGCTTAAAAGTGGGACTCGGTGGAGATGGGAGTCCAAGCATGATCAGGCTTTTAGAGCGCTGAAGGAAGGTTTTGAGAAAGCTGTAGTGCTGAAATATCCTTTGAAAGATAAGGAATATGTGGTTATGACAACTGCTTCGCATATAGGCAATTCTAGAGTATTGTGTCAGAAAGATGATGAGGATAATCTGTGCTTTGTATCTTTAGCCTCGCGAGGACTGACAGCAGCAGAGAAAAGATACACGATTACTGAGTTAGAGCTTTTAGGTATTGTTTTCAATTTGGGGAAATTTAGAATGTATTTAGTAGGGGGGAAATTTGAGATCCATACAGATCACCATGCATTACTGTATATGAGGACTTGTAAACTCAGTTCTAATAGAGATAGTAGGTGGATTCTTGCTCTGCAGGAATACGAATTCACAGTAAAATATATTAAAGGTAAAGATAACATTCTTGCAGACATGCTATCAAGGGACACAAATGTACGTAGGGATTATCCAGTGGTTAAAGCAGAGAACGGTATTTTATTATGTGCATGTGTGGACAGTAGCAACAGGGCATCGTTACAGACACTGAGAAATATGCTAGTGGAGCAACGTGATGACATTATGTATGTGTCATAAAGTGAGTGTGTTTAGCTGGCGAGCCGGCCTATCAAATGAGTAAGTGTGGTATTTGGTGCGTGGGAGATCTGGTCTTCCAGGCAGGCATATCAGAAGTCACAAAGGGGGGTAGAATATAAGTAATTGAGAGTTTTTAAGGTACAGGGAAATATGACGGGATTGTCGGATGCTCTTAAGCACTAAAATGTCTCGATACACCAAGGCCAGAATTTGGTAGCGCTGGTGAATTCCCATTTGACTCCTAGAGATGGGTGAGCGCTTGTACAGGGTATTTTTGCTTAAGGCGTCCACGAGACAAAAGATGGGCCACCAGAAGGCGAGACAATCCTTCATGAAACTCATACATAACAGCACACGTGATTTCTGTTTACGGCCTCGCCATGTAAGAGCTGTAGGTGTGAAATTTAAGGTAATTAGTACAAAGGTATTATTTGAGTGAGGAGAACTGGTCTGGGTTGTGAACTAGTATTAAGTAGAATATGGTCTACGGGAACTTAGTAAGACAGGGCGATTACGGCACAGAAATATTTGGTGTTATATATAATGCGCACTTACTGTTTTTTTTTTCAGAAATCAATATTAAATTTATCTAATACGCAGAGAGATTAAGTATTATGGTCACGATGCGCAGCCACAACAGTGTGATCGTGTGCTCGTGTGATCAGTGAGATTAAGTTTCACCAGAAGAAAGCTACCTCCAGTGATATTAGGATGTTCTGTGGTGATATATATATCAGAACACCTTTGATGCGTGTGATGTGACATCATGTATACACAGTGCTCACACATTATTTATGTATATCTTTCCCAACATAGAGATATTTGAGAGGCGGAAATATCCGTGGAACATTAATCAAAATGAAACACATTGGACTGATTGCATAGGGCAATCCAATATAACAGCAGACTTTGACGCAAAGTGCGTAAAGAAAATTATGAGTGTATATATATGTAATTTAGGGTGATTTAATTTGTGTAATATGTATTTTGGATGGGGATTTTAATAACGTGTCTGGGATAATCGCATGATGTACCGTCGTCACGGTAAATCATCCGATGATCCGAGGCGAATATGTAACGTGTTTTTCGCGGGTATTTTACGCCACTGACATAAGTCAGTAGGAAGCCTTTCAATGTTTATTTACGCGGCAAATTGTTCAGCCAAGATAAGTTTCATGTAACATATTATTATTATTAAGGTATTTTTGGAGCGTTTTTTATAAGATTATAAGTATACAGATAGGTTTTCGATGTTATAGAAAACACTATCAAGCGAATTATTACGAACAACATTATCGCAGAAAATTATATGATTACGGAATTTTACGGATTTTTGTCAGTTAGGGTGTATTGTGAGAGAGATGAGTCATTGGGAATTCAGCTACAGGTTTATTCTTGTCGAGTAGCGTGACGAAAGCCGTGTGGCACTTCCAGCTGGCTGCATCAAGAAAAGGCGAAATGGCTTGGACCGGAAATCGACATCGTCGCGCCGAGTATATTGATCCTTATGTCGGGAGTATCGCGTGGTGGCTCAGCCAATCAGTGGAGACCGGGCGACTTGGAGACGGCTCCGGAGAGGGGATGCGACGAGTGTATATATTGTTTGTGCGCCGAGAAGGTAGGACTATTATCATTGTAAAACTTGACCGATGTGGTTGCTTGTTTGGTTGGTTCCGGTGTGATCGGACCATAACTTTATCATTTCTACATCAATCTCCACAACTGACGAAGAAGATGGCGACGTCCAGAAGGCTGAGGGAAGCTCTCTTAAAGAACATCAAGTACGAGGGAAATGCTATGGCAATTTCCAATGGTAAGCGCGAATGGCTCAGAACTACATAATCTCTCGCTTCATTGTTTCATATTCAAAATTTCAGTAACTTCTTAGCTTGGGAATAATAGTAAAATCAGTAATTCATCCGACTCCGTTTTCACGTAATTCTCTAGTGGTAAATTCAAATCGTTACGCTCCAATTTAAATTTATTATTATTATTTTTAAAATTGCCACTACTTGTTTTTTATATAATAAATTCATTTCTTATACTATGCAATCTTTGCTTTCAGTAGGTAGCATTATATATAGACCAAATTCCTTCTCCTGATACAATTGTTAGTTGGGTTAATGATCAAATCATACCACGATCTGAGTGTGAAGATTCTTAAAGGTGTTCTGCCTGAGCTAGGTGTTGTTAAATATAAATTTAGATTTCAACATAGCGTTGAGGTCTTGGCGCCCATTAATACAACGTATCTTAGTCAGAGTAAACATTACATTTATCACCTCAAACGTGGGACTTGTTGTGGTTTTTCCACACTCTCCCCAGGAAAACAGTTACACTTCTCACCCAACAGTGGGGACACTAGTAAAACCGTTACACTTGTACGCTCAACGTGGAGCAAAAGAAACCGTTACAGTATCTCCGAATCCATAGAAGGAAACTCTTTCAAACAAGTTGTAGTGCTCTGGTGGGATAAAAAAATCGGGTACTGTATATTTAGAGCATATCGTAAATGCCACCAGCATTTCCAATCCTATTCCGTAATTAAATTTCTTGTTACATGGATCAATCATTGGTATGAATCTTAGCTTTTATTAAAAGAAGGCTGTTTAGTTCGTCATGGAACTAGTATAATTATTATAATCATTATTATTATTATTATTATTATTATTATTATTATTATTATTATTATGACATAAATAAATAGAGCTCTTTAATCCCCTAAGGGCAATGGTCTCCTGCCTATGCAGGGATATTGCTATATTACACTCATTGGGTTAGCAGTCCTAAAGACTAGTGAGGCAGCTAGTTGTGCACTTTTCTTGGCATGTTAGTAGTCTCTGTTCTTGAATTGTTACTTGTTATTATTTCTGTGTTATTGCCCTGTTAATTTCAGTATTAGTTAGGAAATTTAATTTACAAGTGCCTCTGCAAAGAAAATCCCGCTCCTGCCACTGAAGCATGTTCTTTCAGGTGCTGGGTACCATCTGGTGATAGTGAAAGGAAGAGACTGCAATGTGGATGCCATAACAGGGCTACTGCGGCGATATATACCAGGCATTGAAGTGGACCATAACATTGGAGCAGAACTCACGTACCTTTTCAGTAAGGATAAAGTGTCGGTCTTCGAAAGAATGTTCAATGAACTGGAAAGTAACCGGAGTAGCCTAGGATTCCTCAGCTACGGCGTGTCCCATACAACAATGGAAGAAGTATTCATGAGGTATATATTCTCTAAAGCATTGATCTTTCAAAATAGTTTTTAAGTCTAGCGTTAATGGCTACCATAGACCTCGTGAGCTGTGTTCAGTCGGGCTTTTCTGTGGTTCCCCACTTCTACTACGCCTCCTAACTGAAGGTCACAGCCACCTCTTCTCAAATCTTACCTCTATAGTGTACCCTTCTCTGGTTTTCCAGGATGCAGACTCTCTTTTCGGGGGGTCTTTTGTCCGCGTGGCTGTAAACTTATACACAATATCATTGGATTTAATTGAAGGATCACGGGAAGCTTACATAAAAATCAATATGCCAGAGGAGTACTTAAACAACAATATTTATTCGTAAAAGCAAACATTCACAACAAATTAAATCCCCCCCCCCCTTAAAATAAATTAAAATCCTCTTACGTTACTGAAAATATCAAAAATCAAAGCCCACAGGCTAAACACTGGCCTCTTCAAAATATAGGCCAACATGCAGCGTCGCTGCTCAGAGAACCAAACAAATCAAAATATTGTTCAACAGCAATTGACATTAAACAATGACCAGGCATTCTAAGTGAAATCGCAATCTTATTGGTAGTTATGGCTCTACAGGTGGGTCGGATAAGCTCCTGTTTCAATCATTTCCATTCTCACAATGGGCTGGTCATGATTGCCGTAGGTAATTCCCGGTTACAGGCAGAATGTGCATAAAACTACAGTAAAGAATACAGGTAAAATAAATGACTAAAACCAGGGCCTAAGCCCTTCTAAGCATAATGACACTAATCTCAAATTTTATATTTACATGAATGCTCTGGGTAACTTCGCGAATGGAAACAATCCCAGAGGAAGTCGAGGAAATCCCGACATAACAAAATGAAACATGGCCAAGCGCGTATCCTGCTCTGGGAGTTATGATCCTACATTTCTGACTCAACGCGGGAGGCAGGGGCTCACCCCTTGTCCTTTGCCACTGCTGCTTCGGAGTCCTGCAATGTACCATTCTCTGAATGGGAACTGCGCAGTGCGCTTGCACTGTGCTGGGATACGGCTCCTGGACCGGTTAACGTCCATAATGAAATGCTGAAACATCTGTGCGACTCCAGTCTAAAACAACTAATGAAACTAAATGGACTGAAGGGGAGTTTCCTTCTCAATGGCGAGAGGGGATCGGCAAACCCAAGGGTGGATAGGATCCCAAGCTTGTCAGCAGCTATAGGCTCATTTGTCTGACAAAAGGCCTATGCACGCTGTTGGAGAATACGGTGAAACGTCCACTGGTGTGGTTCCCGGAAGAGAGAGGCCTCCTGTCGGAGTACCAGTGTGGATTTCGCTCTCATAGGTCCACCACCGACCATCTGGTGTGACTCAAGGGCGCCATACAGGAGGCATTACTCCAAAGGCACCTGCTTGTCACGGTTTTCTTTGACCTCGAGAAAGCCTACGACACCACATGGCGCTACGGGATTCTATCCACCCTTCATGAGTGGGGACTCCGTGGTAATCTACCGACTTTCATTGCGAATTTCATGTCCATCCGACTCTTCCGTGTCAGTGTCGGTAGGAAATTATCGCAATATTACACTCAAGAGAATGGAGTTCTTCAGGGAGTGTCACCTTGTTCGCGGTTGCCATAAACGGCATTGTTGCCGCCGCCGGGCTCACGGTAGTTCCATCGTTGTATGTAGACGATTTATCTCTGCATTACAGCTCTGGAAGTATGGCAATCATGGAACGGCAATTGCAGCTAGCTATTAACCGGGTCGGCAGGTGGCCCACGACCGGGGTTTTCGTTCTTCAGCAGCGAAAACCTCCGTCGTCCATTTTTGTCGGCTCCGGAGGCTACATTTACACCCTGAACTACATCTCAGGGAAGCTGCGTTGCCATTGGTTGAAACTTATCGCTTCCTGGGGCTTCATTTTGACAGCAAATTAATGTGGCAGCACCATATACGGCAATTAAAAACGAAGTGTCTTAGGAAACTGAACATGCTCAAGTTTCTTAGTGGCACTATGTGGGGGGCTGACCGTGCGGTGCTGCTACGGTTCTACCAAGCCCTCGTCCTGTCCCGGCTAGACTATGGTTCTGCAGCATACGGTTCAGCAAGGCCGGCAACCTTGATAATGCTGGACAGTATCCACCATAGTGGCGTTAGGCTGGCTACCGGTGCCTTCCGTACCTGCCCGATACCCAGCCTACTCGCCGAATCGGGTGTTCCACCTCTAAATTATAGACGCCTACATTATGATTTTAGCATATGCTGCCTATGTGCGTCAAATGCCGCAACATACGAGCTTTCGGGCTCTCTTCAGTACCCAATACCACCAGAGGTATGCCAACAAGCCTCGTGCCACTCGGCCGGTTGGAATTAGACTCGATTGCTCATGTTATGAAATAGGAGTGGCTGTAGGTCCTTGTATGATCCGGACACCTAGCGAGGTGCCTCCGTGGCAAGTCCCGAGTCCGGAAATTTGGTTAGATCTAGACCGAGGTCCTAATGTGAATTTGGATGCCTCCGTTTATCGGGGGCAGTTCCACAGCAAAGTTCACCAATTTCCGGACGCTGGCTTTCCCTACACGGATGGTTCAAAGGTGGACGAGAAAGTGGGTTATTGACGGTGCAAATACCAAGATCTCTTTGCCTAACGCTTGTAGTGTGTTTACTGCGGAGCTCGTTGCCATCTATCAAGCTCTGCAGTTTGCACTACAAGATGCACGAATCCACTTTCTCGTGTGTACCGACTCTTTGAGTTCGTTGCAGTCAATTGCTACATGTTTCCCGCAACACCCCCTAGTGCAGCGAATCCACGACCTACTAGCCGGGTTGTGCCACGCTGACCCTCGAATCACCTTTCTGTGGCTTCCAAGCCACATGGGAATTGCGGGAAATGAGTTAGCGGATCAAGCTGAAAAAGAGGCGATATCACCACCACCTCGACCAATGGAGGTACCCGCTAGGGATATTCGCTCCCAGTTACGCCGACAAGTACTGGCATTTTGGGAGAGTCAGTGGCTAGCTGACCCACTGCCCAGTAAACTGAGAGCGATAGAGGGAACTACTCGCGTGTGGCGGAACTCTTTCCGGTCACGGAGGGAGTCCGTAATTTTGTGTAGGCTAAGGATAGGTCATACAAGATCCACCCACTCCTACCTAATGAGAAGGGAAGACCCCCCCACTTTGTACCTGTGGAGCCGCATTCACCGTGGCCCGCATTTTAACCCCGAGTGTGTGGATCTTGCTGACTTACGAAGAAACCTAGATTTGCAGATGTCACTCAACCTAATATTAGACGATGACGCGGTGGCTGCTGATCTCGTCATCCGCTTTATAAGTGAGAGTGGGTTAGGGCCAGCAATCAAAATTTTCCAGTGAACATTGACTCAACGACTTGTTCGTTTTTGAATGATGATTTTTCCCCGTAATTTTTGTTTATATTATAATTATTATTTTAATTTAATTTTTTGTTTTATTAATTTTTGGTCCTTTCCCATTTAGGTGTCCACCTCTAAATTTTAAATTCAATTCCAAATTTGTATTCTTTAATCTGTGTTAAGAGGGGCAGATGATCTCGTAGTTCTGCCCCTTAAAACAACAATAACTAACTACTGTATTAACAATCGTATGACATCTGAACTTATGAGGTGGAGCAATTTACCTCAGGAATTCATGGATCATTTACTCAACCACCTATAAGCAAAATCACGACTCTTGTGTTGTAAGCTTTGGGTTTTTCTCATTTCATGCTTCGTTTGTGTTTGTGAACAGGGTTGGAGGGGATCTGGAGGCGAAAAAAGAGGGCGGAAGTTATGTGACTGCTGCTTCCAGATCACCAGCTAAAGCAACCATTGATGGAATGCCTCCAGGTATTTGTTGCTGTTGTTTCATTTAAGAGTTTCAACATCCATTTACAGGAGAGTGTGTAGAATTTGTCAGAGAAAAGGTTTTATTGTGTTGTCTTTAAAGTGTATATTTGTATTTGGAATAAGAAAAGGGAAGGAAGCGGTCATGGACACAGGTTAGGAAACATCCCACTATTTGCCGACAGCAGAAGTGGTAAACGTTTAGGGTGGTTGATATGGGAACAGAGGCCTCCCCGCCAGGATGAGTGTAACCCGTTCCAAGCCTAAGAGAGTTATTCTATTTCTTGACACAACTGAGATTCGAACCCGAATTTCTAGACAGCTCCCCACGAGGTGACTTTTATACAATAACATGGAGCTCAGGGGTGGTAGCCAAGAATTCTAGCCACCACGATGGAAAGTGTTTATGTGTAAATGATTATATTCAATCCTTTTGGTAGTACCCGGCTTCACCCGGTGTAAAGATCATGAAGCCTGGCAGCACTCTTAGTGATAGATTTTATTCCTATACAGTATGTACTCATGTATATGTTATCTCTTATAAGGCTTGCCTCGGTGGGTGAGTGGTTATAGTGTCGGACTACCAACCCCAAGATTGCAGGTTCGCCACTGGCCATGGTAAGTGATTTTTGAAGGCGACAAAAATCACGATACTCATGTCATACGATGTTGGCATGTTAAAGAACCCATTTGAATTCAGTAGGCCGTGTTCAATGGCAAAATTAATCTCGGGATTTTCCGCCAACACAAAGTTCTTCCATTCTCTACTTGAAAGCGCTGTAGTGTCAAGGAGCTTAGATATCTAACCTCCTTGACTTTCATAGCGCTCAAAGGAACGACGAAATTCGACATGCAAGCTACCCTCTGGGTGTCAATTAACAAAGCTTGCACCAGGCACCCGAGGCCATACGATATTATTATTATTATTATTATCTCTTATAAGGATAATAATGAAAACTACTAAACTGAAACATCACACTTACAAACTAACAGAAAGTATTTACTTAGTTATTGAGGTTTTAAGGGGCGGAACTACGAGGTCATCTGCCACTCAAATTAACAGGAAGAAATATTTTAAAAATAAAAGTCTCATAGGCAGTGGAAGGCACAGAACACCTATATAATAGAAGTGAATGGCCCATGGTAAAGCATGGAAAACAAGAAACTACTGCAGCACGCCTAGTGGTGTGGCAGCCAACTACCAGTGTGGAAATATTAGCTCCCAAATATGTTTCCATTTTATGTTTTTATTTTATTTAACTGGGTCACTCCATTCCGTATTTCCATTTTGAAAAACCTCACCAACTTGAGACTTTGGACTGAGTGGTTTTATTCAGAACTGTTCACGCCGATGTCGTATGACTCATATTCTTTGGCATGAGCAACATCATCATTTGCCAAATACGGTTTACGAATGAAAAGTATGGACCACGATTATAAGCTGAAGAAATACGACAGTATCGTGTTACCCAGGAAGAATATTTGCTATTGCGAGTAGTTTTAACGTATAAGTGACTTAAATATCTCTCAAAATCAGGATAGTGAACAGTTACCGTAACGTGTTTCAAGCTTGTGGAGCCGCCATGTTATCAACAACACAGAACACCAAATATAACAAGGCTTAAAGCTCTTGTGAAAGCCCTTTACTCCTTGGAGGAAAAGGACATAAGTCAAGTAAGTCAAAATCAACCAATCACGAGGCGAACTTTGGCCTAACAGCGCTCGTAGTGGGGGGCGCTGAAGTACCCTGTGTTGTCAGTTACTCGTATCATAGCTTCATCCCCCTGGTGGAAGGGTAGGAAACTTAGAAAGTGAATTGGATAGGTTAGGGTTGTATTTGGTTGGAATTAGTGAAATGCGCTGGCAGGAAGGACAGGACCTTTGGTCATGGGACTATAGAATAATTAGCACTAATTAGCAATAGCCCAGCAGGTGTACGTCTTATATTGACTAGGTATAGGAAATTGTCTGAAATTAGGAAAAGTAGATACAGCTTATCGAAGGATTAAGAGTAATTTTGGAGGAAGGAAGGAAGGAAGGAAGACTAAGAGCTGTAATGTTAAGGACTCAGATGGAAAGCCTTTTAAAGATAGGGAAGAGAAGGTTGAGAGATGGAACGTTCACGGTACTTAGAGTGTTTGTATAAGGGAAAAGAGATTGCGAATCGTGTAATGGAAAGGGAAGAGGAAATTGATGAGGATGAGAAAGGAGATTTAATATTGAGATCAGAATTTGACAGAGCATTGAAAACTCAAGCGGGAACAAAGCACCAGGCAAAGATGATATACCGATGGAGTTGCTACGCTGCATAGGTGATGATGGTCTGATCACACTTGGTGTGTAGGATTTATGAGACAGGTGAGGTACCCTCTGATTTCAAGAAGAATGTTATCATCCCTATACCGAAGAAAGCAGGAGCTGACAGATGTGAAGGTTACCGTACAATCAGCTTGATTACTCATGCTTCAAAGATCCTGTCTAGATATAATTTACAAGAGGATGGAATGACAAATAGAAACAGAGTTGGGTGAAGACCAGTTTGGCTTCAGGAGAAATGTAGGAACAAGGGAAGTTGTAATAAGTCTTAGGCTGATTTTGGAAGGTAGAATAAGTAAGGATAAGAGAACGTTCATTGCATTTGTAGACTTCGAAAAGACTTTTGATAACGTTGATTTGAGTAAGTTGTTTGACATTTTGAAAATGATTGGAATAAAGTAGGAGGGTGTTCTACAATCTAGACAGAAACCAGACAGCAGACAGCAGTTAGAGAGAAGCTAATATTCGGAAAGGTGTAAGGCATGGCTGCAACTTTTCACCCATACATTTCAATCTATATATTGAACTAGCAATGAAGGAAATTGGGGAAAAATTCAAAGTAGAAGAAGAGATTCAAGGAGAAATAATTTCAACTCTGAGATTTGCTGATGACATGGTCATCTTAGCCGACACATCCGAGGATTTGAATGAGTTTTTAAAAGGTTTGGATTCTGTTTTGAGGAATGAATTCATGATGAGAATTAATAAATGGAAACCAAAAATATTGGAATTCAGCCGAATGAAATCGGAAACCCTCATGAACGTCGAATTGGCAGGTGAAAAGCTAAAAGAATTATGAGACTTCTGTTACTTAGGAAGCAAAATAACCGGTGATGGACGAAGCAAAGAGGATATACGAGGGTAATTTTAGAAGTCATGGCAACTATTTTATATATTCCGAATAACAGCATATGCGGTTATTGCACTACATACATTTGAAAACATGCTGTACACAGTACGTCTGAGTGCATTGGTGTCAAGTAAACAACACATGCAAACGTTAGTATCCTAGAGACTGTGTTCCGAGACGGATGTCACTAAAGTTGAACAACGTGCACACTACGGAGGAAACGTCCAGGGCTTCTCAAAAATGCAATACTCCTCCATGATATTTCAACAATCCTCACTGCAGCCTGTGCCCGGAAACTTGTGCGGCGGTGGGGGTGGAAGATCTTGGAACATCCTCCGTACTCCCCTGATCTCAGTCCGTGTGGCTTTGATCTCATTTCCAAATTGAAGACGCCGCGCCGTTGCGTGGGCAGCGGTTTAAAAACAGGGAGGATATCGGAACAGGGTATCGACGAGAGGTGGCGCGCATACACGCATCACACACCACGGATGGTGTTCAGCGCCTTCCTCACCGTTGGCAACGATGTGTGGACGCCTTGGGGGATTATTTTGAAGATTTTTCGCTCGTATGAGTACTGTTTTGTTGTGTGCATATGTAATACGAATAAAACAATGATCTCTATTTACGCACAGGCAAGGGAAGCATTTCTACAGAAAAGGATCTGTTGACATCAAATGTAGATTTAGGTATTAGAAGTCTTTCTTGATAGTCTTTGTCTGGAGCGTGGCGCTCTATGGAAAAGAAACTTGGTCTATTGATGCAGAAGAAAAGAGGAGAATTGAAGCGTTTGAAATGTGGTGTTACAGGAGAATGATGAAGATCAGGTTGGTAGATAGGGTTAACAATGAAGAGGTATTATCAGGTTGGTAGATAGGGTTAACAATGAAGAGGTATTAAGACGATTGGGAGAGGAGGGATGTTTCGGGTGACTCCTAATGAAGAGAAGAGATAGGTTGGTAGGACACTTACAAAGGCACCCAGGAATAGCAAGCTTATTTACGGTAGGAAGGGTCGAGGACAAGAACTGTAGGGGTAGACCAAGGTTATAATATGTTTAACAGATTGCCTCGGATGTAGGGTGTGGTAGCTATGTAGAGATGAAACGTTTAGCTCAGGACAGGGAAGCATGAAGGGCTGCATCATACCAGTCAAAAGACTGAAGGCAGAAACAACAACAGTCGACGAAACTTTATGCTGGTGATTAGTAGTATAATGGACCGAACATTCAGGTCATTTGACCGTAATGATAACGATAATAATGAAAATGGAAGCGACTACTAACTACTGACATATTTCATTTACCAACGAATGAAAGAGATGTTAAAAAAAGAAATACGAGAAACAAAAGTTGCTGCCCATATCCCATTGGATGTTAGAAAAATGGAGAGCTATAATGTGTTTCAGCACATAGCACTGTAGGAAAATTTATTTATTCATTTTCCGTGTCCGAATCAAATTACATTTTGCCAGTAAGTAGCAACAGTTAAATCATTAGTATTTGCAGCCATAAAATCGTCTTTTGAACATATGTCCTCCATCAAGGGACAGATTAGCAGGTGTTCTGGATCTTGTAACATGCTGCATTCGCAGAACTCATCATTGTTGACGAGCATGTTCCATTTATTTGGATTGTTCTTGTAGCGTGAAACCCCCATCCAAGTTACATATGGCAAGTTGTGACCAGGTGCCTTTTTTTCTGATAGAGGAATAATTGGGTCTTTGATTTCTGTCTTCCTTATCTACACACGGGCAGCTTCTTGTGAGCCTTCGAGGGCTCTTACACCCCTCAAAAAGCTGTTTCTGGACTTAAATCTCTGTTGGGCTGGTTGTTGACCGAAAAGTGGATGCTTTGAATCGGTTTCTTACCGTTTCTTCTCAGATGCTGCAGCTACCATTCTTCGGACATGAGGTGGAGAAGCTCAGTCCAATGGCTGAAATTCTGAGAGTGGTGGGGTGAACACCCCATGTCCTTCTTGTTAGGCATCTTAGTATGTTATTTGTTATTTCGTGCAGATACTTTACTTTTAGTGTTCATGCAATGTCGCTTGAAAGACAGAGTTCGATCGAGGGTGACGCCAAGATATTTTGGTGTAAAACAATGAAGGATTGTTTCACCTTGCCATTTAATGTTCAGTGTCCTCTTGGCTTCTTTATTTCGCAGGTAGAAAGCACAAACTTGCGTTTTGGCTGGATTTGGCTTCAAATTATTTCTGTGATAGTATGGACCAAGTTCTCCTAAGCACAGGACGAGGAATGTTCTACTTATTCAAAGCTACGACCTTGCACGGCTACTACAGTATCATCTGCATAGATAAATCTCCTGGTGCCTTCTGTTCTGGGCTGGCCATTGGTGTATACATTGTAAAGCAGTGGTGCTAAGACGCTTCTAGAGGCACCAACGACTATTTTTCCCAAGGAAAGACACGTAAAATCTTCTGTTCTCAAGGAAAGTTCTTAGCAGTGAGGTCAACCTGTAGTCCTTTTCAGTTCATAAATCTTACGAAGTAGTGTGTTATGATTAGCAGTGTCGTAAGCAGCAGTTAAATCTATAAAGGCTACACTAGTAATGCACTTTTCATCACAGCCGTTCTCTATGTACTGAGTAAGGTTCAGAATTTGTCCACAGCATGACCTGCCTGATCTAAAGCTAACCTGTTCATAAATCAGTTTGCTATCGATAGAATCAGATATTCTATTGAGAATCATTCTCTCCAGCAACTTATAGGTGTTACACAGAAGTGAAACTGGCCGAAAGTTCTTTGGACTATCAGGAGTCTTCCCAGGTTTTAGGATCGCATCTATGCGTGCTTTTCTCCATACCTTAGAAATCTTCAGCCTGGATATGCAGTTGTTCATCAATGAAAGTAACCATTGCAGTGTTGCTGGTCCAAATTGTTTTAGTTGCTCCGCTCTGAGATCATCCAACCCAGCTGCATTGTTCGATTTCAGACCGTCGATTGCTTTCTTAAGTTCTTCCATTGTGAACACGTCCTTAAAGAAATCAGTCTCTTCTTCAATACACCGTTCAAGTTTCTCTGTATTTTACTTAGATTTTGAAGTATTTCCATTTAAGATCAATTGGTGTGCTAACTGATTAGCAGTTATTTGAGTGAAGTTGAAAGGCGGGCTAATTGGATCTCCACTGAGATTCTTAAGAAGACGCCATGCTTGTTTACTATTCTGTTTCATATAGATATTAGAAACCAAGCTATTCCATCTGTCTGCGCGTGTCTGACCGAGAGAAATCATCAGTGCATGTCAAGCTTCCATTATTTCCTCGGCGAAGGGGTCCATATCATACAAGTTGCGGTATTTATCCAAAAGAGATATATTCTGATCAGAAAGACCTGGGATATATTATGTTCTGCATCCTCTTGGTATGTTCTTTCACGAGACTATTTTCACTACGGAGATAAAGTTGTCATAATTTTCTGGTTGTGGTTCCACTTCCCCTATGGGTAAATCAAGTTCACAACTGAACTTAGGCCAGTTTGCCTTCTTGAAGGTGAACCTACGTTGGAAAGGTACATTTTCTGGTTTAACAATCGGTTCGATTCTGCACAGTAAGGTGTCGGTGCTGTGAGCGGGGAATAGCCTTACCAACAATTTTGGTGCACTGCTCAGCTAATTTGTTGGTAATAAAAATTAGATCAGGATTATATCCTCTTCTCCATCGGCCGCTGTTAAACGATGCTGGTTGTTTTGGGTCAAAAAACCAGACTGAGTCCATTATTTTCACACCACTTTTCTAGCGCTGAACCATTTTCATCTGTAGATGTCTACTCCCATGCAGTTCCATGACAGTTGAAATCACCAATTATTAAGTTGATGTTACTATATTTGAAATTGGTAGGTTCCTTAAACACAAAGCTCTCTTCAGGTGGCTTGTAAACAGATGTTACAGAGAACTGCGCTGTTTCGACAGTGAGGATTTCGATGATGCTTTCCTCAGACAAAGCAACAGACGAGATGTTTAATCCGCTCTTACAGAATATTGCACTACCATAATTATCGTGCGGCCGTTCCAGAATAAGTCTCATACCTTTGATTCTCGGTCTTCGTCCCGATGATCCTCTATGGGTTTCTTGTGCTGCAATGACATCACAGTTACATTGACTGCACAGATCTGCTAGTAGATATTCTTTCTGGCTGGATAGTTCCCCGATGTTTATGGACATAACTACGAGTACTGGCCTTGATAAAGCCCCACTGGTTTTAATTGATTCGGTAGTGAAAGGATCAGCCGTCAGATTATTTTGAATCATTTTCTGACGTTGCCCAGGGTACGCCCGATTTTTTGTAGGAAAATAATTGAGTACGACAAAGAAAATTTGAAAGCAGATATTCAAGCTGATAACCTCAATGTTCTGCCACAACACCATCGCATTTATACAAAGGCCAATATTTAGTTGACAGATGCGTCCTACATTTATGGATGATGATGATGATGATGATGATGATACCAATTATTTTAAGGGGTCTAAGGAGTACACAAATGCTCCCCGTGACTGTAATTTGTAATGTTCACCACTAAATGACAGCACAATCCGGGATCACTATCAATCTATTTTAAGAATTTGTAATATTCTTCGTGAGATGTAAGCAGTAAGCTGGAAGACTGAGAATCTAGCACGTGATCGATGTAGCAGTAATTGCATATGTAATGGGAACAGCTGTATTGTGAGTTATAGTTTCATTAGGTCTGACTTTCGTACTTCGATTATACTAAAAATTACGCAGAATGGGGAATACCGGTACTTGTCAATTCAGAGTATAAAATCCAGCCAAAGAGCCTTATTGAAAAGGCTCGCGTTTTGCTACCCTTGTGTCAATGGTCTTTTAAGCACTCACGCAGAATGGGGAATACTTGCGAATTCAGTGCCTAATATCAAGTGAAAACAAGGAGACACGCCAACACTGTTATATTGCCAGTTTTTTCCAAAATAATAACGGAATGATTACCAGAGTTGAAGACTAATGACTAAATCACAGAGTTATTATTATCTACTAGCAGATCTATGCAGTCAATGTAATTAGTTATTATAAGCGTCTATTTAATAGCGAGTGGTGTGTGTTTATATATTATTATTATTATTATTATTATTAGGCTATCACTCGTGATATGAGTATGATTGTCTTCCAAAGTACGGTCATGTAAATCTTCGCTGTAAACCAATAGTAGGCCTAATCATATTGCATGAGTTCTTTGGTGACTGTACAGTCCGATCCGAGAACCAAAGACTCTTCCACAATATTGGCACATAAGGTCTTGAGCAGCCAATGGATATTGGGGGTTGATCATTCTGAAATTCATGCGCTCTTTTCTGGCATTTCTTTTTTCAGCCTGAAGCCTTCTTCTCTCTTGTTCGAAGAGCAAGTGGCCTTGATGGACGTCGCGGTGCCACTCTGATCGGTTGGATGCAACAGCCTCCCAGTTACCTGTATCAATTTGACATTTCTTCATGTTGGTCTTCAGAACATCTTTGTAGCGTTTTTGTTGCCCACCCTGCTTTCTCTGACCATCATACAGCTGGCAATATAAGATTTGTTTTGGGAGGCGGGACTCAGGCATGCGAACTACATGTCCTGTCCATCGAAGTTGGTGTTTTATTATGAGAGGCTCTATACTAATTGTGCTAGTTTCCTCTAATACACTTGTATTAGTGCGCCGGTCCTGCCATTTAATACCAAGAATTGTCCTAAGGCATCGTTGATGGTATTTTTCTAGAGATAAGAAGTGCCTTCTGTAAGTAACCAAGATTTCGCAGCCATAAAGCAGAGTGGGAACTACAACAGCTTGATAAACGTATAATTTTGTTATAATGCTAATGTCGTGATTGTCAAACACGCGAACGAGCAAACGACCAAAGGCTGCACTGGCACATTGGAGGCGGTGTTGAATCTCAGCGTCAATGTTTGCATTTATTGATGGGTGACTACCCAAATAGGGAGAATTATCTATATTCTTTAGTTTATGTCGATCAATCATGATAGCAGGAGCAGTAGTCCTGTCATGTTATGTAGGCTGATGAAGAACCTGTGTTTTATTGGTGTTTATGTCCAGACCAATGCTTCTGTATGCCTCATTGAACACATTCAGGGTGGTTTGAAGATCTTCATCTGAATTTGCTAAGATGCCATTGTGGTCAGCATACTGGAAATCAAGAACGCCTACGTGCCGGTTCATCACTAGGAGCTCCCAGACAACACTATCCTGCTCCCGTCACAACTCCCCGATCGCCGCAGGACTTGTGATTAATTGGCGAATAGATTTTGTATCCTTCCTTCGTCGTTTGGAAGACGCCTGTGCGTGACATCTTTTAATGTGGGCATGCTGTTGCACATCAACAGACACACAGTTCTTGACAGATACAGGGCCTTTATCCAGTGGCATAGAAGCTATGACGACTGGTGGTCATGGACTGATGCAGCCTTCATCCGCCTTCCCAACAGTTCGGGTAATACTACTGTCGACCAAAGTATTATGTGTACTCGAGTTTGAAGGTTGTTTATGACGTAACCAATAGACCTACATAAAATCCAATAACATCATCATTTTCGTCGTTCTGTTCTACGTGAGGTCATGTAGGTTTGGAATTTTTAGTTTATATTTTAATATTTTTTATCGCAGTTGGAACACAAAATGTGCCCGTATTTAAGCGTGTTTCAACCATGCGTCACATTTAAGAATTATTATCTCAAAAACCCGTCATCAGATTGAATGCAAATTTTAACACAATATACACTGGAATGTCGTACAACAGGTTTATTAATTTTAAAATTTTGCGTGCCCAAGAAACAAAGTTGTTATCATTTTTGTAAGGTAACATTTTCTCGGCTTGGGGTGGTTGGAATATGTAGTTCTTGGTCGCGTTGTAATCCTTATACATCAAAAAGTTATGTTGTATGACTTTAAAATACGTAAATTAATTCACTTATTTTATATCGGTTTGTATTTGAACGGGGAAATAAGACCTCGCCTCGCTCGGCAGTGATGGGCTCCATCTCAGCAACGCTGTACAGCTTACCCCGGCGTGGCTAGCTGGTGAATTATGCCTTATTTCCACGAACAAATACAAACCGTTATAAAATAAGTGAATTAATTTACGTATTTCACAGTCATAGAGCATAACTTCTTGATGTATTGTACCCATGTGAGTAATCTCGATGGAAAATATGCTTCCGCCTCCAGCTAGCGTCAGGTCTCAGGCGTGTACCGTTCCCCCATTGAGCAGTTGCATATTTTGGATTTGAGACTAAAAGGTATCAACTCTACAATAATAAGGCACAACTCTATTCTAAAGATTTTAATTCAGTACTAAAATCATGGCTTCAAACATTAAAAAAAACAATCCCAACAAACATAAAACAAAATCAAACAAAAATTACTTCCACAATCCACTAATATTAACACAATATCATCATAATAAACTCATATCATAACTCAAACCTTTACCCTTATATTGACTTCACTCTTCACTCTAGTGCGCTGATGCACATACAACGTTCATAAACAAAACTGTACATTTACTCTTCTGTCATCTAATGTGACTTCTTTAATCTCACAAAATTACTTGTTTCTTAAACCTTGTCTTACTTTGACAATTATGTGTACCGTGTGTGTTTGGTCTCTCTCTTCCCACCAAATGCTTTACATGCATTAGCCTATTCAGGTGTTGCACAACAATCTACGTGCAACTCCATAATTATGTAAAGCTACTCCTACACTTCTCTCTATGTATAGTTCCACTGCATGCCGTTGTGATTTCATCTTCAAAACTTTCGTTAATGCTGTGTCGGATGGTATTATTAAGCTACCCTTGCGAGCGTAGCCTGTGGCGTCAAGTAACCCACTTCTGAAATAGGCGTCAGTGACAGTAAAAATGCAACTTCCAACCATTCGTTAGATTGCTAAAATCATGAACCATCAGGGTGATCTATAATTACCAATGTGTTCTTAAACCACATGACTTCATTACTCAATATAACAATGTTTCCTTTCATGTTACTAACAGGGTCTACAATCCGCCCTTTTCTTAAAACTTAACCTTCACGGTTCGCTTGACAGCTCAGCCCGCTTCCGAGCGGCTGGTATACAATGGAGTGGAGTGGGGTTACCGCAATAAACCGTTCCCTGCCTTCCTGTCTCTTGGCTTTATCTCCCCAAGCAGTATAAGATTCTAAAAGGCAATCCCGTGGTCACAATGACACACATATCCCAATGGATTTAAACTGAATATTATGCAATATATTCTGGATGAGCTTAACATTTATTCCTAACCTTAGGATATTAATAATAACTGGCACCAATAGGTCCATTTCAACATGAAGGCACGAGATTCATAAAAACAATGGTCGATCTGGATAACCGGTATCTTAATAAATGATGCGGTCAGTCACATGCTGCCGTCCATAAGATTCGCTTCACAAGAGCCGAATCACTCAATAATAAGTTCTCGGGCGATCAGATAAGGTGCAGAGGTGTCCAAAGTTCTCCTCTCACCTATCACAGGATTCGAACCCGGAACATTCCATATCCATCATCAGAGTTAGGGTCCAATCACTAAATACACTCTGGCAAAAAGTACATATCTCAGTAGTATGCCCACGGCTATACGAGATTTCATACGTCGAATAGATTACCTGGTTCCATGACCTAATGTTATGATCTTCGTCCTTTAATTATTAAGAGAAATCTATCAATTACTCTATACGCTTTTACACAAGCTGCAAATTCAATTCACTAGAAAGCTCTTCCATTTCCTTGCATAATTATATTCCCATTAACACAATATATCAAAAAACAACCCAAAAAAAAGTCAACCCCTGGCACTATCCAGCCCATGACGGGCTAAGGCCGACCAAGCGACAGCTGCCCAGCCATTTGGCCTGCTGATATTGGGGTGACGCGTGATCAGCGCGTCGGGTCCCCTCAGCCGTTAATCTTGGTATTCGTGATCGGGGCGCTGTCTCACTGTCAAACAGCTACTCAATTGTCCTCATGAGGCTGAGTGCACCCCGTTCCAACCCTCACGTCAGTTTTAAAATCCCTGACGGAGCCGGGGATCGAACCCGGGGCCTCCGGGTGAGAGGCAGGCACGCTACCCCAACACCACGGGGCCGGCATTAACACAATATATTCTGATATTAAACTCTTTTCTCATCCCTTAATGTAATCTCACTGCTTAGATCGATAAGTCTTCCAATTAGCGTAAATATTCCTTGCTTACAACATTTTACCTGATGTATTCATTCATACCTTTTATTATTTATTATTATTATTATTATTATTCTCACCGACATAAATTACCATAATCCGACACAACATAACCATCTTAACAATCGAACATCCGTGTTCGTTACGTTAAGTTTACATAACTGATTTGCCATTTTATTAATAGTGGTAACGATTAATACACTCACTGATGTATAACAACATCTCAACTCTACTAAAATCAACACAACAACAATTAAATACTGGAGGGTCTATCTCCTAATACTGATTCTTACTGGCATTAATTTTATAATTCTGAAATCACATTACATGCAGTGGGCTATCCTTCTATATAATCATAATTTGTGGGGTACTCACATCTTAGGCTTATCCTGGAGGCTCCAACCACTCATATACTCCAATGTCGCCTGCCATTTGTAGAGTTAGCGCGACATTTACATATTGAATATACACATTTTATAATACATTTCTTTCACCAAGCACACGGCACTTTCCATTTCTATGATGAAGCTATTGCCTCCAAAACACATGACACTTTATGACACTTATTATACCATTAATTTAAAAGATATTTCACATATGATTTATACATAACACACGTCACTTTTTACACTTTTCATTGGTTGAAATTCCCTGGCAAAATATCAGAATTACAGGTATTGACGGCATCTTCCATGCTCCTACCAACTCCTGATTGAAAGTCTGGTTAATCTGCCTATGGATTCACAAACAGTCTATCAATTATCCAACGATAAACTTCCGGCTTTGCATAAATATGCTTAATTTCGTCCTGAGCGTTACCATTTGGTATTCTTAAGACATTTCACCAAATGCTTCATAAAGTTTCTCCCAGCGCAGTCCGACGTAATAAGACATGTATAACCAATCAATATATTATACACTGCGCTTAACATTGTACATAGTCTTTACACAGATTAATACTTTCAATAGTTCTGCAACTTATATCACACGGTACTTCCTATGTGAACACAAACCATTGCTCGTACTGCTGACTACACCTGCAGCACGACTGTCCTTAATAAAAGCCTTCTAGAAATTTTACTGCACGGCTTCCCAAGTTGAAGTCCGGGCCTCCTTCCTTGACTTCGGTAATACGCATTTCATAAAATAAAGTTCGTTGATTACCGTACTTCTTATTACTTCCTGACTATGCATTATTATCTTATCACTTGGTGCATTACACTGCACGGCGAATATAATTATTAACACTTAAGTGTTCAAGTCTTTGTTTGAGCGTCCTTTCCTGAGCCAGAGCGACATACGTTCCGCGCTCGAGTCTCTTCTAGAACTGACGACAGCTGTCTTCTGCCAAGGGTCTACTCCCTTATATCCGTTTCACACAAAAAAGTAGACCTAGAATTCCCGCGCTATATCATCTCCTCTCCCAGGATGATTCTGGTCTCGAAACAATGCTCATCGGGTTCCTTTTTCTTCACTGATCCCAGAACTATATGCGTGCTGAAGAATCGATTGGCCAATTAATTAATATTAATTGCTTTTTCCATAGCGTGGGGACGCGGTTTCCAGTGGAAATCCCCGGTGACATAGTCAAACCCTGCCGCGAACATCCATAGTCCTGTGTCCTTACACACTCCATTAAATATGCCTTGATTTCACAGTTTAATGGCTCTAAAATTAGCCTCCTGGCTAAAGATTCACCTGTGTGCAACTCTCATGTCATTGCGTTACTCCAATCACGAGTAATCAATGATTTTCCTTGGGATCTCTCCCCTCCCTTCCTGGTTTTATTCTCAAACGGGGAAAAACTGGGTCATTATTCAACCCCCCGACCTCTTCCAGACGACTTAACTAGGTCAGCGAGATTGACAGGGCTCCATGGGTCTCCTCCCACAATTCTGAGGCTATTAGTAAACTGTCAAACTCTGCACTTCTGTGTTCCAAGTCCAGCATAGCCTACTCCATGTAGTCCACTAATGCTGTATTCCGCTCATTTTCCCTGCATTATTTCACTAAATAATGCCAGTATCAACTGATATCACACCCGTGATTAAACACATCCCTCTAGGGTTTTTTACAGCGAAACTCCCTCAACAGATCTCGGGTTCGTTCCCTGGTGGAACCTTCCTTCTGAGCTCAACTTATCTCCGAGATCCACGTTCGATATCAGTCAGCATGACCCCCTCGGGTTCAGTATAAGGATTACAACGCGACCAAGAACTATATTTTTCAACCACCCTGAGCCGAGAAAAAGTTACCTTACAAAAATGATAACAACTTTGTTTCTTGGACACACAAAATTTTGAAATTAATGAACCTGTTATACAACATTCCAATGTATATTGTTTTAAAATTTGCATTCAATCTGATGACGGGTTTTTGAGATAATAATTCTTAAATGTGACGCATGGTTGAAACACGCTTAAAAACGGGCACATTTTGTGTTACAACTGCGATAAAAAATATTAAAATATAAATTAAAAATACTAACCCTACATGAACTAACGTAAAATAGAACGACGAAAATGATGATGTTATTGGATTTTATGTAGGTCAATTGGTTACTTCACAAACAACCTTCAAACTCGAGTGCACATAATACTTTGGTCGACAGTAGTTGGTCATGCGCTTATTCCACCGCTGAGGTCTTCTATGCTATTGACCATTATTGGTTCATCCGCCTTTAGAGATAGTTTCTCATCTCAAGGGCAAGAGATTGCCCTAACCTCAATCTGCTCATCCACCTTACATAAGCCTTTGGCAAGAGAGAGGGGAACTCCGGGAGTTACTCGGTCGTCAGAGCCTCGTCAGTCTGGAGCAGGGTGTACCACGAGCAGGAGGGGATGACGTTCGGATAGAGAGAATCTACATGTCAGACGAACATGGACAAGAAGCCACCCCATCCTCTAGCAGTGCCTTGAGACGATACACTGCGTAACATCAAGACACTGGTGCGGTATTTATAACTAAGCCTGCCAGCTGGTAATCGCGGCCTCGCCAGCCAGCCAGCATAATCCCGATTCCGCTATAAAACAGTGTATGGTTTTCAGTAACTGATTAATTTGGTGGAACCACGATCGGGGGACCGTCGTTCCATTCCCAGCCAAAGTTTCAGAATTTTTGCTAAATTCCACTAAACCTTTATTTTTTTTAATAGGAGGTGTGTGTCTTTAATCTGATTTCTGAAATGTTCGGCTTCAAGAACGATTGCACGTATATAGAACTCCAAAATTAGTTTCAAATGACGCCCATCTCCGGAAAATATTTTCATTTCCATGTTTACATGGCAGCTCCAGAAAATGACACACGGAATTTTCACTCACAAAGGTTGGTTTGCAGCAGTGACGCGAAGGAAGATGTCGATTTTGGCGCGAAGCAAGATAGTGATTTGGCGTCAAATGACACACGAAGATTCTCTCACAAACGTTGGCAGTACTGAGATGAAGCAAAATGGCGATTTTGGCACGAAGCAAGATGACTATTTTGTGCGGACGCAAGATGGTGATTTGGCACAAAGCAAGATTTGGCGCCAATTGACACACGTCCCGGAAAGGGAACATATCATCATCATCATCATCATCATCTTCATTTCCCCTTTTCCAGCTGACACTGGGTGGAGGAAAATATGGTTCCTCTCCACTTTGTCCTGTCGTTCCACCATTCATCTTCCGACACGGTGTTCCAATCCTGGTTCCGTTAACTAATGCTATTCTTCACCGAGTCCATCCAACGCATTCTTGGTCTTCCTCGTCCTCTCTTCCCTGTCATCCGTCGTTCCAGTGCTCGTCTTGGTAGCCTTACTTCATTCATCCGTTTGACATGTCCAAACCATCTCAACCTGTTTTGCCCCAGTTTGTCATTCAGTTTCTGTACTACCAGTTCTTTCCGTTTATATTCATTTCTCACTCTGTCTCTCCTCGTTTTCTGGATCATACTTCTCATGAATCGCATCTCAGCTGCCTGTACTCTGCTCTCATCCCTCTTAGTCATTGTCCAAGTTTCTGCTGCATATGTCATTATTATCATCATCATCATCATCATTTATTGTACATATCAGGCCATTAAGGCCCATGACAAAAAAACAAAGAAACATAACAAACACATGAAATATACAATATTACAAAACACTATCCTAATCAATCACACAGGAGGCATTATCTCGATCACAATCTCAATCATTGTTACAAATGCCATTCCATTTTTCTCTATCCATTGCATCATCCAGTACTGATGTTGGTTCCACCTGCTGCAACGTTCTCATCACCCTATCCTTCCATCTCGTCCTTGGACAGCCTCTTGGACGTTTGCCAAACAGATGAGCATTGGAAACTCTGTTAGGGATAGATTCCACAGCTCTTACGATGTGTCCCATCCACTGGAGTCGTCTTCCTCTGATGATCCTACCCACATCAGCTTTTCCAAAACGTTGATATAAGTCTTCTTTTTTCCTCCTTTCCCATCTTACTTCTTCCCTATTGTAAATAGGTCCATATATCCTTCTGAGCACTTTCCTCTCAAATGCACAAATGCGCTCTTCCAATATTTGTGAGGTCACCCATGACTCGCATCCATATAACAGGACCGGTTTCACTAGTGTCATGTATAACTTAACTTTGCTGTTTTGTGAAATTAAGCGTGACTTAAATAAGTTATTGAGACCAAAAAATGTACTATTGGCACTAATAGTTCTCTGTTGGATCTCATTTTCAATCTCACTTTTACTAGATAAAATCGAGCCCAAGTATTTAAATGTCTCCACTTGTACAAACGTATGTCCGTCAACACTAACAGTGTCATCAAAATTCTGTCGGCGTGAAATGATCATATATTTAGTTTTCTCATCATTGACAAGTAATCCCATTTTGCTGGCTTCTTTCATGAACTTTGTGGTGTCGGATTTTATCTGATCTAATGATTCTCCCATAATTACCACATCATCAGCAAATGCCAAGATTGTGTTTGTACCAATCGTGTCCATTTCTCTGTCATAACCAATTACACGTCGTACCTTTTCCAATACAATATTAAATAACATTGGCGACAGAGGATCTCCTTGTCTCAATCCATTTCGAACCGTGAAAGGAGTTGATACTTTGTTTGCGAACCGTACTTGACAACTTGAATCTACATAGCATGCTTCCACCAATTTGATATATTTCATTTTGATACCCAACTCTTGCATTACTCTCCACAGTGCAATCCAATTTATGCTGTCATAAGCCTGTCGGAAATCAATAAATATGAAATGTAGATCTTTATCAAATTCGTAGTATTTTTCTATTAGCTGTCACATAGTAAAGATGTGATCAATAGTTGAGCGTCCTGTCAAGAACCCACACTGGTATGTTCCTATGACCTCTTGTAAAATAGGTTTCAAACGTCCAAGTAAAAGGGAGGCAAAGATTTTATAACCAATCTCCAGCAACGAGATTCCTCGATAGTTGTCTACTATTGCGGCATCTCCTTTTTTTAAACTGGGCATATTATTGCACTCCTCCATTCAACTGGGATCTCCTCAGTTGACCAAATTTGAACAAGGAAATGTCTTAGTGACTCCAATAAAGTTTCTCCTCCATTTCTAACCAGTTCTGCATTAATACCACTACCTCCTGGAGCCTTATTGTTTTTAAGTGACTCTACAGGTGTTCGTATCTCTTCCATTGATGTTCATGTTATACCTCTTCATCTGGATTTGACTCCAAATCTTGTTCTGCATTACCCTTTACAGCTTCCACATTTAGCAAGTTTTCAAAATATTTTCCAAAATAATCTGCTTGTTCCATACGAGGTACTGTACCCGCAAATTCGGGAAGTTGCCTGTCGGAATATCCATAGCCCAGCTGAATTGCCTATTTCTAATAGCACCGGCTAATTGCTTCATTAGAAATCACTCCAACAAGGTCTTCAGGAATTTACATACAGTATGCTGCAAGGATATTGTGGATAACCAAAAAAATACGGGGCTCACTTGATCACCTAACTTTCTCTTCTCTCGAGGTTCTCGTATGGGACTCAGCTTCGCCTGAAAAGGGGTTCCACAAGAACTTGTTCCTTATATTTAAAATAAATCACTCGCAGACGACCAAGAACAACGAACTGTGTAAATTTATTTAAACATGAGTAAACTATATCTAACATTAAACAATAAATAACAATAAACAATACTAATAAACTAATCCATACATTCATACTCACACATACTACTGCGTTTACTGAACTGTAAATTAAAATCATAAAAATTTTGAAAGTTCTAGGCCTACTGTAAGTGATAAAAACGTTTAATAGAAACTCCTGTCTCGACAGCATTCCTTTCAGAGGTTACTACGGCTGCCACGCGTCTCGTAATGCACCTGGTTACTCTGTTTCATTGATACAAATGACAACCAAGTGTCGCGCCGTGAAACTATTTCCATTAACAAGGCTGTGACTTGTCACCTAGCTGCCCGTTATATAATAGACTGGCCTTGAGTCCTAACTGTACACATCTCCGCTCATATTTGCTCATACAACCTGGTCGGTTCTAGAACGACTCGGAGTGTGAAAGGAAGATAGTGTTAAGTTTTTAGGCAGAGTGTTAGAGAATTGTATGAGGTTGTTCAATCGTTCTTAACAACTGGCGATCATCCATTCTAAAAACTTTCACTCGAAAAGTACACTATAATACAAAAACATCCTACTAATTAATCGTTATAAAATTATTTAACTAATTAAATAATTATGGAAAATATTTACAGGTAATCTGATCGCTATAACAAACGATGTCTAACGCTATTAACACGTTAGTAGGTAATATAAGCCGAAGCTGGCACAGGGGCTAATGGGCAAGATGGCCGCCACGCGCAACCAGCCCTATGTTATTCTTATGGAGAGGTCATTCAGAGCTGGCACAGGGGCTAATGGGCAATATGGCTGCCACGCTATCACAGGGGGAGGTCGGCCGTGTAGTTGCTAAATGGAATTATTATCATTATTATTATTATTAGGTAATTACTGATTGATAGCTTGCCACGGTGGGTGAGTGGTTATCGTGTCGGACTACCAACCCCAAGCTTGCAGGTTCGCTCTTGGTCGTGGTAAGTGATTTTTGAAAGGTGGCAAAATTAAGACACGCATGTCATACGATGTTGGCATGTAAAATAACCCAGGGAGAGGTCGGCTATGTAGTTCCTAAATGGAATATTTATTATTATTATTATTTATTATTATTAGGTAATTATTGATTGATCATGTACAATCAAGACCAGCCTTATATTGCCCCACTTTATGGTGAAGTGGCTAGCATTTTTAGCTGTTATTGTGGAGGCTCGGTTCGAGTCCTGGCTTTGTCAAGAAATTTAATTCTAGGCTGAGGGTTGGAATGGGGTACACTCAACCTTGTGAGGCAAAACTGACAGGAGCTGGCTTTTGATTCATACCGCACCCATTCTGCCTAACCCAACTTCACCTAACCTAACCTAACCTTACCTAACCTAACCTTACCTAACCTAACCAAATCCCACCTTACCTAACCTAACCTAACCTAACCTAACCTAACTTCAAAGTCAGAATGTACATTACATCTATTGTTTTTATACCCTCATAAATTAGATACAGAGAATGTCCACCACGATTTAGATCCTCGAGCACACTTTCTGACATATCATTAAAACGTGTAGAAAGGAATGTCTGAAAATTTTCACTAACACACATAGTACACGTTCACGATACATTGTGTCCACTTTTTGAATGTTAATGATACGGAAAAGAGTATGTATTGGTAATTCAGTGAGCTTTTTTTCTCTCTAATCAACAGTTCTGCCCCCGTAGCATTGAGAATATTTATTGTAGTAGCCTATCAAGAAAAAAAATCATATCTATTACAGTTTAGCTATAAGTGACCAGAACCACTATAACATTTTTATTCTAATAAGGAGATTTCCGTAATGATAAGAAAAAAAATCTTACCATAATGATGGATTGTGTAAGTAAACGTCTTTTGCTGCTTGACGCCACTACTAAACTGAAACTCATACAACGGACAAGTGAGTTCATGTTTCGCTGACGTAATCGTATGTTCCCACGCACTTCCTGTGTGTTGCACGCGCCGTAGTGGCTAAATTTGAAACTTGATGAGGTGATTTGCTGACGTAATCGTATGTTCCCCTGCACGCACACTCAGGCCCCTGTAGATGGATCCTTGTGGACGAGTCCCTGTGGACGGGTCCCTGAGGACGGGTCATTTTTGACGGGTCCTTGTTGACGGATACTTGTGGACGAACCCCTGTGGAAGGGTCCTTGTTGACGGGTCCTTTTTGACTAATCCCTTTAGACCTTTTCCTTTGGACTGGTCTCTAATGCTATAATGAAATTAAACGTTGTTCCACATGATACGCAAGCAAAGAGCCGATCACTACTATGAATTAACATGTTTTCTTTGTTTTGTTTTTACACATGTGCACCTGGGGTTTTTGTAAGAGGGCGGGCTTTTTGAATACAGATTTATAAATGAGTTATTTTTTTTTAATGACCAAAAGATCCAAAACTAATAGGTAATTAGCTTTTTAACATTTCATGAACCAATAAGGCTATGGGACTTGTATTAGAGGTCGTTGGACTTGAGGTGACATTTTGTTTTTGAATGTATCATTTATTTATTTTTGTTAAAAGGGCCTAACTACACTTTTGTTAATATCTCGCTAACTAATAAACTAATAATTGAATATTAACATGTGAGGTGTCATAGGACTTAGAATGGTCAACCCTTTCCCATGGCCAATGCATTTACCAAAAATACCCAATACATCGAGGTCATTGACCTGAGATTTTATAAACTAATAATCGGGTACGAACATGTGAGATGTTTACCATGTGTGATGAAACATAGCTAGGTAGAGAAAGAATTAGTGTAGGCTACATGTATGGTGACTGACAAGTCTTTTACCATTGAAACTTGTTTTCAGATCAAACTGCAGTATAGAGAGAGTATAGGTTGCAGGTATGGGTTAATAAATGAGAAACGGTGTATGCAAACTCTGATTTATCAAGAATTAAGAGTAGACTATCTTTATTTGATTGGTTAAAGAGGATAGCTAAAACACAAAATGCTCAGTGGTTACCGAGACAAAATGATCGCTACACACAACAAGCTTTAAATACTTGAGGCTAATTATCAATACACACACACACACACTCGCTTGTTCTAAACTAAACTGTGTTGCTGTCAGTGCTCAGACAGTAGGCTGATGACGAAATGCATTGCTAACAGAAATATAATCATTTCCGGTTGTCTAATGTTACCAGCAATCCATTTATTTAATTTTTGTGTTGCAGTAGTAAGCACTTTTAGCTCTTGTATTGGTAGTCTTAACTCGATTTCCAGGTCTGAGGCGTAGAACGAGTTGAACTAAGAAACAAGGGCATGGTGGTGCAGTGGTCAAGCTGTTAGCCTTTTCACCAGAGGGTTCGATTTCAGGTTAATATGCATGTCATAAACATATTAAAGAAAACAAAACAGAGATAACGTTTAAAACTGATTACATTTGTGACTTTTCAAATTATTACTTGGATTACAAATACAAAGGTGAACTGGGTTTGATATACAGTTAATGCTGTCTATCATACACTCAACTGTAAGAAAGCCAAAAGAGAAAAAGGCTTAGGTAGAGCAGTGGTAAAATTGCTATATGTAGAGAACTACCTGGCAAAGCTATATCGCATAAACAGTGCAGGATACAATCCAGCAATCAAATTTGTATCTTGTGGAACAGAGAAATGCACTTATGTGAGAAAATGCAAGTTCATGTGTAATATGACCTAACACCCAAGTGTTCACCTGTGCACGTGCACAATAAGAGCTAACAAGTCGCATTCTGTTTAGTTCGTACGTAACGTTAGGTTAGGGCTAATGCACACACCCTAGTACACGAGGCACATGCCATTTGAGAGCAGGTCAAGGGATCTAACTTGGTGGATGGATGTGTTCTAACGAGTCATTTGTAGTTGAAAGAGAATAATACTTGTTCTTAAGATGTTAAAACTGAGGAGATGGTATGTACAGTAAGACGTCTTGTTATTTCCTGTGTAATATTACAGACATGGCAGAGAGCACACAGTTCTGTTGCTATGACTACGCTGCAGTAATTTGAAACCGCAAGTGTTCATGAAGACAATGGGTGATGATTATACAAAGTTAGCAGTCATTGGATATTACACAGGTGTTCCTTCCGGTGTCATGTTGCTGACATGGCAGAGAGCGCACAGTTCTATTGCTACGACTAACGCTGCAGTAATTCGAAACCCAAGGTGTTGATCAAGACGATGGGTGATGATTATGCAAAGTCAGCAGTAATTGAATACCACACATCAACATTGACTAAATCATAAACGTGTTGTCATAACCAGCAGAAACCTCATTGAAAGATTTTAGATTTTAAATTTAAGATTTTTTTGATTTTTAGATTTTACTTTTTTACATTTTCCTAAAAGAGTAAACAACAAGGTCACATACCTAACCTCATTAAACCTAACTTTACCAAACCTAACTTAAGCTAATCCAAAGGCTAATGCACATACCCAAAGCATATAAGATACATGCAACTATCCTTATGCTAGTCTTACAGGTTACTGTACAACATGATCACTACCCAAACGGATTTTTTTTTCATTTTGTTGTTTACACATATGTCAATTTTCCAATTTCCCATTTTCAGTTTTTTTAATGTCAGTTTTTAGTTTTTTCAATTTCATAATATGGAAAACATGGATTTTTGCATTTTGTTGTTTACACATTTATTAATTTCACAATTTCCCATTTTCAGTTCTTAAAATGTCAGTTTAAAGTTTTTCAATTTCATGATATAGAAACATGGATTTTCCAATTTGTTGTTTTCACATTTGAAAATTTACCAAATTCAAATTTATGTTTTTTAAATTTCAGTTTAGTGTTTTTTGTTCTATTTGTTAATATGGAAACATGGATTTTTTACAATTTGTGTTTTACATGTCATGCAAATATCCTTATGCTAGTCTTATAGGTTACTGTACAACATGATCACTACCCCCCCCCCCCCACTGGATTTTTTTTCATTTTGTTGTTTACACTTATGCCAATTTTCCAATTTACCATTTTCAGTTTTTTTAATGTCAGTTTTTAGTTTTTTCAATTTGATAATATGGAAAACATGGATTTTGCATTTTGTTGTTTACACATTTATTAATTTCTCAATTTCTCATTTTCAGTTCTTAAAATGTAAGTTTAAAGTTTTTCAATTTCATGATATTGAAACATGGATTTCCCAATTTGTTGTTTTCACATTTGTCAATTTACCAAATTTACATTTACCGTTTTTTTTTAATTTCAGTTTAATGTTTTTTGTTCTATTTGTTAATATGGAAACATGGATTTTTTACAATTTGTGTTTTTTACATGTCATGCAACTATCCTTATGCTAGTCTTATAGGTTACTGTATAACATGATTACTACCCCACTGGATTTTTTTTTCATTTTGTTGTTTACACATATGCCAATTTTCCAATTCCCCATTTTCAGTTTTTTATATTAGTTTTAAGTTTTTCAATTTCATAATATGGAAAGATGGATTTTGCATTTTGTTGTTTACACATTTATCAATTTCACAATTTCCCATTTACAGTTCTTAAAATGTCAGTTTAAAGTTTTTCAATTTCATGATATAGAAACATGGATTTTCCAATTTGTTGTTTTCACATTTATCAATTTACCAAATTCCCATTTACAGTTTTTAAAATTTCAGTTTAATGTTGTTTTTTTCTATTTGTTAATATGGAAACATGGATTTTTCCAATTTGTGTTTTACATGTTCATTTTGCATTAGGAGTGGAGAGAGGTAGGTAGTAATTAAAAATGTGCAAGCAGTGTCCATTGTTGACAGGTCATTGCTGACGAGTCCTTTTCATACAACAGAAAAGTGAGTTC
The DNA here is from genome assembly GCA_946902985.2 of Meconema thalassinum. NCBI lineage: Eukaryota > Metazoa > Arthropoda > Insecta > Orthoptera > Tettigoniidae > Meconema > Meconema thalassinum. Next base: position 416,514,202 of record OX336394.1, read on the forward strand.
ATGTTTCGCATGCATTACCTAAAATGTAATACCATGCAAGTGTTTAACATTTTACAACTAACCTGTTAGTATGATTTGCACACTACAAAGGTTATATCTGTTCTGGTAATAGAATTATTTAGCGTTGGCTTTTATATTTAATATGTACAGCTTAAAGTGATAGAAAAGTGGTAGAAATGTGGTAGCAAAGTGGTAGACAAGTGGTAGACAATTGGTAACAAAGTGGTAGAAAAGTGGTAGCAAAGTGGTAGAAAAGTGGCAGAAAAGTGGTATCAAAGTGGTAGAAAAGTGGTAGCAAACTAGAAAAGTGCTAACAAAGTGGTAGAAAAGTGGTAGCAAAGTGGTAGCAAAGAGGTAGAAAAGTGGTAGAAAAGTGGCAGAAAAGTGGTAGCAAAGTGGTAGAAAAGTGGTAGCAAACTAGAAAAGTGGTAGCAAAGTGGTAGAAAATATTACATGTCTTGTTAAGAAATAGTTTAAGCGGTTATATGGATTCATTACACAATAATATTAGCATGACAAAGCTCATTTTCTATATCCAATAGTTCTTGCTCATATTTAGTATGACCACTTTACACATTTATCAATTTCACAATTTCCCATTTACAGTTCTTAAAATGTCAGTTTAAAGTTTTTCAATTTCATGATATAGAAACATGGATTTTCCAATTTGTTGTTTTCACATTTATCAATTTACCAAATTCCCATTTACAGTTTTTAAAATTTCAGTTTAATGTTGTTTTTTTCTATTTGTTAATATGGAAACATGGATTTTTCCAATTTGTGTTTTACATGTTCATTTTGCATTAGGAGTGGAGAGAGGTAGGTAGTAATTAAAAATGTGCAAGCAGTGTCCATTGTTGACAGGTCATTGCTGACGAGTCCTTTTCATACAACAGAAAAGTGAGTTCATGTTTCGCATGCATTACCTAAAATGTAATACCATGCAAGTGTTTAACATTTTACAACTAACCTGTTTGTATGATTTGCACACTACAAAGGTTATATCTGTTCTGGTAATAGAATTATTTAGCGTTGGCTTTTATATTTAATATGTACAGCTTAAAGTGATAGAAAAGTGGTAGAAATGTGGTAGCAAAGTGGTAGACAAGTGGTAGACAATTGGTAACAAAGTGGTAGAAAAGTGGTAGCAAAGTGGTAGAAAAGTGGCAGAAAAGTGGTATCAAAGTGGTAGAAAAGTGGTAGCAAACTAGAAAAGTGCTAACAAAGTGGTAGAAAAGTGGTAGCAAAGTGGTAGCAAAGAGGTAGAAAAGTGGTAGAAAAGTGGCAGAAAAGTGGTAGCAAAGTGGTAGAAAAGTGGTAGCAAACTAGAAAAGTGGTAGCAAAGTGGTAGAAAATATTACATGTCTTGTTAAGAAATAGTTTAAGCGGTTATATGGATTCATTACACAATAATATTAGCATGACAAAGCTCATTTTCTATATCCAATAGTTCTTGCTCATATTTAGTATGACCACTTTACACATTTATCAATTTCACAATTTCCCATTTACAGTTCTTAAAATGTCAGTTTAAAGTTTTTCAATTTCATGATATAGAAACATGGATTTTCCAATTTGTTGTTTTCACATTTATCAATTTACCAAATTCCCATTTACAGTTTTTAAAATTTCAGTTTAATGTTGTTTTTTTCTATTTGTTAATATGGAAACATGGATTTTTCCAATTTGTGTTTTACATGTTCATTTTGCATTAGGAGTGGAGAGAGGTAGGTAGTAATTAAAAATGTGCAAGCAGTGTCCATTGTTGACAGGTCATTGCTGACGAGTCCTTTTCATACAACAGAAAAGTGAGTTCATGTTTCGCATGCATTACCTAAAATGTAATACCATGCAAGTGTTTAACATTTTACAACTAACCTGTTAGTATGATTTGCACACTACAAAGGTTATATCTGTTCTGGTAATAGAATTATTTAGCGTTGGCTTTTATATTTAATATGTACAGCTTAAAGTGATAGAAAAGTGGTAGAAATGTGGTAGCAAAGTGGTAGACAAGTGGTAGACAATTGGTAACAAAGTGGTAGAAAAGTGGTAGCAAAGTGGTAGAAAAGTGGTAGAAAAGTGGCAGAAAAGTGGTATCAAAGTGGTAGAAAAGTGGTAGCAAACTAGAAAAGTGCTAACAAAGTGGTAGCAAAGTGGTAGCAAAGAGGTAGAAAAGTGGTAGAAAAGTGGCAGAAAAGTGGTAGCAAAGTGGTAGAAAAGTGGTAGCAAACTAGAAAAGTGGTAGCAAAGTGGTAGAAAATATTACATGTCTTGTTAAGAAATAGTTTAAGCGGTTATATGGATTCATTACACAATAATATTAGCATGACAAAGCTCATTTTCTATATCCAATAGTTCTTGCTCATATTTAGTATGACCACTTTACACATTTATCAATTTCACAATTTCCCATTTACAGTTCTTAAAATGTCAGTTTAAAGGTTTTCAATTTCATGATATAGAAACATGGATTTTCCAATTTTTTTTTTTTTTTTTCATTTATCAATTTACCAAATTCACATTGACAGTTTTTAAAATTTCAGTTTAATGTTTTTTCTATTTGTTAATATGGAAACATGGATTTTTCCAATTTGTGTTTTACATGTTCATTTTGCATTAGGAGTGGAGAGAGGTAGGTAGTAATTAAAAATGTGCAAGCAGTGTCCATTGTTGACAGGTCATTGCTGACGAGTCCTTTTCATACAACAGAAAAGTGAGTTCATGTTTCGCATGCATTACCTAAAATGTAATACCATGCAAGTGTTTAACATTTTACAACTAACCTGTTAGTATGATTTGCACACTACAAAGGTTATATCTGTTCTGGTAATAGAATTATTTAGCGTTGGCTTTTATATTTAATATGTACAGCTTAAAGTGATAGAAAAGTGGTAGAAATGTGGTAGCAAAGTGGTAGACAAGTGGTAGACAATTGGTAACAAAGTGGTAGAAAAGTGGTAGCAAAGTGGTAGCAAAGTGGTAGAAAAGTGGCAGAAAAGTGGTATCAAAGTGGTAGAAAAGTGGTAGCATACTAGAAAAGTGCTAACAAAGTGGTAGAAAAGTGGTAGCAAAGTGGTAGCAAAGAGGTAGAAAAGTGGTAGAAAAGTGGCAGAAAAGTGGTAGCAAAGTGGTAGAAAAGTGGTAGCAAAGTGGTAGAAAATATTACATGTCTTGTTAAGAAATAGTTTAAGCGGTTATATGGATTCATTACACAATAATATTAGCATGACAAAGCTCATTTTCTATATCCAATAGTTCTTGCTCATATTTAGTATGACCACTTTACACATTTATCAATTTCACAATTTCCCATTTACAGTTCTTAAAATGTCAGTTTAAAGGTTTTCAATTTCATGATATAGAAACATGGATTTTCCAATGTTTTTTTTTCATTTATCAATTTACCAAATTCACATTGACAGTTTTTAAAATTTCAGTTTAATGTTTTTTTTCTATTTGTCAATATGTAAACATGGATTTTTCCAATTTGGTTTTACATGTTCATTTTGCATTAGGAGTGGACAGAGGTGGGTATTAATTAAAAATGTGCAAGCAGTGTCCATTGTTGACAGGCCTTTTCATACAACAGACAAGTGAGTTCATGTTTCACATGCATTACCTAAAATGTAATACCATGCAAGTGTTTAACATTTTACAAATTAGCTTATGTGTTGGTTTATGTATGGGGTCTTATGTTGGGCATTTTGTGTTGGCATATTTAACAAGTTATTTTGACAATGCATTTAGTGGATTTTTCTCTTGGTCTTGGAATGTAAATCAGTCCATTTTATCACAACATAATGCTTACTGCCATGTTTGTAAGCAACAACAACACACTCAACTTTCAAACAATCTAAAGTACTCTAAGGTACTCTCAACTCGTACTCTTACCTCTATCCCATGCCAAGTCAAGAACATTATTTTTTTTCCAAAAAAAGGTGAATGGGGAAAGTAGACTATATGTTTAAACTAAAAAAATCATATAAAGTCATATGTTAACTCTAACACCTACGTTTATCCCATTCTTACTCGAAAAATATTATATTTTTTTAAATTTTTCTTAAAAATATTTGGAAAGTAGGCCATATTTTTGAAAACTAATCATTCTGTAAAGTCATATATAGACTCAACCAATGGCTTTTATATCCTTAATCGTTACAACAAAATATGGAATTTTTGAAATGTTTTCCAAAAATGTTCATTTTTTAAAATTGACTTTATTTTGGAAACTAGGAATTTTACAAAAAAGTGTGTTTGACATAAATGACAGGTATTTACCCCCTCTATACACAAACCAAGTCCCAGATCTCTGGGACAACATCCAAAAATGTTTAATTGTGAAAGTAGGCAATATTTTGAAAACGTATCATTCTAAAAAGTCATATATAGACTCAAAAAAATGTTCTTTAAGTTATTTAACGTTAAAACAAAACTTAACATTTTTTTCATTTTTCCTAAAAAAGTCCAATTTCCAAAATTGTCTATATTTTGGAAACTAAGAATTTTACAAAAATGTTTGTTTATCGTAAATGAAAGGTCTTTACCCCCTCTACCCCGAATATAAATTTCAGGACCCTAGGACAAAAACTGTGCAGTAGTGTGTTTGTAGCGTTTCTACAGCCTCCACCTCAACATTCCTCCACACAAGATGGCGGCCGTAGCTTAACCTAACCTGACCTACGAGGTGTGATCAAAAAGTTCCAAAAAGGTGGCTGCGACTTAACCAAAACTAGCCTAACCTAACCTACAAGGTGTGATCAAAAAGTTCCAAAATGGCTGCCGTAGCTTATCTGATTGATCCCTGTTGATTGACCCCTTTTGATTGATCTCTGTTGATGTATCCCTTTGGACTGGTCCCTGTTGACTAGCCCCCTTTGGACGGGTCCTTTTTGAAGGGAGTCATTTTTTTTACGGGTCCCGGAGGACGGGTCCCTGCGGGCGGGTCCTTTGGACTAATCCCTATGGACTGGCCCTTGCATTTTATCCAAATTATGTCAAAGGGGACCCGCCACAGGGACCCGTCAACAAGGACCCGGCCTCCGGGACCCGTAAAAAAATGACTCCCTTCAAAAATGACCCGTCCAAAGGGGGCTAGTCAACAGGGACCAGTCCAAAGGGATACATCAACAGAAATCAATCAAAAGGGGTCAATCAACAGGGATCAATCAGATAAGCTACGGCAGCCATTTTGGAACTTTTTGATCACACCTTGTAGGTTAGGTTAGGCTAGGCTAGGTTTGGTTAAGTCGCAGCCACCTTTTTGGAACTTTTTGATCACACCTCATAGGTCAGGTTAGGTTAGATTAGGCTACGGCCGCCATCTTGTTAGGTTAGGCTAGGTTAAGTTAAGCTACGGCCGCCATCTTGTTAGGTTAGGCTAGGTTAAGTTAAGCTACGGCCGCCATTTTGAAACTTTTTGACCACACTTTGTAGGTTAGGTTAGGCTAGGTTTGATTAAGTCGCAGCCACCTTTTTGGAACTTTTTGATCACACCTCGTACGTTAGGTTAGGTTAAGCTACGGCCGCCATCTTGTTAGGTTAGGCTAGGTTAAGTTAAGCTACGGCCGCCATCTTGTGTGGAGGAATGTGGAGGTGGAGGCTGTAGAACCGCTACAAACACCCTACTGCACAGTTTTTGTCCTAGGGTCCTGAAATATATTTTTAGGGTAGAGGGGGTAAAGACCTTTCATTTACGTTAAACAAACATTTTTGTAAAATTCTTAGTTTCCAAAATATAGACAATTTTGAAAATTGGACTTTTTTAGGAAAAATGAAAAAAATGTTAAGTTTTGTTTTAACGTTAAATAACTTAACGAACATTTGTTTCAGTCTATATATGACTTTTTAGAATGATACGTTTTCAAAATATCGCCTACTTTCACAATTAAACATTTTTGGATTTTGTCCCAGAGATCTGGGACTTGGTTTGTGGGTAGAGGGGGTAAATACCTGTCATTTATGTCAAACACACTTTTTTGTAAAATTCCTAGTTTCCAAAATAAAGTCAATTTAAAAAAATGAATATTTTTGGAAAAAATGTCAAAAATTCCATATTTTGTTCTAACGATTAAGGATATAAAAGCCATTGGTTGAGTCTATATATGACTTCATAGAATGATTAGTTTTCAAAAATATGGCCTACTTTCCACATATTTTTTAGAAAAATTTAAAAAAATATAATATTTTTCGAGTAAGAATGGGATAAACGTAGGTGTTAGAGTTAACATATGACTTAATATGATTATTTTTAGTTTAAACATAATGTCTACTTTCCCCATTCACCTTTTTTTTTTTTTTTAATGTTCTTGACTTGGCATGGGATAGAGGTAAGAGTGCGAGTTGAGAGTACCTTAGAGTACTTTAGATTTTTTTGAATGTTGAGTGTGTTGTTGTTGCTTACAAACATGGCAGTAAGCATTATGAAAATGAAAATCCACAGCCTGCTTCCAGTCTCCGACCGGGTCAGGAATGGAATGAATGAAGCCCCCATCTAGCGGCGAAGATATGAACTGTGCCGGCTGCCGAGGCCTGACGCACTCCTCCGGGGCAATGATTAAATGAATGACAGATGAAATGAAATGATAGTGGAGAGTGTTGCTGGAATGAAATTTTGACAGGGAAAACCGGAGTACCCGGAGAAAAACCTGTCTGCCTCCGTTTTGTCCAGCACAGATCCCACATGGAGTGACCGGGATTTGAACCACGGACTCAGCGGTGAGAGGCCGGCGTGCTGCCGCCTAAGCCACGGAGGCTCGCGCAGTAAGCATTATGTTGTGATAAAATGGACTGATATACATTCCAAGACCAAGGGAAAAATCCACTAAATGCATTGTCAAAATAACTTGTTAAATAAGCCAACACAAAAAGCCCAACATAAGACCCCACACATAAACCAACACATAAGCTAATTTGTAAAATGTTAAACACTTGCATGGTATTACATTTTAGGTAATGCATGTGAAACATGAACTCACTTGTCTGTTGTATGAAAAGGACTCGTCAACAATGACCTGTCAACAATGGACACTGCTTGCACATTTTTAATTACTACCCACCTCTCTCCACTCCTAATGCAAAATGAACATGTAAAACCAAATTGGAAAAATCCATGTTTTCATATTGACAAATAGAAAAAAAAACATTAAACTGAAATTTTAAAAACTGTTAATGTGAATTTGGTAAATTGATAAATGAAAAAAAAAAAATTGGAAAATCCATGTTTCTATATCATGAAATTGAAAACCTTTAAACTGACATTTTAAGAACTGTAAATGGGAAATTGTGAAATTGATAAATGTGTAAACTGGTCATACTAAATATGAGGAAGAACTATTGGATATAGAAAATGAGCTTTGTCATGCTAAAATTATTGTGTAATGAATCCATGTAACCGCTTAAACTCTTTCTTAACAAGACATGTAATATTTTCTACCACTTTGATACCACTTTTCTACCACTTTTCTACCACTTTGCTACCACTTTGCTACCACTTTTCTACCACATTGTTACCAATTGTCTACCACTCTGCTACCACATTTCTACCACTTTTCTATCACTTTAAGCTGTACATATTAAATATAAAAGCCAACGCTAAATAATTCTATTACCAGAACAGATATAACCTTTGTAGTGTGCAAATCATAGTAACAGGTTAGTTGTAAAATGTTAAACACTTGCATGGTATTACATTTTAGGTAATGCATGCGAAACATGAACTCACTTTCTGTTGTATGAAAAGGACTCGTCAACAATGACCTGTCAACAATGGACACTGCTTGCACATTTTTAATTACTACCTACCTCTCTCCACTCCTAATGCAAAATGAACATGTAAAACACAAATTGGAAAAATCCATGTTTCCATATTAACAAATAGAAAAAACAACATTAAACTGAAATTTTAAAAACTGTAAATGGGAATTTGGTAAATTGATAAATGTGAAAACAACAAATTGGAAAATCCATGTTTCTATATCATGAAAATGAAAAATTTTAAACTGACATTTTAAGAACTGTAAATGGGAAATTGTGAAATTGATAAATGTGTAAACAACAAAATGCAAAATCCATCTTTCCATATTATGAAATTGAAAAACTTAAAACTAATATTTAAAAAATGAAAATGGGGAATTGGAAAATTGTCATATGTGTAAACAACAAAATGAAAAAAAAAATCCAGTGGGGTAGTAATCATGTTGTACAGTAACCTATAAGACTAGCATAAGGATAGTTGCATGACATGTAAAAAACACAAATTGTAAAAAACCCATGTTTCCATTTTAACAAATAGAACAAAAAACATTAAACTGAAATTTAAAAAAACGGTAAACGTGAATTTGGTAAATTGACAAATGTGAAAACAACAAATTGGAAAATCCATGTTTCAATATCATGAAATTGAAAAACTTTAAACTGACATTTTAAGAACTGAAAATGGGAAATTGAGAAAAAATAAATGTGTAAACAACAAAATGCAAAATCCATGTTTTCCATATTATGAAATTGAAAAAACTAAAAACTGACATAAAAAACTGAAAATGGTAAATTGGAAAATTGGCATAAGTGTAAACAACGACAAAAATGAAGAAAAAAATCCAGTGGGGGGCGGGGTAGTGATCATGTTGTACAGTAACCTATAAGACTAGCATAAGGATAGTTGCATGACATGTAAAACACAAATTGTAAAAAATCCATGTTTCCATATTAACAAATAGAACAAAAAACACTAAACTGAAATTTAAAAAACTGTAAATGTGAATTTGGTAAATTGAAAAATGTGAAAACAACAAATTGGAAAATCCATGTTTCTATATCATGAAATTGAAAAACTTTAAACTGACATTTTAAGAACTGAAAATGGAAAATTGTGAAATTAATAAATGTGTAAACAAAATGCAAAAATCCATGTTTTCCATATTATGAAATTGAAAAAACTAAAAACTGACATTAAAAAAATTGAAAATGGGAAATTGGAAAATTGACATATGTGTAAACAACAAAATGAAAAAAAAATCCGTTTGGGTAGTGATCATGTTGTACAGTAACCTGTAAGACTAGCATAAGGATAGTTGCATGTATCTTATATGCTTTGGGTATGTGCATTATCCTTTGGATTAGCTTAAGTTAGGTTTGGTAAAGTTAGGTTTAATGAGGTTAGGTATGTGACCTTGTTGTTTACTCTTTTAGGAAAATGTAAAAAAGTAAAATCTAAAAATCAAAAAAATCTTAAATTTAAAATCTAAAATCTTTAAATGAGGTTTCTGCTGGTTATGACAACACGTTTATGATTTAGTCAATGTTGATGTGTGGTATCCAATTACTGCTGACTTTGCATAATCATCACCCATTGTCTTGATCAACACCTTGGGTTTCGAATTACTGCAGCGTTAGTCGTAGCAATAGAACTGTGCGCTCTCTGCCATGTCAGCAACATGACACCGGAAGGAACACCTGTGTAATATCCAATGACTGCTAACTTTGTATAATCATCACCCATTGTCTTCATGAACACTTGCGGTTTCAAATTACTGCAGCGTAGTCATAGCAACAGAACTGTGTGCTCTCTGCCATGTCTGTAATATTACACAGGAAATAACAAGACGTCTTACTGTACATACCATCTCCTCAGTTTTATCATCTTAAGAACAAGTATTATTCTCTTTCAACTACAAATGACTCGTTAGAACACATCCATCCACCAAGTTAGATCCCTTGACCTGCTCTCAAATGGCATTTGCCTCGTGTACTAGGGTGTGTGCATTAGCCCTAACCTAACGTTACGTACGAACTAAACAGAATGTGACTTGTTAGCTGTTATTGTGCACGTGCACAGGTGAACACTTGGGTGTTAGGTCATATTACACATGAACTTGCATTTTCTCACATAAGTGCATTTCTCTGTTCCACAAGATACAAATTTGATTGCTGGATTGTATCCTGCACTGTTTATGCGATATAGCTTTGCCAGGTAGTTCTCTACATATAGCAATTTTACCACTGCTCTACCTAAGCCTTTTTCTCTTTTGGCTTTCTTACAGTTGAGTGTATGATAGACAGCATTAACTGTATATCAAACCCAGTTCACCTTTGTATTTGTAATCCAAGTAATAATTTGAAAAGTCGCAAATGTAATCAGTTTTAAACGTTATCTCTGTTTTGTTTTGTTTAATATGTTTATGACATGCATATTAACCTGAAATCGAACCCTCTGGTGAAAAGCCTAACAGATTAACCACTGCACCACCATGCCCTTGTTTCTTAGTTCAACTCGTTCTACACCTCAAACCTGGAAATCGAGTTAAGACTACCAATACAAGAGCTAAAAGTGCTTACCACTGCAACACAAAAAAATAAATAAATGGATAGCTGGTAACATTAGACAACCGGAAATGATTATATTTCTGTTAGCAATGCATTTCGTCATCAGCCTACTGTCTGAGCACTGACAGCAACACAGTTTAGTTTAGAACAGCGAGTGTGTGTGTATTGATTATTAGCCTCAAGCATTTAAAGCTTGTTGTGTGTAGCGATCATTTTGTCTCGGTAACCGCTGAGCATTTTTGTGTTTTAGCTATCCTCTTTAACCAATCAAATAAAGATTGTCTACTCTTAATTCTTGATAAATCAGAGTTTGCGTACACCGTTTCTCATTTATTAACCCACACCTGCAACTTATACTCTCTCTATACTGCAGTTTGATCTGAAAACAAGTTTCAATGGTAAAAGACTTGTCAGTCACCATACATGTAGCCTACACTAATTCTCTCTACCTAGCTATGTTTCATCACACATGGTAAACATCTCACATGTTCGTACCCGATTATTAGTTTATAAAATCTCAGGTCAATGACCTTGATGTATTGGGTATTTTTGGTAAATGCATTGGCCATGGGAAAGGGTTGACCATTCTAAGTCCTATGACACCTCAATGTTAATATTCAATTATTAGTTTATAAAATCTTAGGTCAATGACCTTGCTGTTTTGAATCTTTTGGGTAAATTCGTTGGCCATGGAAAAGGGTTGACCATCCTGAGTCCCATGACACCTCACTTGACCCTCTCTGATTATTAGTTAGCGAGATATTAACAAAAGTGTAGTTAGGCCCTTTTAACAAAAAAATAAATAATACATTCAAAAACAAAATGTCACCTCAAGTCCAACGACCTCTAATACAAGTCCCATAGCCTTATTGGTTCATGAAATGTTAAAAAGCTAATTATCTATTAGATTTGGATCTTTTGGTAATTTAAAAAAAACTCATCTATAAATCTGTATTCAAAAAGCCCGCCCTCTTACAAAAACCCCAAGTGCACATGTGTAAAAACAAAACAAAAAAAACATGGTAATTCATACTAGCGATCGGTTCTTTGCTTGCGTATCATGTGGAACAACGTTTAATTTCATTATAGCATTAGGGACCAGTCCAAAGGAGCCGGTCTAAAGGGATTAGTCAAAAAGGACCCGTCAACAAGGACCCTTCCACAGGGGCTCGTCCACAAGGATCCGTCAACAAGGACCCGTCAAAAATGACCCGTCCACAGGGACCCGTCCGCAGGGACTCGTCCACAAGCATCCGTCTACAGGGGCCTGCGTGTGCGTGCAGGGGAACATACGATTACGTCAGCAAATCATCTCATCTAGTTTCAAATTTAGCCACTACGGCGCGTGCAACACACAGGAAGTGCGTGGGAACATACGATTACGTCAGCGAAACATGAACTCACTTGTCCGTTGTATGAGTTTCAGTTTAGTAGTGGCGTCAAGCAGCAAAAGACGTTTACTTACACAATCCATCATTATGGTAAGATTTTTTTTCTTATCATTACGGAAATCCCCTTATTAGAATAAAAATGTTATAGTGGTTCTGGTCACTTATAGCTAAACTGTAATAGATATGATTTTTTTTCTTGATAGGCTACTACAATAAATATTCTCAATGCTATGGGGGCAGAACTGTTGATTAGAGAGAAAAAAAGCTCACTGAATTACCAATACATACTCTTTTCCGTATCATTAACATTCAAAAAGTGGACACAATGTATAGTGAACGTGTACTATGTGTGTTAGTGAAAATTTTCAGACATTCCTTTCTACACGTTTTAATGATATGTCAGAAAGTGTGCTCGAGGATCTAAATCGTGGTGGACATTCTCTATATCTAATTTATGAGGGTATAAAAACAATGGATGTAATGTACATTCTGACTTTGAAGTTTGGTTAGGTTAGGTTAGGTAAGGTGGGATTTGGTTAGGTCAGGTAAGGTTAGGTTAGGTTAGGTTAGGATAGGTGAAGTTGGGTTAGGCAGAATGGCTGCGGTATGAATCAAAACCAGCTCCTGTCAGTTTTGCCTCACAAGGTTGAGTGTACCCCATTCCAACCCTCAGCCTAGAATTAAATTTCTTGACAAAGCCAGGACTCGAACCGAGCCTCCACAATAACAGCTAAAAATGCTAGCCACTACACCATAAAGTGGGGCAATATAAGGCTGGTCTTGATTGTACATGATCAATCAATAATTACCTAATAATAATAATAAATATTCCATTTAGGAACTACATAGCCGACCTCTACCTGGGTTATTTTACATGCCAACATCGTATGACATGCGTGTCTTAATTTTTGCCACCTTTCAAACATCACTTACCACGACCAAGAGCGAACCTGCAAGCTTGGGGTTGGTAGTCCGACACGATAACCAGTCACTTACCGTGGCAAGCTATCAATCAGTAATTACCTAATAATAACAATAATAATAAATATTCCATTTAGCAACTACACGGCCGACCTCCCCCTGTGACAGCGTGGCAGCCATATTGCCCATTAGCCCCTGTGCCAGCTCTGAATGACCTCTCCATAAGAATAACATAGGGCTGGTTGCGCGCGGCGGCCATCTTGCCCATTAGCCCCTGTGCCAGCTTCGGCTTATATTTCCTACTCACGTTATCTGTGAGAATCTCAGTTCTCTCTCCAAATACAACTTGTAGTTAAATATATACAATGTTTTCTCAACATAAAGTTTTCTTAAAACTCATCAGTGTTCAATATACTGCACACACAATGTCTTAGATAGGTTTTTATACAATATCGGTCAAATACATTCAACCAGCAAAGGTCAACTGCACGTTTCTATACAACTTCGTGATTTAACAAAGATTAAATAAAGGTATAAGTGGCATAAGTAGACAACATTTCTCTAATTGTTTTCCGCTTATACCCTCGTGTCATCACAGCTAAAACATTACTTAAAATGTACTGGAGTTCTTATATACAATGACTCCTTTATAATGTATGCCACATTCTCATCAAAAGAACTATACTTCGATAACTTTCCTTAAAATGCGGAACACCCTCGCACAAGCTCAGACATAGCTATCCTCTACTATGCTAAACAATAATCAAATGCAAATTTATTGTTATTAACATGTCTTCTGTAGGAATCTCCTTCAATTAATGGCATAATCATCAGCGTCGTCACACACGATTACTGTTCTACAAAAATACATCCTTCAGTTCTTCAAAGAAAACTTCCATTAATAAAATATGACTTTAGACTGTCGTGAATGACCACCTTGAGTATACTACACAAAAAGATAATTAATTGTTAACTCATTTGTCACAAATACATATAATAAAAATACTAATCCTGTTTCACCATACTTGTCAAGCTTTAAATTGCACGTCATTGCAATATTAGGTCTACATTATGACGTGATATTACACATATAGTGTATAAATAACCATACCTGTTATTTATAATGTCAAATAGAATTCAATCTTGACCGGGATAAACTAGCTTTGAATTTCTAGTCTTCTACAAAGAGATATTTCCTAAAACAATTAATTGACTAAAGCTTTCAGCTTTTTCAAATAAAGTAAGGATTGTCAGTTTTGCAATGTCTTTCCATTCTGCACGAAGAATGTCTATGAGTTTATGACATCAATCTTATCAAACGACTAGTTCTTGCTAGATCGCCGTAAAGTTTATATACAATAATGGTATAACGATATCATTCGAACTTTCTTCTGGTCTTGAATTTGATACAAAACAGTGCCCAATTTAAGTTATTGAAAAGAATTTAATTTGCATCCATGACACAATGTCTGAATCCTTGGCTCAAATAAGAATCAAAATTCGATAATCAAAATGACTAGTCTCACATAAGGAAATCTGATCCCTCAAACAAAATCTGAATGTCAGTTCAACAACTTTTCCGTGGAATAAAAATTTAAAAATAGATGAAAGACTATCATCTCAAATGATCTTGAAGCATAACAGTCTTGCTACACATATGAAGTGTAAGTTTACATCGAAACACTAAAATACATAAAATATGGAGTAAGGACGTCGGCTCAGAATATCACTAATCAAGCTCTATACTACAAATAAATAACACGCTACCTTATTTAGACGTTATCTTGAAGGTCGGGGTAAGTATTTACAAAATACTTAGGTATTTGCTCAGTCCAACATACAGAGATGGACCTCCATTTGACACATCGGACCAGCAACCTCGGATATGGGAAAACGTTCCCTCTCCGGTAATCACCAATCTCCGTCTGGAATCGAACGACATTCTTCTGGCATATTCTTCTGGGATGCCGGGATTCCCTGTCATATTGACTATCTTCTTCTGAAGGATCTGCATTCTTCGTCGCAAATATATATCAGCATCATCGTTGAGTATTTATTTTATAGAAATATTCATGTAGTTGGTGAATGAATTATTTCTATAGCTAATCGTTGTTCTATTAGTGTTCGTAAACTGACGAAAATGTACAGGATGTAACGTACACTACGTCTGTATTCTGAAATATGTTGTCTAACGAAGCTCCATTGTTGTATCTTAACTCTGCATTAAATATGTCCCTGGCGCATGACTTCTTAGTTTGACATCTCAAACATGTTAATAATGTTGAATGATACTAGTCGATAAACATTAACAGCCATAATAATAATGTTTGTTTGCTGCGCATATATAAAGTTCTCCATTGCTGTTCACTCGGACTATGTTCGCTATCTTCGCGTTCCAACAAATGTGTTTTTCAGCCTCTACGTCCGACACATTTGTAAAACTGTCTTTAAAACCTTATATCTTCGAAATGGTTCGAATTATAACGCTTAACTTTTGATATAATATAGTATTCGAACAGTACCATCTATTATTTCAATCGGCCGAAGTATAATCTCAAATATAAATGAGATATCCTATTATCAAGACTCCTTTCAACTTCGCCTAATTTCTAGCACGGGAACCTCCACTCTTCAACCCTGCTAACGTATCGTCTCCACGAGTCGTCTATCACCGCACTCGGACTAAGGCTTTGGGATCTCAGTTAACCCAAGAAGCACTTCCTCTCTCTTCAAAGTCTATAGGAATAAGAGCCCCAATGCCTGGGTCTCCCTCCCCAAGTCGAAAATTTGGTGGCCATATCAGTCTCCCACCATAATTTTAGCGCGCACATTAACAATGCGTATTACTGCGTAGTTCCACCGATCTGTGGCTTTTAAGGTATCAGACATATTTTCTTTTAATATTCTTTACATTGCCAACTAAGAAAATCTCCTTCTAAGGGCCTAAATGCATAATTTCATCAAATTATATAGTTAAAGTTAATCCCGTCTTCAATAAGACCTCTTCTCATTGGCTCTGAGTTGATATCCAATAGCATAATTTATAACAACATTTATTATATTTTATAGCTAAATCACTGTTGCTATGTCGATTTCAACCTTCTAGAAACTTCTGTTGCGCAACATATCACGTGATTGAAATCTCTCCACTGCCTCGAGCTTGTAACACGACTGACTTGTGTCACACTTCCAGGATTTATATTTGCATGTTAAATTTTATCATGGGCTTGGAAAATACTCTCATTTAATTCCCAAATAATTCAATTTTCGGGGGCAGTACCACATTTCCTTCATCATCAGTTAGGATTAAGGTTTGTTGTTTGTAATCGCCTCGTGGAAAACCTGCCAACTTGTAAAAGGAGCGAGATGATTTCTGTGATTCTTCAACTGCTACCAATAACCTCTTCACATACTCTCTTTTCTTTCTTTGTATGAGCCTGTCATTCAGTCGTCTCACTTCTACGTATGTTTCTTGTGAGTTTTCTGATGGATGATTTAACCATTCTAATCTCTTCTCCATTCTATCATGAACCATCGCTTGACAATCCTCATCAAACCATGGTTTGGTTTTGGGTTTCGGTTGATTTCCCAATTCTTCGTTTGCACACTGGACTATCACTTCCTTCAAATGTACCCATCTTCCTTTAACACCTCCTGAAGGCTCTGTTGATGAAAGCAGACCTGTGATTCTGTCTTGATATCGCTGTCTTATTTGTTCATTTGCAAGTTTGTCCTTGTCATGATGATCAATTTCTTCTCTTTTCCCATGCCATTTAGTTGAAAGTTTTAGATGGACTTTCATAACTACTAGGAGATGATCAGAATTCATATCAGCACCGCGGTACGTCCGTACATGTTCAACACATCCGCGATAACTCCCATCCACCAATACATGATCTATCGGATTTTTCGTGGTACCATCCGGTGATATCCAAGTGTCTTTATGTATCTTTTTCCGCGGAAAATGCGTACTACGAATGATCATTCTTCTAAGGTCAGCAAAATTGATCAGCCTAACGCCGTTGTCATTGCTCACTTCATGTAGGCTATTTGGACCACTTATTCGATGATATTGAAGTTCTTGTTCTATTTGGGCATTGAAATCTCCCAAGACTAAATGAATCGCATGTCGTGGTAGCTTATCAATAGTGTCCTCTAAATCGGCATAAAAGCTAATTTTTACTTCATCATCAGCGTCTTCTGATGGTGCATGACAGTTAGCAATGCAGATTTTGTATGGTGATGCCTTCAGAATTATTGTACACAAGCGAACATTTATTGGTCTCCATTTAATTACCGCTGAGGACACCTTATTGTGTACAGCAAACCCCACTCCAGAAATCCATTCTCTGTGTGCCTCATTACTATTAAACAATGTAAAGTTATTCCCATACTTCGTGATTCCTTGGGGAAATCTTGTTTCTTGGATAGCTGTTACTAGGCATTTGTAGTTACTTAGCACTGTGTCCAGTTGTTTCATTCCTCCTGTCATGATTGATCTAACATTCCAAGTTCCAATTCTCAAACCAAACATTCCCTTAATCAATCCATTGTCGTCAACCATTTGATCCGTCCGATATTCCCTTTTGCCTTTTTCTTTGATCTTTTAATTTTAGACTGGTAGGTTATCAGCCTTCCGAGCCCGAGCTCAGTGATGGGGCTGCCATCTAAGGTGCTGAGCCACCCAGTTTGATATCAAAGTGACCTTCTTCTAGGCGAGTTGCCTTCTCCACGGCTCATAGTGTCTCACCTAACCTTACCCATACCTATTGGTCCGGGTTCTATGCCGTTGTCCATCTGCTGGATCATCTGCCTTTAGGAAAGATTTCTCAACCCAAGGACATAGGGTGCCCCTATCTCAACCTGCTCATCTGCCCTCCAAGAAGGTCATTGGCATGCTAGAGAACTCCTTATCCCGGGAGTTACTCGGACGCCAGAGCCTCGTCAGTTTACAGCAGGGTGCACCACGTGCAGGAGAGGATGACATTTGGATGACAATTCTCACCCCTCATTATAGGAACATAATACGCTGTGTACATAACTTCTTTAGCCTTAATTGGTTTATCCTTGTTCCATACTGGTCCCCGTACCTGTTGGTAGAAAGCACTCCCGAGTTGCATTCTTCTGCTAATTTCCAAATCTAGTCTTCCATTTCAGTCAGTACACTTCCCAACTATTTGATGTGTTTCACCACTTCCAATTCCTTATGTCCTACTTTGATTACTGCTTTTCTTTCTTACCTCTACTTACCACCACTGTTTTACTCTTCTCCACATTTATCTTCAATCCCCATTGCTCAATCTTTTCATTTATTAGGTCTAACTGTTCTTGTACCTCCATCTCATCCTCGCCCCAGATCACAACATCGTCTGTAAAAAACATTACCTTCATCTTTTCCCTACTATAGTCTTTCATTGCAGCCTTCATGATGTCATCCATCACCATGAAGAACAATAATGGTGATAACACACTTCCTAGCTGTCCAGTGACAATTTTAAACCATTCCGATGACCCAACTCTAGTCTTCACACTACTGTAGCAATCCATGCACATTCCATTTATCATGTCTCTCAGTTCCTTGCCTATCCCCCTATTTGTTAAGCTTTCCCAAACTTTTGTTCTAGGGATGCTATCATAGGCCTTTTCTAGATCAATAAAAGTCATTACCATATCCTTCCCATATTCCCAACTCTTTTCAATGTTCTGTCTCAGAATGAAAATGGGTTCCACTGTTGACCTGCCCCCTCTAAATCCAAACTGCTCATCCTCTATTTGGTTTTCTACCTTTACTCTAATTCATTTTTCAAGGATTCTTTCCATTACTTTGGCAACGTGCGAGATGATGGTGATTCCTCGGTAGTTACCACACACCATCCTGTCTCCTTTCTTGAATATTGGCAATATTATTCCCTTTTTCCAGTCTTCAGGAACTTTCTTCTCATTCCACACACTCCTGAGAAGTCTGTATGTCCACTGCAGTCCCACTGGTCCTGCCGGATTGATCATTTCTATTGCCACTTCGTCGTTCCCACAGCTTTCCCCATCTTCATCTTCTTAACTGCCCATTCCTCTTCTGCCATAGTAATATCTGGTTCTTCATCTATTTTTTCCTCAGCCGTTTTTTCTGTTTGCGTAACTTCTCCGCATGTCTGGCGTCTCACATTCACCAGCTCGCTGAAATATTCTTTCCATCTGTCCGTTATCTCTTCTGGTTTTGTAAATATTTCACCTTCTTTGTTTTTCATGAGACCAGTGTTCACCTTTTCATTTCTGCAACCCCCCTTTTACCAACAACAGTAGCAGTACCTTTAACCCCTTGTGGCGCAGCGGCTAGACCCATGATTAAATACCCAAAGACTGTCTGAGTGGAGCCGATAACTACATCTACGACTAGGAAATGAAACACAATGTACCTTTTCAAACATCCAACGTCTATTAACAATAAAATATAAATACAATTCAATATACCAACAGTATAACATGTATGCACTTACAGATGTGGCTTCCAAAATATCATAGCATGAGGGTTAGATAAAATCTCTACAGTCGTGGCATCGTCATTATGCTCGGTTAGGTAAATAGAGTTGGTAATATAGTTTTCATTAAAGGAAATCATTCGACGTACTCAAAAGACTGTAATAGGATTCTTATTATTGTCATGAAGGTTCAATATGCTTAAAACGTAAACATAATGTCTAAAAGACAAATAACCCATGTAAATAATATTAAAACCCAAATATCAGCTCACAGGTACGACGTAACTTCAAATCTCTGCCGAAAACTAATATGGCTACACCCCTCTTCTTTTTTTTCTTTCAGCTGATTGTCAAAGTCCATTACAATGAAACAAAACACGAGCGAACATCCGAAACTAAAATCAGGTAACAAGCCAAGCCACGATAAGGAAAATAAATAAATAAATGACTTAAAACAGAAACTGCCTAATGGCCTACCTTGAATAAAAGAAAATAAACTAATCGACCGAAACATCAAATATTTATCCACACCCAAAAACTTGAAGTCTCCAGAATACGAAGTCAACTGAACAACAAGGTTAAAGCCATTACCAAAACATACCATGCAAACATATAAAGATTACTTACTTATTTTTAGGAAAATCGCACCTAATTCCTTCAACATACTTACAATACATCTTCACCAATAATACCTGACCTCTAAATAAAATCACGATCAAAAATCTAGTAGGTCACACAACGTCAACAAGGGACGTTTAAATATTAATACACATCACACTTCATTAAAGTATTTTCCGCAGGAGGTGTCCATTCCAAAAGCATAGTTTAAATCTTCATATCCTCATATGATCACGGCCCAGTCTAACAGTTGACAAATTCTGAGATTAATAAATTTAAATTTGACAATTCCATAAGCTCTTTAGAAATCAGTTTCTGCGTATGCCAACTTGATAACACATCAGTCACAACAACATCAGGTGAAGAATAAATATCATTTCCAAATAGTAATCCAGCATCGATTACTATAATATAAAAACGTCCGACTTCTTTTCAGGCCATCTTGCTAATTATTATTTCTTGCAAAACAGTCACAATTTTACAAGTTAAGACAAAAGACATTCTTTTGATGTCGGCATCTTCCGCTCCATCATCTCCATGCCGTCAAAGCTGTCGTGATAGCAGAACCGTGAGCTGTTACCATCTAGTGGCGACTTCGAGAACTAACTGAGCCGACGCGAGCCTAAAGGAGTTATGACCATACAAATCGTGAACTTATCATTATGTGTGACGATAGAATCGTCACAGACTCCCGGCCCCCAACTTTGTCGTCGGTTCAAGAACCAAGACAATTCGTAAAATCGAAGAACAGTACAGAAACATGCAGCACATGCAAATCTTTCCAACACCCAAAGTTTTTTACAAGTACATGCATAATAGGTAGGAAAATGACTATGAAATACTTCAGAGAAAGTTCCTTCCACAATCTTTTCACCAACAAGAACACACTCAGGTCGAACACAAATATCTGACATAAGCCAGTAGTCACCATCGGTAATACACGCATAAAATTTGTACATCTTACAAATTCAGTTGTCACATCAATTTTTTTGTACAATACGACTCGCCAACATGTTATACAGGTCATAGAATATGTCGAGAACTGGTTCAAATCCGCTTCAGTCTTGAGGACGAAGTTTCCAATAATCCGGGCCCAGAAAATCTTCAAGTTCGCCACAAATCTTCAACGCAGAACCAAATAATCGAAGCATCAGCTGAAATCAATTTCAACTGCGAAAGTATTTTGCTTATGGAATGCCTTACAAACACATTAAATAAATTTAACCAACAAACATCATCATTAATGGCTAAAATAAACCCTCATACCAGATACATTTTCCAACTAAGTTTAGTCGCCACATCTTTACAAGAATATTAACAAAATTACAAGAAGTTATCCAAAATAACAGGAAAAATACAAACAAATCAAAACCATTAAAAATTAAAAGTTAAACATTATTCCCAAACAGCAAATGAGCTCTATAGTTAAAAAAAATCAAAACCAGAGATGGACACAGGCAAATGTCACATATCACACACTAGCTTCAAGTTGATATTACCCCAAAAAAAACTACCCAATAGCCTACCAACCCAAAACAAAACAAGAACTCCAGGCAAACCAAAAATGAAAAACCAACAGACTCTAACGAGAAGCAAATGACCACACAAGCATACCAACACAGACACATTCACAACTTTCATATCAAAGCACATAACCTCAAATCCCCAAATTACCAAAACTACAAGTTACTACCCACTAACATTTTCCCAAAATCAACCAGAATATACATAGATGTCCATTAAAACGCCTACACAAAACACCAACACACTTACCAATATGTAATGTCGGATGAGAATCTCAATATTCACCTCAACGACACAACACCACACCAATGTGTAGTACCGGATGAGAATCTCGATATTCACTTCAACGATACCACAACACCACACAAATTATATCAAAAGTCCTTACCTTCAGTATCACAAGTAAAATTAAATGACCAAAGTCATCTACTCGGTGTACTTAAGAAGTGGTTTGTAAGAACTTACCTTTCCCACAACAAATTACCTTATGTCATCTTCCTCTAAAGAATCGTAAAGCGATAAGATTTTTACTTTATGTCACCTTCCTCTAAAGGATCGTAAAGCAAAATAAAACTTTTCAACGCAACATCCATGTATATACTCGGTATTATCTTAACAAGAAACAAGTTAACATTAAAAAAAACAACCTAACCTTATTTATCAACAAACAACAACAACAAAAACACCCTTTAATCAGCCAAGCTAAACAACACAATTATACAAGATACACTCCCATCCACTCACCTTAATATGGTCAAAGATACTGCATAATGTTTTAGATCCCTTAGTGGGGGGTTGTTGGATCTAAAACGGAAGTGTTATTGTGTTAATTTATAAGGAGGTGCCTAAAAGGGGGTAGCTTCCCGTAGTCGGGTAAGCTGACCAGTGTAGAGTGTTGTTTAGTGTTAGGATGCTAGGGGGTGCTCCTATAAAAGACGTAGGTGTATTTCAGGGGATGGAACTTAGTGTACAGGTCAACGTGCTAGTCTTCCAGCTGGCTGGCTGGTTATATAACCGACGTGCACGCGTCAGCTATATGGTGGCACGCTGCTTCTTGCAGTCGGGCCTCAACGGGAAATACAATGATACCTGAGCTAGCAACTGTTTGGCTACTGTGTGTCACGTCTAATCGTGACGGGAGTCAGGAAAGGAGTTAGGGCGTAAAGAGGCGTGTAAACAGTAATACAAGTGTAGTGTACTGACCATGTATTTATTGGTCAGTAATATGAAATTATGAGTCCCTTTTAGGGGATGTAATGAATGTCACAATTTAAGTGTACAAGCCTGTGAGGTAGGTCACAAAATATAGGAACTCTGAACACTGCTGACTCACCTGATGATAACGGACCGGGCCTTCGGCTGGTGCACTGTAAGACTGGTAATTGAGAGACTTGTCCTCCTTAAAGCCTACCTTTTATAGGCTTTGGTGCTGCTTCGTCGGCATTCCGATGGCATAGATGCCCCAGTTAATTATGTGTCGCTGTTTGTGGTGTGATGCAAGTATTTGGCAAGCTTTCCAGGCTGGTTAGCTTGCCCTTGCGGTGTTAAAGATGTTGTTCTGGACTTACGAGATCTGCCAGTTAGGGGTGATTTAAATAGATGATGGGGGGATGGCCTCTAGGGGGTGCAGACCCCTGGGAGACTGTACAAGCCTCTTCCTCCATTTAGTTCGCGTCCCCGCGAACGGGAACGGAACGTGAGGTCGGGATGTTGATGTAGTAGTTCTTGGATCTTCCTTGTATCTCCTGTTGGTGTCCTCCTCGTCGTATAGATGCAGTGATGTCGTGTTGATGTGTAGGTGTGAGATCAGCTCGTGTTCAGAGGGGTGGGTTATGGGATATACATATATATATTTGACATTGACACTGACATTGTGAAATAGTGCATGAGAAAAATTGACATTGACATTGTAAAATTAGTGCATGAGAAAAATTGACATTAACATATTGAAAGTTCAAAAAAAATACAAGGTTTTGATAATTATGCGATATATTGTTGTGCGGGGAGGAAAAAAACCCAGGGCTGGACGGATGATTGCGCCGTCCGCTCTATCTTAGGGAAAAAGTGCTCCCTGCAATGAGAAAGATAGAAGAAGTAGAAAAATAGGTGTTCCAGGGTATAAGTTAAGGGAAATATTAAAAATGCATTTATTGCGTTGGGATGAAACGGAACACCTTTACAAGCTGGGAAGTTAGAAGAAAGAAAAATGAAAGATAACAAATCAAAAACATTGTGTGCATGGGATCTTTAAAAAAATATACCGTTTACTGTGTTACATTCAGATGTGCATGTATTAATGTATTAACGTTGAGGAATATCATTTATCACCTCCGTAGACAATGTGGGGGTGCGAAGTATTATATATATATTTACTTATAGTAGAATAATTGCCCGTGGGCGCATTAATGTATGTTAAGTTACCCTTTTACAAATATGAATTACAATTATCTTATATCTAGCTTAAGCGCGCTAATTTCCTATGATTCTAGTTTATATGTTACCTCGCGTGCACGCTACTCCTTCGTACGTATGCGCCGTCTCACGGCTAATCCTGTACGGCCACTTCCTGGTACGGTTTAGTGGTCGTACCGCTTGAAATGTATTCCTATTCTGTGAAGCATTCCCTGTGGGTGAATGCTTTCACACTTGACAATGAGAGTCGCCGCCACAAGTCGGTTGCGCCCTCATTGCCGTAATTTGCGCCGCATTTTTGACGCCTTATGTTTGTCTTGTTTACTTTGATCTGCCAGCGAGCCTGATACCCCACAGGTATCAGCCGTGCTGTGCAGATTTTTAGAGTGTAGCTGTAAAAAATGTGGTGAGCATGTGAGTGAAGATGATTAAAAGTATCAAATATAAATTAGTGCACAAAGGTAGAATATGATAATATGATGGCACTAATAGCTTGCTGCTGCTATATGGCAGCGAAATTATAGTCACCAGTGCCATATTCCTGGTGATGATGCCTGAAAAAAATGGAGAGGTTAAGAAAACATGTAAATATCGTATATTTTCTATGTTGCTTCCTGTGGCAGTGTGTCCACAGTCTGAAGCTCTTTTTGCCTGAAAAAAAAATGGCAGGATTAGTGTTATTTGCTGTATGCCCGGGCTTACCCTATACGGTGCCGTAATGTCGTTTCTTATGCTCAAGGTGTTCTAGTTAGTTTACTTAACGTATCACCTAAATACCATTCATATTACCATGCTGTCTTAATCTGTTGTCTTAATATGTTGTACCTCAATTATACTTATGTTAATATATTATAATGTATTATCATGTATTATAATGTATTATCGGACTTACCCTGATGACGGGTTTGTCGGTCATCAGGCGCCGAACGGCGTTATCTTAACACTATTTATCTTACTTACGATAGAAAGAAAAAAAATGGTTGCTATTCCTAAGCCGAATGGGTGGCCTTACTCTATTGCCGAAATGTGCTGTGCCATTACTTGGCAACAGCGGTTAATGAATTTGCTTAATCCTAAGTTGCGTACCAAAGTGCAACTGTCTTATTTGCTAAATTTTGACCAGGGCGATCGCCTGAGGCAATTTACTTCCTCAGGGCACCACCCGTACGAATCCTAGAAACACCGGTTGTCTCTAGAATCGCCGGATTCCGCCCCCTTAATTCTAGTTGTCGACGTCTATTCTAGGTCTTACTAACTAGTACTAATATAGTCACAGGCGGCTTACGGTGCCACAAAGCAAACCGTTTCGCCTGCTGTATCTTCCTGCTCATTACCGTTGTTTTTCATACGTTGTCGTAGTTGGGTCGCCCACATTAACCCCTATGAGTTGCTCGCTATGCTACCCAGTTAATGCCCTAGGCTGCCCGCTGCGTCGCCATTTATGTGGGCATTGGACATCGTCCAATGGCATAATATTATCTTCGCCTTCATTGGCAATAGTAGTATGCTTTTCGCAGTAATAATAATCTCTTCGCCTTTATTGGCAACCGTAGTATGCATTTCGCAGTAATAATAATCTCTTCGCCTTTATTGGCAACCGTAGTATGCTTTTCGCAGTAATAATAATCTCTTCGCCTTTGTCGGCATTGTTGGGTTGGCCCACTGAACCCCTTTAAGTGCCCGCTATGCTACTCATTTAAGATCTCTGGCGACCCGTTGTCATCCATTTACGTGGGCGCAAGACCGAATGAGCACGTACATTCCATATATATATTCATATTTCATTCCTCATTATTTATTAATGTCGTAGTCTTCACCTTCGCCTCGCGGGGTAAGGACTTGTCGAATCTAGGATTGGTCCTGCTGAATCCCAGGATCCTGCTTCACTCCTGACGAATAGGAGTCTGACTCCCCGCCATGGAAGTCCTACTTACTTATAGTTAACTAAGAGTCTAGTCCTAGTTTGGTCGTCCCTAGGGTCTTACTCCTGGGTCCGGCGTGGAGCTAGCTATTTCTCCCGCCATCCTCAGAAAGTCTCCCCTGCAGGTCTTGGCTTCGACGACCGTGGCACATAGTGGGTGTAGCATCTCTTCCTCCCAGGGGCAGTCTAGGCACACCTAGGATTCCGAAGCTTGCCCGCGCCAGGCCGTGAGTGCCTCAACCTTACGTGGTTCGTCTGTTTAGTCTAGTTGTTAAGTTAACTAGGGTAGGCTGAACATCGCCTTACCCGCTCTGCTCCAGTGTGGTGCCTCTGGCCTTCGGCTTGTGCCGCTATCACCAATCAGAGTGTTGTCAGATTCCTTTTCATGTAGAAAATATAGGCGTAACCTGTGTAAATAATTTATTTTGTATAAAATGTAAAATTTTTCAAGTGTTGTGGGGTTGTAGAGCTTCTAAGTGCATAGACTACTTTAGGTCTACCGTTGCTACGTCGGCTTTCCAGCGATAATGCTCTGTTAACCTTTATGGAGGTGTTAGTAGGGTCTATGGTGTTAGGTACCCTGTTATTAGGATCTGGGGGTAGTTATTCGTAGAGTAGGCTGAAAGCATGGTAGGAAGAGGTTGCGCATCTTTGGGCTCAAATAAATGGTGGCCTTGAGCCGGTAATGCTGCTAGGATTGCTCTTACAATGAGTGGACGGGGGCAGGTAATTCCCGGGATTGCGAAAATATAAAAATTCCATGCAGGTTTGATAGTAATAACCCTTGGTAAATGGATGGGATATTCCATGCATGTATCTGGATATGAGGCATCCGCACTCATGTAAGGATAGGTGTAGGGTGAGGCGTAATAATAATATGTCCCTGTCATGCGGGAGTATTTAATTTAAAAAAATGGTTAATATATGATTGTGGCCTCATCTCTCATTTGGAGATGCGCATTATGCTTAATTGTTGTTTGCCGACCCACCCCTAATACTCAGGTGTTAGCATCGAGATCCCGGGCGTAGGAAGCCCTCTTTTTAAACGCATGAAGTCTATCAACCCCGATGTATACTTTGTAATGTAGTGTAGCTGTTTTCATCGTGTTCATGTGTCTGCGTTGGTTGATGTTGGACGTGGGAAGGTGATGGACGGGGAATTAGGTATTAAAAAATGGTAGCCTGTGGGTGGTATGTCGGTAATCCCGCTGGGATTGTCCACCTATGCTTCTATCATTCTCCCTCGGTCCATGTCTCCTTTCTATCCGCTTCTTGGGAGAGTAAAGCGTCGTGACGCTATGACGTCACGGCCTAATTTGGTCTCCCATTTGTAGTGTGAATGTGGCCAGTGGTCGTAATGCGACTGGCCATGTCCTAATCGCATGTAATGATTTTTGTTAGAAATAAAATCGCGAAAGGAAGTTATTAGGGGGGAGGTCTTGTTTCCTCAGAGCCCCTGTCTGTGTTCGCTCCTGATTAGTGAGCGCGTGTGTGTGTGACTATGTTCCGCTACACCACGCGAACGGTTGGTCTGTTATAGGCTAAGTCCTAATGTGTATCGCGTGTATGGGCAGGAGGTGCCCGTGGCCTGTCAACGTCTTTGAGAACGTGCTCCTATGGGCCCAAGATAAGTTCCGGTCTGTCACGTCTGTCCATTGCTAAATGTCACAATTGTTTTTGCAGTGCTAAAAAAAATGTGTGGCATTATGATTGCTTTGCGCTTGTGATTTCACGGTCACTGCCGATATAACAATAGTGTCTGTCGTCAGCCGTGTGGCAATGCGGTGAAACCTGCAAGTCAGTATTTTCGTCATGTTGTGCTTTCATTTGTTTGCGTTCGTGATTTTTCGCCAGTATGTGAGTGTTGTCATTGTTCGGTATTCCGGGCGGACCAATGTAGCAATTCGTCCTATTTAGCTAGTACTGTTGTGTGGCCACTATTCCATAAGACCTTTGTCTTACGAAATTTTCATACCTGTGTCTGGGAAATGTATTTTCTATGTCAGGTGTAATTGAAATTTTATGCCTGGTTTTTGGCGGGAGGAAATGTGGTATTCCCTGTTCATGTACTTGTATGGGCCAATTTCGGTGTGGTTGGAAGCCTGGATAGTTGTTTTCCGTGGTGTCCAATTTTTTTTGCTGGGATTCAGACCCGCGATCTCATGTCATTCTCTGTGTTCTATGTCTGCGTTGTGTTTCTGGGATTTAGGTGTCCTCGGTGTGGTTTTTGCTTGTGTCTCTCGTACCAAAAATACCGTTGGTTAGTTAGTTTTTGGTACGAGTGTGGTGTGTGGTTATGAGTTCGGACCCAGCTTACTGTAAAGACTTGGTATGACGATATCTATGCCGTTTATACCATGGCACATGTATCGTGTATTTGCAATGCGCAAATGAAAGTACGCATTGCCGTGAAGAGTTTGTGTGTTTTTGAATTCTCCCTGTAGTGTAATTTGGGGAGTTATGGGGTTCTGGACTTGGCGTAAATGAACGTGTATTTCCCAGGTTCGTCTGGAGTGCTCCCAGTCTGTCTGTGCCAGCAAAGGTCGCCCACGATGAGTGCGTTATCGCTGACGCGATAGTCTCTAGTTTCATTCACGTGTGCGTTATCTTGTTACTTGCTTGACAATGCTCCGTGTCTGGCACGTGTGTGCCTCTTAGCCTGAGTGCTATCTCTGTAATTGCGAGTGGGGCTTTCCGCAATACTAAAGAACCTCTCACTAACTACATTCGTGTCCCCAAATTTTTGTGTTAATGTAGCGTGGGTCGAGTATATCCCTATCCATGGTACAAAATGTCGTTATACACGAGTGTCTCCGGGCCGCTAGTCGCGTGTTTGGTGACTAGGTGCCGGAGGCGATTTTGTTGTTTTTCATTTATGAACATCTGTTAGTGGAACTGTACCAATCTGTTTTAGCTTCCTACTTTCCTATCCTGCAACTGGATAGCTACCCGACCTTACATTCCTGGTATTCAGAAGGTTGCGGGTTTTGAGACCGTCTTTACCCAGAGTAATTGTTTCTGGTGCCATTCTAGGCTGTGTCTCCGGGACAGTTTGGTAGTGTATTACTGTCATGTGGCAATGTAAATTGCCTGTGTGACTTCCAAAAATATGTAGGGTTTCCCAAAGTCTGGGATTTTCACCCTATGGTGTGGTTGCGTTTTAGCTTGCGTGTTGTTATGGAGGTGAGAAAAAGTCATGTTATAGGCAGTGTACTGTGTCATGTATGCCTATGGATTAAATACATACAGTTCAACCTGGCCACGTTCCTTTCTCGGGATTAGTGCGTGAGGCAAAAAAATGAGTTATGCCCCGCTCCGAATTAAGAGAGCACTTTGGAAAGGGTATAGAAGATATATTGTATGTCGCCTGCCCACTGCATTATGCTTATTAAAGTGGGTTGGCAGGTGGCGGTAGTCTGTAAAAATTGTGTCGTAAGCAATATGAAAAATGTTTAAAAATGAGGAGGAGGACCTGAGCGTACTATCCACCTATTTGGTGACGTTGGTACGGCAGTAATCTAGTTACGTCTCAGGGGAATCTACCGACACTGTCTAGTACACACTGGGAAGGCCATTGCAAGACGTATTTGATACGTGTGTATCCACGTCACGAGCAAAGCCAGTGCACTGTGGGAGTCGAAACTCCACTCCAAAGCAATAACCTTACCTTGGCATTGAATATACAATTTTCATAAGAAAATATGCATTGTCCGTTGAGCCATAATATATTTAAACACAAATAGTGCTAAATGTTGCGGCATAACTCAACAAGATGACAGTGTTTCGCCCAGGTGTGCTATTGGGCTCTTCAGTTGGTTAAAGCACACCTCACCAAATGTTTTGAAAAATAGTTTGCGATTCTTAATTCTTGCCACGATTAGGGCTCTCGCCCGTCACAAGAGAATCTGTCAAACTGTGGGACCGGAACATAGAACACTTAGTCATTTCTACCTAGAAAGACCCGTCTAAGCTCTATGCTGTGATTTGATGCTTAAACTGTGTTCAGAATAGCTCTTTCCGGCCTTAAGCCGCGTGGCTCGCCTGATTGGCTTCCGCTTGGCTTTGGATATTAGAAACTTTACGCTATCCAACCATGCTCAATAACCATGGATGGCCTGAGAAAAAAAATGCTAGGAGCCCAAATAAACAACCAAGAAGAATATTGAATTCTATACTGTTGGTTTAGCCATGTTGCACTGCATACACATGAAAAAAATGTGCCGTTTATGTTTGTGAGTCTCTGTGTGTCTATTGCCGTATTTCTCACGTGTAAACGAGCTTACGTGTATCCCTAATATAGGTGCAAGTGTTATTAGTTTATTTCTGTGTCCCTGGTGGAAGTCGTTATTCCCGTCGGAGCGTCCTTGCTCTGAAAGGTGAAGACTTCCGCCCTGTTACGAGGGCATAGGCCCCCGACACCCATTGGGGCGCTTCTTTGCCATTTTTCGGAGGAGTTTGTAGCAAAGTAAGCCTGGGCCTACTTCCACCGTAACGCCTGTCTGTTGGTCTGAGTGTGCCTGTACTCGAAGGCCTAATTGCGCTCTGCGCTACCCTAGTAGAGTTTACGGGGGTGTGTGTATTTTTGACTGAGTGGTTTTGTGGGGTAGGTAATAACACCTTTCCTATACCCCGTGTACCGTGTGGTAGTGCCTGGTCAAAATGTGCGGGCGTGTCTTGTTCATCCTGAGGGCCTGAATGCAACACCCTCTTATGCATTCGCACCTGGGGTACGAATGCCGGTGCTCGCCTCCGTTCTGGCAAACTTGCCCTTTGAACTAGCGGCAAAGGCCGTTTGATGGCCTGTGTATGCCCTAGCGATGTAGTGGCGTGTAGTCTGATCGCTTCCTGGCCTGTGGCCACGGCAGACTCCTGCCATTGTGTTTGCCCACTTGTGTAGGTGTATGTAGGCTTAATGTGCTGTAGGGCGGGCTCTACGTCCTCAGCCCATGACGTGGTTACCTCTCGTTTTCTCCCTGTCATATAATGTGTTTCTGAGAGTCCTAGCTTCAACTCCCTCTCGTTCGTCCGTTCCGAGGGGGTTGGCCTAGGTTCTGCTGCCCGGTTTGGCAAAATTGCCTTCCGAACCGGCGCTAAGGGATGTGTAATGGTGTAACTTGGGTCCCGCAGTGTGTTGGAGTCTAACCTGGCCGTCTCCTGGACTGTGGCCACGGTGAACTCCTTCCCATGTGTGGCAGTACATGGCGAGAGGGACATCCTCGCAAATTGCTGCGTTAGCGTCTCTACGCTTATGTGCTCTCCCGGCTGGGCTGGTGGTCCTGCCATGTACTCGAAAATGGCCTTGTTATTCTGGAGTTCGCGGTACTCGTCCCAAATTTGGGTGTACTGCCTGTTGAGGCTCATGGCCTGCTCAGCGACTTTTGTGCCATTGGTCCCTATGCGTTGGTGTTCCCTGATGAGAGTTTCCCATTGCTGGAACATGAACTCGTGTCGGCAATGTAGTTGCCAGTGTGCTCTAATGATTTGTGTACGGAGGGTGGGGATTTTCGCCCGAATCTTGCGATTCTTAGCGCTGCGGAGTGGCCGGACAAGTGCTCTTATGATCCGCATATACTGGGCGTGCAGGAGCTGCTGAAACCTTCTGAGGTAGTCCTGCCTAGTTTCAAAGACTCTGTGCCAGGCAATTAATTCCTGGTACTCCCCAATGCTCCTCAGCACAGCTAGGCGGTATAGAGGGGCCATACTAAATGAAGTGTATGCGTCTTCTAATAAAATAAAAAACTGTGCGTGTTTGGCAGTGTATCTTGTATCTCTCTGATTCTCTCTGGGGCTGGGGGGTTGGTTTGCTAAGAATTTCCCCTGTGTAGATAGTGCGAAGCAAAAAAAAAACTGCTTTCTGTCTGAGAGGAGAAAAAAAAATCAGTCTCGCTTGGCTATATGCGGTACGGGCCGTTTTGACCACGAGAACTCGTTGTATGAGCCCTATTTTACTGTGCGTGGTACCCGGCCTCCACCATCTGTTTTAGATCCCTTAGTGGGGGGTAGTTGGATCTAAAACGGAAGTGTTATTGTGTTAATTTATAAGGAGGTGCCTAAAAGGGGGTAGCTTCCCGTAGTCGGGTAAGCTGACCAGTGTAGAGTGTTGTTTAGTGTTAGGATGCTAGGGGGTGCTCCTATAAAAGACGTAGGTGTATTTCAGGGGATGGAACTTAGTGTACAGGTCAACGTGCTAGTCTTCCAGCTGGCTGGCTGGTTATATAACCGACGTGCACGCGTCAGCTATATGGTGGCACGCTGCTTCTTGCAGTCGGGCCTCTACGGGAAATACAATGATACCTGAGCTAGCAACTGTTTGGCTACTGTGTGTCACGTCTAATCGTGACGGGAGTCAGGAAAGGAGTTAGGGCGTAAAGAGGCGTGTAAACAGTAATACAAGTGTAGTGTACTGACCAAGTATTTATTGGTCAGTAATATGAAATTATGAGTCCCTTTTATGGGATGTAATGAATGTCACAATTTAAGTGTACAAGCCTGTGAGGTAGGTCACAAAATATAGGAACTCTGAACACTGCTGACTCACCTGATGATAACGGACCGGGCCTTCGGCTGGTGTACTGTAAGACTGGTAATTGAGAGACTTGTCCTCCTTAAAGCCTACCTTTTATAGGCTTTGGTGCTGCTTCGTCGGCATTCCGATGGCATAGATGCCCCAGTTAATTATGTGTCGCTGTTTGTGGTGTGATGCAAGTATTTGGCAAGCTTTCCAGGCTGGTTAGCTTGCCCTTGCGGTGTTAAAGATGTTGTTCCGGACTTACGAGATCTGCCAGTTAGGGGTGATTTAAATAGATGATGGGGGGAAGGGTCTCTGGGGGGTGCAGACCCCTGGGGGACTGTACAATAACAAGAAAGAAGTGCATCACACGTGCAGGCAAACACACATACTAATGAAGACAAAAGCAATGTATTCACACAACACAATTTTGAAGAGAGTATGCACCTCTCGACAGAAGGTACATCACACGTGCAGGCAAACACACACACTAAAGAAGGCAAAAGCAAGGTGTTCACACAACACAATTTAGAAGAGAGTATGCACCTCACGACAGAAGGTACATCACACGTGTAGGCAAACACACACTCAAGTAGACAAAGCAATGTATTCACACAACACAATTTTGAAGACAGTATGCACCTCTCGACAGAAGGTACATCACACGTGCAGGCAAACACACACTCAAGTAAACAAAGCAATGTATTCACACAACACAATTTTGAAGAAAGTATGCACCTCTCGACAGAAGGTACATCACACGTGCAGGAAAACACACACTCAAGTAGACAAAGCAATGTATTCACACAACACAATTTTGAAGATAGTATGCACCTCTCGACAGAAGGTACATCACCCGAGTAGGCAAACACACACACTAATGTAGACAAAAGTAATGTATTCACACAACACAATTTAGAAGAAATGATACCTATTAATACCATAGAGTTGTTGTTACTTACACTAGCATCACACCAGGGTGCTATGTGATAACAGGATCCACATAAATCTCATCTCTTACCTGACCTGTATCTACCCCCACTGGAACTCTGTGAAACATGCCCTTGAAAAGCATTTCCTAAAGCAGAAACACATTTTCCTGTAAATAATTGTGATTAGTGCCTGAATCACGGAGACTGTAGTTAGAACGAACTTCTGCCATCTGCTGCAAACCACCAGTATAGTCAAAATTATCCTTGGAAGCAAGAACATGGGTACCAGATAGATAAACATTACCCATACGCATACTATTAGCTCTTTTAATCTTCTCAGCAAACAGAATCATCTCACCAAATTCCTTAAAATTGCGAGGCATGGCCTTCATCGACAAACAAGATCTATAAATAGGATTAATTCCCTCTATTAAAGAATCAACAATTTGTTCTTCAGTAAGCTGAACCGCAAACACCCTTGCATAATATCTGACATCAACAAAATAATCATTCAACGATTCATCCATTCGTTGACTTCTAAACAAAAAATTATGATGCAGCTCAGATAAGGTACGTGGAGTAATGAAATAGTTCAAAGCATCCTTTTGAAACGAAATTAATGATTTACCTGACCTCATACTATCAATCAGCATTTCACGAAGTAAACCAGCCGTGCATGGAAAAACAATTCTGAATACTTGAAGTTCAGAAAGGCCGAACACAACAGCGCTGTCTTTCAATTCAATAAATTTTCTTAAAAATTTAATTAATAAATCTACGTCAGTTCCACTACAAGAATGAAAATCCCTCAAAATAGTTACCAACGGATTGGGGAGCATAGAAAATTTAATATCTCTGTCCTGCATAACTTCACCAGGTACCAACCTAAGAAGCAAAATATTAGTATTGGAATTGGAATTATTATGAACAGTTCCCTGAACTATCCCGCTTTCATTGCACAAACTTCCGGTTGTCTGTACTGACTTAGTACACGACAAGAATTGAGACGTAAGATTAGAAGGAACACACGCAGCACTCACGTTATGCAAGGAAGTAGAAGCAATGACACATTCTTCTCTTAAATTATTCACATTAATAGCATCAAGCTCAGAATGACATGACCTGGCACTCAGTTGGTCAATAGGTGACCCAGTCAGACTATTCTCAACAGCAGAATTACTAATCGCCAAATTATTCATGTTAGGAATTACATTCATTAACGACACAGTTTCCAAATCCTCGGCAGAATTACTTTCATCCAGCACTTCACACGAATTATTACCTGAAGAACACTTACAGTCTGTCAACTCAACAGGTTTAACCCTACTTCCACCATTGGGATAAGACCCAAGTCTATCAAAAAACTCCAATAACTTAGCCCTCAAATTAGATAATTCAGAAGAAAATCCTATGTCACTTTCCGACCAAACACCTATTAAATCTTCCAACCGTTGTAGCCAATGTAACACACGACACCTGATACGATTAATACGATACGTAGAAAGGTTACCAACCAGGACTAACGCTTCACACAATTCTAATAAATTTGAAACACATGTAAGACAGATGACTTACCCAATGTCCAAAAATCAGCATCTCCAGCAGGAAGAATTACAGGTACAAGTTTTAATGACCTCAGTAATATGATATCCAATTCACGATGACCATGCGGAGTACTTCCCCTAATAGCAATTTCATACCCCAATTCTTCTTTAGACAAATACGAAATAATGGGAAGAACTCTTTTGTCCATCAGGATAATGTTTTACCTCTCAGAAGTTTTTCACACGAAACAGAAAAATTAACAAACATTAAAAACACAATGAATAATACAATCACATTTATGAAATGTAGGCCTAATTTTCCTATCATTCCCCAGTCAAGAAATACCATCACCAGCTCCAAATAAACATTAACGTGGTAACACACACGAAATCACGCTCATAGTTACCAATATTCAACCCCCCTTTTACCAACAACAGTAGCAGTACCGTTAACCCCTTGTGGCGCAGCGGCTAGACCCATGATTAAATACCCAAAGACTGTCTAAGTGGAGCCGATAACTACATCTACGACTAGGGAATGAAACACAATTTACCTTTTCAAACATCCAACGTCTATTAACAATAAAATATAAATACAATTCAATATACCAACAGTATAACATGTATGCACTTACAGATGTGGCTTCCAAAATATCATAGCATGAGGGTTAGATAAAATCTCTACAGTCGTGGCATCGTCATTATGCTCGGTTAGGTAAATAGAGTTGGTAATATAGTTTTCATTAAAGGAAATCATTCGACGTACTCAAAAGACTGTAATAGGATTCTTATTATTGTCATGAAGGTTCAATATGCTTAAAACGTAAACATAATGTCTAAAAGACAAATAACCCATGTAAATAATATTAAAACCCAAATATCAGCTCACAGGTACGACGTAACTTCAAATCTCTGCCGAAAACTAATCTGGCTACACCCCTCTTCTTTTTTTTTTCTTTCAGCTGATTGTCAAAGTCCATTACAATGAAACAAAACACGAGCGAACATCCGAAACTAAAATCAGGTAACAAGCCAAGCCACGATTAGGAAAATAAATAAATGACTTAAAACAGAAACTGCCTAATGGCCTACCGTGAATAAAAGAAAATAAACTAATCGACCGAAACATCAAATATTTATCCACACCCAAAAACTTGAAGTCTCCAGAATACGAAGTCAACTGAACAACAAGGTTAAAGCCATTACCAAAACATACCATGCAAACATATAAAGATTACTTACTTATTTTTAGGAAAATCGCACCTAATTCCTTCAACATACTTACAATACATCTTCACCAATAATACCTGACCTCTAAATAAAATCACGATCAAAAATCTAGTAGGTCACACAACGTCAACAAGGGACGTTTAAATATTAATACACATCACACTTCATTAAAGTATTTTCCGCAGGAGGTGTCCATTCCAAAAGCATAGTTTAAATCTTCATATCCTCATATGATCACGGCCCAGTCTAACAGTTGACAAATTCTGAGATTAATAAATTTAAATTTGACAATTCCATAAGCTCTTTAGAAATCAGTTTCTGCGTATGCCATCTTGATAATACATCAGTCACAACAACATCAGGTGAAGAATAAATATCATTTCCAAATAGTAATCCAGCATCGATTACTATAAGATAAAAACGTCCGACTTCTTTTCAGGCCATCTTGCTAATTATTATTTCTTGCAAAACAGTCACAATTTTACAAGTTAAGACAAAAGACATTCTTTTGATGTCGGCATCTTCCGTTCCATCATCTCCATGCCGTCAAAGCCGTCGTGATAGCAGAACCGTGAGCTGTTACCATCTAGTGGCGACTTCGAAAACTAACTGAGCCGACGCGAGCCTAGAGGAGTTATGACCATACAAATCGTGAACTTATCATTATGTGTGACCATAGAATCGTCACAATTTCTTCTACTTTTTATAATTCCAAGCAGCAATTTCTTTCCACAATTTAAATCCTCCCTTATTTCCTGAGTGAATTCTTCCCAGATTTTCTTCTTTTTCTCTGCAATTACTTTCTTGCAATCATTTCTATATATTTGGCTCTACTTTGTTCTGTCTTTTTTATTTTCCATTCCTTCCAAGTTTTCTTCTTCTCCCTTTTCTTTCAATCTATCATTTCACCATTTTGTCGTCTTTTCCCGTACCTTTCCTGATGTTCTACCACATGTTTTCTCTGCCCTGCTTACAAATGCACTCTTGAACTAGGGTATTCCCATTCTTGTTCCACATGGGTAATATCCGTCTTTGGTATCATTTCTTGCAATTATTTCTTAAACTCTTCTGCAACCTCCTTGTCTTTTAGTCTCCAAAGCTTAATGTTTCTTTCCCTTTTTTCTGGTAATCTCATAACTTTTCCTACTTTTAATTTTGCTACCACTGCCCTATGGTCTCCTCTAAAGGCTTCCTCTGGCATGGCTGTGACATCCATTAGCTCTTTCCGATGTCCTTTTTCGTCTAAAACATAGTCTATCAGATTTTCCGTTATTCTATCTCCCCATCCAAACCTAGTTATCTTATGAATATTTTCTTTCTGAACCACGTATTCCCTATAATTAAATGGTTCCGCTGACAGAAGTCAATTAAGAAATCCCCTTCTGGATTCTTACTGCCATAACCATATGGTCCCAAAATCTCCTCTCTTCCTTGTCTGTCTCTTCCCACTTGTGCATTCAAATCTCCCATTACTATTATTTCCTTATCCTCTACATATTTTCCACCTCTTCTATGAATTCTTCTAAGTTCTCTTCTTTATTCCCCATTTGTGGAGCATATACTTGAACCAGATCTTTTGTCCCTGTCTGGAACTGTATCTTTCCTATGATTATCCTGTCACTTATCTTCTTCACCTCCTCCACATACTCAAGGACATCCTTTCTTATAATCATTCCTACTCCATTTTTGCCTCCTGTCCTCCACTGTAAAACAGCCTATATCTTTCCTTTAGTTTTCTTTCCCCTTTTCCTTTCCATTTTGTTTCACTGAGACCGAGGATGGCTATATCCTTCTCTATCATGAAGTCCACTAGCTCCTCAGTCTTGTCCGTGAGAGTTACGATGTTGACTGTCCCTATTAGGATGTATTGCGATGCTGGTCGCCCATTTCTCACAGCTCCCCCAGCATCTGAAGAACTCCGCGTCGCCTGCAGGGGACGCCCTAGCATTTTCCGAGGCTGAACCATATTTGCTTCCATTTTAGGCTATTATTAAGATGGGGTCGCCACTCCCAAGTGCATTTTATGACCTACTGCCAGGTATGAACTAGGCCGCTCCTAACATGGAGAACAGACGTGCCTAGAAAATGGTGCCGGGAAATCTCTCCCCTAGAAAATGGCGCCGTAATATCCGGGGTCCGGGAAAATGGCGTCGGAAGAAATGGCAGTTTAATATGTGATTGTGGTTCAATACCACCGGTCTTTTACCTCTACTCAGATAACCTCGCTCTTCCGTTCTTTGAAACAACAATAACTAAGTAACTAACAGAAAATCCTACCCCGACAATCAGCGGGATTCGATTTTATTACTCAAGAACCATTGTACAATTCTATAAAGGAGTGAAATTAACGATACCGACATACCAAAAAAGAATTGGTTTTGATGAAGAACACTCAACAATGTAAGTGTATTTGAACTAATATGAAAATGGCAAACAGAGCCAAAAAAAAACTAAAGACACGCTGAAATTAATATTGTTATCAAAACAATACTTACATAAGGACAATTAGGTAGTAATAAGTCTTCTTTGAATCATCATCATCATCGTTTCTTCGCTCCAGCAAGTTGGGTGCGGTTATAAATGAGCCGTCTCCAATTTGTCCTGTCCATCCATAACTGTTGTTCTTGTATTTGATGCCAGTTCTTATGTCTAGCTTCAAGGTCCTTATAAATTTGCTTCTCCCACACATCGCGTGGGCTTCCTCTTGGTCTCCTCCCAGGTACACTCTGGCCAAAGTACACTCGAGGTATCCTGTGGGGAGCCATCCTCTTCATGTGACCATACCATCTCAATCTCTTGAGTTCGAGTGTCTCCAGCAGGCTCCTTTCCAATCCCAGTTGTTGTTCGATATCCCCATTCCTTATTTTATCCATTTTCGTCTTTTGATGGCAAGAACGGAGGAACTTCATTTCTACTGCCTGGAGATGACTGTTTGTTGGTCCAGTAAGGGTTGCTGCTTCCAGTCCATATGTTAGTGTAGGTATTAAGTATATGTTGAACAAACTAATCTTGGTAGCTTGTGGAAATGTTTCGTCCCAAAGTAGCTGACGCACTGCCTGATAGAAATTGGAAGCTTTCTGTATTCTGTTGTTAATCTCTTGATGTATGGTATTTTCCGAGGAAAGAATACTACCTAAATACTGGAATTTGTCTACAACATTTATCTCCTCATCTTCAAGTTTTAGATGGACCGTTGAAGGATGTCTACTCATCACCAAACCAACTGTCTTGGTTTTGCTGATTTTAAGACCCATGGTCGCAAATTCATTCTGCCAAAGATCTAGTCTAGCTTGCACCTCCTCTTCTGACTCGCCCCACACCAAGACTTCATTTTAACTGCTTTTAAAACTTCATCCATTATGATAATGAGAGAGAAGCGGTGAAAGGCAACTTCCCTGTTGGACTCCGCTCTTTGTCTCGAACCGACCTGGCTTCGCATCCTGGACCTGTACGCAGCTCTTAGTTTCATCATACAATCGTTGTACTCGTGCTATGATGTCCTTGGGCACTTTCTTACGACTCAAACATTCCCATATATTCATGCGTATTACATGGTCATATGCTTTCTCGATGTCCAGAAAAACAGTTATAAGTGTTTTAGTTTTCTCTCAGTACGGTACTTTTTGTAGAGCATTCGGGTTGAAAAAATAAGGTCCACAGTTGATCTATGTGGTCTAATTCCATGTTGTTCCTCCTCAAGTGTAGGTTCAATATATTTCCTTATCCTTCCCTCAAGGATGGACTCATACATGTTTAACCCACGCGACAACAAAGTGACACCTCTGTAGTTTGTACATTTTTTCCTATCACCCTTTTTCAATAATGGGATGATGATTCCCTGCTTCCAATCATTGGGTATTGTATTTTATTTCCATATTCTGTTGAGTACTCTGTACATCCATTGTCGACCGATCTCTCCAAGAGTTTTAATCATCTCAACACATGAATTCATCATTGCCAGGTGACTTCTTGTTCCTCATCTTAGATACTGCTGTCTCTACATCCAACCATGTCAAACTATCTGCATTCAGGCTGTTAAAATCACCCGGCCTGTCATCTGAAACATTTACATTTTCATTACAGTTCAGTAAAGTTTCGAAGTGCCTTTTGAACTCTTTTCT
Organism: Meconema thalassinum; assembly: GCA_946902985.2. Taxonomy (NCBI): domain Eukaryota; kingdom Metazoa; phylum Arthropoda; class Insecta; order Orthoptera; family Tettigoniidae; genus Meconema; species Meconema thalassinum. The sequence goes on from OX336394.1 coordinate 416,554,123, forward strand.
TCTTCTTTCTTTCTTCGTTTTGCCCACTTAGGGAGCGCGCTTGAACTTGTTGACTCGGGTTGATGGAGCTTTCCTCTTCTTCTCCTCCCAAAATCTCCTCATGAACTCGCTATGCCCCTTCTTACGTTCCTCCGTCCATTTTTTTCCAGTGGTCTTTTTAGCTTTTTCGGCGAAAGTGTGATTTGTAACTCGGGTTCCAAAAGTCTTGCGATGCATGATGCTATCTTCTGTAATGTTTATTTCCTTTAAGTCCTGTTTGATTTCTTCTAACCAACTGATTTTGACCTTCTTTGAATTAATTATATCAAGCAGTTTTTTTGCATATCTGGTGTTGTCCATTCGGCAGATGTGACCATAAAATTTCAATCGTCTCTTACGCACGGTATCAGTGAACTTATTGATTACTGTGTACAAGTCTGTGGTTTTCCTTTTAATCCATATACCATTAACATAAACGGGGCCATATATTTTCCTGAGAATTTTACGTTCCTGGATTTCGATTTCACCAATTTCAGAGCGGCCTCCTAGAGATATAGTTTCGGAGGCGTACAATGCTTCCGGAAGAACAACTGTCTGGTAGTGCCGTAGTTTTGCATTTCGTGACATCACTCTTTTATTATAGTGATTCCATGTTATTCGGTATGCTTTCTGAAGTTTGGTAGCTCTTTCTAAATTAGCTTTCCTGTCCAATCCAGACGGTACAATAATTTCTCCTAAATATTTGAAGGAAGGTACGTGTCTAATTATTCCATAGTTGGTCTGTAGTGGAGATCTCGGGATATTCTGGTCTCCATTTACTATGAAATGCGTCTTCTCATACGATATTTGGAGTCCTGTCTTTGATGCTAACTCATGTAACTTCTCTATGGCATACTTGGTTTCTTCACTAGTCTTGGTATAGATAGCTAGATCATCAGCAAAAGCTAGGCATTTTACTTTTATTTTCCGTTCCAGAGTACCAATGCTTATGCCTTTGATGTTGTTTTCCCACTCCCTGATGACTTTGTCTAACACTAAGTTAAAGAGCAGTGGGGAGAGGCCGTCACCTTGTCGAACTCCGGTATGTACTTCGAAAGGCTCTGATAGTTCACCTAGAAACTTCACTTGAGATGTTGTGTCAGTGAGAGTCTGGCGGATTAAGTCCCTGGTTTTCCTGTCAACTCTGAGCTCTTCTAGGGTGTTCAGAACAGTTTGTCTGTCGATAGAATCATACGCCTTCTTAAAATCCACGAAGGTGACAAATGTGTTGGTACTGCGGCGTATCCTTAATATCGTCTTTAGGCTCCAAATCTGCTCCGAACACGATCTACCTTTCCTAAAGCCTGCCTGGTATTCACCAATCAAATGATCAGTTTGTTGTTCTACTCTGTTTAAGAGTGCTTTAGATAATATTTTGTATATAATTGGTAAAAGTGATATACCTCTGTAGTTGTTGGGGTCCGCTCGGTCGCCCTTTTTATGCAACGGATGGATAATGGCATTTTTCCAGTCCTTCGGAATTATTTCGCTCTCCCATATTTCTGTTAGGAGTGTATGAATTCTCCTTATGAGGTCATCTCCTCCTATTTTCAACATCTCAGCAGTTATTCCATCGTTCCCAGGGGCTTTGTTATTTTTGAGCGATTGGATTATCTCTTTTATTTCTTGAGTTGTTGGGGGAAGTGAGTCTGGGTTCGGTACAGGTTTTTCAAACTGCAGTCTTTCCACTGGAGGATCACAGTTCAGTAGAGTTTGGAAATAATCAGCCAGTATCTTGCAGTTCTCCTTATTGTTTGTTTCTAGTCGTCCCTTACGTCGACGGAAACTTAATATTGGTGGTTTGTACCCTGACAAGTCCTCACGGAATGTCTTGTAAAAATTTCGAGTGTTGTTTTTCTGGAAATCCTGTTCTAACCCTTCGAGTCTGATTTTGTTGTAGGCACGTTTTTCGCGCCGGATTGTTTTAGAGGTCAATTTTTGAGTTTTTAGGAAGTTCTCCCATCTTTCCACTGTTCGATGTCCATTCCACTGATGCCATGCTTTGACTCGGTCATTGACGGCTTCATCGCACGTTGTGTTCCACCATCTGTGCTTTCTTTTCCTAGGTGGTTGTCCTAATTTCATGGCTGATGACTGTAATGTTTTGCGAAGGTCTGGCCACTCCCTAGGATTTTCTTCCTGTAAATCTCGTACGAAAACCTCGGCGTTCTTCTTTAAGCAGTCCGGATCAACTCTTGGAAACCGGTTGCCTTTAGGTTTGGATCTGTTTGGTTGAAACCGAACCTTGATTTGCGTGAGGTAGTGATCCGAATCTACCACTCCCTTCCGTACCTTAACATTCTGAATCTCCAGCATATTCTTTGTGGAAATAGCCACATGATCTATCTGAAATTCCCCTAATAACGGGTTAGGTGATCTCCAGGTTTTCTTTTTGTGTAATGGTCTCATAAAGTGCGTGGACATGAGTCTCAGCATGAATAATGTACAGAAGTTTATTAGACGCTCTCCATTCTTATTAGTCCGTCGATGTGCGGGATGGAGTCCTACTATTGACCTGTATATCTTCTCTCTGCCAACCTGTGCATTGAAATCCCCTAATAAGATTTTCACGTGATGTTTGGGGATTTTACTTGTAGTTTCCTCTAGTAATTCTCAAAAGTCTTCTACATTCCGTGGATTTCTCTTATTGTCGATGTTAGTGGGAGCATGGGCATTTATCAAGGCATATGCCTTGTTGCTTGATTTTATTGTAAGCACTGAAATTCTTTCGCATGGCGATGTGAAGTCGATAACTGAATCTAAGATAGTTTTCCTCACTGCAAAAGCCGTCCCAAACATTAATAAATTGCCTGTGATATTAATGGCTGGTTTACCCTTAAATATCCTGAAGTTTTCAGAGTCGAAATGGTTCTCATCTTGGAATCGTGTTTCCTGAATTGCTAGGATTTGAATATCAAATTTGTCCAGGACGTCAGTCAGTTGTTTGAGCTTTCCTGTTCTCAACAGGGTATTGATGTTAATAGTACCCAAGAAGTTCTTTTTCTTGGGGCGAAGAGATTTTGAGAAGCTCCGATCCTTCTCTGAAGCATGATTTCGTTCCCGATCCCCCAGAATCCGATGATCGGGAAAGACCGGACGTGTGTCCGGGGCCTGGGGTAGTTGCGTTAGTAGTGTGTGTTCCATCATGCCTTAGTTACAAGTTGAATATACAACTAGTGGTGATCTTAAGATAAGATCACGAAATTACTACTCGATTGTTGAGATCGAGAGGTGCCTCTAGGTGTTCTCTGGCTTAAGTGTGTTTGGTCCGCGAGAGCTATTTTATTTCGCTCAAGTCCGCCGGCAAGCCGGTGAGGACCCCCCTATCCGCCACCTGGGACGCGCCACGTCGGAGTATCACCTCTCCGCCTGCTACGACAGCGTAGTAGGTTCGTGGTGAACTCTTTTAGTATTTTAATACTATTTCTCGTCACCTCACCATCAGGAAGTACTATTGAATGGATATATTAATTTGCAGTTCTTCTGTTCTTATTCACACTGTCACAATAGTTTCTTACTCCCCTCCTGTGTTATTTTGGTAGCCAGATCTTCCTTACATTTCTGCTTTTCGGCTACAACTAGCTGTTTCACATGTACTTTTTTCTGTCTGTAAGCTAATAAGCTTCTCTTCTAATACGCGTGGCTCTGCCTGCGTTCTTGCTCGATATAGTGCTCTTCTTGCTGAGTCCCTATCACTAATAGCCTTTTGAATATCATCGTTTCACCATTAGGTTCTTAAGGTTTTCTTAGTTTGCTGGTGACCTACAAAAGTGGAGGAAGAGAGAGCCAAATAGATTTCCTTTTGTGCAGAAGAATGCATTTGAAGGAGGTTAAGAATTGTAAAGTTATTGTGGGGGAACATGTTACACCACAACACAGAGTGCTAGTTATTGATTATGAATTCACGGGCATTAAGAAAAGAACAGCAAGGAAAATTACTCCAATAATTAAATGGTGGAAATTGAAAGATCCTATTTTGAGAAGTGAATTCAAGGAAAAGGTGTTGCAAGGAACACGGCCAGTGGAAGGAGTTCAGAGATGGTGGACAGTAAATTCAGAAGCAATCAGGAAAGCAGGCGTAGAAGTTTTGGGGAAGACGTCTGGGAAAGGTGCTCCCCTGGATAAAGAAACATGGTGGTGGAATGATGTGGTTCAGGATGCCATCAAGGCAAAACGACAGGCAAAAAAGAAATGGGATGAGTCTGGAAATGACGAAGATAGAGAACACTACAGAAAGGCAAATAAAGTTGTGAAAAGAGCTGTAGGGAAAGCAAAGACAGCTGCATGGAAGGAAGTCTATGAAGAACTAGAGACCACAGAAGGGGAGGCCAAGCTTTTCAGAATCGCTAAGGCACGAGACAGGGCTTCAAAAGATCTCACACACATCAGGCAGATGAAAAGTGAACAAGGAATTGTAAGTCAAGATGAAGAGCATATTAAGAAGAGATGGGAGGAATATTTTGAAAAGTTGCTAAATGAGGAAAATGCCCGTCTTGTGTTTGAGGATGGTATCCCAAATCACAACGTAACAACTGGCATATGCAGGGAAGAGGTTGTAACTGCTATTATGAAAATGAAATGTGGAAAAGCAACCGGCCCCGATGAAATTCCAGTGGAGGCTTGGAAATGTCTGGATGAAGAGGGCATAGATATGTTGTGGAATCTATTCCAACAGGTACTTCAAGAGGAAGTAATGCCCAAGGAATGGCGGGAGAGTACCATAATTCCCATTTATAAGGAGAAAGGTGACATTCAGGATTGTGCAAATTACAGAGGAATAAAACTCATGTCACACACAATGAAGATCTGGGAGAAAGTTATTGAAAGTAGGCTTCGGGTGGAGACGACAATAGGAGATGAACAGTTTGGATTTATGCCGGGAAAGGGAACAACAGATGCTATTTTTGCACTTAGGCAGGTCATGGAAAAGCACAGGGAGAAGAGAAAAGAACTACATATGGTGTTCATAGACCTAGAGAAAGCGTATGATCGAGTTCCCCGTCAAGAGGTATGGAGAAGCATGAGATGCAAGGGAGTACCGGAGAAGTATGTGCGCATTGTTCAGGATATGTACCGTGGAGCAAGGACACGAATTAGAAGCAGTGTAGGATTGTCAGATACTATACCGGTTCAAGTAGGTCTTCACCAAGGATCTGCACTAAGCCCCTATATTTTTGATCTAATAATGGATGTCTTCTCTGAAAACTTAAGAGAACCAGCTCCTTGGTGTATGCTATTTGCAGATGATATTGTCTTATGTAGCACACACAGGGAAGAGCTTGAATATAAACTGGAATGCTGGAGAAGAGCCATAGAGGACAGAGGCCTTAAAATCAGTAGGAATAAGACCGAATACCTGTGCCTTGGAGGAACTGGAAATGAAACTATTCAGATGGATGGTAGCCAGCTACAGGCAAGGGACAGTTTCAAGTATCTGGGATCCACTGTATCTAACGATGGCAATCTAGATCTGGAAATTACCCACCGAATCCAGGCTGCCTGGTTAAACTGGAAAAGGTTATCTGGTATTCTCTGTGACAGAAGACTGAATATCCAAGTAAAGGGTAAAGCCTATAAATGTGCAGTGAGACCTGCAATGCTATACGGAGCAGAAACTTGGCCAACAGTGCAGTCACAGTGCAAGCGACTGGAAGTAGCTGAAATGAAGATGCTAAGATGGATGTGTGGTGTTACAAGGAACGATCACATCAAAAACACCTTCATACGAGGCAGCGTAAAAGTGACTGAAGTATCAAAAAAAAGTGCAAGAAAGACGCTTGCTCTGGTATGGCCACATTAAGCGCAGGGATGAGAGTTATGTAGGAAGGCGAGTGCTTGGTCTGGAGGTGGAAGGCAAAAGGGAAAGAGGCAGGCCTAGAAGAAGATGGCTGGACTGCGTGCAGGATGATCTCCGGGAGAAGCAGTTAACAGAAAACACTATTTGGGACCGAGGAAAATGGAAACGACTTGTCAGAAACGTCGACCCCGCATGAACGGGAAAAGACGAAGAAGAAGAAGAAGAAGAAGAAGCTGTGTCGTCCACATACTTTTTCAGCTGTATCTACCATGACCTTCTTTAGAGTGTTCCATTCTTCATCTACCGATGTCAGTTCTTTAGGCGTCTGGCTGCGTGGCTCAGGGGTAACGTTCTCGCTTGCTGAGCCCAAGGTTGCAGGTTCGAAACCTGGCGCAGTCAGATGGCATTTGAGGGTGCGCAAATGCGAGGGAGCCGTGTCAGTAGATTCACTGGCACGTTAATGATCCCCTTCGGAGCAAAATTCCGGCACCCCGGCGTCTCTAAAAGCCAGTGTAGTTAAAAGGGACGTAAAACCAATAACATTATTATTATCTTCTTTTGGCAACATTTTGCGGACACCTTCCTTGAATTCTTCCATATTAAATGGTTCAGTTAGCCGCCAAATTTTAATTTTTGGGACACTTTTGTTACAGACCCTCGGAGATCTTTTCTCTCCAATTACTGCAACTAGTAGTCTATGGTCTCCTCCAAGGTCTTCACTTGGAATGACTTTGGCATCACTCACATTTTTCCATACATTCCGATCTGTTAGTAATTATCTATTATTGTACCTGTTTTATCATCCCAGCTGTATCTCGTGATTTTATGGGAGTCCCTTTTTTTTTTGGACCAAGTGTTGTGCACCATCAGGTTATTTTCTCAAGCATAGGTCTAGCATATTCTTTCCTTCTGTATTTCTCTTCCCAATTCCATGAGGGCCCAGTATGGATTCATATCCAGGTCGGTATGTTCCAACTTGTGCATTCAAGTCACCCATTACAATCAATTTTTCATGGTCAGTGTGCTCTTCCAAATCATTAAAGAACTCAACCTTTTCCTCTTGTGTGCATCCTACTTGTGGGGCATAGACTTGGGCCACATTGTACTTCTTCCCTCTCAAGTTCACTGACAGCTTTATTATCCTTTCACTAACAAACTCAACCTGACTGCAAGCGTCTATGTCATTATGGATTAAAAATCCTACTCCATTCTTTGACTCCACTTCATTTCCACACCAGTAGAGGATAGTACAATCTGATATTTCTTTTCCCTGTTTTCTTCCACTTTGTTTCACTCAACCCCAAAATCAGAAGCTTCCTCCTTCAGTTTTGTAACATTTAATGTTCCCATCCGGATACTTTGGTTTTGTCTAGATCAGGTAGTTGGTAGAGCATCAGCCTGGGAGTCTTCATTCGCACCAAACTGACGTCGATGTCTTCAAATTCTCTTACATCCGAGCTCGTATTATTCTTGAAAGCAACTTAAGTATTTTTCTTCTGTTGACCTGGTAAGCCTAACACAGAGAAAGATTGTCTTTTGGGGTTTACTTCCTTAGCCAGTCACCTCAGCCTACAAGGCAGCAGGTTGTATTCAGAGTAAACCCCAAGTACGGGGCTGCCTTTTCCGCCATCTCCACCGTACCGAAGTCTACCTTCTCCGCTGTAGATGCCGTTAAGGTCTTCGCACATATCCCTGTGCATGGGGCCCATGTTGTACCCCATAGGACTGGGTCCTCATCAGAACTTAGCCACTACTATAGCTCCACCCCCGCGATGTGGACGCGCCTGACGAGAATTATCCATGTAGATACTAATCTCATGGACCGGGTTAAGGAGACGATCTTGTTCTAGCCTCCGCGTGTAAAGGGGAGCGAGGTCAGTGACCTGCTACACTGTGTGATGCGGCGGGTTGCATAACGGTTCGCCATCAATTCTTTATCAAATTACTTTGCTCATTTTTGCCGAATAGAAATACATACGTATACTTTGAAACCAGCAAAGAAATATAATTATTCTTTCATGATTTAAGAAAGAAATCTTTTTCTTTCTAAAAGCTTTCCCAAGCCGCAAAATCATGCCTCGCGGGCTGCCAGTTGGACACCTCTGAACTAGAAAAAGCATGTGGCAACACTGTGGTGGCAGGATTTTGCATGTTGCCATATGCTCCTCTGTTGTAAAAAGCCAATAGAACTCATTGGTCACGACATAAGCACCATTATGTCGGATGAACTATCAATACGACTACGATACGCAGAAGATTTTTAATGGAGGGGCACGGGACAATCCCCGTTTTACATCGATGTTGCCACTGAGATCTTCGGCTTGACAAGAGACTCCTACCAACTGCACCAATGATTCTTTATCTTCCTTGAATGTTTTGTTTTATTTGAATTGAGTGTGTAACAATACTTCTCCTCAGCATACCTGCCCTCGCATCACACAGCACATCATCAGCGACAAGCTACGAATGTGCACGCCATTCACAACACTTCTTATCACTGTTAAACATGAAGGTTCAGTCATCTCCTGATCCTGAATGGATGCAAGGTCATTTCATGATTAACTTATTTCTTCTGAGATGTTTAATGGAGACTTTTATTGTTTTAATTGATTATTGTTGCCTTTGGTGTTTACCCCCCCCCCCCCCCCCCCTTCTGACCACCCAAAATAAATATAAATAACAATTCAAATATTGACAAAAGAAAACAATATTAATAAAAAGCTTCAATCAGTTTTTACCAAAAATATCAATTTAGGTAGTTTTGCTTTGGCCTAAAGCTGCATCAACCAGAAATTGCCCAATCACTTAAATATTATTGAAGATAAACTAATTTTAGTTGTATAACTTGATTTATTTTTCCAGATGAAACGGAGGAAAGAAAACTGGTGACAGGGGCTACCTTATGTGTGAACCGCCTGCATGCGATGTTCCTGAAGAAGTACCTGCACTCCCTTAGAGAATGGATTCTGATACTCATAACCATCCTAGCCCCGATCATCTTTCTATTCTTCCCTCTAATTGTCTCTCTAACAAATAGGGTGCATGATTTGCCTGCCTTGCGTCTTGATCTTCGTGTATGTTATCGATGTCTTTCTCTTCCCTCTGATTATCTCTCGAGTCTGAGTTTAGTTTGGATCTTAATTGTAATGTAGCCTATGTATCGACGTGTTCTAATTTATGAGATATTCAACTTTGAACTGGAAAATGGTAAAACTTTAAATCTATTTATCATGGATATTACATTCTTCTGATTCAACGCAGACTAAATAAGGAAGTTAAAGACAAGCTGCAACATGGTAAAGTGGTATTTCAAGTTTTTGTTAGTGTACTCGCATAAATAAAATTATCACTTCAATACAGGAGTAATATCCGACATATGCTCGCACACGACTGAATTGACAGCTCCTGAAGGCGGTCACTTTGATACAAGATCACAATGTATTATTATTATTATTATTATTATTATTATTATTATTAAGTGAGACACCGGAGGAAGTAGACGTGTGCCTGAGTGCTCCGCAAAAAGTTTAAGTATAGCAAGGAAATGGTTTGCGACCGCTGTCAAGAAGGACTCCCAAGTGATGGTGACTATGTATACTGCACAGGATGCAAAGGGAAATATCATTATGAATGTACATCAGTCACAATACGTACGTGGAAAGGTATGGCAAAACAAGCTAAGGAGTCATGGCGGTGTCCACAGTGCCGTAGCTTCAAAAAGACAACGTCAGCATCTGTTGTCGCAAGCGGTGGAACGATGACCCTACCAGCTGCTGCCAACACTGATTACACAGCGACTCCACCTTCAACACCGGACACGGAGATAATACACGCTTCGGATATCAAAGGTATGTTTTTAGAATTAAAGAAGCAGATTAGTGAACTGAAAAACCAAGTGAGTGAAAGTGTTAAAAGTGCCGACTTTATTGCGCAGAAATATGATGAGTTGATTAAGGAAACTAAGTCAAATGCAACTCTTCTGAAATCACTTACAGCAGAAATAAAAACCCTAAAAGACGAAAAGAATCTACAAGACAAAATAATATCAGATCTAAACGAGAAAGTGCACACAATGGAACAGAACGGTAGGCAACAATACATTGAAATATGTGAAGTGCCACGCGCGAAAGACGAATGCCTGGATGAAATCGTCCACAAAATTGCTGAGACTCTAGAAGTAGATCTAAACATGTTTGATGTAGAGGAAGTTTACAGGCCCCCACTGCAAAGAAAGAACAAAATCCCCCCAATAGTGGTAAAATTTAACTCCATATCCAAAAAGAATGAATTTTTACAGAAAAGAAAAGGACAAAATTTCCTCACTCATGGGAACACTAAATCTAGGTTTTTCATTAACGAAAGTCTAACGTCATTTTACAGGGAGCTACTATGGAAAACTAAAAATCAGGCCAGAGAAAATAACTGGAAATTCATTTGGGTTAAAAACGGCAAAATACTTGCGCGAAAAAACGACGAATCTGGTATATTGAGAATCTCCCGTGAGGAAGACATTAACAAAATTAGGTAACCCCCCCCCCCCCCCGCCATAAAGAAAGAATTATTATTGAATTATTATATTAATTGATATTATGAACAGTTGGGATAGCAATATAAATGTTTCTGGAATACAAAATGAACTCACATTTCTCAATATACCCGATTTCGTCGAAAATGGTAATAAGACTAGAAATAATGCTGAAATCAATATCCTCTCTCTAAATATTCAATCTATATCAAAAAACTGGGATTATTTAACCATAACCTTAGGCAAGAAAATTAATGATCTGGTTATTATTTGCTTAACAGAAATTAACATACTTGAATCTAATAATTACCTATTTACTTTGGATAATTTTAATGTTGTATTTTGTAATAGAACAAATCGTAAAGGAGGAGGCATAGCCATATATGTAAAGAACAACATGGCTATTAGAACACACAATTCATACATTTCCAATACTCATGAATCAATGGTAATAGAAATACTTCACATGAACAAAAAGATTGGATTAACATGCATTTACAGACCACCTAGCACTAACATAAATGACTTTCTTGATGAACTGGAGACACATATAACACAACACACTAGTAAGTACAGCGAATACGCCATTTTAGGAGATATCAACATTGATACTTTATCTAATGACATCAGTCTATCAGCTATCAAATATACAAATATTATGGCAACTCATGGTTTCCTACCACTTATCACTCAATGTACTCGTTATGATCCAAATTTAGACTCGAGAACATGTATTGATCACATAAACTATCGTAGCAGACTAGATCAATATACTTCTGCAGTCATACAATCAGATATCTCTGACCACTACATAACATATGCAGGTATTTGGCCAAAAAATGATAAGACACAATTACAAGATAATGAATCGTACATTACGCTAATGAACGATACTATAATACACACAAGCCTTAACAACACAGACTGGACAGATTGCCTTGAATTAAAAAATCCTAATGATATATATAACAATATAACAACCAAATTTAAGGAAATCTACCAAAAAGCATCTTACATAACAACTCGTAAACACAGGAAAAGCAAACAATGGTTCACTTATGACCTAAAAATACAATGTAAGGAAAGAGACAGACTTTACAAAACAATGCTCAGAAACAAGGATAATATTACAATAAAAAATGAATACAAAGCTTTCAGAAACAAATTAAATAAGCTAATAAACAAAACAAAACATCAATATTTTAAAAATAAGATAAATAGTTCCAAAAACGATAATAAAGGAATGTGGAAAGTCATTAATGATATAACAGGTCGGAAAACACAAACTGTCAATGAAGTCATAAACAAACATTTAATATTACATTATACTAACGAAGTGATAGTCAATAAATTCATCAATACCTTTAGTGAAAAAATAAACAGCCTAGCTCATAACTGTAGTATCAACATATGGCAATCAAATAGAAACACATTAATGAATTCCTTTACATTACTTGAAACTGATGAATATGAAATAGAAAACATAATTAAGGAATTAAAAACAGACAAATCGCCTGGAGTAGACAATATACGCTTGAAAGACATAAAGGCAACATCCAAAAAAACTATACCAATCATAACACATCTCATAAACAAGATATTCGAATCAGGCATAATACCAAAATATCTGAAATACACAATTATTAAACCAATATATAAGAATGGCGATCACTTAGACTTTGGCAACTACAGACCAATATGCATTTTATCAATCCTCCACAAAATAATGGAAAAATGCTTGGATAAGAGATTGAAGAATTTCCTAAATAAATATGATATTTTAAAGGGACACCTATACGGTTTTAGGAAGGGGAAAAGTACTGAACTACTCCTGGCTGAATTTGCCAATGTAATAAATAATGCCTTAAATAAGAACAATCACATAATGGTACTTTTTCTTGACTTTTCTAAAGCATTTGACACAATAAATCACAATAAACTACTTGCTAAATTACACGATATTGGAATAAGAGGCACGACTTACAAACTATTTGAAAGCTATCTGAAAAACAGGGAAATGGCAGTTATGGTCAATAACACTATCAGTGACGCAGTAGAAGGAACACAAGGTATCCCTCAAGGCAGCATTATTTCACCTACACTATATAACCTGTTCGTAAACGACATGAATGAAGCCATTAAACACAGTAAAATATTTATTTATGCTGATGACACCACTATATATACCATACATAAAGACTCTAAAACAGCTTTTGAGAGACTTCAAGAAGACTTCAATAACATCACAAGATGGTGTCATGACAATAATTTGTATATAAATACAACCAAATCTAAAATAATGCACATCAGAGTTGATCACTTCACACAAGAAAAATACAAACTAACGCACCACAGCTTATCATGCATACACCAAAACATCCTGGCAGGTTGCAAATGTAACACCTTCATAAATAGTACTTCGACACAAAAATACCTAGGAATTACCCTTGATGAACACTTTAAAATGAACACACACACAGTAAACATAATAAAAAACCTAAGAGCAAATCTCTACATCTTCTACAATCTCCGATTTTATGTAGATAGGAAAACTTACAAAACAATTTACAGTGCTCTGATTGAAAGCAAATTAAGATATGCTATAGCAGCTTGGGGAAATCAAAACACAACTTTAATTAATAATCTTCAAGATAGCCAAAACAGGTTCTTTAAATATTTCACTGATATCCCATATTTTAATATTAAAGAGTTGTTTCAAATTACTGTACTGAATCTCTACTACCATGATCCAAGATTCAGGCATAAGGTCTCTCACAACATACAAACAAGAGCCATAACAAGTACTAAACATGTTAAACCTTTATGTATAAATAGCTATGGTTTCAAGAGACTAAATTATATTATACCATCACTACTTAATGAACTACCACCTGGACTGACAAACATTAACAGCAAACAACTAGCTATAAGTCGCATTAAAAAATATTACTTAACCAAACATTAACTCATAACATAAATGAATTAATATAACTACCATAGTGTAATTTTTTGTATCTTTAATTATTTACATTAATATTTTATCATTAACATTACAAAAAAAAATGCATGCACTCTTGTACTGAAATATAATCTATATATATGTTGTAAATAATAATTAATATGTCTCACAGATAATCTGTACTGTCATCAGATTCGTGAGACATATCACAATAATGTAACATAAATAGTATTTAATAAATAAATTAAATTAAATTAAAAAAAATTATTATTATTATTATTATTATTATTATTATTATTATTATTATTATTATTATTATTATTATTATTATTATTGATGTGTAACATCTTTCCACTCGGTATCTGGATTTTTTTTGGTGGCAATCGGTAGCTGGACATTTTTGTGGGAGTGATTTTGGAAAAGGGACGGAAGTGGATGGGACGGAAACAATGAGCGCGCGGTGGCGGAGATCGGTACAGTCGTAACGACGTACTGTAGGCCATGTGACTATGTGGAATGTAAATCGCATACGGTTTACCTCAAGGTTTGGAGGCCCCATTAAAGAAATTCCTAAAATAAATCATCTTCAAGTTCTTTGGTGTGAAAATGCTCATTATATCATATTTGCTGAAAACAATTACGATTTATTAAATATTCATACTTTTGCTGCATTCTTATTTAATGTGAGCACTCGATACCTCGAGTACTATATCGCATCAACAAACACTCCCAACAACTTAGGAATTCAGTATATTAACACCGACTACTAACAATAATAGCTTGCCACTGTGGGTGAGTGCATAGCGTGTCGTCTACTAACCCCAAGATTGCAGGTTCGCCCCTGGCCGTGGTAAGTGATTTTTGAAAGGCGGCAAAAATACGATACGCATGTCATACGATGTTGGCATGTCAAAGAACCCATTTTAATTCAGTAGGCCGAGTTCATAATGGCAAAATTAATCTCGGGAGTTTCCGCCAACACAAAGTTCCTCATTTCTCTACTAGAAAGCGCTATAGTGTTCAAGGAGCTTAGATATCTATTATCTAACCTCCTTGACTTTCATAGTGATTCAAGGAACAACGAAATTCGGCATGCAAGCTACCCTCTGGGTGTCAAATTACAAAGCGTGCACCCGGCACCCGAGGCCATACGATATTATTATTATTATTATTATTATTATTATTATTATTATTATTATACTAACAATAATTGAAACTTCGTTGGTCTAAACGTATAACTGGGAGAGACACATTTAATATACCTACTGCACACCCTTAGATATGCTCTAAGTGCAGACCTAATTTTTAATCGCGCCTATACTTGGCAGTGCGCTATATCGGCAAAAAGAGGCCATTTTTGATAACACCACTGGCATGGGTTCACTAACTGGCCGGTATAAAGCGCAGTTCGCATCAAGTAGGCAGTGGATTGCTCCCGCATACAGTTGCAGGTATATGGCACTACTGCAGATGCATTGGAGAACTTTGTTTTAATTAAATATATATTTTCCATTGCAAAACCCACAATATAACACTCAATTGTATAACGCCTCAGTACTCAAAAAATTATTTAATGTAAGCACTCGAGGTACTGTCGCCGGCCCCGTTGTGTTGGGGTAGCGCACCTGCCTCTCACCCGGAGGCCCCGGGTTCGATGCCTGGCTCCGTCAGGGATTTAAAACTGACGTGAGATTTGGAACGGGGTCCTCTCAGCCTCGTGAGGACAATTGAGTAGCAGTCTAACAGTGAGGCAGCGCCACGATCACGAAAACCAAGATTAACGGCCGAGGGGACCCGATGCGCTGATCACGCGTCAACCCAATATCTGCAGGCCAAATGGCTGGACAGCGGTCGCTTGGTCGGCCTAGGCCCTTCGTGGGCTGTAGTGCCAGGAGTTGACATTTGTTGTTGTTGTTGACTCGAGATACTGTCGGCCAAAACACAGCACTGTGTGTAATGTATATAGCATACGGTTTAATTCAAGGTTTGGAGGCCACATTAGAGAAATTCCTACAATAAATCATCCTCAAGTTGTCGTTCTTTGGTGTGAAAATATCCATTAGATCATATTTGTTGAAAGGATTTGGCACAGGAGTTTTACAAGTTAGTTAGTTATTGCAGAAATAATAGTGATGAGAACTTACCGATGGGAATAACACGAAGGAATCCTTCATGTTTGCTGGCACAAGGTAACACTATGAGTTCATTCTTTTAAAAAATGCGAGTAAGTAATATGGAATTATTCGAATAACATGTCAGATGTTACACATCATATGCGACTACTGTAAGGCTCGTAATTATTTTTTATTATTATTTATTTAATCTTTAACGTTGGCAATTGTCTTTATGTACTATCACTAAGCCTTGTTGAGATCACTTTAATACAATATTATTGACAATAACGGAAACCAAATAAGATCATGTTTCTTCGCTCGAATTAAAATAGTTAATTGTGTAGGCTGATAAAACACTACCTTGTTACAGAATAGAGAAGAAAGCCGACGACAATATTCTGGAATGCGTCAAAAGCGCAGGGAAAAGCTAAATCAAAGAGATAGTAGAAATCAATTTAATATTGTCTCCCGGATCTAGTTTTGAGGCTTAAAAACGTAAAATTCGGTATAGGTTTGGCAAATGCAGCAGTGTAACACTTCTACCATTAATTATTTATTGTTCTTTTAAGGGGCGGAACTATGAGGTCATCTGCCCCTCTCTTCTACCATTAATACGCCAATATTACACACGTGTTTTCAAAAGTTGTAAGTGGAAATTTAAGACGCAGTCATTATTCGAGCCAACTCCCCTCATCCGAATTTCTATGACGTAATTTGCCCACTGAAGAATGTTGACTCCATCTTCGACCATGGGCAAACAGTAATTAGTGTAAATAGATAAAATCAGGAACTCACATCCAAAGCTATTTATTTCTTCTTAGACTTGTGATAGATTAGTGATTCTGAAGACAGATTAAAAGTAAGACAGAGGAGCTTAGTGCCTGCTTGCCCCTAATTATTGGGGTCGGGGATGAGATGAAAGTCAATGTAGTGTTTTTTTAGGCTGGATGCCCTTCCTGACGCCAACTTTATGGCATGAGTTAATGAGAGATAAAATGTATGAAGATGAAAGAAACTGGGCAAGGAGATGGAAGGCAGCGGCCGTGGCCTGTTAGAAGGTACCATCCTGGCATTTGCCTGCAGTTGAAAATGGGAAACCATGGAAGACCACTTCAAGAACCCAGTCCACCCAAAGCACTCCCTGCCCCATGTCCTAACGAGCGTAGCTACTGCTTATCACTGTAGTACCAGCCGTTTCTTATTACGAGTTTGACACATTTTTCGAGGAACGTGTTTGATTTGTTTTATTGGAACTGATGATGTTCATTTAACGAACGAATATAATTGGGCACAAATTGACGTTGACCGACTGAAAGTTATGAATTAATTGTTAAGCTGTCTATGCCCTTTGACCCAGTTCCAACGGCAGATTTACATGACAACCTTTACAGCTGTGCCAGGGATTACACATAAGTATGCATTACGAGGTTACTCTACTCAATCCTTAAGAGTTTTGGCTCAGGGCTCGAAAATTAAACTAGACGGTATTCCCCATCCCGTCAGGTGGGTGCGCCATGTACCCTTGCAGTAGTATCCGCTTCACAACGGAGGTCCCTGCACGGCCGAATACTTGCGCCGAACATATCACTGTGCATGCGGAGGGGTATGTACCTGTTCAAGGCACTGGGATCCCGGGCAATACCTGCTAAGCCAGGTAGGTATTGCCTTGGCTGGGTGGCGCCCACAGTGATGGCCCTCGTTTGGAGTAGGTAGTATTCCGGGAGGATGATTCTAGGATGACGCGTAAGCGGCCCAAAACTTCATCAGAGGGTGGTCCCCTTAAAAAGCCGTCTCTTGAGTGTCGAGCTAATCCCAAGGTGTATACGCCTTGGGATGAAGCCTTTTAACTAGCGTTTACCAGTCGATAGGTCTCCTCGCTACCTGGTAGCTACCAGGACAGGCGGGGAAGATTTCAAACTGGTAAAAATCAATTTTCTTCAGAGAGGAAATTGAGGGGGAATTTGGAGACCTTAACGGGATTTCCAAGCTCCAGAACGGACAGCATTACCTGTACACCGTTGACCGGAGGCAAACCGAAGCGTTGCTGGAATGCTCGCAATTCGGTGAAATCCCCTTTAAGGTCACGAAGCACGAAACCGTGAATGAGGTCCGTGGAGTTTTATTCCATCGCGACCTCATCCATAACAGCGACAAGGAACTTATGCGGGATCTGGGGGAGAGAGGCGTCACCAAAATTAGGCGCATCACCCGTAAGATTGGAGAGGATAGCGTCGATACCGGCGCTTTCATTCTCCATTTCGAGGGTGATGTCGTACCTAAACAGGTGAAGGTCACATCATATCATTGTGATGTTCGACCTTACCTACGTGCTGCTATCAATGCCAGAGATTCGGGCATGTTTCCGCCAGGTGCACTGCGAAGGCCGTGTGTAGAGAGTGTGGCAGGGGGATACATGAGGGTGAGAGGTGTACGCCTCCAACGATTTGTCCCAACTGCCAGGGAATTCACGCTCCACGGACTAAACAGTGTCCTGAATACACAAAGGAAGCCAAGATCCAGGATATCAGGACTCTTGATAGTCTTTCATATCAAGACGTTCGCAAGAGATACCGTGATATGAATGCACCCGAATTTCGGGTATCGTTTGCAGCTGCAGCGAGGAACTCAACCATCCCTGCCGTATTCGTTCGCTGTGTAGTACCCTCGTGTTCCTCTTTCACTGCAGTACTGAAGTCTCCAGTCACTGTATCAGCGAAACCTCTTAGCCCGAAGAAGGTTGCACAACTTTCATCGGCCCCTGGAAAGAAGGCGCCCGTTAAACCATCTAAACCATCGTCATCGGAGAATATGTCCACTTCTTCTCCCAATCTGTCGGTGAAGAAGTCGTCCCCAGATAAAAGAGGAAAGAAGACTTTGCCGGCCGAGGCTGGTCCTTCTTCCAGCTGGTGTATTCTTTGAATACACGGTACGAGAGATATAATGTCTATTGCTCTTTGCATGTTCATTTCTTCCTTCCTCTTTGCCAAACACCAACAGTGATCATCTGTTTTCTCCTTGTTGGGCATGTCTCTTATGTCTTCATAAGTATGTTTCAGATATATAACTTCTGTGATCCACCTAGCGTCATCTAGTAGCGAACCTCTGAAGCTACTCAATTCCTCACCGTGCAGAGGACTTACTTATCCATTTGGCTACCAGATCTCGTTACCATCGTCAGCTATTTTCTCCTTGAGCAAGAGGACTACGTCTACTTCTTTACTCACCATGCTGCGCTAGTATCATCTATCAACTCTTAGAAGACCATCCATCAAGAAGAAAATTTGTTTTTAATAAGTTGGTTATGCTGTTATGTATACCCTTTGTTTCCTACCCCCACTCTCTCCCCTTCCTAGGACCTTCCTTGCTTCGTTGAGCTGCTCTCACTTCTCAGTCGGCAGTTGACTTGATCAGTCAGGGCTCATCTAGAGCCGGTCTCCTCAAACCAAGAGACACTTTCTACGTTCTACGCCATGTTGGCGCATTAAGTATCGGTTGAGGAAACTTCACCTTCGCCATGCAACAAAGATAAGTACCTGATTCAAGTTTTTACCTCATCTTCAGGATTTTACCTACCACATGCTTTTAACTATCTTCTATGGGCAGTGTGAGGTTACTTGTTTTGGGGCAAAATCATCCTCCGCGGGATTTTCCATGTTGAGCTTTTGTTTAATCAAGCTAATCTTAGTGAAAAGCAGCATTTCTTATGCTTGCCAAATGAGAAATCTTCTCACTACGTGGGATATTATCTAATATCCACTGTCTATAACTTACAAAGCAAGTTCCTCCGCTGGATTTACATTAGCCCCATTTTACTACTAAGATTGTTCTGGAACTTTCCAGATTCGGTACTCAATCTACGAGTCCTGCCGTCATGCATTTCTCACGTACTTGGGAGAATTCTGTTTAAAACTAAATTACTACAATAGTGAATTTTCGTCCACCGCTGGAACATTCTATGGCGCATTTAATTGTAAATCACAACTGTTTCAAGAAATAGACTCTCACCTATATAGTGCAATCAGTTCTTCCTATAATTGCAATAACTTTCTTTTCCATAAACTTTGTGTCTCCACAGTGAACATTTCATATGTTTCAACGAACTATAGTGAAAACCAGTGCTTGCTCAACTTTTCTACCGCGTCGCGATCGTCCGCTTATATTCAAATAAGGCCATGAACATTTTCCTTAATTCCCATTTCTCTTTCCTAAACCTCTCACTAACAATCTGCAATAAATTTTTAATCTAGGTCTGTTCCAATAAGGTGTCATTCTAAGAAGTGCCCTTCCATTTTTGTTGGTTTATCATTATGTATTTCCGTATAATCTTTGTGATACGTGTCTAGCACACGTTTCAAACTTATATTGTTCCTCCCTTCAAAATCAGGGAAAACAATTCTCTCAACTCTTGAGTGAGTTATTTTTTGGTCTCGCTAAATGAAAACTGCCTCATTTAACTTGCGAGTCTTATTCAAAGTATAAGAGGTCTAGAACCTTCCTTCTGATTAACTCTTCAGGTTCACAGTAAGTGACCTGCTCTCTTTGTATAAATCTCACAAAGTAGTTCTGTATAAATATAAGAAGTTGTAGGAACTTCTATTTTATTTTTCACGTTGTTATTATCGTTATTTTCAAAGTTGTCACTTTCTCTAGAACATTCTCTCCAGAATTTCTTAAGGTGCACTTTTTGTACTTCAATTCACGTTCAAGCTTTAATTATTTTATTGTTCATTTGTTTAAATCTTATAAAGATTTTAGAAACATGTAAGGTTTGAAACCTTTTAAATTGTCAATTGCCTGGAGCAACCGTTTAATGTGGAGAGGTCTGCGACCCTATTTGTTAAAAAGTTCAAATGAACTATGTTTATTAAATTTATATTGCATAATTGTTAATTTCCTCAAACTTCCTGCATTGTTAAATAAATTAAATATTTGTTTTTGGATTCATCATTTCTCTGATACTACAGTTAGGCAGGATCCTGGCTTTCCTAGCTCTTCCTAGGTTTATGCCCTCGTTCATATACAATAAAGCTTTTACTATCTGTCTGGCCAGACCATCACCCTTCCCTATAGTACTTTCATTCGTGCTTGGGAGGAAACACACTAAAGCCTCTCTCTGGCAAACTGCCCAAGTCTCAGCTGCGGTTCCCGTCAGCTTCGACCAAGCTCGTACCCACTTTAGGTATCCGAGCACATATTTGCGGTGGCAACCGCTTCTAAATGGATTAAAAGTCAAATTAATAACTTTTGTGGGACTCTCCTCCTATTCTTCTATCCTTCTTTTCCAATCCCAAATCTACTTCCTTCTCTTAATCATCTTCCCTTGGTGGGTGGGTTATTCCCTAGCCTATAATCTACCCACCAGCCCACCTGATACGAAAAAGATAGGGGAGATGAGGGAACCGGTGCGCCGCCGTCTCTCTTGCCCTCCTTCTGTTGGGATGGCACCCGTATGCTGTCCCTTCCGCTCCCACGACCATCAAGGGAGCGAAACCGGCAGAAGCCAAGCCCGTTAGTGTGCAGGAACTCGCCTACAGAAAGACCAAAACACCAGCTGAGAAGAGAGAAAAGGTGCAGCGCCGTATCTCTACCTCTCCTACGGACAAGGCTGCTAACCCATACGATGGCCATCCTACTCTCACTACCACCAGTGGAGCGGTCGTGTTTGGCAAGGATCTGGCGACAGTGGGGGAGGGACCAACTACTTCCCCGAATAGACGTCACGTCAGCGCCGGGCACGTAAGAAGAATGTTCGGGACGTGTCGGGGACGGACACCGGGAGAAGGTCTCTCGTCACAGCTCTCGCTCTTCCCCAAGAGCGAGATGGGTAACGTCCAACGGCGACCGTGCGCCACTCAAAAGAGCGCCCTCTCCATTCTCTTCGTCTTCGGACGGAGATGTGGAGATTGAGGTGTGCTCTCCTCCCCCCATCATCTCCACGAAGAGATGAGGAAGGGTGGCAAAGTCGAATACCAACTTCTACATAAGTTCCCACTATGGCACTATTACAATGGAACTGTAATATCTATTCTGGTCATCTCGCTAAGTTACGTCAGCTTATATCTTTGTTTTAGGCAACCATTGTCTGTCTTCAGGAATCCAGGTTTCGTCCTGGACATGAGACAACAATGCGTCACTCCAAACTCTTCTCTAAAGACCGGGTGGACGGAGCTGTGACCGGCGGTGCCGTCTTCACTCTCGTCCACTCTAGCCAGTAATGGCAACAGTATGTAACGTGTACATACCGCCAGATGCTCAACTGAGGCCTGAAGTGTCGTAACTGCGGAGCTCGTTACCATCTATGGACTACAGGATGCACGAATCCACTTTCTCGTGTGTACCGACTCTTTGAGTTCGTTGCAGTCAATTGCTACATGTTTCCTGCAACACCCCCTAGTGCAGCGAATCCACGACCTACTAGCCGGGCTGTGCCGCGCTGACACTCGAATCACCTTTTTGTGGCTTCCAAGCCACATGGGAATTGTGGGAAATGAGATAGTGGATCAAGCTGCAAAAGAGGCAGTATCACTACCACCTCGACCAATGGAGGTACCCGGTAGAGATATTCGCTCTCTGTTACGCCTACAAGTTCTGGCATTTTGGGAGAGTCAGTGGCTAGCTGACCCAATGCCCAGTAAACTGAGAGCGATCAAGGGAACTACTCGCATGTGGCGGAGCTCTTTCCGATCACGGTGGGAGACCGTCATTTTGTGTAGGCTAAGAATAGGGCATACAAGATCCACCCATTCGTACCTAATGAGAAGGGAAGACCCCCCTTTTTGTACCTGTGGAGCCGTATTCACCGTGGCCCACATTTTAACCGAGTGTGTGGATCTTGCTGACTTACGAAGAAACCTTGGTTTGCAGATGACACTCAAACTTATATTAGCCGATGACGCGGTTGCTGCTGATCTCGTCATCCGCTTTATAAGTGAGAGTGGGTTAGGGCCAGCAATCTACATTTTCCAGTGAACATTGACTCAGCGACTTGTTTGTTTTTGGATGATGAATTTTTGATTTTCCTGTTTGTTTATTTTTATATTTTTTTATATTCGGTCTTTTCAAATTTAGGTGTCCACCTCTAAATTTAAATTCAATTCCAAATGTGTATTCTTTAATCTGTGTTAAGAGGGGCAGATGACCTGGTAGTTCCGCCCCTTTAAACAACAATAACTAACTAATTAACTTTCCTTTCAGTAGCGTTTCCGATTTTATGCCGCAAGAGCGCAGCAGAAGTTAACAGTAAAGCGTATACTGTGCTAAGCTGAAAGGAGGGTGCTCCAACCCACTTTTTATTAGTTATTGTTGTTCTAAGGCGGAACAGCGAGGTTATCGGCCCCACATAACACAGATAATTGATACAAATTTAGATCCAAATTCAGAGATGGGTGCCCAATATGAAGAGAGAGTAATATTAATAAAACCAAAAATTAAAAAACTAATAAATATCATCACCAACAAAAATATATGGATTACAAAACAACATAAATTAAAAATGAACAAAATCCTTGAATAAATACTTACTTGATAGTTTGGATTCTGGCCCTAACCCACCCTCACTTATAAAGCGAATGACGTTTTCGGCAGCAACTACGTCATCGGCTAGTAAAAGTTTGAGTGTATTCAGTAGACCAAGGTTTCTATGTGGATCAGCAAGATCCAACCCACTTTCATCACAATGTTCAATGGATTGGTCTTGGTTTTATGATGATAAATTCCTATCATGGCCTCCACGCTCCCCCGACCTAACCCCATGCGATTCATTTTGTATAGTGATATGTCAAAGATTCAGTGGTGTGTGCCCCCTTTAGCAGTAAACTTACCAGAAATGTGAGCTCGCATCAAGAATAACTTTGAACACATCTACAGAATCAGTGAGTGGCACATATGGAGCACTTCTAAATAGTAAAGAAAATCCCTTTTCGTATATGCATGTTAAGTGCTTTAGTTTATCTTGATTATTAATGTTATTAATTAAAATTACTGCACAAATTTAAAATAACATTTACTTAAGACAAACTAAACAGATTTCAAGACGAGACCCAACCAAATTCAACCCAGTAAATCAATAACTATACTGTAAGATAAAGTAAATAACAATCAACTGCTTCAAATACGGATACAAGACCTCGACATAAACCATTCCAACAGGATTTACCAGGACCACTACAAGACACAGTTCGTAGAGTACTAAGAAATTGAGATACTCGATTCTTATATTCAACAATACTCCTATTTTGTGTGTGTGGATTTGAATACTTGAATATTTATATTATTTTAAAATTGAAAGGACGTACATTTATATTGTAATTCTGTTTCTACACACCAAGCCTAATGTAGAGTTATGTTAGCTGCAGAAGTGCCGAAAACGTGTTTCTACTGTAAAGAAATAAACATACCAGTATTATCAGGTGTACAAATAATTTTTATTAGTTTGCACACAATATTGTGCCAAAATACCTTTGCTACTGCTAGTACTGCTTCCTTGAATCCTGACCGCTCCGTTTCAATGTCCTGTAATCCTTTATCATTTACTCCAGTATGGCTGAGGTGGGGATTGAACCCTCCCTTTCTCAGTTTGGCTATTCGCTTGCTCGCAAGGCTGGATTAGAAATTACAAGCTCGTGCCAAAAACCAAACCGTTAAAAATACTAAAGTCTTTTTTTTATCATTATGTAATTAAAATAACAAACATTTGCACGAAATCAAGATGCTTACGAGAGCCGTTCCTATTTCTAGCGTCGTTTTCAAGTTGACGCTCTTCGCCCTCAGGAGCGCCGAATTCCTTCCACTCTAGTTGGTGCTTCATAAAAGGAACAACGAAGCATTGGCATATTACATACATCGCGTTTCCGTGTGAGTTTGTTCCCACACTTACGAAAAAGACGTCACACTTCCACTCTTCCTTTTCTTTTCAGCCCTAGCCACAGTCAAACGTTACATTACTTATCCCCGCGATCAATCAATGTCAAGTTAGCAATACCGCACCGCCAACGTTAGGCTGATGAACCACAATAAGACGAAGGAGAGAGTGGCATTTTGGGAGAGTGAGTGGCTAGCTATTAACGCTACCTCAGTGAGAATAGGTAATATTCAGGATAGTGTTCAAACAGGATTATTTCATTTATTTTATTTTAGTACATGCATTACGTATTTAGTTTATTTTATTAATGTAAGATCTTTGATAAGGTGCGTTTTAGTTGTAATTAAATCATTTTTGGATTTTAATTTTCACATGTTTTCTCACTTGATGATTATAAATTATGTAGGGATCTGGGGTAGTTAACTACAGAAACCTTTGGTCTCCTGTTAGCCTTAATCCCACCTTTGGTAATTTATACTTCGATCTTCAGGAGGAGCGATGTGATGATGCGCACCGGACCTCTCACAAAAGGTAGTTCGAGCTTAACACGCATTTCCATCTAGATTTAAGGTATGACGGGGAGTTTGGCGGTGAAGTTCGTTTGTTTCAGGTGTTCCCGGGACGGAGATGTTGCTGCTCTTGTGGACTGGTTCTCGCCCTGTTTTCGCCAACTTGTTGTAATCCTCGCAGGGTCTCTCCCTGGGACTGCCAATCCTCGCCTAGCCCCCTCCCCGTTGTAGCAACTACCACCTCGACCAATGGAGGTACCCGCTAGATATATTCTCTCTCAGTTACGCCGACAAGTACTGGCATTTTGGGAGAGTCAGTGGCTAGCTGACTAAATGCCAGTAAACTGAGGGCGATCAAAGGAATTACTCGCGTGTGCCGAGGGAGTCCGTCATTTTGTGTAGGCTAAGGATAGGTCATACAAGGTCCTCCGACTCGTACCTAATGAGAAGGAAAGACCCCCCCCCCCCCCCCCCACTTTGTACCTGTGAAGACGTTTTCACCTTGGCCGACATTTGAGTGTGTGGTTCTTGCTGACTTACGAAGGAACGTCGGTAGGCAGATGACACTCAAACATATATTAGCTGACCTCGTCATCCGCTTTATACAGTAAGTAAGAGTGGGCTAGTGTACATTGACTCAAAGATTTGTTCTTTTGAATTCTATTTTTTGTTTTTTCCGTAATTTTGTTTATTATTATAATTATGAGTTTTATTTCATTTTTGTTAATATCCGATCTTTTCATATTTAGGTGTTCACCTCTAAATTATTTAATTCAAAATTTGTATACTTCAATCTGTGTTCAGAGGGGCAGATGACCTGTTAGTTTCGCCCCTTATAACCTCAATAAGTAACTAACTTGCTAACAATTTTTTCTTGCGGATTCATTAAAGACCGCTCAAATGTGTTTAAGGTTTCTCAGTCTTGTAATTCTGCTTTCATTTCTAACCTTTAATGGGACTTTTCCCTCGCTTGATTAATGGCATTTGCTCCCCAGTTATTTGTTATTTGTTATAAATGAGCTCTGCTCCCTTGTCACTTGTTAACAATTGTATATATTTAATGGGATTTCGTTCCCGCTTGTTTAATGGGACTTGCTAGCCAGTCACTAGTTATAAATTTGTTAGGCCTATTTGTTATTTGCTTTAAATGGGATCTGCTCCCTCGTAACTTGTTATAAATTATAAATATTTGAGGATACTTTCTCCCAACTTGTTCAATGGGATTTTCTACCTGGTTGCTATTAATCCTTTTCTTGATATGGTTGATTACTCTTTAAAATATTTGTTACTCTCTTTTGTCATTTTTGTGCTAATGCTCTCAAATTATGAAGGCCGTTGCCTGTTAGTTTTTCTATGAAAATAAATATAATGAACATCAGCAACTTGTCCTTCCTAGCTTTTTACCTAACCTGTTACAACCCTGTTTCCCTTTAAATTTCAAATTTGTTCAATTAGGGGCTTATCCTCGAGTTCATCTGATACAGTAAGTCATTCCTGCATTGATTGATCCGTACCACACGACCTATGACTCAATGAGGCTTAAACTCAAGTAATCATATTCTCCCACCCGAAAATCATCCTAAAATTAAAAAATGAACCCACTTTACCAAAATTGCACTTGTGCTATTCTCCAATTGAAATCCAAGAAACAGTTAAATATTTTGGCGTTATTATATATGAACACTTTTCTTGGATAAGCACGTCTTCAATGTTTCCAGAAAAGGATTTTCCGTATTGAATTAAGTTAGACGATTATCTCGAGTGTTCAGCTGAACAAGCAGGATTCCGACCTAATCGAAGCTGTTGCGACCAGGTTTGGCACTCACCAGCCACATTGAAAACGGATTTCAAGACAAGAAGAAGACCATCGCTGTTTTTGTGGACTTGGCATCAGCTTATGACACAGTGTGGCGACAAGGAATGATTTTGAAACTCTTGAAAATCATTCCCTGTAAGATTCTTGCTACACTGCTCAACAGCATGCTATGCAATAGAGTGTTTGAAGTGCATTTAAATGGAAGTAAGAGTAAGCCTTATGCACTAAACGATCGTTTACCTCAAGGATCAGTTCTTGCTCCGCTACTGTTCAGCATCTATACTGCAGATCTCCCAGAAACTACTTCCATGAAATTCATGTATGCAGATGACATAGCTCTGACTGCCCAATCTAGTGACTTCAAAACAGCAGAAACTACACTCACAAAGGATCTCCATAACCTGAACAAATATTTCAGTACATGGCGACTTAAACCTAACCTGAACAAAACTGAAGTAAGCTGCTTCCATCTAGACAACCAAAAAGCCAGCTATGTACCTCAAGTCGAATTCAAAGGCCAACAACTTAAGTATAACCCCTATCCAAAGTATCTGGGTGTCACAATGGACCGGACACTTGCATACAAGGAACATCTCTCTAACACTGCAGCCAAGATTTAAAAAATTACAGTCAGTCTGAAAGACTAGACGTTATATCATTTCAAATGACGCAAGCTACAAATGCTACACATGTTAGAAAGGCTCGCTTCGCTCGAAGCCCCAGGACTCTTTCAACAGACTCCATTACCCATTAACTTAGGCTTCCCGCGCGGGCACCTCTTTAAGGGTCACCCTGTATTTGAGTCTGACATCTTTTACAACTCTTTAAGAGTCACCCATTATTTGTATCTGATATATCGCAAACCTCTTTAAGGGTCACCCTGTTTTTGAATTGAATCTAACATACTGTACACCTCGTTAAGCGTCACCCTGTAATTTGCTCTGACATCCTGCACACCTCTTTAGGAGGCACCCTGTATTCTTATCTGGCATCTTGTATATCTCTTTAGAAGTCACCCTGTATTCTTGTGTGACATCTTGTACACCTCTTTAGGAGTCACCCTGTATTCTTGTCTGACATCTTGTGCACCTCTTTAGGAGTCACCCTGTATTCTTCTCTGCCATCTTGTACACCTCTTTAAGAGTCACCTTGTATTCTTATCTGGCATCTTGTATATCTCTTTAGGAGCCACCCTGTATACTTGTGTGGCATCTTGTACACCTCTTTAGGAGTCACCCTGTAATCTTGTCTGACATCTTGTGCACCTCTTTAGGGGCCACCCTGTATTCTTCTCTGCCATCTTGTACACCTCTTTAAGAGTCACCTTGTATTCTTATCTGGCATCTTGTATATCTCTTTTTGAGTCACCCTGTATTCTTATCTGGCATCTCGTATATATCTCTTTATGAGTCACCCTGTATTCTTATCTGGCATCTTGTACACCTCTTTAAGAGTCACCTTGTATTCTTATCTGGCATCTCGTATATCTCTTTATGAGTCATCCTGTATTCTTATCTGGCATCCTGCACACCTCTTTAGGAGGCACCCTGTATTCTTGTCTGACATCTTGTACACCTCTTTAAGAGTCACCTTGTATTCTTATCTGGCATCTTGTACTGTATTTTGCTCTGACATCCTGCACACCTCTTTAGGAGGCACCCTGTATTCTTATATGGCATCTTGTATATCTCTTTAGAAGTCACCCTGTATTCTTGTGTTCGCCTCGCTCAAAGCCCCAGGTCGCTCGACGCCTCAGGACTCTTTCAACAGACTCCAATAATCATTATCGTCTGCTTCTCGCTCCCCGCGTGAGCATGACGTCACGTTCCCGCGCAGCTGCATGACGTCACGTCCGTGTCCGTGTCCGTAACGCATAACGATGGACAAGATCATTTGAAATGATAAAAACAAGGAACAACATATTACACAAGCTCAGTGGAACAGGTTGGGGAGCAAACGCGGCAGTACTTCGGACATCAGCTCTTGCCTTGGTCTACCCAGTTGCAGAATACTGCTGCCCTGTGTGGCTTAACAGTGCACACACTTCAAAAGTTGATACCCAACTGAATGATACCATGAGGACAATATCAGGCACCATCAAATCGACACCTCTAAAATGGTTACCCGTCTTATCCAACATCCATCCCCCTCACATACGAAGAGAACTAGCTCTTGTAAGAGAATGGCAGAAATGCCGCAGTAATCCTCAACTGCCCTTACATCAGGACTGCAACCTTCAGAAACCGAAGAGATTAAAGTCCAGAAACCCATCATGGAAGCCAGGTGAGAAGCTCCTGGAAACACATTTTGATGCTGATAAGATCTGGCATGAAGAATGGTTCTCTTCAAATCCCGACCACCTGGATTTAATCCATGATCCTTGTAGAGCTCCGCCTGGTTTCAACTTACCGAGAATGGAATGGACATCTCTAAACAGAATCAGGACAAATCATGGAAGGTGTAAATTCTGGCTTCATAAGTGGGGAAAATCTGAAGACCCATTCTGCGACTGTGGTAATGTGCCTCAGACCATCCAGCACATTGTTATGGAATGCCCAAAGAGAAAATTCAATGGATCTGCCCAAGAATTACATAGTGCCTCTACGGAAGCAGTGGACTGACTGAAAAGTCTGGACATTAAGTTTTGAATGTGTATCAATGATCTGTAAATAATGTATATAAAATTGGAAGATATATGTATTTATAATGTATCCTTGGGTTTGCCATACGAAATAAATAAATCTCGTGTATTAAAAGAACGACTTGTTCCCTCCTTATAATATGCCTCATTTTGATTACTGTGATGTAGTATACAAAGATCTGACTTTTTCTCTTCAAAACTAACTCCGAAAGCACAAAATGCCTGTGTACGCTACATATGCAATTTACGGTATTATGATCATGTCACCCCCGCTTATGAGCAACTTAGCTGGTACGTCTAAATCAACGCCGCGATCTCCATTCCTTATGCCTTCTTCAACAAATACTCTCAACTTCCACTCAGGCTTACCTGCATTCTCAGTTTCACCTCCTCTCATACGAGCATAGTCTTGGAACATGGCCAATAAACAACACTGATACAGTGCCCTTCTGTCAAATACTGTCAGAATCCAAGATGAGCAGGTTCGCAGACTCTTCATGGCCCCGGCTAGATGAACCGCAGAAAGAAAATGCCTGACAAATAGGATAGATACAACTCTCCTAAAGTTGTACTACCTCAACGACACGAACACAATAAAAGAACAACTCCCATAGAGCTGAGAAACTTAAAGATCTCGGGGGATTACAGGTGAAAAATTGGTGGGCATCAATTGTAGTACAACTATCATTTGCTAAGATAAATCAGAAATCGAAGATTAAAAAAGAAAGTCGAACAAACAAAAATCTCGTGTTCGGGATTTATTCAGAGGACGATACACCAAAAAAAAAAAAATGTCGCACTTGACGCCTCCTTTCACAACAAGATCTATTGCGCCATAAATATCAAACGTTCTAAAAGTCTAGATTTCACACTGCCATTTGCATGGAACACCATTAAAAAAAAACAAATTTGTAAAATCAGATGTTGGTTACTCTGGATCTTCCCATGATCTAAATGTAGCATTCCCTATTCAAATTTACTCTTCCATCTCATCAATCTTGTCCAATTCTAATACGATTTTCCACACTGTAGCTATGAATTCCATTTTCAGCCGAAGTTTCGTAAATATTTTTATGAACCTCGCTCGTGTGGTTTCTTTTGTTATATTATATGTCGTATGGCGTGGCATCCACTTCATAAGTCCGTAATTCCCGAAGTGTCGAAGCAATATTCTAGAAGGAAATGTTTTACTGAACATCCCTCGTATGACATCAATGTTCAAAAATCTCGTAAATGGCGAAAATATAATTATGCTCAGCGTCTGATTTCACAAACTCCACTGTTCACGTGCGTGCCTTAATTTCTCCATGAAGCATCTCACTAGCGTAACATTTGTTACTACAGTCGTTTCACATGACATGAACATTGCTTTCAGCTCAAGTCAAAAGCACTCAGTTTCACTATTACAAGTCGCCCGTCTTTACACTGTGCTTCAGGTCTAAAACACAGCTCCGATACAGGTCAAGTTAAACACTCCCCGCACTCGGTTAGATTAAATCACGCACCGCGACCTCTCCGAACACGTCAAGAGTTCAAACATAAGTCTCCTCTCGTGTGGCCCTGCTGATTGAACCATACATTCTCCCTGAAAAACGTCAACCGTTCCGAAAACGAACAAGTAGTTCCGTGAAGGACTATACAGCCTATTTTCATATGTCCTACTTATGTTAACTGCCACTATCAACATACAAAATATCAGTTTGATTGCTGTAATAGATTCATAGATATTGAGAACCGACTAAATATTTCGGATGGTCGCCATGTTGGATTGTTAAATGTATAGGCCATAGAGTCGTGTACCATTAAAGGAAAATTATTGCGTAGGTTCATTGTTCAAACTTTCACTTCGATCGCATGATTACGACACAAGAAATAAAAACTTAATTTTAAAATTCGCAAAGCCGCCATCTTGAGGTTATGTAAACAATTGAACGAAATTAGATACTAGTGCATTACAATGTGTATAAACATTTCCTGTACCAGATTTCATTGCGTTTGGAACATTAAATCGCGAGAAAGGTCAATTTTCAAATTCACTTGGCCGCCATGTTCGTTTTGTAGTTAACGGGTTTTTGAAAGTCTTATAGATGAACATCCAGTAGTGCCCTTTATCTCCGTACAACATTTCAGGGTGATACCGCTAGTAGTTTCAGAGATATACAGTAGAATGCCGGTGAAATATTTCGCACATCCGCCATCTTGTGGTTATGTAAACAAATGAAGTTAGATGTCGGTGCATTACAATGTGTATGAACATATACTGTACCAAGTTTTATTGCGTTTGGTTGGTTAAATCGCGAGAAACGTCTATTTTCAAGTCGCAAATTCGCGTGGCCGCCATGTTGGTTTTGTAGTTACTTGTTTTTCAAAAGTCACATAGGTGAACTTCTAGTATTTCCCTTTATCACCGTAATAAATTCCAGGGGGATATCGGGAGTAGTTTCGGAGATATTGATTGCTGATGAAATATTTCGCACAGCCACCATGTTGGATTGGTGAGACGTAACAAAATTTGAACGGCACGGTCGGGGTCGCCCGGGATAGTGCTATGAAACTTACTGAGTTTCATTGAAATCTCTCCAGCCGTTTAGAAGTTATTAGGGGGGCACACACAACTCTCTCTCACACACACACACACACACGCGCGCGCGCGGACAAAAGGTGATCTCATAAGCCTTTTTTTTTTTTTCAAAATTGAAAATAGGCTAAAATAGTCCTCTCAAATCGTCATATCAATTCCAAATCACCTAAATATGCATAACTTTCTATCAGAACCGATGGTAATATCGCTAAAATAATAAGACGTTTCCTGTGAACTTCTTCATTCTTCTGTAACAGTATTAATGTCTTCATGTTCGACCCTCACTATTATGTGTCAGAAAACTGTATCATAATGATGGTCATTATAACACTGTTTTTCATTACGATACAGTTTCTCCAGCCAATCAGAGCTCGTTCATTGACCAATTAGGTAACGATCCATTCGCGCATCCAACATGTCGGACATAAACACAACATCGAACTATAATAAATTACCGACATGGAATACGCATCATCCAAATGTTCGCGTAAATAAACTGACGAATATGAGACAAGAAATAGCACTGTACCTTAATATTACCAACCCTAATTTCTACACAGCGCATTGCCTTCAAACGACTCCGGTGACAATATTACTGAGGGACGGCAGATGTCAACATATGGCCTGCATATGGCATTGCAAGCACACACAGCGCATGCGTCGGTCGGTCAGAGATCTTGAAAGACAGAGATATACCCAGCGCTCGCTCTCCGATCACAAAATTCACGTGGCTGACTCTCAACAAATATTTATGAATATTTATGTTAAAACATATAATAATGTTATAATTATCGTCGAACATAAACAGTCGTATGCAACTCACCTATAATGGTAATTAAGACACTCGTATGGAAATTATAAAACTCGCATACGCTCGTTTTATAAAAAATATTCGTGTCTTAATTATTGCCATTATAGGCTCGTTGCATAATGTACTATAATTAAAGCTTCAGTAAATCGCCGACATTGCCCGCACACAAGGACAACCCCTCGCTCTTGCCCCTACAATTGACCTTGGCCGAGCTAGTCTTACTTCCTCGTCCGTCTGGCGCTGTGATCCATGGGAACAAAACAAAATTACGAGTTTCCTAAGACATTTACGGTCCGTTATAATTGCGTACTCATACGCTAGCTTGATATGCCAGTCCGTTCCCATCCTAGGTTCGAATCCCGCTTTTATTACAGCCAAATAAAACATACCTTTAATACTGACTGAGCCAAGGATTGAAATACGGGTTCAATGCCCATACACCGCACAGTACGCTACACCAACTCCTTCGTTGTTGCTACTGCACGACTTGTGGAACAACATGCCTCCTCTCTCGGAGGAGCAACCCCGTCCAGCTTCAAGCAGCGTTGCCAGTAGTACATAATCACTTAGTAAATGAAAGTCGAACTCAACACTTTGATGTCATGAATTCTTATGACGTATCACAGATATTCAATCTTTCCAATTCACACTTATTTACTCTCTATTTAGACCTCTAAATAACCTTGTTCATCCACTGAAAATACACTGCATAATTAATCTTGCTCAGAAGTCAGTAATTACCAATCATCATCATCATCATCATTAGTCTATATTTATCAGTATTTCCTTTTCTTATACTAATTTTAAACTTACTTCTAGCAATAAATTAGCAATACAACTATTTACTGCGCATACCAAGCTAGTCTGTTTTATAGTATGTTATTATTATTATTATTAATCTTGATTGGTCACATTGGACCACTTGAGTCGTTCCACAATCACTTCTTCTTTAAAGGTAGTACTGCTTGGTTCTTGCGCTCTTTCCAGTACTTTTTCATTCTTTCAGATCGGGATTTTCTCAACTCATCTGAAATCTCCATAGGCTTTCTGTGTGTCATTTCTGCAGAAAATTTGTGAGTTTTAAGAATGGTGTTAATTTTATTTTTCTCCTCGGCATCTGTTATCTTGAGTCCAACTGCTTTGAGATCTTGTTGGATTTCTTGGATCCATTTTCTTCCAGTTTTCTTTCCTAGATTTCTCATCACCAGTTGGCGTACAATTCTGTTTTCTGGAAGCCGTAAGATGTGAAAAAAATATGAAATTCTTTTCTTCTTCATTGTGCTGGTGATTGGATCAATCTCACGATAGACAGTTTCATTTGGGAGAATCCTCCAAACTCCCTCAACCTGATACTTTTTATTTATGCACGTTCTAATGATTCTTCTTTCCGTTTTGAGGAGCTGATCAGTTCTTTGTTCATTTTTAATTTGGAACAGTGTTTCACAAGCATAATTGGCTTCAGGGAGAGTTACAGTTTTATAATGTTGGATCTTAGTAGCTATTGATAGGCATTTTTTATTATATGTTGACCAGGTTAGAGATAGTGCCTTTTTCATTTTATTTGTTCTATTTATCCAAGTTACTTTTTCGTTTAAGTTATGTGTTATAATTTCTCCAAGATACTTAAATTGAGGAACTAGGTTAATTTTATGATCATTTATATAGACTTCATTCATATCTAAGGGTTTCATAGGCATGATCTCAGTTTTTTCAAAGGATATCTGTAATCCTATCCCTTGAGCAATTTCTTGGAGACTAGTGATCTGAGTACAAACCTCTTCCTTGTCTAGTGCTAAAAGAGCCAAGTCATCTGCAAATCCTTAGCAGTTTATTTTTATTGATGGTTTTGTTCCAATTTTGATCTTAGGAGGGTTTTCCTTTTGCCAAACCTTCATGATATAATCAAGAGCCACATTGAAAACCAGAGGGGATAATCCATCACCTTGTCTGAGACCAGTTTTTACTGTGAAAGCTGTTGATATTTCTCCCCTAAATTTAACTTTCGAATTTGTGTTCGTTAATGTTAATTGAATGATTTTTATCAATTTAGGATGGAGACCGTATGATCTGAGGATTTTTAGCAGTGTCAGTCTATGAATACTATCATAGGCTTTCTTGAAATCTATAAAAGAGATAAAGAGTTGCTTATTTCTGTTTTTGTAATATTCCATTATTAATTTCAGGCTAAGGATTTGGTCTGGACAACTTCTGTAAGGGCGAAATCCTCCTTGATATTCTCCAAGTTGTGGTTCCAGAATGTTTTTGATTCTGTTGTAAATTATGTTAAATTGTATCAACATTGTATTATTATTAGATTAAAGTAGTATTTGTATTGTCCATAGCGTATTAATTGAATAATCTGGTTAGATGGAAGAGAGGGCCCAATGGCCCTAATCTTGCCAAACAAAATAAATAAATCTATTCTATTCTTTCTTCTCTTCGGCCAGCCTCAAGCTATTTTCCATTCCAGATTATTTCTGAGACATTCTCTTGCAACTCCTTTTATATCCATTATCTTTACCGGTCCTGGCTGTAGTTTCACTTTGTCCTCTTGATGGACTTTTGTTTTCATCATGGATCTTATCTTTTCTCATTTTCTGAAGCTTAGCTGCCCATAGTGGTAATTGAACATGTATATGGGCCTGAACAAGGAATTTGCGTAGCATAAATGTACACGACAATAGGCACAAGTGATTAATAAAATTATCTACTCGTATTTGTGTACTTGGAAGTGGAGCAGCTTGAATCTTCGGTCTTGCTGATAACACTGTCAAGGGCTTCAAAAATATATACTGGATCAGTCATCGGGCATACTAACTACTTAAATGCATTTATACTTACAAGACTTCTTCGTCCAGTTCGGGCTTGCTTCATGGACACCTCTGCGCTAAGGCTCAGACACTCAACATTTCTGCTGACTTGGTGCAGGTACTGTATACTCCATTAATCTTGAGTATGGAGGATGGCAGCAAAAATAAATCTTCTTTACAGCTGATTTTTCGATCTTATACCAATATCTGTTCAACACGTAATGTTCTTTGCTACTTACAGTACATCTTAAGGGCATTTGGCTGCCCCAATGGATATGTGTAATGGTGATAAAACTGAGGTCTTTTCTGAACCCTGTTGGTAATTTCACTGCAGGATCGGTTTTCTTGGGTTACAACTCTGCCAAAGTAGGTACCGAAAATGATCTACCGCGTTTAGTATCACTCCATACAATAGGATGTTTCTGTGAATTCTCTGCCTGGTAACTGGCATAACAATGGTTTCTCTGTGGCTAATTTTGAGGCAAATCCTTAAACTGTTCTTTTTCAGGCCTACAAGAAACCTCAAACATTGATTGCTGCAGAGAAAGGCGGCGAGATAATATACGAGTCATTGAAGAAAGTTGCTACCGGAAATATAATTGATCTAGGAATTGTGGGAAATGCTTCGGATAAGGTACAAGAAGTCATCCTAGATAAGGTAATATTATGGTAAATATTCCTTAGTTGACTGAAATTGAATGATAATCTGCTATAATTAAAGAACTAAAATAAAATGTTGTTTTCTGAATGCAGACAAAATCTAAACCGGGTGAAGCTAGACAACGCTATATTATCGCATTTTCAGTGGAGAGTAATTCGGAAATCATAGGCTGGTACAATAGCGTGCCACTACACAGTGCTCCAGTATCCCTTAATCTGGTGATAAACGCTCTGCTTCAAGCTTCTAGCAATGGCATTTCTAGCATCTCAGTGATCAATCATCCTCTCCCATTCATCACCGAAAAACAGGTAAATCATTTACGTATCACATGTCAAAGGTATACAGGGGCCTTTCTGTTTCAATCCACTATTATTTTTGACTATATAAGTAATTCTTGGAAAAGACTTGAAGGAATAATAGGAAAGGTCGCATACTGCCTATGGAAATATATTGCCAATATTCGTACTTTTGGGAGAATCCCTCCACTGAATGTTTTGCAAGAAAGCACTGTATTTTATCATTGAAGTACTAGAAGGAATTTGTCAGTATCTACAGTATCATAGAATGCTTTTCAGTCGGTCAACACGATTGTGCCCAACCTGAAATAAATATTACCGTACATGAAATATTAATTTTTATACGTATATTTATAAAATGTGTGTTAATTAAGTGATACATACTTCATGCAATAATTCTTTCAGATTACGGTGTTTAAATGTACTCCCAGTATAATACTGTATATTGAACACAATCGTGTTGACCGACTGAAGAGAAATCTAGTATGGTGTATTTTACCATTAATTACATTTACAAATTGCATAACAAGTGCAATGGCAACGATAAATATATTGCACAGAAAGTAGTAACATTATTTAAGTTGAAATGAGCAGAACAATAATGTGGTTTTAGCGGAAGATAAGTATTGAAGAAGTATAACACTAACTAGACAACGTCATTTATATAGGGAAATATAACAGTAACATTCCTTAGAATGGGGGAAATACGAACAGTGATTAGACTCGAGAAGGATAGAATGTCAGGCAGGTGCGGACGGATGGGGAAATTAATGGAGTCAACATATGAAACGACCAAATGCAATCTCCACAGTCCGGCACATCAAAGGTGGACTCTTCAATGCTCTAGTCCAGGGGTTCTCAAAGTGGGGGGGGCGCCCCCCTCCCCAGGGGGGCACAGTGAGTGATAAAGGGGGACGCCGGCTTTGATTGAAATATTTATATTTCATATTCTGTAACAAATATTACTATCTTCATATTCATGAACCTATCATAGGCAGGTAGCTCCCAAGACCATTCAAGAATAATAAACTCGTACCTTTGCTGTCTTATTTCACAAGAACTGACCAGTAGATCCTGCCAGCAGGAATTCTGAGAAAAGGTGGCGAGTAACTTTTCCCACACAGCTCCCTTTCACTCGCCACCCGCAGTGACATCTCCTTACCACACACTCAATGACAATAAGCCACTTGACAATGTGACCGCCACTTCCTTTCAAGAATGGATTCCAAGAATGGATTCTTCTATTTCTGCCGTTGCCGATTCGAATTCAGCTAGGCCTTTGCAGTCAGTTCAAAGACAGTGAGTGAACAGGTGCGTGGTTAGCCAACTTTACAAAAAACTGACACGAGTGACGCCATTACCCATGGATAAGTGGCTTATTAGAAGTTGTAAAAAGAGACCCCATGAAAGGGACAGTGCTTGCCCTCCTTCGGACAAAGAACAAGGTTCGAATTTAAACAAAGTCCTTTGTTCTTCCGCTTCTACTTCTGCTCCCATCAGGATTATTAATTCTACACACAAAGTGAAAGTGCGTAAACATCAAGACGATTATCTGACATTAGGCTTTACCAGCATTCTTTCGATTAATAATCAGGAACAACCTCAATGCGTTCTTTGTTTGGAGATTTTAGTAAACGGCAGTTTGAAGCCTGTGAAACTTAAGACACACTTGCAGACTAGACATCCAGACTGTGTAAGTAAACCTTTAGCATTTTTAAGCGCCACGAGCAACAACTAATAGGAAATGTTAGATTCCTAGAAAAGCACGCAACAGTTCCTAAGAAAGCGCTAAGAACATCCTTGGAGGTATCCTATTTAATTGCAAAATCCAAATCACCACATATTATTGGTGAGAGACTACTTCTTCCTGCAGCCGTGAAATGTGCGCGATCAAGCATGGAGAAAAGTTCGGCGAGTGTTTGAAGTCGATACCACTCTCAAATGATACAGTAACTCATCGTATTGATGCAATAGCCTTTGCCATAAGAAATCAATTGCTACCACTACAGGCGAAGATATTAGTTCTCTTGTGAATTCCTTTTTATTGACAACAATCTCTGATGGAAAAATTGTGTTGATATATGTACTGATGGGGCGTCGACATTTACTGGAAATAAAAAGGGTTTCAGAGCAAGAGTGAGTGCTGTTACTAATTCTGTAAAATTCACACATTGCATGATACACAGGGAGGCATTGGCTTCAAAATTACTACAACCGGAAGTCAATAAAGTGCTGAACGATGTAATTATTGTTGTAAATTTTGTGAAAGCAAGAGCTTTAAACAGTCGGCTATTTACCATTCTTTGCGAGGAAATGGGATCTACACATGATTCGCTTCTATTGCACACGGAGGTACGTTGGTTGTCTCGTGGTCGAGTCCTTCGTCGCGTTGTGGAGTGGAAGAATGAACTTCGTATTTTCCTATTGGACAGCAGTCCTACACTCGCAACCCTGTTTCTGGTTGAGAAATGGCTTCTAATACTGTGCTACTTGTCCGACGTATTTGAAGAACTGAATGAACCTAACGTGTCAATTCAAGGACGAAATAGTAATATTTTCATTCTGAGACAAAGTGCTTGCTTTTAAGAGAAAAATTGAACTTTGGAAAGCCCAGATGGACAAAGGTAATTGTGAGATGTTTCATTGTCTGAATGAATTCCTGGATGAAAATGAGTTAGATATTTGTCAAATTAGTGGAATTATCGTAGAACACCTCCAAAACCTTCGTCGAAAATTCGAGGGTAGATTTCCACAACCTTCAACTGAGAATGATTGGATTCGCAGTCCGTTTGAAACGAACGTAACATCCCACCTGTCAATGGCAGAACAGGGGAAACTAATAGAACTCTCAAGTGACAGAATACTTCGAAATGAATTTAAGTTGAAGTCTCTTGAAAATGTTTGGGTGCAGATTAGGAATGAATGTCCCATTTTATCAAGAAAAGCAGTGGACCTGTTATTACCCTTCGCTTCAACTTACTTATGTGAGTCGACATTTTCCGCAATGACATCCGTCGAGACGATACATCGGTCTCGGATGCAGCTGGAAGGGGATCTGCGGGTTGCTGTTTCAAACATCCAACTAAGACTGGATTTATTTTCATCTCAAATTCAAGCTCACACATCACACTAACTCCATAAGTGTCTGAGAATTACCGAATTCTGATCCATGTACACTTTTATTCTCCTGTTTTACTTTTTCAAGGGTGAAGAGTTATAACATAACATTTTTCAAATTCACAGTGAATTGTTGAAAATTGTATATATTATTTCTATTGTCATTTATAAGTTACGAGCTTTCAAATATGAACAGCATTACTGAACACAGGTGTCACAGCTAAAGAGCTAATTAGTGAAACAAACAAAATTTGCTCAATTCCAATAACTGCACGTGCAGCAGTTGTTTTTATTTTTATAAGCAAAAGTAATACATATGCATGACATTTTTTTTACAAAACGTTGCATT
Source organism: Meconema thalassinum (assembly GCA_946902985.2). NCBI lineage: Eukaryota > Metazoa > Arthropoda > Insecta > Orthoptera > Tettigoniidae > Meconema > Meconema thalassinum. The sequence continues at coordinate 416,593,987 of OX336394.1, forward strand.
TGATGTGTTCTAAGAATAATGACTTGTGTGTTATTATTATTATTATTATTATTAATGTAAATGGTAGTTGAAATCCTAATTAGGCAGTAGCATAGTGTGCCCGATATTCCAACCTTGGATTGCGTCGCCCGACTCATCGCGATCCCAGGTTGAAATTCGATAAAACAATTAATAGAAAATTTTACCAAAAGAAAATCTTGGATGACTCGATATATGCCGGCATGAAGATGAGATAAAAAAAAAGTGAGACCTCCAGTGACCTCGGGGTGTGAATATGGACTGGGATTCATATATTATCGCCTAACGTCATCTCCAATCATCCACGATACGTTGCGAAGCCACGGAAAAGAATTTGCACAAATAAGATAAAACTTACACATATTAATTCACCGATGCACTAACTAATACATCCAATAAATAATAATCATTCCTAACCCCCTGCACTTGGAGATTGACTAAGCTAAGTCTTGATGTGCAAACAAAGAAAAAAAACTAATGAAATGCATTTTCATTGGGACAAAATTTCCTTGTGTCCTGCCTTTGGTACAATTAAACTTACGGAGATCCCGCATATTGACTCCAATGGATTAAATTTTAGTTGCACTTTCTATTTTTTCCATAGCTTAGTATAGAGTTCATATTTGGATGTTCTAGAAAATTGACTGCGTTATGAAAAACACAAAAAAAAATATCACTGGGATGATTCCATCAGATCTCCTCCTAACTAAATTATAACTGGTGCACAGTGGATATTCGTGCTTATTCTATCAACAATGTTCACATCACATCATAGCAACATTCTTCTTAACTCAAAATGGACTCAAAATATCCTTGCTTTTATGAATGCTTAGCCATTATTCAAGTTCTAAAACTTATCACAATTAGTTAATGCTGTCTTCATACACATTTTATTCGTTGTAATTAAATTATTCCACAGATATCTTTAACCGGGGTACCTCTCATTGATGTTGAATAATCTTATTTCAGAAAGCATTATAAAAATATTCATCAGGCAGAATTATTGGCTACAACTTTGACATAGTGACCTTTCACTAAATTCACACACACATATATTAAATGGCCCTCTTGGCTTTGCTTTAAAATGTTCACAGGCTTGTTATCAACCAAAGCTACCCTACTTTGCACTTAATTACATGCCTCATTATACCACTGTAACTTCTTGATCACACAATTATTTCTTATTTCTTTACATATTTATGTTCTTCTGACCACATCAATAAATCACCACATTTTTCTTGCATTAAACTTTATCATCCTAATTTCATCATTGCAGCGTTATAACTACCTGTCATTCATCCTCATTAACTGAATCATTGAAGCTTTATAACATCATCCCGCGTCTAGCTCAACCATTCTAAGCTATCAGTGTGTTTAAAGAAAAATTTAATTATCTTTTTTAAGTGTTTAAATTGTGTGAACTCTGCAGCATTAGGTAAATTTCATTGCATATTTAGTTTAAATGATTACTATCCGTCAAACATTCCTTACAAATTTACTGATGTTACGATATAACTGTGATCAAGTTTATTAACAGCATCTCCTCCATATCTGAGCTGTTATCTTCCACCTGTAGACACCCCTTTCTTTTCTTTCCTTCCGCGCGTCAATTATCGGAATTGTTATCTTTTTCTTCTTGGTTATTACTGGCCAGGGAAACCAGACAGAGCAGTGGGCATTTCTATAATTGCTGATCAAGGTTCGTTATATTAATTTCTTGCTATGCCGAATCGTGATTAGTGGCACCTCATCCCTTTTATCTTCTCTTTTCAGTCACCAGTGACAACCCTTTGTTACTCTTCAGGCAGTCTTCTGTTTTTATCTCCCTTGTAGGACGTTATATTTTGTGCTCCCGCTCTCGTTTTTTAGATGCCTTGCTTTCTTTCGGTTTTTACCCCCCCCCCCTTCGTGTGTTTATTATAAGGGTGCGCGTAGGTGCGTGAATTTAGTTTATTTTGTGCAATTCCGCGATGCCGGATTAAGCAGATCCATCAAGGTAGGTCACATCTTTCTTTCTTTGCTTATCGTATGGAATACTATGGCTTATGGCCCTTTTAATATGTCCATTGTGAGCTTGTTTCGTTCCCGTTATCTTTGTCCCCCTATCGTCATATCTTTTTGTGTGGGTATTTGGTTCGGTTTATTGTATAGTGTGTTCACCAGTAAGACCTATGCCATACCTCTTATCTTTTATTTGCCTCCCTTATCTTAAGATTGCGTCTTCCTACGCAAGTCTATGAGTATGGCTTAATCCCTTTCTGACGTAACTTATTTTGATGGATATCTTTTATTTTGTGTAAAGTAACGTCTCTCGTGTTTATTCTATTTCGGTTTCTTGCCCCTCATTTTAATGGTTTATTTATCTAAGTCATATCTACGTGCGCTTTTATTAAACTCCGTCCTTTCTCATATTCCCTCCCCTTCTCCATTTCTTCTGGGCTATTAGAGCTACCGTTCGCTTGTTTGGCGATGGACTCACTTTTCCTGACACCTTGTCTAGCCCTTTTATCTTTCGTATTTCACAATGAAAATTTACTCTTTACGAGTATTTCTTCCCCATATATCTCCCTCCCTTTTACCTTTACCTCCTATCGCCCATTACCTTAACGTCACGGTCCATTTTATCGTCTGTTTAATTTATGTCTTTTGTTTGACAACCACATAACCTCACCTTAGCATGTAATGCTTCCTCGTCATTTTTAGGCCTATTTCCTTGGAGAATACATTTCCGTTCCTTTACCTATGCGGCGTGTTTGTGTACCTTATTCCGCACGTTGTTTAGTTCTTTATTCTTTGAGCAACTAGGCTCGGCTAGGCTAGGCCCATGGTTCTTCGTAGTTACGTGATTCGAATTGAACTTGCATCCACAGCAATGTGGAAGTACGTTCAGTCCACCGCCTCTGATTCTATTATCCTTTCACCACCTAGTCATGTATCAGGGACCCAGCGCACGACTAATAGGTACACACTTCCACTGCGACAACATCTACTACTTAACTACAATTACATCCACTATTTCTGTAAGAACTAGTCGTTTCTCTTGAAAACGTAAAAAAATGTTTTAATGTCACCGACTACTTGATGACCATAGACCCCCTTAACTTATCGCAATAGAATTTGATGAGTGCAATCCAAACCACTAATATCTACTTCACTTATTATTCTGGTTATTAAGAATAACGGTGATGTCATCTGTACCTTAGAATTCTTCTTGAAGATGTATGAGTTCTTGTAGGACCAATGGCGACTCCCGTCGTCCTCGCCATTTGGTCTTTACCCATCTCCAAGCCTCGTGGTCGACTTGCGAGTGATTGTGGGCCTACATGCATGTCTCCAGGAATGTCAGCCTTCTCCTAAATCCCCCATGTCGCGTGCTCCTTAGTGCTCCATCCTACGGTATTGGAAGTCCTTCGCAAGATACTAATAGTTGCAGGGTCCGATAACCGTCATGTCCAAAATTTCCCAAACTATTCGACCGTCTAATATGACAGTTTATAAGTTTCTTGATGCAGTCGCGCAATCAGCACTTCGACAAACTTATTGGTTTATGAACTAGGACTGTTTCCAAAAAGTAAAGTTGGTAAGAAATATCCCGTGAGATTTCCGTCACATCCCTCCTTACAACGAGTGTGGCCTCGAAACACAGGTGTGTCGCGTGCGTCACAAGGGGTTGGCCTTGGCCCACATACTATCTCTCGGTACAACGACCTCGCCTCAGGCCGTAAACAGTGTCTCGCTTCAGGCTGCTTACAGATTCACTGATATCATTGATGTCCAGCCTAGCCCAAACAACACTTTCTACAGATCGTAACTTTCGTGAAAACACATAGGCTGTCATCGTACACGTACTGTCCGCACTTTCAAACTATGAGGCCTGATTGTACTGCGTATACTCTCTGTTCTATAACTTATTCTGACTGATTGTATAAATCACCTTGAATGTTTGCCGTGTTGGCACAGCGATGCGGTAAGTCCTTCGCCACTAGACTATACTTGAGTATCACTCATGCGCGTTCCCGGAACTGTCTTGACTAGTCGGCGTATAGAAAGCAAGTGGCTGACCTATTGTCATCTGCTTACTTCCTCAGCTCGCTTTCTGAGTACAGAGCCCTCTGTAGAGTACTACTTGGTCACGTGATCTGCTTCTTCCCTTACTGGTCCCACACGTTACTATGTCATTAGAGACTCCTTCACAAAACCTCAAATAATAACGGTAAAATCATGAGCCTTATATCCTTTCATAATTCAAGGTCTTTGGACATCTTAGAATCAATGTGACCGTAGCAGTGACGTCACAGCTCTCATACACGTCATCTATCCGCCCTTTCGATCACGTGGTGCATCCTGACATCTTGACACATGACATATCGGGGACAATACACAGTAGATCTTGTGTGATCTTTTTTTTTTGTGGGAAGTAACCTATGAGAAGCGCCAAGAAAGGATATGAGAATAGGGGGGGGGGGCTATAAATTTCATGTTTCAGAAGGGGGCACGACAGAAAGAGTTTGAGAACCCATGCTATAGTCCCAAATAGTTCGTTTTGACATACTCTCATGAGCGCGGCAGGCAGCAGCCTGTTCTTCCATCGCTTCAAATAGTGCGTAGCAGAGGCATTGTTGGCCCAACAGCATCCCTAATGTCCTCCCCCATACAAAATAGACAAATTTCAATATAATTTTATTTAGCCCACCAGATCACTCATTTCTCATGGAACTCCATTCTACTGGACTTGTCAGTGTCATTAATAAATTTCTCTATCACTTTATTTTTGAGTTTGGAATTCCTTTCACCATTTCTGACTCGATTGACAACATCCCTAATGATGTTAACCTGCCCTCCCCCATAGCATCCGTAGATATATATTTATCAACTTAAGAGTTGAAAAATATCTTTGAGTTTCACATGCTGTCACTGGCATTGTCACTAATATTTTAATGCCTTTGTTATTTATTTTTGTGTCAAGTGCAAATGAAATATGGAACTCGAGGGTTTTTAAACACCTGGATATTTAGTTGCTACTTGGAGAGAATTCTGCCAGTGAGTAGAAAACACCCAATCTACTATATATTTGTCAAATACCACTGACTCATTCATCACGAAATCTCAGAAACCACCGAACGGATGGGAATGAATTTGGTATGCAGCTTCCTAAAGGGTCGTAGTGCTCGCTAAGAAATGTTTAAAAAATATCACTCAGGATCATGGTCAAACCGTGAAAACCGCGATTTCTACTGTATTTTTTTGTCAAATACCACTCACTCATTCATCACGAAATCTCAGAAACCACCAAAAGGATTGGAATGAAATTTGGTATGCAGCTTCCTTAAGGGCCGTAGGTGCTCGCTAAGAAAGGTTTTCAAAATATTCACTCGGGATCATGGTAAAACCGCGAAAACCGCGATTTCGACTATATATTTGTCAAATACCACTGACTCATTCATCACGAAATCTCAGAAACCACCGAACGGATTTGAATGAAATTTGGTATGCAGCTTCCTTAAGGGCTGTAGGTGCTCGCTAAGAATGGTTTTCAAAAAATTCACTCGGGATCATGGTCAAACCGCGAAAACCGCGATTATATGAACAGCTTCAATAATGCCTAAGTCTATTGTTGCCTGGCAATGCGAGCTGCACGTCGCCCCTACCAGTGTTCTGGTGATTTGAAGGCAGTGAGCTGTGTGGGCGCGATGTAGACAAAAATGTGCCACTGCCTTTCCCCCTCCCTCAACTCAAGCGCTCAGACTTAACACTTGATAGGTTCTTGACCTTCAAACAACATCTCACGAACGTGGCCGCAAAAGTGAAGACCCGTAATAGCATAATTCAGAAGCTTGTTGGTACCTCCTGGGATTCCAGCGCTCAAACTTAACGATCAACTGCTCTGGCACTGTCATACTCCGTTGCTGAATACTGCTGCCCATCTTGGCTAAACAGTGTCTACTCCAAGAAGATAGATAAGCAACTTAACCAGACAATGCGACTGAGTACGGGCTGCATACGTAGCACACCCACTACATGGTTACCTGTTCTAAGTAACATCCAACCTCCAGCTCTTCGAAGATCAGAGGCTCTACTGAAGATCTGGAAAACCATTCAGAAACTACCCATACATACTGATGTAGCAAAAGCAGGTAATCAACGGTTGAAGTCAAGAAAACCACATTGGCGCTCTGCAGTACTTCTTGAAGACTCTAAATTACAGCTCAGGAAGTAAGGCAATCGTGGAACGGCAATTGCAGCTAGCTATTACCCGGGTCGACAGGTGGGATCACGTCCGGGGCTTTTGTTTTTCAGCAGCGAAAACCTCCGTCGCCCATTTTTGTCGGCTCCGGAGGCTACACTTACACCCTGAATTCCATCTCAGGGGTGTTGAGTTGCCGGTGGTTGACACTTATCGTTTCCTGGGGCTCCATTTTGGCAGCGAATTAACGTGGCAGCAACATATACAGCAATTAAAAGCGGGGTGTCTCAGGAAACTAGACATGCTCAAGTTTCTTAGTACACTACGTGGGGGACTGACCGCGCGGTGCTGCTACGGTTTTACCAAGCCTTCGCCCTGTCTCGGCTAATCTATGGTTCTGAGGCATACGGTTCAGCGAGGCCGGCAACCTTGAAAATGCTGGACAGTATCCACCATAGTGGCGTTAGGCTGGCTGCCGGAGCTTTCCGGACCAGCCCGATTCCCAGCCTACGCGCCAAATCGGGTGTTCCATCTCTCAATTATAGAGGCCAGCTATATGCTTTTAGCATGCTGCCAATGAGCGTCAATGATGCAACATCCGAGCTATCTAGCTCTCTTCAGTACCCATTACCACAAGAGGTACGCCACCCAGCCTCGCGCCACCTGGCCGGTTGATGCTAGACTCGATTGCTCGTATAATGGAATCGGAGTGGCTGAAGGTCCCTGTATGATCCGGACACCTAGCGAGGTGCCTCCTTAGCAAGTCCTGCGCCTGGAAATTCGGTTAGATCTACACCGAGGTTCTAAGCTCCGTTTACTGGAGACAGTTCCACAGCATCGTTCACCAATTTCCGGACGCTGGCAATCTCTACACGGATGGTTCGAAGGAGGACGAGAGGGTGGGTTGTGCTTACGTTATTGATGGTGCAAATACCAAAATCTCTTTGCCTGAAGCCTGTAGTGTGTTTACTGCGGAGCTCATTGCCATCTATGAAGCCCTGCAGTTTGCACTACAAGATGCACGAATCCACTTTCTCGTGTACCGACTTTTTAAGTTCGTTGCAGTCAATAGCTACATTTTTCCCGCAGCGGCGGCTCGTGGGGTGTAAGTTCGGTGCAGCCAATCACACGCTCGTGAGCAGTAAACTTATACATTTTGAATAGGTGTGTTGGGTCATCTAGCTAGGAGGAAATGTGGTATCGGGGTGGTGCTTTGGGAAGACAATGGCATACAAATCATCCGCTGTATTATTTTCATGCACTGACTTTAAATAGCACAGCATAAGTATAAAAATAAATAAAAGAACAAATATTACTCTCATTCGGTCACGTCTATTGCTTGAATGTTAAATCTATTCTTCGGTCTTTTGAAGCAGCGAACTTGTCTATGATGTCATCGTAAAAGGGCATTGTATTCATCATCCTTCTCAGCCTCTCCTGTGATGTTGAATTCCTTAGGTATGTTTTAATCCGCTTAAGGCATGAAAAGATGCTAGACGGTATAGTAAATATTAAACAAAATAATTTATACGCTTCCTTGAACACATCCTTAAGTTCATTCTTATTGAGTGACAAAATTATTGTTTATAACAAGCCACAACTCTCGCGACGAAATATGTCTTTGCGTGATTGTGTTTTAGCGTGATTGAGATACTATCATTGGCAGCAATGGTCTAGGAGCATGGAGGAAAGAATATGAGGAGATGCCCTGAGTGAATCCAAGCGCTGCGTCCAAGGTGGGCGTAACCTTAACTTGTATTCGGTGTTCCGTGACTTTCATGTGGTTGTACGAATCGAATATTGAGATCAGAATTTGACAGAGCATTGGAAGACTTAAGCAGGAACAAAGCACCAGGCATAGATGATATACCGAGTCAGTGTCTACGCTGCATAGGTGATGATGGTCTGGTGAGGTTATTTCACTTGGTGTGTAGGATTTATGAGACAGGTGTGGTACCCTCCGATTTCAAGAAGAATGTTATCACCCCTATACCAAAGACAGATGTGAAGATTACTCATGCTTCAAAGATCCTGTTTAGAATAATTTACAAGAGGATGGAAAGACAGATATAAACGGAGTTGGGTGAAGACCAGTTTGGTTTCAGGAGAAATGTAGGAACCAGGGAAGCTGTACGAAGTCTTAGGCTGATTTTGGAAGGTAGAATAAGGAAAGATAAGAGAACGTTCAGCTTTTGATAACGATGATTGGTGTACATCGTTTGAAATTTTGAAATCTATTGGAATAAACTACAGGGATAGGAGGGTGATATACAATCTATACAGAAACCAGACAGCAGTCATTCGAGCTGATAGACATGAGAGAGAAGTTGGTATTCAGAAAGGTGTAAGGCAAGGCTGCAACTTATCATCCATACTTTTCAATCTATAGGCTACATTGAACAAGCAATGAAGGAAATTGGAGAAAAAAATTAAAGTGGGAGTGAAGATTCAAGGAGATATATTTTCTACTCTGAGATTTGCTGATGACATCGTCATCTTGGCCGACACGCCAGAGGATTTGAATGAGTTTTTGAATGGTATGGACTCCGTCTTGAGGAAAGAATTCATGATGAAAATCAATAAATGTAAAACAAAAATATTGGAATGCAGCCGAAATAAATCAGAAACATCTATGGAGATCAAATTGGCAGGTGAAAACTATAGGAAGTAGGAGACCTCTGTTACTTAGGAAGAAAAATAACCAGTGATGGACGAAGCAAACTGGATATCAAAGTAGGTTGGTTCGGGCAAGGAAAGCATTTCTACAGGAAAGGAATCTGTTGACATCGAATATAGATTTAGATATTAGGAAGTCATTTTTGAAAGCCTTTCTCTGGAGCGTGGCACTATATGGAAGTGAAACTTGGACTATTGGTGCAGCAGAGAAGAGGATAATTGAAGCGTTTGAAATGTGGTGTTACAGGAGAATGATGAAGATCAGATGGGTAGATAGGGTAACAAATGAAGAGGTATTAAGACGAGTGGGAGAAGAGAGATGTTTCTGGCGACTGCTAATAAAGAGAAGGGATAGGTTGTTAGGACACATACTAATATACCCCAGAATAGCAAGCTTAGTTATGGAAGGAAGGGTCGAGGACAAGAACTGTTGGGGTAGACCAAGGTTAGAATATGTTAAACAGATTGCTTCGGATGTAGAGTGTGGTAGCTATGTAGAGATGAAGCGATTAGCTCAGGACAGGGAAGCATGGAGGGCTGCATCAAACCAGTCAAAAGACTGAAGACTCAAACAACAACATGCAGGGGGATAGAAGACACCGATGATCACAATGGCACTGCCTACTTCACTCACATAACTCACGAGGATATATCGCAATGGCCACGAATGATATTATCTAGTTGTGGGAACAGGATCGGGCTGATTTTGTTTGGAGAACATGAAATCCTCTTGCGTTCACGCGTCCCAAATTAATGTGGATATGGGCAGGGCCGTCGCGAGGGTGCGCGGGGCCTAGCGCGAGAATGTGCGCGGGGCCTATTAGGCATGAGTTCGCAAAGGTGGGGGTAGTAAATGCAAATTTTAGACTATAAGTGGCTGTGTTGCACGGAGAGTGATGTTTCAAAAGAAATTACAGTTTTAGGCTAGTTAAAACTCATTTTATTACATTTCTAGTTTCCCAAAAAAAACTCAACAAATAGGATAGGCATAAAATTGGATACAGGAAGCACCTGATCAGATAAAAGCAACAAGCAATATCAATGGAAACCTGATATAATGAGCCAACGCAGGTGATTTTTTTGCATAAATAATAAATAAATTATGTATAAACGAAGCATGTGCTTGATGTACTTTCTTACCAAAACGCGCATAATTAATAATAATACGCAATCACGTTTACATTTTTCAATATTTCTACGGCTATACAGTTTTTCATAAACTAAATTACTAAAAGTACTATAAGTCCCCTTTCACCGATAAATATGAGTTGAACGGCCCCTTTGTTCGAGAAATAACATGGTTTACCAGGCTGACTTCTTTTTTTTTTTAATAATTTCTGTTTTTATTTAGAATTAAAGCTTTTTATTTATGTAAAATGCGCTTTGCGGGCCTTTGCTAGGGGGGAAAAATCCGATTAAATCGTCAATTTCTAATTTTTTGGCCGTTTCACATTCCATTGACAGAGTAGCAAACCGTTCAGACGCTCCTGCACCATTGTTGATCGCAAATAGTTTTTGATTAGTTTCAAAATGGAAAATCTCCTTTCCCCCGACGCAACCGTTAAATGAATTGTAAGCATAATTCGATAGGCCGTCGATAAATTAGGATAGGACTCCTTTATAGAGGCTACGTACTGTAGTGCACCTAAAGCAATTTTTACAGATGACGGAACAGCGTACCTAAATAATTGTAGCTCCAGAAAAGGATCTTCTGCGTCCAAATCTTCAAGCTCCCCGTCTTTAAAAAAATTAGAGAGGGTTTAACAATGTTCTTTCAATTGCTTTTCCTCCAAATTGTAAAGCTTGGAAGGATCGAAAAGAAATCCAAAGTATTCCGAAAAAAAAATTAACTTCGTTAAAATAGGAATCTCTGTTTCGCGGGCTTATAGGTCGTGTTCTAAGGACATTTTGCCATCCTGGCGTTTCGCTGAAGACTGCGTTCAGCATGTTCACAGGTTACATTAAGCGAGGTAAAGCAAGTTAACAGAAGATATATAAATAGTCAACAGCCCACACATAGAGGCTACCATAGCAACGGCGAACTACATAAAAGTAATGCATCAAGGTCAGGGCTGCTCTTCTGTTGCATCTTCTCGTCTACGACGGTCATTGAGGGCAGGCTTGAAGAGATTAAGGACTGGAAGCCAAATTCTGTTCACACGTTCTGCTTCGTCCTTAAGATTGAAGCTGTTAGTATGCATCAGGATTTCAATGGCCTCCCTTTGTAGCCTGACATGATAAGACACCGTAGTGGACAGAACTTCGGTGTCTCCATATCTTATGCCGTGACCTGCGAGTAGCGAGTGTGCTGCAACAGTGGATTTATCTGTTTGTCCCATCCGGCTCTGTCGTGCGTGCTCCTTGATGCGAGTGGCAATACTTATTTTCGTTGTTCCAATATACAGTATACTTGGCCACAATCACACGGGATTTTATTAACCCCTGCCGCGGTATCAGGATGTCGCTTATCTTTAGCGGACCTAAACATGCCCTTAATTTTTCGCGTAGGCCTGTATATTGAGACCGTCGGTGGAGCTGCCAGGATAGCCAACAACCGCAATGACTTCCCTAACATCTCACCCGTCGGACATAACTGCCGTGAGGATCAGGTGAACTTCCAAATAGGCCAAAGCGGCACGAGAATCTGTAGTCCACAGGGATCGTGGTACATGGTGACGATGGTCATAGACTGCCTAAGGAAAGGTTCACCTTAAAAGCTAGACTGAGAAAATAAACATCCAGACTTATGTAAAACACCGTGAAAATTTATTGTTAAAATTCACAAGCCCCTAGCCTAGTTCGGAGGGTTTCAATCGGCTAATCCGCAAGCTAATAAACAATCAAAAATAAAGAGCAGGTCCCTACCTGAGAAGTTACGGAAAACCCTCGCGAAAGATCTATCTCACAATAACAAAGCAACAACAGCAACACTAGGAAAATGGTACGACGCAAATCCCTAGGTCAAGTTACAAGATCAAGCTAATATCAGAATTTACATTTAACAGGGTAGCAAAACAAATCTAAGTTAGGATGATACCATCTCCACATTTACATTTAACGTTAATTCATCTAGCGAAGTCCTATCGATTAATAACAAAATTTACGGCGGTGACGTCCGTAACAGAAAACAATTACATTCAAAGCTAAGTGAACAGCCATGTAAAAAAAACATTTAATTATTCTTAGTAACTACGTGCTAACAGCACACAAGAAGGTAACATGTAGCATTCATACACTTTTACATCATAAATAATTAATAAAAGACAACAGTTTTATTAAAATGCCTGCCCGCACCTTGGTTTACTCCTTGTAAGCCATAGTCATCTAATGTGTGTAGTTACGGTGACGACTGCGTAGTAAAGACTACGTCTAACATCGCATGGCCTGCGCTCCACAAGCTACGAACTCAAGGTTCGAGCAAGCTTCAGGTCGCTACAAGAGTGTCAGCTGTCCTAGTCATTTCCTCAAAAGGAAATACCTTCATTAGCACGGCCATGTCAGCAGGTTCCAAATGCAAAAGAACAAAGTTAGATAGAAAGAATTCGTTAGTTAGCTTTTGTTTTACCAAAATTATGCGTTTTATTATTTAGATGTCGGTTTTGGTTTATCGTTGGTTTATGGCGAATAATACTGACAATAACCTGGGCACGGAGTGTCTCCACTGAGATCAATCTCCACCAAAAGCCTCGACTCAAAAGTCGGAATATAATCAACGAGCAATAACAACTCGGACACACAATAACACAAGTTACCAGCGGCGCACTGCTCGCGTTCAATAACTCTGGGATGGGCCTGCACACTCAGTCACCCTCCATAACATCTGGTCAACGGGAAAAATCCCGGACAAGGTAAACACATATACCTTCATACAATAAATATCTCCTATAAAAGGGCGGCCTACAACGTACTATAGAAAACCTGACATAACTGTACACGTCAAACGACGGAACACGCAAAAGTGCGTTTAACTAACAAAAAACAATCTATACAAACATGTGATCAGATACAAGGTTGGACACGGGGTTCCATGAGCTAAATAGCAATGAAAGGAAGAGCGAATGCAACAAGCATTCTGTCTTCTGTCAAAGTAGTTCTGTCTCATAATACAAGCGTGCTCTCAAGGGCACTGGGTCACTAACCAGTTTGTGTCGCTACAGGCTACAACATTCCTGCGCGGTCGGACACAACACACACTAACTATCAAGGCCGGCGATTTAAGCAAAATAAAAAACTGTACAACTGGCCTCATCATAAAAACTTTACCATAGGTTATAAACCTCGAAGAATTACTTACTTACTTAATTCCTGCCGCTCCTTCCGGAGCATAGGGCCTTGGCGAAATTTCTCCACGCAGTACGGTTCCTGGCCATTCTCTTCACTTGACTCCAGTTCTTGTCCACCTCGGCAATTTCATTTTCGATTGACCTCTTCCAGGTCTTCTTAGGTCGACCTCGCTTCCTGGCGCCTTGAGGATTCCAGTCTAGCGCCGCCCTCTCAATAGCTCCGCCCTGCTTCCTTAGTGTGTGACCAATCCAGCGCCATTTGCTCTCCTTGATCTGGATGCTAATCGGTTGTTGATTGGTGATGGTCCAAAGATCTTCATTTGAGATTATGTCCGGCCACCTCACATTCATGATGCGACGCAGACATCTGTTAATGAACACCTGTAGCTGGTTGTTGATCGGTTTTGTGACTTTCCATGTTTCACAGCCGTAGAGAAGAATCGACTTTACGTTGCTATTGAAAAGGAGGAGCTTGGTCTTCGTAGAAATGTTTCTAACTCTCCAGATGGGGTAGAGCTGAACAAAGGCACCATTTGCCTTCCTGATACGGCTTCGAACATCTTCCTCTGCTCCCCCATCATTTGTGACTATACCTCCAAGGTAGAGGAAGGACTCAACTCGCTCAATGTCCTTTCCGTTGACTGTCAAACTAGTCATGATGTCAGAATTTATCCTCATCTCTTTGGTCTTGTTGTTGTTGATCATCAGTCCTGCACGTTCTGCTTCTCTCTGCAACCTCCCCAGCTTATCTTCTATGTCTCGGTACCGTTGTGCCATAAGACAAACGTCGTCTGCGAAATCCAGATCTTCAAGCCTGTCATTTATACCCCATTAGTAGTGTGTTTTGGATGGTTCTACAGCCTCCTCCTCCTCACCCTCCTCACAAGATGGCGGCAGCCCGATATCTCTCGAACGCATGGTCGGATTTTGACAAATGAGGTGTCATTGAACTCGGGCTAACACCCCCTTTCCAATGGACAACATATTTCAACCCCAAAAGTAAAACCTACCCCTACTAGGGGGTGAAATTGTAATTTTTTAGAGAATCTCTCTTTCCAATTGCAACATGTGAGAGTTTGAATGCTAATATGGAATGAAACGTTGTTCTACATAATGGGCATGTGTTCGGTGGAAAGCCAATATGAATTTACATGCTAGTTTTGTTTTTGTTTTTACACATGTCCACTCATAGGTTTGGTAAGAGGGCGGGCTTTTTAAAAGATGGTGGCTGTAGTGTAACCTAACCCAACCTAACGGGTCCTTGTGGACAGGTCATTGTTGACAAGTCATTGTGGGCGGGTCCTTGTGGACGAGTCCTTGTGGACAGGTCCCTGTGGACGAGTCCTTGTGGATGAGTCCCTTTGGACTGATCCCTTTGGACCGGTCCCTTTGGCCTGATCCCTATGGACTGAACCATGTATTTATTCAAATTATGTCAAAGGGCCTAACTACATTTGTGTGTGTTGAACTGACGTTGTTCACCAGTCCCCCACTAGTATAATGTGATAACGATATGAAAGGAAAGTGACGAAATACATGTGAATATACAAGGGATCTAACTTGGTGGATGGATCTGTTCTAACGAGTCATTTGTAGTTTAAAGAGAATAATACATGTTCTTAAGATGTTAAAAGTGAGGAGATGGTACGTGCAGTAAACCGACTTGTTACTTCCTGTGTCATATTACAGACATGACAGAGAGCGCGCAGATCTGTTGCTATGACTAACGCAGCAGTAATTTGAAACCGCAAGTGTTCATGAAGACAATGGATGATGATCATGCAAAGTTAGCAGTTATTGGATATTACACAGGTGTTCCTTCCGGTGTCATGTTGCTGACATGGCAGGGAGTGCACACTGCTGTTGCTATGACTGACGCTGCAGTAATTTGAAACCCCATATGTTGATTAAGACAATGGGTGATGATCATGCAAAGTCAGCAGTCATTGGATACCACACAGGTGTTCCTAGGGTACTTTGGCCTCTCAACTGTATTGGGAAAGGAATTGCAATGATCTGCAAAAAACTGCTGACACGAGCGATGAGAGTTTATATAAGAGGGGTGTCATATATCTCCCTACTGTCAGTCTTTATTACTCGCTTTGAGTGAACAGTGCTCTATTACTGCTAAAGAGTTGTAAAAAAAGCCGTTTTGGTAGAAAATCATTAAATTATTTTGCAAGGTAAGTACTTATTATTAATGGATTGTAGTCTTTTATTACTAATTGATGTTGAAGTTATTGATTGGAATGTATTTATTGATTGATTGATTGATTGATTTGTTTACAGATAATTGGGTACCTGTAGGTTACCAGATTCCTACAATCTGTTCATTCAGTGACAGCAGTTGATAAATTATAAAAAGGTAAGTGCCCCCTCTAATAACTTTTAAACAGTTAGAGTGATATTTTCCAATGTTCACCCCTACATGTTAGTGAAAATGGTATATTTGGCAGTTAAAAGATGGAACTACTTGACCATGGTGTGTAAAGCTAATTTTGTAGGTTAGATTTTGATTACCGCTCTATTAAGTCTGAATGTTCATTGCTAGGTGTCAGTGACAGAGGGAATATTTAAAGACTTAACCTCAGTTCACCTAACATAACCTAACTTTACCTAACTTAACCTTATCATGTGACATGTTTTACAATTTTAAACTTGTTTTAAGACTGGCTATGACGTCACACTTAGCTCACTTAACTGGCGATCGCTGGTTTCTATTACGTGACATGTTCTACAAGTTTAGACTTGTTTTAAGACTGGCTATGACGTCACACTTAGCTCACTTAACTGGCGATCGCTGGTTTCTATTACGTGACATGTTCTACAAGTTTAGACTTGTTTTAAGACTGGCTATGACGTCACACTTAGCTCACTTAACTGGCGATCGCTGGTTTCTATCACGTGACATGTTCTACAAGTTTAGACTTGCTTTAAGACTGGCTATGACACCACACGTAGCTCACTTAACTGGCGACCGCTGGTTTCTACCACGCTATCAAGTTCCAATGTTCACCGCTAGGTGTCAGTGACAGTGGTATATAGTAACCCCCAGTTAGAACTATATGAAGTTAGACTTGCTAGGAGTTCACAGATGATCGATTTAAATACCCTGCTATAACCATTGACTGGAATGTAATTAAACTATTTATATTGTACTTTGCTTTATCATTTATTAACATTTTTGATTTCTTTCTTTTATAAGTAATTTCGAAAGTGATCATCATGTTCAAGTGTGGTGAATGTAAGAAACAGTTCTCAAGACCTGACAACCTTCAACGACATGCAAATGCTAAACATGACATTAAAATGTTTGTGTGCAGTCATTGTGCTACCACATTTAACAGACAAGATAATCTTGCACGTCATGTAAATTTAATGCATGTTAGTTCAGCACCATTTTCGTGTTCAGTTTGCGAACTTGGTTTTTCTGCTGTAAAGCGATATCAATCCCACATGGTTGAAGTGCATGGAGAACAACAGGAATTGAAATCTGTAAAACCATCAACTAGCACGGAACCTTTAAATGAATGTGATGCTAAAAAGCGTAAACGTTCTCAAGATTGTGAAAATAGTTGTGCAACAAAAAGAAAGAAGAATGGTGAACCTTCGATAACACATTGTAATGTATGTAATATTGATATACCTTCTTCAATCATTCATGGACATTTACGCAGTATTCAACATAAAAATAACGCTTGCCATGAAAGAAATTCTGGGAATATTCAACATATTGGTAGTGCGTTTAAAAGTCGAATTGCTAGTTACAGACTTCATAGTAAAGAAGAAACTCAAAGTATTGAAACATTTTTACAGAATGTTCAACCTACTGTGTTTGGCTTAGTAGAAAATGTTTTAGTAGAGCATAAAACAATTAAAATGAATTTTGAACTTTTTGGCCTCTATGTAAAAACTGCGAACGAAGGTGAAATTACGGATATCAAATCTTTCAATACAAAAAACGTAATTGTTAGTGAATCAACTAATATTAGTGATATATATCAAAATATTTCAAGTGCTATCATTGTGAAGAGTGAAGAGTTCCAGGAAAGGGAGTCGGGCTGGGCATTGGTTGAAGTACTTTATTTAGAAACCAACATGAATAAATATAATCCCCTACGAGCATCATCATACATTGATTTACCTGCATGGATTAAACGGAAGAAAGCTTGTGTAAACGTTATGAATAGTGACCATGCATGTTTTGCATGGGCTGTAACCTCAGCTCTCCATCCAGCAGCGATGAATGAAAAGAGAACGTCATCTTATCCTCACTATTCTTTAGTGTTAGATTTAAAAGAAATAGAATTTCCTATGGCGATAAAAGACATTCAACGTTTTGAAGAGCTGAACATTGTAAGTATTAATGTTTATGAAATTGAAAACAAGAGAATAGTAGGTTCTCTATATTATACTCAGGAAAAAAGGATGCTCATGTAAATTTACTATACATAACCGAAGGTGAAAATGCTCACTATTGCTGGATAAAACATTTCAGTAGACTTGTTGGTAGTCAACTATCAAAAAGAGAAAATAAGAAGTGGTTGTGTGATGGCTGTTTGCTATATTTCAGGAAAGAGGACCAACTAACTCAACATCAAAAATGGGGGTGTAATCATGTGTGTACGGTATTACCGACTCCTAAAAATAACATTCTAAAATTTAAGGATTATGCGAAACAGCTTCGAGTACCATTTGTTATATATGCTGACTTTGAGGCTTTGCTAAAACCATTTAATACATGTTCATCAAATCCAGCCCAACCTTTCACTAACACTACTCACATTCATGAACCTTTTAGTTTTGCATATTATATTAAATGTAGTTATGATGACTCTTTAAATAAGTTTGAGCTCTATAGAGGACCTGATGCACCTGAAATTTTTATGGAAAGGCTTGAGAAAGATGCCATCCGTATATCCTCTATTTTAAATACGATCATTCCAATGGAGCCACTAACTTCATCAGAGCAAATGAATTTTGAGACTAAAACTAATTGTTTTATATGTGGTGAATATTTATATACAGACAGGGTTCGCGATCATGACCATTTAACAGGAAAATATCGTGGTGCTGCTCACCAAGAATGTAATTTATATTATAGAGTAAGTAAATTCATTCCGGTCATTCTACACAACGGTAGCAAATACGATAACCACTTTATCGTTAAAGAATTTGGAGCTTCAGATGTGAAAATTGATGTGATTGCAAATAATAAGGAATAATACATATCGTTCACAAAATACATCAAAACTATCAATAAAAAAACTATAAAACTGCGATTTTTAGATTCATTCCGCTTTATGTCGAGTAGTCTTGATAAGCTGGCTAGTAATTTAAAATCAGATCAGTTTCAAGAAATTCAACGTGTCTTTCCTAAAGAAGATGATTTTAATTTGATTTGTCAAAAGGGTATATTCCCTTACGAATATATTAACTGTGTGGAACGTCTTGAGGAGTGTTCTTTACCACCGAAAGATGCATTTTACAGTTCCTTAAACACAAGTCATATCAGTGATCAGGAATATTTACATGCACAACGTGTATGGGCACAGTTTGACATTCAAACTTGAGGAGAATTTTCAGACCTATATTTGAAGACAGATGTGTTGTTATTAGCAGATGTTTTTGAAAATTTTCGGAATGTTTGTATTAAAACTTATGACCTTGATCCTTGTCAGTATTTCACTGCTCCTGGGTTAAGTTTCAGTTCAATGTTGAAAAAAACGAAAGTAAATTTAGAATTAATGACTGATATAGACATGATCAATTTTATAAAATCATCAGTTCGAGGTGGATTAAGCCAATGTAGTGGACGGTACTCTAAAGCGAATAATAAATACATGCCTAGCTACAACCCTTGTGAAGAGTCAAAGTATATTGTCAACCTCGATGCAAATAACCAATATGGTTGGGCTATGAGTCAATATCTACCACTGAAAGATTTTCGCTGGCTGACACAACCTGAAATTGATGTCTTACATGTTGACTCTCTTAATGATAACGATGATAAAGGATATATTTTAGAGGTAAATCTTGAGTACCCTATGATAATGATTTACCATTTTGTCCTGAGAATATGAAATCACCATACATCACATCACGAACAAAAATGTTAATTGCTAACGTAAATAATAAATGTAAATATGTAATACATTATCGAAACTTGAAACAGTGTCTACAGCATGGATTGAAATTAACTAAAATTCTTCGCGTATTACAATTTTATCAGTCAGCATGGCTCAAACCTTATATTGATCTAAACAATAATTTAAGAACACAGTCAACAAACGCGTTTGAAAAAGATTTTTATAAACTCATAAATAATAGTGTTTTTGGAAAGACTATGGAGAATGTTGATAAACGAGTTGATGTAAAGCTGATAACAAAGTGGGAGAATGATGGTAAAAGGTATGGTGCGAGCAACTTAATAAGCAAGCCTAACTTTCATAGCTGTTCAATTATTCATGAGGATTTAGTTGTAATACAAATGAATCGTCTTAAAGTAATTTACAACAAACCCATATATGTGGGTTACACCATTCTGGAATTATCAAAAACACTTATGTATGAATTTCACTATGATTATGTAAAGAAAAACTATCTTGATAATGCTAAATTACTCTACACAGACACAGATTCTTTTATTTATGAGTTTAAAACTGATGATTTTTATGAGGATATCAAAACTGAGCTAAATAGGTTTGATACAAGTGACTATCCCGAGGATAATATTTACCATTTACCTCTAGTAAACAAAAAGGTTCTTGGGAAATTTAAGGATGAATGTGCTGGTGTTATTATAGACACCTTTGTAGGCACAAAATCTAAATCATACAGCTATATGACAATTGATGATGTAGTAGTAAAAAAATTAAAAGGAGTGAAAAAGAATGTTGTTAGTAAAGAGTTAGATATAAGTGATTATAAAAACTGTATAGTTAGTAACCCACCTGTATTATATAAGAAAATGAGTGTATTTAGAAGTAAAAATCATCAGCTACATACCAATTTGCTGAACAAAGTTGCTTTAAGTAATGAAGACAACAAACGATTCATTATACCCAACACATTTGATACTTTTGCTTGGGGAAACAGTCGCATTGACGACTATTACTTTACTTAAGTCTAATGATCACTATATTGTAATATTTGTAGTGTGTTTTATATTGTAATATTTTTTTGTAGAAAACTGTCAGTAGAATGTATAATATTAGACTACTGTAGTTTAGTAAAAATAAGATAAGTAATACATTTTAGTGTAAAATGTTTGCTTTTGTATATTACGAAAAAGATTTTTAAAAAATGTACAGAATGTGTGAACTAAACAAGGGAAATGTAAAAATGTAAAGTGGAAAATTGTAAATATCCATGTGTGAAAAAGTGAAATAGTTATCACCATTTTAAAATTAAAAGACATTGTGATCTGGTAAACCTTGTTTTTATTTCACAACAACAAAAATGTACAGAATGTGTAAACTAAACAAGAAGAATGTAAA
The DNA here is from genome assembly GCA_946902985.2 of Meconema thalassinum. Lineage (NCBI taxonomy): Eukaryota > Metazoa > Arthropoda > Insecta > Orthoptera > Tettigoniidae > Meconema > Meconema thalassinum. The sequence goes on from OX336394.1 coordinate 416,614,647, forward strand.
AAAATGAAAAGTGGAAATTGTAAATATTCATGTGTGAAAAAATGAAAATAAAGAAATAGCTATCACCATTTTAAAATTAAAAGACATTGTGATCTTGTAAACCTTGTTCTTATTTCACAACATATATGGCTTTACAAAATAGAATACAAAGAAATACCATTTCCTCAATCCTTTTCAATGTTCATGTCCACTCATCATTAACTTCCCTTTTATAGCAGTAATCACAATGAGGGCTGCCAACCTCTCCCCCACTGAGCCATTATAGGATGTCAAACGTTGCTTAGCTTTTCAACGATACTTTATCCACCACACGTATTAAAGCATAATGACTATGACGATAAGAAAGGTCGTGTTCTTTACATGCTTAATCCAAAGAAATAATAGGTATTTACTTAACACAGGGTCTTGAGTCCATGAGTTTGGTACATGTTGCAAGATTTCTTTCACGGCATTGACTGTTACATAATAAATGAACAACTTGGAGAGCACCAATAATTCTTCTTTGGTAAAACTATCTGCATATCGATGACAGATAACCTTTTAGTTCCACCCTTAAAAAACAACACTACCTCTTGCATAATCTGCGATGTTGATGGCTCTTGAGACGTGAAAGATGGATTAAACATAACTTTTACATCAACAGGAGTTAGACTTTGCTCAGTAAACAATGCACTGTCATGAGCCACAATATTTTTTTTCTTTTTTTTTTCCCTTTGACATAATTTGGAAAAAATGCATGGGCCAGTCCATAGGGATCAGTCCATAGGACCCGCCCACAGGGACCCGTCAACAGAGACTGGTTCGCGAGATATTAACAAAAGTGCACTTAGACCCTTTGTCAAAATTTCAAAAAATAGATTAAAAAGGGGGCGTTAGCGAGATTCAAAAAGGGGGGGCATTTTTTCACCCACTTTTGTACCTACCTTTGCACCCACTATTGCATTCACTTATGCACCCACTTTTTCACCCACTTATGCACCCACATTTGCACCCACTTTTTCACCCACTTTAAACTATTATTTATAGTATTGAGTGAACTTTGCTAGAGATTAGTTCATGCTTGACAATTGATATGGAAGTATCATTTTCATTTCTCTTTATTTGTTACTCTATTTACCCTTTGGATGTTTATCATTCTCTTTTAATACACCGTTTCAAACACTTATAAAAAGAAAAAAAGCAAGACCTAGAAAAAAAAATATTGTGGCTCATGACAGTGCATTGTTTACTGAGCAAAGTCTAACTCCTGTTGATGTAAAAGTTATGTTTAATCCATCTTTCACGTCTCAACAGCCATCAACATCGCAGATTATGCAAGAGGTAGTGTTGTTTTTTAAGGGTGGAACTAAAAGGTTATCTGTCATCGATATGCAGATAGTTTTACCAAAGAAGAATTATTGGTGCTCTCCAAGTTGTTCATTTATTATGTAACAGTCAATGCCGTGAAAGAAATCTGGCAACTTATACCAAAATCATGGACTCAAGATCCTGGATAGTCTTACCAAAGATGAATTATTGGTGCTCTCCAAGTTTTCATTTATTTTGTGACAGACAATGCCGTGAAAGAAATCTTGCAACATGTACCAAACTCATGGACTCAAGACCCTGTGTTAAGTAAATACCTATTATTTCTTTGGATTAAGCATGTAAAGAACACGACCTTTCTTATCGTCATAGTCATTATGCTTTAATACGTGTGGTGGATAAAGTATCGTTGAAAAGCTAAGCAACGTTTGACATCCTATAATGGCTCAGTGGGGGAGTGTTGGCAGCCCTCATTGTGATTACTGCTATAAAAGGGAAGTTAATGATGAGTGGACATGAACATTGAAAAGGATTGAGGAAATGGTATTTCTTTGTATTCTATTTTGTAAAGCCATATATGTTGTGAAATAAGAACAAGGTTTACAAGATCACAATGTCTTTTAATTTTAAAATGGTGATAGCCATTTCTTTATTTTCATTTTTTCACACATGAATATTTACAATTTCCACTTTTCATTTTTTTACATTCTTCTTGTTTAGTTTACACATTCTGTACATTTTTGTTGTTGTGAAATAAAAACAAGGTTTACCAGATCACAATGTCTTTTAATTTTAAAATGGTGATAACTATTTCACTTTTTCACACATGGATATTTACAATTTTCCACTTTACATTTTTACATTTCCCTTGTTTAGTTCACACATTCTGTACATTTTTTAAAAATCTTTTTCGTAATATACAAAAGCAAACATTTTACACTAAAATGTATTACTTATCTTATTTTTACTAAACTACAGTAGCCTAATATTATACATTCTACTTACAGTTTTTTACAAAAAAATATTACAATATAAAACACACTACAAATATTACAATATAGTGATCATTAGACTTAAGTAAAGTAATAGTCGTCAATGCGACTGTTTCCCCAAGCAAAAGTATCAAATGTGTTGGGTATAATGAATCGTTTGTTGTCTTCATTACTTAAAGCAACTTTTTTCAGCAAATTGGTATGTAGCTGATGATTTTTACTTCTAAATACACTCATTTTCTTATATAATACAGGTGGGTTACTAACTATACAGTTTTTATAATCACTTATATCTAACTTTTTACTAACAACATTCTTTTTCACTCCTTTTAATTTTTTTACTACTACATCATCAATTGTCATATAGCTGTATGATTTAGATTTTGTGCCTACAAAGGTGTCTATAATAACACCAGCACATTCGTCCTTAAATTTCCCAAGAACCTTTTTGTTTACTAGAGGTAAATGGTAAATATTATCCTCGGGATAGTCACTTGTATCAAACATATTTAGCTCAGTTTTGATATCCTCATAAAAATCATCAGTTTTAAACTCATAAATAAAAGAATCTGTGTCTGTGTAGAGTAATTTAGCATTATCAAGATAGTTTTTCTTTACATAATCATAGTGAAATTCATACATAAGTGTTTTTGATAATTCCAGAATGGTGTAACCCACATATATGGGTTTGTTGTAAGTTACTTTAAGACGATTCATTTGTATTAAAACTAAATCCTCATGAATAATTGAACAGCTATGAAAGTTAGGCTTGCTTATTAAGTTGCTCGCACCATACCTTTTACCATCATTCTCCCACTTTGTTATCAGCTTTACATCAACTCGTTTATCAACATTCTCCATAGTCTTTCCAAAAACACTATTATTTATGAGTTTATAAAAATCTTTTTCAAACGCGTTTGTTGACTGTGTTCTTAAATTATTGTTTAGATCAATATACGGTTTGAGCCATGCTGACTGATGAAATTGTAATACGCGATGAGTTTTAGTTAATTTCAATCCATGCTGTAGACACTGTTTCATGTTTCGATAATGTATTACATATTTACATTTATTATTTACATTAGCAATTAACATTTTTGTTCGTGATGTGATGTATGGAGATTTCATATTCTCAGGACAAAATGGTAAATCATTATGATCATCATGTAACTCTTTAGGGTACTCAAGATTTACCTCTAAAATATATCCTTTATCATCGTTATCATTAAGAGTGTCAACATGTAAGACATCAATTTCAGGTTGTATCAGCCAGCGAAAATCTTTCAGTGGTAGATGTTGACTCATAGCCCAACCATATTGGTTATTTGCATCGAGGTAGACAATATACTTTGACTCTTCACGAGGGTTGTAGCTAGGCATGTATTTATTATTCGCTTTAGAGTACCGTCCACTACATTGGCTTAATCCACCTCGAATTAATGATTTTATAAAATTGATCATGTCTATATCAGTCATTAATTCTAAATTTACTTTCGTTTTTTTCAACATTGAACTGAAACTTAACCCAGGAGCAGTGAAATACTGACAAGGATCAAGGTCATAAGTTTTCATACAAACATTCCGAAAATTTTCAAAAACATCTGCTAATAACAACACATCTGTCTTCAAATATAGGTCTGAAAATTCTCCTAAAGTTTGAATGTCAAACTGTGCCCATACACGTTGTGCATGTAAATATTCCTGATCACTGATATGACTTGTGTTTAAGGAACTGTAAAATGCATCTTTCGGTGGTAAAGAACACTCCTCAAGACGTTCCACACAGTTAATATATTCGTAAGGGAATATACCCTTTTGACAAATCAAATTAAAATCATCTTCTTTAGGAAAGACACGTTGAATTTCTTGAAACTGATCTGATTTTAAATTACTAGCCAGCTTATCAAGACTACTCGACATAAAGCGGAATGAATCTAAAAATCGCAGTTTTATAGTTTTTTTATTGATAGTTTTGATGTATTTTGTGAACGATATGTATTATTCCTTATTATTTGCATTCACATCAATTTTCACATCTGAAGCTCCAAATTCTTTAACGATAAAGTGGTTATCGTATTTGCTACCGTTGTGTAGAATGACCGGAATGAATATACTTACTCTATAATATAAATTACATTCTTGGTGAGCAGCACCACGATATTTTCCTGTTAAATGGTCATGATCGCGAACCCTGTCTGTATATAAACATTCACCACATATAAAACAATTAGTTTCAGTCTCAAAATTCATTTGCTCTGATGAAGTTAGTGGCGCCATTGGAATGATCGTATTTAAAATAGATGATATACGGTTGGCATCTTTCTCAAGCCTTTCCATAAAAACTTCAGGTGCATCAGGTCCTCTATTGAGCTCAAACTTATTTAAAGAGTCATCATAACTACATTTAATATAATATGCAAAACTAAAAGGTTCATGAATGTGAGTAGTGTTAGTGAAAGGTTGGGCTGGATTTGATGAACATGTATTAAATGGTTTTAGCAAAGTCTCAAAGTCAGCATATATAACAAATGGTACTCGAAGCTGTTTCGCATAATCCTTAAATTTTAGAATGTTATTTTTAGGAGTCGGTAATACCGTACACACATGATTACACCCCCATTTTTGATGTTGAGTTAGTTGGTCCTCTTTCCTGAAATATAGCAAACAGCCATCACACAACCACTTCTTATTTTCTCTTTTTGATAGTTGACTACCAACAAGTCTACTGAAATGTATTATCCAGCAATAGTGAGCATTTTCACCTTCGGTTATGTATAGTAAATTTACATGAGCATCCTTTTTTTCCTGAGTATAATATAGAGAACCTACTATTCTCTTGTTTTCAATTTCATAAACATTAATACTTACAATGTTCAGCTCTTCAAAACGTTGAATGTCTTTTATCGCCATAGGAAATTCTATTTCTTTTAAATCTAACACTAAAGAATAGTGAGGATAAGATGACGTTCTCTTTTCATTCATCGCTGCTGGATGGAGAGCTGAGGTTACAGCCCATGCAAAACATGCATGGTCACTATTCATAACGTTTACACAAGCTTTCTTCCGTTTAATCCATGCAGGTAAATCAATGTATGATGATGCTCGAAGGGGATTATATTTATTCATGTTGGTTTCTAAATAAAGTACTTCAACCAATGCCCAGCCCGACTCCCTTTCCTGGAACTCTTCACTCTTCACAATGATAGCACTTGAAATATTTTGATATATATCACTAATATTAGTTGATTCACTAACAATTACGTTTTTTGTATTAAAAGATTTGATATCCGCAATTTCACCTTTGCTCCCAGTTTTTACATAGAGGCCAAAAAGTTCAAAATTCATTTTAATTGTTTTATGCTCTACTAAAACATTTTCTACTAAGCCAAACACAGTAGGTTGAACATTCTGTAAAAATGTTTCAATACTTTGAGTTTTTTCTTTACTATGAAGTCTGTAACTAGCAATTCGACTTTTAAAAGCACTACCAATTTGTTGAATATTCCCAGAATTTCTTTCATGGCAAGCGTTATTTTTATGTTGAATACTGCGTAAATGTCCATGAATGATTGAAGAAGGTATATCAATATTACATACATTACAATGTGTTATCGAAGGTTCACCATTCTTCTTTCTTTTTGTTGCACAACTATTTTCACAATCTTGAGAACGTTTACGCTTTTGAGCATCACATTCATTTAAACGTTCCGGGCTGGTTGATGGTTTTACAGATTTCAATTCCTGTTGTTCTCCATGCACTTCAACCATGTGGGATTGATATCGCTTTACAGCAGAAAAACCAAGTTCGCAAACTGAACACGAAAATGGTGCTGAACTAACATGCATTAAATTTACATGACGTGCAAGATTATCTTGTCTGCTAAATGTGGTAGCACAATGACTGCACACAAACATTTTAATGTCATGTTTAGCATTTGCATGTCGTTGAAGGTTGTCAGGTCTTGAGAACTGTTTCTTACATTCACCACACTTGAACATGATGATCAGTTTTGAAATTACCTATAAAAGAAAGAAATCAAAAATGTTAATAAATGATAAAGCAAAGTACAATATAAATAGTTTAATTACATTCCAGTCAATGGTTATAGCAGGGTATTTAAATCGATCATCTGTGAACTCCTAGCAAGTCTAACTTCATGTAGTTCTAACTGGGGGTTACTATATACCACTGTCACTGACACCTAGCGGTGAACATTGGAACTTGATAGCGTGGTAGAAACCAGCGGTCGCCAGTTAAGTGAGCTAAGTGTGGTGTCATAGCCAGTCTTTAAGCAAGTCTAAACTTGTAGAACATGTCACGTAATAGAAACCAGCGATCGCCAGTTAAGTAAGCTAAGTGTGACGTCATAGCCAGTCTTAAAACAAGTTTAAAATTGTAAAACATGTCACATGATAAGGTTAAGTTAGGTAAAGTTAGGTTATGTTAGGTGAACTGAGGTTAAGTCTTTAAATATTCCCTCTGTCACTGACACCTAGCAATGAACATTCAGACTTAATAGAGCGGTAATCAAAATCTAACCTACAAAATTAGCTTTACACACCATGGTCAAGTAGTTCCATCTTTTAACTGCCAAATATACCATTTTCACTAACATGTAGGGGTGAACATTGGAAAATATCACTCTAACTGTTTAAAAGTTATTAGAGGGGGCACTTACCTTTTTATAATTTATCAACTGCTGTCACTGAATGAACAGATTGTAGGAATCTGGTAACCTACAGGTACCCAATTATCTGTAAACAAATCAATCAATCAATCAATCAATAAATGCATTCCAATCAATAACTTCAACATCAATTAGTAATAAAAGACTACAATCCATTAATAATAAGTACTTACCTTGCAAAATAATTTAATGATTTTCTACCAAAACGGCTTTTTTTTTACAACTCTTGAGAAGTAATAGAGCACTGTTCACTCAAAGCGAGTAATAAAGACTGACAGTAGGGAGATATATGACACCCCTCTTATATAAACTCTCATCGCTCGTGTCAGCAGTTTTTTGCAGATCATTGCAATTCCTTTCCCAATACAGTTGAGAGTCTAAAGTACACTAGGAACACCTGTGTGGTATCCAATGACTGCTGACTTTGCTTGATCATCACCCATTGTCTTAATCAACATATGGGGTTTCAAATTACTGCAGCGTCAGTCATAGCAACAGCAGTGTGCACTCCCTGCCATGTCAGCAACATGACACCGGAAGGAACACCTGTGTAATATCCAATAACTGCTAACTTTGCATGATCATCATCCATTGTCTTCATGAACACTTGCGGTTTCAAATTACTGCTGCGTTAGTCATAGCAACAGATCTGCGCGCTCTCTGTCATGTCTGTAATATGACACAGGAAGTAACAAGTCGGTTTACTGCACGTACCATCTCCTCAGTTTTAACATCTTAAGAACATGTATTATTCTCTTTCAACTACAAATGACTCGTTAGAACACATCCATCCACCAAGTTAGATCCCTTGTATATTCACATGTATTTCGTCACTTTCCTTTCATATCGTTATCACATTATACTTGTGGGGGACTGGTGAACAACGTCAGTTCAACACACACAAATGTAGTTAGGCCCTTTGACATAATTTGAATAAATACATGGGTCAGTCCATAGGGATCAGGCCAAAGGGACCGGTCCAAAGGGATCAGTCCAAAGGGACTCATCCACAAGGACTCGTCCGCAGGGACCTGTCCACAAGGACTCGTCCACAAGGACCCGCCCACAATGTCTTGTCAACAATGACCTGTCCACAAGGACCCGTTAGGTTGGGTTAGGTTACACTACAGCCACCATCTTTTAAGAAGCCCGCCCTCTTACCAAACCTATGAGTGGACATGTGTAAAAACAAAAACAAAACTAGCATGTAAATTCATATTAGCTTTCCACCGAACACATACACATTATGTAGAACAACGTTTCATTCCATATTAGCATTCAAACTCTCACATGTTGCAATTGGAAAGAGAGATTCTCTAAAAAATTACAATTTCACCCCCTAGTAGGGGTAGGTTTTACTTTTGGGGTTGAAATATGTTGTCCATTGGAAAGGGGGTGTTAGCCCGAGTTCAATGACACCTCATTTGTCAAAATCCGACCATGCGTTCGAAAGATATCGGGCTGCCGCCATCTTGTGAGGAGGGAGAGGAGGAGGAGGCTGTAGAACCTTCCAAAACACACTACTCCCATTGAATACCCCTCTTCCGTCCTCCCATTAACTTCTTCATCACACAACAGGAACAGAGTGGGGGAAAGGACACACCCCTGTCTCACTCCGGAACTGACCTTTATCTTTTCTGTTAATTTGCCTTCGTGAAGAACCTGGCACTCATACCCTTCGTACATCTCTTCCATGATTCTGACGATCTTTGTTGGAATTTTATATTCCTCGAGGGTCTTCCACATGATTCTTGATTTACGGAGTCGAAGGCTTTCTCGAAGTTAACAAATGTGAGGTATAGGGTATTCCGCCACTCCACACTCTGCTCCAGGATGATTCGGAGGGTGTTGATGAGATCCACACAGCTGCGATGTTGTCGAAATCCAGCCTGTTCCTTCCGAAGCCTTTTTTCTACGCAGTCTTTTATACGATTCAGGATGACTCTCGCCAGCACTTTGCTTGGAATGGACAGCAAGGTGATACCCCTCCAGTTGTTACAGTTTGTGGTGTCCCCTTTCTTCGGCAACTTGACTATCAACCCCTTCTTCCAGTCGGTTGGTACTTTCTCCTCCTTCCAGATCTTCTCCAACAGCGGGTGCAGCATATCGATCGTAATATCCAGGTCTGCTTTCAGTACTTCCGCTGGGATATTATCCAGACCTGGTGCCTTCCCGCATTTCATCTGCTTCAACGCTTTCTGTATTTCGCCCCGAGTTGGGGAGTCGAGGCTGATGCTTGGGTCACTTTCTGCTTCCTCTTCATCTTCTCCTCGCTGATTACTTTCTGCTCCTCTATCTCTATTAAGAACCTCCGTAAAGTGTTCTCTCCATCTTGTCAGCTGCTGTTCACACGTCGTGAGGATTTCGCCCGTCTTGCTCTTCACAGGCCTAGTTTTATTAAAACCTTTCTTCGAAAGCACCTTTGTGATGCCGTAGAGCTCCTTAACGTCCCCCCTTCTTGCCGCTTCTTCTGCTTTCTCCGCCTGCTCATCAATCCACCTCCTATGATCCTTCCGTACACTCCTCTTTACCTCCCTGTTTGCTTTTGAATACTTTGCTTGTGTGAGAGCCTTCTGCTGCCTAGTCTTGCAGGTGTTGAGCTTGGCCTTAATCTCCTTCCTATAATTTATCTTGTCCCAGGTCTGATCGGATATCCATTCTTTCCGCAGGTAGTTCTTGTACCCGAGCTGCATCTCACTGGTTTCCACGAAGATATTCTTAACCTCGCTCCAGACAGTCTCCACGTCCTTCTCTGTCTCGGAGTCCAACACCTGGAATTTATTTCTGAGCTCCAGTTTAAATTGGTCCAATCTCTGCTGGTTCTTAAGCTTGCCCACATCAAACTTGTTGTGCCGAATGTTAAACTTCCGGCGGACTGCGACGATCTTCATGCGGAAGTTGGCAACCACAAGATGATGGTAACTACCAACGTCCGCTCCTCTCTTGTTCCTAACATCTTCCAAGCTTCTTCTGAACCTCCTGCTCACCGCGATGTGATCAATTTGATTTTCTGTGACTTGATCAGGAGACACCTAGGTGACCTTGTGGCACCGCCTATGAGGAAATACCGTGCCACCCATCACCAAATCCTGACTGGCGCAATATTCCGTAAATTTCTCCCCATTGTCATTCATCTCACCAAGGCCATGTTTACCCATGATCTGCTCCAACCCCTCATTGTTTGAGCCCACCTTCGCGTTGAAGTCTCCCATAACAATGAGAATGTCCTTCTTACTTGTTTGTCTTGTGACATCTCGCAGCATTTGGTAGAATTCTTCCTTCTTCTCTGGCTCCGACTGTTCTGTAGGTGCATTGCATTGGATGATGATCACATTCCTGATCTTTGTCTTGAACCTAACAAGCATGAGCCTACTAGAAATTGGCTTCCACTCCATAAGGCTTCTCTTTGCACTTCTGTTGAGCAGCAACCCCACTCCATCCCTGTGTTCTTCATCATCGCCCGCAGAATAGAGAAATGTAATTCCATCTGTTGTCTGTATTTCACCAAATCCTGGCCACCTCACTTCACTCAATCCTAGGATATCCAGCCCATAGTTCTTCATCTCCCGTGTCACCTGTTTCAGTCTGGTTTTCTCCATCAAGGTCCTCACATTCCAGAAACCGATTTTCGTAGTCCTCTTCATGCCAAAAGTCGTCATCAGGTTATCCGTCCGATTTGGAATTTCGCTTCAGTTTCCGTAATCAGTTTATTAAAGAGGAGCGAGTGATTAACCCATTGCCTCCGAGTGCCTTGGAGGGACTGCCACCTTAAGCCTGAGGCACCAGGCTGATTTTCTGTCAGGGTTTCTTCCCTTAGTCTTTGAAGAACCAACTCCAAACTACAAGGCAGCAGTTGTTTCACCAGAGCCCCGTTAGCCGTAATTTCTTCAGGGTTCCTGTAGGGCCTTCACAGCTACCGTAGCGGTCTTGAGGCACACAAAGTCCCCACTGTACTTCACCCCTACAGGCAATCCCCTACTTAATTACGTTGCCCATCTCCCACGACGAGGACGAGGGGTTGGATTTGTGGGAGACAAACCTCGAAGAATACGTGGATAAAAAACACGCTATAAATCTGAATACAATAATATAATTCTGTCTTCCAAACCAAAGACATCTAAATGGTAGCAATGTCACATTGCTGGAGCTCTTTGCTCTCAAAGATATAATACTTCAGTAGTTGCTTGTACAACATCAAATAAATACGTGTCTTCACATGACACTAACAAAATAATAATTGTGACGCAGATTCCACACTCTGGATCTGCTTAATGATACGTTGGGAATTGGGTTCGATGCTAGACAACGAAACATCCCTTTTACTTGTAAGGTCCACACTTGACCAGATGGCTTCTGAGCAACATCTCAAATGAAATATAATGCAGTTACAAAACTGGTAATTACAGTCGATTACCTAACTGATACGACTGCTCTAACGAAGTCAGGGGTAACAAAGACTGGTTGCAAAAAATGCAGTTAAAGAAATATAACCACGGCATCTGATTGCCATAACTAATGTCAGCAAAGACTTGAAAATTCGCCCCAAATAGGGTTAAACAAAGTAGCCTCAAATGACTACGGTCACGTTAAGCAAAAGATAGGCATTGGCGTTCTACGACGTCCATCAAGCTGCACCAGGGTTGACCAAAATGTCTGACCCAAGGGTGTCTCACTCTAACTGAAATAAATGACATCTAATTAGACTAGTTACTTTCCCTACCTATAAAAATGGCTTTCACTGAGTTCGGTTGGTTCACAAACTACATTAAACCTACTATACCACCAGAAACTAGAACGAGAAAGGGTGTTCAAAAACTCACGAAATGGAGGAGCTCTCACTCAGCCCTCTGTTCAACGACAAGGGTTGAACAAATTCATCCCTGGCTTTCCGGAATGGCATCGTCCTCATCAGGACTCCCATCTGGACTCTCCCAAAGACCAGGGTTCGATCTGTCCCTGTCGATAACCTCGTGGATGTACTGGATATGCCTGGTAATGGCATCCTGGGTTCCTTCCTCCTCGTTCGCTGTTCTGGAAGCTCCACCATCATGCTGGTTCCAATAGATACATCACCCTCATACCATGATGGTATTAGCCCATGATGTCGGTCTCGAACATGGTGTAGAATAATCTGATCACGTGGGTGGTGAAATAAATCGTGTAGTAGTTCATTTTTTCACTTCAAAAATCACAATGTTCGTAGTAAATGTTACAGGCTTTAATTGCAATTGATAACACAGCCTTTACTTCGCAGATATCGAATAATACGTGATCAAGCACTGTTCTATGGTTGTTCACGTTCACTGACGCCACTTTTACATCACGTGGCATCCGTGAAATGTGCGTCGTTTTGTAATTGAAAAATTCACTGTGGCAAATCAAATATACTGTACATTCATAATCACAATTGCTTAAAATAGTTATAACACGTTTACCTTTATATTCTTCACCAGGCACTCGGCCCTCCACAAACACGTGGGTACAAAAATGTGGTGTTACGGTAATGTTATAATTTTCACTATACTTGCCAATTATTTCACAATATGCTTCTTGTTGTTCAATGTGCATAAAATAATAGTGATTTGTAGAATATTCGTGCACGATGGCACCCGATGATAACTTCCACGCTATAAAGCAGATATTTTCTACGTCTAACAAGACGGATGTAACTTCACGCCTACACGGGGCGGATTCTCCAGACGTAGTGCAAGGCACAGGGTTACTCGAGGAAGTAGGTCGTCAAACCGAAGTCGTTGAGCGACTACTTAAATTCCTGTTTGCGTATCTGCAAGGGTATTACCTTACCTTAAGCGAAAATAACATTCTCCAAAATGTTTTAATAATGCAGCATGACGAAATGGAATATTCTGAGTCTCGTGGAAAGATAAAATTGATTAATAAGACCTCAGATAAATAATTAGCAGACTTCACCGAAGTCAAAAGTGCGATTCTAAGCTACTTCAAAAAGTATAGCACGAGCTCTCAGCTCCACATGGCTTTCTGGGTGTGTTCAAAGGTACTACATCCCATCATAAATGTGCTGTTATAAAAAATATCACATGAACCTTAGCTCAGCGGGTTCATCTGCCTCTCCGTCGTTTCAAATAAAATGTTGGGACGACATTTTTATTTGACTTAAAGTTCATTCATAAGTGATATTTTTTTAGATTAGCTGCATTGAAGGTTCCAATGCGCTCTCCTGTCCTAATGTCTTCAATCACATAACTTCCATTGTTCAAAGGCTGTCGGATACGACTTCTTGATTGTGCCTGCTGCTTCCATCTCATGGATCTTCTTAGCAGCTTCCTCGCGGTGTTTCTCGGCGATAGGATAGATCTTCTTCTGGAAAGGGGAATCATCCAGTAGTACAAGATCGTACTCGTAGTCCAATATCTCACCAGGCATGGTGTCGAATATATCCCTGTATTCGCTCAATATTGCATCTAGATTCTCTCGTATGGGTGCTGATAATGGTTCTGCCTCTTCGTCGGCATCTTGTGTCTCCTCAGTTTCCTTGCCATTTAAGTTTTCGACAACGTCGATTTCGGATAGGAATTCCGGTTCTTCTTCAACTAAGTTCATCTGAATGGGTTTGTTCGGCTTAAACTCTACCGTATTACGTCCCATATCAATGATTCCATCATACTTCCTAATGAAGTCTGCACCCAATATAGCATCATGAAGCAAGCCTTTCATCACAAGAAATTCGTGCAAGCACACGTCTCTCGAAATCAAAGTGCATAGAATCTGGATTTTGCACGTTACAACACGGTCAGGTATGACTCCTCTGACTCTTACAGCAGAAACTGGCAGCTCTGTCACGTCAGGGTTTGCTTTCAGTCTGGCATGGCAATCGGCGGAAATGACACTAATCATCGCCCCAGTATCGATGAGAATGACTGCGTTGCATCCATTCAAGGTGGCTACAATCTTCGGTAGACGCGTCAATTCGTAGTTGTGGTTCGTCGTTCGTCTAACAGGTCTTCTTGGATTGGCTCCCAGAGTAAAATGGTGGTAGTTACTCTGTGCTCAACCGGGCAAGAATCTATTGATTTTTCGGCGTTTTTTTCTGTCCTGGCGGGAAGTACTGGGCTGGTTTTGCTCCGTCTCCTGCGCCGAATTCCTAGTTTCCCTCGAAGTCGGGTTCTGATCTCCCTCTTCTCGGATTTGGAGTTCTCAGAGTTGTTGAAGATACTCACGGCTCTCCCGTGCTCTTCCTCTCCAATCTCTATCTGGCTGGTTTCTGGGGTCTCGATCTCTGTTATACCCTCTACTGTAACGGTAGTCCCTACGGATACTTCCGTGCTGTGGGTTTCGACCATTATTCCCTCGGCGGTCGTTTTCGTGACGACGGTCGTCGTTCGTCCCTCATTCGAAGCGCCGGTTCCAGTGACTACGACGGTCATCTCGCTGGTCCCTAGCTTATGGAGTGTTGTTCCATTCTCTTCTACCATAGTTATAATTATTATTACGTTGCCCAGAGCTCTCTTGGGTTTGCGTCTGCTGTGGCGTCTGGCTCACTTTGTCGACAGTAGTTAATTTGACATGTCTCTCCTCACGCCTGTCAGCCTTCTGCTGACGGTGTATCGGGAACTGTTCAGTGTTTGCATCCAACCGTCGCAGGATTTGGTCACACTGCTGAAAAGTGGATGCCCCTGCAGCAATCAATACACGCTGCACGTCTGCAGGGTATTGCCAAACGATGGTGTTTACTAGGTCTTGCTCAGACAATGGGGGTTGAAGACAACGAAGTTTCGCAAGCTGGATTGCGAAGTAGTTCGCATAGCGCGTTGGAGTATTACATCTGTATCTGCGAGGGTACATCTCAGCTCTGATGCTCTGCTGGATGTCGCTCGACCAATAAGTTCTTAACAAGGCTTCTTTGAAATCCTGGTAGCCTATAAAGGAGTATCGGAAGGCTCTAAACCAGGTGCTGGCTTTCCCCTCAAGCAAACGCCCTATAACTCGGAGTTCCCTCTCCGGAGTTACCATGGTGTCTCTCAAGTAGCTTTCTACGTTGGCCAGAAATTCAACTGGAGTGATGCCACTTCCAGTTCCTTAGAAGCGAGCTGGTTGCTCCTCTCTCGAACGGATTACAGTTACATTTCCCTGCGTATGCGCGGGTCTAAATGAATTCTGCATGTAGTTATGCGTAGGTGTATTCGTTTCATGACTAAGTCGATTGGGTGCTGGTTGAAAAGGATGGGCGTCAAAGTTCAAGGTTTGACTTTGCGCTGAACCAGTGAATTGAGATGGTTGTGTTTCTATGGGTGCGCTGGGTTGGAAATGAGTAGGCATCATCCCTGCGGATTGAGATACGGGTGTCGCCTGAGAGTCTCCCATCTGTGAGGGTAAGTGTCCCTCTCTAGGAAGCGTCTCAAGTCTGTCAAGACGTCTCTCTATAACCTCGAGTCCTGGGATGGTTCTAGCTGTGACTTTATTACCTAAGTCGTTAAGTTGTAGCTCGATCCAATCGACTTTCCCTTTGAGGTTCGTGTCAACTTCGCGTATTGCCGTCCTCAGGTTATAGCTAAGGTCTAACCTCACGGTTACCGCGACTTCCTCGAATCGTTTCTGCAAAGAATCGATTTCTCCTTCGACTTTCGACACGTTGTCTTGGATCTTTCCAACATCATCTCTGACCTCGGCTACCTTAGCCTCCATTGTGGTCTTGTGTTCGTTGAGGTCACCCCTCAATAACATGAGATCGATTTTATGTTCCTCATGATGAACGTCAACTGTTTCACGCAGGATTGCTACGGTTTCTGTCAACTCCGTAATATTCCTCATATTGGTGTATAATTCGTCCTTGACCTCTATCATGCCGTCGACGATCGTCTTGACGTTGTTATTTACGGCATTCGCCGCACCTCTCATCAAAATCAGTCCAATATTCATGGTCGCCATGTCCTTTTTTACGGTGTCCATAAATCCCTCGACGTGAGTCAATCGAGTCCCAAATTCTTCTCGAGTGTGCTCCAGGTCGGCTCTCATATCTATCTGGACTCTGTTTATTGTCGTTTGAATTTGAGCTGTGTGCTCCTCCAATCCGGTCTGCACATCCTCCCTAGCTCTATTCATCTGGTCGGTTAAGCAATCTATACGCTGGTTAGCCTCCTGATGGTGTCGTATGACATCAACCCTAACAGCCGCTAAACCTGCCGTAAGATCATTCCTAGCTTCGACTGTATATGCGTCCATGTCGGCCCTGACCTGTGTTAGATCAGCCCTAACATTATTGATCGACTCTGTGACTTGGTCTACATGTCCACTTACAATATTTATAGATTGAGTGTTAACCTCAAAATATTGTCTAACATTGTTAACTGACTGGGTGTTAACTTCTAAGTCCTGCCTAACATTGTTAACAGCTTGGGTATTCTCACCTAAGTCAGCAGTAATCTGCTGCAGGTTGGCATTAACACTTGCCATCATCTCCCCAAACACACGACGAATAGTTTCCTCATCCATTGACAAGAAATATATATGAGGAAGTGAGGGATCAATCTCTAATGGAACTTACAGCTATGATTAGTTACTTGGTGGTATAAAGCTTGTTTCATTTAAATAAATATCACGAGTACAGCTGGAGTATGCAAACTAAGTGCTTCTACATTTACAAAGACATCGGCGAGCAAAGCAAAGTATTACATTTACTCAGGATGAGGCATCATCCAAGAAAATCCTATCCATTATTTATCTAACACTAAAGCCTCACCCCATGGACTTCTATCAAACATGAATGCCATGCGGTCAATTGATATGCAGTACGACTTTCTAAGTTCGTCCCAGTCCTGTCAATTTACCATTAATCAACATTAAGATCTTCCTAAATAACATGGAACTGACGGTCACCACGTTAACGTCGGCACATGAGTTGGGCGCCATTTTATGAGACCGTCGGTGGAGCTGCCAGGATAGCCAACAACCGCAATGACTTCCCTAACATCTCACCCGTCGGACATAACTGCCGTGAGGATCAGGTGAACTTCCAAATAGGCCAAAGCGGCACGAGAATCTGTAGTCCACAGGGATCGTGGTACATGGTGACGATGGTCATAGACTGCCTAAGGAAAGGTTCACCTTAAAAGCTAGACTGAGAAAATAAACATCCAGACTTATGTAAAACACCGTGAAAATTTATTGTTAAAATTCACAAGCCTCTAGCCTAGTTCGGAGGGTTTCAATCGGCTAATCCGCAAGCTAATAAACAATCAAAAATAAAGAGCAGGTCCCTACCTGAGAAGTTACGGAAAACCCTCGCGAAAGATCTATCTCACAATAACAAAGCAACAATAGCAACACTAGGAAAATGGTACGACGCAAATCCCTAGGTCAAGTTACAAGATCAAGCTAATATCAGAATTTACATTTAACAGGGTAGCAAAACAAATCTAAGTTAGGATGATACCATCCCCACGTTTACATTTAACGTTAATTCATCTAGGTAAGTCCTATCGATTAATAACAAAATTTACGGGGGTGACGTCCGTAGCAGAAAACAATTACATTCAAAGCTAAGTGAACAGCCATGTAAAAAAAACATTTAATTATTCTTAGTAACTACGTGCTAACAGCACACAAGAAGGTAACATGTAGGATTCATACACATTTACATCACAAATAATTAATAAAAGACAACAGTTTTATTAAAATGCCTGCCTGCACCTTGGTTTACTCTTTGTAAGCCATAGTCATCTAATGTGTGTAGTTACGGTGACGACTGCGTAGTAAAGACTACGTCTAACATCGCATGGCCTGCGCTCCACAAGCTACGATCTCATGGTTCGAGCAAGCTTCAGGTCGCTACAAGAGTGTCAGCTGTCCTAGTCATTTCCTCAAAAGGAAATACCTTCATTAGCACGGCCATGTCAGCAGGTTCCAAATGCAAAAGAACAAAGTTAGATAGAAAGAATTCGTTAGTTAGCTTTTGTTTTACCAAAATTATGCGTTTTATTATTAAGATGTCGGTTTAGGTTTATCGTTGGTTTATGGCGAATAATACTGACAATAGCCTGGGCACGGAGTGTCTCCACTGAGATCAATCTCCACCAAAAGCCTCGACTCAAAAGTCGGAATTTAATCAACGAGCAATAACAACTCGGACACACAATAACACAAGTTACCAGCGGCGCACAGCTCGCGTTCAATAACTCTGGGATGGGCCTGCACACTCAGTCACCCTCCATAACATCTGGTCAACGGGAACAATCCCGGACAAGGTACACACAAATACCTTCATACAATAAATATCTCCTATAACAGGGCGGCCTACAACGTACTATAGAAAACCTGACATAACTGTACACGTCAAACGACGGTACACGCAAAACTGCGTTTAACTAACAAAAAACAATCTATAAAAACATGTGATCAGATACAAGGTTGGACACTGGGTTCCATGAGCTAAATAGCAATGAAAGGAAGAGCGAATACAACAAGCATTCTGTCTTCTGTCAAAGTAGTTCTGTCTCATAATACAAGCGTGCTCTCAAGGGCACTGAGTCACAAACCAGTTTGTGTTGCTACAGGCTACAACATTCCTGCGCGGTCGGACACAACACACGCTAACTATCAAGGCCGGCGATTTAAGCAAAATAAAAAAACTGTACAACTGGCCTCATCATAAAAACTTTACCATAGGTTATAAACCTCGAAGAATACGTGTATAAAAACACGCTATAAATCTGAATACAATAATATAATTCTGTCTTCCAAACCAAAGACATCTAAATGGTAGCAATGTCACATTGCTGGAGCTCTTTGCTCTCAAAGATATAATACTTCAGTAGTTGCTTGTACAACATCAAATAAATACCTGTCTTCACATGACACTAACAAAATAATAATTGTGACGCAGATTCCACACTCTGGATCTGCTTAATGATACGTTGGGAACTGGGTTCGATGCTAGACAACGAAACATCCCTTTTACTTGTAAGGTCCACACTTGACCAGATGGCTTCTGAGCAACATCTCAAATGAAATATAATGCAGTTACAAAACTGGTAATTACAGTCGATTACCTAACTGATACGACTGCTCTAACGAAGTCAGGGGTGTAACAAAGACTGGTTGCAAAAAAATGCAGTTAAAGAAATATAACCACGGCATCTGATTGCCATAACTTAAGTCAGCAAAGACTTGAAAAATCGCCCCAAATAGGGTTAAACAAAGTAGCCTCAAATGACTACGGTCACGTTTTGCAAAAGATAGGCAATGACGTTCTACGACGTCCATCAAGCTGCACCAGGGTTGACCAAAATGTCTGACCCAAGGGTGTCTCACTCTAACTGAAATAAATTACATCTAATTAGACTAGTTACTTTCCCTACCTATAAAAATGGCTTTCACTGAGTTCGGTTGGTTCACAAACTACATTAAACCTACTATACCACCAGAAACTAGAACGAGAAAGGGTGTACAAAAACTCACGAAATGGAGGAGCTCTCACTCAGCCCTCTGTTCAACGACAAGGGTTGAACAAATTCATCCCTGGCTTTCCGGAATGGCATCGTCCTCATCAGGACACCCATCTGGACTCTCCCAAAGACCATGGTTCGATCTGTCCCTGTCGATAACCTCTTGGATGTTCTGGATATACCTGGTAATGGCATCCTGGGTTCCTTCCTCCTCGTTCGCTGTTCTGGAAGCTCCACCATCATGCTGGTTCCAATAGATACATCACCCTCATACCATGATGGTATTAGCCCATGATGTTGGTCTCGAACATGGTGTAGAATAATCTGATCACGTGGGTGGTGAAGTAAATCGTGTAGTAGTTCATTTTTTCACTTCAAAAATCACAATGTTCGTAGTAAATGTTACAGGCTTTAATTGCAATTGATAACACAGCCTTTACTTCGCAGATATCGAATAATACGTGATCAAGCACTGTTCTATGGTTGTTCACGTTCACTGACGCCACTTTTACATCACGTGGCATCCGTGAAATATGCGTCGTTTTGTAATTGAAAAATTCACTGTGGCAAATCAAATATACTGTACATTCATAATCACAATTGCTTAAAATAGTTATAACACGTTTACCTTTATATTTTTCACCAGGCACTCGGCCCTCACAAACACGTGGGCACAAAAATGTGGTGTTACGGTAATGTTATAATTTTCACTATACTTGCCAATTATTTCAAAATATGCTTCTTGTTGTTCAATGTGCATAAAATAACAGTGATTTGTAGAATATTCGTGCACGATGGCACCCGATGATAACTTGCACGCTATAAAGCAGATATTTTCTACGTCTAACAAGACGGATGTAACCTAACGCCTACACGGGGCGGATTCTCCAGACGTAGTGCAAGGCACAGGGTTACTCGAGGAAGTAGGTCGTCAAACCGAAGTCGTTGAGCGACTACTTAAATTCCTGTTTGCGTATCTGCAAGGGTATTACCTTACCTTAAGCGAAAATAACATTCTCCAAAATGTTTTAATAATGCAGCATGACGAAATGGAATATTCTGAGTCTCGTGGAAAGATAAAATTGATTAATAAGACCTCAGATAAATAATTAGCAGACTTCACCAAAGTCAAAAGTGCGATTCTAAGCTACTTCAAAGAGTATAGCAGGAGCTCTCAGCTCCACATGGCTTTCTGGGTGTGTTCAAAGGTACTACATCCCATCATAAATGTGCTGTTATAAAAAATATCACATGAACCTTAGCTCAGCGGGTTCATCTGCCTCTCCGTCGTTTCAAATAAAATGTCGGGACGACATTTTTATTTGTCTTAAAATTCATTCATAAGTGATATTTTTTTAGATTAGCTGCATTGAAGGTTCCAATGCGCTCTCCTGTCCTAATGTCTTCAATCACATAACTTCCATTGTTCAAAGGCTGTCGGATACGACTTCTTGATTGTGCCTGCTGCTTCCATCTCATGGATCTTCTTAGCAGCTTCCTCGCGGTGTTTCTCGGCGATAGGATAGATCTTCTTCTGGAATGGGGAATCATCCAGTAGTACAAGATCGTACTCGTAGTCCAATATCTCACCAGGCATGGTGTCGAATATATCCCTGTATTCGCTCAATATTGCATCTAGAATCTCTCGTATGGGTGCTGATGATGGTTCTGCCTCTTCGTCGGCATCTTGTGTCTCCTCAGTTTCCTTGCCATTTAAGTTTTCGACAACGTCGATTTCGGATAGGAATTCCGGTTCTTCTTCAACTAAGTTCATCTGAATGGGTTTGTTCGGCTTAAACTCTACCGTATTACGTCCCATATCAATGATTCCATCATACTTCCTAATGAAGTCTGCACCCAATATAGCATCATGAAACAAGCCTTTCATCACAAGAAATTCGTGCAAGTACACGTCTCTCGAAATCTTCAAAGTGCATAGAATCTGGATTTTGCACGTTACAACACGGTCAGGTATGACTCCTCTGACTCTTACAGCAGAAACTGGCAGCTCTGTCACGTCAGGGTTTGCTTTCAGTCTGGCATGGCAATCGGCGGAAATGACACTAATCATCGCCCCAGTATCGATGAGAATGACTACGTTGCATCCATTCAAGGTGGCTACAATCTTCGGTAGACGCGTCAATTCGTAGTTGTGGTTCGTCGTTCGTCTAACAGGTCTTCTTGGATTGGCTCCCAGAGTAAAATGGTGGCAGTTACTCTGTGCTCAACCGGGCAAGAATCTATTGATTTTTCGGCGTTTTTTTTTCTGTCCTGGCGGGAAGTACTGGGCTGGTTTTGCTCCGTCTCCTGCGCCGAATTCCTAGTTTCCCTCGAAGTCGGGTTCTGATCTCCCTCTTCTCGGATTTGGAGTTCTCAGAGTTGTTGAAGATACTCACGGCTCTCCCGTGCTCTTCCTCTCCAATCTCTATCTGGCTGGTTTCTGGGGTCTCGATCTCTGTTATACCCTCTACTGTAACGGTAGTCCCTACGGATACTTCCGTGCTGTGGGTTTCGACC
This sequence comes from Meconema thalassinum, assembly GCA_946902985.2. Taxonomy (NCBI): domain Eukaryota; kingdom Metazoa; phylum Arthropoda; class Insecta; order Orthoptera; family Tettigoniidae; genus Meconema; species Meconema thalassinum. The sequence goes on from OX336394.1 coordinate 416,636,571, forward strand.
ATTATTCCCTCGGAGGTCGTTTTCGTGACGACGGTCGTCGTTCGTCCCTCGGTCGAAGCGCCGGTTTCAGTGACTACGACGGTCATCTCGCTGGTCCCTAGCATATGGAGTGTTGTTCCATTCTCTTCTACCATAGTTATAATTATTATTACGTTGCCCAGAGCTCTCTTGGGTTTGCGTCTGCTGTGGTGTCTGGCTCACTTTGTCGACAGTAGTTAAGTTGACATGTCTCTCCTCACGCCTGTCAGCCTTCTGCTGACGGTGTATCGGGAACTGTTCAGTGTTTGCATCCAACCGTCGCAGGATTTGGTCACACTGCTGAAAAGTGGATGCCCCTGCAGCAATCAATACACGCTGCACGTCTGCAGGGTATTGCCAAACGATGGTGTTTACTAGGTCTTGCTCAGACAATGGGGGTTGAAGACAACGAAGTTTCGCAAACTGGATTGCGAAGTAGTTCGCATAGCGCGTTGGAGTATTACATCTGTATCTGCGAGTGAACATCTCAGCTCTGATGCTCTGCTGGATGTCGCTCGACCAATAAGTTCTTAATAAGGCTTCTTTGAAATCCTGGTAGCCAATAAAGGAGTATCGGAAGGCTCTAAACCAGGTGCTGGCTTGCCCCTCAAGCAAACGCCCTATAACTCGGAGTTCGCTCTCCGGAGTTACCATGGTGTCTCTCAAGTAGCTTTCTACGTTGGCCAGAAATTCAACTGGAGTGATGCCACTTCCTGTTCCTTAGAAGCGAGCTGGTTGCTCCTCTCTCGAACGGATTATAGTTACATTTCCCTGCGTATGCGCGGGTCTAAATGAATTCTGCATGTAGTTATGCGTAGGTGTATTCGTTTCATGACTAAGTCGATTGGGTGCTGGTTGAAAAGGATGGGCGTCAAAGTTCAAGGTTTGACTTTGCGCTGAACCAGTGAATTGAGATGGTTGTGGTTCTATGGGTGCGCTGGGTAGGAAATGAGTAGGCATCATCCCTGCGGATTGAGATACGGGTGTCGCCTGAGAGTCTCCCATCTGTGAGGGTAAGTGTCTCTCTCTAGGAAGCGTCTCAAGTCTGTCAAGACGTCTCTCTATAACCTCGAGTCCTGGGATGGTTCTAGCTGTGACTTTATTACCTAAGTCGTTAAGTTGTAGCTCGTTCCTATCGACTTTCCCTTTGAGGTTCGTGTCAACTTCGCGTATTGCCGTCCTCAGGTTATAGCTAAGGTCTAACCTCTCGGTTACCACGACTTCCTCGAATCGTTTCTGCAAAGAATCGATTTCTCCTTCGACTTTCGACACGTTGTCTTGGATCTTTCCAACATCATCTCTGACCTCGGCTACCTTAGCCTCCATTGTGGTCTTGTGTTCGTTGAGGTCACCCCTCAATAACATGAGATCGATTTTATGTTCCTCACGATGAACGTCAACTGTTTCACGCAGGATTGCTACGGTTTCTGTCAACTCCGTAATATTCCTCATATTGGTGTATAATTCGTCCTTGACCTCTATCATGCCGTCGACGATCGTCTTGACGTTGTTATTTACGGCATTCGCCGCACCTCTCATCAAAATCAGTCCAATATTCATGGTCGCCATGTCCTTTTTTACGGTGTCCATAAATCCCTCGACGTGAGTCAATCGAGTCCCAAATTCTTCTCGAGTGTGCTCCAGGTCGGCTCTCATATCTATCTGGACTCTGTTTATTGTCGTTTGAATTTTAGCTGTGTGCTCCTCCAATCGGGTCTGCACATCCTCCCTAGCTCTATTCATCTGGTCGGTTAAGCAATCTATACGCTGGTTAGCCTCCTGATGGTGTCGTATGACATCAACCCTAACAGCCGCTAAACCTGCCGTAAGATCATTCCTAGCTTCGACTCTATATGCGTCCATGTCGGCCCTGACCTGTGTTAGATCAGCCCTAACATTATTGATCGACTCTGTGACTTAACTACATGACCACTTACAATATTTATAGATTGAGTGTTAACCTCTAAATCTTGTCTAACATTGTTAACTGACTGGGTGTTAACTTCTAAGTCCTGCCTAACATTGTTAACAGCTTGGGTATTCTCACCTAAGTAAGCAGTAATCTGCTGCAGGTTGGCATTAACACTTGCCATCATCTCCCCAAACACACGACGAATAGTTTCCTCATCCATTGACAAGAAATATATATGAGAAAGTGAGGGATCAATCTCTAATGGAACTTACAGCTGTGATTAGTTACTTGGTGGTATAAAGCTTGTTTCATTTAAATAAATGTCACGAGTACAGCTGGAGTATGCAAACTAAGTGCTTCTACATTTACAAAGACATCGGCGAGCAAAGCAAAGTATTACATTTACTCAGGATGAGGCATCATCAAAGAAAATCCTATCCGTCATTTATCTAACACTAAAGCCTCACCCCATGGACTTCTATCAAACATGAATGCCATGCGGTCAATTGATCTGCAGTACGACTTTCTAAGTTCGTCCCAGTCCTGTCAATTTACCATTAATCAACATTAAGATCTTCCTAAATAACATGGAACTGACAGTCACCACGTTAACGTCGGCACATGAGTTGGGCGCCATTTTATGAGACCGTCGGTGGAGCTGCCAGGATAGCCAACAACCGCAATGACTTCCCTAACATCTCACCCGTCGGACATAACTGCCGTGAGGATCAGGTGAACTTCCAAATAGGCCAAAGCGGCACGAGAATCTGTAGTCCACAGGGATCGTGGTACATGGTGACGATGGTCATAGACTGCCTAAGAAAAGGTTCACCTTAAAAGCTAGACTGAGAAAATAAACATCCAGACTTATGTAAAACACCGTGAAAATTTATTGTTAAAATTCACAAGCCCCTAGCCTAGTTCGGAGGGTTTCAATCGGCTAATCCGCAAGCTAATAAACAATCAAAAATAAAGAGCAGGTCCCTACCTGAGAAGTTACGGAAAACCCTCGCGAAAGATCTATCTCACAATAACAAAGCAACAACAGCAACACTAGGAAAATGGTACGACGCAAATCCCTAGGTCAAGTTACAAGATCAAGCTAATATCAGAATTTACATTTAACAGGGTAGCAAAACAAATCTAAATTAGGATGATACCATCCCCACGTTTACATTTAACGTTAATTCATCTAGCTAAGTCCTATCGATTAATAACAAAATTTACGGCGGTGACGTCCGTAACAGAAAACAATTACATTCAAAGCTAAGTGAACAGCCATGTAAAAAAACATTTAATTATTCTTAGTAACTACATGCTAACAGCACACAAGAAGGTAACATGTAGGATTCATACACATTTACATCACAAATAATTAATAAAAGACAACAGTTTTATTAAAATGCCTGCCTGCACCTTGGTTTACTCTTTGTAAGCCATAGTCATCTAATGTGTGTAGTTACGGTGACGACTGCGTAGTAAAGACTACGTCTAACATCGCATGGCCTGCGCTCCACAAGCTACGATCTCATGGTTCGAGCAAGCTTCAGGTCGCTACAAGAGTGTCAGCTGTCCTAGTCATTTCCTCAAAAGGAAATACCTTCATTAGCACGGCCATGTCAGCAGGTTCCAAATGCAAAAGAACAAAGTTAGATAGAAAGAATTCGTTAGTTAGCTTTTGTTTTACCAAAATTATGCGTTTTATTATTAAGATGTCGGTTTAGGTTTATCGTTGGTTTATGGCGAATAATACTGACAATAGCCTGGGCACGGAGTGTCTCCACTGAGATCAATCTCCACCAAAAGCCTCGACTCAAAAGTCGGAATTTAATCAACGAGCAATAACAACTCGGACACACAATAACACAAGTTACCAGCGGCGCACAGCTCGCGTTCAATAACTCTGGGATGGGCCTGCACACTCAGTCACCCTCCATAACATCTGGCCAACGGGAACAATCCCGGACAAGGTACACACAAATACCTTCATACAATAAATATCTCCTATAACAGGGTGGCCTACAACGTACTATAGAAAACCTGACATAACTGTACACGTCAAACGACGGTACACGCAAAACTGCGTTTAACTAACAAAAACAATCTATAAAAACATGTGATCAGATACAAGGTTGGACACTGGGTTCCATGAGCTAAATAGCAATGAAAGGAAGAGCGAATACAACAAGCATTCTGTCTTCTGTCAAAGTAGTTCTGTCTCATCATACAAGCGTGCTCTCAAGGGCACTGGGTCACAAACCAGTTTGTGTCGCTACAGGCTACAACATTCCTGCGCGGTCGGACACATCACACGCTAACTATCAAGGCCGGCGATTTAAGCAAAATAAAAAAACTGTACAACTGGCCTCATCATAAAAACTTTACCATAGGTTATAAACCTCGAAGAATACGTGTATAAAAACACGCTATAAATCTGAATACAATAATATAATTCTGTCTTCCAAACCAAAGACATCTAAATGGTAGCAATGTCACATTGCTGGAGCTCTTTGCTCTCAAAGATATAATACTTCAGTAGTTGTTTGTACAACATCAAATAAATACGTGTCTTCACATGACACTAACAAAATAATAATTGTGACGCAGATTCCTCACTCTGGATCTGCTTAATGATACGTTGGGAACTGGGTTCGATGCTAGACAACGAAACATCCCTTTTACTTGTAAGGTCCACACTTGACCAGATGGCTTCTGAGCAACATCTCAAATGAAATATAATGCAGTTACAAAACTGGTAATTACAGTCGATTACCTAACTGATACGACTGCTCTAACGAAGTCAGGGGTGTAACAAAGACTGGTTGCAAAAAATGCAGTTAAAGAAATATAACCACGGCATCTGATTCCCATAACTTAAGTCAGCAAAGACTTGAAAAATCGCCCCAAATAGGGTTAAACAAAGTAGCCTCAAATGACTACGGTCACGTTTAGCAAAAGATAGGCAATGACGTTCTACGACGTCCATCAAGCTGCACCAGGGTTGACCAAAATGTCTGACCTAAGGGTGTCTCACTCTAACTGAAATAAATGATATCTAATTAGACTAGTTACATTCCATACCTATAAAAATGGCTTTCACTGAGTTCGGTTGGTTCACAAACTACATTAAACCTAATATACCTCCAGAAACTAGAACGAGAAAGGGTGTACAAAAACTCACGAAATGGAGGAGCTCTCACTCAGCCCTCTGTTCAACGACAAGGGTTGAACAAATTCATCCCTGGCTTTCCGGAATGGCATCGTCCTCATCAGGACTCCCATCTGGACTCTCCCAAAGACCAGGGTTCGATCTGTCCCTGTCGATATCCACGTGGATGTACTGGATATGCCTGGTAATGGCATCCTGGGTTCCTTCCTCCTCGTTCGCTGTTCTGGAAGCTCCACCATTATGCTGGTTCCAATAGATACATCACCCTCATACCATGATGGTATTAGCCCATGATGTCGGTCTCGAACATGGTGTAGAATAATCTGATCACGTGGGTGGTGAAATAAATCGTGTAGTAGTTCATTCTTTCACTTCAAAAATCACAATGTTCGTAGTAAATGTTACAGGCTTTAATTGCAATTGATAACACAGCCTTTACTTCGCAGATATCGAATAATACGTGATCAAGCACTGTTCTATGGTTCTTCATGTGCACTGACGCCACATTTACATCACGTGGCATCCGTGAAATGTGCGTCGTTTTGTAATTGAAAAATTCACTGTGGCAATTCAAATATACTGTAGATTCATAATCACAATTGCTTAAAATAGTTATAACACGTTTACCTTTATATTTTCACCAGGCACTCGGCCCTCCACAAACACGTGGGTACAAAAATGTGGTGTTACGGTAATGTTATAATTTTCACTATACTTGCCAATTATTTCACAATATGCTTCTTGTTGTTCAATGAGCATAAAATAACAGTGATTTGTAAAATATTCGTGCATGATGGCACCCGATGATAACTTCCACGCTATAAAGCCGATATTTTCTACGTCTAACAAGACGGATGTAACTTCACGCCTACACGGGGCGGATTCTCCAGACGTAGTGCAAGGCACAGGGTTACTCGAGGAAGTAGGTCGTCAAACCGAAGTCGTTGAGCGACTACTTAAATTCCTGTTTGCGTATCTGCAAGGGTATTACCTTACCTTAAGCGAAAATAACATTCTCCAAAATGTTTTAATAATGCAGCATGACGAAATGGAATATTCTGAGTCTCGTGGAAAGATAAAATTGATTAATAAGACCTCAGATAAATAATTAGCAGACTTCACCAAAGTCAAAAGTGCGATTCTCAGCTACTTCAAAGAGTATAGCACGAGCTCTCAGCTCCACATGGCTTTCTGGGTGTGTTCAAAGGTACTACATCCCGTTATAAATGTGCTGTTATAAAAAAATATCACATGAACCTTAGCTCAGCGGTTTCTATATGGTCTTTATATCATGGGACTCGAGTAGCCTCCCTATTCTGTCCGTGACCTTTCTTTATATATGGGAGGAAAGCTCTAGCCAGGGGCTGCTTTTCTCCAATTACCCTTGTAGTTGGGCGTCTTGGACGGAGTGCTGGCTGGATAAATCCACTGTTGCAGCACACTCGCTACTCGCAGGTCACGACATAAGATATGCAGACACCGAAGTTCTGTCCACCACGGTGTCTTATCATGCCAGGCTACAAAGGGAGGCCATTTAAATCCTGAAGCATACTAACAGCTTCAATCTTAAGGAGGAAGCAGAACGTGTGAACAGAGCTTGGCTTCCAGTCCTTAATCCCTTCAAGCCTGCCCTCATTGACCGTCGTAGACGAGAAGATGCAACAGATGAGCAGCCCTGTCCTTGATGCATTACTTTTATGTGGTACGCCGTTGCTGTGGTAGCCTCTATATGTGGGTTGTTGACTATTTATATATCCTGTTTACTTGTTTTACCTCGCTTAATGTAACCTGTGAACATGCTGAACGCAGTCTTCAGCGAAACGTCAGGACGACGAAATGTCCTTAGAACACGGCCTATAAGCCCGCGGAAAAGAGATTCCTATTTCAACGCCGGTCGTGAAAGTCTGATTTTTTACTTATCTTCGTTAAATCTATTTTCTACGTAGCTCAGTGCAGTAACTATGACAGAAAAAAGTAATTTACCCGAAATATATTTTCAGCTTCTTTTTGAAGTTCCTCTACGGGTTTCTTCCACCTGTTGATCATTTTGTTGATTTATTTTATCAAAGAACCTTTTGCGATTGCCTTGACAGCGAATAGAAAATTAATTTGCCTAGCCCAAATTATCCATTATTTCTCTGGCGGTGGACATTGCACTGTTAAAGTCAGTGATGCGATAATTTTGAAAAAAAAAATACTTTATGCCCTGATGTTTGGTTAAAGCCATATCAAACGAAGTCTTCTCAGATTGGAGAGTGTTACTTGTTGAGTTCTCAGAAAATAAAATATCGTACCAGATAACGAGGCTTAAAACCAATTCATACGAACTTGTATGAAGCAACAAAGATTGGGCCTCTGACCGGGTAACAGGATCTTTGGAAGTTTCTGCCGCTTTTTCTAGAGCTTCGCTTACTTTCCCTAACTGGTACCTGATGTGCCTGACACTGTCAATTCTACGTTCCAATCTCGTGTTAGATAAATATTTTACTGTGAGGAGGCCAGGACATAGTTCGCACAAAATGTTCCACGTTTCCGTGGAAGCCACAAACAAAGTGTACAGACGCTGAACTATACCAAAAATGTCATAGGGTCCTTATTGCGTTTAACCATGTCACCCAAAAGTAAGTTAAGATTATGTGCAAAACATGCCATGAACATTGCTCGTTTATTAATAATTTTTACTCGCGTCTGCACTACCTTATATTGGCCGCTGTCATACCCTTGTCCCCTACAGTCCATGATATAAAGATCATTATCCTCCAATACTCCCTCTAAAACCTCAGCTAACCCCTTTCCCGTAGTGTCGTGTACCTCCAAAACCTCTATGAACGATTCAACGATCCTTGGAGTTTCTGCCATCATATCAACATAGCGGAGGACCAAGGTCATTTGCTCCTTGTGGCTCACTTCGGGCGTTCAGTCGAGGATAACCGCGTAATATTTGGCGACACGAACAGCATTCAGTAGGTTTTCCTTCGTAGCAGCGCCTTAAGAAAAGAAAATTATTAACATTTTCGCTAATTCCATTTAAAGAACTAACTTAATGTTTAAATAGAGTTTAACTTTAACTTACCGTACTGTGCCCAACATAGTACTCCAGTTTTAGCACAGATTGGCAACCCTGCGTAAATCACGGCCCAAAACACCACATGTTATCTTCCAAGGCCCGAACACAAGGTTGAGTGACGTCACGCGTCTGACGTCACGCATATCTGTCTACTATCTCCGGCAGAGCGCGCTGTCTCGGACCACGTGCTCAGCTCTGGTTTTCGGCAACTGGTCACATTGAGAGGCGCAGACACATGCGTTTTGAGCGCGGACTGGACAGTACTCCATTGTGCGGCAAGAGTGATTTTTACATTCGATTTTGATCGTGGAGGGCCGTGTGTGCTATGCCACCACGGGTCTAAGTGTCGCTGTGTATCGGGTGTGATTTTATCGGAGTCCTGAGAGACCATATAATTACGAATCACCCCTGTTATGCCGGGCGCGATTGCTATATCAGACGGCCGAGTCCAGCGTGTATAATCCCGGTCGTGCAGGCCCATGCTTGGCTTGATAACGAGAGAACTAGCCCTTTACGACTAGCTTTGGACGTGAGATACAATACGGAATAGTTTGTGCAGTAAACATTCGAGAATAGACGAGGCTCTTATCATCGATGGAGGACTTGTAGATGCAACTGAACAGCTCAGAATGCTATAGAATTACTGCTTACGTAAAGCCGGTGGCAATTTGCAGAGAGGAAGAATTGTGTCTACATTGTTCGAGGCGCAGGAACTTATAATTTCCAGAATGGAACGAGGACATTTTATAACCTGTGCTGTTGAAGTGTCAATGAAGAATTTTGAAATGGAACTAGTCAGTGAAAATATGTGCCACTAAGCTTATACGTGAGGGGACTGGACGGAGTGACATTTACATCAAGATGAGGCCATGATGTTGCCATGACATAACCACACCGTGGGAGTCGGAGGACGCAGCCACCATGAAACGTGAAGGTCTCAGTTTCGATTCCTGGAGGAGGCGAGGAAGAAGATGGTGGAAGATGGAATACTGCCGGTTCTGGAATGGGAAGGAGATGGTCCTGAATGAAGATTGGTTCCAGAGGTTCTGCATTCTATGAGCATGCTAGGCTTGTACCATATTTTCTTATTTCGGCCAGTTGGTGAGCTAAAACATTACTTCAATTTGCAGTTGTGAGTAGTTTGTACTACTCAGTAGTACTAGATACCATGGACTTGAACTAATTATTATTTGTTGATCAATCATTTCATTATTATTATTAATATTAATGGCCACATTTTTTCCTTCGTCTATTAAGTTATTATATGAGGAAGTGATTCACATTGTAGGGTTGTCACACGTGACAAGGAACTATCCACCATGCTTGGCACCATGATCCAGTAAATATTTTCTTTTGGGAATTTTTGTAAATCCGTCACTACTTTGAATGATAAGATTTTTTTCTACGATGATAAGATTGGAAATACGACGCGGATACTGAACTGAATCCATGATGGAATGAATGAAGGTGGTAGACTAGCTGTCGACAGCTAGGGTGGAGTTCATGTTTTGATTTATTTTTTTCGATTTTGACTTCAGCGTTTGGTGAATCTAATTAAGTGAACTCTGAAGGATTATTACTTTAAATATTCCCATTTTTTTCTTCGTCCACATTCATTGATATAGAGAATTTAATTATTAAAAGCATGCTCGTCATTATGCTTAGACACCTACCCATTTGACATTGCTACAGGTCATGCCTGCATTAGATAATTTATGCACACTAGTCATGTGATGAAATGAAAGGTCATGATAATTAAAAGATAATGAGTTTATCTACAAAAAAAGATTGATTGGTGTAGTTGTTTATAAATAACGAGAGGGGAGAATTGAATGGAATGTAATAAAATAAATTTAGTTCACATATTCTGTGAAAGTCTTATGGAAAATTTTCTGAGAATTAATCATGAAGAATCCCTTTGTGAATAAAATAATAATAATGTAATAATAATTAGTAGTGTAATATCTTTCTAAATAAGCATGACTATGCAAAATGCAGTCAAGATGGTGGTGAATTAAGTATTCACAGGAGTAGGCAGGCGATAATCTAATCACTATGTAATTGATGGAGTGAAATACATTGCAGGCATACCATCGAATTGGGAAAGATGGGAACTTTTAGTTGTGATATAATGATCAGCCATGTCTTTGAACTTTGCATAAATGTAGGATAATGGGTGCACGTTTGCTTGAAATATTTTGAGTAATTAGACTCTGAAATAACGATGTACGATAAATATAAATCCTGATTGCAACTTTAATTGAGTGGTCAAGTAGTACCTATATTGTTGCAGCAATTATTTTAATTAATAATTAATAATTAGTTAGAAAGGAGATCAATTCTATTATTTTTTAGGCCAGCTATTTATTTAACTTTCATTATAAACTCAAGTGAGTGACAATATTACTAATCTAGGACACTACCTGATGGACATTTAGTGTGATTAGTTGATGTTGATAGTCAAATGTGACTGAATCTATTTTTTTATATTATATTTAATTTTCTTCGAATATCTCCTAATTTTATTTGTGTCTTAAGGATAGGACCAAGGAGATTCGTTGACCCTTTAGACCTTAATTATGTTTATTTGGACTCGAAATATTTTTCTTTTACTTCGGTCCACATCAAGCTTTCATTTAGATCGAATCTCCGAGGCAAGATAGGCTTTTTTGGGTGTTTCCTATATTTGTATTGGTCAATGAGTTGCCAATAAATGGATGCCTATTTTTATATTTTTAATTGTGCTTATCTTCTGATTTCTGTTGTGCTATTGCTTTGATTTAGGTTTGGGAGTGGGTTGATTTAACCTGTTACACCTACATCCTGTTAACCACCCGTGAGACTACTTTAGTTCTCGTACCCACCGGCGTATTTTTTTTTATATTCGATCCCAGACCTCAATCATTTTTTTATTCTTTATCTGATATATGTCTTGTGTTATCGGCATGAATTGCGATGTTTTCGCCGGGTCATCCGATTCGATGCCGGTTAACGGGGACATATAAAATGGCGCCCAGCGTGCAGAGCCTCGAATTGAGAAATCGTACACACGATGGTGTAGCAATTAGATGTTTTTATTGTTATTTTACAGCCAGTGTGGGTTGTTGTGTCGTTGGCACTTGCATATGAGTGCCTCAAGTAAATTGGATTACCACATTTGAGGTACTTGAATGGGAGGCTAATGATTTTTTCTCTTGGGAAGGTCTAATTACCTTTGGTAATGAGATTGTTTCCTAGTTTCCTTGACATAGGCAACAGGATCAGAAGTTCTTTTTCCTTTGGATTGGTGTTTTTGATATTCATTCGTTCTTCGTTTAATGATCCAATTGCGTAGAATTGGATAAGGATCCATTTATGCAGATCGTTGATATTAGTTCAATTCCATGGTATAGTAGTAGAAAGTATGGTACAATCTTGGTGTGGTCACTCTTGATGGTTCCCTTATGTTGTATTGTCTTATTGTACTAATTGACATGTCTAATGTGGAAGAGTTGAGGCAGCTGTTAGCTGATTTGAAAACTGATTTAAAGAAGGGTCAGGAGGAATTAAGAGGCGATTTTAAGCAAGTTCAAATGGAGTTAGAGGGTAGACTTAATCATAGTATCCTACAAAATCATGATGAATTGGACAAGAAATTTAATCAAAACCGAAATGAGGCAGCTAATCAGGCGTTAAAAACACAGGCAGATATAATCAAGTTAGGAGAGCGTATAACCAACAGTCAAAAGGAAACGGATAGCAGCATGGACGCAAAACTTGATGCATTGAAGGCCACTATGCAGGACAATTTGATAGAGGGCATACAGAAAATTCAGAAAGGTGTAGAGAAAGACATGGAAGCATTGAATACACACGTCAGGACCCTAGAAAAACGACTAGATGAAAACATCAAAGGATTGGGATCTGATATAACCGCTCATGTAAACAAGCTTAAAGGGGAATACCAACATGAGATAGTGGAAGTAAGGAAAGAGTTTAATGAAACTACTGTCGGCATTCGAAAGGAATTAACGGAACAAGTAGGAAAAGTAGAGACGAAAATCCAGAAGATGGAGGAAAATGTTGGCACATTAGCGCAAGACGTGGATGCAAATCGAAAACGCATGGATGAGGAAGCAAAGAAGATAGAAAACAAATTGGACGCAATCAATACTGATATCACACAAGTCAAAACGGAAACAGATGGGGCGATTTCGTCAGTCAATGATAACATAAAGATACTGGAGGGTAGTCACAGTCTGGATACCCACCTTCGAGCAATCCCCCAGGATGAGTCCATTATTCTTGGAGGAGACTTTAATGGACATGTTGGGTCTCAGCGTGAAGGATATATGCGATGCCATGGAGGACATGGGCTTGGTGTGCGCAATGATGACGGATGTCGGATACTTGACTGTGCAGAAGCTCATAACTTGATTGTGACCAACACATATTTCAAAAAGAGGCTAACACATCTGGCTACTTATACCAGTGGAGGACATGCTACTCAGATCGATTACTGGCTAGTTCGGCAACAAGATATGAAGCTGGTGACAGATACCAAAGTGATTCCGTATGACAGCGTTGCCCCTCAACACCGATTGCTTGTCCTTGATATTCATAAAAAAGTTAAGCGACCCAAAACAAAACCTAAAACTGGGCCTGAGCGTATCAAGTGGTGGAGATTGAATGCCCACCGCAATGAGTTGGTCACAGCCTTGGCAAACTTCTCCGTGAAGTCTGATCAATCAGTTGATGGCATGTGGAGGGATGCTGTGAAACAGATACATCAGGCGGCGAAAGAAACTGTGGGAAAAACCATACCCGGACGAAAATACATTGATAAACAGACCTGGTGGTGGAGTGATGAAGTCAAGCAAGTTATCAGGGAGAAAAAGATGGCCTACAAGACTTGATGGAACTCGCGTCTTGATACTGACCTCCAGCAATACCGTAACCTGAAATCAGCAGCAAAAAGAGCAGTAGCTGCTGCAAAGGACAATTATTATCAAGACCTGTACGACCAGCTTGACACACCATCAGGAGAAAACAATGTATATCGTCTTGCTAAGTCCCGTAATTGTTCAACTCAGGACATTGGACATGTCATGCATATCAAGGATGCGAACGCTAAGCTACTACGAGAACAGCAATCTATCCTCCAACGTTGGGCAGACTACATTTTTTGCCATCTGCAACGAAGAATTTCCACACCCACCAATTGCAAGTCCTGTTCCTAAGTTAGGACCCGTTCCTCCAATTACATCCGAGGAAGTAATGCTTGCCATTAGCAAGATGAAGAGTGGGAAAGCAACTGGCCCAGATGACTTACCGACGGAAATATGGAAAATTCTAGGAAGGCCTGCCTCAGAATTCCTTGCCACACTCTTTAACCGGATCATTGTTGAGAACCAACTTCCCCATGCATGGACAACTAGCATAACAGTTCCAATCTGGAAGGGAAAAGGTGATGTGGGTGACTGTTCAACTTATCGCCCTATTCGACTCCTCTGTCATACGTTTAAAATATTTGAGCGTGTGCTTGATTTTAGACTCAGAAATATTGTCACTGTAACACCAAATCAGTGTGGGTTTGTTAAGGGATGCAGTACCATCGATGCTGTCCATGCCACACGATTTTTAATGGAAAAGCACAGAGAGAGACAGCGGAGCGTACACCTGGCATTTCTCGATTTAGAGAAAGCTTTTGACCGTATCCCTCATGATCTTATTTGGCGATCTCTTCGTTGCCATGGAGTCCCTGAGGAATATGTAAGCTGGGTGCAATTTCTGTATCGCAATGCCACTAGTGTAGTTCGGAGTCCAGCTGGAGTCTCCCCACCTTTTGAAACCACTGTGGGTGTTCATCAGGGTTCTGCTCTATCACCACTGTTATTCATCCTCTGCATGGATACAGCAACGGCGGACATACAGACCTCACATCCCTGGACCCTCCTCTATGCGGATGATGTGGTACTTGCCCAAAAAACCCGCCCTGAACTCCAGCACAGGGTTCAAACGTGGAACGACAGACTGGCTGAAAATGGACTACACCTCAATATCCAGAAGACAGAATACCTGGAATGTGGCCCCCAAGCTAGAGGTACCATCAGCATCAGCACAGAAAATCTGCAGAAGACCATGCATTTTAAGTACTTAGGGTCCACTGTCACTTCAAATTGTGACGCCACTCCTGATACTCGGATGAGGGTAAACGCAGCCTGGCTCAAGTGGAGACAAGTCACTGGAGTTCTCTGTGATAAAAAGATGCCTCTGCATTTAAAGGCAAAGGTCTATAAGTCTGTGGTACGCCCAGCAGCCATCTATGGGACTGAATGTCGCCCTATGACCAAACAACATGAGCAAATTTTGAATACGATGGAAATGAAGATGCTCCGATGGTCGATGGGGCTGACCCGATTTGACCACGCAAGGAACACAGACGTCCGGCGAAGATATGGTGTTGCACCAATTGTCGAGAAGGTGAGGGAGGCTCGTCTACGCTGGTACGGTCACGTCATGAGAAGACAGAACAGCTCAGTTGCCAAAAGAGCACTCCACATCAACCCAGGTGGAACAAGACCACGTGGAAGACCTGCAAAGCAGTGGACTGACAACATCAGGGCTGACATGCACGCTGTTGGTCTAACACCAGAAGATGTCAACGACCGAAAGAAGTGGAGGAGATGTAGCAAAGTAGCAGACCCCGCAAGGGATTAATGCTAGGAAGAAGAAGAAGAGTCACCTAGACTGCATCACGCGTATGGAGAACTTCTTACAGATGAATAGTCCGGTTCAAACGATGGAAATTAACTCACCAGAGATTAACCAGGAGAAACGATGGGGAGAAATGGATTCGACACCTAGAGGATTTAATGGGGCTAGTCCTGTAACTAGCATTAGAACTCATGAGAAAAAACCGAAAAAGTTTAGTGGTGTGGGAGTTATCACCCCAATCGAGTTCCTACGAGGCCTCAGGGATTATCTGGATGAAAATCGGATCCCAAGTGAAAGCGAGATAAGGGTTATTGAAAGATCGTTAGAGAATCAAGCGCTGACCTGGTTTAGAGCTTCTAGATGCACCTTTGCGAATTACGAGGAGTTTGCTAAGGCATTCCTTAGGCGTTTCTGGAGTTCGGAAGACCAACTTAGCATCAGATCAGAACTTTACTCCAGGAAATATTCCACAACTAACCCGACGCAGTATGCGGGGTATTTTACAACGCAGTTAGCCAGGTTACAATATTTAGAACCTCCATTACCTGAAGAGGAGATGATTCAAGCGATAAGGAGGCAATTTCCGGTAGAAGTTCAGAGAACGCTTATAGCATCTGGGGCGAATAGTTTGAAGACATGTGACGAAATTCTGAGGAAATTAGATCACACCAGTTCTTTAATGCACGCGAGAAACACTAGATCAGAGCACCAGGAGGTGAATCTAGTCGTGACAGACCGGAAAATACAGACTGAACCACCACAAAGAAGAATATTCCAGGATACAGGAGTTTGGAGAGGACATTATGAGAATCGTGGATATAATCAACGAGATAGGAGATGGAACCAAGGTGGAAGGCCATACTACGTGAACCAACAGCAGCAACTCAATTCACAAACCTACAGACCCAGGGATATAAAGGGAAGAAACTCTTGGCAGCAAGGAAGAGGTAGATTTCAAACCTATAATAGTCAGTGGAACAGAGATGAACCTCGGGACAATCGCGTGAATTTGGAAGAGAGACGTGCAGAAAGACAAGCATACTTCCAACAGATGAGAGAAGCACTCACCAGCAGCAAGGGCAAGAGAACGTAAAGCCAGGGCCTAGTAAAAGTGGCTCGCAATTGCTATGACATCAGAGATATAAGATCTGGAGCAAGGATAGGAAAGTATAATGCTGCCAGCCTTAAGAGATACTACTGTTGAAGAACGAGCAGGATATGTTGGGCACATGATTGGCGGCATAATGAAGAGAATACAAAATAAGCTTTTGTTAACTCGCTTATTTTCCGGGGAGAGGGGAGATTGTGCCCAACATAGTACTCCAGTTTTAGTACAGATTGGCAACCCTGCGTAAATCACGGCCCAAAACACCACATGTTATCGTCCAAGGCCCGAACACAAGGTTGAGTGACGTCACGCGTCTGACGTCACGCATATCTGTCTACTATCTCCGGCAGAGCGCGCTGTCTCGGACCACGTGCTCAGCTCTGGTTTTCGGCAACTGGTCACATTGAGAGGCGCAGACACATGCGTTTTGAGCGCGGACTGGGCAGTACTCCGTTGTGCGGCAAGAGTGATTTTTACATTCGATTTTGATCGTGGAGGGCCGTGTGTGCTATGCCACCACAGGTCTAAGTGTCGCTGTGTATCGGGTGTGATTTTATCGGAGTCCTGAGCGATCATATAATTACGAATCACCGCTGTTATGCCGGGTGCGATTGCTATATCAGACGGCCGAGTCCCGCGTGTATAATCCCGGTCGTGCAGGCCCATGCTTGGCTTGATAACGAGAGAACTAGCCCTTTACGACTAGCTTTGGACGTGAGATACAATACGGAATAGTTTGTGCAGTAAACATTCGAGAATAGACGAGGCTCTTATCATCGATGGAGGACTTGTAGATGCAACTGAACAGCTGAGAATGCTATAGAATTACTGCTTACGTAAAGCCGGTGGCAATTTGCAGAGAGGAAGAATTGTGTCTACATTGTTCGAGGCGCAGGAACTTATAATTTCCAGAATGGAACGAGGACATTTTATAACCTGTGCTGTTGAAGTGTCAATGAAGAATTTTGAAATGGAACTAGTCAGTGAAAATATGTGCCACTAAGCTTATACGTGAGGGGACTGGACGAAGTGACATTTACATCAAGATGAGGCCATGATGTTGCCATGACATAACCACACCAGGGGAGTCGGAGGACGCAGCCACCATGAAACGTGAAGGTCTCAGTTTCGATTCCTGGAGGAGGCGAGGAAGAAGATGGTGGAAGATGGAATCCTGCCGGTTCTGGAATTGGAAGGAGATGGTCCTGAATGAAGATTGGTTCCAGAGGTTCTGCATTCTATGAGCATGCTAGGCTTGTACCATATTTTCTTATTTCGGCCAGTTGGTGAGCTAAAACATTACTTCAATTTGTAGTTGTGAGTAGTTTGTACTACTCAGTAGTACTAGATGCCATGGAGTTGAACTAATTATTATCTATTTGTTGACCAATCATTTTATTATTATTATTAATATTAATGGCCACATTTTTTCCCTTCGTCTATTAAGTTATTATATGAGGAAGTGATTCACATTGTAGGGTTGTCACACGTGACAAGGAACTATCCACCATGCTTGGCACCATGATCCAGTAAATATTTTCTTTTGGGAATTTTTGTAAATTCGTCACTACTTTGAATGATAAGATTTTTTCTACGATGATAAGATTGGAAATACGACGCGGATACTGAACTGAATCCATGATGGAATGAATGAAGGTGGTAGACTAGCTGTCGAGAGCTAGGGTGGAGTTCATGTTTTGATTTTTTTTCTTTCGATTTTGACTTGAGCGTTTGGTGAATCTAATTATGTGAACTCTGAAGGATTATTACTTTAAATATTCCCATTTTTTTTCTTCGTCCACATTCTTTGATATAGAGAATTTAATTATTAAAAGGATGCTCGTCATTATGCTTCGACACCTACCCATTTGACATTGCTACAGGTCATGCCTGCATTAGATAATTTATGCACACTAGTCATGTGATGAAATGAAAGGTCATGATAATTAAAAGATAATGAGTTTATCTACAAAAAAGATTGATTAGTGTAGTTGTTTATAAAAAAAGAGAGGGGAGAATTGAATGGAATGTAATAAAATAAATTTAGGATGATAGTTCGCATATTCTGTTAACGTCTTATGGCAAATTTTCTGAGAATTTATCATGAAGAATCCCTTTGTGAATAAAATAATAATAATGTAATAATAATTAGTAGTGTAATATCTTTCTAAATAAGCATGACTATTCAAAATGCAGTCAGATGGTGGTGAATTAAGTATTCACAGGAGTAGGCAGGCGATAATCTAATCACTATGTAATTGATAGAGTGAAATACATTGCAAGCATACCATCGAATTGGGAAAGATGGGAACTTTTAGTTGTGATATAATGATCAGCCATGTCTTTGAACTTGGCATAAATGTAGGATGATGGGTGCACGTTTGCTTGAAATATTTTGAGTAATTAGACTCTGAAATAACGTTGTACGATAAATATAAATCCTGATTGCAACTATAATTGAGTGGTCAAGTAGGACCTATATTGTTGCAGAAATTATTTTTAATTAATAATTAATAATTAGTTAGAACGGAGATCAATACTATTATTTTTTAGGCCAGCTATATATTTAACTTTCATTATAAACTCAAGTGAGTGACAATATTACTAATCTAGGACACTACCTGATGGACATTTAGTGTGATTAGTTGATGTTGATAGTCAAATGTGACTGAATCTATTTTTTTATATTATATTTAATTTTCTTCGAATATCTCCTAATTTTATTTGTGTCTTAAGGATAGGACCAAGGAGATTCGTTGACCCTTTAAAACTTAATTATGTTTATTTGGACTCGAAATATTTTTCTTTTTTTACTTCGGTCCACATCAAGCTTTCATTTAGATCGAATCTCCGAGGCAAGATAGGCTTTTTTGGGGGTTTCCTATATTTGTATTGGTCAATGAGTTGCCAATAAATGGATGCCTATTTTTATATTTTTAATTGTGCTTATCTTCTGATTTCTGTTGTGCTATTGCTTTGATTTAGGTTTGGGAGTGGGTTGATTTAACCTGTTACACCTACATCCTGTTAACCACCCCTGAGACTACTTGAGTTCTCAACCCACCGGCGTATTTTTTTTTGATATTCGAACCCAGAACTCAAATCATTTTTTAAATTCTTTATCTGATATATGTCTTGTGTTATCGGCATGAATTGCGATGTTTTCGCCGGGACATCCGATTCGATGCCGGTTAACGGGGACAGTACCTAACATCGAAATTATATCGTTTTGTATTTCGGGACCAAGATAATGCACGTGGGTTTCGTC
The DNA here is from genome assembly GCA_946902985.2 of Meconema thalassinum. Lineage (NCBI taxonomy): Eukaryota > Metazoa > Arthropoda > Insecta > Orthoptera > Tettigoniidae > Meconema > Meconema thalassinum. The sequence continues at coordinate 416,655,809 of OX336394.1, forward strand.
ATCACGCACCCGCCGAGTTCCTTCATCGGCCCGTCAAAAATAGCGAACATTTCCATCAAGTTGAGAAAATTCCCATTTTCTCTCTCGAACAGTTTGCACGAACTCCCTCTAAAGGCAGAATTTGTCTCAGCCAAGTAATGTACAGCTGTGACGATACAAACGCAACATATTTTACATTGTTGGCTTATTTTAATTTGGACTGGACTGAATCAAACACACTATCTCTTTTTTTTTCCATTTATGAAAAAAAAAATGCGTGAAGCGCGGGGCCTTTTTGAGCGCGGGCCCTGGCGCGACCACTCCACTCGCTTCGCCCTCGCCACGGCCCTGGACATGGGCCTAATCGGGATGGGGAACATGCCGTCAGAAGGGGTTAGAACACTACATGCAGAGTAGTCTCGGTGAACACCTGTGTGAACCAACATCTCAACGTATATAGCTTTCACCTGTGGCGTACGCGGGATTTCGTTCTGGGGGGGGGGGGGGGTCATTAATATAATAGGTTAATTGTGTACATTACCGGTATTAAAGGGACGGATGACCTTGCTGTTCCGGCCTTTAAAACGACAGCCATCAACGTAATTAAAGAGATATTTCGATTAATATCCATAAAAAACAACAATTAAATAATCGTTCTCTTTGCATGAAAAATATTTTAGGTCTAATTTTTTCGACACACTAAAAAAATTAAAAGAAATTCTAAAAAATATGGAAAACAGTAACAAAATATTGAGACTGAAACGATCCAGTAGTATCATTATGACCATAGTTACGTGGTTGCTTGTAATATTGATATTATGTGAGAGAGTCTCCCTGTTCCCACTGCCATTACTATTGACTCTCAAAATCTGCCTATCTTGATTATTTTACCTGTATCATTAACTTCAATAAATTGCAGAAACTCCTCGTGTACTGAATTATCTTCAAGGAAACGGGCACACAAAATTAAAGCAATCCGAAGCGACGTGAAAAAAGTTACGGATCGCACACTTCACCAGCAAAACTGATCCATGGCTCGCTCCAAAACTGCGAGTAGAGTGCAGGGCATTTACTAAGTGGAGAACGTGACCACACCTACGGTGTATACCGGACTTACGACGCTTAACGAGCGATACCGTAAAACAGGTGATAGATGGGACATTGTATAGATTCAACTAAAGGAATATCTCTGGGGGGGTTCAACCCTGGACCCCCTCCCGTCGGTACGCCACTGGCTTTCACAATAATGATTATTTTCTTTGATTGTGCGATTGTTTGGCAGTTGATCAGTTAGAACCCATACTAACACAGTATTTTGCCAAATGTTAAATTAATCATCCGATTAGATTATGAATTAATTATTACGTTCCTTGGCGTAAAAAGCACAACATTCTGGGAAATGACTTTAATGGTACCTCACTAAAATGCTATTACCTCAAAGCCACGGTGAGTGAGTGGATATCGTGTCGGTCTACTAACCTCAAGATTGCAGGTTCGCTCCTGGCCGTGGTGAGTGATTTTTGAAAGGCGGCAAAAATACGATACGCATGTCATACGATGTTGGCATGTCAAAGAACCCATTTGAATTCAGTAGGGCGAGTTCAAAATGATAAAATTAATCTCGGGAGTTTCCGCCAACACAAAGTTCCTCATTTCTCTACTAGAAAGTGCTATAGTGTTCAAGGAGCTTAGATGTCTAACATCTAACCTCCTTGACTTTCATAGTCAAGGAACAACGAAATTCGACATGCAAGCTACCCTCTGGGTGTCAAATAACAAATCTTGCACCCAGCACCCGAGGCCATACGATATAATTATTACCTCAAAGCATTATGTTTTTATCCTTCTTCTGCAGTAGCTATTTATTTTCAATCCTTTAAATTACATTACTGAATAATAACGCTCATGAATCTTGTATATCTTTCCAGGTTATAAAACTCGAGGATGAGACGGGAGCGGGGTTCGAAATAGCATTCTTTCTTGGATTTGGCATGGTATTTGTGGGAGCATATTTTATATTATTCCCCGTAAAAGAAAGGGTGTCCAAGTCCAAGCATCTCCAGTTCGTATCTGGAGTGGGAGTACTAACATTCTGGCTCGTCACACTGACTTGGGATGCTATGATATTCCTTTTGAGTGCGATTGGAATCATCATTATTCTGGCAGCTTTTCGAGAACTTGGTTTCTCCACTGCAACAGAATTAGGTGAGAAGTGTCTAACATTTATAATTTGTAACTCAATAGTGAATACTCATTCAAGCATGAAATACAGGGTGATTCTTATTGACGTTTAAAACACTCTATAGCGACGTAGATGGCATTGAGACAAGTAATTTGATATAGGATACTTAGGGTCACAAGTGTCCGGAAATATCTTAAAAGTGAACCACAACATATGACGTCATCAGGTGATGGCTCAGCTCGAGCGGTCAGGCACGTGCTTCCTTACGCACATCAAAGCAAACGTTGAATATCATATCACTCTGGCTCCGAGTCTGCGTGTGCGCGTGGGGTTCGAGGCTCAAATCCGGGGCCTATCCATCAGCTTTCTTTGTTCTCTCTCTTCTCCTTTCAAGTGGGAGAGATTGTTGACATTAAGACACGGAACCAGAGTGATAAGGCGTTTAGTGTGCGTAAGGGAGCGTAGCCGTCACCTGATGACGTCCTATGTTTAACAGTTGTGGTTCACTTTTGAGGTATTTCCGGACACTTGCGACCCTAAGTATCCTATATCAAATGACTTGTCTCAATGCCATCTACGTCACTACGGAGAGTTTTAATAGTACATTATGCAACGAGCCTATAATGGCTAAAATTAAGACACCAGTATGTTTATAAAACGAGCTTTAGCGAGTTTTATAACTTCCATACGAGTGTCTTAATTACCATTATAGGCGAGTTGCATACGACTGTTTATGTTCGACGATAATTATAACTTTATTATATGTTTTAACATAAATATTCATAAATATCTGTTCAGTAACTAGAATGTTGTGATCAGGTGGTGCGCTAGGTAGCATATCTCCGTGTTCCAAGCTCTCTGGCCGACCGACGCATGCGCTCTGTGTGCTTCAATGCCATATGTGCAGATCGTGAAACAGTATTCAGTAAAACTGTCACCGTAGTCGTTTGAAATCAACGCGCTGTGTAGAAATTGGATTGGGTATATTAAGGTGCAGTGCTATTTCTTGTCTCATATTCACCAGTTTATTTACGCGAACATATGGACCGTGCACTTTCGGTAATTTATATAGACATGTTGGATTTTGAGCGCATGCGCGAAGGTATCCTTATCTAATTGGTCAAACAACTGTTTCTTGCGCTGTGATTGGTGGGAGAAACTGTTTCATAATGAAAAATAGTGTTATAATGACCATCATTATGATACAGTTTTCAGACACATAATAGTCAGGGTCCAACATAAACGTTAATAAGAATCACCCTGTATAACATACGTCTCCAGGCAATCTCCAAACACTTAGTAATTTTATCTGTTAAAATGAAGTTAACATGTTAAATTCAATTGTGTCAGAAGTATAGAGACATGTTAGTTAACGTAACGAGGAATGTAACTAAACTCGAGGTGCAACAGAATTATTCAGTTCCACGTTACCGATCGGTACAGTATGAACGTTACAAAGCGGTGTAACGCAGTGTGCTTGCAGACTCCACGAGAGTTTGTGTCTTTGTTCGTGGAACATTAACAGTTTCCAATACAAATATGCAAGTTGGCTTTCAATTATGTTCAGTGATGACAGCGTCGTGTGTAACTTAAGTCAACGTAAACCTATCATTTAGTATTTACAAAGTGAAAGAAGAAGAATTTAGCGAACAATCACCTATGAGAGTAGAGCAAATGCGGTGAATGGGACCGTAGCATCGAGCGCCACTGTGGTGTAACAAGCAGATGAGACGCTTAATATACTGTAGCCTACATGTAGAATGACCAACCCTAGAAACACCGTCTGGGTAAAACGTTTTCGACAATATCCTCATGAAAGTGACTATGAGACTATCCAGGGGCGTATATACTTTTTTCGGGGGGTGGGGGCTGGCTATCCTGGAAAATTGTGAGTATTCTCAGGGGATTGTCATCGCAAAATACCCAGAAATATCAACCAATATCTTAGAGCATATAACTGTGTAATTATTTTATATAAGATTCAAAGTTTATATAGCCCACAATTACTGGAAATACAAAAAAAAATGTAAAATAGAACACAACACACAAATTTTATACTTAATGAATTTTCCATTATGATCTACGGGGTATGAATGGCATATATCTAAATATTTGTCAATTTACTAAGTAGAAAAGTTTTTTTTTTTTTTTTTTTACAAGTTGATAATTTATTTCTCAAAAGTACCGTACTGTAGAATTCACAGTTTTGCCTCACAAGGCTGAGTGTACCACGTTCCAGCCCTAAGACTAGAATTAAAATTTCTTAGGGGAGCCGGGAATCGAATTTGGACCTCCGGGGAGGCAGCCAAGAATGCTAGCCACTATACCACGAGTTAGTCTAATTTCAATCTTAATATTGTTTATAACTTGGCCAATAATTTAAGATTAGGGTACAACCAATCTCACCAAAGCAACACTTGCTTAATTTTTACCGGCTCATTTCGGTGGGGGGGGGGCTGGAGCCCCCTCAGCACCCCCCTTATATACGCCCCTGGACTACCTACCCCGATGCTTTTTTTAATTGCTTCCAACTTTAGTCCAGCTATCTCCAGTAGTCTTAAGGTTTTGAGGCAGTGGTAAGAAGGAAATACATTCACCCCTGTAAGATCTATTTGGTAATGATGCTCCCTATTGTTTAGGTTAAATTAACATTTCTTTGTTTGTTTTTCAGGCAGGGCGTTTTTAGTTCTGGTCTGTTTTGGCTGGGCCATACTTCCTTTTACATACCTATTCTCATACTTCTTCTCGCTGCCGGCCTCAGGATATACAAGAATGGGAATGGTGCATCTGCTTGCAGGTACGCTCCTTCCTCTCTTATTCAGAACGTATTACAATATTAACCCTTATAGTGCCAGAGCCCGATATATATCGGCTGATTGAGCTTCTACTAAAAATACCAAGAGCGGATCCATCGGCCCCATTTATTATAATAATTTTATTTTCATTTCCAACCACGCAGTGCTATCACTGCTTTAAACAAGACAACGCGGGAATCGTTGCGTGTATAACTGCATTCATACTACAGTAAGTGTTCTCCTGGACGCAGTTTCCCGTGAGTTATTACACTTACATCTGCTTCTTAGTAGCATTCTCTCAGAGGAATTGTGGCTGTTCTTTGAACGTATCTCCACTATTCAGGCCGAGAATAATTTTTGTCGGGCGGTAGATAGACAGAGAGCTAAGTTCCTTCGATTGTCCTCGAGACAAACAGCTCCTCGTACTGTTCTTGATACTAGTAAAGTTGTAGTCAATCTTTCTGATACCCCTTTAGATGACTATCGAACAGCTTTACGAAACAAAGGTCTCAACTTTGCTCTCGCCCCCTCCAAAATTCCCCCAGAGGAATTGATCACATCCGTTGAGGCTGCCTTCTACAATTTACCTCCAGATGATGCTGAAGAAGTTAGACAAGAAAGTGTGAGAATATTAAGATCCTCTAAAGCACCCGCACCCAATTTAACTCGGGGTGAAAGAATGGCATTGAAGGAACTGAGAAATAATGACACCGTTTCTATTCTTCATGCTGACAAGAAAAATACGACAGTGGTGATGGATACCGTTGAATATAAAAGTAAAATCTCGATTCTGTTAAATTGACTCAACGACTTGTTCGTTTTTGAATGATTATTTTTTGTTTTCCCGTAATTTTTGTTTATTTTTATAATTTTTAATTTTTATTTATTTTTTTGGTTTTGTTATATTAATTTTTGGTCTTTTTAAATGTAGGCGTCCACCTCAAAATTTTAAAATCAATTCCAAATTTGTATTCTTTAATCTGTGTTAAGAGGGGCAGATGACCTCGTAGTTCCGCCCCTTAAAACAACAATAACTAACTAACTATCTGATCCTGTCTACAGACTGTGCACTCGTGATTCAACCACTCGTGTATCCAATGTCACTGCTAAGCTTGTTAAACTGTCATCAATTCCAAAAGAAGAGGGAAGTTGTCTTATTCCGAGAGATGCTGTTCCTCCGAGATTGTATGGTCTTCCAAAAATCCATAAGCAAGACATCCCTCTTCGAACAATTGTTAGCACAATAGGTTCTCCAACTTACGCTCTTGCGCAATATCTCAGGAAGTTGCTTCAGCCGCACTTGGGGCGCACACAGTCTTACATTAGGGATTCAACCCATTTCGTCGAAAAATTGTCAACCATCGCCGTTCAACCAAATGCTATTTTGGTGAGTTTTGATGTAGAGTCCTTGTTCACCAGAGTGCCGGTGACTCGGTCATGTCCCTCATCAAGGATTTGTTTCCTGAGGACATTGCCTGATTACTCCACCACTGCTTGTGTTCCAGTTATTTCTTGTGGGATGGTAAATTTTACGAGCAGACTGATGGTGTGGCCATGGGAAGTCCACTCTCGCCTGTCGCGGCAAATTTTTTCATGGAACATTTTGAGGGGGAGGCTATATAATCGGCGTCTTTCAACCCTGTGATTTGGTGGAGGTATGTGGATGATACGTTCGTGGTGTGGGAGGAGGGTTCTGAGAAACTGAACCACTTTCTGAACCATCTAAATCAGCTGCATCCTTCAATCCACTTCACAATGGAGCTAGAGTCGGGTGGATGCTTACCTTTTTTTGGATGTTCTTGTGAGGAGGAAGGCGGATGTCTCCATGGGGCACAGCGTCTACCGTAAGCCAACTCACACTAACCGTTATTTACATGCAGACTCCCACCACCACCCAGCACAAAAACAAGGAATTATAACAACTCTAGCCCAAAGAGTGGAACGTATTTGTGAGGCATCAACTCTTCAGGAAGAGTTACATGCGTTACAAACCATGTTTAAGGGTAATGGCTACAATGAACCCACTATATATAGGTCCCTACATCCCAGAAGGAGGGATAGTCAACCTTCTCAGAGCTCCGACGTGAGGGGAACTGCTTACCTCCCTTATATTCAGAACGCCATTGACCGCGTTGCTAAGATTCTCCGCAAGCACAAGATAAAAACAGTTTTCGGCACTATGACGAAAATTCGTCAACGTTAAGCATTAAAAAAAGATAAATTGTCCCCAATACTACAACCTGGGGTGTATGAAGTCCCTTGTACTTGCGGAAAAGTCTACATTGGACAAACAAAACGGTCCATTGCAACTCGCATCAAAGAGCATCCGTCTAAACCAACCTGACAAATCACTTCAGGGCACGATGAATGTTTCAAGGATGCTCATGCGCTTGCCCTTGTTAAGCACAACTGGTCTAGAATTATAAGGGAGGCAGTTGAAATTCATAAAAATCCCAATAATTTTAACAGAGACACTGGATATCAACTAAGTGACACTTGGCTACCAATTATTAAGGATCTAGGAAGATAGTTCCTCTCAGTCTCTCTGTTCTTCGCCTATTTCAAATTGTACTTTTTTCCTCTATGGCTACAGAGCCTGGATTTGATCTCCTTTGTTCGTCACTGGAGGAATTTCCATCTGTTTTTCCGCCGTTGCCTGTATCACGTTAGGTATCGTTCAGATACACTTCCCTTTTGTTTATGTTTCCTTATATCCATCTAACCCTCCCCCCCCCCCTCTTTTTTCTTTTGGACATCCTCATTCTTCGAGGAGTCTCTATATTTTCACCCCGCCCCCTTTACCTTCACCTGACTTACTACTCTGTCCGCCGTTCTACCATGGTCCATACAGTAATTTCTGACAGCTGCTCTCTGGTGACGAACCGAGGAATTTATCTGTATTTCCTGTAATTTTTGTAATCTCATTGATATACTTTCTTTGGCCGTATTGTTTGATTCCATTGAAAAAGGCGGCAAGGTTTCTCAGAAACGCATGATTCTAATCTAAATACACACGGCATTAGCCCAAAAACCATGAATTATTTATTTAATCCGGGCCGTGAAAGCCTTAATATACACAAAGTTATTTCTTTTTATTCACTATGGCGGAACAATTTTGAGTGCTTGTTTTTATATAATATAATTTCTATGTGGCGACTGACGCCAACCTTATTGGATTTAGTGTGGGATGATGGATAGTATGGGATAAGGAAGCGGCCATGGTCTACTAGAAGGTACCATTCCAGCATTTGCCTGGAGATGAACATGGGAAACGACCAGAAAATCACTTCAGATACGACCAATGGTGGTGTTTGAACCCACTTAGCTCCGTACCATGACGTAGGGCTGCGCCTCAGCGAACACAGTAACGTTCACCTGAAAGGAGAGCATTTCTGAGTGCCTGACTAACTGTCGGTTTGTCTGGATAGGTCAAGGCCGTACCTGAGGAGCCGTATTTGCCAGCATTCTAATCGAGCGTATGGATCTCGCACAATACACTCATCTGACCTCGCTGTTACGCCCCTTAAAGCAACAATTACTAACTAACTACGAGTATAGTTTTTATGGTCGGTTATCATATATACCGTATATACCGTAGCCGATCATTTTAATATGATTATAATGTACAGTATACTCTATGTAGTTTATTTAATAAACGTGTTCATGTTCTTGTCATTTAGACTTTCACGGCCCGTGTTGCTATTCATAATGTTGAATTTTGGGCTTATACGGGTGTTTTATTATATTAAAATTCGACGCGTTTCGAAAGAAACCATGTCTTTCATCGTCAGGAATAATCTGGAATACGACAATGTTGCTAAAAGAAAGCAACGAAGAACATATAGAAGGTGCCCAAAGATGGACGCAATTATAGCCCCATGTTAGGGACAACGGAAAGCAGCAGTGAATTACTTTCTCAGGGTTCTGATAATAGGTAGCCAGGATTCACTGAGATTGTAGCCGGTGTCACGGTTGAAATTATCTGGGTGTTTACGTATTTCAACCGCCTCCCTGATGATTCTGGGACGATATTGCTTTATACGGGCAAGAACATCCACTCCTTGGAACATGACATCATGGCCAGGTGTTAAAGCATGATCGGCAACAGCTGATTTATCAGGTTGAATGAGCCTGATACATCTATTATGTTCCTTAATGCGAGTGCATATTGCTCTCGAAGTCTGCCCGATGTAAACCTTGCCACAAGTACAGGGAACTCTGTAGATACCCGGTTGTTGCAATTTAGGCAAACTGTCCTTAGTTGGTCGCAGGAGTTGCCTAATCTTAACAGAAGTTCCAAATACAGTCCGTATGTTGTACCGACGTAGGATTTTAGCAATACGATCCGTTGTGTTATGTATGTACGGAAGGTAAGCAGTTCCTCTTACATCTCTTTTCTCAACCGACGTCCTATTATTATTTGTTGGTTTCAGAACCGTAGAAATCAAAGCCTTGCTATAACCGTTGCTCTCAAAGGTGGTTCGCAGGGTGTTAATTTCTTCTTGTAAAGAAGACACTTCACAAATCCTCCTAGCCCTGGTAGTTAGATTTGTAAGGATACCATGTTTCTGGGCAGGGTGATGGTGAGAACTTGCGTGGAGATATCTATTGGTGTGTGTTGGCTTACGAAAAACGCTGTGTCCTAAAGATGCATCCTCTTTCTTGGTGACGAGAACATCTAAAAAAGGTATTTTGCCGTCAGATTCCTTTTCCATGGTGAAACAAATAGAAGGGTGCTGGAGATTAAGTTGATCCAGAAAATGGCTAAGATTTTCCTCACCTTCCGTCCAAACAACGAACGTGTCATCCACATAACGCCACCAGATCTTCGGTTTGAAAGGAGCCGACGACAAAGCTTTCTCTTCAAAGTTCTCCATGAAGAAATTAGCAACAACAGGAGAGAGAGGACTACCCATGGCCACACCATGAGTCTGCTCATAAAAATTCCCATTCCATAGAAAGTAGGAGGAGGTCATGCAGTGATAAAAAAGTCTTGTGATGTCTTCAGGAAAAAAGCCATTAATGAGAGGCATAACACCATCAATAGGTACTCTCGTAAACAAAGACACCACGTCGAGACTCACTAGAATATCACCCGGCTGAAGTGTTATAGCTTTTAACTTTTCCACGAAGTGTGTGGAATCCTTAATGTACGAAGGCGTGTTACCCAGAAGCGGCTGAAGTAGTCTACCTAAGTATTTGGAAAGGGCATATGTAGGAGAACCAATCGTACTAACAATAGGTCTAAGAGGAACATCTTCCTTATGTATTTTAGGAAGACCATAGAGTCTCGGAGGAATAGCATCCCCTGGAAGGAGAGTCTTCGCTGCATCCGCTGGAATAGATGATTGCTTGATCAATTTGACGGTGACATTTGAGTAGCGAGTAGTAGGATCACGACTATTAATACTATATACAGGATCTGATAACAAAGACGAGATCTTGGAATCATAATCAACCTTATCCAATACCACTGTCGCGTTACCCTTGTCAGCGGGGAGAACGATTATATCAGAATTGTTCCTTAGATCTTTAAGTGCCCGGCTTTCGCCTTGTTTTAAGTTCGTGTTAGGTGGCTTAGCGGTCTACATCTACGCCCCTCAAACTTCGTAAGTGAGGAATTATGGAAGATCTTTGATCGTATTTCTTCAGTGCAAGCTAACAGCGTTCTAGATCAGGTGAGGGACAGACATATTTCCAAATATGATAGGTTATATCAGTTCGCAGAAATCTCAAGCCATTAGACTTGATGCTAACAAGGTTGTCGTAAATTTGTCCAGCAAGCCCCTAAGCGATACCCAACAGGCAGTTCTCGCTAAAGGTCTCAATTTTGCTGTAGCGCCTAGAAGAATTCCTATTGAAGAACTTATTACATCCGTAGAATCCTCGGTACATCACCTCACACCTGAAGAGGCCGAGGAAGCCAGGCAAGAATGTTCCCGAGTTCTCAAGACCGCTAAGCCACCTAACACCAACTTAAAACAAGGCGAAAGCCGGGCACTTAAAGATCTAAGGGACAATTCTGATATTATCGTTCTCCCCGCTGACAAGGGTAACGCGACAGTGGTATTGGATACGGTTGATTATGATTCCAAGATCTCGTCTTTGTTATCAGAACCTGTATATAGGATTAATAGTCGTGATCCTACTACTCGCTACTCAAATGTCACCGTCAAATTGATCAAGCAATCATCTATTCCAGCGGATGCAGCGAAGACTCTCCTTCCAGGGGATGCTATTCCTCCGAGACTCTATGGTCTTCCTAAAATACATAAGGAAGATGTTCCTCTTAGACCTATTGTTAGTACGATTGGTTCTCCTACATATGCCCTTTCCAAATACTTAGGTAGACTACTTCAGCCGCTTCTGGGTAACACGCCTTCGTACATTAAGGATTCCACACACTTCGTGGAAAAGTTAAAAGCTATAACACTTCAGCCGGGTGATATTCTAGAGAGTCTCGACGTGGTGTCTTTGTTTACGAGAGTACCTATTGAAGGTGTTATGTCTCTCATTAATGGCTTTTTTCCTGAAGACATCACAAGACTTTTTTTTATCACTGCATGACCTCCTCCTACTTTCTATGGAATGGGAATTTTCATGAGCAGACTCATGGTGTGGCCATGGGTAGTCCTCTCTCTCCTGTTGTTGCTAATTTCTTCATGGAGAACTTTGAAGAGAAAGCTTTGTCGTCGGCTCCTTTCAAACCGAAGATCTGGTGGCGTTATGTGGATGACACGTTCGTTGTTTGGACGGAGGGTGAGGAAAATCTTAGCCATTTCCTGGATCACCTTAATCTCCAGCACCCTTCTATTTGTTTCACCATGGAAAAGGAATCTGACGGCAAAATACCTTTTTTAGATGTTCTCGTCACCAAGAAAGAGGATGGATCTTTAGGACACAGCGTTTTTCGTAAGCCAACACACACCAATAGATATCTCCACGCAAGTTCTCACCATCACCCTGCCCTGAAACATGGTATCCTTACTGCTACCTGACTTGATGGGAAGGGCTAGACCAAATGCTACCATAACCTAGGTTAATTAGTTTTAAGAGACTACACATGCTAAATCTAGTGTCAAGAAAACACACAAGAAACATTTCATGACAATATATTAAGAAATGAAAATATTACAGATAAATATGACAACATTAAATAATTTAAATAAATAATAGATTAAATAGTTAAATACAAATATGTAAATATGAGCGAGGAACCGTGGACATGATGACATTCACGAATGTCTAGTGAAATAACTAGGGTTAACTAAGTGAAGGAAAATAACAAGACCCCTTAAAGAAATTCCAATAAATTACCTTATATGTCCATAAGGACCTAGCTGAACGACATAGGTTCAATAAAATATTAATTTTCCATTCGAGTCTTTAATCTTCCAAAATTAATCAGAGCAGAAGGATTTCACGTCAAGCTTAATTCCAGTCCAAACATGTCTATCCTTTTTTATAACAAATTCACTCGATAATTGTTAACCAGAAAAAAAAACGAACAACAACAAATAGAGCCGTGACCTATCAAACCAGACTTAATATGAAATAAAATACGTATCATAATAAGTGATACTTGACACGGAGTTCATAAGGAACTATACTAAGAGCCAAAGATATGGAGAAAAAATTACAAATTTAGGTTAAGAATAAAAATATCTTTGCTCGGAGAAAAATATGACGTTCTGGACCATACAGACAAGGCAGGCCAGATACAAACGTTTAAATAAATCCCTAGGAGTCTTAAACTCGAAAACACCAATTCGGTTACTGGAAAATAAATTAAATAGTTGAACATACATACCAAGCAGCCTAAAGATACCATTTGAGGTTAGCACTTCACAGAAATAAACTGCAATATATCATACCATATTAAGAAGTACACCATGGAAACAACACATCTTCGTATCAAAATATCAATGAACAACTATAAGAATAATCCAGTATCCGATGATATATATATGTTACAAACCTTTCGAGTATTTCTTCCGTTAGCCTACCTTAAGGCGAGTTGCCAAGATACATTTCTACAAATTTAGAACCAAGTATGAATTAACTAAATTCTTATTACACGTAGGTACATAATTGAAGGTGTTTAGACTAGGGAAAATACCTCTAGACAGGCCGAAGCCCGTCTAGGGCCCGTAAATATTAGATCGCGTGAAAATCACATCGTGACCTTCCAAGTTCCAAGCAGAAAAAACAATAATACACAACAGACGTCGCTATTGGTTACAGGTTTTTTTTGAAGTGTCGAATGGGTCGATAACCGGCCTGCGAGCACAAGGACACGCGCGCTATCTCTTGTCTCACTAACCAAACCAGTAAGTACGTCCACCACTACCAAGATGGCGTGACGTATTAGATTGATTCAACACTGGTACAACATATAGTCAACAGATGTCGGGAGAGTGTTCTTTCTTTTTCAACGGCAAGTCGGAGATAATTATATTTCTGAAGAGTAATCCAGAGTTCGAGCAATGTAGAAACGTATCAACCCTCCCTCCCTACGATAGTGGACAATGGTACACTAATGTTCACAAGTGGTTGAGGGATAGGAAGTATAGATCGTCAAATTCTTTGCTGAAATGAATACTAAGTAACAGTTCATTCATACATCATAATCAATAGTACACCACACTGGTCGTTCGCAGAGATAAGAGTCCATCAAATTCCCAGAAACCTGAAATTCCCAACATGCTTATAAGTTCAACATCTTACTTTGGGTAAATTCACAATCTGGACTTGTTTTTACATAATTTGAGAATACATATGTAATATCTTCATCAGGTAGAGGGTGTCAAGTTCAATTCCAAACGAAGAAGATTTCCATCACGACGTCCTGGGCCCCGGACATACACGATAGTCTTCATTCTCCAATTTAAATGCTCGAATCACCAACATTCTTGAACTGTAACCCAAATTCACTTGCGACAGCAATAGTACTAGAATTCTACTTAATGACTAACAATAAAAATCATACTTGGACACAAATTGGCAACAATTTTCAAAATAACATAAAATGGCGAACGGAACATACTCTTAGGTTTAAACAAGAACATCAGGGATAATAACATTTAAGAGATTCCTCGCTTTTACAAATTTCCAATACAATTTTATGACAAATTCTCTTTCGAAGGATCACCACCCTTCTTAACATGCGATAAATGAACCCTAAATATCCTCTTTTTCTGAGGGTCGCTGACTAATAATGTGACTGGAGTTAGAAAACTTACAACCCTGCATGGACCACGGAACCTAGTGATCAGCTTACCACTCCCCCTTGATCCAGGCTCCTTAAGAGCGAAGTTCTTAACATACACAATGTCGTCAACCTGAATTGACGTTGGTTTACGTCCATCATTATACCTTCTCTGTAACTTTTCGTGGGCTACCTTCATGTTTCTCTTAGCCTTATTCCAAACACTGCGAACATTTTCAGGAATACTCTGATCGGGTAGAAGTTGATTAATGGACCAAAGGTTGTTAATAGGGGAATTGGGTACATAGGAGAACATTAGACTGAAGGGCGTGGTGCGATGCGATTCATGAACAGAAGTGTTGAAGGAATGTGTCAACCAAGGTATGCAATCATCCCACAACTGGTGATCTTTATGGTGATACGCTATTAACGCCGCACGAAGGTTCCTGTTTACCCTTTCAGCATATGAACCTTTAGGATAATATGCCGTAGAAGTAACGTGGCATATAGACAGCTCGAAAAGATAATTACGAAAAACATGGGATTTAAAACATTTTGCGTTATCAGTAATCACAAATTGACTAGGGCCAAATGAAGCGAAAATTTCATTTAAACATTTTATTACTACTTGCGTTGTCGCTGATCTAGTTGGAAAAATCCAGTTGAACCTACTAAAGCCATCAGTGCAGACTAATGCAAACCGGTTTCCCATTTTAGATAACGGCATCGGGCCGATAAAATCCACGAATAATCTTTCCATAGGTCTTTGAGAAATTTCGGAAGATAACAACCCTACCTTAGTGTTTACCGAAGGTTTGGCTAGATTACAAGCCATGCAATTGTTTACCATCTTACGGATATCTTTGTCCATCCCTTTCCAAATAAAATGTTGTCTTATTTTCATCCTAGTTTTAAAAACTCCTAAATGACCTCCAATCGGAGATTAATGAAAATATTTAAACAATTCAGGAACTAATACAGCAGGTAACACAATTTTTGGAATCCTATCATGACGAGCTAAGCAACATAGTACACCATTTCTTACAGAGTAAGGTTTAATAACCTCTCCCTGTTAGATTTTCCTAAGAACTTCTCCGATAAATGGGTCTTCCTTTTGATAATCTTTCACATCTCCGAACAACTTCAGACAGTTAGACAGAATTACAGTGTTTACGTTACAATCTAAAATTGCGTTATTGCACCTTCCTACATTTTCTTCAATTTCGGAATCCTCAGAATACATTCTACTGAGACAATCAGCTATCACATTTTCACCTCCACGAATGTGGCGTACCGAAAACTTGAACGAGCAAATGCGAGTAGCCCAGCGAGCTATTCTTCCCATCTTCCTCGGTCTACCGAGAACCCAACTTAAGGCTTTATTATCTGCCTCCAACTCGAAAGGAACATGTTCACTATAAAGTTTAAATTTTTCTAAGGCATCCATTACGGCTAAAGCTTCAAGTTCATAGACGGAATAATTCTTCTCAGCATCACATAAGGTACGAGAAGAGTACGCTATCGGCAACCTACCTTGTCCATGGTCTTGGAGCAACACCGCCCCAACAGCTCGATTGGAAGCATCAGTTTGGACAATGAAGGTTTTGGAGAAATCAGGTATAGATAGAATCGGAGCATTAATTAGTGCTAATTTCAAATCTTCAAAGGCTGCTTCTTGCGAAGGTCCCCAAACAAAATCGACTCCTTTCTTTCTTAACATATTTATTGGAGCCGCACGATGAGCAAAATTACCAATGAATTTACGAAAATAGCCCAGCATCCCGATAAACCTGGCTACTTCTTTTACATTCTTGGGTGCTTTGAAATCCCGAATAGCTTGCGTTCTGGAATGATCAATAGAAACTCCTGATGAGGATACAATATGACCTAAGAATGAAATCTGAGGTTTAGCGAACGAAACCTTGGAGAGTTTTACCGTAAGTCCAGCTTTCTTAAAACGAGACATTACTTCAGTTACATGTTTCAGATGATCATCGAAGTTTTCACTGTAAATTACAACATCATCTAAGTAATGATAGACGAACTTAAATTTGATACCATCAAATACCATATCCAGCAAACGGTTTAGTATGGCGGCACCCGTAGAGATACCAAAGGGCAAACGGTTAAAATGGAAGAGGTTCCAGTCAGTAGAGAAGGCTGTTAAATGTTTAGATTCTTCCGCTAACGGAATTTGATTGTACGCACGATTCAAATCTAAAATTGTGTAATAGTTGGCACCCCTGAACCAAGTAAAACAAGATCTTAGGTCCGGAAGAGGTATGGACTGTTGGATGACCTTTTTATTGAGAGCACGGTAATCAACTACTGGTCGAAACTTGCCATCAGATTTTGGCACTAAAAATATAGGTGACGAATATGAAGAAGTAGATTTACTTATTATCCCCACTTCTAACATCTCATCAATCATGTCCTTCAAGATTTTCATTTTGGGAGGAGCTAACCTGTAAGGAGAAGAACGTACAGGGATGTTATCCGAAACATCAATCTTGTACTCTAAGAGATTGGTCATTCCTAACTTATCAGTCAAAACTTCTGGGAAGGAGGCACACACTTCACGAAGCTGAGCAGCTTGTTCAGGATTCAAATTTTCAAATTTAAGGTCTTCGATAGTGTCCGAACTAGATTTATCTCCGGAACAATTCACCCCAGAAAAACTAACACAAGGTTTGAAATTAATCTTTAAATTAGGCTTGAATCGGAACCAACATGACCTAGTTCTAAGGTCTAACAACAATCCCACATGTGACATGAAATCAGCACCCATAACAACATGGCAAGACAAATTATTAGCAACCCAAAATTCATACTTCCACGTGAAATCTAAAATTCTTATTTTCAACTTAACCAACCCTAAAACTTCAAGGTTAGAGCAGTTTGCCGACACAAAATTATTTGATTGTTTAATAATTTTCCCAAATTTGCATACCGAACTCATATTTTCAAACCAACTTTTGTCTAAGAACGACTTTACACTACCAGAGTCAACAAGAGCGGTCACAGGTTCGTTGTTGACTAATATATCGATGAATGGAGAACAATGTTTGGATACCTCGGTTATCCTAGTACATAACCTCTCTCTTAGTTTGAGACCTTTGTCATCATCAAAATAATCATTTCCCTCCCTTAATTTCGTCACAATAGTATCAGATGCATGACAATCCGATGAGGTCTCTTTATTAGATAGTCATTGATTTGGTCCAGATCTCCTCGTACACCACCTAGCAATGTGATTATACGAACCACATATGTCACATCTTCTATCAGAGTTAGTTCTACGACGATCAGAACCCAAAGAATTTCTACCTCGAGCATAACTGCCTTGAAAGGAATTAGGCCTACTTTCAATTCGATAATTCGGAGTATTACCACCTTGGGATCTTAAATAATTAGGAGTAGGCGGAGGAATATCAGCAACTCTTAAAGAATCTGAATGTTTTACCTCTTCAGCAGCCAAAATAACCTTGTTTAGTTCAACATAATTCCTGGGCCTACCACACATAGTCAGGTACGATCTATACTCTGGACTAATGCCCTTTAAAATAGATGAAACAATCTCGAGTTCAGTTAGTTGCACTGAAAATACTCTCGCATAACATTTAATATCCAAGAAATATTCATTTAATGATTCATCGAATCTCTGTACTCGATAGAAATACTTATGCATCAGTACACTCAACGCACGACTGGGGAAAAAGGAAGATAAAATATCTTGTTGAAAGTGATTAACCGAATAACGACGTCTCATAGCAATGACTAATCTTTCTCGCAACGGTCCGGTAGTGTAGGGGAAAACCAAATTAAAAATTTGACTATCTGAACACCCAAAAACTTCAGCGTTATCACATAAATCAATGAATTGTTTTAAAAATTTCACCAATTGGTCAATATCGTTACCATTACACACCTGTCGACACTGAATACATGAGGTTAAGGGATGGGGTACGCTCCCAAACTTGATTCCCATATTTAAATTTACACCAGAAGGTATACCACGGTTGTGCGATGCATTCGAGTTAACATTAAAATTAGATTGGCATGCTAGATTTCCACTATTAGGCCTAACATCAGATAAATTACCACCCACATTATTATTTGCAGAACCAGAAATAGAAATGTTACTAAAGGAAGCATGCAAATCATCAAAATTTTCATTGGCAGTGTTCGGTGGAACTGATTCTGTTCGCATATGATAGTTGGCAGGCCTGGCTTCCCTGTTTCTGCCTGACATTAGGTTATTTTGATCATCATCGTTAAACATGGTGGTGGGCTCGACAGGTAATGACAATTGCTCTGAATTATTAACTAAATTGCTTTCAACACTGATGGTATCAATTATTTCACAACGTTCACTTACAGAAGGAACCCCATCAATAGAATACACAATCGGACTTACTCTATCACGATCGACATTATTAGGAAACAACTTAAAAATGCACTCGACAAGTTTTGCACGCAGGGAAATTAATTCTATGTGAAAATCAGGATCTTTTTCCTGCCAAATTTTAATCAAATCATGGAGACGATAATACCAGTGTAACGCACGCACCTTGAATCTATTCAATTGAGAAGAAGAGGAAGCACTATTATTATAAAGGCAATCATACACATGCAATAAGCCTTCCAGAGATGGTATAATTATAGACTTACCCAACGCCCAGTCTAAATCGTCCCAGGAAGGGATATGTATAGGAACATCCGGCAATGATTTCAACAAAAGCAGATCAATTTCCCTATGTCCAGATGGAGTACGGCCTCTCACAATCAGCTCGTATCCTATTTCCTCCTTATTTAGACAGGAAGCTGATCTCAAGGTTCTTGGTTCCATTTGTTGCCGGTTGACATGAAATAGAAAATATCACAATTATTAGTACAGAATAGATTAAACTCATAAGCCTGAAAAATCTATTATGCCTTCCCCAACTCCAAACTCAACATGACAGTCTCTCAAACAAATTAAATGTGGTATACCGGAACCACGTTCTGCCTACAACTATGCTACCTGACTTGATGGGAAGGGCTAGACCAAATGCTACCATAACCTAGGTTAATTAGTTTTAAGAGACTACACATGCTAAATCTAGTGTCAAGAAAACACACAAGAAAAATGTCATGACAATATATTAAGAAATGAAAATATTACAGATAAATATGACAACATTAAATAATTTAAATAAATAATAGATTAAATAGTTAAATACCAATATGTAAATATGAGCGAGGAACCGTGGACATGATGACATTCACGAATGTCTAGTGAAATAACTAGGGTTACCTAAGTGAAGGAAAATAACAAGACCCCTTAAAGAAATTCCAATAAATTACCTTATATGTCCATAAGGACCTAGCTGAACGACATAGGTTCAATAAAATATTAATTATCCATTCGAGTCTTTAATCTTCCAAAATCAATCAGAGCAGAAGGATTTCACGTCAAGCTTAATTCCAATCCAAACATGTCTACCCTTTTTTATAAAAAATTCACTCGATAATTGTTAACCAGAAAAAAAAACGAACAACAACAAATAGAGCCGTGACCTATCAAACCAGACTTAATATGAAATAAAATACGTATCATAATAAGTGATACTTGACACGGAGTTCATAAGGAACTATACTAAGAGCCAAAGATATGGAGAAAAAATTACAAATTTAGGTTAAGAATAAAAATATCTTTGCTCGGAGAAAAATATGACGTTCTGGACCATACAGACAAGGCAGGCCAGATACAAACGTTTAAATAAATCCCTAGGAGTCTTAAACTCGAAAACACCAATTCGGTTACTGGAAAATAAATTAAATAGTTGAACATACATACCAAGCAGCCTAAAGATACCATTTGAGGTTAGCACTTCACAGAAATAAACTGCAATATATCATACCATATTAAGAAGTACACCATGGAAACAACACATCTTCGTATCAAAATATCAATGAACAACTATAAGAATAATCCAGTATCCGATGATATATATATGTTACAAACCTTTCGAGTATTTCTTCCATTAGCCTACCTTAAGGCGAGTTGCCAAGATACATTTCTACAAATTTAGAACCAAGTATGAATTAACTAAATTCTTATTACACGTAGGTACATAATTGAAGGTGTTTAGACTAGGGAAAATACCTCTAGACAGGCCGAAGCCCGTCTAGGGCCCGTAAATATTAGATCGCGTGAAAATCACATCGTGACCTTCCAAGTTCCAAGCAGAAAAAACAATAATACACAACAGACGTCGCTATTGGTTACAGGTTTTTTTTTTGAAGTGTCGAATGGGTCGATAACCACTAGAGCTTAGAGACAGCCCAGCGGGGCTAACGAAGCGACCCGAACATTCACGACCGCAACCGATCATCCCTCCCCCTTCACGATCTTTTGACACGCACCGAGACAGACCAGCGCAGCGGGGCAAACCGAACGTACCCGAAACTTCACAACCTAGACCGATCATTAGGGCTAGGATTTTTATATAAATACATATTACTCCCCTTTGCTTATACATAACTAAAAATGATAAATGCCCATGAATTAGAACCTTAGCTATCATATAATTATATTTTATTGTTACATATTTTGCATATGAGGTGCCTAGAATCAAAACCCGCCAAATCAATATTTTATGAAAATTGAGTTAAGCATTGTTTCATATAGCTTTTGCTGCGCTGAATTCCTTAAAACTATTATTTTGTTACAAAACCCGCTACATCCTACTGTAAAACGAAGTCAAAGTTGAGGCTTAGTTGCAATATCCGCCAAGTCCAACGACAGTTTCGCCATTTTTGGTCACAAAACCCGCCACATCCACATCAGCCAATAGGAGCACCCAGTTCCGCCATCTTACCTTCCATGATGCTTTGCGAAGTAATTACTCTTTACCTACGTGCATTAGTCAGTGAATGTACCTCTGCCTGACGTGATTAGAATGGTTTATTTTGTTATACTTTCTGATAATATTAATTTGTTTTGAATAATTTTGACAAAGAACGAGAAGAACAATAACATTTTGGTCTGGGTGATGTTTTCCACAGAACTGATATTTGCGAACACAAACGTGTCACGAAACCTGATTTTGATAAGACTCACGTAAAGCCAGAAGACATAAACAGAGGGATTGTCCTTCAGGCACAAGAAGTGAAAGATGGTTCGAGACTGCTTTCGAAGCATTTTGGAGAAAGATGGAGGGAAAATGAAGAGCTGCAGTTTTATTGCAATCTGGAAAGTCGTGGCGAACACGAAGAGAATGATGATGATTGAAAAACTACTATTGAGGATGAGGTAGAAACAGAAATTGTGTGGCTATAACTTCCAGTAAAGAATGTGATTTAATAGTTGAATGACAATAGGTTTGTCTCTAAGGGCCTGGACCATAGTAATTGAATATGAATTTAATTTGACGTTTTTCCTTATTATTAATGTTCAGTACTGTAGGCTACAGTATTGCCGGCCCCGTGGTGTTGGGTAGGGCGCCGGCCCCGTGGTGTTGGGGTAGGGAGCCTGCCTCTCACCCGGAGGCCCTGGGTTCGATTCCCGGCTCCGTCAGGGATTATGGAAACTGACATGAGGGCTGGAACGGGGTGCACTCAGCCTCGTGAGGAGAATTTAGTAACTGACAGTGAGGCAGCGCCCCAATCACGAAAACCAAGATTAACGGCCGAGGGGACCCGATGCGCTGGCCATGCGTCACCCCAATATCTGCAGGCCAAATGGCTGGGGATTAGGCCCTTAACGGGCTGTAGTGCCAGGGGTTATTTACTGTACAGCATTATTACCCTTTCACGAATCGATTGCCGGCGGTGGAGATGGAAACTACTGTTTGTGTACTTGTGTTACACGTCAGCCTGCTTCGTTGACAGGTATAGTTGCGCGTGTAGGATAGGACTCAGCTCCAGTACCCCCAGTCATCATTTAACTGTCCATGGTGACGAGCTCCTGTGACGCTTATCTGCGCAATGCAGCGTGACCTATGTGCAGATTGCACTCTATCATCGCTGTGTCCTCCGCTTCGCCCCGCAGAGCTCATGCTACACTAAACATAAACGCTGGCACAGCCACGCTCAGCGGCAATCAAATCTTGAATGGATAATATTAGTTTTATTCTTTTTCTGTTTATTCTAATGAAACACAAAAACCGCCCCTTAAAACAACAACAACAATAACAACAACAAAACACAAAAATTATACGATTTTTAAAATTTTATAACCTATATTTAGTTAACTTTCATTCAAAATATTAATTTCTTAATAAAGCTTACGCAGTTTCTACAATCTCTTCGCAACTTCAAATGTATTAGGGCTCTTTGGTATCAAAACCTGCCAAATCCAAATCTTAGTAACAAACCCCGACAAATCCGAATTATTGCTCTATATTTTTCTACATGCATTTTTAACTATTTCGGGGATCAGCTTCGTACTTCGTCACTGTTGTTTTATAATTAATTCATTTTTTAATGGAAAAAAGTATTTCTTTTTGGGTATTGGTTCGTTTGTGACAGTTTTTGCCACTTTGCCAAAAAAGTGAAGGAATGGATTTGGAGGGTTTTGATTCTAGGCCCCTCATATATGATCATAATGACATTTGTTTTTGATATTTTTACTTTAAAATTAATAGTCTGTGTTTTTATTTTACATATTTGATCAAAATGACATTTTTTAACATAAATTTACTTGATGTATTTAAAATTACATATTCTGTCTCTTACTGTAAAGTAAAATTTTTTTTTTTCGCCAGTGAAATATATTTGTTCAGTAGAAACTCAGGTTCATGAAACGGATTTTCCAAGCAATTCATAAGCTGTTGAGAAAGGGCAGGGGAAGATATTAACGGAGATAAGGGGATGGACACCCTGCAGGAGACTGAGCGGCTGGACTTTAGTTTATTTCAGTTGCCCAGTGAGTACCTAAGACTCCAAGAATTAACGCACAAATCAAGCGATTACTTACAGAACAAATAGCCCGTCGATAAACGAAAGAAAAATGGCTACCCAAGGATCATGCCCCGCTTGGTCTGTCTTATACAGGGCGCCCGAGAATGTTCTCCGCAGTGTGTATGTGCAGCTGTGAGTGGTTGAGTCATGAGTTTAGGTGGCTGCACTGCACTGTGTCCTTCAAAGCGGGTCTACCCGTGTGGGCTGTCAGTGTGTATTGCGATAAGCGAGCGAGCCTGCATGTCTTCAGTGTGTATTGCAGTAAGCGAGCGTTCAGATAGATTATTGGAAGAGTGCAATAATATACAGGCGGTAATGTTTACTACTGAAGAGAGAGTTGTGTTTTTTTGTTTTTGTTTCTTTATATACGTTTTTCGCGAAGGCGATCGGTTTACAGAAAATGTAAAATTAAGATTTCAGGCGCGGTTTCCTAATTCAAAGTGACCGAACCGTGATACCGTTCGGGATTTGGTTAGTAAATTTCGTGTAACTGGCTCAGTTCACGATGTATCGGGAACAGGCAGGCCTACGCTTTTAACAGACGAAAAACTTGATGAAATCTCCGATATAATGCTGCGTAGTCCAAGTAAATCAACACGAAAATTAGCTCAACAAACAGGAATCTCTAAGTCGAGAGCACATAAAGCTGTAAGAGACAAGCTTCAGTTGTTCCCTTATAAAGTTACCGTGGCTCATGAATTAAAACAAACTGATTAGGGAAAAAGAGTGATGTACTGTGAATGGTTCCAGAATCTGTTATGAATGGCTGAGGCGAGTACAAAGTTTACTGTTTATTTGTTATGATGCAAGCGACAGCAGTGCTACCAACGTAACTGCTGTAGCGAGCTCTCGCAGACGCATGTAGGCGCTGCGGAGAACATTCCCGGACTCACTGTATAATAGTACGTGGAAGAGGTTGGCTGATCGGTTATATTCGTGAGCATTCGGGTCACTTCGTTAGCCCCGCTGGGCTGTCTCTAAGCGCTAGTCGATAACCGGCCTGCGAGCACAAGGACACGCGCGCTATCTCTTGTCTCACTAACCAAACCAGTAAGTACGTCCACCACTACCAAGATGGTGTGACGTATTAGATTGATTCAACACTGGTACAACATATAGTCAACAGATGTCGGGAGAGTGTTCTTTCTTTTTCAACGGCAAGTCGGAGATAATTATATTTCTGAAGAGTAATCCAGAGTTCGAGCAATGTAGAAACGTATCACTTACAACTCTAACTACCAGGGCTAGGAGGATTTGTGAAGTGTCTTCTTTACAAGAAGAAATTAACACCCTGCGAACCACCTTTGAGAGCAACGGTTATAGCAAGGCTTTGATTTCTACGGTTCTGAAACCAACAAATAATAATAGGACGTCAGTTGAGGAAAGAGATGTAAGAGGAACTGCTTACCTTCCGTACATACATAACACAACGGATCGTATTGCTAAAATCCTACGTCGGTACAACATACGGACTGTATTTGCAACTTCTGTTAAGATTAGGCAACTCCTGCGACCAACTAAGGACAGTTTGCCTAAATTGCAACAACCGGGTATCTACAGAGTTCCCTGTACTTGTGGCAAGGTTTACATCGGGCAGACTTCGAGAACAATATGCACTCGCATTAAGGAACATAATAGAGGTATCAGGCTCATTCAACCTGATAAATCAGCTGTTGCCGATCATGCTTTAACACCTGGCCATGATGTCATGTTCCAAGGAGTGGATGTTCTTGCCCGAATAAAGCAATAACGTCCCAGAATCATCAGGGAGGCGGTTGAAATACGTAAACACCCAGATAATTTCAACCGCGACACCGGCTACAATATCAGTGAATCCTGGCTACCTATTATCAGAACCCTGAGAAAGTAATTCACTGCTGCTTTCCGTTGTCCCTAACATGGGGCTATAATGGCGTCCATCTTTGGGCACCTTCTATATGTTCTTCGTTGCTTTCTCTTAGCAACATTGTCGTATTCCAGATTATTCCTGACGATGAAAGACATGGTTTCTTTCGAAACGCGTCGAATTTTAATATAATAAAACACGGCATAAGCCCAAAATTCAACATTATGAATAGTGTTCATGTTTTATGTATTAAAATCCAATATAATGGGTAAACGGTTCATCATATCGCAAAATGAAGCACATTGTGTTAACTAAAATTTCATTTTCTACAATAAAAGCCCTATGGATTTTTTCGTGACTCTAATGGGTTTCAAGGAAAGTACCGTATGGTTTCTGCAAAATTGCATTATCTTTTTTGTTGAAAGGCATTATTATTATTTTTATTATTATTATTATTATTATTGTATTATTATGATTGTATTATTATTATTATTATTCATAATGTTGAATTTTGGGCTATGCCGTGTTTTATTATACTAATATTCGACGCGTTTCGAAAGAAACCATGTCTTTCATCGTCATGAATAATCTGGAATACGACAATGTTGCTAAGAGAAAGCAACGAAGATCATATAGAAGGTGCCCAAAGATGGACGCCATTATAGCCCCATGTTAGGGACAACGGAAAGCAGCAGTGAATTACTTTCTCAGGGTTCTGATAATAGGTAGCCAGGATTCACTGAGATTGTAGCCGGTGTCGCGGTTGAAATTATCTGGGTGTTTACGTATTTCAACCGCCTCCCTGATGATTCTGGGACGATATTGCTTTATACGGGCAAGAACATCCACTCCTTGGAACATGACATCATGGCCAGGTGTTAAAGCATGATCGGCAACAGCTGATTTATCAGGTTGAATGAGCCTGATACATCTATTATGTTCCTTAATGCGAGTGCATATTGTTCTCGAAGTCTGCCCGATGTAAACCTTGCCACAAGTACAGGGAACTCTGTAGATACCCGGTTGTTGCAATTTAGGCAAACTGTCCTTAGTTGGTCGCAGGAGTTGCCTAATCTTAACAGAAGTTCCAAATACAGTCCGTATGTTGTACCGACGTAGGATTTTAGCAATACGATCCGTTGTGTTATGTATGTACGGAAGGTAAGCAGTTCCTCTTACATCTCTTTTCTCAACTGACGTCCTATTATTATTTGTTGGTTTCAGAACCGTAGAAATCAAAGCCTTGCTATAACCGTTGCTCTCAAAGGTGGTTCGCAGGGTGTTAATTTCTTCTTGTAATGAAGACACTTCACAAATCCTCCTAGCCCTAGTAGTTAGAGTTGTAAGGATACCATGTTTCTGGGCAGGGTGATGGTGAGAACTTGCGTGGAGATATCTATTGGTGTGTGTTGGCTTACGAAAAACGCTGTGTCCTAAAGATGCATCCTCTTTCTTGGTGACGAGAACATCTAAAAAAGGTATTTTGCCGTCAGATTCCTTTTCCATGGTGAAACAAATAGAAGGGTGCTGGAGATTAAGGTGATCCAGGAAATGGCTAAGATTTTCCTCACCTTCCGTCCAAACAACGAACGTGTCATTATTATTATTAATGTTTTCTGTGAATTGCTCGGAGGAAGCAGATGTGTTGTTTAGTGCTCTGCAAAAATGAAAAGAAGGGAGACAATAGGTTGCGACAGATGTCCAGGGGATGGGAATTAGGTATGTTGAAGAAACTACCATCTCGAATGTACAACTGCAACAACTCGGACCGAGAAAGAAATGGCAAAGCTGGCACGAGAATCATGGGATGTCCTCGCTGTAGAGCCACTAACAGAGATGTCAGCAAGCTTTGTCGTCTCAAGCGGGACTATCATCACTACTATGAATAGTCTCCAACTCGGACATTCGAGTATGTTTCTAAATCGAAAGTACGAAATCAGTGCACTACAAAAATCACCCGTGGGAAAATGTCAGAAGAATGTGTTATCTACCGTATATAGTGGAACTAAAAGAAGGCACATTGACTTTCATGGCCAAGTAAATTATAATCCAACAATCCGTACCTTTTGCAGGGTTTCGCCTATGCACACCATGTCAGACTCATTGGAGCAATTGGGAAAAGGCCCAGCCACTACCAAAGGGAAGATGCAGTAGGAAGTTGAAATTGGTATAGGAGAACAAATGGAGCAAAGCTGAATGGGATGAACTCAGTTTATTAGCTAAGCACATCAATATAAATACCGGTAGTGGAAAGGAAACAATTGTAAGAAAAGTATTTAAAGTAAGTTGCCTATAGGCGGTAATAATAAAAATATTATAATAGGATTAAGATAATGACTTTAAGATTGTGACAGCTCTCATACAAACTTTGCAAGTGATGTTCAAAACCACAATTAATTACGTGGCACAATTTGCCTTGAAGATCAATATTGCGTGATTAAAACAATAGTTAAAAAAAGGGCAGGGGAGAGCCATGGCCTATAACAAAATTACCATAAAAAGGAATTGACTAAGAATGTTTGACAATAAAGAGTAGCTACGACTGGCCTTGGTTAGCATACAAATTGATCAAGTGTCCTTGGCTACAGCAGGATCCTAACATACAGTCTGTTTGCCTTGGATAAAATATAAAATTAAATACACTAACATACAAATGAGATTTTGAGAAAAAAAAGAGTAGGCCAAAGACGGCAATGGCTAGCTTGCAAACTTTGACACCCCCTAAAAGTTACAGTAAAATATAATACCATATTGTGCCTGAGATTAGAGGAGAAATTGATCAAGTGCCCTTGGGTACAGCAGGCAACCAGTATACAATCTGGTCTACACAAAGAAATTGTACCAAGATTGGACTGGTTTGGGCACAGCAGGCAGCCAGTATACAATCTTGTCTACACAAAGAAATTGTACCAAGATTGCACTAGTTTGGGCACAGCAGGCAGCCAGTATACAATCTGGTCTACACAAAGAAATTGTTCCAAGATTGCACTAGTTTGGGAACAGCATGCAGCCAGTATACAATCTGGTCTACACAAAGAAATTGTTTCAAGATTGCATTAGTTTGGGCACAGCAGGTAGCCAGTATACAATCTGGTCTACACAAAGAAATTGTTCCAAGATTGCACTAGTTTGGGCACAGCAGGCAGCCAGTATACAATATGGTCTACACAAAGAGATTGTTCCAAGATTACACTAGTTTTGGGCACAGCAGGTAGGTAGTATACAATCTGGTTTACACAAAGAAATTGTTCCAAGATTACACTAGTTTGGGCACAGCAGGTAACCTGTATACAATCCGGTCTATACAAAGAAATTGTTCCAATATTGCATTAGTTTGGGCACAGCAGGCAGCCAGTATACAATCTGGTCTACACAAAGAAATTGTTCCATGATTAGACTAGTTTGGGAACAGCAGGCAGCCAGTATACAATCTGGTCTACACAAAGAAATTGTTCCAAGATTAGACTAGTTTGGGCACAGCAGGCAGCCAGTATACAGAAATGGTCTACACAAAGGAATTGTTCCAAGATTACACTAGTTTTGGGCACAGCAGGTAGGCAGTATACAATCTGGTTTATGCAAACAAATTGTTCCAAGATTGCACTAGTTTGGGCACAGCAGGTAGCCAGTATACAATCTGGTCTACACAAAGAAATTGAGTTTAAAAATGGAGGGGTGGTAAAACAAATCACCTCGTGAATGAAAAGGAGCGAGTAGATAGGCAACAAGAATTCTAACGAATACACTTGTTTTGGAACCTGACTATACATTGCGTACGGGTTTTTGCCGATATTCCCCGAACCAATGATCGGATTTGGACCTGGTGTGACACCCTCTTTGCTATGGCCCGCTTATTTTATAGCTTTACCCAAATTTTCACAAACTGGTAGGTCATCTTCTTGTTATATTTACCGAACCAATAATGCTACGGACTTGTGTGTGGATTTAAATGAAAGCTTCTAACGCCCCTTTGCAGAGGACCACCAAATGTTATCTAAAGGGCTTAACGACATGGGAGAGGAACAATTTATTTGAACCTGACTGTACCTTGCTCTGCGTACATGACTAGGGGGTAATACATTGGCGGGTTTTTAGTAGTACATTATGCAACGAGCTTATAATGGCAATAATTAAGACACGAGTATGTTTATAAAACGAGCGGAGCGAGTTTAAAACATCCATACGAGTGTCTTAATTACCATTATAGGCGAGTTGCATACGACTGTTTATGTTCGACGTTATTTATAACTATTTTATGTTCGAACATAAATATTCATAAATCCCTGTCGAGATTCCGCCAGTTTTATATACTAAAGAGAGCGCATGCGACGCATAGAATACCATGGCCTCCTGGAATACCCCACTATGACACTAGAAGCCAGGCAGTGAAATTTAAAATAGAAGGCCGTGGGAGTCAGCGTAGGTGCGATGCTATCCTTACCTAATTGGTCACACAACTGTTTCTTGAGCTCTGATTGGTGGGAGAAACTGTTTCACAATGAAAAATAGTGTTATAATGCCCCTCATTATGATACAATTTTCTGACGTATAATATTTACATTTCGACATCGTCGAACATAAATATTTATTTATGAATTAGTTACTCTTGATTTAACTAAAGGACCCCAAAACGAATAGGACATCCGCCCGTATATTTTAGGAACC
This sequence comes from Meconema thalassinum, assembly GCA_946902985.2. NCBI lineage: Eukaryota > Metazoa > Arthropoda > Insecta > Orthoptera > Tettigoniidae > Meconema > Meconema thalassinum. The sequence goes on from OX336394.1 coordinate 416,685,430, forward strand.
AATAATGTTACAGAATTTTGTCAGATGTCCTAGGACTCGGGGCGACGACCCCTTTACAGAGGACCACTGAATTAGCCAAATTTTATCCAAGGGACTTAACTACACATGGGAATACATTTTATTTGAACCTGACTGTACCTCACTGTTTGGAATTTTTTTACCAATATTTCGCGAAGCCATGATTGGAGGAATTCATGTTAGGGGTCTTATTAAATGAAGTTATATTTACTGTAGTTACAATTAGATATCTTATATATTAAAATAGTTTTGAAGATATTTCACCCTTTACTAAAACTGAAATATATTGGGAAGTATTTGCGCTTCGACGACCTTTGTTGTCTTAAAATGTAATGTCCGTCACGCATTATCGATTGAAACACACCTTACTTGATTTTAGCATCCGTATATTAAAACAATTGCGAAAATTCATTTATTCAAATTCACACGAAAATAGAATCTAATAACTTGACGGACATATTGGCACTAGGCAACAACGATTTATTCTGTGTCATGATAGTCCGGTAAAGGACACATGGGAAAACTGACCGATTGTTAAACAAGGATTGTATTGGACTGTAGTATTCTCTATGATATCGTATGCACAGTTAATCAGCATATTAGCATGATCCTGTCAGAGAAAAATAGTGGCAAACATTCCTACATTCTCCTGTCACCATTTTGTAGTTTTCATGTGTAGACAGTTGTTATTTCATTTGCGGGGCTTAGACATCGTGGTCCTGTTGCCCCGTGTACATGGCTGTGTGTGTAGAATTTTTGTGATAACCTGCGTTCTTGTGATTGTTGCACTAGCATGTGCAAATTGGCTACAGTGGCGTAGTTGGTAGCATCTGAGCTTCAATGCCCAAGATCACGGGTTCAAACCCGGCAGAAGTCGTCGGATATTTTAAGAGCGTTAAAAATCCCTCAGTATGCCTTCCTTATGAGGGGTAGTAAAGCCGGCGGTCCCATGTCATAGAATTATGGCATGTTAAAGAACCTTCCACTAATTACACCTGTGTGAAGCTAAATTAACTAAAGGTTAAACAACGCTCTTAGGGTTCCTACGTTCGTCGCCAGGAGCTGACTCCGCTGGCGTCTAGTAGCCATGTTCCGAACTAGTAGTTGTTGACGGTGGCGTTTGGCGGCCAAAGTAGGAACTACTTGAAATTCAATGTCTGCAGTCCTTACTTGAATTAAAACAGATACACACACTAATACATTATCACAATTAACACTGGTTATCAGACAGATTCTACACACACCCAAAGTACACCGGGCTACATGACCTCGTTGTCGCAGCCCCTAAACTTAAGAACCAACCAACCGATTTTTGCAGCAGCCGTCCTAGAAAAGGTATTATGTAATTTTCCACTTTTACGCCAGGACAATGTTGGGTCGGTACCTAACTTAAGACCGCGACCGCTTTCTTTTACATTCTTGCTCAGGTTCATTCATTCTTATGCATTTCATCACCCATCCCGGCATGCAGATCGCCCACGGGCGTTGACTACAAAGACCTGCACTTAGCGTTTCAGGTGGTCACACGACAAAAACACTTTTCGTGTGGTTGATGTTACGAAGGGCATCCGTCTGTAAAGACCACACAACACATAGACTTTCATCGCATCTCATCCCCGACCCAGTTGACAACGGGAGATATGTCTCTAGTTACCGTCAAGCATGACATAACAGTATCAGTATTAGGCCTTACCTTAACGGGAGGCACTAAACATCATGATGCAAAACCGAGGAGAGGTGGGTTTGATTCCCACCTCAGACAGTCTGGAAGTGATTTCTCACTTCTACACCAGTCAAATGCAGGGATGATTCCCAACTTATAGCCATGGCTGCCTCCTTCCCAATTCTACTCCTAATTGACAAATACACACAATGTAACGTGTTTTTCGAGGGGATTTTACGCCACTGACATAAGCCAGTAGGAAGCCATTCAATATTTATTTACGCGGCAAATTGTTCAGCCAAGAGAAGTTTTCATGTAACTTATTATTATTATTAACTTATTATTATTAATTGATTTTTTTGAGCATTTTCTTATAAAATTATAAGCATACAGATAGGTTTTCTATGTTATAGAAAACGCTATCAAGCAAATTATTACGATCAACATTAGCGTAGAAAATTATATGATTACGGAATTTTACGGAGTTTTGTCAGTTAGGGTATTATGAGAGAGATGACTCACTGGGAAATCGGCTACAGGCTTAATCTTGTCGGGAAGCATGACGCAATCCTGGGTCGCAGCGTCACGAAAAGGCGAAATGATAAGGACCGGTAAACGACATCTTCCTCCCGCCGAGTGTAATGAGCCAGAGGAGGGGAGTAGCGCGTGAGGGGTCAGCCAATCAGAGCAGAGCGAGCGTGAAGAAGTCGGCTGCAGAGTGGGGATGCGGCGGGTGCATATATGGTGTGCACGCCGTGGAAACGAGGACTTTCGTTGTAAAATTTAACCAGTATGGTTGCACGAGTGAGTGGCTCCGATGTTCAGTGGAGTTAGCGACTATCTTTGCGAAACTTAACCGTTGTGGTTGTACGTGTTGGTTCCGATGTTCGGACCATTAATCATCATATCTACAAATATATCATCAACAACGAAGAAGATGACGACGTCCAGGAGGCTATGGGAAGCTCACTTCAACATCCAGTACGAGGGAAATGCTACGGCAATTTCCAGTGGTAAGCGCGAATGACACAGAACTACGCAATCTCTCGTTTCTCTTTTTTATATTCAGTAACTCAGTAACTTCATAGCTTGGGAATAAGAGTAAAATCAGTAATTTATCCGACTCCGTTTTCACGTAATTTTCTAACGGTAATTTTCAAATCACAACGCTCCAATTTAAATTCTAACTTATTATTATTATTATTATTATTAATTTTGCTATACTTGTTTTTTATGTAATAAATTCATTTCTTATAACCATGCAATCTTTGCTTTCAGTAGGTAGCATTAGATATAGACCAAATTCCTTCTCCTGATACAATTGTTTGTTGGGTTAATGATCCAATCATACCACGATCTGAGTGATAAGATTCTTGAAGGTGTTCTACCAGAGCTAGGTGTTGTTAAATACAAATTTAGATTTCAACATTGCGTTGAGGTCTTGGCGCCCATTAAAACAACATATCTTAGTCAGAGAAATAACAGTTACATTTGTCTCCCAACAGTGAGGGCCATAAGGGACCATTACAACAACACTGCAAATCGACAACAATTTTAAATTTAAATGATTTAATCACACATAACCGACAGTAGTGGCTACGCTGGCTAAAGCGCAGTGTTAGGTCATGGGCCAAGCTCTCTGCTGACTCGGAAGACGCATGGGTTCGAGCCCCACCGTCGGTCGTCCTTGAAATGGTTTTCCGTGGTTTCCCCATTTTCAACACCAGGCAAATGCTGGGACGGTACCTTCTGACAGGCCACGGCCGCTTCCTTCCACATCCTTCTCCAATTTCATTCGCCTTAATCAATTCCATCTCTCATCCCGACGCGCAGGTCGCCCACGGGCGTCGAATAGAAAGACCTGCACTAGGTCTCTGAGGAGGCCACACGAAAAAAAAACACACATACTTGTATTGAACATCTTTCTGTTACGTTTCCTATAGTCAACTCATGGTTAGTTAGTTTTCTTTTGACCCTTACAATATTCGAATATTTACGGCCAAGATAGTCTATATGTTTTTTTAAAGCTAGTTAGTCAAATTACCAAGCCATGCTAATCGACACATTTAACTGTTACTACAGACACCACAATAACACAGGGTAAGGCATCAATATTAAATTTAAACAATTTAATCTTATTCATAATGTTGAATTTTGGGCTTATGCCGTGTTTTATTATATTGCAATTCGACGCGTTTCGAAAGAAACCATGAAAGACATGGTTTCTTTCGAAACGCGTCGAATTGCAATATAATAAAACACGGCATAAGCCCAAAATTCAACATTATGAATAATAACACGGGCCGTGAAAGTCTAAATGACAATTTAATCTTACATACATTACTATAGACCTCCCTAGCTCAACGCTTGTGTTCTATAGACCCCAACTGTTCTTGGATATGTGAGCCCTACAGAGTCTTTTAATTTTTATAACTACTTAACCAACACTAATACACTAAGCCACACTATATTCCTTCAAAATGTAATTAAATTGAAGGATTTAACTGGTACAAACAGCATAATAAAATAAGTTATCAGCCAAAATCCTTTAAAATTCTCTAAATTTCACAAGATTTATCTAAAATTCTTGAGATTTCTCTAGATTGATGTAAATGTCCACTACACGTTCTTTAACAAGCTCATGGAGCTATACTGACAAGTGGATGCTTGTCTCGATATCAGGAAGCGAAACAGCAGAGTAGCCCTCATGATTCCCCATATTCACAAATAGTACTGTGGTCTCACTAGCTTGAGCATTTCTCACTTTAAGATTGTCTTAACCACTATCCCATAGGTTTACCTCTACTTTCCTTACTCTCTACAGTTGAACTCCGTAACCCGTTAGGTACCCTCTCATCCTCTATTCTCAGCACAGGACCCGACTATTTTAGTTGGTTCACACGAACAGCTTAATTTAATATCTGCATTTTTAAACTAGCCTTTATTTGATTTGATGAGTTTTCTTGTCATTGGTTGGTTGGTTGGTTCTTGAGTTAAGGGGCTGCGATAACGCGGTCATGTAGCCCCGTGTACTTTGGGTGTGGGTAGAATCTGTCTGGTAACCGGTGTTAATTGTGATGACTGAATTAGTGTGTGTTATCTGTTTTTTAATATAATTACAGACTGAAATTTAGAATTTTTCCAATAGTTCCTACTTTTGCCGCCAAGCGCCACCGTCAACGACTACTAGGTCAAGTTCAGAACTTAGCTACTAGACGCCACCGCAGTCGGCTCTTGGCAACGAACGTGGAAACCTAAGAGCGTTGTTTACATTCTTAACCTATCCAATTTAGCTTCACACAGGTGTAATTAGTGGAAGGATCTTTAACATGCCATAAATCTATGACATGGGACCGCCGGCTTTGCTTCCCCTCCGAAGGAAGGCATACTGAGGGATTTTTAACGTTCTTAAAAAATCCGACGGCTTCGGCCAGGTTTGAACCCGCTATCTTGGGCATAGAAGTTCAGTATGCTACCGACTACGCCACCGAAGCCGCTTCTCTTGTCATTGTTTACATTTATTTCTTTTAACTATATTCATATTAGATACATTTAGCTTATGTATGAGTTATCCAAATTTAGCCGGATTTCACTACCATACAGCAAGGTATATTTAAGTACTAAGTGATCTGTAAGAGGTCCTTATTGTAGAATACAGTAGTTCACCTGACATAGATGTACTTATATTATTACTAGCAACTTTAAAACATATAAGTTAAGCAGGTTGTTAACGCATACATACACAGAGTTCCAGAGAGTTCATTTTTAACAACTGGGTGAGTTTAACCACTAGATTACAAAAAGCCCTAAGACTTTGTTTATATCCAAGATGTTATGTGTTATTCCATAGTCACAGGCATTTTGAATGTTAGATGTTCTTACTAGAGCACTTAACCATTGATAGAGACGTATCTTTTTGTTTGATATGGATGCTTGCTTTTAGGGGTTTTTTCCAATCGAATGATTGCTTTTTGGACATTGGTTGCCAGCACTGTATTATAACGGTACTCAGTATACAAAACCGCAGGTAGAGTGCATCACTTAACACTACTCTCTCTGAACTTTATAGAAGATCCCCAAAGGCTAGCGACAGTCGGGTAACAATAGACACATAAGCGGTACCCATGCAATATTTTTATTAATTTAATTTTATGATTAGGTACACACAGAATACAACGCTTTCTCTTTATGATTGCCTGTTATAGTTTATAAACTCAATGCTAACGGTAGATGTTCTTCTTTCCACAGGGAGCAATGACTGATGATTTTAAAAACAGTGAAGCCTGAATGGTTTGATGGGCATAAAATCCTCATTCTCATCTGTTTCACTATCATCATCATCATCATCATCATCATCATTATCATCCTTATCACTATTACTATCTAGTTCTTTTTGATTCTCTTGCAATCCCACTTCTCGCATATTCTGTATTGCCTTTGATAGTGTTGGGAGTTATCCGGACGTTGACAACAGTCCTAACATGACTTTATGAGAAGAAGAAAAATGCTTTTCAACAAACAATGCACCATCTCGAGCAGCAAAATTTTTTCCTCGGACTCGCGTTTTAGCATGTTCATGAGTTTTTCTAAACAGCACAGTGTCTCATCTGGTACACCACATTGATGATCACTCACACCTAAGACCTCATTATTTTTATTTTTTAAGGTCACCTCGACACTGTTTCGAACGGTGTTTTTAACAACGCCAAATAACACATCAATCTTTATTGGTTCGTTTTACAATATATGTATATCCCTTATAGTATGCATATGGCTTACCATAGCTAGTCGTTGATACTTTCACATCAACTGTCAAGCATGAACTAATCTCTAGTAAAGTTAACTCAGTAATAAGAATAATAGTTTAAAGTGGGAGCAAAAGTGGGAGCAAATACGGAAGTTAAATTGGGAGAAAATAAGGGAGCAAAAGTGGAAGCAAAAAAAGGGAGAAAATATGGGAGCAAAAGTGTGAGATATGGGAGCAAAAGTGTTGTTTACAAAGGTGAACGCATTTTAAAGTGGGAGCAAATATGGGAGCAAAAGTGGAAGCAAAAGTGTGGGCAAATATGGGAGCAAATGTGGGAGTATATTGAACCCTTGCAAGAAGCTTTTATGAGACTCTGTTTCGGGGTATTGTTTCTGTTCATAACGAAGTTGCTAAATGTGCTTCTTATGAAAATACAAGGTAACATAGCCAATATATATGGCATAAAGAAAGGAAAAATGAAGCCAAAATTAACAAAACAAAATTTATTAACAAATCAAAAATAACAAATAGCAAAATAAAAACATCTCCCTTAACGTCACACCCACAATTAATCAATAAGTATTCACATAACATCTCTCCCTAGAGATTTCAAACAATTCAGGAACTGAGACTTGTCCTACAAATCATGTGCGTGAGTGATGATGAATGCATGCAAAATATGGTATGAGTACTATTATACGTGATTCGTGACCATCATGCGAAGCCGTCAAGCTGCGAATCCGTATGTAAAGAGATAGATTAGCTATGGGAACTACACATTACAAGAAAATACAATGCCGACACTCGCTAACTTAAAATATTTACAACAAAGATTTCCGTGTGAAATCTGGACTCATGTGCTAACGCACAACAAAGATTGCCTCAAACATGAGTTCACAAAATAACACAAGTATAACTGACGTGACTACGCTACAGAAAAATAACCATATGACCGGGTGTCATTTTTATCAAAGCACACAACAAGGTGTCAAATACAAAATCACATAATTAAATTGAATACAAAATCACAGTGCTCAAAAGGCAATATTTGCAACAAAACAATATTTCATTTCATCGCGATACATGAATTTACGGTTTGGGCGTTAAGATCTCCCCTTTAATAAACTCAAGGCTTTTACAGAACAGGAATGCTGAATTTAACATCTGGGTCAGGCCTGGCCATTCCCCTCGCCTCATTAGTGTCGCTTATCTTCGATCAGCGCTCGCTTTGGGACCCTTGCTGCCACCTGTCATTCACCCACGTGTGTACACAAATATATCTCGTGCCTGCCCTAACACTGCTCCAACAAACGAAGATTCACGGCTGTACTCCAGCTAAATATGTGTGCCACAAAATAATATATAACCTCAATAATACCCTTTGGAATTACAAGATATCGTTGGGACTGATCAGGGTAGTCGCAAAGCATCACCTACCATCCGTCGTGCTGCAGTCAAGGAATTTGACCCCATGCCAGATTCCTCGGCGCAAATTCAAAATACACTCAAATTGACATACCACTCAATATCACACGTTTGGGTTTGACAATCACCTAGAAAAAAAACACACACACAATATTCCACACTCTCAGCGCGTCTGATCTAAGCTTTCGACCGAAGAATCAAAATAATTATCAGCAAATAAAAATCTCAATCAATTTAAATAAGAAAGGATGGTTATTTCCAAAATTGTTTCAACTCGGCAACTCAATAAAAATGCATGTACAATTAAAACAGCAACACAAAGTAGCTCCATTCCCCACATATATAATTTTATCGTTATGTTAATTCAGCTTCACATATCTCGCGCTACGTGCCTCATGTTCACACAAAATCAAAAAATCACAGCATGTACAGCCAGTATATGGATTACATTACATTTAATAAGCACAAAAATATCAAACAAGTAGGCACGCGTCATTACACATTTACTTTTGGCTGTCGGAAACACTAAATCTTAACCAAACGAACAATTAAGAATCCAAACAAAATATATACAATGTTCCCATGCCAAAACCTACCTACATAATTGAATAAATCCATTGTTTAGTACTCTACCATATCTGCAACATCACCCTCAGCGTATGTCACCGTGCATGATCCAATCGGATGTTTACTCAGCCATCATCACTGCTGCGGTAAATTGAAAGGTCATCACTCCGGTTATTGTCCAGGTGCCAATCATCTTGATATCTTCTTGGTGAAATAAAATGTTCAAATTAATTACAAATTCACTATTATATCCTACTAGAATTGCGATCAGAGTTACTATTTTCACTCATAGTCCTATGCAATTACTCTCGGCGACAATTTCCCTAATTAGCAATTTATGCTCTAATGTCACACGCAACATATCACACGCTGTAAACATTTCTCATTAATATTTAAAGTGTTTGAAAATGTTAAAGTAGTCAGACCAATGCCTGCTCAAATAATTAAGTTCTAATGCAGAATAATATCTCATCAGAGAATCAAATATAATGTGTCGTGGACTATCTCCTCAGAGATGCAAAATAGAATTAATAATCGTAGCACTTGTCTCCTCAGAGACCACAAAGTAGAATCAAACGTCTCCTCCGAGACCACAAATTAGAATCAACGTCTGCCTCCTCAGAGACGCAAATTATAAGTAACCTTTGTCCTCAGAGACCACAAATTAGAATGTCTTAGGCTTTCACAATGACCTAATTTATACAGAACTGTCATATATCACAAGGGTGGGGACAATAATTTGACAATAAATCTTAGAAATTGGCTTACAGACTTACGAGTGGTGTCATTGATCATAATTTTTCATACAGGTTACAGACCTGCCATGCGGAATAAAATCCCGTCGTGGATTAATCCACCATAGATTTCCCTCGCTTTCTGATACCCAGCAATATTCCCACTGAAAGTGGCGTTGTCATTTCTGGTTCGTCGATTCATGTTCAACTCGTTGCTCTCATTCCACAGACTCCACCCTCTTGAATTCACAAATCATCTCCCTTCTCGCTCGCTTGAACTTTGCGCTCTCTCTCTCTCTCTCTCTCTCTCTCTCTTGCATGCTCGAACAAAGGTGCTAGGATTCCCTCCATCACAGATATTGCCACGCGTTCCGTTCACTGACCCATCAATTCCAGGAACAAGTTAAATATAACAGCCTTGTTTCAAGTGCTCGAAATCTTGCAACATCAAGTATCAGCTTCATCCTACCTTTCTGATACCGCCAATACAGCATACAATAAAATATGAACAATTATTATATGGTAATAATAATAAGGGTTCATTTTATGGGAGCAAAAGTGTGCACAAAACTGGACGCAGTTTAAATTAAACATAGAGTAACTAATTATAAGCGATTAAAAATAATAGCTATGAAAAGGAGAAGAAAAGAGATGTTCATAATAAAAATAAAAAGCATTTTTCATTTTCTCAAAAAGTCTTGTTAGGACAGTTGTCAATGTCCAAAAAACTCCAAACACTATCAAACGCAGCACAGACTATGCAAGAGGCCGTATTGCAAGAGAATGAAAATGGACTAGATAGTAATAGTGATAGTGATGATAATGATGATGATGACGATGATGATGATGATGATGATGATGATAGTGAAACAGATGAGGATGAGGATTTTACGCCGATAAAACCATTCAGGCTTCCCTGTTTTTCAATCATCCGTCATTGCTCCCCGTGATAAGAAAAACATCTACCGTTAGCATTGAGTTTAAAAACTATAACAGGCGATCGTAGAGAGAAAGCGTTGTATTCTGTGTGTACCTAATCTTAAAATTAAATTAATAAAAATATTGCATGGGTACCGCTTGTGTTTCTATTGTAACCCGCCTCTCGTTAGCCTTTGGGGAACTTCTATAAAGTTCAGAGAGAGTAGTGTTAAGTGATGCACTCTACCTGCGATTTTGTATACTGAGTGCCATAATAATACAGTGCTGGCAACCAATGTCCAAAAAGCAATCATTCGATTGGAAACCCCGCTAAAAACTAGCATCCAAATCTGAGAAGGTGGTTTAGGACGTGGACCATAGAGACCTAAGTCGAGTTGACTCGCATCTTAAGAACTAGATGGAGAATCGATTACTAAAAAATTACTACACTCTTCGAGTAAAGGTTGTAGACAAAATTTTAATCATATAAAAGACATAACAAAGGGGACGTGAGCAGCGCATGAAATGGTAAATGAGGGGTGAGGGGGCTGTAAATAAAGGTATACAAATTAGCAAGAGGTAAACATAAAAATAAAACACACACAATGAAAAGACTATCAAAAGCGAGAGCAGAGAAACCTAACCCTAGTTAGATTGGAGATCGTAGCGAAATTACCATTTGTGACTTCAATGGGAAAGCTAATTAAAATTAATAAGAAATAATACGTTCGTCCCACCACAGGCTGATTACAGAAAGTAACCAGAAGAGATATTCAAAAAGCATATGAAGTCGTACCAACCAAGAACAAAACCCCTTAAATGAACTAAAATATGTCTCACAAACAAGTACTACAGTAACAGATAACTATTGGTCAAAACATCATCCACTACTACAGTATAACAAGACGACGACATTAAATAAAGGAAAGAAAAACATACACAACCCTTAAGAGAAACAATTTACAACTCCTCAAAACAAAACAGCAACTGACTTCATAAACTCTCTGAATAAATCTTCTTCTCGGACGAAAGTATGAGATTCAATCATCTTGCCGAAAGTAAATGAGCATCAATGACAGTCCCCGGGTACTTGCCACAAACACACATATCACAAACCGCAAGAATAATCGATACACCTCATTTAATAAACGTAAAGAGTACGCACGTTGTTTCCCGACCGAAAGCAACAAACACAAACCCATAAATTACCCTCAACTTTCGGTCAAGGTCCCACTTAAACAAGACGTTAACCCACCCTTCACCACATGTCTAGAAACGTGATTATACCATGAAAAGCCTTTCGACACAAACCAATGAATATGTCAGCCCAGTCCTTAAGGAAAATAAGAAAACCTAGTCGGTTATCCTTAAGGTTGCACGAATGACTGACATCTCAAAAGAAACACAATAACCCTTAATACATAAACAAATAAAATATTGATGAGCGTTTCGACTATCAGACAAGGACAGAAAGTCATCTGAAGCACAAACACACACCCTCCTCTTCGAGGCCCAAAATACGCGAACTAACTTAAAATACTAACCCCTCAAAAATCTTGTAACATCCCATACTATTACAAGGAGTAGACGTTAGTAAGAAATACCTCCCAAACTACAATCACGTTTCATGACGAACAATGAGAAAAATACGGCAGAAAAATAACACCAATCAAACAAATCAACAACAATAACGGCAATAAACCAAAATTAATAAAAACCCAAACAACAACGCGTTTCCTCTCCACGCTATGTATACAAATGGGAGGACATTAGACAAGCAAGTATAACCAAAAGAATTACAATCTCCAATCTAACTTAAATACCGCAGGAACTAGGGGCATACTATCACCAAAGGATGGGAGGACATGACACTATTTGCTTAACTGCATATTACACTTCACTCTTTGATAATAGGCTTCAAGATAAAATGACACTTAGCTTTGAATACGACGTTCTGGATGTTCTCGATGATATAACATTTTAATAACAATTCCATTTTCCTGTCCTTTTAAGTTGTGGTATCAATAGCCATAATCCCGTCATGTCCCATCGATCGTTTCCAAATCCGGTAGATATATTCATAATTAGACAACAGCATCTTTAAGCGGACCAAACGGTAGTAGAAGTTATGTCTCCGACCCTCACTTCTTCTCTTTGTCAACACGATTCTCTCGACATAACAATAATAATCAGTCGAGTTCCACAGAGCCAGGGCACAAACTCCACAGCGGGCGCGTTTTATTTACTCCAGAACAGGTTGCGCTTCAAATATAAACCTACAGATGGCAGACTATACAACAACTCGTATCTCATCGGTCCGTTAATAACGTAGTAACGGATCAAAATCAAACAAAAAGATAAGTCTCTATCAATGGTTAAGTGGTCTAGTAAGAACATCTAACATTCAAAATGCCTGTGACTATGGAATAACACATAACATCTTGGATATAAACAATGTCTTAGGGCTTTTTGTAATCTAGTGGTTAAACTACTTAGTTGTTAAAAATGAACTCTCTGGAACTCTGTGTATGTATGCGTTAACAACCTGCTTAACTTATATGTTTTAAAGTTGCTAGTAATAATATAAGTACATCTATGTCAGGTGAACTACTGTATTCTACAATAAGGACCTCTTACAGATCACTAAGTACTTAAATATACCTTGCTGTATGGTAGTGAAATCCGGCAAAATTTGGATAACTCATACATAAGCTAAATTTATCTAATATGAATATAGTTAAAAGAAATAAATGTAAACAATGACAAGCGAACTCATCAATTCAAATAAAGGCTAGGTTAAAAATGCAGATACTAAATTAAGCTGTTCGTGTGAACCAACTAAAATAGTCGGGTCCTGTGCTGAGAATAGAGGATGAGAGGGTACCTAACGGGTTACGGAGTTCAACTGTAGAGAGTATGAAAAGTAGAGGTAAATCTATGGGATAGTGGTTAAGACAATCTTAAATGAGAAATGCTCAAGCTAGTGAGACCACAGTACTATTTGTGAATATGGGGAATCATGAGGGCTACTCTGCTGTCTCGCTTCCTGATATCGAGACAAGCATCCACTTGTCAGTATAGCTCCATGAGCTTGTTAAAGAACGTGTAGTGGACATTTACATCAATCTAGAGAAATCTCAAGAATTTTAGATAAATCTTGTGAAATTTAGAGAATTTTAAAGGATTTTGGCTGATAACTTATTTTATTATGCTGTTTGTACCCGTTGAAAATGAAAATCCACAACCTGTTTCCAGTCTCCGACCGGGTCATGAATGGAATGAATGAACCCCCATCGAGCGGCGAGGATATGAACTGTGCCGGCTGCCGAGACTTGACACACTCCTCTGGGGCAATGATTAAATGAATGACAGATGAAATGAAATGATAGTGGAGAGTGTTGCTGGAATGAAATTTTGACAGGGAAAACCGGAGTACCCGGAGAAAAACCTGTCTGCCTCCGTTTTGTCCAGCACAGATCTCACATGGAGTGACCGGGATTTGAACCACGGACCCAGCGGTGAGAGGCCGGCGTGCTGCCGCCTAAGCCACGGAGGCTTTGCTGTTTGTACCAGTTAAAGTATTCAATTAAAATACAACTAGTTGTCCCGTGCTGCTCCGCAGCATTCATTTCAACAGTCCTGCACCACTTCTTTCCATATGACATTTGCTGTTCGCATGTCTTCATGCTACTGACCTGAACAGACATTTAAGGTACCGTTATTTTGGGTAAATTTTGAAATAGACTTATGAGATAAAATGTGTTGATGTCTGCCTGTCCTCTGTGTGTGTGTCCCACCTTATCTTTAATGGTTTACCCAGCGTAAGGTTAAAAGGCACGCGTATGTCAGGTCCCAGACGCAATTCTGAATAGCCGAGGTGAACAGCGAAACTCCACTCACATATGCTATACTCTTCTCTGAAGTATTAACTCGACACGATTCGACAGTTTGATGCTGGTTGAAGCTGTGGTGATAGATCTATCGCAAGCTTGCAAAATCACTCCGAAGGTAGTAATTTAAAATCCCACTGAATGTAGATTTCTGGAAGAAATGAAAACGTAAAAATACTTATAGTGGGTGATGTGGGAGCTGTTGCGGACTTTTTTGCTGAACTTTTCATACTGAACAATTCTCGGAGTATATAGATATGTTTAACTGTTTACCCAGCGTAGGCTTTAAAGACACATGGACGGCAGTTTTTTTTTTTTTTTCGACTCGATTCACTGAAATTGATACTGCTCGGCTCCTTTTGGTCATAAAAAATGTTTTTCTACCGAATCATTCCTCGATTAATTCTTTACTGAATGGTGATAACCGCATCAAAAATCCATCAATTTTTTCTCGAGATTACTCGTTACATCCAAGATTCGGGGATTTTGTTTTTTACTAAGTCGATAAATATATCCACACAATTTAAGACTACAGCGGTACAATTTTGTGTTCTGTCTACTTATGACACTAATGGTATAAATTTAAATACAAACATGGGTCTCTTAGGTTTTAATTTTGGGATTTAACCCTTGGGTAACATATAGAAGACCCGTGCTGCCTCGCAGCATTCATTTCAACAATCCTACAGCACTTCTTTCCATGTGGCATTTGCTGTTCAAATGTCTTCATGCTAGTGACCTGAACAGACAGTTACGGTACCGTTGAGTTTGGGTAAATGATGAAGTAGACTTATAAGGTACAATGTGTGGGTGTCTGCCTGACCTCTGTGTGTGTGTCCCACCTTATCTTTAACGGTTTACCCAGCGTAAACTTACAAGGCACACGGACGACAGGTCCCAGACGCAATTCTGAAAAGTCGAGGTGAATAGCGAAACTCCAAACACACAGGCTATACTCTTCTCTGAAGGATTAACTCGACACGACTCAACAGTTTGATGGTGGCCGAAGCTGGGGTGATAGGGTCGCTAAGCTCATGATAGAAACGCATTACCAATTTCATTTGACGACGATTTTCTTTTAGAGCTGATTTTTTCTCTTCACTTACTTTCTAGTGCATTGTCTTATGAGAGTGTACGTATGGACTGCGCTGATCTAGTATACTATTGAAAAGACTGAGAGTATCTTCTCTCAGTTCGTTATTAGCATTATTCCGTAGCCTTAAATTATTTTCCTCTGAATATTATATGATGTCTAATTGGCCATATGAACTGTTTTCCTGTTTTCTGACATAGCGGGGAAATTCTGTAATGAAAGACACCATTGATTTTTATATAGTAAGGCTCATGGCTCGGAAGTAGCTCAACAGTAGCACCGAAGTATACAAACGACATAGCATTATTATAGTTCCGAACATTTTTTCTAAAAGTTTTACTGATTTGGTCACAATTCGTAAAGAACTGCTTAATTTCTGGAAGTACAGTAATGTGTATGGTGGAAGCTGTACTCGGCCATCGCTACAGCAATGAGAATAGTGCCAAGTATACAGCTGAGCAGTCCTGACGAATGTTACACAGACTTCCGATAGAGAATGTTTCTTTGTAGGGAATAGTATCATAAGCAGCACATCAATAAATGACTGAGAACGGTTTTGTGACCATCTGTTTCTGATATTGATTTGAGTCGCGTAGTGCCCGTTTCTCTTTCTTGGTATTTATGTTTTCCACCATACTTGACTCTGAGTTAGCACTGATATCTCCGGCCATCTCCAGAGTATAGTAAAGAAATTATTCTATTTAGTGGCGTATTTTCGGCGTTTACAGTATGCGTTTTATTATTAGTAACTATGTCAATATTCATTTTGTTAACTTGAGCAGTGGCAACTAATTCAACGTGACCTCCATGAATTGCATTCATAGACATATATACTTTGTAATCATCGATCGTAAGCATTTTCGTACATATCGCTGTTGCCAACAATAAAAGGAGAATTAATATTCCAGTTGTCTGTAACATGTTTAACAATTCATAAACTCTGATTGTTGTAAACACAGTATGTCAATGACCTGAACAGACTATTACCGTCACCTATAATTTTTATAACATTTATAATTGAGGGTCGCCTCTCACTTATCAGATGAATCATCATTTTGATTGAACACGAATGGCGGTTCCAAAATTCGACTGTAGTGGCATCTGCTACTGACCCGAACATGTAGAAGTTAATTTGGTAAACAAAATAATCGCGTATAGCGTAAAGCACCAATGCCCCCGCCCCAACTTTTCATTCGTTCCTATCCACTGTTTTTATTATTAATGTTTTCAGTCGGTCAACACGAGTGTACCCAATTGTTAGAGGTACTCTAATCCAGAAAAATATTACATGAGAATAATGAAAAGGTTACACTTGGATGACATATTTCAATCTTCAATCATCCAAGTGTATTTATTAATCTCTTGCAATATGTTTTTAAGGATTAGAGTACCTCCAACAATTGGGTACACTCGTGTTGACGAACTGAAAAACATTAGATTTCGATTATTAAAGCAACACAGAATATGGCTTCAAATAGCATGTCCTATCTCCAATTTACACATGCTAGTGCAACAATCACGATAACGCAGGTTATCACAAAATTCTACACACACACACCTATGTACACGGGGCAACATGACCACGATGTCTAAGCTCCGCAAATGAAATACCAACTATCAACACATGAAAACTGCAAAATGGTGATAGGAGAATGTAGGTGTTGAGTTGGCAGCAAGCACAAGAGTTGGTAGTGCAGTATCTTTCACGTATTCTTTGATCAGTCAGTGAAGTTCAGTGACAAAAACAATATGGTGTGTGTCGTGTGAATTGTGAACCTTTCCACTACAAATAATAAAATATGCATTCTAGAGGAGTATATGTGATTTATTGAGAAGTGAACCTAACATTATATGGCGACCGTGACACGACTCCCGTGAAGAAAGAAGATGGAAAGACTCGCTAAAGAAAGAACCGTAAAGCGGCGGTTATTTACGCACTCACACAACCAACTAATGGCGTTGTTAGAAGATGATCAAACTGAAACGGAAAAAGTGCAAGTGCAACTTGAAATCCTTCAAGAGAAGTATGATGATATCTCTAATTTAGATGAATTAATATTTCAACAGATGATAGACGACGAGCGTGATGATGACGAAATAGAAACGGAATTACCCCTCCACAAAGTGTAGTGAATGACAATGTTTGTGATAAAAAGAAATATAGACTTCCAACAATAGAATTTAAGAAATTTTCTGGTGAAATAATTGATTGGTTATATTTTTGGAGCCAGTTCCGTAAAATTCACGAGGATGAGCACATTGGGAAGGAAGATAAATTCCAATATTTAATTCAGGCTATGGCAGAAGGTTCCAGAGCATATGAATTAGTTACTAGTTTACCACCCACTGCCGAGAATTGTGACAAAGCTATAGAGAGTCTTCAAGCTCGATTTGGTAGAGAGGACTTGCAGGTGGAAGTTTATGTTCGTGAATTGCTCAAAATAGTATTGACGAATGCAGTCAATTCCAAAGAAAGGCCAACACTGAGTAGCTTGTATGATAAATTAGAGTCACATCTCAGATCGCTGGAAAGTTTAGGCGTTACTACAGAAAAATGTACTGCAATGCTGTATCCCCTAATTGAATCATCTTTGCCAGAAGACCTATTAAGAGCATGGCAGAGGAATACTTCCTTCAGGTGTGATTCCGTATCCAAAGATCGTTTGCAGCAGCTCATGGCTTTTCTTCAAAATGAAGTAGTAAGTGAAGAAAGAATTTCATTGGCTATGAAAGGGTTTAGTATTAGCCCATCCCAAGGGTCTAAGATTAAGGGAGACTAGAAACCAAGGGATGTCATTGAACCAAATATACCTACTGCTTCTGCTTTGTTTGCTGATGTTTCTAAGAGACAGGAGTGTGTTTTTGTCTTAAACCTCATTCGAGCCCAGAGTGCATTAAAGTTCAAAAAATGACTGTAGGGGAGAAAAGGAAAATCTTAACTGATAAATACTGTTGCTTCAATTGTTTAAAGAAGGGCCATGGAAGTAGAGCTTGTAAATCGATTGTCAGGTGCATTGTTTGTGGTGGTAAACATGTGGTATTAATGTTGTGGTGTTTGAAGCCATATTTTCAGTGTTGCCTAAGTAAACAAGAGTTTAGTGCTTTTCAGTCGGTCAACACGAATGTACCCAAAGGAGATGGGTTATGCCCTAATCCTGAAATAAATTTTATGAGATTAATAAAACACTAGGATGACCAGTTTCGATCGTCAAGCGATCATCATCAGATCCATTACACTTAGGCTATAAAATCTATGTTTGAAATATAGGTGAAAATATTTACAATATGTACAATTATTTAGTTGCAGTATTGGTACTGCAACTGTCAGTGTATGCTAAATGCAGTATATATGTTAGGTGAAATGCTAAATGGTGATAGCTATCCGGAGTTTGTACTTTAGAGAGATTATATGGTTGTAAACTATAGTTAAACTATAAAATTTTAGGCTAACTACTTATCTGATTGTCTTCCGTACTACAGCTGCTCGCAGTTTTCGTGCTCACTGTAACATACTGTGCGGTCAACTGCGGTGGTTATCTTAACGACTGGTTTTTCCTGCCTTCTCCCCCCTTCCCCTACGTGCTGTGGGGAGTGATAGCGATGTGTTTATGTGAGGTGTTGCCATCCTAGATAAGATGTATGTTATTGAATGAGGTGTGTCTACAACTATTAAAGACCGTGGATTAGCCCTCGCCACGCGTGGAGCATTACCCATTCGAACTAAGCGTTGACGGTCTTATGAGGACGTCCCGGCACCTTTAATACTGCCGCGAATATGGGCCTTGGTTTGTTGCAGAAGAAAAGTACATCGTACACCTGATCCAGATAACATTTACCTATTAAAAACCCCTAATTTCCCCCCTTTTTGATCTAGCTTGGCTGTGTCGCTAAATTGTGTCTTGTTTCCGACAGGGTGTGTTTTTTAGTAGCGTGAAGAGGGGTGAGCTCTCCATGAACGTGTGTTCGTTTAGATTGTTGGGATTGTTTCGTTTGGCTAGGTGTATCTCGATTGCTTCCTTTATGTCAAGAGCTCTGCCTTTCGATTCGTGATGGATTATTATGGATTATCGAAAGGCATAGCTCTTGACATAAAGGAAGCAATCGAGATACACCTAGCCAAACGAAACAATCCCAACAATCTAAACGAACACACGTTCATGGAGAGCTCACCCCTCTTCACGCTACTAAAAAACACACCCTGTCGGAAACAAGACACAATTTAGCGACACAGCCAAGCTAGATCAAAAAGGGGGAAATTAGGGGGTTTTTAATAGGTAAATGTTATCTGGATCAGGTGTACGATGTACTTTTCTTCTGCAACAAACCAAGGCCCATATTCGCGGCAGTATTAAAGGTGCCGGGACGTCCTCATAAGACCGTCAACGCTTAGTTCGAATGGGTAATGCTCCACGCGTGGCGAGGGCTAATCCACGGTCTTTAATAGTTGTAGACACACCTCATTCAATAACATACATCTTATCTAGGTTGGCAACACCTCACATAAACACATCGCTATCACTCCCCACAGCACGTAGGGGAAGGGGGGAGAAGGCAGGAAAAACCAGTCGTTAAGATAACCACCGCAGTTGACCGCACAGTATGTTACAGTGAGCACGAAAACTGCGAGCAGCTGTAGTACGGAAGACAATCAGATAAGTAGTTAGCCTAAAATTTTATAGTTTAACTATAGTTTACAACCATATAATCTCTCTAAAGTACAAACTCCGGATAGCTATCACCATTTAGCATTTCACCTAACATATATACTGCATTTAGCATACACTGACAGTTGCAGTACCAATACTGCAACTAAATAATTGTACATATTGTAAATATTTTCACCTGTATTTCAAACATAGATTTTATAGCCTAAGTGTAATGGATATGATGATGATCGCTTGACGATCGAAACTGGTCATCCTAGTGTTTTATTAATCTCATGTAATTTATTTCAGGATTAGGGCATAACCCATCTCTTTTGGGTACATTCGTGTTGACCGACTGAAAAGCACTAAACTCTTGGTATTAATGTGTTATAAGCTCCGTGACAAAGAAAATGAAAGTGTGTCAAACAGAATTACGAGGGACACAGGAATTTGGTTCACCAGGATGGCAATAATGTAGATAAGGCTTTAGCTAACGTGTCTTGTTCTCCTGAGGTGTACTTGCAAACCCTGGCAGTTGTCGTTAAAGGAAAGGGTAAACAAAAAACTGTACGAGCTGTCATTGATACTGGGTCTACTAAATCCTACATTGCACGTGACCTAGCCGAATAAATGGGGTATCAGTCAATCAGGAAGGAAACGTTAATACATTCCTTGTTTGGTGGAGTACGTACTCGAGAAGCAAAACATGACTGTTACAGAATAATGCCCGTTGATCACGGTAAAATGTTCCTTAAAATTTATTTTACAACTAATTTTATAAACATTTGACGAAAGCAAGCTGTGTTGTTCACGGTAAAATTATTTTATAAAATCCGTGGATGTATCAGGATCGCCATCTACCGATAAACTTCTGAACCAAGAATCAGCTGTTCAATACACATTGGTTTGAGAGTATGGCTCCAACAAACAAAGCAAAAATTGCTGCTTTAGCTACAATTATATGTCGTACAGTGGTAAAAAGGAAGAAAAGAAATGCTAGGAAGTCCTGGACTCGGGAATGGATAAAAAGAAGAGAAGAGTAGAGGAATGCTGTCCTTGGTCGAAAATGAGTTGAGGTTAGAATATCAGAAATCATATAGGAATTTTCTAAGAATGGAGGAAAGCAGTTTTAAAAAACTACTAGGTATTGTTGGTCCCAAAATTATTCGACAGGACACTAACATGAGGCAAGCCATTTCTCCTGAAATGAGACTGCAAGTGAGTTCGAAGCCCGTTTATCTTCGCCTTCACATCAGCCTGGCTTGTGTTCGGTCGAAATTGTGAAACATATTCGGCGATTGAGATTTCTGCTTCCCTTCTTGCATTTCTATTGTGGTATATGGGCGTTTTAACCTCATACAAACACTGATATTTCTGGTACTCGTCCAGTAAAACACCAACAGCTTCCTTAGTCCAACCGGAGGCTGCCATTTTCGAAGTGTTTGTTTACAAGCGAGCTTCACAATCTTCTCACCACGTGACGCCAGCATCATCTTCATGTCAGCTTCCCTGATTGGTTCGTTTCGTAAAATTAATTTTACGGAATAGAACATGTCCTATTTTATGGAAAGTTTTATCAAAGGTTTTATAAAACTTGAATTTGACCGTGAGCAACACAAATTTTATAAAATTAAATTATTTTACAATAAATTTGAAGGAAAATTTTACCGTGAGCAACGGGCATAAGATTAAAGCGATTGGAGGTAAACTATTCCAAGGAGCTGGAAGTTTTAAGCCAAGAGATTATTTGTGAAGATGTCCCATATATTAAGAATGGTTCTTGGAGTGAGGAGACAAGGGATCTGAAAATATATTTAACTGATGTACGAGAGCGAAGGCCTGTGCAGATTCTGATAGGGGCCGATAAGGCGGGTGAATTGCTCACTGGGAGGAAACATCAACTAAAATGTGGCCTAGTTTTGGTGGAGACTTCCCTAGGGTGGACACTAATGGGAAAAGTCATAGGTAACAAGGCCCAAAGGGATTCGGCATCATTATTAGTGTCATCATTGTTTTCCCAACATACAAGAATTTCTGATCTCTGGGACTTAGAAATTCTTGGAATTACTGACCCTGTTGTGAAAGGTAGAAGTGTTCCGTCACAATAGAGTTGTCTTTGGACTTGCATGTTCTCCGTTCCTATTGTCAGCAACCATCAAACTCCACTTGAACGAGTTGAAGAGACAAACAGTCGCTCAACTTCAACAATAGAAAGATTGGAAGAATGTTTTTATGCGGATAACTGTGCTATTAGTGTTAACAACAGAAATGACCTTCATTCATTCAATCGAGAGGCAATAATAATAATGGATAAGGCATCTTTCAATCTCCGAGGGTGGGAGTATTCTCAGGATGGTACAGCTGAAAATCTACTCATGTGCTAGGGCTCATTTGGAATAAAGGAGAAGATACCATTGAACTAACTCATGTTAACGATTTCAAATACGATGTAATCACCAAAAGAACTATACTAGGAGCTGCACATAAGGTGTTTGACCCTATTGGCTTCTCATGTCCGGTATTTCTCTGTCCAAAATTAATCTTGCAAGAACTATGGGCCACTGCCTTGGGTTGGGACACCCGAGTAGACGAAACAACAAAGAGAAGATTCATGAAGTGGTTGGCAGAACTACCTCAGCTGTCTGAGATTAAGATTCCTAGATGTTTGATCGGTAGTGTCCAGTCGGTTGAAGATATATCTCTTCGTGTATTCTGCGACACCAGTCAAACTGCGTATGCTGCAGTTATATTCTTGCGAATACCGAGGTTTGACAATATAGAGCTACGATTTGTACAAGCCAAGACAATAGTGGCACCCAAGAAGAGTATCACCATACCACGCCTGTAATTATTAGCAGCTACAATAGGGGTTCGACTAGTGACGTCAGTACTGCCAACATTAACTGCAAAAGAAATCGTTACTTATTATTGGAGTGACTCGTCGACTGTGTTGTCCTGTATCAAGTTAGACGAACCTTGGGGGACCTTCGTGTGGAAAAGAGTGCAAGAAATTCGAAGACTGTCTAGAATAGAACAGTGGCGGCATGTTCCAGGAACCATGAATCCGGCTGACCTGGCATCAAGGGGATGTAGCACAAAACAGTTACTTCAACAGAGATGGTGGGAAGGGCCAAAATGGCTAAAACAATCCACTACACAATATCCTAGCCCTGAAATTTCAACAAACGATGATGAAGTCTTCCAAGAAAGAAGAAAGAAAGTCAACACTATGACGGTGTTAGAAGACAAGTCCAATACCCAAGATTGGCACCTTGACTATTTCTCAAGTTTCCGTAGAACAGTTCGTATGATAGGATGGTTCTTGAGGTTTCTGTATAATTGTCGACAGAAAAATAATAGGAGAAGAACTACCGAATTATCCATTGAAGAAACCACAGAAGCAGAAAAAGTCCTGATGAAGTTCATACAAAAAGAGTGTTTTGTTGGCGAAAAGGATGAAAGATTCAACTCACTATGTGTTTCATGGATGATGAGGGAGTGATGAGACTGAAAACAAAAATTATATCGCGCAAAGATGATTATGCTTTCCGTTGTCCAGCTATCCTTCCTGCGAAGCATACAACAGTTCACGCTCTCATTAAGGAGAAGCACAAAGACTTATGTCATGCTGGAACCCAGAATCTGCTCAGTGGGCTCAGACAGAAATATTGGATCCTTGGAGGAAGGAGAACGGTGAAGGGTGCAATTAAAACATGTGTTGTCTGCAGAAGGTACCATGGAACACATCTTGAAGTAGAACAAACTCATCTCCCCATAGACAGAGTGAGAGAAGCCTCAATTTTTGAAATAACAGGGGTCGACTATGCCGGGCCTCTGATTTTGAAAGGTGGGGAGAAAGCCTGGGTCTGTCTGTTCACGTGTGCGTTTTTTCGTGCAGTACACCTGGAGCTAGTAACATCTTTGGCTACTGCAACATTCCTCGAAGCTTTTCGGCGCTTCGTCTCCAGACGTGGAAGGCCAATGATTGTCTTTAGTGACAATGGGACAAACTTTCAAGGCACCTGCAATATGTTGGAGACAATTCAGTGGGATAAAATTGCTGAATATAGTTCTGTACACCAAATAAAATGGAAATTCAATCCTCCCACTGCAGCATGGTGGGGAGGATGGTGGGAGAGGCTGATTGGTGTCCTCAAACAAATGCTCAGGAATGTTCTGGGAAATTCATGTCTGTCGTACCAAGAAATGATGACTGTTCTGTGTGACATTGAAGCTGTCGTGAATTCACGACCACTTACTTACCTGTCCAATGATGGATAAGACTTGGTGGCTATCACCCCTGCAATGTTCCTACAGGAAGTCAAGGAGATTGGAATGCCCAATATCGACATGACAGAGAACATGAAACTTGACAGAAGATTCAGGTACAGACAGAAAGTAAAGGAAACATTAAGGGTAAGATTCAGGAATGAATATCTTGGACAGTTAATACAGAAGAACCACATTAGGAAAAGTCATCACAAACCCTGCGTAGGTGAAGTAGTACTGGTAGCCAGTGACAACACGAAGAGACTAGACTGGCCGCTGGCAAGAGTGACAGAGGTCATCCCTGGCAAAGGTGGTGTCGTGAGAGTTGTTCGCTTGGCGACTACAAAAGGAGAGCTACTGAGGCCAGTACAGAGGGTGTATCCACTTGAAGTTACATCTGGAGATCATGCTTTAAGACTGCAAGTAGAGCGGAATGAAAATGAGAAGAAGGAGAAAAATCCAAAGACAGTTAAACCATCTACTAATACTTCCGATCTCATCAAAACCAGTAGTGGGAGAGTGGTGGTTAAACCAAAGAGATATTTTGAGTGACTTATTTATTTCTGTGTTCATTTATTTTGAGAAAATATATGTTGTTGTTTGAGTCTTCAGTCTTTTGACTGGTTTGATGCAGCTCTCCATGCCTCCCTGTCCTGAGCTAATCGTTTCATCTCTACATAGCTCCGACACCCTACATCGGAGGCAATCTGTTTAACATATTCTAACCTTGGTCTACCTCTACAGTTTTTGTCCTCGACCCTTCCTTCCATAACTAAGCTTGCTATTCCTGGGTGTCTTAGTATGTGTCCTACCAACCTATCTCTTCTCTTCATTAGCAGTCGCCCGAAACATCTCTCCTCTCCCACTCGTCTTAATACCTCTTTGTTTGTAACCCTATCTACCCATCTGATCTTCATCATTCTCCTGTAACACCACATTTCAAATGCTTCAATTCTCCTCTTTTCTGCTGCACCAATAGTCCAAGTTTCACTTCCATAGAGTGCCACGCTCCAGATAAAGGCTTTCAAAAATGACTTCCTAATACCTAAATCTATATTCGATGTCAGCAGATTCCTTTTTTGTAGAAATGCTTTCTTTGCCTGAGCCAACCTACTTTTAATATCCCCTTTGCTTCGTCTATCACTGGTTATTCTGCTTCCTAAGTAACAGAAGTCTCCTACTTCCTTCAGCTTTTCACCTGCCAATTTGATCTCCATAGAGGTTTCTGATTTATTTCGGCTGCATTCCAGTATTTTTGTTTTACATTTATTTATTTATTTTCATCATGAATTCTTTCCGTAAGACGGAGTCCATACCATTCATAAACTCATTCAAATCCTCAGGCTTGTCGGCCAAGATGACGATGTCATCAGCAAATCTCAGAGTTGAAATTATTTCTCCTTGAATCTTCACTCCCACTTTAAATTTTTCTCTAATTTCCTTCATTGCTTGTTCAATGTAAAGATTGAAAAGTATGGGTGATAAGTTGCAGCCTTGCCTTACACCTTTCTGAATACCAGCTTCTCTCTCATGTCCTTCAACTCGAATGACTGCTGTCTGGTTTCTGTACAGATTGTATATCACCCTCCTATCCCTGTACTTTATTCCAATTGATTTCAAAATGTCAAACAATTTAGTCCAATCAATGTTATCAAAAGCCTTTTCTACGTCTACAAAAGCCATGAACGTTCTCTTATCTTTCCTTATTCTACCTTCTAAAATCAGCCTAAGACTTAGTACAGCTTCCCTTGTTCCTACATTTCTCCTGAAACCAAACTGGTCTTCACCCAACCCCGTTTCTATCTGGCTTTCAATCCTCTTGTAAATTATTCTAGACAGGATCTTTGAAGCATGAGTAATCAAGCTGATTGTACGGTAATCTTCACATCTGTCAGCTCCCACTTTCTTTGGTATAGGGATGATTACATTCTTCTTGAAATCAGGGAGTACCTCACCTGTCTCATAAATCCTACACACCAAGTGAAATAACCTGATCATACCTTCATCTCCTATGCAGCGTAGCAACTCAATCTGTATATCATCTATGCCTGGTGCTTTGTTCCTGCTTAAGTCTTCCAAAGCTCTATCAAATTCTGATCTCAATATTAAATCTCCTTTCGCATCCTCATCAATTTCCTCCTCCCTTTCCATTACATGATTCTCAATCACCTTTCCCTTATACAAACTCTCTATGTAAGCTTTCCATCTCTCAACCTTTTCTTCCCTATCTGTTAGAGGCTTTCCATTTGTGTCCTTAATATTACAGCACTTAGTCTTCTTTTCCCCAAAAGTATTCTTAATCCTTCGATAAGCTGTGTCTACTTTTCCTAATTTCAGACAATTTTCTATACCTGCACATTTCTCTTTCAACCATTCTTCTTTCGCTTCCTTGCACTTCTTGTTAACCTCATTTCTCAGACGTCTGTATTCTGCTTTCCCCTTTTCATCTCTTAGATAGCTTGCCACGGTGGGTGAGTGGATAGCGTGTCGGTCTACTAACCCCAAGATTGCAGGTTCGCCCCTGACCGTGGTAAGTGATTTTTGAAAGGCGGCAAAAATACGATACGCATGTCATACGATGTTGGCATGTCAAAGAACCCATTTGAATTCAGTAGGCCGAGTTCATAATGGCAAAATTAATCTCGGGAGTTTCCGCCAGCACAAAGTTCCTCATTTCTCTACTAGAAAGCGCTATTGTCTTCAAGGAGATTAGATATCTAACATCTAACCTCCTTGACTTTCATAGTCAAGGAACTACGAAATTCGACATGCAAGCTACCCTCTGGGTGTCAAATAGCAAAGCTTGCACCAGGCACCCGAGGCCATACGATATTATTATTATTATCTCTTAGATTCTTGTGTTTCCGCCTTTCATCCATCAATTCTAGTATATCCTGAGTGATCCACGGTTTTCTACCTATTCTTTCTTTCCTACCAATGTTTTCTTCTGCGGATTTTGTTATTTCATTCTTCAAAAGTGCCCATTCGTCTGCAATTGAAGTTTGTTTAGGGTTTTTCATTAGTCCTTCCTTTATACTCTTCTTGAATCTTTCGTTTACATCCTTCTCTTTCAGTCTGTCTATTGCCCACCTTTTTGGCTTTTGACTTTTCTTCAGTTTCTTCAACTTTAATCTGCATTTCATTACAACCAGATTGTGATCAGAGTTTATGTCAGCACCAGGATATGTTTTACAATCCAAAATCTGGTTTCGAAACCTCTGTTTGACCATAATGAAGTCGATTTGGTAACGCCCTGTATCTCCTGGTCTCATCCATGTGTATATTCTTCTATTGTGGTTATTGAATAAGGTGTTAGCTATGACCAATTCATGCTCGGTGCAGAATTCTACCAGCCTGCTTCCTCGATCATTCCTTTCACCTAATCCGAAATCTCCTACTATCTTCCCTTCTCTCCCTTTTCCTACCACAGCATTCCAATCTCCCATTACTATAACATTTTCATCACCCTTGATATACCTCAGAATTTCGTCTATTTCTTCGTAGACCTTTTCAACATCCTCATCATCAGCTTGACTGGTAGGCATATAGACTTGTACCACTGTAGTGCAGGTAGGTTTTGTATTGATTTTTGCTACAATAATCCGTTCACTATATTGCTCATAATATTCCACCCGCTGTCCAAGTTTCCTACTCAATATGAGGCCAACCCCTGCTTGGCCATTGTTTAATTTAGTGCTAATGACCCTATAGTCTCCTGACCAAAAGTCCTGTTCTTCCTGCCAGCGCATTTCACTAATCCCAACCAAATCCAACCTCAACCTATCCATTTCCCTTTCTAAGTTTTCTAACCTTCCACTTCCTAGCAGACTTCTAACATTCCACGCTCCGATCCGTAGAATGTCAGATTTCCTCTTTGTCACTTCTGTGATGTTAACCCCCTCTCGAGTAGTCCCCACCCAGAGATCCGAACGGGGGACTAGTTTACCTCCGGATTGAAATTTTACAAGGGAGGAGGCCATCATCACATGTAATTATGCATAGAGAGGTGCATATCCTCGGGAATAGCATACGGCTGTAGTTTCCCGTTGCTTTCAGCCGTGCAGCAGGACGCAGTGTAGCTATTATTGGCTTATATTATCAATATCTTAACCTTCTATAAGACTAGTAAAGAATTGATTTATTCTGAAAGGCTGCTACTCCCTTTCAGAATAAGTAAAGAGCAATTCTACTAACAAAAATACTAACCTTCTACCGTACTAACAATTAAATACCAAAACTCTACTAACAAAAAACTTAAGTTCCACCAACAACAAATACTACCACTAAAACAGTCTGTCAACAGGCACACTCACATGCACCCTCACACATCACAGTCTACTGAAACAATGAACTATAACTAATAAACAATGCAACTGCTACCAGACACACTCACACACCACAGTCTAATAGAACAATGACATATATCTAATAGACAAACTAACTACCTACTTACATCTAAAACTAACTACATACTTACTGTACTTTTATTTGAATTGAAGGATGCGATTGGAATACAACAAAAAATATGAATTGGTTTCACAGGGGTTTGAGTCTGCTACTGCCACCATTTGTTTCAATCACCCGAAGAGATTCTTCTTCATAAAAATAATTTTGGAGTATACCAGGTGAGTCAAAGCCAGCCTTCAATGGGTGTGCCACTGGTAGCTTCCTTCAATCCTGACTGTAGAGACATCTTAATGGCCACACACACATAACCTTAGCCATGTTCATAGTAGATGTGATACACAATCCCTCAGATTGGTTTCCTTGCCTCCATATGCTAATGTTCTGTGGCAAGGTAAGGCCTTGAGTCCTCTGGAATATACTCTCCCTCAAGGCAGACATACTTTGAAGTACAGGAATTGAAAATGAGACAGCTTTGTGGCTTTATAGATATGAATGCATGCTCCTGTCTTGACCAGAAAATAGAAATTTTAGGTTAATAAATTATTTTCGTTATTCTTTCCACAGATGGGCATAATTTGAATCCTAAATCCCCTGCATATTGGGCTGGTCTGTGAACCAATGGTCTATGTCTTACGTAGCTCATCTGTCAACTCCTGATGTAGGGGCAGAATCTACCAATACTCTTTCCATTGAGCTAGTTTTGTCATACGTACATCTGTGCAGCTGGTTCACAGAGGGTTGAACTTACATATTCGTACCCTTGATTATATGTATTATGTTATTTTATTGTTTTGTTTGAGTTGTTTCCACAACTCAAGGTGGGAGAATGTTGAGTTGGCAGCAAGCACAAGAGTTGGTAGTGCAGTATCTTTCACGTATTCTTTGATCAGTGAAGTTCAGTGTCAAAAACAATATGGTGTGTGTCGTGTGAATTGTGAACCTTTCCACTACAAATAATAAAAGATGCATTCTAGAGGAGTCTATGTGATTTATTGAGAAGTGAACCTAATAGTAGGAATGTTTGCCACTATTTTTCTCTGACAGGATAGCATTACATTACATTTGGCTAATATGCCAATTAAATGTGCAAACGATAGCATAGAGAATACAACAGTCCAATAAAGCCTTAAACAACACTGAAAAATGGCTTCAAATACCATATCCTATCTCCAATTTACACATGCTAGTGCAACAATCACATAACGCAGGTTATCACAAAAATTCCTCACACATACCCATCTACACCGGGCAACATGACCACGATGTCTAAGCCTCGCAAATGAAATAACATCTGCCTACACATGAAAAATGTAAAATGGTGATGGGGGAATGTAGCATTATAGTACATTTTGCTAATATGCTGATTAACTGTGCATACGATAGCATAGAGAATACTACAGTCCAATACAATCCTTGATTCACAATCGGTCAGTTTTCCCGTGTGTCCTTCAGCAAATTTTACCGGACTATCATGATACAGAGTAACTCGTTGTTGCCTAGTGACAACCTGTCCATCAATGGACATTTTGTAATTGAGAGTCGCCCCTCACTCATTATAACAGAAAGATCGAGAACACAATACAAAATGAAGGTTTCAACATTCGACTGTAGCGTCATCTGCTACTGATCCGAACATGTAGAAGTTAATTTGGTAAACAAAATAATCGCGTATGGCGTAAAGGGCCAATGCCCCGCCCTCCCCCTCCACTTTTCATCCGTTGCTATCCACTCTATTTATTATTGTATGTTTAATCAAAAATAATGGTTTTCAGTCGGTCAACACGTTGGTACGTAATTGTTATTCGAGGTAACCTAATAATCTCATGTAATTTATTTCAGGATTAGGGCATAACCCATCTCTTTTGGGTACATTCGTGTTGACCGACTGAAAAGCACTAAACTCTTGCTGTGGTTTGAGAAAGAACTGAAAGGCAAGAGACCAAGAGGTCGACAGAGGAAGAAATTGGATCGACCAAGTTAGAAATGATCTTGCAGGGAGACAACAAATAATGGAGGAGGAAACATTCTTGGAGAGAACTAAATGGAGAGCGCTCATTCACCGCACCCGGGAAAATGGAGCCGGTTCATCATGATGATGCTGATTAAAAGAGAATCCTGTTGTGTTATTCACTCTACGTACTTATCTTGTTCTTGTAAAGAACATTAACCAAATTGATTTATCTGAATTGTTGTGAACTAAATTCCTCAGTTATTACTACCAGGTACAGTTTATGCCATTGAACACCAGACAAAAATATCAGTACCTGTTGTAATTCTCAGGATATAAATTCGTAATGTATCTAAATATCGCAAGTATAACAAAAATATGACCATAAAACACGAAGGTTCTGCATAATATGACCAATATTCTGAAAATTCGTCATCATCATTATTGACACCTCCCCCTTTTTTATTGGAAAGACCAGGCCCATACACTTATTAAAAAATTAACCAAGGCTACCAAATCGAGATTAACCTGCCGGACACAGAGATGGGAATGAAACGCAGGTAATCTGGTAAAATCCATCTATATTCCAAAACACCATATGAGTACATTTACAAAATTAAAATCTAACACATACTAACAAACCACATATAAGTTTTAAAAAGAAGTGGAAAGGTCATACCTTCAATGCCTTGTTTTTGTGAAGGCCGATTGGAGTAACATAACATGAAGTACATTTACAAAATTAATTCTTGATAGCACCATAGAAGTAACGGTCATAATTCTCGAATATCCTTTCTCAGTGCCGACATGACATAAAGTAATAACCGACTCTGCCCATTACTAAGAAATAAATTTACTTCTTCACGTCAATCTGTAAATGAAGTACTTTTCATAATCTTAGAAACCATCTTCAAATATCCCTTCACGTAGCTTTATGCAACTTATATAACTCCTTAAGTTATGTATGCAACGCCGATTTCATCCACGAAACTTTGATGATATAAATAAATTAATAAATCAATTATTAATTATCAAAATTGCAGACTACATTTGCATACCACTTAATTTTTCAACATGGATCCCACGTTTCTCTCTTGTCTCGATATCAGCTGACTGTCACCATCGTTGAGAATGACCAACAGAAGATCAAATAAAACAAATAGCAATCGACATTGCTAGAACGTACTAAACAAGGAAGTTAAATATAAAAAATTAACACAGATCCAGAAGGACATACTATGAGGATTAATGGCAAGGGAAAAATTACAAATTAAATAAAGAGAGACAACAAAACCCAAAATCCTTCCACCAATATGTTAGTCAT
The DNA here is from genome assembly GCA_946902985.2 of Meconema thalassinum. NCBI lineage: Eukaryota > Metazoa > Arthropoda > Insecta > Orthoptera > Tettigoniidae > Meconema > Meconema thalassinum. Next base: position 416,717,079 of record OX336394.1, read on the forward strand.
TCATACACAAGAACTCATGCGGACGACGTATTTTAAGGTCATAATTTATAAGAAACTGAACTAACATGCAACAGAATAGGATACAATAACGTAACCTTCAAGTATTACAGCTTGTAACCTTCACTTACTATTAGGACATCCATAATAGACCACTTCCAATTACGTAGTACAACACATTCATAAAAGTGGCCTACAAGCCACGTATTACAGAGTAATAAATAAGAACTTCATACTACGTAGATATCTTTTTCACAGGCCGACCACTGGAAGACACACTGATACAACATGGAACGTCCCAAGCATGTAAATCCGATCTCTCACTTGATGATATAAGAATTATTAAAATAAACAATTGTCAAAATGATGTTTTCAAAATATAGCCTGGTACTGTTGACAACATCGATGTTAAATAGACCGCAGTCAGTTTAGAGTGAGCCTAGGCAAATTAACCTCCACGGGCACTCTCCACTAAAACGTTTCACTTTCAGTAAGGTCTGAAGGACCATCCCAAGTTTAATTTTCAATCCAAAACAATCAACAACTGTCTCTCAGAACTGCAAGATAACAGAACCCGCCATCTTGGATTACTTCTCGACGCCCTGGCTCTCTCCAGAGTGTACCAACATGACACACTCAACTTTCCATACCTTTGGGAGGTGCTGGCTCCTGGCGGGAGATAGTGAACTATTTCTTTCTGCATGCTCAAATTCACTACCAAGGATTTTCACAGGGTATCAATATAGAACTGTGACGTAATTACGGCACAAATATCCCCCTCCACAATAGTTGTCGTTGGTTCAAGAAACAAGACAACTCCAAACCACAACAGGTACTCCATGCACTCAACATGCCAACTTCACCTCACAACAAAGTTTTTTCCACTTCTAAGTACCAAATCATTCAACAAAATAAAAGTTCATCCCAAGTTCCTCTCAGCACTAACCAGAGGTTTCCAAAACAGATCGTTCCCTTATGTGACATTCCTTTCGATGTTCATATCAGTTTTAGCTATCATGCATAAAAATCAGAATTTTTACAGGATCCATTACATCATAACAGGATTTTCAGTACAAATACAATTTCTTTTTCTTGTATCTACAGCACCACTTCATCAATGACGAAGACCATCCTCCGCTCATTCAGATATGCAGGTAAAAGATCCGACATCCGGGCCCCTGATTACTTCACTGGCACACCACACATCCTCCACGCAGAAATAGTCATCGTAAGAATCCCAACTGAAAGCAAGATCAACTGCGACAGTACCAGAAAGAAGAGACTTATAACAAACATAAGTCAAAAACATAACTCTTTTGAAACAGCATGACAATAACTTTAAGTAAAAAATCACCTCATATAACAAAAATTAATTATCCCTTCTGTTAGTTTTCCACTTCTTTTACAATCAAGGTTTTAAGTTTTACAATCCTTGTTTTTTATCATTTCATGTACTCATATGTAATAAATATTTCTCATCGTTAACAACCAAAATAATCTTTTCCATTATACAGACATTATTTCCAAATAAAATGAACTCTCTTATTAACAGACAACAAATACTTTCCACCTACACAGATATAGACTTAAATGTAAATGAGCTTGCTTGCCAAAGAAAATAATAAAAATTTCACAGAACTAACTAAATGCAGGTTAAATCCTTCATCGCCCATCTGTTTAATATCATAGAAACCCTGACCAGACAAACACCAACCAGAGGACAAAAACAAAAGAAGAATCGCCCATAAAATTCGACCAAACAACGAACAAATTCCCAAAAATGAAAAATATAGCAGAATCAGACGACACGCACAAACCAACAAAATAAACACACAACCCTTTCATAACACCACTCACATAACCTCCATTTCACACAATCAACAAAATTACAAATTACCACCCACTAATTACCCAGGAAATACCAGAATATAACCACGTTCTCGTTAAAACGCCTATTCAAACACAATGACACAAATACATTACCCTTTAATATTAACAAACACTAAACTTACAACTAATAATTACTTTCTTTCACCTAAACCAGATTCCATACAGAAAATGTCAAGGATCGTGAGGTAATTCTCTTAAACTAATACTCACCTCATTGAAAGGTATTTTAACAAATACTAGATTATACTTTCGGTAATAAATTAAATTAATAAGTTAACCCAAAAATCGCTAGAAATCTTACCTTATTTTGACACCATAACAAGAAACGAAACATCCCACCCAAATTAATATGCAAAGCTAACATCTCACACTCAAACATACATGCACACGATAAACAAAGGTTGTGTCAATTTTGAAGATCTGCACAAATTTAGGAAATTACATATATAACGAAAAATTAGCAAATCCAAAAAAAAAAAAAAAAACGATGAAAGATCTCAAGCAAATCCCAATATCAACCAAAAGACTCTACAATGAATTAATAACCAGACCACACGTACAGACAAATAAAATCACATAAGAAATCTTACATTCCTACATCCATAACCTCAAAAAATCACACCTTACATACAACAAGTTACCACCCACAAATATCCCAAAAATCTACCAAAAATATAAATAGGATCACATTAGATCACCGACATACACACAATAAAATTAGCCTGAAACACTATTAATATGTCGACTCATCACCATAATTACCCTTGACATATTCTCTTCGACCAGCAACAACAATTACCTTTCGAGATACTTCTTATAACCTCAACTCACCTGTAAGTCTTTACATTCCGAAATCAACAAGCGATTAAAAGTGCACTCTAGACACTTACTTGGAGACTCAAATGGAATTGTTTTGTAAATACCTACCATCACATTTTTGAACACCTTATATCACCCAATCAAGTCCCATTCCTTGATAATATTTGGATCGTAAGATGCCCAATGATATCCTAACGAGATCCCAATTTATACTCGTATATTCAGTTATACATTAAAATACCTTAAAACCATTAAATATAATAAAACCCTAAACTTATTTTACCATCAAAAGCAACAACAAACCACCCAATTACCAAAACAAAGCTAAATATTCACGATCACTCAACGTCCACACATACCATACACACGAGAAAATGATTTTGTCTGTCTAGTATATTTAGAAAATTGCACTCACATAACAAAATACCTCATACCATGCACACAAGAAATGATTTTGTCTCTCTAGTACAATTTAGAAAAATACAAATCACTCAACTCAAAATTCAATAATAACGATTCACAGTGGCATCACACCATCGACGTAGATGATCATATGATCCACAACGATCACATCTCCTACCTTTGTTGCTACCCCTATGGGCTCTTGAAGTTACGCCACTGAGGAGTCTACGCACCCACACGAACTGGTACTAGTTCTCTGCTACTACGCTGAAAATAATTACTAAGAAAAATATTTCTACTCTGGTCAGGCTGGTTATATCTGTCAGCATGCTGCATCTCTTCACGCTTCTGAAAATAATTAGTATCAACAATAGCTCCAGAAGGAGGGAAACCAGTAGAACATAACCTCCCTGGGCCATCCATGCGCCTTAAATTAGCTTTATTAACTTTCTCCGCTTCGAAGATAATATCGTTGAACTCTTTATAGCTTTTGGGTTTGGTATTCATAGCTAACGATAATCTATAATTAGGATTAATTCCCTCCACCATTGAAGTAACGATTTGTTGTTCAGACAACCCAACAGCAAATAACCTAGCATACCATCTGATGTCCATAAAATAATTACTTAACCTTTCGTCCATGCGTTGTACTCGAAACAAATAATCCCTTTGTAAATCAGACAATATGCGAGGGGAAATAAAATAATTTAAAACTTCAGATTGAAAATATTCCAAAGAATAATTAGCAGACATGCACTCGAGTAACTTGTCTCGAAGCAAACCATTCGTACATGGGTATACGATCCTAAAAATTTGCAACTCGGATAACACATACATGACCGCAGCATCTCTTAATTCTATCACCTTCCTTAAAACTTTTACCAATAGGTCACTATCAGTGCCATCGCACACATGGAAGTCTTTTAGAATTAAATTCACAGGGTTGGGAATATTTTGGAACCTAACACCGTTATCAGGCATGGCATGCATCGGTACGTTACTCTGAGACCAAGCACAATTTCTCAATAGAGGATTGAAAATATCATAATCAGTCGCTTCAATTTTATCTAATAGACTCCTCCCAGTCTGCACAGACTTGCTAACACCAGAACAGCTATAATTCAGATTAAGTGGAGTCCTAATCCCAGAAACATTTGGTACAGAAGTATTTACCGAGGTTCATTTTTCTATGAAATTGCTTTGCTTGTTCACATCAGGCCTAATTGTACACGACCTACCCCTGGATAAACTGATTGACGACCCTACCAGACTATTAACATCAGAAGTATTCCTATTTTCAAAATTATCTACCATGTTTTCATTATCACACAATGACACACGTTCTAAATTCTCGATAATATTAAGACCATCACTATTTTCACACGCTTCATCACAATTATTAATACCACCACTCGCACACACAATATAATCATAACTCTCACCTTCAGAAACCTCAGCAAATATTTGGTCATAATACTCAACAAGTTTAGCTCGCAATCTAGATAACTCTTCAGAAAATATCTTATCACTTCGTGACCAAACTTCAATCAAGTCGTGCAATCTATTAATCCAATGAATGGATCTGTACTTAATACGATTCAATTGCGAAGCCGACTGATTTCCAACACAATTCTAACCACCTAATGAATCCAATCGGCAAGAAACAGAGGGTACAATGTCAGACTTACCTACATCCCAACAGATATTGTCATGAGAGGGAATGGCAACAGGCACACCTTTTAGTTTCCTTAAAGCAAATAACATCTAATTCTCGATGATAGGATGGAGATCCATTCCTAATTAAAACCTCATAGGCCACCTCACTTTTATTCAAGTATGAAATGGCAGGCATAGCTCGATTATCCATTTGGTTTTGGTGTGAAATAACATGAAACAAAATATAGATTATATTAAAATATCACAAACATTTTACGTAATTTCATTTAATATCTAATCACTTCCATGTCTATAACCAGCAAGTTAACCTCAATTAAATATAGATGTGGTAAATAATCTTAACCACGCTCATGATACAAGTTGACACCTCCCCCTTTTTATTGGAAAGACCAGGCCCATACACTTATTAAAAAATTAACCCAGCTACCAAATCGAGATTAACCTGCCGGACACCGACATAGAAATGAAACGCAGGTTATCTGGTAAAATCCATCTATATTCCAAAACACCACATGAGTACATTTACAAAATTAAAATCTAACACATACTAACAAACCACATATAAGTTTTAAAAAGAAAAAGTGCCTTGTTTTTGTGAAGGCCGATTGGAGTAACATAACATGAAGTACATTTACAAAATTAATTCTTGATAGCACCATAGAAGTAACGGTCATAATTCTCGATTGTCTTTTCTCAGTGCCAACATGACATAAAGTAATAACCGACTCTGCCCATTACTAAGAAATGAATTGATTTCTTCACGTCAATCTGTACTTGAAGTACTTTTCATAATCTTAGAACCCATCTTCAAATATCCCATCACGTAGCTTTATGCATCATCATCATCTTCCTTCCAAGTATTGGGCCAAATATCCCGTTACGGTCTTGCACTTTCCCTCCATCTCTTCATCGGAAGTCCTATCGATCTATTTCCCCGTGGCTGGTAGCGAAGGATCTCCTTTGGAAATCTTCCAGGTTCCATCCTTTGGACATGATGCTTCCAGTTCTCTTGGTAGTCACAAATGTATGCAGTTATTGGTTTCACTTTTAGTTCCTTCAGCACATCCTCGTTTCTCTTATGATCCCATTTAGTATAGCCTGCTGTAGGGCGCATAAAGGTAATTTCGCGTGCTGTGAGTCTGGAGATGTCCTGACATCTTATTGTCCATGCCTCGCTGCCATAGCATAGGGTTGGTCTGGCTAATGTGTTATACAAAGGCAAGCGTGTATGCCTTTGGACAAGAGATGGCTTCATGACATGATTGATGATTCCTGTTGTTCTGGTATAATTAGTTATTTTTGCAGTTATGTCTCGTTCTTCTTGAAAAGATAAATGATATCCTAAATACTTGAATTCGTTAACTCGTTCTAAAATTTTACCATCCAGACAAATTTTACTGGGGATAGGGTCCTTACCCTTAAATGCCATTACTTTAGTCTTTTCAGTAGAAATGCACATGCTGAATTTTGATGCCACTTTCTGGAGGTTGAAAACTGACCACTGCAGATCATCTTCCGATGCTGCTACCAATGCAACATCATCAGCAAATAGTATAACATCTAAATTTTTTAGATGCCTGCTGATAGGTATTGAACCATGTCTTTCACACCTCCATTCCTTTATTATAGCATTCATGTAGATTATGAATAGCAATGGAGAGAGTCCACAGCCTTGTCTTACCCCTCTGCTGATTGGCTTCCACTCGGATTTATGATTACTTAACCTTACTGAAATAAGAGTACCACTATACATGTTGGAAATGTTATCAATTAACTGTTGGGGGACACCATCTCTGGCCAATATGTCAATAAGTCTGTTTCTTTCAACAAAATCAAAGGCTTTCTTAAAATCAACAAATGATATGTGCGTTTTTCGATCAACATTTTTAAGGTGAAGTAGGCATCTGCACATGTGCGACCTTTTCTAAACCCATGTTGTTCATTCCCTATTAACTCAGAGTAATGTTTCAGTATTTTTTCTTTAACAATGTTTGTAAAAATGTTGTATCCAGAGTTAAGTATACTTATTCCTCTATAATTTTCCAAAACTTTCATATTTCCCTTCTTATGAAGAGGAACTACTATTGCCTTTTGCCAATCTTCTGGAGGCCTGTTACCCATCCAGATTAAATTCAATAATCTGAGAAATCTTTTCTTGAAGGCATCGCCTTGAATATTTTGACATTTCTGCATTTATCGAATCTTCTCCAGGTGTTTTCCCATTTCAAAGTTTCCTCAAGACCCGTTCTAATTCTTCGAGTGTAATATTTTCCGATGACTTGTTAGATGCTTGTAAAACAAGTTGTTCAATATTTGGACTCGACCAAAGGCTCTGAAAATACTCAAGCCATTCTTTGTGAGATATTGCATTAATTTTTACATCTTCTTTTACTTCCCTATTTAGTTTTTTCAAAATTTTATAGGTTTATGGTTGTGGTCTTGTTATGTCAGTCTCCAGGTACGAGACAAAGTTTTCCCAACTTTCCCTGTGTTTCTTTCGAACTTCCTTTTTGCTATTGCTCTCTTATGATGGTATTCAATTTTATCTTCTAATTTACCAGTTGACAGAAACTTTTTATATGAATTTCTTTTTCCGGAGATTACTTTTTTAATTTCTTCGTCCCAAATTCTTAAACCCTTTTTCTTTTGCCATCTTCTTTTTTCTCCCAAACTTTCAAATGCTGACTGTTTTAGAGCTGAACTCAAATTGGACAACTCGTCTTCCACATCGTCAGAAAGTGGAATCATCTGAATGTGATTATCAAGCCTGTTTTGGTATAGCCATTTTATACTGGGATCATTTAAAAGGTTAACCTTCCTGTGTTCTTTGTTTCTTTTTCTTGAACCACCGTGGTTTTAAACGAATAGGAGCAACTAATAAATAGTGGTCTGTTTACAATTCAGGTCCTCGATAAACTCTTGTATCCAAAACTAAATCTGCCAATTTTCCATTACAAATACTTATATAACTTATATAACTCCTTAAGTTATGTATGCAACGCCGATTTCATCCACGAAACTTTGATGATATAAATAAATTAATAAATCAATTATTAATTATCAAAATTGCAGACTACATTTGCATACCACTTAATTTTTCAGCATGGATCCCACGATTCTCTCTTGTCTCGATATCAGCTGACTGTCACCATCGTTGAGAATGACCAACAGAAGATCAAATAAAACAAATAGCAATCGACATTGCTAGAACGTACTAAACAAGGAAGTTAAATATAAAAAAATACACAGATCCAGAAGGACATACTATGAGGATTAATGGCAAGGGAAAAATTACAAATTAAATAAAGAGAGACAACAAAACCCAAAATCCTTCCACCAATATGTTAGTCATTCATACATAAGAACTATGCGGACGACGTATTTTAAGGTCATAATTTATAAGAAACTGAACTCACATGCAACAGAATAGGATACAATAACGTAACCTTCAAGTATTACAGCTTGTAACCTTCACTTACTATTAGGACATCCATAATAGACCACTTCCAATTACGTAGTACAACACATTCATAAAAGTGGCCTACAAGCCACGTATTACAGAGTAATAAATAAGAACTTCATACTACGTAGATATCTTTTTCACAGGCCGACCACTGGAAGACACACTGATACAACATGGAACTTCCCAAGCATGTAAATACGATCTCTCACTTGAAGACATAAGAATTATTAAAATAAACAATTGTCAAAATGATGTTTTCAAAATATAACCTGGTACTGTTGACAACATCGATGTTAAATAGACTGCAGTCAGTTTAGAGTGAGCCTAGACAAATTAACCTCCACGGGCATTCTCCACTAAAACGTTTCACTTTCAGTAAGGTCTGAATGACCATCCTAAGTCTAATTTTCAATCCAAAACAATCAACAACTGTCTCTCAGAACTACACGATAACAGAACCCGCCGTCTTGGATTACTTCTCGACGTCCTGGCGCTCTCCAGAGTGTACCAACATGACACACTCAACTTTCCATACCTTTGGGAGGTGCTGGCTCCTGGCGGGAGATAGTGAACTATTTCTTTCTGCAGGCTCAAATTCAATACCAAGGACTTTCACAGGGTATCAATATAGAACTGTGACACAATTACGGCACAATCATCATCATTTTCCGACTCCAGTTTCCCGGGTGCGGTAGAAAAGCGCTCGCCACTGCTTTCAGTCATTGTACAACTTTCGTTCTACAACTTCTACCCATTTCATCCCTTTTTCCCCACTTTTGATTTCACGGTCTCAATTCATCGTTTCCTGGGTCTTCCCCTCGGTATTTTCCCATTCAGTTCTCTATTGAAGTACCGGTAGTCCCTTGCTGTACTAGTGTTATACATTCGCATCGTATGTCCATACCACTGTCTAAGCTTCCCTGTAACATTTGCAACAGTTTCCTCTATCCCAGCTTCTTTTCCATTTGTTTCGTTCCTAATCTTGTTTTATTTTTTCTGGTGTTTTGATTCATGGTTCTAATGAATTTCATTTCTGTTGCTTGGATTTTGTTCAGGTCTTTATCCACTAATGTACATGTCTCCAGTCCATACACAAGAATTGGTACAAAGTAGGTATTGAACATGGTTAATTTTGCTTTCAGGGGGTATGATGCTATTCCATAGTAAGTTTTTCACCTGATTCTAAAAATGTGACGCTTTCTGTGTCCTGTTGAGTACTTCTTGCTGAACAGGGTTATCCTTTGAGATGGTGCTTCCGAGATATTTGAAGTTGAAGACAGAGTCTAATTTAGTACCTTCCTAAAAGATGTTAGAATTGGTACCGTCTCTGTTGGTAGTCATTTCTACAGTCATGGTTTTGCTGATTTTTAGCTGGAACTCCTTAAACGTTTTGTTCCAGGAATTTAGCTTCTTTTGTACTTCAGCTTCCGTTTCTCCCCATAACAGAACGTCATCTGCAAATACAAGGGCGTTTGGTTCACTGTCAGCTTCCTTAATAGATTTAAGGATACGATCCATTAATATGGTGAATAAAAGTGGTGATATGGCACTTCCTTTTTGGACTCCTATCTTTGTTTCAAACCACTCTGATCATCCATTTTCTATCTGGAGACAACTAGAGTACTTCTGATATAGCATCTTCACTTTGTCAATCAAGTAATTTGGCACGTGCATATGTTCCAGACATTCCCATATCTTTTTCCTTGGTACATTATCAAAAGCCATTTCAATACCCAGAAATACCATCACCAGGTTTTTTTCCCACGCTCCCAATACTCCTCTGCTAACATTCTCACAGCGAAGGTGAGGTCTGTTGTACTTCGATGCTTCCTGAATCCATGTTATTGTTCTTCTAGAAGTGGCCCTACTATATTTCTTGTTCTCTTTTCTGTTATTTTTTCAAGGATCTTAAGTGAATGTCATGGAAGGGTGATGCCCCTGTAATTTCCACATTTTCACCTATTTACCTTACCTCCAGTCCCATGGGATCCTGTTCTCTTTACAGATGATCGACAGTACTCGATCATGTCAGTGGGTGTGGATTTTCACATACTGCATCAACTCTACAATCATAGTCACTGTTATTGTTGTTTACATCTCCGTTTAGTAAAGCATTAAAATAGTTCTTCATTTCATTTCTAATTTTTCCATCCATCCTCAACAAATTTCCATCATCTGTCTCCAATGCCGTGATGTTTCCAGGCTCACTCCTTCTGTTCCTTATAACTTTGTATAATGACTTCTTATTTCCTTGTCTGCCTTCCATTATCTTATTAGTGAAATCGTTCTAACACTTATCCTTCTCCTCCTGGTCCAGTCCTTTGACTGCAAACATCTTGTCCCTGTAATTCTGTGCGAGACGTTCAATTTCTGCTTCATTGAGACTACTGTCTCTTTTCTTTTTTTATCACAGTCTAATTTCCTTTTCAGCATATTTCTCTCATTCACTACTTTCTTCACTCTGTTGTTCCACCAAGGTGTTTCCTTTTTTCTGTGTATAGCATTTGTTTTTCCACAGATTTCTTCAGCTTCTGAAACAAGAGTTTCTCTGAAAAACATCCATTGTTCATCCACCCCTCCTTTTTCATTTTTGGTAATTTTGCTGTTATCTTCCTTTGTACTCCATTTTCTTTTCATCATCATTTAGAAGCTAAGTCCTGATCTTGGGCATTTTCTTGTGTTTGATCTCTTGTACTTGAATATTCTTGAGGTCTGCGACTAGGAGTCGATGGTCACTACCTAGGCATTAACTAGGAATGACTTGAACTTCTGAAATGAACTGACCAGCTGGTCTGTTAGTTATTATGTAGTCTATCATTGTTTGGAGCTTCCCATCCCATCTGTAGCGTGTTATTTTATTACCGGTAACACAATCATATATATGACCTAAAATGTAGGCTATCTAAAGAAATCAGACACTACCAATATTTGTTTAATTCAATACTACGCCTGCAATGGAAAACAGGAAGAAAGTATGACATGTCATGAACATCAGAACCCTACTTATTATTCATAAACCGTGTCCGCTAACACACAGTCATAAAAATATACTTACGTACTGTGCCCATATTGAGGAGCCACCTGGTTGTTTTTGTGAGCGACGATTTTCGTAAGTTTGAAGAGCGCATCGGTAGGATGTTTCGAGGATTTACCGTGAAATTGCCAGTGGAAACGGAGCTGTAGCGCCTAGTGTCTGTTTCACAATTGACGTATTTTTATCTACTTGTTGCATAAAATGAAGAGACCGAAATGCCATAATATTGAGGGAATATCCGTAAAATGTTTCTACTATTTTGGATTTTGTTTCAATAAAATCCATGAAGGAAGTCCGGAGTTATATGTGATTATGTGGAGATGCGTGGTGTGGCTGTGCGCACATTGTCTGGTGTGAACGCACGAGTTGTCATGTTGAGATCGCTTGGGATGAGTAGCGGACATTACAACTTGGATTGACTTCAGGCCTGGCTGAGTGACGCGGAAACACATGCCATCTTAATGTGCCCAGGCACTAATCCAGTGTCGCATAAGCGAGCTTGGAACAGCGTAGCAGTTTCATTGCATGCGGGTACCTGATTCTTGAGCTAAAATATTTCTCTAGCCGACGTTGGTTGGGGTCAAGCTGCTTGGCAGTTTCATTCTCAACGATAGATATATGATAGGTGGGACCAGATATTGTGAATGCAAATCTGTGTCGGAGCATATCCAACCCACAGTTAGTTTAGTCTACGATTATGGGCAAATCTGTGTGACGGATTGTGCGAAGTGCATAACTTCCGACCAGTTTACTTTTAGTCAACGATATGGGAGCGGCTATATCTAGCATGTCGGTTGGAAGAGTATTCCTCGCCCATGATAGGCTTCGATCTGAAAATTTTCGTAGTATAGAGGATAGCAGACACAAAAATATATGGATAATACGCTCACAGAATCAATCGTACCGTGCCAGTTAAATGACTGTTACCAGTAAAATGTTATTGTCCAAAAGAAAATCCAAAACAAAACAAAAAAATGTTTTATGGACTTCGTAAAATTTTCGGAGTGAATGTGGAAGTATCGCAGATAGTCGGGTATCACGTGTTTGCAGTGGCAAAAGTCACGAGCGTTAAATGTTTGAACGTTTGATGAGGCGTCGGACAGTCGTCGATATTTACGTTTATAGAACCATGAATCGAACCCGTAATATGGAACACAAGAGAAATTGGGTTGGAGATGGCCGAGGACGTGAATTAACCTTGAGTTGACGAACAAGGATGGGTGAGCAGCGTCATGTTCGCACATTTGTGCCTACGCAAGGTTATACGCAGGAGCATTGTATAACCGGCAGGGGCGATCCACAGAAAATGGATCCTTGAACCACGCCGTCATCAAACTGTAAGCGACCAACTTCATTACTAGTAGTTTGTGTATTTGAACTGAAATGAAGACTATGACTTCCCACATGTTAGAACTTCCCGTTAATTGAGGATTTAGAGAGACCAACTTTATTTTTGCAATTATGCAGAGGCATGTTTTTCCAGGACACTTTTGATGTTGCACATTTTATTGTTTCTGGAAAATGGCATATCCACGATGACAGGACGTTTTCTGAGTAGTATTTAAGTCTTTTCTATATTTTTGTCGATGGGTCTGCCCTACGTTATAATGCGTTTTAATTTTAATTAGCACAGGAGTTTTGGAAAATGGGTACGTCACCCATTTTTTTTTGTCAGAATCATGGTAATTATGGTTTTTCTAAAACCGGATTTTGCATTCTTGTGATTTAATTAGTACTGTAAATATTTGTTATCTATCGATAATAAATAATTAAGGGAGCAATATTTTATGAAATTGTTATAATTATATGCACTATTGAACACTGCTTCCCGATAATAATGTTGTTGACTAATGATCGTTGTCATTAAAAATCAGGTCCGATAATGAATCCTGATGATTAATTGATAAAAAATAGTGGGTTTTAGAAGACGGATTTGAATGCGGAATATTATGTGAAATTTATAATATGTGTGTTATTTGGAATCGAACATGATATTTCAATGATACAATAATATGTAGAAACGGAACAACGTTCCTAAATATTACGCGTGTATCATCCAGGGAAATTATTGTAACGTGGTAACAATGCTTAAAAGTTGTAAGTACAGTGGGAAGAAATATTGTGAAATATAACAACTATGCGATGGATCTGGAATATTGTTAAATATAGTTCAATAGGGTTACATCTTTGTGATTGATCCTCTGATAAATGCTTTGGTAAGGCATTTGATACAGTTAGTGGATCAGTATGGCATTATTACGACTTAATAATGTGGTAAAATAAGAGAAATATAATTTTAATATTGGCTGAAATAAATAAATTAAATGAATTTTGAGGGTTGAATTGTCACCCCATACCACTGGTAAAAGAAGGGTTGGACAGTGTAGTCGCCCAAAATTTATGCCAGATTATCCATCATCAGTAGAATTCGTTACTAATAAATTCCATGACAATAAAAATAAAGAAATTGATGTTCTGAAATTATCGTCTTAGAAGTGAAGAATAAGGATGAGATGAGGATATCATAAAGTTTAGACCTGCTGGAAGCCATAACCGTATTCTGATCTTTTTGAATGATGGAGCATTTACTATTTAAAAATTCTATGGCCTATGTGTGTAAGACATTGAATTTATTTTCTGCTGGTGTTATTGATGTTATTCAATCCGTTCTTCACGGATGGTCTGATATGATCACATTTTGTAATTATTTTCTCACCTGGAATTACAATAAAAAGTAAAAATTAATAACAGTAATAAATTTTGAGTTAATGATCTGATGACTATTTTTGGAAGGTCTATGTGATGTAAATGATAAGGTCGATATGCTACATTTAGAAATATTATTTGCTTGGGTAAAAATAAGGAGTGGAAAATTAATAAGTTTTGATGGAGGAAATTTATTTCCTGAATTTAATATTTGGGATAATATATTTATGAGAATCATTTTTGCATCTGATAAACAAAAATGAGTTCTTGCAGGTCATGAAAATGTTCTCAAAATGATATGAAGATTAGCAAGATCTGATTTTCCTAGTGGAAATATTGTTTTCTTCAGGATAAATGGGTGACAATTTAAAATCATATTTGGAAATATTAACATCAATGATTACAAATCGACTTGTACATTTTTCATCCACAGGGCAGATGGACTGATAATTTCTGTACCTTTGGGACAGTGAGCCTTTTTTAAATAACTTGATTGATTGATACCAGGGCGGACTGATATTTTTCCTGGATATCAAAATAAGTGAACAGGATTACTTTCTGAGTGCGGATTTGTGTTTATTTTGCGCATCAATTTATTTGTGTGACCCATAAAAGATTAGGGAACCAGGGAGCCTCTTGGATGTATTCTCTTGCAGGACTGGTATTTGTTAATTCTTTCCTACCTGCGGAAACCATTATTTTGTTTATTGTTAGGATGTTGGAAGTTGAAATTAAAATGAGATTCTTTTTAGAAATCTGTATTATTCATGGTTCTAACGTTTCCCCCTGTTCTGCTGTAGTATGGACCTCCATGTCAGCCTTTCTAGTTTTGAATCACTAATATTTTATCCCAGATTGACCCCCATACGTTTTGAGTCTCATGCTCTGATGACGTCGAGGTTTATGCTTGTGTGGTCGTTGGACTTCGGTCAAACGGGCACACTAAGTAGGATAGATGGAAAATGTAAGCCCGAAACGTGCGGCCTCGATCTGCTCGATTCGTTTGATCTGCTCGATGTCCTCGACTTATCGTTGATTTGTAGCATATGTTAGGAATGGGGTTGATGTTGTTGAAAGAACCAATGAATACACAGTTACATATTTTTGCTTTTGGGTTTTTGAAATTTTCTGTGGTTTTGTTGTTGTGGTTACCTACAATTAAATAGTAAATGGTAAAATTAAAATTAAATTAGTGTTTTAGTTTTGTTAGGGAATATCTCATTTTAAGATCGTACTTACAGATTCAATACACAAACACTTTGATATAAGCTTCTTCACGTCGGACGTCATCTATATCCATCTGAAATTGTTTGGGATGAGTTATGGAAGAGGTTACCAAGTTAATTGAGGATTTGCGTAAAAATATGTTCGAAAAAAATGACTGAATATTATAGTTCTTTGGAAAGGAAAATGTTCAAAAATTCTAGTACTTTGGAAAGGAAAATGTTAGAAAATTCTAGTTCTTTGAAAAATAAGTTGTAGGAAAATACTAAAGCAATCACAGAAAATTCAAATTCCTTAAAATCTGAAAGGTTAAGCAAATTAGAAGCGTTAGAACATAGAATGGTTAAAAATATTGACTCAGAATCTAAGCTGTCGGAATCGATAGATGCCAAAATTGGGGACAAAGTAGTTGCCTTGGAGAATAAGATAAAATAAAATGACAGGAGAACTTCCTATCGTTAGGAGCTCGTATAGTAGAAAATGGGAAACATTTAAAACATAACCTTTTCACTAATTAAGGACATAAGAAGGAGAGTTTACAAGATAGCAAAAGACTCATGGAAGAGGATTTAGCTAAGCAAAAATAGGACACTCAAACAATGGTGAGGTCTCTGGAAAACGAAATTGAATATAGCGTTAGGAAGATAACTGATGACCTTGCGTCTTTGGAAATTACTATGTCAAAGGAATGTACATTAAATGCTGGGCAGGTACTCCAAAAAGTTACGCAAGAGTTTCATGAGATCCTCGTAGGAGATTTAAAAGAAAGGGTAGTGATTGAGTTACATAAAAACTTTAGGACCCTGTTGTAAATGAGGTAAAACACAATTGATTCAGGATAGCCTACTCAGAATGAAGTCCAGGATGTCAGAACTACACTCTCGTCGGAGATTAAAGTTATAAGCGAAGACGTTAAATCATTTAATGATAATATAGAGAAGTTACAGAATCAAATAACTACTAATTTTATGCTTCGGGGGACAATGATAGTAGAATTAAAAGACGATCAGAAAGTTGAATCACCTAATAGGGAAGAAGTAAAATACATTAGAAAAACTATTAGGAGTTTAGAAAGCAAATTTCAAGAGTTTAGAACACAGGCTAATAAGAATTCGGTAAATACAAATTGGGACACTCTTAGATACAATGGAAGGCCGCAAGAAACAGGAAGGTCAGATGAAGGGTGAGTCGTCTACACATCTACGCCTATAACTTTATTAAAAATGCCGAAGATAAGCCGAACAAGTTTACTGGGAAAGGAATAGTATCGGCGGTGGAATTCCTTAGAGCGGTGAAGGACTACTTAAATAATGCTAAAATTGCGAAGAAAAGGGAAATAAGAGTAATTGGAAATTTTATGGAAGGCCCTGCTCTCGAATGGTTACGTACTTTTCATTGTCACCTACGGACACATGAGGAGTTCGAACAAGCCCTGCTACGAAAATTCTGGTCGCCGGAGACGACATGTTAGATCAGAGCTATATGTCAAACGGTACTCGACCTCAAAACCAAACAAGTATTCGAATTATTTTGCTAGTCAGCTAGCCAAGCTACAGTTTTTAGATTCACCCATGCCCGAGTATGAGTCAAGCTCTGTATTAATTCGACAGTTTCCTTTGGAAGTGCAACGCACATTGAAGTATGGAAGAAATCGATGAAGTTCTCCAACGTTTCGATCATGCAAATGCCCAATTTTACCGTCAGAGAACAAGTAAACCTGATATTCAAGGCGTATACGTTGTGGTAGCGGACCGTCAATGCCAAACCACGCAGGAACACCCTGGGGAGGAGAAAACGCCGGGGGAACGTCGGGATTGAAGAGAATGGAACAATAAATGACATCCTTATGTAAGGCAAAGACGTTGTGAAACCCGATGGAATTCGCGAAGAAGACCGGGATATAACAGAAGGAAATTCCAAGACCGACCATCCGAACGAACGGGAAATGACGAATATAGGAGACAGGCCAGACATGACATTGAACAGAGGCACGAAGAGAGCCAACGTTACTTGCAAGCATTATCTGACGCCAGGGAAAACCCGCGCACGTCGGAAGTAAATAAATCGGCTGACCAAGAAAAAACCGCTGATTTCGAACAAGAATAATCGTCCAAATTAATCATTGTGGGTCATATTTCCAAGATTATAAATTGGCAGGTGGACGACGAGGATTTAATCTATGATGAGAATCAGAGGAAGGAGATTGGATCGAAAATTGGATTACCCATTATTGTATGTGCCGGCCCCGTGGTGTTGGGGTAGAGCGCCTGCCTCTCACCGGGAGGCCCTGGGTTCGATTCCCGGCTCCTTTAGGGATTTTAGAAACTGACGTGAGAGCTGGAACGGGGTGCACTCAGCCTCGTGAGGACAATTGAGTAGCTGTCTGACAGTAAGGCAGCGCCCTGGTCACGAAAACCAGGATTAACGGCCGAGGGGACCCGATGCGCTGACCACGTGTCTCCCCAATACCTGCAGGCCAAATGGCTGGGCAGCGGTCGCTTGGTAGGCATAGGCCATTCAAGGGCTGTAGTGCCAGGGGTTATTATTGTTTGTGAGGGCTACGGGAAACCCATCCATACATTGATCGATACTGGTGCGATGTTATGCCTGATAAGCGAGAAGATGTACACTGCCTGGAAGTTA
Source organism: Meconema thalassinum (assembly GCA_946902985.2). Lineage (NCBI taxonomy): Eukaryota > Metazoa > Arthropoda > Insecta > Orthoptera > Tettigoniidae > Meconema > Meconema thalassinum. The sequence continues at coordinate 416,734,934 of OX336394.1, forward strand.
ACTTAGAATTCGGAGGAGGGACCAGTCTCGGGAATTTAAGTCCAAGGTATTATTCCCGACAAAGTAACAACTTGTAAGGTTCAGATATATTTGAAGGTGAAGATTGGAGGGTGTTCTTTCGAGCACATATTTTTGGTCATGCGGGTCATAGCTCATGAGATAATCGTAGGGGCCGATTTCATAAAAAAAAGTACAAGGCAGTGATCGATATGAAATCGGATACGATCAAATTTCACCAGGCTGCAGATGTCAAATTTGAGGAAGAAGAGGAAGTCACCGCGGGAGGAATTAGATGGACGCGAGTTTTTGGAAACTTGGAGACAGCTAAGGAAAATATAGAAGACGCCAACTAATCTCGCCAGATGACTGACTTGTTACAAGGATTTGATGAAATTTTTGATACTAAACCCGGAGTGATCAGGGAATTTGTATATACCATTCAGGTATGCGATATTTCTCCCTATAAATCAAAAGTATATCCTACAGCAGAGAAGTATCGGGATAAAGTCAAGGAAATCATTCGGAATCTTGAACGAGATGACATCGTTGAAAAATATGCTACTCCTTATATAAATCCATTGGCCGTGGTACCTAAACCTGACGGAAGCTTACGAATCTGCTTGGATGCGAGGTCACTGAACGCTAGACTGTTACCTGAATATGATCGACCGCCTGTTATAAGAGAACTGTTGCGAAAATTCAAGGGCAAGAAATAGTTCTCAACAGTGGACCTGCCTTCTTTTTATCAACATATCAGATTAAGTGGAGATTCGCGAAAATATACGGGGTTCTTGTTTGAACAACAAACACACGTCTTTAAAAGATTGTCTTTCGGTATGGAGACGTCTGGATCAGTGTTAATTCGGGTTCTTGATAAGAACTTATGCCAGGAAGTCAACGACATAGTTATCTGTTACTTTGACGATATCCTGATTGCGTCTGAAACAGAAGAAGAACAGCTGATTTATTTAAGGTTGTTATTTCAAGATTTAAGATGGTCAAATTTTAAAGTAAATCTCTGAAAATGTCAATTTTTAGAAGAAAAATAAAGTTCTTAGAACATGTATTGGATGGACAGGGCTATCGCCCGAATGAACAGATATTCCAATCTATATCTAACTTCCCTAAGCCTACAAGGGTATAACATGGCCGCCAGTTTCTAGGAACATGCCAATTTTTCGCGGGTCATGCATTGCCATAGGTACACCGACATAGTGGCACCCTTACGAGGTTTAATCAAAAAAGCGAACAAATGGAAGTGGGATGACTCTTGTGAGAGGTCTTTCAGAGAGGCCAAGCAATTATTGATAAATAGTGTAAAACTGGAATATCCAGACTTCCAGAAGAATTTTATAATTGAGTCTGATGCATCCAGTGTAGGCATATGAGCCATATTGCTTCAGGAAGATGACGACGGAACCAGACATTACTTATTTTTCTTCAGCAGGAAACTCCGACCGTCAGAAAGTAACTATTACACTACGGAGCTGGAAGCCTTGGCAATCATCAATACACTTGGAAGAAATTGCATATAGGACACGCAATTATCGTGAGAACGGATCACCATGTGGTAGAATTTATTCTAAAAACAAATTTTGCAAGTGAACGGATCACTGTTTGTCCCACAGTTTAACTTGACAATATAACATTGACCCAGGAATTCCAATATTGGAGCCGATTTGTTAAGTTGGTCGGTGGAACCGTCGGTTCTAGTTATGCCCATGACGAAGAGACTCTAAGACGATTGGAGACGTTACCACAATCGCAAAAGTGGCATGGACCTCTGAGATAAATATACAGATTTATTCATAGGAATATGGACCCTAATGATCCAGACAACCCAGTTATGGAAAAAGTAACCAGAAATGATGTGATGGTAAATGGCATTATTTACAGATTTATTGATCCCGATCATCGAAAGTTGCGAATTGTGGTACCACCAAGGCTTCAAACAGAAATTATATGGCTGGCTCACAGACTTTCAGGTCACGCTGGTGTTGACAGAAACTCTGCATATGATTCAAGAGAAATTCACGGGATACAATCAGAGAAACAACCGGAACGTGTGACTTATGTCAAAGAAACAAGTACAACTCACATTTGCTAAGAGGGGCACCTAGGCCTATTATTCCTACTAAGCCGTGCGAAATTGACATTTTTGTGCCTTTTTCCAAATCCAAGTGGGGTAATCGGTACATACTGGTGACGGTTGACATTTTCAGCAAATATACGATACCACTCCCAATCCAAAAGGCCAACTCAAAGTACATTCTGAAGAGGATACGTGCAGGGGTGATCCCAGAGGTGGTGTTACATTGACCAGGATGATATTCAATGTGATTGTGGAGAAGACCGACTGTTCAGCATATGACTGAGTGTTGACTGTGCCCAGCATCCTACACGGAAGATCTTCGTCGGGGAGCACAGAGTGCACTGAAAGTGGCCAAGTTTTGGGCAAAGATAATATAATAACTGTGTTATATGTTTAAAATGTATGATTCTGATAAGAGAATAATAATAAATAGGCGGGGAAACCAGAGTTTCTACTTTCCGACTATGGTTCCCAATTCACCTTTATGGAATTCAGGAACGCGATGGAGGCCTGGGGCATTCAGCAGGTCTTATGTTCTGTGCGGTATCCTGAAAGCAACCCATGTGAAAGAATAATGGCGGAAATTTCAATATTTTGCCGGTTATATTGCTCATCCGAACATTGGCAATGGATGGATGTAGAACCCATAATGGCCCAGTTTATAAATTCCCCGGTACCTGAAAGAACGAGGCAAATACCATCATTATTACACCTCGGAAATAACCAATTCAAACTTAGGACAGGATAGTATCAAAAATCCCCAGAATTGGAACCAAATAAGAGGACTCGTGAAGCAGAGGCCTTGGAGAAGTTGCGTCTACACGCTGAGAAGCGGAAGAAAAATGTTCGAGGGAAGAAATTCAGGGAACCCATGCAGGAAGGTACCTTTGTCCTGATTAGAAAACTCGTACCATCCGACGTGGGAAACCGTGTGTATTCCAAGTTCAAGAGCCTCTAGCACGGACCTTTCCAAATATCTCAGAGTTTAGATAACGGGAGTTATCGCCTCAACGATGCTAGATAGAGCAACCCCGTGGGAACCTTCAACGCCGCCAGTCACAGGAGATATTACACAGAACCAGATAGTTAAAAACAACGGCTCTGGGAAGAATAAAAACCTTTCCTTTTTTATTTTTGTCTGCTTGGGGGATGTATGTACCCTTATTGAGGAGGTGCTTGGTTGTTTTTGTGAGTGACGTTTTTTGTTATTTTGAAGAGCGCGCCGGTAGGATATTTCGAAGATTCGCCGTGAAATTGACAACGGAAACGGAGCTGTAACGCCTTGAAACTGTTCCAGAAGTGATGTTTTTCTCAACTTGTTGCATAAAATGAAGAGGCGGAATTGCCATAATATCGAGGGAATATCCGCAAATTTTTTCTACTACTTTTGGATTTTGTTTCAAGAAAATCCATGGAGGCAGTCTGGAGTGATATGTGATTATGTAGACATGCGTGGTATGGCTGTGCGCACATTGTCTGGTGTGGGCCCACGAGTTGTCATGTTGAGATCGCTTGGGTTGAGTAGTGGACAATACAACTTGGATTGACTTCGAGGCCTGGCTGAGTGACGTGGAAACACATGCCATCTTAATGTGCCAAGCACTGGTCCAGTGTCGCATAAGCGAGCTTGGAACAGCATAGCAGTTTCATTGTATGCGGGTACCTGATACTTGAGCTGAAATATTTCTTTAGGCGACGTTGATTGGGGTCAAGCTGCTTGGCAGTTCTGATTTATGGAGAATATCCATTCTCAATGCTAGATATATTACAGGTGGGACCAGATATTGTGAATGCAAATCTGTGTCGGAGCATATCTAACCCACAGCTACTTTAGTCTACGATTATGGGCAAATCTGTTTGACGGATTTTGCGAAGTGCTTTATTTCTGTCCAGTTTACTTTTAGTCAACGATATGGCACCAGCTAAGCCTAGCGTGTCAGTTGGAAGAGTATTTCTCGCCTATGATAGGCTTCGATATGAAGATTTTTCCAGTATAGTGGATAGCAGACACAAAAGATATATGGACAATACGCTCATAGAATCAATCAGAGTACCGTACCTGTTAAATGACTGTTACCAGTAAAATTGTACTGGCCAAAAGAAAATCCAAACACGAATATTTGTTTACGGACTTCGTGAAATTTCCGGAGTGAATGTGGAAGTATCGCAGATAGTTGTGTATCGCGTGTTTGCAGTGGCAAAAGTCACGAGTGTTAAAGAATTGAACGTTTAATGTGGGGTCGGACAGTCGTCGATATTTACCTTTATAGCAACATGAATCAAACCCGTAATGTGGAACACTAGAGAAATTGGGTTGGAGATGGACGAGGACGTGAAGTAACCTCGAGTTGACGAACAAGGATGGGTGACCAGCGCCAAGTACGCACGTTTGTGCCTACGCAAGGTAAAACGCAGGAGCATTGTATAACCGGCAGGGGCGTTCCAAAGAAAATGGATCCTTGAACCACGCCGTCATCAAACTCTACGCGACCAACTTCATTACTAGTAGTTAGTGTATTTGAGCTGCAGACTGCTTCCCGATAATGATGTTGTTGACTAATGATCGTTGTCATTAAAAATCAGATCCGATAATGTTACCTGGTGATTAATTGCTGAAATTAGTTGGTGTTTAGAAGACAGATTTGAATGCGGAGTAGTATGTGAAATGTATAATAAGTGTGTTATTTGGAAATGCACATGATATTTAAATGAGGTCTTGATATGTAGAAACGGAGCGGCTTTCCTAAATATTAAGCGTGTATCATCCAGGGAAATTATTGTAACGTGGTAACAATGCTTAAAAACAATTGTGAGTACAATGGGAAGAAATATTGTGAAATATAACAACTATGTGATGGATCTGGAATATTGTTAAATATAGTTGAATAAGGTTACATCTTTGTGATTGATCCTCTGATAAATGCTATGGTAAGCCAATTGATACAGTCAGTGGAGCTATATGGCATTATTACGACATAATAATGTGGTAAAAATATGAGAAATATAATTACAAAATTGGATAAAATAAATAAATATAAAAGTATTGTGAGGGTTGAATTGTCACCCCATACTGGGTAGGTTTTTGCTAGGAATTAACATTACCCACAAGGAAAGATGAAAAGAGAAGTAAAGGGAAGTGGGTTTCGGACTAAGGAGTAAGTGTGGATAATAGGACGAGAGTCCAACACCAAACAAGAACAATGTTTAGAGACTAGTATCACCGCAAAGCCCGTGAAACACCTAAAGTGGGTATGGACCTGGCCGTAGCTAACGGGAAACGCAGCTGGAACTTGAGCTATACGCAAGCAAGCAGCTATAGCGTATTCCCTCTCAAGCATAAATTTGCCTACTATAGGGAAGGGTGGTGGTTTGGCAAGACAAAGAGTGACAGATTTACTGTTTGTACTTTCAAAGGAGTTAGGTCTAACAAAATGTTTTGAAAGGCAAACAAAGGTTGGGCCCGTAATGATATTTCTTAACTCCGGGTGGGTAATTCCTCTCAGCAAATGACCGAGTACCACCAGGAAGGGTAGCGATGAAACTGTTATGCTTTTGAAAATAATTCTGGTAAGAGCACCAATAGTTGCATTTAAGAATGGCTAAGCTTTTACCCAGCAAAGTGCCGACTAAAAGTTTAGACAATGAGAAAAACTTAAATTTGGAAAACCAACCATAAGTTGGAGAGAAAAGCTCAACAAGCAGGAAGCTGGCGGAGCGAGCTATGCTTGCCTTACTGGCCAGTTAGAATTAGCTATCCAGGCTAAGAGAGGCTTTAATAAGTTTGTGACTAAGAGTTCTTGCTCATATGCAACAAATAGTGGAACCGTTATTAATTTGATTTGTGAGTTTTTTAAAGAGGGCATAAGCCAGGAAGAGTCAGGGAAGACAGGGTCCTACCTCAGCGTGAATCTAGCGAAAAGAATAACGAGAAAAATAGGTTTATTAACAATGAATTAAACTTTGAAGAATTAACAAAGAATTAATAACAGTTAGATCATGATTGTGATTGTGATGAGGAGGGAAGTAGACGGCTTCCTGAATTAAGGTAGCAACCCGCATGACAATAGTTGGCAGAGAGCCCGAGTTGAGATAAGACGAACTCGTCATGACCTTTGACACATATAGAGGAAGTAAACGGCAGCTTGGCCTTACCCGAGCTTTTATACAAACAAGATTGACGAACAAGCAGTTCAAAATAAATAAACCCAACAAGTGCAATCAGCCGAGACTTAAAGCGGAACTTCAAGTAACACGTCATGCAGTCATAAGTGGTTTGGACATGAAAAACCAATTTAAGGACATATGAAACGAAGCAAGTAATTAATGTAACATAATTTTGAGGATTACGGAATGCAACAGTTGCCCAAAGGAAAAAGCTTAATTTTCCTAAACAGCGGAGAAAAGCTGGGAGGTTGAGAGAGAAATTAGGGGTAAGAATTGTTATTCTAGAAGATTGAGAACGCAGGTTATCAGGCGGCTTCAAATGCGGCTTCCAAGTGTGAGGAAGTGCGAAGGTGGCGGCCGTGGCCATCCGACTAAACAGCGAGGGAAGTGAAACACAGCTTACAGCAAAGTGTTGTTGACTGATAGCCATGGTTTTACTCAAAGAGAAGATGGTTTTCGATAAAAGGTTTAACCAATTACCGGCTAAAAAAAATGACAAAAGACAATAAACCAAGCGACACAAGGTGAGGCGAACTTGAACTGCCATTTTGTTCGAGAATGAAACAAAACACATGGAGTAGCTTACGGCAGTAGCGTAGTTGCTAACAACACGACATTGTTTCGACAAGCTGCTTTGAAACGTTCTGAGATCGGAAACGCAAGTGTTCTCTTTTTTAGAAAAGGAATTTATATCAGCGTTAACGAAATAACATTGTGAGTTGGTTTGAAGACTGGGACGTTGGATATGACCAGTAACAACCCAACCAAAATCAGTGTCTGTAGCGACCACAGTTGAGGATAACTTACGAGTTTGTTTACGAAGGCAATTCCAAAAAATATTGGCGCTGAAGAGTATGTCAATGGGGTTTTGAATATTAAACTGAGGATCGGCTAACCTTAAATGCGAAGGAATCTTTAAACCGGAAGTGTTGACAGGATTACTTTCTGAGTGCGGATTTGTGTTTATTTTGCGCATCAATTTATTTGTGTGACCCATAAAAGATTAGGGAACCAGGGAGCCTCTAGGATGTATTCTCTTGTAGGACCGGTATTTGTTAATTCTTTCCTACCTGTGGAAACCATTATTTTGTTTATTGTTTGGATGTTGGAAGTTGAAATTAAAATGAGATTCTTTTTAGAAATCTGTATTATTCATGGTTCTAACGTTTCCCCCTGTTCTGCTGTAGTATGGACCTCGATGTCAGCCTTTCTAGTTTTGAATCACTAATATTTTATCCCAGATTGACCCCCATACGTTTTGAGTCTCATGCTCTGATGACGTCGAGGTTTATGCTTGAGTGGTCGTTGGACATCGGTCAAACGGGCACACTAAGTAGGATAGATGGAAAATGTAAGCCCGAAACGTGCGGCCTCGATCTGCTCGATTCGTTTGATCTGCTCGATGTCCTCGACTTATCCTTGATTTGTAGCATATGTTAGGAATGGGGTTGCTGTTGTTGAAAGAACCAATGAATACACAGTTACATATTTTTGCTTTTGGGTTTTTGAAATTTTCTGTGGTTTTGTTGTTGTGGTTACCTACAATTAAATAGTAAATGGTGAAATTAAAATTAAATTAGTGTTTTAGTTTTGTTAGGGAATATCTCATTTTAAGATCGTACTTACAGATTCAATACACAAACACTTAGATATAAGCTTCTTCACGTCGGACGTCATCTATACCCATCTGAAATTGTTTGGGATGAGTTTGGAAATATTAACATCAATGATTACAAATCGACTTGTACATTTTTCATCCACAGGGCAGGTGGACTGATATTTTCTGTACCTCTGGGACAGAGAGAATTTTTGTAAATAACTTGATTGATTGATACCAGGGCGGACTGATATTATTTCCTGGATATCGAAATAAGGGAATAGGATTACTTTCTGAGTGCAGATTTGTCTTTATTTTCCGCGTCAATTTATTTGTGTGACCCATAGAAGATTAGGGACCCAGGATGCCGTTAAAATATATTCTCTTGAAGGACTGGTATTTGTTAATTCTTTCCTCCCTGCAGAAACCATTATTTTGTTTATTGTTGGAAAGTTGAAATTAAAATATGATTGTTTTTAGAATTCTGTGTTATTCATGGTTCTAACGTTTCTCTCTCTCCTTCTGTATTATGGACGGCGATGTCAGCCTTTCTAGTTTTGAATCGATGTTCTTTTAGCCCAGATTGACCTCGAGTCGGTTTGAGTCTCATGCTCTGCTGACGTCGAGTTTTATGCTTGTGTGATCATTGGACTTCAGTCAAACGGGCACAGTACACAGCAGACGCAGTGGAATGTAGACCGGAGCTCTTACCCCATGCCTGAAAGAATATTAAGTTGAAAAATATGAAATGAGACACAGGGGAGATCGCAGTCTTGTTTGGCCCTTCACTGAGCCCATATTTTAAAAAGCAAACTGAAAACAATCTCAAAGAGGCGAAAGCTAAATAAAATAAACTATAGCAAAATCCAGAATATGCGGCTTCGGTAGCGTAGTTGGTAGCATGCTCAGTTTCTATGCCCAAGATCGCGGATTCAAATCCGGCCGAAGTCGTCGGATTTTTATGAGCGTTAAATATCCCACCTTCGGGGAAGTAAAGCCGGCGGTCCCATGTCATAGATTTATGGCATGAGAAATAACATTCACTAACTACACTTGTGGAAGCTATAATTTGTAGGTTAGTTTGATATACCGGCCTAGACAATGAGACCTTTTTCATGAAATCTTGTTAGTTACTCAACTGCTCACACAGCGCTGTTCACCAAGCACTGCTCGACTAAGACTTATCTCTACTTAGTGTAAAACAAAGTCCCCGATTCTTGGATATCACAGGTAATCTCGAGAACCACTGGATGGATTTTGATGCGGCTTTCACCATTCTGTACAGGTAATATCGAGGAAGATTTCTGTAGAAAATAATTTATTTATGATCAAAGGGAGCCAAGCAGTAACGATTTTAGATTTCAGTGAATAGGTCGAAGAAAGAACTTGACGTCCGTGTGCTTTTTAAGCTTACGCTGGACAAACCGTTAAAAATATCAATATACTATGAGTGTAAGAATTGTTCAGCATGAAAAATTGTACAAAAAAGTCCGCGTGAGCATATCTCTATCTTCGATACATCGCCCAATATAAGTGTTTTTAGTTTGGACGGGAGAGGGATTTGGCTAGCACCTCGCCATTCTTAAATTACGTCTGACAGGAATTCCTTGCACATTTATAACTGTTCCCGGGCGAAGCCGGGGCGGGTTGCTAGTGACACTATTATATTATAATAATAAATCCCACAATATCAAAATTCAAATTATATCACAAAATAAAATAGCGTGCTAATAAATCTAAGAGAAATTAGACATACCTTGCACCTCGTTACAATTGAATTCGATCAGAATCACTCGGTTTTCATTAAAGTTTATGCATTTTTCTGCTGAACGGTTTGGAAGTTCGGCAACAGGAAACTAGGACTGTTATTTACTTAAAATATTCATTTTTGTATTTTTGTACTATTTGTGTTCATGATTTCATTACATTGTCAGAATTACCGACAGTAGTGGCTACGCTGGCTAAAGCGCAGCGTTAGGCCATTGGGCCAAGCTCTCTGCTGACTCGGTAGACGCGTGTGTTCGAGCCCCACCGTCGGCCGTCCTTGAAATGATTTTCCGTGGTTTCCCATTTTTCAACACCAGGCAAATGCTGGGACGGTACCTTCTAACAGGCCACGGCCGCTTCCTTCCACATCCTTGCCCAGTTTCATTCATCTTCATCCATTCCATCTCTCATCCTGACGCGCAGGTCGCCCACGGGCGTCGACTAGAAAGACCTGCACTCGGCCTCTCAGGAGGCCACACGAAAAAAATGTAAGAATTAATGCTTTAATTAGTAGGGTATACTATTCAGTGTACCTATTATAAATAAAAACCGTGAGGTTTCTCACCTCCCCATATTACGAAACCCGGTTGCCTAATACGGGGAAAGTGCACTTTTAAAGTTAACAATAATATCAGAGGGTATTACAACATCAAACGTGCCCATATTTGTAATATACATAGTATATCGCCTAGGTTTACATTGGTGAGAAAACCAAAATTATTCCGTTCCTTCTTATGTCTAATGTGAGCCCTATAAAAAAAACTCCCCATATTTGGCGACTTTCCTCTACCCATTTTTAGAAGATACCTTATGCACTGGACAGCTGAATCCGTGATTAATTGTATAGGTAGCTTCGTAAGTCTCAGAACTCAGGAAGTCCTTTCTAGCAGCGTTACTAGCAGCTTTCAAAGTTTCAAGGTAAGAAAGAAAATATTCCTCTAGCCAATTTAGGCGACTGACATTTAATGAGAAAAAATGCCCTTTATCTGGATTTCTAGACTGAATATGATGATATGTGATGCTTACGTCATGCATAGCGAACCATTTATTAACGTTTTTCAAAAAAATGGTTGCTTCTGCGTCCATGAATGTGTACGCTTCCGGGTGCATGCCTATATTTTCTTTCAGTGTACTAATGGCACCAATAACTTCTGACGATAACACTTCCTTGGCACGCCGAACATTCATTTTTTCAAATTTAGTGGGTTCGATGTGTTTTTTAGTGAGGTGTCTGACCGGTTTGACGATCTCACCCTTTTGCATTGTGTATAGTAATGACAAGTATATCCCTGAAATTATTCCAGTACCATCAGTCATCTCTCGTTACAGAAACTGCGTTCTAATGGTTTTTTTTTAGAATGTGACAATGATCAAAACTGGGGAATACATTCCTAGACTGTCGTATGGGTGATTGACCATTGGTTGCAAATTCCCTCCCCCTAAATGCCTCATCATTGTAGTGTTAGTTTTGTGATTATCAGAGACAGTTATTATAATTATGAAACCGCATTGTTCAACCTCGAGAATAACGTCCAGCAGGAGTTTATGTAAGTCCCGTCCTGACAGCTGCTTCGTGAAAAAGAAGGCACACGGTATCTGATAATTTGTCGAAAGATCTCTTAGCACAAAACACAACACACGATTAGCTGCTACTTGTTCCCGGCTGTAATTTTGATCCTCTCTTTCCTTTTAATGAGACGGTGCTGGAGTAGTGTCCTTGTACCCGAAGAAGGTGCAAGGTATGTCTAATTTCTCTTAGATTTATTAGCACGCTATTTTATTTTGTGTTATAATTTTAATTTTGATAATGCGAAAATTATAATGATAATAATTATATAGTGTCACTAGCAGCCCGCCACGGCTTCGCCCGGGAACAGTTATGAATGTGCAAGGAATTCCTGTCAGACGTAATTTAAGAATGGCGAGGGGCAAGCCAAATGCCCCTCCCGTCCAAACTAAAAACTCTTATATTGGGCGATGCATCGAAGATAGAGATATGCTCTCGCGGACTTTTTTGTAGAATTTCTCACGCTGAACAATTCTTACACTCATAATATAATGATATTTTTAACGGTTCGCCCAGTGTAAGCTTAAAAAGCGCACGGACGCCAGGCTATTTTTTCGACCTTTTCACTGAAATCGTTCTTTGGTCATAAATAAATTATTTTCTACACAAATCTTCCTCGAGATCACCTTTACAGAATGTTGAAAGCAGCATCAAAATCCATCCAGTGGTTCTTGAGATTACACATTTAATATACGTACTGTACAGCTGATTCCTTGTCGCACCTATAGCCTAATGGGAGGGGAGTGCGCTCTACCGGCAACGAGTAGAAACTTTCCAATTACATGTTATACATGGGTTCTGACTGGGAATGTCAAGGCCGTTATAGAGCGCAGCTCGTATTCAGTCGGCCGTGGATAACGCTATTTAGTTCCAACGTTCGCCGCCAGGTGCTGACTGCGATGGCATTTAGTATCCACGTCCGCAGCTAGGTGTCGTGGACGGTAGCATTTTTAGTAGGAACTACTTGAAAAAATTAATCGTCTGCAGTCGTTCTACCTGAATTACAGATAACACACACTAATACTGCTATCACAATTAACAGCTGTTATCAGACATATTCTACACACACCCAAAGTACACGGGGCTACATGACTGAGTTGTCGCAGCCCCTAAACTAAGAAACCAACCAACCAAAAATATCCAGAATGAACAAACAAAAATCAGAGGTCGTGTAGGTCGTATTAACGTAGCTAGTGCGCTAATAAGACCGACAAATTGAAATATATCAATGGCCAGACAAAACTCAAAAAAGGTGGGAAAGGTTACTTAAAATGTAAAATGAGAGTTGATCCAAAAGTAAGGTTACTTGCGCAAAATACTATGTCCAATAAATTAACACCACTTTACCACAAGTAAAAATCATAAGAAAAATTTAAAATAAACTAGCCTATATTAAAATAAAATAAATTAAGGTAACGCGTTCCAGTTAAGATAATACCGTTAACTAATTGCGAGTATGTCGTAATTAATTAAACAGACAAAAACGTAACAAACGACTACACTCGACGAAGTCAAGGTTAGTTATTAAAACAGTGATGAGCGATGACAATAGCAGGGAGTACAATGGCTCAGAAAAGAGGGAAGGTGTAAGGGAGGATAACAAGGAGGGAGAAATTTCGGGGAAATGATAATTGGCACATTCAACACCAAGTGAGTTAAAAAAATGAAAACTCAAACAAAAGGAAAATTAGTATCCGCAACACAAAAGGTTACTTTAAAAATGAGAGTTAGTATAGAAGAATAGGGCACAACAAAAGCGACGGAAATATGTGATGCACAAACTTAGCACACATAGATACAAAAATATCAGAGGTTAGGTCACCAGCAAATAACAAATGGATGATACTTTCATACAAAGGCAAAAACTCACCATCAACTGCACGCAGACAAAGGAAGGAAACAAGAACTCGCCAAAGGAAATTAAAATCATGCAGTATAAAAAAATTAAATTACCGAAATATGAAAATGAAATAAAGCAACTAATAGTTTACGACATACTAACACTTTGTTATGAACCCGGACACTTTCCCAGCAAAATGGGAACAGACACAGTCTACGTCCAGCTCACTCCGCTGTAAAAGCGAAATACCCCGAGGCAAAGGCGTGCAGACGCTATCTTGAAACACAAAGGTAACTTGAGTGGTGCAATCCGATTGTACACAACCCTTCCGTACATAAATCATTGGCCAATAGAAACAGTTGTTACCATATAAGGAAAGGATAAATACAGATATATAAATAGGGTCACAGATAAAGGATTCTCACGCTACAAAGGCGTGGTCTTGTCACTTAAAAATAAAATAGAACAGTGGAGTAACTCATGGTTCTCATAAAAATGGCTCAACTTCCACATTAATTACGAGGATAACCGCACAGTAAAGAATGATATCAGTTGGTCAAGAGTTATGTTCTTATGGCTTATTCGTATGGCTATTAGTGCCGGGAGTGTCCGAGGACATGTTCGGCTTGCCAGACGCTGTAGCTGCTTTAAGTGGACACCTATAGGGTGATCTACAAGTTCAATTCATTTTCAAGTAGTCCCAAATTTCGCCACCAGATATCACTGATACCTAGGGGTGACGTAGGACCTTTGATAGAGCGTACCAACGAAAACTAACCTAGAAATTTAGCTTTACACAAATTTAGTGTGTGGAAGGATCTTTTACATGCCATAAATCTATGACATGGGACCGCCGGCTTTACTTCCCCTCCTAAGGAATGCATACTGAAGGAGTTTTACGCTCTTAAAAATCCGACGACTTCGGCCGTGTTTGAACCCGCTATCTGGACACTGCAGTTCAGCATGCTAATTAATTATCATGTTATATTTTTTTAATATTGCTTGGAAAATAAAACAATTGTCCCTTAATTATCATTTTTGCAGTGCAATGTATTTCTATAGGGTATCTGAAAATAAGTTACTGAAATAGTATGGGCATAATATTTCCAATAAATAATCATGTGACGTCATGCGTTCTTTCCTAAACCGTTTCGTTAATGCCTGTGGTAACTGCTTCATATTTGTTGTGTCCTGAGACGTAGTAAATTGAATTCGCAACAAAACAACAGTAGGCTAGTGAAAAGTGCTAATATTAGCATTCAACATTTCTAAGGAAAATGCATTGGGTATGCAGAAATGATCACAGCCTTTACTAGTGAAGAGACCGCGGACTGAGGACCGTACGATACCAATATTGTTTACATATGAAGCGGAGTTGGTAAGCACGCCACCCAAGGTTATAATGAAAGACAGGACAGCCAACCCCATGATGTCCAGGATGATGCAAAAGTTACTCACGATTGAACTTACCTTTTTCTTTTGTCGATCTTTTGGTGATATTTTGCATGCAGGACATCGAAACGCTGCATCAAAATTTGGTTTAAAGCAGCATGTCATTTTACACTTCTACAACTTATTTTCTGACACCCCGTATAAATACACTGGCTATAGAAAGCTATTGCACCATTTTTCAGTGTTGCCATATTAACAATTGAATCGGTCATTTCTAAAAGGCCCTTAAAAGACATTTTTGGTGAAAATGAGTTATACATGGATTGGGATTCTTCAGATGTTAATACACGATTCCATGCTGAAAAGGCCTCTTTCTACCTTTTAGTATAGTCACAGGATGGCAGTGCTATTTGCATTCATTTCTAAAGGGCATTTTCTGTGGTAGAAGGGGCAGTTTAGCAAGGAACCAGAGCAAGCTAGAAACAGATGCAATTGTTCTATTCTTCGAATAAGGGCCAAAAACGTCTCAGAGAAGTGTTTTGACAGCACCAACCATTGACCAAAGGGGTGAGAAAAATGGAGTTTTGAGAGAAAAGCAATCAAACCTCCCTTAATAGGCATAATATCAAAAACGTTTAAAATGGTCAATAGTCCTCTAAAATCTTCAATCTGAAATAATTTTTGATACGACTTACCCTTACGCCAAGGGATGAGCAAAATGTGTTCTGAATTATATGAAGATGGGGCTTCATGTTGGCTATACGTGTGGAACTTTTGTGGGTATACAACATTATTGCAAAATTTAGCGCCCTGTGTAGGACGGACGTGTTCCCATTAACCCGAACAAGATAGAATCAAGAAAGTTATGACGTACGTCCCACATGAATAGGTGGAGATTTATGACGATTTATTGAAATGGCCAACAGAGGACACCTAGCCATACACAAGAGGAATACATGATTCTACTCCATGTTATGAAATACCATTATATGTATAAAATATGTGTACATTAGAGAATGATAACATTACAAAAAAAAGTTTTTAGCAAGTTTAATACAAGTGATCATTAAAGAAACAAATAACCACAAGAATATTAAACATTTAGTACATATAAATATTGACTCTTGAGAGTCATTTCTAAAAGGCCCTTATTTTGCTAAATTTGGAAGCTTATTCTGTCCTTTCTAATGAACCAAACCAAACAAATTTTGTGTCAAAACATCTATTATGGCAGTGACATGTAATGTACAAAACATTGTTGGTCTCAGATCAATAGTTTAAATGTAAATCATATTTTTGTGTTTTTCTCAAAACTAGTCTCCATGCACATGGGGCCTTTTAGAAATGACCGATTCATTGTTATTGTAACTTCTCCGTTGGTCAGCACGAGTGATGTGTCACATGTTATTTATTTCAGGTTGCATCACATTTCACAATAATTCCGGATTATTCTGTGCTCGTGTTGACCGACTGGAAATAGGAAAAAAAGATGAAAATAAAACGTCTTCTTTGCTTGTGATGCAGGTCCTGCTGCGTTCCTGCTGGTTATAATACTTCAACTGGTTAGTCACCCTGACGCAGGAGATTGTCTGGACTGGACTTTTGGAATATTGCCCCACTACTCACTCACCAGATCTTTTTATAACTTGTATGCCAATTATCAATTCAAGCTATTCTGTACAGCAGAAGTCTATGATTGCAGCGACACTATGATGGCACATGTGTGCTGCCCAAGTAAGTTGTTGTGACATTGTAAACCGGGTTTGTTATGTGCGCAAGTAGAGAAGCTGTGTCAGTGCGAACTCACTCACTCACTCACTCACTTTCAAAAACCTGTTTACAAAACGAACATGGCGGCTAAGCGAAGTTGAAACTTTTAAATAGACCTTTCTCGCGATTTAACCATAGTAACGCAATTAAACTTGGTACAGAAAATGTTTATACACAGTGTAATGCACTGGCATCTAATTTAGTTCAATTGCGTACATATCCTCAATATGGTGGCTGTGCGAAATATTTCACTGGCATTCCATATCTCCGAAACTATCAGTTCGTTTTGTAAACAGGTTTTTGAAAATCTCATAGGTGAACTTCTATTAGTGCTTTTTATCAGTATAGAAAATTTCAGCGAAAATTCGGTGTCAGTTTCGGAGATATAGAATGCCGGTGATATATATTTCTCACAGTCGCCATGTTGGATTGGTGAGACGCAATACAATATGAAGGGCACGGCCGGGGTCGGCCAAAATGATGGTATGACCTTACTGAGTTCCATTGAAATCGGTCTAGCCGTTTAGAACTTATTAGGGAGGGGAACACACACGCATACACACACACACACACACACACACACAAGGACAAAATGTGATCTCATAAGCCTATTTTTTATTAATAAATGAAATGCAGGAAATCAAAGGGAAAATAAAATTCTCAGGGTGCTCTCTGTCAGAATGTTTGGAAGAAGTAACTGAATTAATTATTAAGGGAATCAAACCTATAGTCTATAGACAGAAAGTTACATATGTATTAGAAATCCGGAATATTAACTCTTTGTTTTTTATCAAATTACTGGCTGGAAATGGAACTAGGAGATTCGGATAAGGATTTAAATTAGAAGCTAAAAATTAAGCTTGTTCATGGTGTAGTCACGTCCTAGCTCGTGAACAGTTAGGTGGCCTAGTAAGTGGTCCTGACAGTCGGGATACCAGTGACTATGGAATAGGAGTGGGGATCTTTGACATATTGTGAGTCGTGGCTCAATTTGTGATCAGGCGGACAAACTCAATGGCTTATTTTCTGAGATGCAACTCATGGGATTCTGTGTGAGGAGGGCTAGCAACCCGCTTCACTTAGACCTTCTAATCCTGCTAAAATAACATGAGCAAACCTATGGGAGTAATGGAGTCGCATTCCCATCTGACATGTCAGGCGCTCCTTGGAAAAGAAAAGGTAATCGGACTGGTATTCAATGGGGTGCAATTCATATTCAGGGTGGGTATGGAAGGAAGAAAGGAGAGCTAGCTGGGTCATCAAGTAGGATGAGATTGGATATTTTAGGGCTTAGTGAAGTTTAGATAGATGATGATAGAGAAGAGGAAGTAAGAGATTACAGTGAATACCTGTCAGGCGTAAAACGAGGTAATGCAAAGTGGAGAGTAGGGCTGAATGTTAAGAGAACCTTAGAGTGTAACATAGTTTCTGTGAGGTACGTAAATAAACTATTAATGTTGATAGGTTTGGAAATGCCATGACACAGGGTTGGGATTGTATCGAAATGGTGGATCACAACGATGTAAACAGATTTTATGAGGCATTGAGTGATATGGTAGAGCGAGTTAACAATAAGGATAGTGTGGTATTGCTGGAGGAATTCAATACTAGGTTATGAAATAGAACTTAGCGTTATGAGAAGGTAATGGGTAAGAGGAATTTGGATCGGGAAGCGAACACTAATGGGAAATGTTTAATTGTCTTCTTTGCTAGCATGAGGTTGCGAACTCATTCTCGAAGTATTAGGAGATTCACAGATGGGATAGTAGAGGAACCAGATCAACAATAGACTATATAACTACTGACTTTGAATTTAGTAAATTGATAAGGATTTGTAGGCTAGAGGGACTTGGAAGGAAGGAAGGAGAGCCACGAAAGGCAGATAGGAAGGGGAAAGAGGAGAGGGTCCGCCCCAAAGGCAATGGAAAATAGGGGTAAAACCGGACCCAGCTCAGGAATCCCTCGGGGCTGCCAGCTCCCGAACTCACCAGCCATGAGCTTTGAGGGTGTAGCATTATCTAGGGTGCACCAGAAGTGGTGGGGCTTCACACACCCTGCCTCCTTGAGAGCCTTGAACAGAAGACAGGAGATATTATGAAAAGAAAAAGAAAGCTGACCCCTCGAAGAATGAGGGTATCAGGAAAGATGAGACAAGGGCCAATTAAGGTGGGAAAGTCAACGACTCCCTAGGCTTCGGATACCCTAATACCGTCGGGGTGGGAAGAGACCAAGAGTTGACCAAGGGAGGCCGCCAGGAAAGGGAACTGAAAGGAGCCCGGCACCTGTAAGTAGAAGCAATGTCGGACTCAGCTGGGATCCCGTGGTCACCAACCCACGTCCCACAAGTTGTGAGATCCTGGGAGGGGGAAGGAGGGGGTGGGGGCTGTTGTGAGAATAGCTTGCTGATTCATCGCGAGGTGACATGAGAAGACAGTCCAGAGCCCGCCGTCTTATCTGGTATTGCTGACTATGCTGATGTTCATACAGGGCCGTTGCTCAAACCACTGTGGTGTTACGAACGAGTGAGTGATTCACCGGTACGATCCTCTCAGGTCCGTGCAGTTGGGACCCGAGCAGTACGTCATAATTTCTTTCACTATAGTGCGTCTCTGCCTTAAAAACAGTATAGAATTAAATGTAGTATTTGCCTCTCACTCACAATCCTATGTCCTGCAATTAGCTTAGTCATTTTCCACCCCGGCGATGTTGCCGTTTCCCAATGATCGAAAGTGACAAATCTAAGAAAATGTTTCCGTAGTCTTATAGAGAATTTTTCTAAGGCACTATGCGAAAAATACGACACTGTTGATCCCTACTTTTCTAACAGCCAATGAGATATAGTCCCTAGGCAGTGTTCGCTATTTCACATACTCCTCATTCTAATCATATTTTTCAATTCGTTTGTAAATTACATGTGTCAGTACTGTAGTTAATAAATAGCCGTTTCCCTATTCATTATTATCATTATCATTACGGGAAAATGAACTGAATGTTATATCCATTATACTGTACTACTTATCACCCCCACAACCACCACCACAAAAAAATATTTTTAAAATATTTTTTGTTTTAGTTTAAATATCATGTGCCAGTTCTGTAGTAGTATTCATTATCATCCATAAAACAAGTAAATCTACCGTGCGAAGCCGGGCACTATTGCTAGTATTCTATAAGCTTTGGAAAGGCAAGGATTCTTGTCGCATACAATCGAACTATAGGCCCTAACACACTAACATGGCAAAGACATAAGTTGCATAAACCCTTGGGATGTAGATAGTGGTACAGGTGGAAAAAGGGGAGTTGTGAAGACATCTCTGGAACTGGTCGACTGCGTCACTATTTATTCTGGGGTTGAATTTCTCCAAGAATCAACCTGGCAATACTTTTTTTTAATAATCTCTAGTTGAATTCTCACGCTTTTGGGGAATTTACTGTGATTTATGTCAGGCAACTTCCGCAACTCCGACTCCTCGAAGACCATTCTGTTTCGGGTTAAACACGGTTACCAGTCAGCAGTGGTACATTAACGATATCACATACTCCGACTGAAGACCAATTTGGGTTTGTTAAAGGTAAGGGTACTAGAGAAGATATTTTGGCATTGAGACTTTTACTTGAAAAAGATTGGAAAAAGACCAAAGAACTTATTTATGCTTTGTGGATATTGAAAGGGCTTTTGATAATGTACATTGGATAAAAATGTTTGAAATTCTCAAAAACATAGGAGTTCCATATAGAGATAGAAGAATAATCTGGAATTTGTACAAAAATGAAATTGCAGTAATTAAAATTGGAAATGAACAAGAGGAAGCAAAAATAGGGAAAGGAGTTGGACAAGGCTGTGCTTTGTCTCCCATGCTTTTTAATGCCTACATCCAGGATGCATTGAATAAGGTTCGAGAGGATTTGAATTTAGGGATAAGGATACAAGGTGAACAAATAAATATGATTAGATTTGCAGATGACATTGCCATAGTTGCAGATAGTGAACAACATCTCAAACAAATAATAGTAAAAATGGAGGAAATCATGGGTAATGAATACAAGATGAAAATAAATAAGTCAAAGACGAAAGTTATGGTCTGCGATAAAAAGGCAGACTCAAGTATGAAATTAGTGGTGGGCAACAAAACACTAGAAAATGTTCTAGAATTTAAATATCTCGGAAGCAAAATTACCAAAGATGGAAGAAGCAAGAAAGAAATCAAATGTAGAATTTTACAAGCCAAATTAGCATTTCACAAGAAGAAACGTTTATTCGCGACAAATTCTATTAATCTTAAAACCAGAAAACGATTATTAAAAGCGTATGTTTGGAGTATTGCCCTTTATGGTTGCGAAACGTGGACAATTGGAAAAGAAGAAAAAAGGAGGATAAATTCTTTTGAACAATGGTGTTATAGAAGAATGCTAAAAATTAGCTAGACAGAAAAAATAACGAATGCTGAAGTATTTAAAAAGGTGGAGGAAAATTATACCTTATGGAAAAGCATAAAGAGGAGGAGGACTAGACTGATAGGACATATTTTGAGACACGATAGCCTGCTGAAAACGGTATTGGAGGGAATGGTTGAAGGCAAAAGATGTCGAGGAAGACCACGCCTACAATATGTACAGCAAATCATGTCTGATGTAGGATGCAGAAACTATGAACAGAAGAAGAGGAAAGTTATAAATAGAGCCGACTGGAGAATGCCGCTGATCAATCCATGGATTGAATACTTAAGAAGAAGAATACTCCGACCAACATGACATTATCTCGGCGGAATGAGATACCATCTCATCTCGACAACAGAAGATTCCTGTGAACATTAGTACAATGTACTAGATAATACAGTACATTGAAATTCCTGTTCGCAATTGCATAACACAGTATAATCAACAAATTGGTATTACAACATTTCAGACTAAGCCAGAACAACTCGGCAGACAGTAATGTCTGCTTTAAACACTCAATAAAGCAGACGATAATCAGAAACCAATCAGAAATAATTAGAACGCAATCAGCCCGACGTAACACGTACAATAAACCAGAAAGCTTTTCACCGGTTCTACCTATTCCCACGTGCCAGGCCCGCAACCAATCACCATGAAAGCGTCACACACTAACTGGGTAAGTCATTACAGTGGTGCCACATAGTTCCAAGTGCTCTACACTTCCCTTGACAGACGCCACAGCCAAGAATAGCCACGTATTTTCCTGGTTCTATAGTTGGGGCAGCATTTCAACAGAATTGAGCAACTTGCAGAATATCTGTGCTCAGCGTAATTTCCAGCCATGGACAAAATATATAATGTTAATATAAGTGACCTACTCCTGGCGCGAATCCTTGCAAGCAATTAATTAAATGAAATGACATGATATAGACAATGTCACATAAGGTAATATGATGACACAAGATACCCTTGAAAGATATTTACAATCTCCGGTCGATAAATTACGGGTTTGGTCGCACTTGTGACTTGGTACAGTCACAATTCTACAATATTCCAATTTAGGCCGAATGAGTGACTGAAATATTTTGGAAATAGTTTTATCCGAAAAATAATTTAAACAATTCTTTTTAAAAAATCCAAGGGAACAGAAACTTTCAGGACATATTTTTGAAGTATGCTCATTGATCAAGAGATTATTTGAGATTCTCACACCGTGATCTCTAATGGAAGTTACTCTACATAGCATTTCACTTTTGTTACAGAAAGTAAACCTGGTTCGTAGGTTACGTTTCAATGAAACTGACAGAATCCCCTAGGTGCTCACGATTAGTGGGACGTGGGTTGGTAACAATGGGACCCTAGCTGAATCCGGCATTGTTTGTACTTTCTTGTGCCGGTCTCCTCTCTGTCACATATCCTGTCGACCTCCCTTGGTCAATTCTTGTTCTCTTCCGACCTCGATGGTATTAGGGTATCCCAGGCCTAGTGTATCTTTAATTTTTCCGCCTTAACTGGCCCTTATCTCAGTTTTCCTGCCATAAAGAAGGTAGGATGTGTCCAGCCCCACCAGTTATGGTGCCCCCTTGGATAGTGCTACACCCTCAAGGGCTCATGACTGGTGAGTTCTGGAGTTGACAACCTCGAGGGAATCCTGAGCTGGGTGTGTTTTCCCCTTTTTCTATTGACTTTGGGGCGGGTCCTCTCCTCTCTCCCTTTCCTATCTGCCTTTCATGGCTCTTTTCCTTCCAAGTCCCTCAGTCCTCATTCTTCGAGAGTTGAGGGCATTTTCTTTCCTGTATTTTATTTCCGTGATTTCTTTTTTTTTTCTTTCTTTCTTTCTTTCTTTCTATTCCTTCTTCTAGTAAGTTACTTGTAAGTTTGTTTTTAGTTTTAATTTCATTTTATCGTTTCATCTTTCATTTTTTTCACCCAAACCATTAGCATAACGAATAGAATATAAAGTGTGATCTCTTCTCCCTCAATAGCATGTAATGAATACGGATCGGGTTGGCACTCGCCGCTACGCAGCGCTACAGTCGATTTGATTGTTGATTTCCACATATGTTTATGTGTTTATGTGCGATATATTAAGGATTTTAATCGATCGGAGTGTTTTGGTGGTGTTCTGTGCAAACGTTTATTGATATACAAGTGCTTACACTATTACTTCATAGTATTAATACCTGAAATGCTATTGTAGGAAGCATTAACTGAAATGGAATTTAATTTCTTGTCGTGTGTTGACGTTATTTTCGTGTGTTAATTTTATTGTTATTTAATGTAATTAAACAGCAGTTTAGCCCTTACATTTTCATGAGTGCTTAATGTGAGTAGTGAAGATGCCTTGCTCTATTGTACCAGGATGCAGATCTAGCTGTGGGGACTGTAAAGAGGTCAGAAGGTTTTTCAAACCTCCTAAAGATAAGGAACGTTTTATCAA
The DNA here is from genome assembly GCA_946902985.2 of Meconema thalassinum. Taxonomy (NCBI): domain Eukaryota; kingdom Metazoa; phylum Arthropoda; class Insecta; order Orthoptera; family Tettigoniidae; genus Meconema; species Meconema thalassinum. The sequence continues at coordinate 416,758,000 of OX336394.1, forward strand.
GTGCAAAGGGGCCATACCAGGGAAGGATAGAGAACTTACTGAAAAGTCCTACATCTGTGATGCTCACTTTTCAGAAGATTTAATTGTTAAATTTGACAAATTTGTGATAGAAGGGAAGGAAGTAGTACTTCTCTCAAGAACCAACTGGCGATTGAAAGACTATTCTGTTCCACATATATTTCCTAATTTGCCTAAGTGTTTGTCCGGTATGGTGTAAATAAAAATGCTCTTGATGCCATTAAAGACTACTTCTGTGAAGAAAGGGATGAGAATAAAAAGGCAATGAGTTAAAAAACATATATGAACCGTAATGCTGAAGGAGGCGTGATCAGTTTTAGGCAATAGCCTTCTCTATGAAGGGGCCATAACTATGCCTTCTATGTCTGTTTAATGTTAAGTTCTTCTGACATGATGGTAGTTTACTGATTTTGGTGTTTGTGGAGTGAAATTTACGGTTATTATTGAATTGTATAGTAATCTACGGTAAAGTTGAAAGTTGCGTTCGTACGGCTTTTTGTTTTCTGTTAAGGGAATGTAAAATGTGTAACAATGTGAAGAAATCCTTGCTGATAGCGAGGTAAATTTTTCCGTTCTTTTTTTAAATTTACCGATAGCTGGCAAAACTAATTGCATTTTGAACTTGCTCTTTGTCTTCGCTTATTGTCGAAACTGGACTATTACAGGAGACGACTTATTAAATTATAATTGGGCACAGTAAAGTAAGTGGAGATGTCGAACTTATTAGCGCCTATGAGGATATCTTGCGGTGTTTTAACATGTAAAACAGGTCGCAAGGTTTTAAAAGTCTCGTAAGCGCCAATGCTAACTTACATCACAGATCGGAGCCAGCGCTGCGCAGCGGCGGACCAGGCGTACTAGGCCAGAGGTATCACTTCTTATTCTATTCGTTATGCCATTAGGGAGCGATATCCTTGATGTTAGTTAGGGGAGACTCCACTGAAAAATTTATCTTCTCTCCTACTGCATCGATTTCAAATTAATTATGTGATCATATATATCATGTAAATAAGTAGCAATTTCTAAGGTTTGAAGGCCATAACTTGAATGGTTTTTGAATTTGAATTATGAATTTTTAATGTGGTTTTTAATGTGCCCTATTTTTGAAATCCAACTTTTGGTACTCAGGTATCAATATTTACATTTCAATTTCTTCAGACATAGTTTAAGTGTTCTGTGCATTTATTTTATGAGAATGTCTGTTTATTTACCCTTATTTCATTTTTCAAATTTCATTTTTTCTTCAAATAATATGTACATAAATGTCATAAAAATCATTTTTTTAATCGTATGGCGTCGGGTGCAGGGTTCAAGCTTTGTAATTTGACACCCAGAGGGTAGCTTGCATGTCGAATTTCGTTGTTCCTTGAATCACTATGAAAGTCAAGGAGTTTAGATATCTAAGCTCCTTGAACACTATAGCGCTTTCTAGTAGAGAAATGAGGAACTTTTTGTTGGCGGAAACTCCCAAGATTAATGTGGCCATTATGAACACGGCCTACTGAATTCAAATGGGTTCTTTGACTTTTGCCAACATCGTATGACATGCGTGTCGTATTTTTGCCGCCTTTCAAAAATCACTTACCACGGCCAGGAGCGACCCTGCAATCTTGGGGTTAGTAGACCGACACGCTATCCACTCCCCCACCGTGGCAAGCTATAAAAATCATTGAAAATACATATCATTTAATATTAATGCACAGAAGTATGCAAATACCTCATGAATACTTCCTGCAAACATTTCAATGACATTGGTTAATTTTTAAGATAAAAGAGTTGGTATTGAAGTTAGAAATCAAACTTATAAAAATATCCCTGTCAACAAAATGTTTGTTGACATCACTAGTTCAGCTTTTTATCACCAGGAATCGCTACATTAAAAGAAAAGAGACAACTTTGGAACAAAAATTATCCGATTGGTGAGAAGATCGTCGTGTTTGGTGGTGATAACATAGAATACTACTTTCATAGCTGTCTGTGAGCCACGGTCCCCCCCTCTCCCCACCCCTCCCCCCATGCAGTCCATTTATCTAATATTATTTAGACTTATTTATACTTCGAATAAAACGCAATCCCCTGGGATCTAAGAGAAAACACTCCAAGGGTCTGAAGTAGCCAACAAACATTCTTTGACAAAAAAAATGAATTTTTGCGGTGGAGTCTCCCCTTAAAACAACAATTATCATCGCCAACATCAAACTGACAAAACTTTACACTTGTCGATTTTCGGTTTCCATGTATCGCACCATTCCCTGAACACATGTGGATTTTTGTTTTGTAACTGATGGTTTATTTGAAATAAATGAACAAATTTTGAAAGCGAATTTTGGTTTATTAAACAGCGACTGATTCATTGTACAAGGGTTCGGATCAAAGAAGAAAAAGATAAGAGTGGTTACTCCAGCTTTTGTGTGTTCTCAAATATGGCGCTAGTGTAGTAAAATATCAATGAGTTATTACATGACAATCGAGATGTGAAATACATCAACACTCTTCCTTATTTAATAACTTTACAGACCCCCATGTCGTTGCATAATTTTAGAAAGCGAATTCAAAAAAAAAGGTTTGGTCAAAATATCCGCGAGCTGATTTTGTGTGTCAACTTTTGAAATGTTCATTTCTCCAGTTGTGACCAATTAGCGAACAAAGAAGTGTCCGATACGAATGTGTTTCGTTCTCCGATGAAACTCAGGATTTTTTGCTAACCGGATGGCTGCTTCGTTGTCGACTTGCAGAATGGGCGTCGACTTCAACTGGCCTAGTTCAGTCAGAAGCCTCTTGATCTAGATGATCTCTCTTGCGTCTTCACTGGCAACCACGATTTCAGCTTCGGTTGTGGATATGGCAACAGAAGGTTGACTCTGGCTCATCCACGAGATGTACTCATCCAGAGTACAGGCACAGGACCCCTGAGGTTGAGCGACCCGTACTGAAGTCACCACCGTGATCTGCATCGCTGAAGCAATCAAAAACCTACTCTCCCAGGTTGGCTTTGTAGAACAGTCCAAGATCTGCTGTACCTCTCAAGTACCGCAGGATCCTCTTCACTCTGAGCACGTATCGTTCGGTTGGTTTGTCAAGGTTCCTGGAGGCCACGCTGACAGCATATGCGATGTCTGGTCGAGTCCCGCACATGAGAAACATGAGTGCTCCAACAGCTTGTTTGTATGGAAACTCGAAGTTCCGAGGGCTCTCTTCTGCATCGTTGTCCTAGGTGATTGGAGTAGTCACAGCCTTGCAATTACTCATGTTGAATCTCTCCAGTATGGTTTCCGTGTAATGAGCTTGGCTCACACGTATGACCCATCTTTTCCTTGGTTGATTTCCAATCCTAGGTAGTACAATGCTGGCTTAGAGGTGATTTTAAACTCCCTTTCAGATCGTCGATAAATTTATGTAGTTCCTGTTCATCTTCAGCTACAATCATTTCATCGTCAACTTAGAGAACGAAGAACATCTTCTATTTCCTTTTTGCCTCACGAAGAGACTAGGATCCGCTTCATTTCGCCGAAATCCCAGACTGACGATGTAATTGTTGAACTTCTCTTTCCAGCACCGAGGAGCTTGCTTCAGTCCGTACAAGCTTTTCTTCAGGCGGTATACCCTGGCAGATCCTTCACCTTGTCCTTCAGGTTGTTGCATGTATATCGTTTCCCGGAGGTCACCATAGAGAAATGCCGTTGAAGCGTCGATCTGTGCTAGTTTCATTTTCTCTTTTGCAGCATCAGTGAGCAATGTTCTGATGGTTGATGTCCTGGTCACTGGACTGAAGGTTTGGTTGTAATCCACTCCTTTCCGCTGTGAATAGTCTTTGATGACCAATCTGGCTTTGAATTTATCGACCGATCCATCGGCGTTCGTTTTAACTTGGTAGACCCATTTGTTTCAAATGGCTCTTTTTCTTGGTGCAGTTCAACCAGTTCCCAAGTTTTGTTCTCTTCAAGAGCTTTCATCTCACGACCCATGACTTCCTTCCACTGGTCCTGTTGATCTGATCTCATGGCTTCATTGTAGGATTCAGGTTCTTGTTGATCTGATCTCATGGCTTCACTGTACGATTCAGGTTCTTCTTGAGGGCTTGAGAGATACATCACGAAGTCTTGATACTTTGATGGAGGACGTGGAGAGGAACGCTCACGAAGTCGTCGAACGATGGTTTCATATGAGATTGGAGTACCTTTCTGTTCTGGTTGACTTTCAGCTTCGTCTTCATAATTCAGGTCCCAGAATTCATCTTCCTCCCCTTCGCTCTGCGTTTCGTCGTCAGCTTGATGTTCTTCACGGGTCGAATCTTGTTCTGGTTGAACAGAGGAGTCTGAGCTTCCCGGAAGATTGACGTCGTTCTTATGCTGCAACACTTTCTCATCGAAGGTGACATCTCTCGATCGAATTAGTTTACCTTCCTCTTCACGAAATATACTGTAGCCGTCGTCGTTGCCGTATCCGATGAGAATTCCTTTGGTGGCCTCGGGATCCATCTTCTTCCTTTGCTGCTGGGGAACATGCGCATAGCAGGTAGATCCGATCACCCGATGATGCTTCAGACCTGGTTTCCTGCCGTACCATAGCCCGTAGAGAGATGTTCCCTCAGATTGGGGAGGTCCAGTCCTGTTAAGAACGTAGGCTGCTGTCCGAATCATCTCGGCCCAAAATTTTTGTGGAAGTTTTCAATGAGCATATGTCATTGCTCGAGCAGATTCGACCATGGTGCGGTTCTCTCTTTCGCTGGATCTATTTTGGTCCGGAGTGTATGGCGTGACGAGTCGTTGAACAATTCCTTCTTTTTCTGCAAGATTTTTCTGGCATAATGATTGTCGAATTCTTTGCCATCGTCACTCAGCAGCTCCCTGATGTTGTGTCCGAGATTCTTAGCTTCTGCAACGAATTGGGCTAATTTCTCTGGAACTTCAGTCTTTTCTCTGATGTAGTAAATAGTCCTGAACTTCGTGAAATCATCCTTCAAGAGGACGATTTACTTGTATCCTGACATCGACTCATCGAATTGGCCGCAGACATCTGTGTGAATCCGCCGTGTCATAGACGCAGAATTCACACAGTTCGCTGTCCACCTCAACGCGGATTCCCAGCTCTTTGTTCAGGAGGTATCTCACGTGTCACTTGTTCTGATGTCCGAATCGTTCATGGTAAAGTTAGAGAAGGTTGTCCTTTTCTGTTGCGTTGACTTCCTTGAATGCAGTGTTGTTCACTCTTCTCACTCTCAGCTTGTAGAGTCTACCGAACCGCTCACGAACTCCAATTAATATCACTTCGCCGTTGACAACGAAATTGCAGACCTCTCTTGACGAGACGAACCTGCTGTCCTTGTTTCTGTCTTGGGCTGCAAGGACTGAGAATAGATTTCTCTGGAACCCAGGAACGCACCATACAACAGCCAACGTGAGCTTGTGCCGCTCGCCATTAACCACTGCTTCGATGTCAATGTCACCTTTTCCAATGGCTGCAACTTTCACACCGTTCGCTGTGGTCACTGATTGTTCCGTAGAAAATGGTTCAAATGTCCTAAAATTGTTTCTGTTATTAGAAACATGGTTCGTTGCTCCATTATCTACAAACCAGTCGTCAGAGTTGCATTCTGAGTTCATCACAGTCGAGGTTATAGCGACCAAAATCATGTTGGCTCCGCTTTCTGAAGTTCCTTATTTACTGGGCTTGGGCAGTCTTCCATCGCCGATCTACTTCCTACACTGTTTGATAGTGTGGTTAGGTCTCCTGCAGTAAGGACAGAATATTTTCTTTTTGTTGCTTTTTGGAGATAGTTTTGCGAAGAGTTCTGCTGCTGGGTTTTCTGTTTGGACGAATCCGAGTAGAGTGCTTCTTGTTGAGGTGATTCTCCTTTGCCTCTGAGCGCCTTCTCTTACGCACACAGCTGATTGGTCAGGTTGTCGACTGTTCTGTCCCTTGTTGACATCAACATCCAGGTAGACTTGAACGAAAAATATTCTTCTGGCAGTGTACCTAGAATTTTACAAATCATAAATACATCTGGTAGATCAGAGATGATTTCGGCATCTCTGGACATTTCCTGCTTTAGTTCGCTCCATAGATCTTTGATTTCGAAACGTGCGTTGCGATGTCACCCTCATTTGCCTTTTTGTAGCTGAAAATTTTCAGGCATAAGTTGCACACTTTATCTTCAGAGACGCCGTCAAAGAGTTAGTGGAGTTCTAACCACACTTCCTGGGCTGACGTTTGACGCATGATTTTTTGTAACGTCTCTTCTGACATGTTAGTGGTTAACACAATCAATGTGAATATATCCGCCTTATTAAAAACATCAAGCTTACTCTGATATACCGCCTTTGCTTCAATGGTTGCTTCCTCAGAAAGTGAAGTTGGCTTCACTAACCTACCTTCAATTACGTCTAAAGCTCCGGGGATTCCTCGTAGGCAAATACTTATTTTGTATCTCCATGTGTTCCAGTTCGCTTTTCCTTCCAGAAGTCCAAAATTGATTATCCTAGTTGAATCCACTGGTGTTCTAACCTCAAGATCGGCTTCTCGGAGTTTACGTCAAAATATCGCGAAAAAAAACACTTTGATTTTTAGTTCGTCTAATTACGCACTTTATCTCAATGCGTGACTGAACCCATAACCTGTTGGTTTATTTGAAATAAATGAACAAACTTTGAAAGCGATTTTTGGTTTATTAAACAGCGACTGAATTTTTGTACAAGGGTTCGGATCAAAGAAGAAAAATATAAAATGGTTACTCCAGCTTTTGTGTGTTCTCAAATATGGCGCTAGTGTAGTTAAATATCAATGAGTTATTACATGACAATAAAGATGTGAAATACATCAACAGCAACATCTCACAGTCATTTATAGTATTGATTGGCATGTAAAGTTCAAGGTCAAGAGTAGGGCCCGAATTTTGATGAAAAGCCATCTTTTTTCTGAGTACACGGAGATGATGCTTAGTGGTAATTAAGTGTATTCTACAATAAATATGTTATATATATATATATGTTTTTTTTTTTGTAATCAAAATGCATTTTTCCTACATTTTCCAGAATAAAGTCATTTTCTAACATTTAGGTGCATTTTAGGTCATTTTTCTTGTGTTATACGTTTGTAGGTCATTTAAAAAAATTGAATATGGCTAAATGTTCAGTTTAAAGTATTTTCCTTTTTATCTGCATTTCCCATATACTGTAGTTCTGCAGTGCTCATCTGTTTTCATTACCCGTTTCTTACCTACGCAGCTGATTATATTTTTCATGACGATGCATTTCTGTGTTCAGTTTGCGTCACCGTTTTCCTCACGTGCACGTAAGTATTGCGCCAGTCTGAGAAAAGAAACGGGGTAATCCTCTCAGCGCCATATGGTTTGTGTCGAGTTTATCTTTAAGGGAAGTGTTGACAGCTCTAACGCAGCTCTGGCTGGCTCTGGCCTCTGATCGTTCACTCAGTTACCCGGCAACTATAGGACTTTTAAGGTGTGTTTGTGTTGTAGGTGTGTGACGTTTTGTTATGCAGTGCAATTGAATGCCAAAACCAAAGCAGTCAAGTACACGCCGTTTAAAACCGTATGTGTCAGATTTCGGTGAAAGTATATTCTGAACTGATGGAACTATTTTGTTCTGTAAAATGTGCGAAATTAAAGTCGCTGCAGATAAACAGTTCACCGTACAACAACATGTCGGGCGCGATAAACATTTTCAAGGTCTTGAAAATGTGGAAAAAAGGAAAGTGTTTCAATTACTGTTGAAAGAAACTGCTTCGACATCAAATAACAAGTCATCTTCCTTTTATAAAGAATTATGTGAAGTGTTTGTTAGTGCTAACATTCCACTAGGAAAACTAAGAAATCCTAAATTAAGTGGTTTCCTCGAACGCCACAATGGCCATACTATTCCAGACGAATCAACATTGCGTGAAAAATACCTATGAAAATTTTACGAAGACACGTTAAACCGAATAAGTGAATATGTGAATGGGAAAAAAGTTACGTATCGATTGACAAGACTACATATTCAGTGGGACGTTATGTAGGAAATGTAGTGATATGGACCCAAGGAACAAATAGTTCCCGGCAAACGTTTCTGCTGACCTCACAGGTTTTGGAAGCGGTTAACCACACTCAGATATGCAAACTGTTCGATAAATCCATGTGTTTAATATGGCCTAAGGGAATACAACATGATAATGCAGCGAACACCTTTCATGGTAAAGGCAGCAAAATCTATCAAAGCATTTTACAATAAGAAGGTGCATGTTACTTGTCTGGCCCATACTTTCATCGAATTGCAGAAGAGTTCCGATCAAACGTTTCAGAAATACAGTAGATAGACTAATTTCCACAGTAAAGTAAGTCTTTGTCAAAGCACCATCCCACACTAAGTATTTCAAATACAAGGCCCCTTATGTAGCTTTGCCCCCCGCACCAGTTTTAACACGCTGGTTGACTGCGTGCATATAAGTTACTATTGTGACAATTTTCAGATAGTGAGAGAAGTAGTGAATGGCTTTGATAGGACAGATGCTAAGGCTATTGGGAGTGCACAGGACCTGTTTTCTGATCCTCAAATGAAAGGTTAATAGGCTTCCACAAAATGAAATTTTTCATTTTTGCCAGAAACCCTAACCTGCCTAGAAGAAAGTGGCATGGTATTGGCCAAGTCAAAAGAGTTAGTCAGGAGTGCTGAAGGTTGTATAAAACATATAAAATGTGAGATTGTGGACACAGTCAGACAGAAATTCAAATTTTTATTGGACAAAAATAAACGGTATCGGACAGTGTGTCAAATAGCCAGTATTTTGTCGGAAGAAGACTTCAGAATTGACATTTTCGAAGAAGATTTAACAGTCAGTGGCATACTGTAGTGTATATCAAATATGCTCCTATTACATCAGTGGAAGAGGAGATAAGTTTCTCGAAATATAAAACAGTATTAGCTTACAACCGCCGTTCCTTTACCTCTGATTACTTGAGGAGGACGATGGTGGTGTATTGTAACGCTAACTAAGGTATGTTTAGTTAGCAATATATTTTTTCACTTTGTAGTAGACATGAAAATGACGTATTGTTAATCTATTGATTAATAGTTTAGTAGTAATACACTAAATCTACTAAGAATGTTTGTTATTCGAACGATTATTTGTGCAAGACAATCATGAAATTGATCATTTTTAGGTAATGTTATAAATGATCATTTTAGGTCATTTTTTAAACAATTAGTCATTTTAAGAGAATTTTAGGGGCATTTTATAGGTCATTTTTCGATAATTTTAAGGTCATCAACATCCGGGCCCTAGTGATGAGTATACATCCGGGCCCTAGTGATGAGTATACATCCGGGCCCTAGTGATGAGTATACATCCGGGCCCTAGTGATGAGTATACATCGGGCCCTAGTGATGAGTATACATCCGGGCCCTAGTGATGAGTATACATCCGGGCCCTAGTGATGAGTATACATCCGGGCCCTAGTGATGAGTATACATCCGGGCCCTAGTGATGAGTATACATCGGGCCCTAGTGATGAGTATACATCCGGGCCCTAGTGATGAGTATACATCCGGGCCCTAGTGATGAGTATACATCCGGGCCCTAGTGATGAGTATACATCCGGGCCCTAGTGATGAGTATACATCCGGGCCCTAGTTATGAGTATACATCCGGGCCCTAGTGATGAGTATACATCCGGGCCCTAGTGATGAGTATACATCCGGGCCCTAGTGATGAGTATACATCCGGGCCCTAGTTATGAGTATACATCCGGGCCCTAGTGATGAGTATACATCCGGGCCCTAGTGATGAGTATACATCCGGGCCCTAGTGATGAGTATACATCCGGGCCCTAGTGATGAGTATACATCCGGGCCCTAGTGATGAGTATACATCCGGGCCCTAGTGATGAGTATACATCCGGGCCCTAGTGATGAGTATACATCCGGGCCCTAGTGATGAGTATACATCCGGGCCCTAGTGATGAGTATACATCCGGGCCCTAGTGATGAGTATACATCCGGGCCCTAGTGATGAGTATACATCCGGGCCCTAGTGATGAGTATACATCCGGGCCCTAGTGATGAGTATACATCCGGGCCCTAGTGATGAGTATACATCCGGGCCCTAGTGATGAGTATACATCCGGGCCCTAGTGATGAGTATACATCCGGGCCCTAGTGATGAGTATACATCCGGGCCCTAGTTATGAGTATACATCCGGGCCCTAGTGATGAGTATACATCCGGGCCCTAGTGATGAGTATACATCCGGGCCCTAGTTATGAGTATACATCCGGGCCCTAGTGATGAGTATACATCCGGGCCCTAGTGATGAGTATACATCCGGGCCCTAGTGATGAGTATACATCCAGGCCCTAGTGATGAGTATACATCCGAGCCCTAGTGATGAGTATACATCCGGGCCCTAGTGATGAGTATACATCCGGGCCCTAGTGATGAGTATACATCCGGGCCCTAGTGATGAGTATACATCCGGGCCCTAGTGATGAGTATACATCGGGCACCTAGAATTACGAATTATAAGTGGAATATCGATCACAAGATATATAAAAGGCAGAGAGATCAATACAGAACCCTGAGTGGCTCCAGAAGCAACGTTAACAGATTAAGACTCATTAATAACAACTGACCAGGTTCTATTTGAAAGATAGCTTGTGGAAAACCAAATAGGATCACCAGTTATACCGAAGTTGTTGGAAAGTTTATGAAGCAGTCAGTTGTGATGTACGCTGTCAAAAGCTCTACAGAAGTCAGTACAGATACCATCAGCACTACAACGGTTATTCATAAAGTGGAACATCATGAGTGAAGGCAGCTAGGTCGGTAGTAGCAGATCGCCTAACAAGGAAGCATTGCTGAAGTTCAGTGATAAATGGTGACACGTGAGCGACATGTCATCCCGGACAATTGATGCAAACACTCGTGAAATAATAGACATTAGAGATAGAGGTCTGTAATTTGCTACCTTCTGCCTCGAGCCTTTCTTCAACACCGGGATGATGTTGACTGATTTCCAGTAATCCGGAAACACTACCTTCACTTATGGCTTGGTTGAATAGAATGTAGAGTGGACGTTAAAGCTGGTGGCATAAAGATTTAATTAGTTCTATAGGAATGCCCTCATGACCGGGAGACTTGCCAGAGGATAGATTATGTAATTTATTCTTGGTGCAGTCTTCCGAAATATGGTGGTAAGAAATGCTAATGTTACTAGATGGTGGCAGATCAGGTGATGGTGACGCTACAGAATTCACAGGAAGGAATGAGGTGTCTAAGTAATCAGAAAACAGCTCACAGACAGAGTTTTCTTCAGTACAATTACACACTTCGTACTTGAGTGTGACCAGTAACCTGATGTTTCTGGATCACTGCTTGATAAAAGACCATTGATTGTCCGCATTTGAGATAACACTCGAGTTGATGTCTTCCAGGTTCTTCCATTATGCATACAACAATAGATATCACATGTACTCGTATATAATCTTTAAGAAATAAATAGAAGAGGGCAAGTTCATGATACAAAAGAAAATTGCTGTTACAGAAGCCCAAACTGTAATGCCTATGTATTTATTATGTATGTATTATGTATTTAAGTGTTAGCTTCCAAAATAGTTTTTTAAATCTTAAAAATAAACTAACTTCACAAACAATTATGATATTCTCAAATGTATTATTTTCTTTTTATCCAGATAACTGTCGAAGAGTTGGAAGATGTTTGGAATACACGGAAGACGCCTTTTCATTTGCACCACATGGAATAGCACCTTACTTACTTTTCCTTGTAATAGGAGGCTGCTGCTTCCTCGCATTGCTGCTGCTTATTGAGTATAGAGTGTTCCACTCTTCTCAGTGTACTATAAAAAAGAAGCAGCAAACAAGTGATGCTGGTGATGAGGAGCCTGCGCAAAGAAGACGTTCTCTTGGTAAGTCCACAATCACGTTTAATAATCAGAGTAGTTAGGGGTTAGACCCAGAATCACACAACGACTAGGCCTATCCCAAAGCCAGTCAAATAGATTGCTGGGTCTAAGTATTGGAAAATCATGAAAACACTGCATTCATTCAAAATATGAAGTTTGTTATTCATCAACAACCAGTCCAAAACACTCCAAAACCACACATCATTTGAGACATCATCATTTACCATAAACATAAGAAGAATATAACGGCTAATACTGAGGAAAATATTCAGACCCGAGATCCAAGCCCGAAATAAGTATAGTATGTAGCCAAAGGATTCACTTCAATTGCACGGAAAAGGACGAATGGACAACTTGCTATTGACGAAGAAAATCTTCATTGTCATCATTGGAACCTAACAAAGCAAAGTACACTGGCTAGTACACACTCAAAGGGACCTCATAGAAGTAAAAATTGACCCATTGGCAAACACAAAGACTACATATAGACAACTCACACCAAAAGAATCGACAGCGTTATTTGAGTTTCAAATTGTTTAGTTTGAAAAGCATGGACACAACAACGATGACCTACAACGAGAAGATTTTTTTTTTGTCGTGTGGCCTCCTGAGTGCAGATCTTTCCAGTCGACGTCCGTGGGCGACCTAAGCGCCGGAATGAGAGATGAGATGAATGCATGAAAGTGGGCAAGGATGTGGAAGGATGTGGCCGTGGCCTGTCAGAAGGTACCATCCCAGCATTTGCCTGGAGTTGAAAATCGGGAAACCATTCAAGGACGTCTGACGATGGGGCTCGAACCCACGTCTACCAAGTCAGCAGAGAGCTTGACCCTATAACCTAGCGAGCGCAGCCACCACTGTCGGTTATGAGAGAAGATGAGGATGTTGTCCAGGTCTTCCATACCAAAGCACGTTTTCATAGTTAACACCGTCAAATCTTGAACATGTTTTTATACAAGCATTGATTAAACATTTCAGTTTGGACAATACGCTTGGAACATCTTGGCTGTGAAGCTTTCCTCAATCTATTTTCCTAATAAACTTTTGAATCCCTCTCTACTCAAACTCACAACTTCTTGAATTCTTGTTAAGCACCAAAGGGGCAGAGAGTTTGGGCCTTTCTGTTGTGAGCTTGCAACCCAGACCAAACCCCATAGCACCTCAGCTCATGAAGCAACCACTGCCCTACTATTCTTTACTGTCAGACCGCCACTCAATTGTTCTCACGAGGCTGAGTGCACAGTGTTCCAGCCCTCACGTCAGGTTCCAAAATCCCTGACGGTGCCGGGAATCCAATCCGTGGCTTCCGGGTGAGAGATAGGCGCGGTAATTCAACACAATGGGTGTAAGAATGCAAAGAGTAGCATAATGCCTCAAACTACTGTTAGTAGTAATTATGATGTTCTACTGACTGAAACTTATTGACAGCTGCTTTGCTTTTTAAATGTGATTCAAAATACAGTATTTTAGTACCCCTGATTTCAAAACTGAATTCAGTTTTAAGCTCCTTTTTAAATCAAATTTGCAATTTTGCGTAGATTGGAAGAATAATTAATGAAATAAATGATAAAATCCAACAAATTGACAAAGACTGTTCTTAGTCCCCGATGAGTGCAGAGATCCTGAAATGATCTAGCTGCAGCATAGGCCTTACCCACAAACTCCTAAAAGCGTATAAAAGGTAGGAAGGCAAACTACAGTCATCATCTAACTAAAAATATATACAACCCAATTTAACTTAATTGTTTACTCTGAATCGTAGCAACAAATGACTTTAATTTCCAAAACAACATATACATATTGACCCTAAATATTAAGCCTGCATTGGTTGGCTATTCCCCTAATATGTAGAGAGTTCCACATTACCAACGATGTTGTACTCCTGTATTTGGCCGAGTGTCGCCAATTCACTTCAGCAATTGTGATACAGCGGAACTTGGTCGCAGATTGCAAATGATGATCCTAGATGTTAGTGCCTGAGTACAAACACAGTCTCTCTTCAAAGACATACTCACACAAAGCACATTTATGAGTGTTCCTGCACAGCAGCCAAACTCATATTTGTAGCACTTCACAAATACATATAACAGTTCTTAATCGTTCAGTAGCCTACTCCCGCCGAATAGCCATGTCGGTACTATACCCTTCCAGGTTGTTTTTTCGCAGAGGTCGTAAGTAGAGGGAGAATGGCAGAGTTCCTTAACTTATTATTATTGAGCCACCCTCGTACCGGCCCCGAACCAGATATCTCGCTACCAATGATGGGATTTGTACATACTCGTAGTGATGCCCCTTTTGAGTTTATTATTTATTTTCCAAGTTTTGACAAAGGGCCTAACTACACATTATGAGAAATTTGCTTTTTTAACTTTTTTAATTTTATTTATATATTATTTATATAATTTTTAATTACCATTTTTTTGGTCAAAAGGGCCTAACTACACTTATGTTGATATGTCCTGAACCCATGGTCGGATTTAGACATATGGGGTGTCCTAGGACTCGTGGTGAACTCCCCTTTCCTGTGGACAACCTATTTCCGCCCCAAATTAAAAACTACCCTTACTCGGGGGTGAAATAGTGATTTATTGTATGCATGCGCACTTGGAGTTTTTGTAAGATGACAGGCGTTTTAAATAACCATTTCATACGGATGAAAATGCAAATTGAAACGCAATATTCGTCTCACAGTTCGATCAGACATTTGCAAAGCAGCAGCTTGTTTACGAGCCGGCCGCCGTGGACTGGTTTCCACAGCTTGTCTCACTCACCCAACATTTTCTGGTGTCCTGGCTGACCTTGGACTGCCTGTCGACGTACGTTTTAAGGCTCAACCTGTAGCTCTTAAATGACTCACCCATAACAAAATTGTGTTACGAGATGGAACGCGTCCTCTTCGACTCGCTCAGCCGTACAACGACATAAACCGTCGCATGGCAAAAGATGGGCATCATTTGAAAGACAACAATCCCTGGCACTATACAGCCCATGACGGGCTAAGGCCGACCAAGCGACCGCAGATATTGGGGTGACGCGTGATCAGCGCGTTGGGTCCCCTCGGCCGTTATCTTGGTTTTCGTAATGGGGGCGCTGTCTCACTGTCAGACAGCTACTCAATTGTCCTCACGAGGCTGAGTGCACCCCGTTCCAACCCTCACGTCAGTTTTAAAATCTCTGACGGGGATCGAACCCGTGGCCTCCAGGTGAGAGACAGGTGCGCTACCCCAACACCACGGGGCCGGCTCATTTGAAAGACGTTATCTTCAAATCTTAAAAGTTAAAATCTATTGTTCTTTCATGTTTTCCATTAATTGACATGTACACCTTGCTGTTATAAGTAATAAAAGAGTTTGTATCATTTAAAATGTTTGTGTTGTTGTGATTTAAAAACCGTCAGATCTTTTTGCCGCTCCCTGTATAAAGCCTACGGAAAATGTTGAATTTTCTTTCAAGTGAAATTACGGAGTAAGTGTGAATAAACCACGAAAAAAATGTTAATGTGTACTGGAGGCTAAACCATGTTGCCCGTAAGCCGTTATCGTTGCACATATTGCAGTCAAATAGTGTAGACTTAGTGATGGTTCACTAAACGCACAGCGGACGGGATGACGGCCGATGATTGGAAATGGAGATGGCAGGTAGCCTAGTTGGCGTGAACAAAGGAATGAAGCAGAATTCGTGGGAGCTCATGAGCAATCACTACTATGGCGTATCGACTGGTAACCAACCACTAACTTCGCGGATATGTATGCCACATCTTTACAATTTATTGCCCAGTGTTATGAGGCTGAAAATCTTTAATCAACCCTTTCGCTGCATATTTTGATTAACCTCGACGTATATTTTCTTTTCGTTGGAGGGAAATTTGATTGTCTGCATATACGTTTGGTATTGTGCTGTGGCATTATTATTGCGAATTATTTATGGAAGAGGCTTTCGAGAAAGCCAGTTTATTTCAAACCCATGTGACAGTTTCGACGTATTTACGATTCCATTTCTTTTTTGCCACATATTAGGTTTTCTTGTACATTAGATATAAATCCTTTTAAAGCAGATCTTGCCGATGAGGGAAGATTGTCATAATTATGCTTATAGTAGGATTGGAATAAATGCTCAGATTGAAATAATAATAATAATAATTACAGAATAATGTATTAGGACTTCGATTATTCTGGGTTAATGAGCAATATAAATTGTGATTAATGTGATTATTGTGGTTAATGAATGATAATAATGAGAATAAGCAAATAATAATAATAATAATAGTTGACCCCAGCATCAAGTACTCAAACTTATTACTATCGTGGGTGTGTGGAAGGGAAGCTGCTAGGCCATTTTCAAACATACCCGAGGAACTTATTTTGGAAATGTCACCGATACATAAACTCGGAAATAATACAACTATACAAGGTAACATACAACATCTATTCTTAAACTTATTTTTACAATTACAATAAATCAAACAAATAAAATAATAACAACATGCAATAAATGAATAAGTCCACGAACCTACTACGTTGTCGTAGGAAGGCGGAGAGGTGATACTCCGACGTGGCGCGACCCAGGTGGTGGATAGGGGGGTCCTCACCAGTTTTGCTGGCGGACTTGAGCGAAATAAAATAGCTCTCGCGGACCAAACACACTCCCATTTCTCATCAATCATCCTATCATATTCCATTCATCACCTTTCCAGATCACATCTGGAATTGTAATCCCTGACTACGGTCAGATCATGGGTCCTAGACCAGACAATCAACTCAAGTATGAACAGTCTTCTAATGAACTCCTCCACCGCAAGGCACCATTCGGATACGGTGGGGTGCCGCGTAGAAGAGTCAGGTGAGTCGGAGCGCCTGGAAACCCGAAAGTCCAAATACAAACTCAAAATTAACAAACATAGGGAATTTTCATTCTTGGCAACATTAAACATAAATTCGTTAATTAAAATTGGAAAACTTAAGCATTTAACCGATATATTGGACCAACACAAGATCTTAATAACAGCACTTCAAGAACTTAGAAACACAGATCAAGACCCCATTGAATCTGGAGGATACTGTCTCTACAAGGGACCTCCAGGACCACGAGTTATGAAAAATGTCCCCCAATTTGGTATGGGATTTTTAGTACATACGAGTATTATTGATTCAGTGGAAGACTTTTCGTCGAACTCATCAAGGTTAGCAACTTTAACAATTAGGACAGGAAACAAAATATACTCTTTGATAAACGTTCATGCCCCAACTAATGACAAGAATGTCAAAAAATTTAGAGATGAAACGGACAATTTTTGGGAAGAACTTGCCTTACTAATATCAAACATTCCAGACACTCATGTTAAAATCTTGCTTGGGAATTTTAATGCAAAAATTGGTCAAGAAAGAAAATTTCGTCCAATAGTAGGTAAGTGGCCAGCTCACAAATTCACTAACAAGAATGGTCAAAGATTAATCACCCTTTGTGAAGAACATGGCCTACGTCTCGAAACTACTAGATTTAAGGGAACACCACACAAACTTATGACCTGGAAATGCCCTAATAGTGCACTAGGGGAATTCCAGATAGACCATGTTGCAATGGATAAAAAGTTCTACAAAGAACGTGAAGGTACTACGTGGGGTCGATGTTGACTCTGATCATTATATATCCAAGATAAAGATCAAGTTAACTCCACGACGTAAACCCTAGTTATTTAATAAATAATGTGTCCTATAAGGAAAAGTCTAAAACTCTCCTAAGTGACAAGCTAGAAACGATGGTTGACACACTGAAAACCGTTGCTGTCGAATTTGCCCCTATTAGGAAAAAGCATGCATGGTGGAATGCGGAATGTGATGCTGCAATTCGGAAAAGACACACAGCATGGCTCAATGATCAGCAAAAGAGGACCACACAATCGCGAGAAGAATTAACCATTGTTCGAAGGGAAACTGCCAAAGAAATTAGGAGAATTAAAAGAGAAAATCAAAAAAAGGCCATACAAATTATTGATGATTCCTTTAAGCAACACAAAACAAGGGACTAATACAGGACATTTCGTCAATATCATTCTAAATACAGCCCTCCTACACTATTAATGAAAGATAAATCAGGTAAACTAGCCCACAATGATACTGATAATGCTAAAATTCTAGCAGATTATTTTAGAGAGCTACTAAATGCTGATGAACCTAAGGAATATCTTGATTTTGAGCCTAATCCAAAAAATAAAACAAATTTACAGAACATTATTCCTCCTGACTTTACTGAAGTATGTGCAGCGATTAATTGGCTCAAAAATTATAGAGCAGCAGGAGAGAATTCATTGGTAGCAGAACTATGGAAATATGCCAATGAATAAACCATCTCCAACCTCCATAAACGCCTCATCGATGTATGGAATTCGGAACAAATACCAGAGGAATGGAGAATGGCTGTAATCCACCCAATTCATAAAAAGGGTGATAGATCAGACCCGAACAACTACTGTGGGATTTCTTTGCTTGATGTAACATACAAGATTCTATCTAGAATTATCTTGACAAGAATTCAACAACAACTCGATCAAGAACTAGGATAATATCAAGGAGGGTTCCGAACAGGTCGCAGTTGTCCGGATCAGATCATCAGTCTGAAATGGATAATGAAATATCATAGAATGAGACAAAAGGATTTGGTCATTACTTTTGTGGATTTTAAGAAAGCTTATGACAGTATCCATCGAGGGTCATTACTTAACATCCTAAGGGAATTTGGGTTACATCAAAAGCTTATCAACCTCGTCGGCGTTACTTTGAAAGATACTAAATCAAAGGTTAAATTTCGAGGCGTCTTGTCTGAACCATTTGATATCCGGACTGGATTTCAACAGGGAGATGGTCTATCACCGTTATTATTTAATTGTGTTCTTGAAAAGATCATGCGTGAGTGGAACAAAACTTGTCCTCCAAATGTAAAGATTGGTACTAATATAAAACTGAATTGCTTGGCCTTTGCGGATGACCTTGCACTGCTTGCAACCAGTATAGATGAGGCTAAACACCAAATTGAAGAACTTGGGTCTATTGCAGCAAAAGTAGGACTTCAAATTTCATTTGAAAAGACTGAAATAATGGCATCCTTTGATGTGGAAACACAAGCTATTACATTCATCAACAATAAAGAAATTAAAGTTGTACATAAATTTAAATATTTAGGGGAGATTATAACATGGAATTTGAAAGAGAAAGCGTCAATCGAAAATAGAACAACAAAGTTAAGACAAGCGCAATATATTACTTGGTCTAGTTACAAAAAAAATCACTCTCCATAAATGCCAAATTACGACATTACGAATCAGTTATTAAACCGGAAGCAATATATGCTTGTGAAACACTTTTCAAGTTAAACACTCGATCAGTTACTGACACATTACAGAAGATTGATAGAAGAATTCTCAGAACTATAATTAATAAAAAACATCAGGTGGATGGTCAATGGCGTCTATTACCAAATGAAGTTGTTTATAAAGAAACTGAGTCTATAGTCGATACTATGCGAAAAAGGCGAATTGCCTTTTTTTTGCCATATCTCACGCCTGCCGGATACCAGACAATTAAAAGTATTATTTAATTATTTTTTCAAAAGTAAAACAAAGAACTCTTGGTTTATGGAAATTCAAAATGATCTGGATGAACTCGGCTTGACAATGTCCCAAATTGCTAACAAAGATGAGAAGAATATCTTGAAAAACAAGAACATCCGACTTCCCTTAAAAACCTTTACCCGCAAAACTTACACCATAAGCGATGCAGAGAGAGCGGCAAGGTCGACTAGAATGAAAATGTTTTGGGAAAAGAAGAAAAATAAGAAGCTGAATCTTTAATATTGTTTTTGAGATATGTATATACTTGTTTTGGTTAAGTGCTCCAATGAAGGCGTAACATATGTAAATAAATAAATAAAATGAATAAGTTTTAGGTGTGAAATTAAGAACGTACGACAGGTACTTACTCAGATGAAATACCCTGTAGTTGACGACGTTAATATCGTACCAAATAAAACTAAAGAAGCCACATAATCAATCCTTAGGCTAAATTCATGCCAAGCATCCAGTATATTTGAGTATCTCATGCTCACATTATTTGACGAAATATGAAAATATTAAATATATTTTACAAGCCCAACCTTAATCATGAATAGTCATTCAATAAATCTCAAGCTTCATTAATTAATTCTTTCAATCAAACAACTTTAAATACACATAACTGCACTAACAGTGCAATGGATAATCATCGCCTTGAGAACAGCTGATTGTCTCCTGATAATCAGACTCCCTGACAGTCATACAAAACACAAATTAAAATCATTACAACCTTGCAAGATTATGAATACAGTGGAAAGGAATAAATAAGATATCTTAGGTCCATATGTCAACCCCTGGCACTATCCAGCCCATGAAGGGCCTAGACCGACCAAGTGACCGCTGCCCACCCATTTGGCCTGCAGATATTGGGGTGACGCGTGATCAGCGCATCGGGTCCCCTCGGCCGTTATTCTTGGTTTTCGTGATCGGGGCGCTGTCTCACTGTCAGACAGCTACTCAATTGTCCTCACGAGGCTGAGTGCACCCCGTTCCAACCCTCATGTCAGTTTTAAAATCCCTGACGGAGCCGGGAATCGAACCCGGGGCCTCCGGGTGAGAGGCAGGCGCGCTACCCCAACACCACGGGGCCGGCTGATCTCAGGTCCATATGGGACTAACTAAATCGTAGCTAAAATGAGGGAATTTTATATAAAGAAATTATGAAGGATAAGAAATATTTAGCTACGCAAACTAACTATTATGTATTTAGTTTATGTCCTCTATGGAACTTGGTCGGAGTGTATATATGCTTTTACTCTGTGACGATATTAGTTGTAATTGCTCAATGTGTTAAGATGTAGATCGAGATATGTGTACATATTAGAGTGTTATAAAGTGCATTATTCAACACATAATAGCTATAATGTGCTTTAATCAAAACTAAATAGTTGGCGACGAGGAATTGGGACTTGATTCACCGGCACAGATATAGCCTATATCAGGGGTCTCCAAACTACGTCCCGAGGGCCACATCCGGCCCGCGGACAGATTTTGTCCGGCCCGCGGAGAGCTAGCATACTTGAAAACTCCTTTTAGAGAACATATTTTTTTATAGCAAATTAAATTTAGTTTACTGAAGTATTCTAATTTTATGTTGAATAATTATTAATATGACATCTTCATTGATATGGTCTTGGGCTAACTACTCATAACATTGTTGTAGGCTTATTGTTATTGTTTTTGTGATAAGTTGGATAAAGAAACACAGAATTGTAATGAGTAAAGACATGTATAACATGCAGACATATGAAATACTAATGAGATTTATGTAATTGAGATTTTCCACTGACAATAGTTTGTAGTTGTGGACTAATTTTACTTGTACCAATTCTTAAAAGAGATTTAAGATGCTCATCAGTTAATTTAGATCTGTAAACATTTTTTGTGTACTTCATTTTGGAGAAGGTCTTCTCACACAAATAAGTAGTACCAAAAACAGAAAACAGCCCACGAGCAAATTTATGCAAATTATCAAATTGTGTCAGTGGAAGACTCTTATAAAATTCCAACAAAGATGAGTTTTGATATTTGTTCTTAATTATATCACTGCACTGTAGTTCAATCATTTCCATTTGAAGTTCCGGGGCTAGGGTTTCAATGTCAGTATCAAAAGGATCCTGAAAAATCTTAATTTGATTCGCAAAGGCATCGAAGTCCGAGAAACGAGTATCAACATTTATTTTCAAAGCACTCAAAGTTTCGATTGCAAAATCGATAGGAAACTCAGTCTCAGTGGTGTGGCTGAATATTTCTCATGTTTTAAAATGTGAAAAACATTTACTTCGTAGTTGTGATTGAAACAGTATCAATTTCTTCCGGAATGATTGGATATTAGTGTATAAATCAGGAAGATGCTGGTTTTCTCCTTGCAATCTCAAATTCAGTTCGTTCACATGTTTTGTCAAATCAACATAGAATGCTAACTTCCACAGCCATGCGTTGTTTTGTAATTCAGTAAGAGGGCGATGCTTTTCATTCAAAAAAATTTCGATCACTGCTCGAAGTTCAAAAAAGCGCTGAAGGACTTTCCCACAACTAAGCCAACGTACGGCAGTATGATAAGGTAAGTCATTTTCTCCAATCTCTTCAATAAATTGTCGGTGATTCAGCCCAAAAGATCTCATAAAATTAACAGTTGATATGACTGGTTTCAGAACTTCAGACATATACAAACATTTTCCGCACAAAGACTGTTGATGAATGATACAATGTAAGACTAATGGTTTTGAACCACCGTCATTTTCTACAGCCTTTGACACAAGAGCGACCACTCCTTTATCTTTCCCACTCATGTTTTTGCCTCCATCAGTTGTAATACATTTCAAGTTTTTCCATCGAAGGTTCTTTTGATTAATGGCCATTTCAACTCCTGTAAAAATATCTGTACCAGTAGTTGTGCCATGAATACTATACATATCAAGAAGTTCTTCATGCACTTCATAGCTTTTATCTACTCCTCGAATATAAAATAATCAACACCTGAGCAGTATCTGACACATCCGTTGACTCATCCAAGGCCAAAGAAAACCACTCAACATCTCCATTTTTGTCGAACAGTTGAGAGGATATATTTTCAGCGATGTTTTCTACCCTTCGAGCCACAGTGTTTGCTGACATACTGACAGTTTTTAATAAATTTAACTTTTCAGGGCACATTTCTTCGGCTGCTGCAATTATGCATTCTTTGATCTTTTCTCCATCGGTGAATGGTTTTCCACGTTTTGCAATTTCAAGAGCCACACGAAAGCTGGCACGAGTTGCAGCCTCTTGTTCGGTTTTGAGTTTTGTAAATGAAGATTGCTGCGATTTCAATCCGCGCTTCATAGCTTCGAAATTTTCTGTCCGCAAACTTCCTGTATATTTTGAGTAATTTTGAAAATGTTTTGTTTCATAATGACGTTTAATGTTATATTCCTTGAGAACGGCTATGCTTTCATTGCAAATCAAACATAGCGCCTTGTTACTGGACTCAATTACGAAATACTGAATGTTCCACTCATCTTTGAATTTTCTATTCACTATCAATTTTTCGCTTCTTTTCCATACTACTAAATCACACACAAAAGCAACAATTCAAATCAAAATACTGTTACAAAGATGTCTTAAACTTAAACACGCACAAACACGTTTTAAGGAGGTACGCACTATTTTATTTCACAACAGTGTCATAGGAACTGACTTGTGGTTGCGCAACTAGCCTTCTTATATATTCCAATTACTGCCATCTAGAAGTGAGTGGAAGACACCAGAACTCTCTCGAACCAACAAGATTACTCTGTACGTGCTATTAGCGCCATCTGTTAGCGATAGAAGGTACTACCTATTTCCGCTTGTGTCCACCAGATGTCGTGTCACGTTACTCCTCATGGCTCGTACTCTACGACTAATCTAGAAATTACAGATAACGACAGGAAAATTAATAATATGCAGTGTTGCCGTTTTGCGGACTTTAGTCCGATTTGCAGCCTTTTTTCAACGTTGCGTACTTTTTCGGACTTTTTTTTTCATCAGTGGACTATTTCACTTTTTACCACCGGCAACAATGATAATATGGTTTTGGCCCTCGGAACTTACTGGAGTAATCAGTATGGCCCTAAAGCTGGAAAGTTTGGAGACCCCTGGCCTATATCAATGAAGAACGGTATTTACGTCAGGTTTGCTTCAACGGCCACGTGAGTAAAATCAAGAATCAGGCAAATCGACATGAAATTTACACAGGGTACTTGTAAACTATCCTAAGCAACTCATCGTATATTCATCTGCGTGTGCCTGCATGCCACATATTCAAAATAATATTTATCGCAGTTCGAACTTGGAGGTTATGCAAAGTTGTTTTCTCTCAAGCCCATGACAATATTCGGTCATCGATCACGACCCAGTGTGTTTTAAATCAGTTATCTTGAAACATTTTATTATATTTGAACTGTGATTTTTAAAATTATTTCCACGTTCCGTCAAGATGGACGCAAATCAGTTTCAACAATTACTGAACATTTTTACCGATTCTCAAGAGAAGTTACTTGAAAGGTATGAAGCTCACCAGTCGGTCACAACCCCACAAGCCACTAACATCACACCTTTTGAAAATTTTGATGCTGAAAAGGAAAAATTTGTGTCGTATTTAGAACGATTTGAGAATTACGCAAACTTCAGCAATGCCACCGATCCAACAAAGAAAGCTCAACTCTTGTGTGCATCAATAGGGGCATTTCATTATAACAATCTCTCTGCATTTTTAGGCCCTGATAAACCAATCAAGTCTCTCGGTTATAATGACCTAGTAAAACATTTCAAGCAAATACTGTCACCTCAAGTCTCAACCGTGGTTTCCCAAGACTATTTTTTGAACGTCAATCAAAAAGGAAGTCAAAATATTGCAGGATTTGTTGCCACTCTTAGAAGCCACTTACTAGACTGTGACTTTTATATTCAGTGTACATGTGACGCCAGAATTTCAATCGCGGATGTTTTTCTTCGTGCACAATTTATACGTGGCTTGCGAGATAATTGGATCAGAGAGAAACTTCTTCAGTCTAATGACATGAAATTTGATGATCTCCTGAAGAAGGCTATAGCCTTGGAAGCATCACGGTATGAGAGTAATCAGCTGTCAAAACAGCTCACTGCACCGTCAGACACTATTGGCAACTCCAGCTATCTGATATGACATCTAGCGGTAAAAATGAGAAACTTACCAAGTAGGGTACATTTGTCACGTGGTACCTGTTTGTATATGGTTTCTTGTATTGGTAAACAGATCGTGGTAAATTGTTCGTGTCTTTATACATAAGTAATAAGTTTTACTCGTTGATAGAGTGAAAAATGAGTAAAAGCAAAGTGTATTGCTCAGTTTACGGCTGTAAGTCGATGTATAAGAGGGCTGCGGATATACTTTTTCATCACTTTCCAAAAGATGCAAATAGCAATAGCCGAAATGTGATGATACCTAATACCTAATAATAATACCTTTCCACCCCGGGAAGGTTCTAACACTTGTCGAGGTAGACAGGCAGAAGACCTGCGACGTAAAGCCAGCGAAGGTTATTCAGTTAAAAAACAGCTGTTACGATGGGCGCGCTGGTAAGATTGAAGTTACTTGGCTGCTTGGTAGGGAGAAGGGATGAGTTTAACTTGTATTAAAACTCGTGGGGCGGCAGGAATTGCTTGATTTGGATGGTTAAAAGGTGGGTTTGGTGTTGAATATTTGAATGGTAGCGGAATCACTCATTCTACAGTGCCCACGGGGAGGCAAATTAGGCCTATATGACTGATAGTGGAATAGCTCGAATATCGAAGAACTTAGCGATTACGAGGTGTAGGCTTGGCGGAAATGCTGGCGGATCATCAGTTTGACATCAATTCACGATATAAGTCGGAGCTTGGAACAGTGGCGTCTGGTTTGCGTGGATGCTAGTCTCGGAATGATAAAAGTAGCACAGCTTCGGTGTGTTATTTATTTGTTTATGTACCGTATTTCTCTATTTGAATGTCCTCGGCGTTGACTCAGGATCGACATTTACATTATATTGCGCATAATAGTACCGAAATAATGTCTGAAGTGTAGCCCTGTGTAAATTTGAGTCAGCTGATCTACATCAACCATAAAAACTGATGCTTGATAATATGCAAATGACACCAAACAATCCAGTGGAACACACAAATTAGATCACGTGTATCGCACAGTTATACATATATACAATTAAAAATAACACTGTCATTACTTTAGAGACCACATTTACTGATTATAACCGAAAAATAAAAAGTGTTCCATATCAAACGCGTGTTATTGAGTATTTTAAACCCTACTTATCCAGACCGACCGCAGCGTCCCAAGTGTTAGTTTGAGTTGCCAATAGAGGGCACAAACAAAGTAACAAAAGCCACAAGTTCATATAATGACCGAAGTATGAATCAATATAGCAGTGATACTCAGTCACGTTTTGTTCAACAGCCTAACCCAGGCTCTCACTCACGTTCACAGTCCAGGGGCCGCCGTAGTTCTGTCAATTATAGAGCACTAGGTATTGATGGATTGTGCCTAAATTGTGGAAATTCAAACCACAGGTCAAGAGATTGTCGCACAAATAGAAACTCTCTTAAATGTAGGTCATGTAGGAAAGTGGGACATGTTGCAAAAGTTTGTATCACTACACTTCTTCAACAGTCAAATACACATAACAATGCAACTGAGAACATAGATGACAACTTGCATGACCACCCCGAAACCAATTTCGGGATAGGACAACTGGAATGCATCGAAGATCTCTTTGACGTAGGACAAGAATCGGATAAATATTTTATCACTGTTAAACTCAACAATAAATCACAAAGATTTGAAGTCGACACGGGAGCAAAATATTCACTCATCCCAGAGAACGAATGTTCAACATTGGGTCTTGGTTTGCCATTGCAGCCAACAAATGTCTGTTTTCGATCATATTCTGATCATGTTATCAAACCCAGAGGAAAACGTGTTGTCACAGTATCATACAAAGAAACAGAAATTGTTGCAGATCTGTTTGTAGTTCTGCAAGGCCATGCCGCATTGCTTGGTCGTGTTTGGATCAGGGGCCTCGGCCTTGATCTGAAGGAAATTGATAAAGACACAAATCAATCTCTTCACACTGAATCTGTCAACTCAGTGCAGTCAATTCAAGATATTTTACATCAATATAGTACAATCTTTGAAGAATAAATTGGATGCGTTCCCAATATTGAAGTAAAACTGCAACTCAGAGAGGGGGTGAAACCTGTCTTCAATCGTGAACGTGATGTCCCTTTTGCTCTTCGGGAACGCGTCGAAAAGGAACTCGCTTCATTGGAATCAGAAGGAGTTATTTCTCCCACAGCTTTAAGTGATTGGGGATCGCCTCTTGTTGTTATCCCAAAACCGGATGGGGGAGTTAGGTTATGTGTCGACTACAAATGTGGAGTGAATTCAAGGTTGATTTCTGCAAACCATCCCATAAGACCAGTTAATGATGTTCTACATAGTCTTAGAAACTCAAAATTTTTCTGCAAGTTAGACTTATACAAGGCATATCTACATCTGAAGGTTGATGAAGAAGGTAGTATGATTCAAACTATATCCACTCACAAAGGAACCTTCAGGATGCACCGACTGAGTTTTGGCATCAAAACTGCCCCCTCAGAATTTAATAGGATATTATCACAGATTCTTCATGGTCTTCCAAAAGCTGAAGCTTATTTTGACGACATCATAATACATGGTACTACGAAGGAGGAATGCACCAAGAACTTAATAGCCTGTCTAGAACGGCTTTCAAAAAATAATCTGCATTTGAACAAAAGCAAATGTTCATTTTTCAAGGAAAACACAGACTACCTAGGACATATTGTATCATATAATGACATCCGCAAGTCACCAGAGAAAGTTAAAGCTATGTCACAAATGCCACGTCCTAAAAACATTGAAGAAGTGAGACGCTTCCTTGGTATGGTGACTTATTACGCAAAGTTTATTCCTAATTTTTCAACGAAGTCCCACCCATTACGGCAGTTATTGCGGAAAGGTGACCGGTTTTTCTGGTCTGCAGCCAGTGAAGCAGCTTTCTTGAATCTCAAGTCCGAGTTATGTAGTGAACGTGTCCTTACTCCCATTCAATCCATCACTGCCTATCATCTTGTCAACCGATGCCAGTCCTACTGGTGTTGGAGCAGTATTAAGTCATGAGATGGATGGCCAAGAAAGACCCATCGCCTATGCATCTCGTGCCCTAACACCAGCAGAATGTAATTACAGTCAGCTTGACCGGGAAGCTCTGGCAATAATTTTCGCCACAACACACTTCTACAACTATATTTTTGCAAGAAATTTCATTCTTGTGACGGACAATGAACCTCTGTCTCGTATTTTTCATCAGAACAAGGGCCTGCCATAAATGACATCCGCAAGGCTCCTAAGATATGCATCGTTTCTCTCCGGGTTTGACTACACGGTAAGAGTGAAAAAAGGGAAAGATAACGAAAATGTTGATTGCCTATCTCGAGCCCCTGTTGCATCTACCTCGCCAAACATTGAAACATCAATAAATGCAGAAGTTTCACAACTCTGTGCTGAAACGATTCTTCAAGTGTCAAATGAAGCCATTACATACGAAACTATCCGTGATGAGACTATGTTAGACCCAGAACTTAGAACCACCCTGCAACGTCTTCAAACTTAATCCTTGGATGAACCATATACAGTTGAAAATGGTATTCTATTCCGTCAAGACCGAATTGTTATCCCAAAGAAACTACAAAGAAAAATTTTGGAAGAGTTACATTTAACACACCTCGGCATTGTGAAAACAAAACAGTTAGCAAGACGATATGTCTACTGGCCGCAATTAGACAAAGACATTGAGAAACTTATCAAATCTTGTGAAGAGTGCGCGCAGACTCGTTCAAATCCACCAAAAGCTCCAATACACCCCTGGGATGAACCAGAAGAAAATTGGGAACGCATACACATTGATTATGCGGGACCATTTGATAACCACCATTTCTTGATGTGTGTTGACGCGAAATCCAAGTGGGTCGAAGTCCGAATGGTGAAAGACGCTCCATCCACTGCAACTACTATCAGTCTGCTTGAGAATATCATTACCGTGCATGGGTAACCGAATGTCCTTGTATCAGATAATGCCACGATCTTCACGAGTGATGTATTCAGATCCTATTGCAAGGAGAGAGGGGTTTTTCAGAAATATATTGCACCAGGGCACCCAGCAACCAATGGGCTAGCTGAGAGAAACAACCAATCTTTGAAGAGATGACTTAGTGCTGCTGTAAATGACCCGGCACCATTATCGACTAAGTTACAGAACATCTTGTTTCAATACAGAGCAACGCCATTGGCATGTGGACAGTCTCCAGCTGAACTATATTTGAAACGTCGGCAAGTAGAGCATCCGGTTGGATGATCTACTTCCAAACCAAAAGAGCTTGACTACATCCAGTTTATCACCCCCTGTTCGCTCTTTCAAAGTGGGAGAGAGAGTGCAAGTCCGGATTCACCAGAAAAACCGTGATATTTGGCAGTTTGGTGTTATACAAACTAAACTCGGCCAGCGCCACTATGATGTGAAATTGGATTCGGGACGATTTTTAAAGCGGCATGTTGACCAGTTATTATCGACTCTCGTACCAAAGAAAGATAAGCATGTCACTTTTGCTCCAACAAATCCTCCAGTTCGTGGTGTTCCAAATATACCAACACCAACCCAGTCAAGACTAGAGAATGATGGTATTCCTCCTGCAACCCACACTTCAGATGATACAAGGCAGACCATCCTGCAACCAGATGAACGCCCTGATCGAGACAGCCTTCCACCACCTGCTGATAATTATTTAAGAAGATCAGCCAGAGACAGGCGACCTCCTCAGTATCTGCAAGACTATGTGCCCAAAGGAATAGGAATAGTTCCTTTTGTGTGTTTGTATATAAGTGGGGGAGACTATTATGTATTTAGTTTATGTCCTCTATGGAACTTGGTCGGAGTGTATATATGATTTTACTCTGTGGCGATATTAGTTGTAATTGCTCAATGTGTTACGATGTAGATCGAGATATGTGTACATATTAAATTGTTATAAAGTGCATTATTCAACACATAATAGCTATAATGTGCTTTCATCCAAACATAATACTAACTGTAGTGCCAACCTCTCCGGAAGTCATTCACGGGGTGGCAATTAAAACATCCTATCAAGTACTTACATGCAGAGGCAGATGATCAAATCATTTTACTTACTTTCACATTTTAGTACAGAATACTTACGACTGCAATTTAACCACAAACTTGCCCTTGCAATTCGACATCATATCAAACCATACATTCCTTCCAATCGTACCAGACAACATATAATCATTAAAAAATCATAAAAGTAAGTATTTCCCATCACACGTAGTCCAAGGTGAACCAATGCACAAGAAAAAAAAACAATAAGAACTTCTGACGTATGAACGAAGCTCAACTTCCACTGATGCCATTCATAAAATTTTAAGTTATTTTAAGCGGAATCCAATTTTACATGCCGTCAATACAGTAGTAGATCTCGTAGATGTTAATACGACTCATGGGGACTCCGATTAGAGAGCACCAGGGCTCCCCAATCCCCTAAAATTCTTCAATTATATGGAGCTGCATCTTATCAAGTTCAATTCCAAATTCCACAATATCCCAACAGTTGGATAACAACACTGGTGGTCATCGCAATACTGTAGACAAATGACGATACAAACGCGTAGTAACAAGAGGATGAGTAAAGCTTAGCTGTGCTTTAGCAAGCCGAAATACAAGTAAAGTTCTCGCTCTCCACACAGTACTACACTCTGCCGAGCACTAAGACAACTACCTGCCTCCTATCACTGAGGTCAAGTCTATACACGGTATAATTTACACTTTTGCGACCTGAGAGGGTGAAATATCGGGTCAGACATCGGGTCAGACGACGGTTGAAAACCAAGACGACGTAAAATGTACACTTGTAAAATTCATGCACCCATGCATATCTTTCAAAAAATTATTCAGGTTTTTCCCTAGTCATGCATCACAAGGGCTTCAGAATAGAATCACTTACAATAAAGTTCTTTTCAATATCTTCAGCAAATTAGTACTCCCACTGGTCACTCTAAATACTTCAACGTAGTAGTCAGTGTCATCATTCAGTTAATTACTCGTGCATATAAATTAACATCTTACTTATGAGTATACAGGACAATCAGTTATGGATACTTTTTGTACAATACAATTTTCACAACATCTACCTAGGTATATACAAATGGTCGATCATCTTGATATGCGAAGTTATGTTCAGATCCGTGGAACTCCAAGTTGATTGATCTAAAATCTGTGCCCTGGATATTTTCACACACAGCAAGAAACTCCGACGCAGAAAAAGTCCTCGGTGTTTTCCGACATTTAATGAAGTACAATTCCGAAAGCAATATGTTTTTGTATTCACTTAACATCCAACACAATGACAATTCACAACAAAAAAGCATAACATCGATATTTCAAAATATGGTATCAGTTCTTTATAAATTCCCTAAATTTCCCAGAATTTCACACCATTACAAAGTTCAATTTTAATATTTAAACCATAATAATATCAGAATTACATTTTAGACTCGATTACTCGACAAAAAAATCAATGACATATGCAAAATACAACTCCAAACTTTCATAATTTAATCAGAAACAGAAATTCTGAATGGTATTCAAACTATCTATTCCTTTAAAACAAAAATATTCTTAATGAACGTAGGCATCTGTCCCATATTGCACCTCTGTTACAAGGTAACGAGAAGAATTACGTGGAAAACCCAAGAATAAACAAAAAGGAACAAATCAACCCAAGAAATCCCAAGTAAATAACCATTAGAGGACACTATAATCAATTCAGGATCAGACCACACGTGCAGACGAACAGAACACAAACAAAATCTTTCCCGCCTTCACACATAACCTCAAAATTCCCAAATTAATTTTATTACAGTTTACCACCCGCAAAATACCCCTAAATCTACCAGAATATACACAAGCACTCGTTAAACCACCAATACATAACACACTCATACACAAGAAGAAACACTTACTTTATATGCTGGCTTGGAC
This sequence comes from Meconema thalassinum, assembly GCA_946902985.2. Lineage (NCBI taxonomy): Eukaryota > Metazoa > Arthropoda > Insecta > Orthoptera > Tettigoniidae > Meconema > Meconema thalassinum. The sequence continues at coordinate 416,789,657 of OX336394.1, forward strand.
CAAACAGAAACATAAAAATGCACAATGTACACATTTCACAAGATCCATAAGAACCAGAGCATATTTCAGTTACCAAAACCATAATTAAATAACGTCACACACTCTATGGTTACCCTTAAGGCTTGTTTAGCATCACATATCCTTTACAAATTATCGACGAACATATCACATACTTACCGTAAGTTTATTACTTCCTGAATCAACACGTCTATAGAAATGACATAACGTTCATTAACCTGAAGAGACATGGCGAATTGTTTGTAAATACTTACCAATCATACCATGCATCACCTTATGTCACCTTAAAACACAAGTCCCATACCAAATATAGTAAGGATCTTAAGGTGAATTTTAACCTTCTCCCAACTAAACAATTCCCCATAAAATTACCCAGTGAACTCTGGTTGAAAGATATTTCAACGAAATACTAATTTATATACTCGGTATTAAACCATAAAAGATCAAAACAATTTAATAAAACAAAACCTAACTTTATTTTGAACCAAGAAGACAACTATCTCCCACCCAATTACAAATACAAAGCTAAATTACCACACTCACACCAAACACAACCTCACTTCATACATACAGTTTCCCACACACAATTTAGAAAAATCTAAATTTTCACAATCACTCAAAATTCACTCATTCCTCACACATCACGTTTGTCATACACAATTTACAAAATTTACCAACGAGATCACATCATGCAGCTTCAGGATTTTCGATTCAGCCTAGCATGGCTCCATCGACGGATATGATTATACGATCCACACAAGTCACGCCTCTTACCTCTGTTCAGACTACCCCCACTGGATCTCTGGAACTTACGCCCCTGAAAGTCATCATGTTATACATAAGCAGGAACAAAATCAGTTCTACCCTGAAAGACATTTCCTAAGAAGGCATTTCCATCAATAACAGGATCACAATGAGTGTCAATCGGCTGAACTGCTTCTCGCCACTGAAAAGCATTAGGATAAGGAACATAACCTAATGGATACTGAGTGGTATTACCAGACAGAAAAGAGTCACATATGCACATCATATATGCTTTCTTGATCTTTTCAGCTGCTAGTATTATTTCATTAAACTCAACATAACTCCTCGGTTTAGCATTCAGAGTCAAGAAGGAACGATAAATTGGATTAATGCCCTCAGCCAATGATGCTACAATTTGTTCTTCAGATAATTGAACAGCGAAGACTTAAGCGTAACACGTAATGTCAATAAAATAATGATTTAGGGTTTCAGCCATACGCTGTACTCTGTATACATACAGACGATGCATATCTGACAGAGCACGTGGGGCAATAAAAAATTTAAAACGTCCATTTGAAATGATTCTAGAGAATTATGTGCACTCATGCAAGCTAACAACCTTTCACGTAACATGCCATCAGTGCAAGGAAATAGAATCCTAAAAATTTGCAGTTCCGACAAACCAAAAACCACAGCACTATCCCTTAATTCGATGAATTTCCTCAAAAACTTGACCAATACACAAGAAAAAAACAATAAGAACTTCTGACCTATGAACGAAGCTCAACTTCCACTTATGCCATTCACAGAATTTTATGTAATTTTAAGCGGAATCCAATTTTACATGCCGTCGATACAGTAGTAGACCTCGTAGATGTTAATACGAATCATGGGGACTCCGATTAGAGAGCACCAGGGCTCCCCAATCCCCTAAAATTCTTCAATTATATGGAGCTGCATCTTATCAAGTTCAATTCCAAATTCCACAATATCCCAACAGTTGGATAACAACACTGGTAGTCATCGCAATACTGTAGACAAATGTCGATACAACCGCGTAATAACAAGAGGATGAGTAAAGCTTAGCTGTGCTCTAGCGAGCCGAAATACAAGTAAAGTTCCCGCTCTCCACACAGTGCTGCACTCTGCCGATCACTAAGACAACTCCTGCCTCCTATCACTGAAGTCAAGTCTATACAGGGTGCAATTTACACTTTTTCGACCTGTTGTATAATTTAAAGATTTAATTAGCTAGTAATATCGGATGATCATAATAATAATTACACATTTTGGGAAGAATTGGAGGATCTCATCAGCAAGGTCCCAGAGCGACATACAATCATCCTAATTGGTGATTTCAACCCCCAATGAGGTAAAGAGCGCAAATACATACACATTGTGGGAGAATACCCAGCCCATTTGCGGACCGACAGGAATGGGGAGCGAGTAGTGGGACTCTAAGGCCTTCAGTCTGGTGATGAAGTCAATAGCCTTCAAGCGACTACCAAGGAAGCAGAAAACCTGGACATCATTCAACAACCTTTTGGCAGAATTCCAGATCTGGTGTAGCCACCTCAAGAAAGTCTCATAGAGAGATACAGATTATAAAGGTATTAAGAGAAGCAAATCTGGACTCAGACCACTATCTCTCCAAAATAAAACTCAGATTTCTACCTAGGAATACTAAAAAGACTAAGTCAATGAAGCTTACTAAGAGTGACTTAGAGAAACTTTCAACATGCAACCAATTCACAGATAAATTAGAAGCATTGGATTGTAGCAATTGGGACGAACTGAAGAACAATCTAGCGAAAGTTGCCACAGAGACTGCTCCGTTTGTAAAACAAAACAAGCATGCCTGGTGGACAACTATGTGCGAAGAGGCGGTCGCCCAGAGACAGAGCCTGGCTAAAGTGGAACTCACAGAAGACTCAGTTCATATAGCAACGGAATTTAACTGCCATAATCATCAGACTGGTAAAACGTCAGTTCACAAAAGACTAATTGACACAGACGAAGACTTCAAAAGGAACAACTCAAGGAACTGCTACAAAAGCTTCAAACGGAATCTCAGCCGCCAAAACCCACCATGTCTCCACTTCAGAGGACCAGACGGAAAGATGGCTTACATAGACCACTGCAACCTTCTGGCCAAGTACTTTGAGAACCTCCTTAACTGTAAATCACCTGACACCTTCTTTACGTATAAGGACTCCATAAAACAACACAACTCTCAACCACCTAGCAAAGAAGTGATAAAAATAATTCAGTCACTGAAAAAAAAGCACCGGGAGAAGACGCAATAGTAGCAGAACTATGGAAGCAGGCTGGAGACAGAGCTGTCAATAAATTCCAGTGTTGAAAATGAGAACTTTTCTTAGGGGCCTTGGACTGAAAATGTTGTCTTGGTGAACCAGAATGATGTATCTTGTTCATTCGTGTTTTAATTCTTTGAATATCGATAGTTGCATCTTGTTGATGAAAATAAAAGATGGAAAAGTAGAAGCTGTAATAAAATTAAGAAGTTGAGGTATTATTTTAGCGAGATTTGGAAGTGGTGAATCGGGTAGATTCTTCGACGTTCCAACATATGATGACCCTGACGTGATAATATTGCAGAGATAACGGTAAGTTCAAGTTTCAATATTTACGACAGTATGGTATATGAAATGGCGAGGTACATAAAGAAACGAACGCCAGTCAGAAAAACATTCACGAAGACTTATGAGGCTCTTATGAGCGAATTGGTTGGGGAAGCCCAAAAAGAAAAAGTTATAAAAACAAAATTCGCGACCTTGAAAAGGTTATGTGGCGAACTAAATGTACTTGAGGAGCAGATTTCTACAATGTTCATGGAAGATGATGATAAAACTGAGTCAGATTTTAACAAAGAATATGAATCGGTTGCGGAATACAGAGAGAAATTGGACTATGTGGGCGTGGAGATGGAGGCATTTACTTTAAGATGTAATCAGGTAGCACATCAACTTACTGTTCAAGACGTCAGATCTTCCACAACCTACCAGGCGAAGATTAAATTGCCCAAGATCGAACTTAAGAAGTTTAGTGGTGAAATTAAGGACTATCTCGGTTTTTGGAGTCAGTTCAGGCGTACCGGTATTCACGAAGATGATTTAGCAGATGAAGATATATTTCAATATTTAATTCAGTCTACTACAGAGGGCTCCAGGGTTCGTGGTATTCTCGATAGCTTCCCATGCACTGCACAAAATTATAAGATGGCTGTGGAGTGTTTGAAAAACAGATTTGGTAGGGAGTAACTACTAATTGAATACTATGTGAGAGAACTTTTGTGTTTAGTAATAAACAATGTTACGGATTCAAAGGGTAAACCCTACACAGCCCAAATGTAAGATTCGGTCGCATCACATCTGCGTGCGTTAGAATCTTTAGGTGTTACCTCAGACAAATATGCTGCCAAGTTATTCCTTCTTGTGGAGTCATGCATACCTGTAGATATGTTAAGTGTGTGGCTGAGAAACACTAGACGGGCCAGTGAAGAAGAAAGTGTGAATAAACTGGATGAGGATAAATTAAAACAACCTTTTACAATTTTTGAAAGGTGAAGCAGAAGGTGAGGAAAGGATTTTATTGGCCAAGGCAGGACTTAGACTAGGCGAGGAAAATTACAAAGGAGAACGGATTGCTGATGAAATGCTCCCCACAGCAACCAGACTTTTATCAGGCGAGAAATGAAAATGCCACTGTTCTTGCTTGTTTTGTGACAAATTGACCGAGAGCAAAGAATGCTTCTTGGCTCAGAAACTATTTCGTGACCAAAGGCAATATATTTTAAAAAAGAAAAATGGTTGTTTTGCCTGCCTTAGATAGGGACATAGGCCAAATATTGTACACAGAGGCTTAGTTGTATTGTCTGTTTAAAGAGGCATTGCACAATAATGTGTCCTGATATACCATGTAGACAGAAATACAAGATACTGAAGAGGAAATTATGACGAATAAAAATACTTCTCTGTCAAATCAGTGTTGTTCGGAAGCAATTCTACAGACGTTGTTGGTGAATCTGGAAAATAATGGAAGGTCACGGACGGTAGGAGCAGTCATTGACACAGGCTCACAGCGTTCATATATACTGAAGGGACAGCACAAGAAATGGAGTCTCCTTCCACGAAGTCTGGATCTGTGATTCATGCCTTGTTTGGAGGACTCGTGACAAAAAATATCGAACACGAGTGTTACAAAATTTCCGCCGTGAGTATAACAGATGATTATTCTTGTTCAATTGAAGTGATGTACTAGCCAGTTATATGTGGACCTAACACACGACCAAAATCAAGTTTGTGTGTGGAAGAACTTCAAAGGAAGAGAATATTTCTCACGGATTTTGGACGTGGCCAACCATCAATCGAAATCTTGATTGGGGCTGATGTAGCAGGACAAAACTGTACTCTGGAAAGATGCATGAATTAAAGTGCGGACTAACAGCATTGCAGACAAGGCTGGGGTGGGTGGTCAAGGGAAAATTGAAAGAATCGTCAAATAAAGCCACTCATGCCGTTTCATTAATCACTCTTCTGACCCACACTAATACTTAACCAGAGTTGAGGAAACGGGACACTCTTGGAATAACGGATCCATATGAAACAAAACGAAATGAATTGAAGCTGCAGTGCAGGATCAATTTAGGAGGACCGTAAAGAGGAAATCTAAAGGACGATATGCTATCAGTCTACCCTGCACAGAATTCTGTGAAGCATTAGCTGAGAAGAGACTGATATCTACAACCGCAAAACTGAAGGAAAAGGGGAAGTTTGTCGTCTACAAGGAAGTACTTCTAACACGGTTGCTTGAGGGAATAATCGAATAGGTGGCTCAAGATGAAAAAAGAGGTACTGCGCATTACTTGCCTCATTGAGGAGTTTTTAAAGATAATTCTACAAAAAGTATTCATCCAGTCCTTGATGCTTCTTTTAAATCTAAAGGCGGGCGTTCGTTAAACGATTGTTTGGAATCCCGATGTTGGGAGGGGTCCTACTGGCTTAGGTTGGAAGAAGACCGCTGGCCAAAAGACGGACGTACCACTTCAAGCTACTGGTGAAAGGGGAAGTATGGCAACAAAGATATGACCACAGTGTTCATTGACAACGGCGAAAACCACAAGAAGTGGCAGAGTGTTAAAACTTCCTGTGAGATTTTCTGAATGATTTGTGTATTTGTTTATTCATAATTGCTGTTTTTATTCATGTACATTTTAATCAAAAGGTGGGAGGTTGTTGAACTTTTCTTAGGGGCCTTGGACTGAAAATGGCGTCTTAGTGAACCAGAATTATGTATCTTGTTCTTTCGTGATTTATTCTTTGAACATCGATAGTTGCATCTTGTTGATGAAAATAAAAGAAGGAAAAGTAGAAGCTGCAATAAAATTAAGAAGTTGAGGTATTATTACAGCGAGATTGGGAAGTCGTGAATCGGGTAGATCTTCGACAGACAGAGATCATACACAACATTTGGGAGACTGAAATACTGCCTACTGACTGGACTTCGGCTCTGATTCACTCATTACACATAAAAGGTGACCTAAGCGACATAAACAACTATAGAGGAATCTCTTTGATACCCGTCACATACAAGATTATTTCCATGGCCCTGTTAAACAGAGCCGAACCTCAACTGGATCCACAAATTGAAGAATACCAGGGTGTAATAAACCCGCCTCTCAATACTTATATATATATATTTACGGGGTGCGTGGGGGTTAAACACCTATACGATATAGTTAACAGCAATATACATTCACACCTAACTACACTGGTGACCTGATAAATAAAACCCTTGAAATTCTGGTAAAAGCAATCGTGTATTATCATACCAGACATAAATCAAACATTCGCAGGATTCTCATCGTACAGATTAATTACACTCCCTATCGTAGTTACACAGATACACATATGACATAATACAGATGACCCTCGGGAATAATGTTGACTGGTACTTACAGATGTTGGTTTCAGCAGTGGCGACCTTACTCTACTAATTCTGGGGTAAGTTCTCCCAAAGAATTATTCCTATATACTCGCAGCACAAATTAAATTTGTTTCACACGCCAGCTTTGTAATTATGAAGAATATGTATGTTACTTTGATGGTCAGTATCCTACGATTCAAACTGCTTCGTGGATCTGATTAAATTTACATGCTTAGAATCCGTGTGTTGGATCTTCGCATTTACTCCGCTCATGAATTTACTAATGCCTAGCATATTTGACTAGCATTCGTCGAAGAATAAATTTGCCGCTACTGTCTCGGAATATTGGTATACAGATTTTAGATCACAATACTTTGACAATTCGAGACAAGCAACCTTGGCGATATACTTGAAACTAGGCTCGTCATTCACTAGGGAACTTATAGCCTGCAACTTCAGTAATTGTATCCTAAACACAACCAGTGTTACTCTGTAATACTTCTTCCTCGACAACAAAAACACACGGTTCGAAAAGGACAAGTCCTTCTCCCACGTGGAGTACCGAAGATTGAACACCGATCTTCACGGGATCCAAAGAATAAGTTCCTACTGCACCACGCACGGTCTGCAGAATAAGTCCGATCCTCACGGGATCCAAAAATCAAGTTCCGCTCCACACTCGATCTGAAAATTGAGTCTACTCCCGCCCGGAGTTCTAAATTGAGTGTCTCTCACTTGCCTCCACAGATCTAAGTAACAGTCATCATCCCCCTCCACAACCACCGGTTTACCTGTCTTCACCCACGGGATCCAACCATTCACAAGAACAGAATTAAAATATGACAATATATGGAACATCCCTCCTGGTCTCCAAAATACCCTGGACACATCAACAGCCCATGGTAGTCAAGTCTCTCTAATGAGTCACCCAGCCACTCGGCGCTCGGGAGAAACCCCGCCTCAACAACAGGTCAATTTCCTTGTCAAGAACCCAATTCCAGCTTCTCAAACTTTACATTACTTCAATGTTAAAATCCACCCCTGCCTTTGGTGGGGCAAGCAAGCCTTCGGAGTCTGGGGAGCTTGCACTTTCATGTGAAACTAAGAAACGTTTTAAATATTTGGCAACCATCAACATCAACTCCCTCCTTGAGACAGGAAAACTAAAACATACATTAGATCTTTTAAATGACCACAATATCCTGATAACTGCCCTACAAGAGACCAGATTCTTGGATGACGAGCCAATCGAATCACAGGGATACAGGATCTACAAAGGGCAGCCAGGTGAAAGAGTGATGAAGAATGTGCCTCACTTGGGTACAGGCTTCATAGTCAACAACAAAATGATCAACTCCATCATCTCCTTTTCATCTCCAAATGGCAGAACGTCCAATATAGCCTTCATAACTCTCAACAAAGCATACACAATTGTTAATTTTCATGCACCTACTAATGACACCAATAGGAAAGATATTGAGAGTGTGGAAAACTTCTGGAGGGTACTCGAAGAGACAATGGACCGGATTCCAAAGCACCATGTAACTATTTCAATGGGGGACTTTAATGCTCAGATTGGTAGAGAGCGGAAATTTCAGGCCATAGTTGGAGAATATCCAGCACACAAGAGGACCAACAGGAATGGAGAAAGGCTGATTGACCTGTGCAGAAATTACAACTTAGTCCTCAAATCTACAGCTTTCAAACGCCTTCCTAGAAAAGCTATGACGTGGAGATGTCCTAATCCCATGCTTGGTGAATTCCAACTAGACCATGTAGCCATTAGTAGAAGGAACAGCCAGGAAATATTAAATGTCAAAGTTTTGAGAAGTGCGAACATTGACTCGGATCATTATCTTTCTTTGATCAAAACCAAATTCATCCCTCTTAAAACAAGCAGAGGAATCCATTGCATCAAGTCGCGAATTCCAAGGTTCAATCCATCTAAGCTGAGATACAGTGATGACTTCACCAAGACCCTAGCTAAGAACAAGGAAAAGAAGGACTGGCCCCAACTACAGAAGGCACTAGTAGATGCGGCGACAATAACTATCCCGGCAGTCAGAAAGAATAAACATCCGTGGTGGACAGCTACATGTGACAAGGCAATAGAAAAGAGAAAACAAGCATGGCCGAAATGAAACCGTAATAAAAGTGTGGACAATCATGATAATTTCTTAGAAATTCGGAAACCTACTGCCAAAATTATCAGAACAAGCAAGAGGCAGCATAATAAGGATATCATTGACCAGGCAGAGAGGGATTTCCAGCGGAACAACACTAGAGACTTCTACCAGGCTTTTAAATCACAAATAACACCCTATTCAGCTCCTACACTTCACCTTCGGGGAGCTGACGGAGATCTGAAACTGAACAATGAGGAGTGCACCACAGCCTTAGCAGAGTATTTCAGCGACCTTCTGACTCCGAGGAACCCATGGAAAAGCTACCTTTTGAACCCAAGAACGTTGCTAAGCCACACTCTTTCCCTCCAACAAAGGAAGAGATCCAGAAAGTCATTTCCGAATTAAAGTCCAATAAAGCAGCAGGCGAAGATGGGATCATTGTAGAGCTCTGGAAGTATGCTGATGAGGAGTCGATACAGAGTATCCATGACATCATATCTAACGTCTGGTTGACAGAACAATTACCTAGTGACTGGACCTCAGCTATCATTCACCCACTACATAAAAAAGGTGACAAATCAGATCTCAACAACTACAGAGGGATTTCCCTGGTATCAGTGACATACAAGATACTCTCCAAAGTATTGCTCACAAGAGTAGAGGTTCAACTGGATTCCTGCATTGGAGAGTACCAAGCTGGGTTTCGAAAGTCAAGGTCATGCACCGAACAGATTCTGAATCTCAAAACCATTCTCACGTACAAAAATCTAAGTGCCTCACCTTATGTTGCAATTTTCGTTGACTTCCAAAAGGCCTACGACTCAGTAGATAGAGAGTCACTCTTTGAGACACTGGCTGAATTGGGGCTTGATAAAAAATACCCTGAATCTAGTGAAAGCGACTCTCACTAACACCACAGTCAAAGTCAAATTCAGAGGGGAACTGTCCAAGAGCTTCGAGATCAGAACTGGTGTTAGAAAAGGGGATGGCTTGTCTCCGATCCTCTTCAATTGCCTACTAGAAAAAGTAATTCGTGAGTGGATGAAAACTCTGAAGGATGATTCTGGATTAAGAATAGGCTACAAGAAAGACAAGTTAACAGTCCCCTGTTTAGCCTTTGCAGACGACCTTGCACTCCTAGCGTCCAGTGTGGAGGAAGCTAACCATCAACTATCCTTTCTGAACTATATAGCAGCTAAAGTAGGCTTAAAGATCGCCATCAACAAAACACAGTTTATCAGCAACATCAGAGATGCGCCCGAGTCAATCCCACTGGGGGACAAAGTAGTACAAAGGACTAACTCCTTCAAATACCTAGGAGAATGGATAACCCCAAACATCAATGAAGACCTGGCCATGAACGACAGATGCATCAAACTGGAGAGAGCCTACCACCTATGCAAGAATATGTACAAATCCAAATCCCTCTCAATGAATTTCAAACTCAGTCACTACAGTACTGTAGTGAGACCATCAGTACTATATGCCTCAGAATGCCTAAATATGGTCAGAAAAGGACAACTCCGGAAATTGGAGCTGAAGGACCGGAAGTTTCTACGAAAAATCATGGGCCCTATTAAAGAGGAAGGTAAGTATAGAATCAGGCACAACAATGAACTCTATGAACAAGTGGAGAGCATTACAACAGCTATGAGGAAGAGGAGGCTGATCTTCTATGGTCATATTGTGAGAATGGATAATCAGAGGCTCACCTCCAGAATTTTCAACACTGTCTCTAAAGGGAAAGCAACTAACGCCAAGTGGTCGAAACTAGTCAGAAAAGACCTTGAACAATTGGATATTGACCCCAGTAACATCTATGACAGGAATAAACACAGGACTTTAGTCAGAACATCAGACTCTCTCCAGTCACTAACAGCAAAAGCAGTGCGTCCAGGAGTAGGTGTGAAATGGACTCAGGAGCCGAAGGACATTCACAGTGCCAGAATGAAGGAATACTGGGCTAGGAGGAAAGCTGCCAGAGATAAGAACCACGTGGCCCACAGCCGGCCCAAACGGAACTAATACCACTATCCCTAGATTCAGATTCTGCTAAATTACAATACTTAAAATCTAAACAAATTAATTGGAAATCAATCGCGTCATCATATACACTCTAATAAATAATTCTAAGACATAAAAATAATCAAATAAAAATATACCCATAATTAATAAAATTGCACCTCCGAAAGTAAGGGTTCGATTCCTTTGTAAACTGGGAAGGTTACACATTCCCCTCCATGGAGTTCCTGTACAAGTCCCCCTCATCGATTAGTTCGCGTCCCCGCGAACTGGAAGTAGAGTGGGCGTGTCGATGTGATGGTTTCTTCTTGGTTCCTCCTCGTACCTCTTCTTCCTTGTCTTCCGTGTCGGTGTAGGTGTGTTGATGTCGTGGTGAGGTGAGTCCAGCGTGTGCTCAGAGGGGTAGGTTTTGGGTATACATAGTTATATATGGTTAACCTAGAATTGTTCATTTTTGAGAGTTGACATTTGGAATAGTAATAATAAAGATACAAACAAAACAAATGCATGATCTTGACGTTATATATATGTTGTTATTATCCAGGGAGGAAAAAAACCATGGCTGGACGGATGGTTGTGCCGTCCGGCGCTGTGTGGAGAAAAAAATTGCTCCCTGAAGTGTATTGTTTAAAAGATGGAAGAGAATAGAAAAAACAGGTGCCCCAGGGTATAAGTTAAAGGGATATGTCATAATGGTTTATTGTTCTTGGGATGAAACGGGACACCTTCACAAATTTTGGCGTTAGTAGAGTAGAAAGGAAAAAAAAACAGTGTTGTCAGTGTTGACATTATGGCAGTGTTGAATGGCGTGACATATTGCAAGTTTATGTGCGTAGGTGTACACTTGAGCATTAATATATTTGTGTACGCTTTGGATTTACATTTTGTTTTACAATCATGATATAATATAAAATAATAATCTTACTACTAGACCGTTTTGCTCATGAGCCTGGTACCTTGTCTCATTCTCTAGGCCTTCTGTAGCGCTCTCGTCTGTCCAATCATTCTCCCTTCACTTGCTATTCGCTGAGCTGTAGGTGCCTCTCACCTATGGCTGTGGGTTAGTGGTCATGCCGTTAACTTTACCTTTCGCAAATTTTCCCCGTGGGTGGAAAAATTCGCCTTGGCAGCGAGGGTAGGTGCTCACAACCTCTGCACCGCCCCTGGCTACCGTATATTGCTTATTATTCAAGCGTGTCCATACGTGTGTTTGCGTCAGCGTCGCTCGGTGCCCCACGTCACCTTACGTCGCTGATCGCGGCGGCGTCACCTTATTGGCGCGACTGAAGAACGATGAGGAGCAGTGTGTTTGTGTGACAGAGACAAAGGTATGTGTAATTTGGTGTGGGAAATATATTTACAATAGACATGCTCATGCTCCTTGTCATCTGTGAATCAAGAAATGTATTAATGGCAACTCTTTGCTGTTTTCTATATCTGTGTGAATCAAGAAATGTATTAATGGCAACTCTTTGCTGTTTTCTATATCTGTGGATGCGTTGCTCCCTGGTTTTCCTGTGTTCCTGAAAGTGGATTAGTTATTAGCAATACATTACAATACATTACAATACATTATATGACCTTTCCTTGGCAGCGCTTAATTTATAAAACTAAGTGTGGCGCCACCGAAGTCTAACTTACTTCTAGGTCGGCCTATGTAGTGTCTAGCTTAGCCTATGTATTGTGTAGCTTAGCCTATGTATTGTCTAGCTTAGCCTATGTATTGTCTAGCTTAGTCTATGTATTGTCGGGCTTACCCTGGTAACGGAGTTTGGTTTCCAGGTGCCGAACGGCTTTATCTTAATCCTATTTATATTAATGTGTTGTCGGACTTACCCTGGTAACGAATTTTAGTTACCAGGTGCCGAATGGTTTTACCTTAATTTAAAAAAAGTTTGCCTTAAGTTATGTTAATTAGTACTAAATGTAAAAATATTCTGTATGTACATGCCGAGTGGACCTTAACCTAATGCCGAAAAGTGCTGTGCTATTATTTTGCAACAGCGTTTATTAAATTTGCTTACGTCTAAGTGACCTTTGAAATGGCACTGTAACTTAAACACTAGAATTTTGATGGAGGCTCGTCCGTCCGATTTCTCTCGCGGGGGCCCTTGTAACTCATTGCCAGGACCGGAACCCAGCAATGGCTCGTAGTCCCCTCCGTCTTAATACTAATTGTCGACATTATCTTAATAGTAATTAATAAATAGTAATTAATAAAGTCCAGGGCGACTGCGCTGCTAAAGAGCAAACGCCTCGCCCGGCTATCCTGTTCATCGCTGTTGTGCTTGCCTATGTCGGCATCATTCTCCATTTATCATTTGTTGATATATTTATCATTGGGTTTGCCCACGAAACCCCTTTTGGCAGCCCGTTGCATACCTATTTAATATCTCTGGCCGCCCGGTGCGTGACCATTTAAGCTCTGGAGACCCGATGTCATCCATTTATGTGGGCACGGAACCGAATGATCGCATTCATTCCATATATATTATTCGTTATTTGTTGATTATCATTTGGTTGGTCGTCTTCACCCCGTCTCGCGAGACGAGGACTTGGCGAATCTAGGATTGGTCCCGCTGAATCCTGAGATTCTTCTTCACTTCTGCGAGTAGAAGACTAACTTCCCGCCATAGAAGCTCTACTTAGGTTATATACTAACTAGAAGTCTAGTCCTAATGTGGTCGTCCCTAGGTTCGTCTTCTGGGTCCAGTGTGGAGCTGGCTAATTCTCCCATCAGCCGTCAAAAGTCTCCCCTGCAGGTCTTGGCTTCGATGACCGTGGCGCATAGTGGGTGTAACTTTTCTCCGCCGAGGGGGTAGGCTAGACGCACCCTCGGTTTTGACGTTTGCCCGCGCCAAGCCGTCGATGCGTCAACCTTACGTGATTCCGTCTTTTAGTCTGGGTCAGTATTTGTTGGCGGCTTGCCCCGTCCTTGCCCTCCTGTGAAGCTTCCGCTCCCTCCATTCGCATCTCATCACCATTCAGTGTGATGTCAGACTCCTTTTATTTTCAAAAAAAAAAAAGTGTAATTTGTAAATGATTTTGTGTGTATCGTGTAATTATGTTGGATTTTAAGTGTCCTGGGGTTGTAGGATCTTCTAAATGCATTGTCTACTTTAGGCCTGTTCGCCATGTCGGATGTCCAGCGGTAATGCCTTGGGAATTTCCTGGAGGCGTTAGTAGGTTTTTATGGCGTTGGGTTCCTTGTTATTGGGATCCGGGGGTGTTATCTGCTGAATGGGCTTAAAGCGTGGTAGGAGAGGGTCGTGCATCGTTGGACTCCATGTTAATGGTGGCCGGGAGCCGGTGATGCTGCTAGGATGTTTTTACAGTGAGTGGATGGGGTAGGTTTTTCCCAAGTGTCCAAAAAATTTTCAAAAGAGCCATGCAGGTGCAATAATAATAAACCCTGGTATGTGGGTGGGATATTCCATGCATGGGGATGGATATGAGGCGTGTCCGCTCTCATTTGGGGATAAAGTATTGGTCGAGGTATGATAGTTCTATGTCCCTTGCCGGCGGGATTGTTTAATAAAAAATATTTGTTAGTGTAAATGCGGCCTCATCTCTTTATATAGAGATGTGCATCGCGCTTGCTATTGTTTCCGACTCACTCCTAATACTCGGGTGTAGGCATTTGGGACCAGGGTGTAGCATACCCGAATTTGGGTAGGTGCATGAAGTCTATCAACCCCGATGTATATTTTTGAATGTAGTCTAGCTGTTTTATGTGTCTGTATGTCTGTGTTGGGTGGCGTTGTGAGTGACAGGGTTATGTAGGGAGGAGGGTGGTAGAATGGTGGCCCGTAGTTGGTACCTTGGCCATCCTGATGGCACTATCCATCTCTGCTCCTGTCATCCTCACTTGGTCACTATTTGTTTTGTATCCGCTCCTTGGGATGTGTAAGTGCGGTGACGCTAATCTGGTCTCATATTTATAACGTTAGGGTAGCAAGTGATTGTAAGTGTAAATGGTTATGTCCTGATCGCCTATGATGGTTTTTAAAGATAAAAAACAAGAGAAGAAGTTATTAGGGGGGGTTGTTCCCTTATGGACGCTGTCTGTATCCGCCCCTGATTATTGGGCGCGTGTAGGGAGGAGATGTCCGTGGCTGTAATTAGCGCGGCTGCGTGTGTGTGGTCGCATACCGCTACCGCGTGCTGGCGCGCGGGCCGTTATCGGATAAGTCTTATCGTGTGTCGTGTGGCTAATTGTCAGGCGGCGCGTGTAGCTTGTTATCGCCCTAGTAGACACGTTCCTAGTGGCGGTGATGGTAGGGCTGTTGGATCCTGTGTTCCCTAGATTAATATGGCCCACAGTATCTGTGCATTGCTAAATGCCAGGCCTATGAAGTAACGCTGGATCCTACGTCAATATCCGTGTATCTGTATGCTGTTATTATTGTTGGTTTATGATAGTGTCATCATGTTTGGGTGTCACTGTCACGTCTGAGTATATTGGGAATGTCTACCGGCAACGGTGTTGGACTGCGCTAGAATTCGCAACTCTGTGTTTTGTTGTGTTTGTTGTTGCGTCCTTGTATACGGAAAGTCTCTGCTGTTATGTATGGCAGCTGACGGAACGTGACTTTTCCCGTTGTCCGTATGTTGACATTGTTTGACATTCTGGGAGGGCCGATGTGTTAACCTGTCGTGTTTTCGTTATCAATGTTGTGTGGATATTCCTTCCGCAAGACCTTTGCCTTGTGTAATTTCCTGTAATTTGTGTTTAGGAAGTCTATTGCCCATATTCGGGGTAATCCAAATTTGCCGTGACTTTTGGCCGTAGGAATGTGGTGTTACCTGTTTTGTGTCTGTGAGATTGGCGTTCCCCGTATTTATGTTAAAGAACCTTCCCGTGTAATTGTCTGTTCCCACGTCCATATTCCTGGTTTTAATTTGGACGTAACTGCGGATTGCCTTAATTTTGGCCAATTTCCGTCTGAGTGGGAGTAGATTTTCCCCTTTGAATGGGTTTATCTGGATTCTTGTTGTTCCACGGCGTCCGATTTTATTGGGCATTCGGACCCGTGATCCCGTTTAATGCTCTGTGTTTTATGTCTGCGTTGTCTGTTGGGATTTTATACGTCCCTGGTGTGGCCTCTGATTGTGGTGACGCTCCAAAAATGCCATTGGCTAGCTTCTTTTTTTGCGCGTGTGTATCGTGTTTTTGTGTGTTCGCCCATGCCTTGGTCTAAGGCCTCGGTATTACAATTTCTGTATTGTATGTACCATAGCGCGTGTATTGTGTGTTTGAGACACGCGTATGAAAGTATATGTTAGTGTGAGTGTTTTATGCTATTCGGGACGACCCTCGTACCCTAATTTCGGGAGTTATCGGGCTTTGGAAATGGCGTGAATGATTGTGTATATTATGCCGGAGCAGAGCGCTCTCAGTCTGTCTGGCGCACGTGGAGGTCGCTGTCCCACTATGCCTTATCGCTGACTGCGATAGTATTAAGTTTCGATTGAGTAGGAAGTACTTGCCTGCCTGTTTGGCGGCTCGCTGAGCACATGTGTCAAGACAATGTGTGTAGTTTTGCTGACGGGCCTTTCTAATGTCCGCATATACAGTGTGCCTTGGGTTCCTTGTAATGTAAAAACCCTACCTCTGCGTATGTTTTTGTCCCCAAATTTTGTGTTATTGCGGGCCTGGGGTGAATATATTCCTGTTAGTGGTACTTAGATATCTCTATGTACGTGTGTCTCCAGGCCTCTAGTCGCGTGTTTGGTGACTAGGTGTCGGAGGTGGTTTTAATATTTTGTGCATATTAATGCCTGTTAGCGTGACTGTCCCTTATTGGTCTATCCTCCAATTGGATAGTTACCCGACCTTGCATTTCTGGTATTCAGAAGGTCGCGGGTTCGAGACCGTCTTTGTCCAGGGTAATTATTCCTGGTGCCTTTTGGGCCTGTGTCTCCGGGACAGTTCTGCCTAGTGTATTGACTGTGTTGTATGGTATTTACGGTTAGTGTGTGACCTCAAAAATAAATAATGGTATTTTCCCCTTAACTGTGAGTGTTACCCCATGGTGTTTGTGCTTAGTTTGAGCGCTGTTATGGGAGACAGGAAAAATTCATGCTATGGGTAGTGTAATAAATAGCGTACACCTGTGGATCAAATATATACCGTTCAACTTGGGTGATTCGAACTTCAAGGGATTAGTTTAAAAAAATTGAGTTATCCAAAAATTCGAATTAAGAAAGTTCTTTGAAAAGAGTAGAGAAAATATATTGTGTCACGTTTATATAATGATTTACGTTCACCAAAGCAGAGTAACAAACGACGGTACTTTATAAAGATTGTATCGTAAATAATCTCAAAAGTTTCAAATGAAAAATAAAACCTAAATATACTCTTCACCTATTTAACGACGTTAGTAATACAGTGATCTAGTTACGTCTCAGAGAAATTTACTATTTTTTCAAAATAGTTTGAGATTCTTGACTGTTTCCTACGATTAGGTCTCTCAGCCATCACAAAATAATCTAGCAAATTGTAGGAACGGAAAATAGAACAACTTAGACATTTCTACTTAGAAGAAAAAAACCCGCCTAAGCTCTGTGATGTGGTTTGTTGCTTAGGCTGCATTCGGAACAGTTCTTTCAGGAACTGAGCCATGTGATGCAACTGTTTGGCTTCCGATTGGCTTTTTACACTAAAAACTTTGCATTATCCAAAATATAATTCGATTTAACCACGATTATAAACCATTGATTGCCTATAAAATGCTAGGGGCCAAGAGAAAAATTCGAATTAAGAGAGATTTTGAATTATATAATTTTGAATTAGCCACGTTCCCCTGTATATACATGTAAAATGTGCAGTTTTGTGCATAAGTCTCTGCGTGTCTGCTGTTTACAGGGGTGGAACCTGTCCTTTGTGTATGAATTGCAGTGTTTCCTGCATGTAAAAGAACCTGCCCGTATGCATATTTGTGATGCAAGTGACATTAGTGTATGTTATATGCAAACCCTGGTGTGTATTTAAGACTTGTACGTCATGATCTGTAAGTACCTGTACATATAATATAAATCTTTCTGTGCGTGCATGATCCTAATACATATGGGAAAAATTGTGTCTATGGGAGTCTATGGTTGTTATGTGGGCGTGTGACTTATGTTGTTTATGAAGTGTCGTCCGTGGAATTGTCTATCACTGTGTCTACATCCATGGCTCCAATTTTATTATGCCATGAGAGTTGCCTTTTTCCCGGGCCGCTTTCCATTATAGGAAGAGTGGATTTTGTCATAGTGAAAGTTGTTATCTACGCCCGGGCGTCATTGCTCGAGAAGGTGAATGTTTTCGCCCTATCACTAAGGCATAGGCCCCTGATACCCATTGGGGTGCTTCTTTACTATTTTCTAGAGGGGTTTGTAGTAAAGTCAGTCTGGGTCTACGTTCACCGTGGTGCCTCGATGTCGGCCTGAGTGTGTTTGTGCCTGAGGGGCTGATTGCGCGCCGCGCTACCCTGGCAGTGTCTATAGGGGTGTGTGTCCTCTTGTTTACTTGGCCTCGTGGGGTAGGTAATAAAACCTTTCTTGTGCCCCGTGTATTGTATATTTGTGGCTGATCAGTGTGCACAGGCGTGCGTTTGGCACCCTGAGGGGCTGATTGCAACACCCTCTTATGCATTTGTACTGGGGATGCACACGTCGGTGTCCGCCTCCATTCTGGCAAAATTGCCCTCTGAACTAGCGGTAAGGGTCGTGTATTCGTCTGTGATTGACCTGGTTATGTGTTGGAGGGTAGTCTGGCTGATTTCTGGCCTATGGCCACGGTAGACTCCTTCCCTTGTGTTTGCCTATGTGTGTGAGAGGGACATCCTCGCAAATTGCTGCGTTAATGTGTCTATGCCCCTGTCCTCTCTAGGCTGGGCTGGTGGCCCTGCCATGAACTCAAAAATGGCCTTGCTGGCATGGAGTTCCCGGCACTTTTCCCAAATTTGGGCGTACTGCCTATTGAGGCATATGGTCCGTTGGCAAACTGTTGTGTTGACGTGTTTGCGTCCTATACAGTTCTGTGGCCGCCAACTGGAGAAACCCCTGTTCTTGAATAAGCTCACTGTATTGGGGATGTAAAATTGTGTAGTGCATCCTCATCCTCTCTAGGGTAGTGTTATCTATTGTAGGACCATGTATAGTGATTAATCGGTTGTATATCCTGTTCCTTTGGACATGGCTCCTATTGAGGTGTTCATGTATGTGACTTAAGTGTTCGTGTGCGCATCTCAATCGCGCTGCCTTACCCTCTGACGGGGTGCATGGCTGTTTGCCCTGTATTACTCCAACCTTTGTCTGGAGTGCCCGTATTTGTGCCTGTCGCCTTTGTATATGCCTCTGGCACCTTAGTAATAGTGTGTATAGTATTGGTGTACCCCTATTGCCTCTATGGCTTACAATCCCTGTCGCTTCTGCATGTGGTGGCATTCTGAGTTAAGGGTGGGTATAAAAAGAAATGGGTGTGAGATTTCTGATTCTTTCCAGGGCTGGGGGTGGGTGGGTTGACAAAAATCTCCCTTGTGTTTCTAGAGTGGAGGAAAAAATAATGCTTTCTTTCTAAAAAAATTTTTTTTTACTATCGCTTGGCTGTGTGCGGTACGGGTCGTTCTACCACGGGGGCTCGTTGTTTGAGTCCCTACCCTTAATGTGCGTGGTAGTAGCGCCTCCAACAATATGTTTTGATCCCTTGGTAGGGGGGAGGGGGGTAGTTGGGACAAAACAAGATTGTGTCGCTGTACTAATTTGGAAGGCTATTTCTAAATGAGAGTAGCTTCCCGTAGTAGGGAGAAACTACTAGTGTAGTGTGTTGGTGTTAGTGTCTGATCTCTTGGGGGCTTCCCTGCAAGGTGCAAGTATCTGCTAGGGGATGAATCTCTAAATACAGGCTACTATACTGGCCTGCCAGCTGAGCGGGCTGAGTAATACAATAAACGTGCTAAGTCAGCGGCTCGACGTTATGCAGTCGAGTCGCGTGCCGTGAGTACAATGGGGCCTGACGAAGCGATTACCGGCTTCTACGGTCACGGGCAATTGTGACGAAGGTCAGGTGGGGTATGAGGATGTGGAGTGTAATTAGTAATGCAAGTGTAGCTTACTGACCATCTATTTATTGGTCAGTAGATGTAGTTTAGTATGTCCCTTTTTGGGGAGTCTAGACAAGTATGGAATACAATTTGTGTACAAGTTTGGGGTAGGTGTTTACAAGAATTAAAGGATTCTGAGCACGACTGAATCTCACCTGGTGATGAAGCTGGAACAGACGTCGGGCGAAGGCCGCTGGCGAAGCACAGAGTATAACAGCTAATGGCTCCAGTTTGGACTCCATTCTTATACTTTCCGGCGCTGCTTAGTCAGCATTGCGTCAATGTAGCTGCCCCAGATAATTGTTAGTGTCAATGTTTGTGTATGTGTTGCAAGCAGTTGACTAACCTACCAGGTCTGGGTGGCCGCCTCTTGCTGTGTAAAGATATGTCCTGGACTTATGGGGTTGCCAGTTGGGGTGGTTTTGGTAAAAGATGGGGGGTGGCTCTCAGGGGGTACTGCCCCCCCGGGCTGTACAATACGCAGTAAGAAGCTGTAGGTCTTGACTAGGATATATTAGAGGCCATTAGCAAGAATATCGTCACTCCATTACCAGAACAGTTGTAACGTTTGTAGTGTGACCATAATACTGACAGGCCAGTTACTACTATGGAACTTACTACAACCAACAAAGGTAGGCAACGTGTACTCTATGAAGGCTACTCTTATAACTATAATCGTCAGAAGGTGCATGGAATAATATTCTGGCGATGCTCAAAAGAGAGATCAAAAGAGTGTCGCGGTGACCTAAAAAGTAAAAATGGAAAGGTGTTAAGAGTCAGTGATCATCAATGTAGTGCTCCAAACAAACCAAGGTTACTGTTTACAATCAACCATGAAAATACTAAAAAGCAAGTTCGAGAAAACAATATTGCTGCTCAAGATAGATCAACGTTCAAAAAAACCTTAACACTATCAAAAGCAACACAGACTCTACTCGAGGACCCTGTGAAAGAGGAACAAGAGGAATTGGACAGTTCTAGTGATGTTGAGGATGATCATGGTGATTATAATGATAGTGATAAAGATTATGATAATAATGCTGCTTATGATAATGCTGATAATGATGATGTTGATAATGACGTTTTCATGCCTATTGTTCACCATGGAAGAAAGATCTACAAAAAGCTTTTTTTTACTATATCATGCAATGGGAAGACAATGGTATTCATACTAAAAAAATAGAAAAAACTAAATAAAACCAACTGTACAATTTATAATAAATATATTATGTGTAAATAATGTAAATGTATTTGAATTAATAAAAAAATATTGTATGGACACTGTTTATACATATCAATTACTACCCACCGACCACTCCTAATGCAAATATGAAGTTTGTACAATGACTAAAAATGAAAAACATGTAAGACACAAAATTGGAAAATCCATGTTTCCATATTGACAAAAATTGAAAAACATTAAACTGAATTTTAAAAAAATGTAGAAGGGAAATTGTGTAATTGACAAATGTGTAAACAAAAAATTGGAAAATCCATGTTTCCATATTATGAAATTCAAAAACTTTAACCTAACATTTTAAAAAACTGTAAATGAAAATTGTAAAATTGACATATGTGTAAACAACAATTTGGAAAAATCCATGTTTCCATATTGACAAAATTCAAAAACGTTAAACTGACATTTCTTAAAAACTGTAAATGGAAAATTGTAAAATTGACAAATATGTAAACATCAAATTGGAAAAATCCATGTTTCCATATAAACAAAATTCAAAAACGTTAAACTGACATTTTTTAAAAACTGTAAATTGGAAATTGGCAAATTGCAATGTGTGTGAAATATGACAATGAAAAGAAAAAAACCTATATCCTGATCAGGTTAAGTGTAAATTAGTGTAGTTTATGAGGTTGTATACATTTGAATGTAAATACATATGCTTTGGGATGAGGTATAAAGCAGCCTTGTTATATGTAATGAAAAATCGTGTTTCGCAATTATGAACTTTCGATATTGACTAAATCAAAAACATGTTGTTGTTGTTTGAGTCTTCTGTCTTTTTACTGGTTTAATGCTGCGCTCCATTCCTCCCTGTCCTGAGCTAATAGTTTCATCTCTAGATAGCTACCACACCCTACATCTGAGGCAATCTGTTTAACATATTCTAACCTTGGTCTACCCCTACAGTTCTTGCCCTCAACCCTTCCTTCCATAACTAAGCTTGCTATTCCTGGGTGTCTTAGTATGTGCCCTACCAACCTATCTCTTTTCTTTATTAGCAGTCGCCAGAAAGATCTCTCCTCTCCCACTAGTCTTAATACCTCTTCGTTTGTAACCCTATGTTGTTATAACATGAACTAGTCGTGTGCGTCAAATTGTGAGCAACGACTCCAATAATGAAGAACCAATAGATAAATGATTCCTGCATAGTTATTGGTGTACAGATTTTTAAACTTAAGTGAGGATTGGGAAGGAGGCAGTCATAACCTTAAGTTACGAATCATCCATGGATTTGCCTTGAATAAAAGTGGTAAAACCATGAAACTATATGACTGAGGTAGAAATGAGTTTATCACGTCTCAGTTTTCTTCACAAGGTTGGTAGTTACTCCCTGCTCAAGCTAATTTAAACTACATCTAAGACAATCTGTTTAGCATATTAGAACCTTGAACTACACTGCAGTTCTTATCCTCAACCTTTCTTTCCATAATTATGTTTCCTATTTCCATAACAAATTAAAATCCTAGGAGTGAAAGCTAAATCCCATAAGGTCAAAGTCTACCATGCTAACCAATTAGCCACAGGGTCACACTTTAGGGCTTATCCGATATTGTGACTATTTAAACCCATGTACGTAATGTTTCTGGAATATGCGTGATTGCCTATGTCAATGTAGCGACTTCAGTGGTGTAGTTAATAGCTGTGCTCAAGATAACGGGTTCAAACCCGGCCGAAGTCTTCGGATTTTTAAAAGCGCTAATTCCTTTAGTATGCATTCCTTCGGAGGGGGAGTAAAGCCTGCTGTCCCATGTCATACATTTGTTCCACGTTTAAGAACCTACCACTGCAATTGAAAGTGTGTAGTAAAGTTTATAGGCTATATTTGTTTAATTAGTAGCGCTCTATTAAGTTCCAACGTTCGCCACTTAGAGTTAGCGACAGTAGCATTTGGTAACCAAAGTTGGACCTAACTGAAATTGAACTTGTTTGGAGATCTCAGGCGTTAAATAAAAAATGCCCAGCTATGGCCATTGGCTGCAATTCATAATATATCCTCTTTGCTTCGTCAATCACTAGTTATTTTGCTTCCTAAGTAGCAAAAAGTCTCCTACTTCCTTTAGCTTTTCACCTGCCAATTCGAAGTACATATGCATTTCATTTGAGGGGTTTGGACATCGTGGTGTATAGGATTTGTGTGATAGCATGTGTTATTGTGATGACTGCAGTAGTGTGTGTATTTGTAATTAGATGAGGACTGGAAAGAATGCAGGTGTACACTTAAATTATGAATCATCCCGGTATTCACCTAAAGTACAAGTGGGAAACCACGGAAAACCCCTTCTCAGTTTTTCTTACAAAGCCTGGTATAGGCCAAAATTAAATTTCTTGGCAGAGCCAGGAAACGAACCTCACTTCTGTCTCGGGACAGTCGGATGAGGAGCCGCAAAGATGCGCGCGCACCCGGCAACGAGGAGCATTTGAATAGCGCCGACTTGAAATGCTCCTCGCTGTCTCATTTTGTGATTGTTACCTACAAGAATTATCCCACCTGCGTACTTGTCTTTCATTCCTGTATGATTCTGTTCATCCTCGTCGAACACCAGCTTTTATGACTGAAGTGTATCACACGCTAGCATTTCGTGCGCCAAGTTGTAAGAAATAAAACATGGAGGGCGGTTGTCGTTTCGGGGTAACATTTACAGTCGATTTGCATTATTAACGCAAAGCGGTAGTGAAACTAGCTTTAAGTACATTTCAAGTATGCCTGGTACAGAATGAATGCATTCCAATCAATATTTAAGATCTAACTGTAATAATTGGATATTTAACCATACGCACAATTAAGAAGCGTAACAAAACACTGGTAAGTCTGTTGGAAAAGTATGCAAGAGGTATGGCGCTCGCTTGTTTTTTATAAGATCCCGGGTTCAAGGCTATCCAAGGGCGAAAATTCTTACTTCTTTTTAATTATTTTGTTATATCCTCCTCACTTCGTACAACAATATTGCAACTTAGTTTTGTCTACATGATCTACGAGGACGATAGTAAACATGTTTTCTCTCATTTAAAATTCTATTTTCCCTAAATACTGTTAAAAACCATGGACGGATACTATTTAAATAGTTCAACATTTATCCCAGAATAATAATGTTAGCCTATGACACGTTCTGTATTTGGTTGGTTCCTCAGTTTAGGGGCTGCGACAACGCGGTCATGTAGTCCCGTGTACTTTGGGTGTGTGTAGAATCTGTCTGATAACTGGTGTTAATTGTGATGGCTGTATTATTGTGTGTATCTGTTTTTTAACTCAAGTAAGGACTGCAACTTTGAATTTTTCAAATAGTTCCTACTTTTGCCGCCAAACGCCACCGTCAACGACTACTAGGCCTAGTTCAGAACTTAGCTACTAGACGCCACCACAGTCGGCTCTTGGCAACGAACATAGAAACCTAAGAGCGTTGTTTACATTCGTAACCTATACAATTTAGCTGCACACAGGTGTAATTAGTGGAAGGTTCTTTAAGGGGACACTATAGGCTATCCAAAAATATTTTTTTTGCTCTCAGTGATCCAAACTGCACCAAATTTTATTTCCATACGACCAACATCTTTCATAAAGAAAAAAGTGAAAAATTATTCCTTTCAGTTGATCAGTATGGACAGAAATTACTAAAAGATAGTCTTTTCCTAAAAAAAAATGATACCAACTATTTACCACTAAAAATTACTGAAACTTTACAATCTTTTTACACTATGTACTCATTGCACAGACTAATAATTCTGTGTATGGGTTTGGAAAAATATGAAACAGTTCCTGAAATAAAAAATTGTTTCACAAAATTAATTTTTATTTCCAAAAATTAAAGTTAAAAATTATTTAAAAATAAACGATAACTATTTTAACTTATATGGATGCACAGAATTATGGGAGATAGATATATTCACATTCTACAAAAATATTATTGAGATTGGTTAATATTTGCTACTGAATAGTTGGTGTTAAGTCCAAAAAAATGAATTGTGCAGCAAAACAATTTTAAAACATTAGAATGTTTTTCTTCTTCACCCACTGTTAAAGTCCCCAGAACCATATGTTTCCCTTCCTTTTCTCTTATGGCGTCTTCTTCACCCAATTTCATCTCCTTGGACTGTTTTCTCATGAATTTCATTTGCTCCAGGCTGCGTCTAACACTCGGCTGAATTCGCCGTTGATCCCGTCCTTTGCAGAAATGTTGCTATTTGGATATTGTTTTAGATCCCTTATTTGGGGGTGGATCTAAAAGGGAGAGTTGTTGTATTAATTTATAAGGTGGTGCCTAAAAGGGTAGCTTCCTTTGTCAGGGTAAGCTGACCAGTGTAGAGTGTTGTGGTGTGCTAGGAACTAGGGGGCGTTCCTATAAATAATGTGGTAGCGTTTGGAGGGATGGGACCCACTGCAAAGGGTCGCTGTACTGGTCGCTCAGCTGACTGCTTATTACGTAATAGAATCTGCTTGTATCAGCTGAGTGGCACGCGCTGCTCGCTTGCAGCCGGGCCGGCTCGGGGAATACAAAAGTACTTACGTTGGCGCTAATAGACTGCTGTCTGTCACGTCTTTACGTGACGGGAATAAGGAAGGGCGTTGGGATGTAAAGAGGCGTATAACAGTAATGCTAGTGTAGAGTGTGGACCAAGTGTTATATTGGTCTGTGATTCTGATAGTGAGTCCCTTGTAGGGAATGAAATTAGGTTCACAATGTATTACAAGTGTTGGGTTACAGGTTACAAAGTAGGAATTCTGAACACGATTGACTGCCTCACCTCGGTTGACACCAGCGTAGCTTCGGCCGTCTCGATGGAGCACTGACAATGGAGAGAGAGTTTGACCTCATTAGGACGTCTTCTTATACCTTCTGACGCCCTGCTGTCAGCAATGTATTGGCCCAGTTAGTACTATGTCGCTGAGTGTAATGATTACGTAAGGCTTGAGCTGCTTTATGGAGTAGCAAGCTGTCCTTACGGTATTAATGGATGTTGCCCCGGCTTTCCAAGAGTTGCCATTTAGGGGATTTAGCCAGATGCCGGGGGGATGGTCTCCAAGGGGTGCATACCCCTGGGATACTGTACAAGAGTCTTCCTTCATTTGTTCGCGTCCTCGCGAACGGGAACGGAACTGGAAGTTGGGATGTTGACGTAGTGGTCCTTGGAACCCCCTCGTATCTCCTGGTGTTGTCGTATCGAAGTGTGGGTGTGAGGTCAGCCCGTGTTCAGAGGGGAGGGTTATGGGATTTACAAATATATGTATACATTGACATTGTGAAAGAACAAACAAAAAAAATTGACATTGCGAAAGATTTGATTAACATTGGGAAAAAAATGACATTTTGAGAAAAATTTAACGTTAAAATAAATTCGACATGTAAAAAAAAAATTGCCTTTGTTATTGCTGGCATATTGCTAGTTTAAAAAAAAACATGGTTTCTGATGGTGATGTGTTACATAGTTTTGCAGGGAGGAAAAACCCAGGGCCGAACGGATGATGGCGTCGTCCGCCCTATCTTAGGGAAAAAGTGCTCCCTGCAATAAGAAAGGTGGAAGAAAATAGAAAAATGGGTGTTCCAGGGTATCATTTAAGGGAAATATTCAAAAGACGTTTATTGGTTTGGGAAAAAAACGGAACACCCTGACAAATGGGGAAGTTAGAAGAAGGAAAGATGAAAGAAAACAAATCATACATATTATGTACATTGGCATCTTGATACACAAACAAAAAGATATATAGTGTATAATTGTATAAAGTGTATCCTGAAAAAATTATAAATTACAATGACCTTATGTCTATTGGAAAAATTGTATAAAGTTTATCCTTAAAAATTAGTAATTACAGTGGTCTTATGTCTACTTAATCGCGCTAATCCCTTATTATTATAGTTGTTGTGAGGTACCTCGCGTGCACGCTACCCGTCTGTACGTACTCTTGCCGTCTCACGGCTGATTCTGTACGGCCACTCCTTGGTACGGTATAGTGGTCGTACCGCTTGCATGTATGCTTAAGACCTAATCTGTGAAGCATCCTCTGTGGGTGAATGCTTTCACACTTGACAATGAGAGTCACTGCCACAAATCGGTTGCGCCCTCATTGTCGTAATCTGCGTCGCATTTTGACGCTTTATGTGTTTAAATTTTAGTTGATCTGCCAGTAAGCCTGGTACCCCACAGGCACCAGTCCTGCTGTGCAGATTTATTTTGGAGTGTGTAGCTGAAAAAGAAAAATGTGGTGAGTGTTTGCGAGTGTGTCGGGATTAGTGCACGTTGAAAAATAAAAATAAAATAGTACACATCATGGCATGCTGTAAATAATATGCCACTGCAATATGGTAGTGAAATTCCTGTCACCAGTTTCCTGTATCTGGTGACGAGGCCTGTGAAAAAAAATGGCGAGGTTTAGAAAAAACATATTAGTACTGGTTGAAGCTCTTCTTTCACTGAAAAAAATAGCATGATTAATGTTACTTGGCTGCAAGGCCGGGCTTACCCTATACGGTGCCGTAATGCCGTAAATAATATGTAGTTGGTCTTACCCCGGTAGCGGAATTGTGGTTACCGGGTGCCGATATATTCCACTTTGATTATGCCTATTTTAACCTAGTTTATCCTAAGTATTGTCGGGCTTACCTCGGTAACGGATTTATAGTCACCGAGTGCCGATATATTCTATCTTAATCTATTGTATTATATTATATATTATCCTATATTATAGTGTATTGTCGGACTTACCCTAATGCCGGGTTTGGCGGTCATCAGGAGCCGACCGGCGCTACTTAATACTATCTAACTTAATTATGGTCTAATAATAAAAAAAACTATTACTAAGCCGAGAGGGTTGCCTTAATCTATTGCCGAAATGTGCTGCGCCATAGCTGGCAACAGCGGTGAATAAATTTGCTTAATCCTAGGGTGCGTGTCAAATGCAACCGTCTTACAACTAAATTTGGCCTAGGACGATCGCCTGGGGCAATTAAATCCCCAGATCACCACCCGCACGAGCCCCAGAAACGCCGGTTGTCTCTAGGGTCGCTAGATTCCGTCCCCTTAACTCTAGGTGTCGACGTCTATTATTAGTACTAATCTATTCGCAGGCGCTTACGGTGCCCCTAAGCTAACCGTTTCGCCCGCTGTAACTTCCTTGTTCATGACCGTTTGCTGTTCCGATTTAACGTAGTTGAGCCGCCCACTTGGCTCCTGTGAGGGGCGCGCAATGCCCCTTTCTTAATGCCCATTGACTGCCCGCTGCGTCGCCATTTATGTGGGCATTGGACATTGTGGTCCAATGGCATAATATCCTCCGGGAAGGGAGCGTCCGGGGAGTCCTCTTCGCCTATGTCGGCCGCAATAGTAATGATTCATGTGTCCTCCGGGAAGGGAGCGTCCGGGGAATCCTCTTCGCCTGTATCGGCCGCAATAGTAATGATTCATGTGTCCTCCGGGAAGTGAGCGTCCGGGGAATCCTCTTCGCCTGTATCGGCATTGCTGGGTTGGCCCACTGAACCCCTTTGAGTGCCCGCTATGCTACTCATTTAAGAACTCAGGCGACCCGTTGTCGTCCATTTACGTGGGCGCAGGACCGAATGAGCGCGTACATTCCATATATATATATTCATATTTCATTCTTCATTATTGATTACCGTCGTAGTCTTCACCTTCACCTCGCTGGGTAAGGACTTGTCGGATCTAGGATTGGTCCTGCTGAACCCTTGGATCCTGCTTCACTCCTGACGAATAGGAGTCTGACTCCCCGCCATGGAAGTCCTACTTACGTAAATTTAACTAACAGTCTAGTCATAATATGGGGTCGTCTCTAGGGATAGCTCCCGAGGCCGGCGCGGAGTGAGCTATTTCTCCCGCCATTCTCAGAAAGTCTCCCTGCAGGTCTTGCTTCGACGACCGTGGCACAAAGTGGGTTTAGCATCCCTTCCTCCCAGGGGCGGTTTATGCGCACCTAGGATTCCAGAGCTTGCCCGACCAGGCCGCGAATGCTTTGACCTTACGTAGTTCGTCTGTTTGGTCTAGTCGTCAGTTAAGTGAGGTCGCTGCGCTGTCGCGCCAACTGGGGAAGGGTCCACATCGCCTTCCCCATCTCTCAAAGTGTGGTTCTCCTGACCTTTGGCTTACACCGTTGTCAACCATCATACCGTATCAGATTCCTTTGTAAGAGAAAAAAAATGTAGCGTAACCTGTGTAAATAGTGTAATCTCTGTGTTAAAATGTAAAATATTTCCAGTGTAGCGGGGTTGTAGATCTTCTAAGTACATAGGCTACTTCTGGCCTACCATCGCTATGTCAGCTTTCCAGCAATAATGCTTTCTTTACCTTAATGGAGGTGTTAGTAGGGTCTGTAATGTCAGGTACCCTGTTATTAGGATTTGGGGGTAGTTATTTGTTGAGTGGGCTTAAAGTAAGGTAGGAAGGGTTTGCGCACCTTTGGGTTCCACGTTAGTGGTGGCCTAGAACCGGTGGTGGCGTTGGGATGCTCCTATAGTGAGTGGATTGGGGAGGCAATTCCCGGGATTGCAAAAATACGAAAATTCATGCAGGTTTGATATTTAAATCCCTGGTAAACGGATGGGATACTCATGCATGCGTCTGGATATGAAGTTTCTGCCTTCAAGTACGGATAGGTGTAGGATGGGGCATAATACCAATACATCCCTTTCATGCGGGAGTGTTTAAGTACTAAAGAATGGTTAGTATATATCTATGGCCTCCTCTCTCATTTGGAGAGGCGCATTATGCTTCTTTAATGTTTGCTGACACACCCCTAATACTCAGGTGTTAGCATTGGGACGCAAGGCGTAGCATGCCTGCTTTTTTTTAGACGCATGAAGTCCATCAACCCCTGTGTGTATTTTGTAATGTAGTGTAGCTGTTTTTGGTCGTGTAGATGTGGTTGCGTTGTTTATGTTGGGCGTGAGAAGGTTATGGGAAGGGAGTAAGGTGGTACGCTGGTAGCCTGTTCTCCTGTCGTCCTCCCTTGGTCCATGTTGGCTTTCTATCCGCGCCTTGGGATAGTAGAGCTGCATGACCTAACCTGGTCGGCCATTTGCAGTGTAGATGTGGCCAGTGGTCGTAATGCGACTGGTCATGTGCTAGTCATCTGTAATGACTCCTATGCCTTACGAGCGATAAGAGAAGTTATTAGGGGGGAGATCTTGTCTGTGTTCGCTCCTAACTGTTGAGTGCGTGTGCGTGTGTGTGTGTGTGACTATGTACCGCTACACCACGCGGACGGTTGGTCTGTTATAAGGCTAAGTCCTACTGTGTATATTGTGTATACCCCTGGGATACTGTACAAGAGTCTTCCTTCATTTGTTCGCGTCCTCGCGAACGGGAACGGAACTGGAAGTTGGGATGTTGACGTAGTGGTCCTTGGAACCCCCTCGTATCTCCTGGTGGCGTCGTATCGAAGTGTGGGTGTGAGGTCAGCCCGTGTTCAGAGGGGAGGGTTATGGGATTTACAAATATATGTATACATTGACATTGTGAAAGAACAAACAAAAAAAAATTGACATTGCGAAAGATTTGATTAACATTGGGAAAAAAATGACATTTTGAGAAAAATTTAACGTTAAAATAAATTCGACATGTAAAAAAAAAATTGCCTTTGTTATTGCTGGCATATTGCTAGTTTAAAAAAAAACATGGTTTCTGATGGTGATGTGTTACATAGTTTTGCAGGGAGGAAAAACCCAGGGCCGAACGGATGATGGCGTCGTCCGCCCTATCTTAGGGAAAAAGTGCTCCCTGCAATAAGAAAGGTGGAAGAAAATAGAAAAATGGGTGTTCCAGGGTATCATTTAAGGGAAATATTCAAAAGACGTTTATTGGTTTGGGAAAAAAACGGAACACCCTGACAAATGGGGAAGTTAGAAGAAGGAAAGATGAAAGAAAACAAATCATACATATTATGTACATTGGCATCTTGATACACAAACAAAAAGATATATAGTGTATAATTGTATAAAGTGTATCCTGAAAAAATTATAAATTACAATGACCTTATGTCTATTGGAAAAATTGTATAAAGTTTATCCTTAAAAATTAGTAATTACAGTGGTCTTATGTCTACTTAATCGCGCTAATCCCTTATTATTATAGTTGTTGTGAGGTACCTCGCGTGCACGCTACCCGTCTGTACGTACTCTTGCCGTCTCACGGCTGATTCTGTACGGCCACTCCTTGGTACGGTATAGTGGTCGTACCGCTTGCATGTATGCTTAAGACCTAATCTGTGAAGCATCCTCTGTGGGTGAATGCTTTCACACTTGACAATGAGAGTCACTGCCACAAATCGGTTGCGCCCTCATTGTCGTAATCTGCGTCGCATTTTGACGCTTTATGTGTTTAAATTTTAGTTGATCTGCCAGTAAGCCTGGTACCCCACAGGCACCAGTCCTGCTGTGCAGATTTATTTTGGAGTGTGTAGCTGAAAAAGAAAAATGTGGTGAGTGTTTGCGAGTGTGTCGGGATTAGTGCACGTTGAAAAATAAAAATAAAATAGTACGCATCATGGCATGCTGTAAATAATATGCCACTGCAATATGGTAGTGAAATTCCTGTCACCAGTTTCCTGTATCTGGTGACGAGGCCTGTGAAAAAAAATGGCGAGGTTTAGAAAAAACATATTAGTACTGGTTGAAGCTCTTCTTTCACTGAAAAAAATAGCATGATTAATGTTACTTGGCTGCAAGGCCGGGCTTACCCTATACGGTGCCGTAATGCCGTAAATAATATGTAGTTGGTCTTACCCCGGTAGCGGAATTGTGGTTACCGGGTGCCGATATATTCCACTTTGATTATGCCTATTTTAACCTAGTTTATCCTAAGTATTGTCGGGCTTACCTCGGTAACGGATTTATAGTCACCGAGTGCCGATATATTCTATCTTAATCTATTGTATTATATTATATATTATCCTATATTATAGTGTATTGTCGGACTTACCCTAATGCCGGGTTTGGCGGTCATCAGGAGCCGACCGGCGCTACTTAATACTATCTAACTTAATTATGGTCTAATAATAAAAAAAACTATTACTAAGCCGAGAGGGTTGCCTTAATCTATTGCCGAAATGTGCTGCGCCATAGCTGGCAACAGCGGTGAATAAATTTGCTTAATCCTAGGTTGCGTGTCAAATGCAACCGTCTTACAACTAAATTTGGCCTAGGACGATCGCCTGGGGCAATTAAATCCCCAGATCACCACCCGCACGAGCCCCAGAAACACCGGTTGTCTCTAGGGTCGCTAGATTCCGTCCCCTTAACTCTAGGTGTCGACGTCTATTATTAGTACTAATCTATTCGCAGGCGCTTACGGTGCCCCTAAGCTAACCGTTTCGCCCGCTGTAACTTCCTTGTTCATGACCGTTTGCTGTTCCGATTTAACGTAGTTGAGCCGCCCACTTGGCTCCTGTGAGGGGCGCGCAATGCCCCTTTCTTAATGCCCATTGACTGCCCGCTGCGTCGCCATTTATGTGGACATTGGACATTGTGGTCCAATGGCATAATATCCTCCGGGAAGGGAGCGTCCGGGGAGTCCTCTTCGCCTATGTCGGCCGCAATAGTAATGATTCATGTGTCCTCCGGGAAGGGAGCGTCCGGGGAATCCTCTTCGCCTGTATCGGCCGCAATAGTAATGATTCATGTGTCCTCCGGGAAGTGAGCGTCCGGGGAATCCTCTTCGCCTGTATCGGCATTGCTGGGTTGGCCCACTGAACCCCTTTGAGTGCCCGCTATGCTACTCATTTAAGAACTCAGGCGACCCGTTGTCGTCCATTTACGTGGGCGCAGGACCGAATGAGCGCGTACATTCCATATATATATATTCATATTTCATTCTTCATTATTGATTACCGTCGTAGTCTTCACCTTCACCTCGCGGGGTAAGGACTTGTCGGATCTAGGATTGGTCCTGCTGAACCCTTGGATCCTGCTTCACTCCTGACGAATAGGAGTCTGACTCCCCGCCATGGAAGTCCTACTTACGTAAATTTAACTAACAGTCTAGTCATAATATGGGGTCGTCTCTAGGGATAGCTCCCGAGGCCGGCGCGGAGTGAGCTATTTCTCCCGCCATTCTCAGAAAGTCTCCCTGCAGGTCTTGGCTTCGACGACCGTGGCACAAAGTGGGTTTAGCATCCCTTCCTCCCAGGGGCGGTTTATGCGCACCTAGGATTCCAGAGCTTGCCCGACCAGGCCGCGAATGCTTTGACCTTACGTAGTTCGTCTGTTTGGTCTAGTCGTCAGTTAAGTGAGGTCGCTGCGCTGTCGCGCCAACTGGGGAGGGGTCCACATCGCCTTCCCCATCTCTCAAAGTGTGGTTCTCCTGACCTTTGGCTTACACCGTTGTCAACCATCATACCGTATCAGATTCCTTTGTAAGAGAAAAAAAAATGTAGCGTAACCTGTGTAAATAGTGTAATCTCTGTGTTAAAATGTAAAATATTTCCAGTGTAGCGGGGTTGTAGATCTTCTAAGTACATAGGCTACTTCTGGCCTACCATCGCTATGTCAGCTTTCCAGCAATAATGCTTTCTTTACCTTAATGGAGGTGTTAGTAGGGTCTGTAATGTCAGGTACCCTGTTATTAGGATTTGGGGGTAGTTATTTGTTGAGTGGGCTTAAAGTATGGTAGGAAGGGTTTGCGCACCTTTGGGTTCCACGTTAGTGGTGGCCTAGAACCGGTGGTGGCGTTGGGATGCTCCTATAGTGAGTGGATTGGGGAGGCAATTCCCGGGATTGCAAAAATACGAAAATTCATGCAGGTTTGATATTAAAATCCCTGGTAAACGGATGGGATACTCATGCATGTGTCTGGATATGAAGTTTCTGCCTTCAAGTACGGATAGGTGTAGGATGGGGCATAATACCAATATATCCCTTTCATGCGGGAGTGTTTAAGTACTAAAGAATGGTTAGTATATATCTATGGCCTCCTCTCTCATTTGGAGAGGCGCATTATGCTTCTCTAATGTTTGCTGACACACCCCTAATACTCAGGTGTTAGCATTGGGACGCAAGGCGTAGCATGCCTGCTTTTTTTAGACGCATGAAGTCCATCAACCCCTGTGTGTATTTTGTAATGTAGTGTAGCTGTTTTTGGTCGTGTAGATGTGGTTGCGTTGTTTATGTTGGGCGTGAGAAGGTTATGGGAAGGGAGTAAGGTGGTACGCTGGTAGCCTGTTCTCCTGTCGTCCTCCCTTGGTCCATGTTGGCTTTCTATCCGCGCCTTGGGATAGTAGAGCTGCATGACCTAACCTGGTCGGCCATTTGCAGTGTAGATG
Source organism: Meconema thalassinum (assembly GCA_946902985.2). Lineage (NCBI taxonomy): Eukaryota > Metazoa > Arthropoda > Insecta > Orthoptera > Tettigoniidae > Meconema > Meconema thalassinum. The sequence goes on from OX336394.1 coordinate 416,824,100, forward strand.
TGGCCAGTGGTCGTAATGCGACTGGTCATGTGCTAGTCATCTGTAATGACTCCTATGCCTTACGAGCGATAAGAGAAGTTATTAGGGGGAGATCTTGTCTGTGTTCGCTCCTAACTGTTGAGTGCGTGTGCGTGTGTGTGACTATGTACCGCTACACCACGCGGACGGTTGGTCTGTTATAAGGCTAAGTCCTACTGTGTATATTGTGTCTGGGCGGGAAGCGCCCGTGGCCTTTCAACGTCTTTGCGAACGTGCCCTTGAGGCCCAGGATAGGTTCCGCTGTGTCACGTCTTGTCCATTGCCAAATGTTTCTGCAGTGTGGAGAAAAAAATGTATGGTATTATAATTGTTATGTGTTTGTAATTTCATGGTCACTGGCGCAACGCAATAGTGTCTCGTCACCGCATTATTGCAGTGTAACTAGTCTGCTGTCAGCAGTTAGTATGTGCAATACCAGGCCGGGAAGTTACTCTTTGTCATCCGCTGGTATGTGCCTTCCTGCACGAATGCAAGTGTGGTCATTGTTTTGGATTCCTATCGGTCTAATGTAGCAATTCGCCCTAGTTAGGTAATGACGTCGTGTGGCCATTGTTCCCTAAGACTTGTGTCTTGCGAAATTTTCCTACCTGTGTTTGTGAAATGTATTCCCTATGTCTGGTGTAATCCGAAATTTTATGTCTGGCTTTTGGTGGGAGGAAATGTAGTATTCCCTGTACATGCATTTATATGGGCCAATTTCGGTGTGGTTGGGCGCCTGAATAGCTGTTCTCCTTTGTGTCTAAATTTTTACTGGAACTCAGACCCGTGACCTTATGTCATTCTCTGTGTTTTATGTTTGCGTTGTGTGACAGGGCTTGGGGCTTTCCCAGTGTGGTTTTTGCTTGTGTTCCGTGTACCAAAAATACCATTGGATAGTTAGTTTTTGGTACGCGTGTGGTGTGTGGTCATGGGTTCGAATCCGGTTGTCTGTAAAGACTTGGTGTGATCATTTCCGTGCAGCATATAATATGGCATGTTCCCGTGGATGTGCAATGCGCAAATGAAAGCATGCATACCTGTGTAGAGTTTGTATGTTTTTGATTTCCCCTTGTAGTGTAATTTTGGAAGATATAGGGTCTGTAAATCGGGCGTGAATGATGCCGTGCGCTCTGCTCTGAGAGCAGTTGTCTGTAAGCGTACAGTTTATCACTGAGGCCTGTGTTCTGGCTGAGCATGGCGGTATCGGATTGCAATGTCCTGTGCGCACGCTCGTTACTTGTCTTGATAACGCTGTATGTCCGTGCTTTTGCTTCCGGCACGCGTATGTGGGAACCTGATAGCTGTCCATTGTAATTGCGGGCAGGCTCTTCGTAATGGAAAAGAACCTTCTACTAACTATTTTTGTGTCCCCGCTTGTGTGTTACTGTGCCGTGGTTCGATTATGTCCCTACAATGGTACGAAATGTCATTATGCCCGCGTGTCTCCGGGACAGTTCTGTGGGGTGTTAGGATCGTATCCCGGTGCGGTCAGTGGGCTATTTCTTGGCTTTCTTCCCACGTGTGCCAGCGGGACCGTTTCCTTTTCTCTTAGTAGTGTGCCCGCCTTTACGTGTAGGTGTGTGAGCTTTACGTGTGTGATATGCCTTCATCCGGCGGGCGTGAATAGTGTCCTTTATGAGTTTCCTCCCATGGCGCACGTTCACTATATAATTTAGGTCAGATACCTTCCTGCAGACTTTGAAGGGACCTGCCCATCGTGGTAGGAGGAATTCGGACACGTTCTTCTTACGGGCATGATTGGAGACCATGACCAATTGCCCGGGTGTGTATTCCACGGTCTTTCTATTCCGGTCGTACCGCTCTTTTTGTTTTTTCTGGGCCTCGGCTATGTTTTTTCTAGCGTCCATGCGGGCTATCTGCAAATGCTCTAGCCGAGCCGCATTGTCTGTGTGGGCGTCCTGTGGGATACATATATTGTCTATGGGACTTCTGGGTGTGTATCCGTGCAGTAGGAAGTGTGGAGAGTGTTTCGTAGCCGTAGATACAGAGGTATTATAACTAAAAGTAATACTTTGCAGGTATTCATCCCAGTCTGTTCCTGCGTCCTCTGTAAATTTAGCCAGCGCTATTCCAAGTATTTTGTTCATACTCTCCGTGAGTCCGTTGGTTTGCGGGGAAAAACTCGTGGTAGTGTATGCCTTAATCCTGAGTATCTCCAGAAACTGTTGGAGCACTCTCGAGGTGAAAATAGTACCTCTGTCGGATAATAAGGTTTGGAATAGGCCATATCGTGTAATTATGTCAAATAGAAATTCGGCTATGCTGTTCGTGTCTGCTTTGGGAACAGCCTTTGTAATCATGTATCGTGTGAGATACTCGGTGGCCACCAGGATATATTTATTACCTTTTTGACTGGTTGTAATGGGGCCTTTCACATCTATTCCGACTCTGTGAAATAACTCTCCCACGGGAATTGGGTTGAGTAGTCCATGAGGCTTGCCAGGTCTTGTTTTGAATCGTTGGCAGGTGTGACATGTCTTGACAAAGGTATCTATGTCGGCCTTCATGTTTACCCAATAGTACTTGTCACGGATTCTAAGGTAAGTTTTATGCGTACCTAAGTGTGCCCCTGCTAGTGGGCTATTATGGTGTCCGATCATGATATTTTCTCTCAATGATTCCGGAACCGCTATAGGTGCGCTATCGTGCATGGCTGTGGGCTTAAATTTCAGTACCCCGTCTTTGTCTAGGAAAAATCGCCTAGACAGCCGTGCTGTCTTGGAGTCCACTTTATCCAAGTCTTCTAGTGCCAATAGAATCTGTTTCAAGTGCGGATCACTTTCTTGCTCCTGTTTGATGTCAACCACCGTCAGGGCAAAGGTGGGCATATCGTCCCAGTCGTGGTCCTTACTGTCATCCGGGGGATCGGCTACTGGCAGCCTAGACAACCCATCTGCGTCTAGGTGTGTAGCACCTTTCTTGTGTTTGACCACGAAATCATATTCATACAGGCGGAATATAAACCTGTTGAGTCGCGAATTTGGGTTTTTAAATTTGTCCCAAAAAAGCAAGCTCGCGTGGTCAGTCACTACCGTGAACTTGATACCATAGAGGTATACCCTAAAATAGTTCACTCCCCACGAAAATGCCAGCATTTCCCGCTCTGTGGCAGAGTATCTAGTCTCAACGGCCGTTAGCTTCCTGCTAGCATAGGCGACGGGCCGTTTACGCCCTTCGGTGTCTTCCTGCAATAGGGCCGCCCCCAGCCCATATAGGCTGGCATCCACGTGTAAGAATGTGGGTCTATCACTGTGGAAGTGTTGCAGTAATGGAGGTGAGGTCAATAGCTGCTTCAGTGTGTTGAAGGCATCTATGTGTTCCTGCGTGATGCTGAAGGGCGTTCTTTCACGTGTGAGTTCAGTTAGTGGATGGGCGATGTGTGCAAATCTATAGATATGCTTGCGATAGTATGAAGCCAAGCCAATAAAACTGCGCAATTGTTTCAAATTTGTGGGCATTGGGATGTTCGTTATTGCGTCAGTCTTAGCTGGGTCGGGAATAATGCCCTCCCTATTGACAATATGGCCCAATATGGTAATTTGCTGTCTGGCAAATTGACATTTCGCAGGTTTAAGCCTTAGTTTAGCTTCTCTGATCCTTGCGAAAGCCTCCTCCAAATGTACGATGTGTTCGTCAAAAGTGTTGGAGAAGACCGTTATGTCATCCACGTACACTAATACGGAACGCCATTTAAGCCCTGAAAATGTCTTATCCACTAGCTTTTGGAAGGTTTGGCTGGCGTTACGGAGACCCATTGGTAAACGGGTGTAGGTAAATAGTCCGTTCTCTGTAACGAACGCCAGCTTGTGCCTATCTGGTTCATAGACGGGGATTGAATAGAATCCACTATAGCAATCCATCGAACTGAACCAGCTAGCTCCACCAAGGGCGTCCAAATAGGTGTCTGCCCTTGGTAGTGGATAACTATCATTTTCGACCAACTTATTGAGCCTCCTGTAGTCAGTACAAAATCTGTGCGATCCGTCCCTCTTTTTGGTCAGCAGAACTGGAGAGGAGTAGTTAGAAATAACTGGAACAATGACCCCTGCCTCGAGCATCTCTGAGATTTGGGCATCGATGGCATGTCTCTCCTTCTGGCTCACTCTGAAGGGAGGCTGGTGTACTGGTCGGTCACTAGTGAGTGTGACGTGGTGTTCAATGAGGTCTGTCACAGCGAGATCCTTCATTGAGTGGGCAAAAATATCTCTGTTGGTCTCTAGGAGCTCCGTGAGCCTTTTATTTTGCTCCGGGGTCAGGTCCTGCGTGTGGTTCTGGTTGGCCGCCTTATCCGTGTGTGTGTTTGTGTATTGGCTGATAGTGTGCAGTGTAGGGGCCTGATGCTCGTGGTTTTCTCGCTCCGCTCGAATCCCATCTTTGTTCCTGGTGTATACCATGGGATGTGTGGTGAGCCTCTGGTCGTGCTTTAAAAGCATCTGACCACTAGCGAAATTTATGCTAGCCTCATACCTAGCGAGAAAATCCATACCAATTATGGCTGACGCAGAAAGGTGTTCGATAACGAACATGGGGTGCGTTGTGGCAAAATGGTCTATCCTAATATGTATGTTTGCCACTCCCATGTTTTCTAACGTCTGAGCATTGGCCGCTACCAGCCGGATGTCCCCCGTGACACCTTGTATTTGCGCCTCGGCAATGTGTCGGCTATTAACACAACTTACGGCAGCCCCGGTATCGATTAGGGCCTGCACTCTGTGGCCATTTATGGTGGCGTGTATCGTGAGGGCCGATACCTGAAATCCACTGCCCTGCACCGATGTGTTGTGTAAGATGTATGTTGTTGTTGTTGTTGTTGTTGCCGGAGTGACATTTGTGCTGGGGAGGCATGGATCTGTCCGTTTATCGTACCTAGCACGCTTCGCCTCTCGGCTTACTTCCTGTCCTGAGTACTTTGCCCAGGTCAGCAAAGTGCGTTTGCCAAGTACCTTGCCAGCTCCTTTAACCGGTCTTGCTGTGAGACTAGGAGTCTGCTGGCGAACGTTTAGTGTATTAATCGTTCCCAGCCTTTGTGTAGTTGTGTTGTTGTTGGTTTCTTCCTCTCGGGAAGGTGTGTCTGCAAATGTAACCCTGAGCTTGCCCTTGTGACCCCGCCTTTTGTTCCAGGCGGTCGCGAGTTCGACTCCTGTTGCTGGCTTCCCCATGCCGAGCGAACTCGCGTCATGCGCCTGTGTGTGGTCAATTCCCCCCCTGTGTTGTGGTGAAGGGGGTAGGGTTTTCTGTTGGGAGGGTGTGGGCGTGTTCTCGGGCTGTTTGCTTCTGATCGTGAGGGGTGTGTAATGTCCCGCCCTAGGGTTTCCTGTGAAAAGTACGTGTAGGTCCCTATTGAATCCCGCAGTTGAGAATAGCGGAGGCGAGTGCACATCCGTGTATACATGGATGTTGGCTTTGAGCACCTTGCCGAGAGCGGTTACCTCTACGGCACTGCCATAGGTGCCGTCCTTGCCCATGTATTTTCGGTAATCCGCCCCGGTCTGGAATGGGTTCTCCCGCTCGTCCGACACAAAGTCCCGGTACTCTTTCCAGTTGGCCAGGATATGTTTGACCGTTTTCTGTCTGTAGTCCCCATGATAATCCTCGGTATTCCGGATTAGAAAGCTCATGGCCCTAAACAGACAGTTGCCGTCTCCTTGCACGGGGTGTGTTTGGAAACGGTCCGGGGGCGGATCGTCAGCCTTATCTTTAGCTGGCTGCTTCTTCCCCTTACTCTTACGAGTTTTCTTGGGGGAAGGGCCTTTCTTGTGCTGTGCTGGGGGAGGAACCTCAGCTGCTTCATCAGCTAGCCGAACCTCCCCGTCTAGGCGTTTTTTGAAAATGTGGGTGTACGCCTGCCTGTAATGTATGTTCGCCCCCCCTCGGGGTGGCTGCGCCAACTCCCCGTTTGCGGTGTGTAAGTAGGTGTAGGGAGTATTACCCCCCTGTCTGTCCGGCGGGGTGCTTCATCCCTGAACTCCCTCGGGTATTCGTCTGGGAGGGGGTAGTGTTCCGGGCCCTTCGTGTGTTTGTCTATGTTGTCCCTTTCTCTAGTGGGTTTTCTTCCTTGTCGGTTATTGCCCTGTTGTCCGTTATTCTGTCTCCGCCAGGGTGGGGTGTATGTCTGCTGCTGTTGGGGCGGGTGTTCCCGTCGGTTCCCCTTTTCCCTATATTGGTCAGCTGCATACCCCTGTCTGGTCGATGGTGGGTTTTCTCGCTGTTCCCATTTTCCCTTGTACTGCGGGGCCGCATAGCCTTGGCTGCGTGGGGGCGGGTTCTCCCGATATTCCACATTTCCCCTGTACTGCGGGGCTGCATAACCTTGGCTGCGTGGGGGCGGGTTCTCCCGATATTCCACATTTCCCCTGTACTGCGGGGCTGCATAACCTTGGCTGCGTGGGGGCGGGTTCTCCCGATATTCCCCATTTCCCCTGTACAGCGGGGCTGCATAACCTTGGCTGCGTGGGGGCGGGCTGTTTCGTCGGGGGATGTCGTGGTCGTACTCCTCAGGGTAGTACTCCCGTGTGTACGGGGATGGTGAACGCCTTGAGGGGTATGTCGGCTCTGTGTCCGTGTATGCTATCGGTGAGTACCGCGGAGGGTAGTGTGGCCTATCCTGTGGGGGAGGTGTTGTTGGCCGCTGTGGAGGGTAGTAATTTTCTTCCCTCCCGTAGCGTCTCCTCTCCGTGTACCCCCTGTCCCTCTCAGTATGATAGTGTTCTCGTGTGTCTGCTTGCTCATCCCTTGGCGGCCTTTCACCCGCTTGGATGGCAGCTATAGTCAGTTTCTCCATCCTGTCCACTAATTCGTCCATTTTTGCGCTAGTGTCGTCCTTCTGAGTTTGGAAGTGCAGATCCACGGCTTTTTCCGTAGCCTTTTCCGTGATCTTTCTCCCCTCCTCTATGGTCTTTATGTTATTCAACATATGTTGGACCGTGAGGTTGTTCATAATGCATAGCTTTTCTACTATGGCTGGTCTGAGGCCCTGCATTAACAGCTTGACTTTCTGTTTGTTTGTCATTGCTGCATTGTACTTTTCGCACATTATCAATTTAACATTGATGTATGCCTGGGCGCTCTCTTTGGGTCCCTGTGACCTCTGTCTGATCTGGTCATAGAGATCGTCATCGTCTGGTATGAGCTGGAACTCCTCCTTTAAGAGTAAAGTGGTTTCCTCCCATGTGGCAGCTTCTAGTGTGTCCTCATGGAGCTCATACCACGTCATGGCCGCCTTCGTGAGGTAAGCAGGAAGGAGCCGTTTTCTAACTTCCTCGCTCCAACCATTGATCCGTGCCGTTCTATTGAAGGCCTTGAGGTATTCCTCGGGATCCTGGCCTTCCCCCGTGAACTTTGTGGGGTGGATCATGGGGTACTCAGTGTGTCTATTCATGTCGTTCTCGTGTGAGTTTCGTTGGCTGTGTGTCGAGGTGTTTGGACTGTTTAGAGGGGAATTAGCCTCGCTTCCCGTGTACGACACCTGTGTTACGTTACCAGGTGGCTCGTCACCTGATATGTCTGTACTTATGGCTGGTGTGTTGTCGTACTGTGTGGATTCGACTATGTGTACGGTTCTGTCTAGATCCTGTTTTACTGTCCCCAAAATAGTGTGGATGTCAAGAACCGCTTCTGTCGCGTGACTATTGTCTTTAATAGTGTCTGTTTCTAATAGCTCTGCAATGCGCTCGAGCAGGTTACTGGCTTTCTGCTCTGTGATCTGCAGTTGCTGTAACAATAGGGGATGGAGTGTTGGCAGGCAATCTACCTCACTATCGCTGGATACCGGCGACTCTTGTGTGTATTCACTGGCCTGGGACCGTGTAAAATGTATAACCTGTGCTGCAGCGGCAGGGTGTTGAGCACGGATCTGTGCTGTGTGGAATTCAAGGTCCCTGAGAAGTTGTACTGCAGTCTGGTCAGTTATTAAGTCACTGTTCTTAATCTTTAGCTTCGGCAGGAGTGGAGTTGTACTAGCCGACAAATGGTGTGCAAAGTCTCTTAATGTAGTTCTAAATGTGGACATTTAATAATAAAAAAGAATGTGTGACGCAATATGAGGTTAAATTTTTTTTTTCTCTATTTGCTTGGCTTTTTGCGGTACGGAAGGGGTCGTTTTTCCTACGAGGGCTCGTTGGTTGAGTCCCGTTCTACTGTGCGTAGGATGGCGCCTCCACCAGTGTTTTAGATCCCTTATTTGGGGGTGGATCTAAAAGGGAGAGTTGTTGTATTAATTTATAAGGTGGTGCCTAAAAGGGTAGCTTCCCTTGTCAGGGTAAGCTGACCAGTGTAGAGTGTTGTGGTGTGCTAGGAACTAGGGGGCGTTCCTATAAATAATGTGGTAGCGTTTGGAGGGATGGGACCCACTGCAAAGGGTCGCTGTACTGGTCGCTCAGCTGACTGCTTATTACGTAATTGAATCTGCTTGTATCAGCTGAGTGGCACGCGCTGCTCGCTTGCAGCCGGGCCGGCTCGGGGAATACAAAAGTACTTAAGTTGGCGCTAATAGACTGCTGTCTGTCACGTCTTTACGTGACGGGAATAAGGAAGGGCGTTGGGATGTAAAGAGGCGTATAACAGTAATGCTAGTGTAGAGTGTGGACCAAGTGTTTTATTGGTCTGTGATTCTGATAGTGAGTCCCTTGTAGGGAATGAAATTAGGTTCACAATGTATTACAAGTGTTGGGTTACAGGTTACAAAGTAGGAATTCTGAACACGATTGACTGACTCACCTCGGTTGACACCAGCGTAGCTTCGGCCGTCTCGATGGAGCACTGACAATGGAGAGAGAGTTTGACCTCATTAGGACGTCTTCTTATACCTTCTGACGCCCTGCTGTCAGCAATGTATTGGCCCAGTTAGTACTATGTCGCTGAGTGTAATGATTACGTAAGGCTTGAGCTGCTTTATGGAGTAGCAAGCTGTCCTTACGGTATTAATGGATGTTGCCCCGGCTTTCCAAGAGTTGCCATTTAGGGGATTTAGCCAGATGCCGGGGGGATGGTCTCCAAGGGGTGCATACCCCTGGGATACTGTACAATATATTACAAGGAATGGGAATCTTAAAACTCAGCAATTTTTCTAGGTTTATGCGCTGTCTTGTGTGGGGTTTGCCCAGGAACACCAAGCTGGCTCATCCGTGCATGGACCCCGACCGAGTTATCTACTTCAATAAGTGGTGTGGAAATGATAACGACGAATGTATCAATATTTTATCGCTAAATAGTTTTTTTTTTGTGTTCACTTTTTTCACTGTCGTTGATTTGTTGTTGTAGGTAACAATCACACAATGAGACAGCGAGGAGCATTTCAAGTCGGCGCTATTCAAATGCTCCTCGCTGCCGGGTGCGCGCGCATCTTTGCGGCTCCTCATCCGACTGTCCCGAGACAGAAGTAACGAACCTCGCCCTCGCAGTAACAGCCAAGAATGCTATCCCCTACACCAAGACAAGCCTCAATAATGGACAATAAAGTTACAGCTATGCCTTATCGCAACACGTATTAGATTTCAAGTGACTCAGCATCGCTGCTAGCTCGCTCCCAGACTACTGGACCGGTTGCCAGCAGTTAGGTATCGTTCTCTTGTTAAGAACATTATATTTATTTAACAGTGCGTGTACAAAACTTGGGGACACCCTAGTCATCAGCCCAGTGTAGTTGAGAGTGTATCTTTCACGTAAGTGGGTTGAGACACGATGGTCATCAGCCCATGTAGTTGAGAGTGTACCTTTCACGGTAGTGTGTTGAGACACCTTGGTCATCAGACCCGTGTAGTTGGGGGTGTATCTTTCACGTTAGTGGGTTGAGACACCATGGTCATCAGCCACGTGTAGTTGAGAGTGTATCATTCACGATAGGTGGTTGAGACACCATGGTTATCAGCCTCGTGTAGTTGAGAGCGTATCATTCACATTTTATTTGGGAGGGGGGGGGGGGGTTAGACACCATGGTCATCATCCACGTTTGATTAAAACGTAGGTATATATTGTTTAAAGTGTATGGAAAACTTTGCAACTTCATGGTCATTGGGCTCATAAAGTTGGGTTTATAAAATTTGTAAACTTCTTAAGTGTCCGTCCCTTGTAGTTGAATATGCAATAAATAGAGGCATATCTTTCATGAGTAGCGTGTTGTTAGAAATTAAAAACATCTTAACATGATTATCAACAAAGGATTACTGTACTGAGGTAAGTCTTACCAATTCTACATTGATGTTTTAATCTTTAGTCTTTTGACTGGTTTGATGCAGATCTCGTAGCCTTCCTGTCCTGGGCTAATCGTTTCATCCCTATATAGCTATCACACCTTACATCCAAAACAATCTTTTTAACATATTCTAACCTTCGTCTACCCTATAGTTCGTATCCCCAACCCTTCCTTCCAGAACAATGTTTGCTATTCCTGGGTGTCTTAATAATTGTCATAACAACCTATCTCTTTATTGGCAGTCATCAGTGTTAAGCACGAAGGGTCTATAGTACAAAAAAATAATAGACAGGATCCTAATAAAAGTATGTGTGATTAAATTATATAAATTTAAATTTGCTGCCATAACCTGTGTTATCGTAGTTAATATATGCAATACCTTTTCGAAAATGGCTGAGGTAAAAATCGAACCCACATCTTGTCAGTTTTGTCTCATAAGGCTGAGTGTATCCCGTTGCAGCCCTCAGACCAGAATTAAAATTGTTAGGAGAGCCCGCATTCGAACCCTGATTTCATAGGCGACTACCAAGAATGCTAGCCACTACACCAAGAAGTGTTTCATGAATATTAGTTGCTGTCATTGTTGTTGTTGTTGTTGTTGTCTATTCTTTTAGAGGATTTGCGACATCATGGTCATGTAGCCCTGCATACTGCGTTGGGTGTGTGTTGTCTGATAACCTGTGTCATTGTTTAGTCCGTAATAGTGTGTGTACTTATAATCGAGGTAGGATATTGTAGAAAGCGACCGTGGACTTATGTTATAGAGAGTTGAGGGATTGAACCCTTGAGCTACAGTGGCCATCTGGGATGTGTGTGTGTCTGTTTTATCAAGCGAGATTCATATATCTGCTGAGTAGTGCATAGCATAGCCTCTGTCCGACTGCAAGCAGCGAATAGGTCGGTCTTGTTCTCTTGTAAAGAATATTATAATAATTTACCAGCGTGAATTTTAACATATTTCGTCATTAGCCCTGCGTGTATTGCGAACTTCAAATAACTTGGTCATCAGCCTCGTTTGTTGAGTTCATGTATTTTGATTTGGTTTTTGCCTGGAGTAAAGGTGGGAAACCACAGAAATCTACTTCCAGAATGTCTGAGGTAGGAATCAAACCGTTCTCTTCTCTCACAAGGCTGAGTGTACACCGTTCCAGTCCTTAGACCAGAATTAAATTTCTTAGCAGAGCCATGAATTGAATCGAGGCCTAAGCGGTGACAGCCAAAAATACTAGCTGAACATGAATATTACTGTAGTTGACGTTGATTCTTTAAGGGCTTCGTGGCATCATTGTCATATAGCCCCGCGTACTTGGTTGAGTGTGGAATTTGTCTAATAACCTGTGTTATTATGATGTCTGTACTAGTGTGTGTATTTGTAATTGCAGTAGGATTTGGGTAGGAACCTGCCGTAGCGTGTCAGAAACAACCCCCCTGGAAGTGGTTTATTTTGTTGTTAATTCTTTTAGAGGCTTCGTGACATCATTGTCATATTGCCCGAGTACTTGGTTGAGTGTGGAATGTATCTGTTAACCTGTGTTATTGTGATTGCTGTAATAGTGTTTGTATTTGTAATTGAGATAAGGATTGGAAAGGAGGCAACCAAGGCCTTCAGTTAAGATATATCCTAGCATTTGCCTGGAGTTTAAGTGGAAAACCACAAAAAACTACTTTCAAAATGGCTGAGATAGGTATCAATACCCACTTTTTTACACTTTTGCCTCACAAGGCTGAGAGTATCCCGTTCCAGCCCTCAGCCCAGAATTAAATTTCTTGGCAGAGCCGGGAATCGAGCCCAGACCTCTAGGGAAACGGACAAAATGCTAGCCTCTACACCAAAAGTGGAAATATAAGGCTGGTCTTGATTGTGCATGATCAATCAATAATTACCAAATAATAATAATAATAATAATAATAATAATAAATATTCCATTTAGCAACTACACGGCCGACCTATCCCTGTGTCTCAGGGCGTAGCGGCCATCTTGCGCATTAGCCCTTGCCCCAGCTATGACTGACTCCTCCATAAGAATAACATAGGACAGTTGCGCGCGGCGGCCATCTTGCGCATTAGGCACTACCCCAGAACCGCTTTTTTATTCCTACTTCCGTCGGTTCCTCTATCAAGCCTTCATGTACCCCGCTCCTATCCATATCCATGTTCAAGCTCTTTCCCACATCTTAACGTTAACTTTACAACTAGCTCTATTTCTCAACTCCATCCTCCAATAACATTTAACCTGCATGTAAATAATTCTAAGCTTATTAGCGTATGCGTACTCGTGAATGTTATTGTTGTTGCTATATCGTACTTCGAGCTCCACAGTTGGGCGTCAATTGTAATAAACCCGCCCCTCCATACTTATATACTTGTATATACGGGGTGCGTGAGGGTTAAACACCTGTACGATATAGTCAACAGCAATATACATTCACACCTAACTACACTGGTGACCTGATAAATAAAACCCTTGACATTCAGATAAAAGCAATCGTGTATTATCATACCAGACATAAAACAAACATTCACAGGATCCTCATCGTACAGATTAATTACACTCCCTATCGTAGTTACACAGATGCACATATGACATAACACAGATGACTCTCGGGAATAATGTTGACTGGTACTTACAGATGTTGGTTTCAGCAGTGGCGACCTTACTCTACTAATTCTGGGGTAAGTTCTCCCAAAGAATTATTCCTATATACTCGCAGCACAAATTAAATTTGTTTCACACGCCAGCTTTGTAATTGTGAAGAATATGTATGTTACTTTGATGGTCAGCATCCAACGATTCAAACTGCTTCGTGGATCTGATTAAATTTACATGCTTAGAATCCGTGTGTTGGATCTTCGCATTTACTCCGCTCATGAATTTACTAATGCCTAGCATATTTGACTAGCATTCGTCGAAGAATAAATTTGCCACTACCGTCTCGGAATATTGGTGTACAGATTTTAGATCACAATACTTTGTGCAATTCGAGACAAGCAACCTTGGCGATATACTTGAAACTTGGCTTATCATTCACTAGGGAACTTATAGCCAGCAACTTCAGTAATTGTATCCTAAACACAACCTGTGTTACTCTGTAATACTTCTTCCTCAACCAACAAAAACACACAGTACGAAAAGGACAAGTCCTTCTGCCACGTGGAGTACAGAAGATTGAACACCGATCCTCACGGTATCCAAAGAATAAGTTCCTACTGCACCACGCGCGGTCTGCAGAATAAGTCCGATCCTCACGGGATCCAAAAATCAAGTTCCGCTCCACACTCGATCTGAAAATTGAGTCTACTCCCGCCCGGAGTTCTAAATTGAGTGTCTCTCACTTGCCTCCACAGATCTAAGTAACAGTTCCCTGCACAACCACTGGTGTACCTGGCTTCACCCACGGGATCCAACCAATCACAATAGCAGAATTAAAATATGACAATATATGGAACATCCCTCCTGGTCTCCAAAATACCCTGGACACATCAACAGCCCATGGTAGTCAAGTCTCTCTAATGAGTCACCCAGCCACTCGGCGCTCGGGAGAAACCCCGCCTCAACAACAGGTCAATTTCCTTGTCAAGAACCCAATTCCAGCTTCTCAAACTTTACATTACTTCAATGTTAAAATATACTATTAACCCTAGATTCAGATCCTGCTAAATTACAATATTTAAAATCTAAACAAATTAATTGGAAATCAATCGCGTCATCATATACACTCTAATAAATAATTCTAAGACTTAAAAAACATCAAATAAAAATATACACATGATTAATAAAACTGCACCTCCCGAAAGTAAGAGTTCGATTCCTTTGTAAACTGGGAAGGTTACAAGGAAGGATTCAGAACAGGACGCTCCTGTGCTGAACAGATACTCAACTTGAAGTCAGTGCTAAGACAAGTAAATATGGCAGGCAAGAAGTTCGACTTAATAAGGCATACGACTAAGTTGACAGACCAACTCTCATAAAAATCATTCAGGAACTTGGACTGGACCAGAAGACACTTAACCTTATCCGACAGACTTTAGATAACACCACTTCACAAGTGAAGTACAGAGGAACAATCTCAGAAAGTTTTGAAATCAAGACAGGAGTAAGACAGGGAGATGGTCTCTTACCTCTCCTCTTTAACTGTGCACTGGAAAAGGTTATAAGCTAGTGGCGACAGGAGATAGCTAGACAGGGGATCCAAAGTGGTATCTTCCTTGGACACAAACGTGATGGACTCATTAGGGACTGCCTGGCATTTGCTGATGACCTGGCACTTCTATCTGATTCAACAGAAACATCAGTGAAATAACTCAATATTCTCGGACAAGAAGCAGTGTCAATTGAGAAAACACAATACATCACGAACATCAGCGAATCACATCATGAACTATTTCCAAAACAGGGCAAGATCAAGAAAACCAACAAATTCAATTATTTGGGTGAAGGTTGGAACCCAATCTCTCCAAAGGAACAGCATTATCAACTCGAGTAAATAAACTAGAACTGTCATACCAACTGACTAAGAACATCTACAAACGAAGTGTCTCTCCCGCAACACCAAAATGAAGCACTATCAAACGGTCATCGACCCTGAAGCTTTATATGCCTCTGAACGCCTCATATTAACCCGGAAAAGACTCACAAACTAGAAATCCATAAAAGGAAGATAATGAGGAAGATATTGGGACCAATCACGGAAGGGAGTAAATACATAAGACGACTTAACCAGGAGCTCTATAGTTACTCGGAAAGAATTACAGACGTGGCAAGGAAGAGACGTCTAGCATTTTATGGACACGTCTCCAGGATGCAACCAACCAGCTATTCACATACTGGCAAAGAAGGAAGACCAAGTTACCATGGCTGACAGAAGTGCACAAAGATCTGCTGGAACTGGGAGTTACGGAAAAATACATAAAAGATCGAACGTCTCTCTGCAGTAAATTAAAGGAAATGAAGTTCCAGGGAAAACCCCCAAGGAAGAAGACATGTGCCCTCTGGACAAAGGAGAGAAAAGAACAACACAGCCAGAGGATGCGTGACTACTGCGCAGTAATCAAGACCCACTCCACGCAAAATAGTTGAATATCGTGGTCCGTAGATGGCCTATACGGAACAAGAAGAAGAAGAAGAATGAAATAATTTAATGCACTACAAATAATTTTTTGACGTGATAATGATGATGTAGTCATGAACGGAAGGCTATTTCATTCGATCATGTATAATTTAGGGGAGAGTTTGTGCGTGGAAATATAATTAATAGCCGCAATATAAACAAGAAATATAATAAAATGAATTAATAACTATGTGACGGATGGCTGATACAGTAAAATGTTTAAATTAAGTTGCATGGCTCAGTAAGATGAATAAAATATATAATATTGCAGCTTGTGAAGCTGAATAGTGTTACTAAGGGTAATAGTTATAAATATTATGAAATCCTAAGTAAAAGGTTATCGGCCTCTAATTTCTTTGGGTGAAAATGAAATATGATTATGAAATGAACACTAGAACTAAAACTAACTACAACTTACAACTAACTTGCGGATTAGGAGAAGAAAAGGACAAAAAGGAAGGAATAAGTGAAATAAAATATAGGCTAGGTAAAAGAAATGCCCTCAATCCTCCAAAAATTAGAATTGACGGATTTGGAAACATGTAGAGCCATGGCAAGCAGATAGGAAGGGAAATAGGAGATAGTCCGCCCCAGAGTCACTGGAATAAGGGGAGAAACAGATCCAGTTCAGGTATCCTCCCGAAATCAACTGCCGTGAGCCCTTGAGGGTGTAGCACTATCCACGGTGCACCTTGAGTGGTGGGGCTACACACACCCTGCCTCCTTTATGACCTTGTGTAGAAGGCATGAGATATGATGAAAGAAAAATAAGAGGTCTGATCCTTTGAAGAATTAGCGTATTAGGAAAGATGAGACAAGGTCCAATTAAGGTGGGAATTTGAAAGACTCCCTAGACCTCGGATATCCTAATACCGTCAAGGTCGGAAGAGAAAAAGAGTTGATCAAGGGTGGCCGACAGGAAATATGCCAGAGAGGACATGGCACAATTAAGTGGAAACAATCGCGAAATCAGCTAGGGCCCCCTGGTCACCAAACCCTCGACCCAATAGTCGTGAGCTCCTCAGGGATGTACTAAAGAATGATTCAACAGAATCGCAAGAAAACATTATGATACCAATTTATCAGAAGATACCTTATGGGTATGCACTGGACGGTTGATTCCGTAGTTAATTGGATATCTTCGTAGGTCTCAGAGGCCAGGAAGTTCTTAACATGAGCGTTACTAGCAGTGATAAAGTACTATCCCAGCATTTGCCTGGATGGAGTGTAGAGTAACCACACTCAGGATATTTTCTGTCGGTGCTGGGTTTTGAATCTACGATTCCTCGCCGCCGTGGTGCACGACTAAACGAACACAACTACAGGGGCACATGACCTCGTAGTTCCGCCCTTTAAAACCTCAATAAATAACTAACCAACTACGATCACAACTATGGCGCGGGACTCTTAAAATGACTACACACAACAGACGATGGAGAGTTTGTGTCCGGAACAAAGTAATCGCGGGAAATCACGTTCAGCCTATCTCTGTCACAAGGAGACTCGTGAAATGAAAGCACACTTCCTATTCTAAATGCAAAATGGCACAAAACAGAATGACATACTGGATTTGAGCAGCGGCGTTCAAACCATAGTTTATAATTTGCCCCAACATTTTACAATTTCATCAGCAAACACTCAAAACAACGTAGACATTCAGTATGTTAATATCGACTACTTACAAGAATTGAAACTGAAACAAAACTTCGTTGTTCTGAACGTATCACTGCATGGGTTTGGGATGCGCTCTATCGGCAACTAGAGGGAACTGTTCAACTACACGTTATGCCTGGGTTGTAACTGGGAATGTCAAGGCCGGTATAGAGAGCGCAGCTCGCATCCAGTCGGCCGTGATAATAACTGAGGTCATCTGCTCTCCTTTGCACAAGGAGCGCCACTTGTTCATAGGCGGGGCCTTGCTGTCACTCCAGCTAGCAATCGGCAGAAATGTAAACTACCATCAAAGCGCTCTTATTCATCAAAGCAATAGTTAGGTCTGGGTTTAGAGATTTTTTTTTGTCGTGTAGCCTCCTGAGAGGCCGAGTGCAGGTCTTTCTAGTCGACGCCCGTGGGCGACCTGCGCGCCGGGATGAGAGATGGAATTGATGAAGATGAATGAAACTGGGCAAGGATGTGGAAGGAAGCGGCCGTGGCCTGTCAGAAGGTACTGTCCCAGCATTTGCCTGGTGTTGAAAATGGGAAACCACGGAAAACCATTTCAAGGACAGCCGACGGTGGGGCTCGAACCCACGCGTCTACCGAGTCAGCAGAGAGCTTGGCCCCTTGACCTAACGCAGCGCTTTAGCCCGCGCAGCCACTACTGTCGGTGGTTTAGAGATGAAGAGTATAGAGGCCATCATCATTAGTCACAGGCCCAAATGGATCGGTCATGTCCAGCGAATGAATGACGACAGACTCCCTCGGCAAATCCTGTGCAGCGAGCTCAGCTCGGGCAAGAGACCTCTAGGACCGTTACAAAGACAAGCTTAAGCAAACCTTGAGGAGTGTAGCCATTAATCCAGAAAATTGGCATACACTTACAGAAGATCGCACACCTCAGCTGCTGTTTCACATTTTGAAGAAGAACGCCGAACGGAGGAAATGGAGCATCTTCAGAGAAGAAAGCTGCGCCAGATATTACCACGTCCTCCACCTTCCATCACATGAATCGTGTGTGGTCGTATGTTCTATGCCAGAATTGGTCTCTTGAGTCACCAGATACATCACCATCGAGTGGATGTAAATAATTAGTATGGCAGGAAAGAAACGTACACTCGGTTACGAGTAGCCTACCGGCTGACGACGACGACGACGACGACGAAAGATGCTATAATACTGTACTTCCAGGTTTTGTAAGACATTGAATATGGAAAAATAGTTTTTGTTTTCGACTCCTCGTTTTTCCATTCCTGACATACTCAGTGAATAAGTCTCACCGCATTAAGAGTTGGACTGTCACTTTCATGAATTAACCCATCAATATTCGGAAAGCTTCCTTGGAGGAATTTCCATCTCGTGATCCCTGGATCGTGTGTTTGATTCCTGGACAAGGAACAATCCACAGCATTCTGAGTCGTACGAATAGAGCGCATCTATTTTTCATCTCATTTGGTGACTACGAAGGACTATCCCCTGAAGGGATGCCTCCTCATTAGAGGAGTTAATGAGAGTTGGAATTAATAGAGGTGAATGAAACTGAACAGAGAGTTGGAAGTGGCCGTGGTAGGTAGTCCCAACATTTGCCGGGCATTGAAAATGGGAAGCCACAGAAAACCATTTAAAAGATGGCCGACAGTAGGCACCCCCTACCCCATGGCCTTGCACTCATAGCTTTCCCCCAGGCAATGCATTTCATCTTCGACATAAAATTAGGCACTAATAATGAAAAATACTTTGAGAAATTGAGCGTTGAAAACGCCTGTAATTTTTGTGTTCAATGAGCTCTCCCGTAATGTGTTTCATAATGTCCAGACTTCACTCAATTGTGGGATGAGCTTAAACTCATTGAAAATGAGAATGACATTTCTTTTTAAATAAGGTATTGTTTCCTATTAAAACAAAGTTAAAAATCTACAGAGAAATTTCCAACTGATGTTCCCAGCTAGTTTGTGTTTACCACAACCCAGATTCCGAAATTTCTACAGTATATTTGGCTTCGTAATGTCTACCTAGTGATTGTTAAATAGGAGTTGGTGGCAGGGGCGGCTGGCTCCAACGGGCCAGTGGGCCAGGGCCCTCCTAACCATTGACCTACATTAGTAATTCATTTCTTAATCCTTAACGCTCGAAATACTGGCCGATTTGTGCGCTCCTCACTATGAAAATGCCCCAGCATGTTTGAATAACGCGCCACATATCTTGTCACGGAGTTCGCCTTGCTGCGGGCTACTCGGGGCCCAGGCCTTGGTGGGCCCAAGACTCAATTCAACTACAAACAAGGACAGGTCTATTGCGCGTGCGCGCAAACGCTGTTCTAACGTCGGCTATGGGCCCAGAGTTTGCGAGCCCATGGTTACAAGGACGAATAACAATTGGAGCAGTTGTATGGGCTGTGGAGAGAACGTTGGATTGCTGAACTGCTACGTTCAACTCAAACTTACAACATCTATGGCCATACCCTGCCCCTTACCACCCCTTCTACCGATGCGGTTTGAAATGATTCGCAAGACGGCCACTAGATGGCAAACAGGGCACCACCCTGGTGTCATTACAGTAGTTCCAAGGTTACGTAAAACGAGAACTAATGGAAGAATATATCTCCCCATTCTCAAATCTCAATTACTTAATGTTTGGTTACAACAATGGCAGGATTATACACGCACGAAAGCCAGGTTATATTATAGAATTCCACCCACCATCCCTAGACACCCATTGTTTTATAATGGATCTTACACTCGACATCATATTATTACGATTATCCGTTTACGTTTTCATCATGCATTAACTCCGGTATATATGGCCCGCCGTAAGCTTCGTCCTTCGGATCTCTGCGACTGTTCTATGGCAATCGGTACTATTAATCATTTAATTTAATTAATTTTTTTCAATGCCTTATTTATGACACTCACCGTGCCCCCATTCTATACACGTTACGTTCGTTAGGTTTCCCCCTCCCTCTCAATATTTCTGTTCTCCTTCATTCTCCAATTCCTTCTGTTATTCATGCCTTCCTTAGATTTCTGCAAGAATGCTCCCTTAAGTTTTAAATTCCATGCCCTTAAGTGTGACGATATCATGTTTGTGTTAAAGTAGTAAGCCACTAAGGTACGTCGCTTGCTGTGAAGATTAGAACCTTTCTGTGTCCTTGCATGTATGTGTTACATTTTTTCAGTAATTTTTAGTTCAAATATTGGATACTCTTCATGTGTAATAGTATTTTTCGTGCTGTAACTGGGTTCAGTGCACGAGTGCTATGCCCATTACTTAACCTACAAAAAAAAAAAAAAAAAAAAAAGGAAGAATACTTCAAATGGTGCAGTGACAATCATTCATACCTAGTGTCAATGATAGGTTAAAAAGAAACTTCCCATTAACTAGCAATGTAAATACTTTCTTAACAGGACATGTTAAGATAAATTCGTATTTCTTTCGTTTCAAAATAAAAGACAGCCCATTGTGGGCGTGTGGCAATGAAGAACGAACAGTTTATCATTTGTTATTTACATGCGTGAAACTGGAAAAAGAAAGACAGTTGTTTAAGGACAATATGGTAAATAAACATTGAAAATGGACGTTCGAAAAAATTAAGCTAATGAAGCATTATATATTATAATATAATTTTATATTTTAATTTAATAGATTTAGAAAAAATGTCAAACAGTTGAACAGATTCTTAATATTGGTGTAGCTCATAAAACAATAAGTTAATAGATATAGACAGTTCCTAGAACAATATATCACCAAACAAATAGCCATATAACAATAATGAATAATACATAGGTAAATGTATGTTATTAAAATTGTAAACATTTTGTAAACATAGCATGTAGTATTACTTTAATTGTAATGGAACATGCTGTTAAAAATAAATAAATAAATAAATAAATAAGGTTACGTAAAGAGGTCTCTTCTGGAATTCTGTGACATGTGTTACCAATTAAATAATTTTGTTTTTCACCTAGGCCTAGAGTTTTTGACAAATGTCTTAGTGATAGGCTATTATACAGTTCGAATTTAATAGCGATTTAGAGGGTCATTTAAATTATATTAAATGTACAACATAACATTTTCCCTAATGAGACAAAATTTAATGGATATTGGCAAACACCTAGCGTGCTAGCGAGTAATTTTTACTGTGCATGATAATTTATTGTGTGTGCCCTCCCAAGCACTAAGACCACCAGCCGCCGCTGGTTGGTGGTAATGGTGACTGTTGTTTTAAGGGGTGTAACATCTAGGTAATTTGTCTCTAGATTTAGAGGAGTGTATGTCATATTTTGGACACATTATGAGGCGTTCTGATTCGTTGGAAAAGGCAATTATGCTTGGAAAGGTGGAAGGGTCTCGGAGACGAGGGTGGCCAGCATTGAGATGGATCGACTCCATCAAATCCAACATGAATATGTCACTGAAGGATCTGAAGTATATGACTGAAGACCGAATCATATTGGGACAGTCCATCCATGCAGTCGCTAGGAGTCAACGCCGACTTGATGGCACCTGATCATCATCATGTACGTTTTACGCATTGAGTTATCCATGGCAAACAGTAACACTGCGTACGCACACCATCAATGATGGGACGGAGATGAACACCTCCCGCTCAGGCTAGAGCACAGCTCAATAGAGGGTCCAGGTTTTACTTAATGATAGCCCAGTTCCCTACTACAGCATTCTGGGTACCGTATCATCTCCGATGTGCGGTTACATCAGCAGCATCCAGACTTCCTTTCACTGTGCAAAGTCGCACAGTGCAGAGTCGTGGTAGACGTGGTGCGTGGTCGCTCACGGTAGACAACGGTGCGCGTGCATTATGGGAGGGACGTATCCTGCAATGCTACTCGTGTCTTTCATTATCAATTCGTGATCAGACCAGCAGGTAATTCAGATGAGAATTTTAAAAATTGTTTACGCTTGTCTGTAACACGTTCATACTTGTATCAAGTTTGTTAACGCACACAAACAAGACGTATTGTAAATGAGAACAGCAATTAGCATAATGTGTATAAGCGAACATGTACGGTACTAGATTTTGATTGGTGTGTGAAATTAGTTGTACGTTTGCCATTGTAGAAACATTAGGTATTTTGTCTTTCAGTAAAGCTGTTATTGTGTGATATTTGACACAGTGGAAATATGTTGTCTTTTTCCCTTTTGCATAAGAAGGTCCATGAATGGCTGTTCATTTTGTGCGTGCGTGAAACAGTCCAGAGTTAACGTGAACAAAATTTTGAAAGGAAACGTTTTACCGCTCTTTCCTCGTCCCTTTCTTCATATGACAAGCAATTTGATTAATGGAAAATAATACGAACAATACGTTCGGTGTTCTCGACACGTTACCTGCAAAATACAGTACATTCGTCACCTACGATTTGACCTCTACACGTTTCTTGAACGAGGACAGTCCCCTCCCTCATGGTAAGGGAGGGGATGCACACCTGCTAATCGGAGATTAGCACAGTGTGGCTCGAACTTGGACGGTGCTGGGTTACATCAATCCCTAAGAAGCAGATGTTATGGCCATTTGTAAGATCATTATTGACTTAGTTAATGTTATTCTTCCAAATGGCATATCTCATTCATTATTTTATTATCATATGCCGTATACATTTTAATATCCTAAGGTGAATTTAATCTTATAAAATAACCATGAATAATACCTATTTGAATTTGATCTCTTTCTTGTAGTTTACTCTTTGGACCCTGCTGTGACAGAGCTAGACATGGAGATTCGCCAAGGAAACGTGGACAACTTGACTAAGGAATACACTCTCGTGGTCAGGTAAGTGTGGCTATGCACTCCCTTCATGGGTAAGCATTTAAGTACTATAATGAGATAATTCAGGTAGAGTGAAGGAGTAGGCCATGCAGCCAGCGACTCAACGCCAAGTGTCTGACGGCTGATGAGCCCCGTTAAGTGAGCTGATGTTTTCCCCTCTGGAGGAAATGACACCATGCAGGGTCTGTTCCAAATCCTTTATATTATTGTGGTTCCCAATGATTGTGGAAACGCACGAAGAATGCCTAATTGAATGATTGTGAAGGCACAATTAAACTGTAATTTTGAGTCTGTGACGGTCTGTTGCTGTTTCAGTGTTCATTTCTGTATGACCCATATTATGTGTACCTTAGGATTCAGCTCGTAAATCATAGTGTGTGGGTTTGCCTGGTAAATTGGGATCCACCTTAAATAAACTCACGCCATTGATATTTTTTCCTCTCAAGTCCAATGACAATGAGATAAGGATGATGACAGGTTTGGTGTAACTGGGACCTCCTAGTCTGGACCTGCAAGTTGGCAGCGGATATGTGATGTTCGACTTTATCCGACCTTGTGGCTGCTCAGGAATCAGGTCTTTCATTCGTGCTTGAGCAGACCTATATAGAATGTACGCTGCCCAGACAATTTTATAATGGCATAGCGGACGCACCCAGCATGTCAACCAACATGCAATTAAAAAAATTAAGAAGGAAGATACATTACTCATTGCAACATGGAACATGAGAACATTGATTGATGTAAAGGATAATGACAGGCGTGAAAGAAGAACTGTACTCATAACCCACAAACTTGCTACACTGAACTTGGATGTAGTTGCCTTAAGTGAAACCAGTCTTTATAGAGAAGAACACGTTAATTGAGCTTGGTTTTGGCGATACAATATTTTAGAAAACGAAAGAAGAGGAATAGTGCCACATTCTAGGCGTAGGATTTGATATGATTGCCAAATTGGCAAGAGGCTTATGACTCTTCATTCACCACTCTCTACAGATAACGTTATCAGTATCATCCTTATCTCTTCTTATGCCCCTGCCTGAGATACTGCTGATGAAATCAAATATCAGTTAACCACTACCACCACCACCTTGGGATAACCTGTTACTGCTGGGCGATTTTAATGCCGGAGTTGGGCGAGATTATGCACCGCTATGGGCTTTTACGTTAAACAAAATAGCAGAGGCTTAAGTAATACAGTGGAAGCAAAAACAACAAAAACTAAACAGGATCACGTAAGGAACGAGGAAGGAATACTTATTGCGTTGCGTGCTGGGCCCAAGATTCCGAATCGAAAGAAGATGACTTCCACAGAAAGTAAGCCAAAACAAATGTATAAGACAAAATCAAAAGGAAAAATTAATCTTAAGTAATTGAGCAAAGATCCCAGAGGTCGTGTTAGTCGTAACTTCGCTACAGTGCGAAGCCAAGACTAAGTCGAATCGAAAGACAAACGAGGAACACAAATACAAGAAATCATAAGACAGAAGCAAATAAAGTACTTACTGAATAAAAGTATATTAATAATAAAATGAACACATGTGTACAGATTACAAATTAAAATGGAAGTAAAACACGAGTAATTTACATGTAAAAATGAATGGAATCTAGAAATAAAATATAATCAATAATGGCAACTAATTGGAAACGCGATTCAATAGTAAAACTTAAAAAAGATGAAGCAAAATTAAAGAAATTAAAGAAATTCGTGGGATAGATTACAAGAACGACTACTTACAGAGATGACATGATCTGGACTGCCAGCATAAAAACAGAACTACGGCGTTTATGATGTTGTGAAATCATGGGGTAGGGGTAAATGAGTGGGGAGTGGAGGTGTGCGTATGTAGGGAAACGGGGGGTGGGGGATGAGACTGAGTTACGTAATATAACGAAGTCAGAGGGAGTAACACAAAATTAACACACAAAAATTAAGGAAATGAAAATAACATTAAATTACTCGACATTACCGGGGCACGAAATGAAAGGAAAAATCAATCAGTTAAGAAATATGCTTCGTAGGAAGATGTAGGCTTACGCAGAGGTAGAAATGCCGAATCACAACGACATACGATGAAACAAAGGAAGTAATGTGGCGCATGGGTAGTGATTAGCACAATGACCATCGCTCACACACATTTCAATAAAACAGAGGGAGGATCAAGCTGAAGACGTGAGACTCAGCTCCGTAACTTCGCTGATTCCATCCACAAAAAACAAGGCTCTGATGCGACAATCCAACGGAGGTCGTCTCAAAAGAACGCCGAACCAGGTGGTGACGCAATACGGAGCATAATTAAGCCTCGTTGAAAAATAGCAGATATTTCAGACCTGAGAGATTTACGTAAAAATAAAACCGATTACATGGAAGGGAGGGAAGACAAATAAACACAGAGACTTCGCTAAACTAACGTAAACAAAGGCGAAGGGACTTGGGTTCATGGATCGAATTCACATCATCATAAGAAAGGAAAATTATAAGTGAATCAAAGGAGACACAAAATGAACAAAATATGGAGAAACAGAAATTTAAAATGACCTCAAGTTAGATAAATTCAATGACTGAATTGTACTTACTTTTAGTTGCTTTCTGGGTGCGGGCAAAAGCCCGACACGTGCACACACGTCCGTCTTACATGACGGCCGAAATTGGAAGGAAAACTCCTTCTCTTAAAGAACGCAGTAACACGCCCGAGAAAAGTAAGTCGTAGATACGACAAACATCCCCTCTCCTTATACATGGGTGGAGGGGGTCCAATAGCGAAGGCAAAGCCTGACAACAAGTAGTGCTTCAACCAATGGTAAAATTATACATAAAGTGAGTTAACAAAAGGGTGAAATATTTCAGCATATTGCGGGGTATTACAGGTACGTATGAAGTTTAGGCGCAGTACGAAAGACAGAGGAACTTATGTCACAATAATGCGACATGAAGGAAGGTAATAATAATAATAATAATAATAATAATAATAATAATAATAATAATATGAGAAAAAAAATACAGAACCTGATATAAACGGTTCAAAATTCCCCTGCTCTCCCAAAAAAAAAAAAAAAAAATTTCCCGGCCGTGGAAAATTTCTTTTTTTGTACAAATAGAGAGGCAAAACAATCGAAAGGGGGAAAAATTGAATAAAAGAATAACACTGGGTACAGAAGGACCGCCAAGAAAATATCAAAAATTGAACAGTGGACTAATTTTGTCGCGAAGCGAAAGTAGTACTCCTTTCACCCCGCGCTAATACTAGCCATTAAAGTCAATAGTACTGCGTCAAAAGAAATACAGTGAGTTTATATAGTAATAGTAATTGTTGTTCTTGCTAGTTCATGATGATGCGGATGGCAAAATCTTCAAGATGGATGTTACCCCAAGACTGCCAATCTCTCCAGTCTCTGATGAGAAAAGACAGACAAAGTTAAATCGTGATCACATTTTAAAAAAAGTACTAATGGCACATCCTGTATATAGGACCGCTCGTTGCGTCGACGAGGAATATGTAATAGTGTCATAATGTCTTCGAAAGGGAAAGTACTCCCCTTTTCAGCAGCTGAAAATAAAGCCATGTATAAATCCAGTGGGGTTGACTGGTCCACTAACGAGTTCCGAGAAGACCCCAGCTGTGTTAGTCCAGGTACACCCAGACTGCGTTGTTACTCGCTGCCCGTCTGGATGGTTGCCAGACAAAACACGACATTCTAAGAACACTTGACAATTTAAAACAAAACAAAATACATGATCTCACAGTAAACATCAAAACCAAGATGACACAAAAGTACATGATATCCCAAAACCGTGACACAAAAAAAAATCAATAACATCAATAAATTTAAAATAATCCCATGGCTCCTACAAGGTAAGGTAAAGTACGAAGTGTTGGACTGTCCTCGTCTGTCACCGAACAATGGGAGTTAAACCGAGGAGCAGTACAAAAGAGGAGTTGGCGTGCAGTGTTACAAATAGTGACCGACCAGGTACATGCTGATAGCCTCAGGCAAAGATATAGCTCGACAGAGATGTCAAGTATTCACGACACACTCGCGTACGAGAAAGAGGCCACGGGTGTCTCCTGTCTTGTCACAGGAATAAATGAAAAGGAAGCACACGAATTAAAATCTGAATAGACACACATGCTAGGTTGGCTATTAAGGAGCTCGGGCATTCAATTAGAATAAAAGGAAAACAAAAATACAACAAGATCATTTGACAAATTTTTTCAACTGCGTGACGTGGGCCGAAGTCACTGAATTATCGTGATCGTCCACCAACTCAACTGAGACAGGATTTAAAAAACGTGCAATAGTCTTGGGAGTTGACCAACGTAAGCACAGCTTACTGGAAATTTGTTTGGTAGCGTCACTCAAAGGATGTAAACGACACAAAACTTTGTCCCCAATTTGGAATTTAACATCATGACGGCCTAGGTTGTAACGTTTCGCCACTCTGGCTTTTGCTTTCTTGAGGTGACCGGTAGCGATGACCCATTTTTGAGCAACAGAGATAGTGCGAGAAGGTTCAGAAAGATATTCAATATTCCATTTGAGTAGCAAGGGGTCGACAAGCGTTCGGCCTAGGAATAATTCAGCTGGAGTAGTTTGAACGGACGAATGGAAAGAGGTATTGAACCCGAGACTGAAATACTGTAGGTTCGTATCCCAGGAGGTTTGATCGGCATTGTGAAAGGCGGACATACAAGCCTTCAAGTTTTTGTGAAAACGCTCTACGTGATTTCCCTGCGGTCGATACGGTGACAAGGAAATATGTTGGATGCCCCAGTTAAATACCATAGTTTCAAAAGCTTTGCAACGGAGGCGTTATCTGACACAAGGTACTTGGGAGGACCAAAAACTCCAAATATATATCTAGACAAGAAATGGATAGTAGTCTGAGAAGTGATATTCATTACTGGAAATAACCAAACAAACTTCGAAAAACCATCAATGACAGTTAAAATGGCTTCATTGCCAGATTTTGATCTCACGACTGGACCAAAGTAATCAATGGAAAGGCGTTCGCCGGGACGAGTGACAATACCGGCTTGTTGGAAGCCGACACGAGTGTTCTGGGCAGGTTTAGAACGCTGGCAGATTAAACATCTTCTGACATGAGCAAAAGCATCTACCTTAATTGAGGGCTAATAAAATTCACCGGATATCTTACGGAAAGTGCGCTGCATCCCTGCATGAGTTCCCAGTGCAGAATCATGATAATATGTCAAAAGCATATCACGTACTGCTAATGGAGCAAAAATTCTAAATTTAGAAGAGTTAGGAAGAATATAGGCAATAACATAATTTCGAACACAAAAGTTACTTACTGCCGGATCTTTGTTTGCAATTTTTGCATGGAGGTCAATGCAAAATGGATTCTCAGACTGGAATTTCCGGATATCCACAAAAGACCAAGGACAATGTTGCAATAGGAAAATATTTTATTGAAGTGGTGTACTGATAGAAACGCTCTCGATTGGAGTCCTAGGGGTCTCTTCAAACATGCGTGACAGGCAGTCAGCTACCGGGTTCTCTCTCCCTTTTACGTGGATGATATCAAACTTAAAAGATGACAACCTCAAAATCCACCTGTTGATGCGACCAAGCTTTTTTACGTGAGAAAGACTCCGTTTCAAACCCTCATTGTCGGTAAAAACAGTAAAGTGACGGTGTTCCAAAAAAGTCCCGAACTTTTCACATCCAAAATCCACAGCAAGACTTTCCTTCTCGAAAATTGAGTAACGTCGTTCATGTTGATTTAACATACGACTCGCGAAGGCCACTGGTGCAAATTTTCCATCCACACGCTGGCTCAAAACACTAGAAATGGCTAAATCACTGGCGTCACAATGTAAAAAGAAAGCTGATTCGAAATCAGGCGTGTGCAGTACAGGTGCTGACATAAGGGCTTCTTTCAAAACATTGAAAGCTTTGTCCTGTTCTGGCCCCCACAAAATTTTCACATTCTTCTTTTTGAGAGCATTTAGAGGTGCCGAAATGTCAGAGAAGTTTTTGATAAAACGAGAATAGAACGTGAACATACCCATTACTCTTCTCAAGGCCTTAACTGTGGTGGGTACAGGTAAGTGCTGAATGCAATCTACGCGCTCGGGTATGACACGGATACCATCGGCTGACAGAATGTGGCCCAGAAATTTAATTTGAGTGCAGCCCAAAGAGGTCTTTTTTGGATTGATAGAGGGACCGGCCTTCCTGAGGCGGGAGAAAACTTCCCTAAGATGAACGACATGTTCCTCAAAAGATCTGCTGTATACGACTAAATCGTCAAGATAATTAAATAAAAAATTGAACTTCAGGTCTCCCAAGATGTCGTCTAGCACGTGACTGAGGACTTGCGCATCAACAGCTATACCCATCGGGACACGCGTGAAATTATATAATCCGAAAGGGGTGTTAAAAGCAGTGAAGTCGCGACTCTCAGCATCCAAAGGAATTTGATAATATGCACTCTTTAGATCAATTATCGAATACACATTGGCCCCGTGGAAATGCTGAAAAGCACTCCCAATAGTAGGCAGTGGGAAATTATCAAAGACTACCTTCTTGTTCAATTTTCGGTAGTCTACGACTAGCCGGTACTCGCCCTCTTCTTTCTTGGGAATTAAGAAAGCAGGAGACCCATAAGCTGATTTGGAAGGAACCACTACTCCCCTTATCTTGCAAATCTTTGATATACTTTTTCATGGCCAAGAGCTTAGGCGGATTACAAGGAAATGGAGGACTTCGAACAGGTACATTGTCGCTCAAGTCAATGTGGCATTCGTGATTTACAGCAGAACCTAAATCTTCTGTGAGGACATCAGAAAATTCCTCAACTAAATCATTCAGAGTATCACGTTGCTCGGACATCAAAGTTAATGGAAGATGTACGGAAAATACAGGAGACACATCAACGGAGTTCGAAGTACATTCTTCAAAGGGGAACATTTTGTCTGAGCGAAATTTGAAACAAAATGAATCCTTAATAAAATCCAACTGCATACCAGTTTTATGCATAAAGGCAATTCCTAGAATACATTGAGTGGAGAGATTGTTGACCACATGAAAAACATGTTTCCAAGAAAATCCGTGAATTTTAATGCGACATAAAATAGTTTCGGCAACGTCGATAACTGACGATCCCGCAGACAGGAACTGACATTTATTCAGTAGGGGGTGTTTTTGTGAAGTGCGAATGCCATCTGCCACTGAACGGTGGATGAAACTTCTGGTGGCACCTGTGTCCAAAATAGCAGGTGCCGAGACATTATCGAAATTTACTGAGACTCCTGGTTGTAACACAACATTAAAATTAGATGCATTGTCAAGTTTGGATGGAGGACTGCTCCGGGAGTCGAACTCAGAACACCTCCCTATGAGTTTTCCTGGTTGGAATTACAATTCGGACAGGAACGAGTCGTGACCTCGTTCATCCCACAGCCAAAACAGAATTTTCGACGTTTTATAGAACACATTTTAAAATGATGTCCAAGTTCATTACAGTTCCAACAAGTTATGCGACCAGAAGAAACATTGCGTGTGATTGCTGTTGGGTTGTTTGTAGTCCCTTCACGGGAGACAGCAGATGAATTACGAGCCAAAGAAGGGTTTGGATTAGAATTCCTAGAAAGGGGCTCAGCATGGCGAGCGGACGGCTTAAACCGTACGGTGTTGTCATTTGTTCGGTCGACAGCTGGGCTAGACAGTGTTGTCTGGGGGGAGTAGGCTAACTCGGGGAAAATCGTATTATCTGCTCTTGGAGGTGGAGTATAGTTCGAACAGGCTCGTGCATTTGATTCATACTCACGGCCTTACAATATGATGTCCTCGATGGAAAAAAACGGATGTACGCCGAATGAAGTATTTATACGTGGGATTTAAATTCCTGTATACAATTTCCAACAGATCCCTGGGTTGAAAGGGTTGAGGGAGGTTTGCTGCTAACAGACGGACTGCGGTTACATAATCGTCGATCATCTCTCCAGGAGCCTGAGTACGGGAGTATATTTCATGTTTGAGAGCGAAATTGAAATCTTGTGGCGTGAAACCGTCCTTAATGCACCCAACAAATTCGTCCCATGACTTATAAAAATTTGGAGAAGTGCGATGCCACATCAGCGCTTTTCCAGACAAAAGAATAGGTAAGCAACGTACAATACTGTCGGGATTAATATCGTGACAATAACACAATTCCTCCACACGTTGGATAAAACAAAAAACTGATGAGGTATTGTCTTCTCCGGAAAACGTCAAACCCCACCTACTCACTACTGATGCAACATTTTCGTTGTGGCGAGTGCTATTAACAGTACCAACAGGGGCGATGGAGCAATCTGAAAGGGGAGAGTCTATCATTAGCAGATCCTGTGTCGTATCTTGCAATAGTGGCGTGGGCATTGTTAAGGATTCAAGGCCCATAAAATTTAACTCCTTTTTGACGGGTGGGAATTCTGACTTAGACATGACAATAGACGAGGAGAAAAGTAAAACACTTTAACTTAGTAAAATAAAGGTCACAATACCGTAATGTGTCCTATTCCAGCGTTGCGAAGTACTCACTAACTTGTTGCACTCTTCACCTCGGAACTAGATTCTTTGGATGTCTTGTTAACTCGAGAAATGCTTTCACACTCCACACTTTCTTCGGGGATGGGGGAACAATTCAGTACAGGTATCTTAAACTCAGAAATACAACATTGTAATAATTGCAAAAATAATATAAGTTTGGTAACCTAAAGGGGACGATTTCCCGATTTCTGATACCATTTGCACCGCTATGGGCTTTTACGTTAAACAAAATAGCAGAGGCATGAGTAATACAGTGGAAGCAAAAACAACAAGAACTAAACAGGATCACGTAGGGAACGAGGAAGGAATACTTCTTTCGATGCGTGCTGGGCCCAAGATTCCGAATCGAAAGAAAGATGACTTCCACAGAATGTAGGCCAAAACAAATGTATAAGACAAAATCAAATAGAAAAATTAAACTTAAGTAATTGAGCAATGATCCCAGAGGTCGTGTTAGTCGTAACTTCGCTACAGTGCGAAGCCAAGACTAAGTCGAATCGAAAGACAAACGAGGAACACAAATACAAGAAATCATAAGACAGAAGCAAATAAAGTACTTACTGAATAAAAGTATATTAATAATAAAATGAACACATGTGTACTGTCTGTTAGGTAGTCAGCCCGAAGGCTGGTTGGATCCTCAAAAAGCACGCCGTTACGTTATGTGAGTAGATACCCACAAAAACCCAAGGCAGCGCTATTTTGAGGCGTTCTAGGCAAGACGAGGAGTGAGGTAGTTTGCCATTGCTTTCCCCACTGAGTCAGAACAGTAGTCCTAACCCTACGAGTAGAACCTTTCACAGCATTCACAGGCACTGACTGTGCCCCGAATGCCATTACTAAGCACCACCCATACCTCAGTAGCTTCCATATAATCACAGCCATGAGTGAGACTGAGACATCGGTGAAAAGCCACATGTGTACAGATTACAAATTAAAATGGAAGTAAAACACGAGTAATTTACATGTAAAAATAAAAGGAATCTAGAAATAAAATAAAATCAATAATAGCAACTAATTGGAAACGCGATTCAATAGTAAAACTTTAAAAAGATGAAGCAAAATTAAAGAAATTAAAGAAATTCGTGGGATAGATTACAAGAACGACTAGTTACAAAGATGACATGATCTGGACTGCCGGCATAAAAACAGAATTACGGCGTTTATGATGTTGTGAAATCATGGGGTAGGGGTAAAAGAGTGGGGAGTGGAGGTGTGCGTATGTAGGGAAACGGGGGGTGGGGGATGGCACTGAGTTACGTAATATAACGAAGTCAGTGGGAGTAACACAAAATTAACACACAAAAATAAAGGAAATGAAAATTACATTAAATTACTTGACATTACCGGGGCACGAAATGAAAGGAAAAATCAATCAGTTAAGAAATATGCTTCGTAGGAAGATGTAGGCTTACGCAGAGGTAGAAATGCCGAATCACAACGACATACGATGAAACAAAGAAAGTAATGTGGCGCATGGACAGTGATTAGCACAATGACCATCGCTCACACACATTTCAATAAAACAGAGGGAGGATCAAGCTGAAGACGTGAGACTCAGCTCCGTAACTTCGCTGATTCCATCCACAAAAAACAAGGCTCTGATGCGACAATCCAACGGAGGTCGTCTCAAAAGAACGCCGAACCAGGTGGTGACGCAATACGGAGCATAATTAAGCCTCGTTGAAAAATAGCAGATATTTCAGACCTGAGAGATTTACGTAAAAATAAAACAGATTATATGAAAGGGAGGGAAGACAAATAAACACAGGGACTTCGCTAAACTAACGTAAACAAGGGCGAAGTGACTTGGGTTCATGGATCGAATTCACATCATCATAAGAAAGGAAAATTATAAGTGAATCAAAGGAGACACAAAATGAAAAAAATATGGAGAAACAGAAATTTAAAATGACCTCAACTTAGATAAATTCAATGACTGAATCGTACTTAAATTTAGTTGCTTTCTGGGTGCGGGCAAAAGCCCGACACGTGCACACACGTCCGTCTTACATGACGGCCGAAATTGGAAGGAAAACACCTTCTCTTAAAGAACGCAGTAACGCGCCCGAGAAAAGTAAGTCGTAGATACGACAAACATCCCCTCTCCGTATACATGGGTGGAGGGGGTCTAATAGCGAAGGCAAAGCCTGACAACAAGTAGTGCTTCAACTAATGGTAAAATTATACATAAAGTGAGTTAACAAAAGGGTGAAATATTTCAGCATATTGCGAGGTATTACAGGTACGTATGAAGTTTAGGCGCAGTACGAAAGACAGAGAAACTTATGTCACAATAATGCGACATGAAGGAAGTTAATAATAATAATAACAATAATAATATGAGAAAAAATACAGAACCTGATGAAAACGGTTCAATTATAAGATGTAGTAAAACATGATGAGTAAATATGGATTGGACAACCGGAGCTCTTTTTGCTTCTTGTTCAGTGTGCTGAACTTAAACTATTCATTACCAACACTTGATTTCGATAGTCAATGACTTCAAGACCATTATGAATGCATCCATGCTCAGACCAAGGCATATTCTTGTTGGAAAATTCACAACATTCTCAGCTGTCCACTCAGGCGCTCCCTTCGTCGGAAGTCAAGTAAACCGGCGTCTGTATCCAGGCACACGTATGATACCTCTACACTAATCCCTCACAGGGAAGTTTCAAGCTCTGGTAGTAAATTTTCCAATCAGCACATATGGCGTAGACAGGAATGAGCCAATCACTGTCATAACACCATGGTTTAGTTCCACAAACTAATCTGCGGCTAGAAATGATAGATACTCTAACTGTATTTTAAAAAAATGAAACTCAAAAACCATGAGTCATATCACAATGCTTTCGGTACAGGTGAGATATCTAAATGGGTTTGTGAAAAGGAAGAGGCTAGACTGGTTTGATGAAAATATTGAAGAATTCTTGGGTCTTATCCGTGTTATACGGGAAGCCCATGTATCAAAGTAGGCTACCCCTCCTTCAAGATCCACACAAAAACTATAAGTTATTATTATTATGTAAACCTCACCATTATAAACTCATATCATTCAAAGAATGTCTCTGATTTTATTCAATCATATGTCACTATCATCATCCAATAAAAATCATCTGTGGTTTCCTATAATTTCATTATCTTATTCATTATTAAGCCATCCGTTACAATAATAATTAGCATTTCAAAATGCCGAATATTCAAGAAATATCCTCAGAAAATTCATGGAAAATAAATTTCTAATTTTTCTTTATGTTTGGTATAACCCCTCACAACATTTTAATTTGAGAATCTTGTTGTTGTTGTTGTTGTTTCCTATGGCTAGCCCGGATTCCAATCCATCAGATTTCTTGCGTTCCAATAGAGTTGTGTGAGGTTTCCAGAAGTTCTAGCAGTCACATCAAGTTTGTTGCAATGCAGCAGGGGCCCCTTATCCATTTTACTTCCAGGTTCGTGACAAAGTGTGCATTCTTCAGATCTCAGGATGTTGATTCGTTTCAGATGAGCTGCAAGGCAGTCGTGGCCAGTGTTAAGTCAGAAGATGGCTACAGCTTCTCTTCTTGGTGTCAATTGCGCCACTACAGGTCTTGGTAATAATAATAATAATGCGCGTCAGAGTAGCAGTGGAAGATAAAATCAACGAGGTCGCAAATGGACGGGGGAAAAGACGTCTTGCTCGACCCGGTGCTGGGCCCAAGGTTTTCGGAGCGAGCAAAAGATGATTTCCAAAAAAACAAATGGAAACAAATAATTGCTTAATGCAACAATCAAAAGTGCAAAAACGAGATTCCCATAAAATTAATTAAAGAAAACCCAGAGGCGTATTAATCGTGCCTTTGTTAAATCACAAAGACAAGATTGACGAAATCGAGATGAAGATGAGGAAGGGGAACTTAAATATAAGAAATGAAAAGACAAGGGAGCTATATTACTTAAAATATAAAAATGTATTAAAGATAAAAGAAAGAGCGTGTACACGAAGTAAACAAAATATTTAAAACAAAGAAAAAGGCAAGTTAAGACAATATCAATAATACAAAAGAAACCCAATACCAAGAATAAAGACTTACAAAAAACAAAACAAAAACAAAAAAGCACGACAGAACCTGAGCACCGCTCAACAACATGAATCTAACGAAAATATACGAACATGAAAGAAAATAAAACGAAACTTACAAAAGGTAGAGAGAAACGACAAACTTGCAAAAAGTCAAAATTCGAACTGCAACAAGACGCGAAGCTTTTCATGATGTTATGTAAACATACCGAAGGGATGGGGGAGGAGTGATGGTTGGTTGGTTCCTTAGTTTAGGGGCTGCGACAACGCGGTCATGTAGCCCCGTGTACTTTGGGTGTGTGTAGAATCTGTCTGATAACCGGTGTTAATTGTGATGACTGTATTAGTGTGTGTATCTGTTTTTTAATTCAAGTAGAGACTGCAACTTTGAATTTTCAAATAGTTCCTACTTTTGCCGCCAAACGCCACCGTCAACGACTACTAGGCCTAGTTCAGAACTAGCTACTAGACGCCACCGCAGTCGGCTCTTGGCAACGAACGTAGCAACCTAAGAGCGTTGTTTACATTCTTAACCTATCCAATTTAGTTTCACACAGGTGTAATTAGTGGAAAGATCTTTAACATGCCATAAATCTATGACATGGGACCGCCGGCTTTACTTCCCCTCCGAAGGAAGGCATACTGAGGGATTTTTAACGCTCTTAAAAAATCCGACGGCTTCGGCCGGATTTGAACCCGCTATCTTGGGCATAGAAGCTCAGCATGCTACCAACTACGCCACCGAGGAGTGAGGGGAGTAAAACAAAGGGGAGAGAGATTTCACGGAGGTAGGAAGAAGGACAAGGGGGATTAATATTAAGTTATGTAATACGGCGAAAATCAAAAGAGGAAAACAAAACAAAAGGAAAATGAAATATACAGAGATACATTACATTACAATTGATTTGGGACGAAAGAGACCGGTAATAATCGAAAGCACGCTATAAAAAATAGGCTTATACTCCAACATAATGCCGCACCAACGCGACATATATAAAAAAAGAATAATATGACATCGGAGCTGGAGAAATCCCAGTTAACCACCGTCACATATATTCTATAAACAAAAGGGACATGTATTAGTGGGACGTTGGACATAAGTCCCGTTACCTCACACATACTGTCCGCAAACAAAGGTCCAATTGCTACCAATCAAATGAAACATTTGTGGTACAAAAGAGACACCGACGCAAAAGACGAGCACCAAGGCCCGACAGGAAAATATACATAAGCCAAGACGCAGAAACGCAATACTTTCGAATCTTACAGGTATTAACCAAAATAATAAAACTGTGAGGAGGGTACATAACAAAAGCAACAAAAAGAACTCCGCCGTATGACATTACGCAAGATCTCGGAGATCTGGTTCAAGGATTATAATACAAACAGTAACATCTTGAAAAGGAAAGAGAATTAAGCAAAAGAAGGAACGTTGAACAAAAACAATTACATTGCGTTAGATAGAAATACATTGAGCCGTACTCACATTCCGCTGCGCCATGAGAGCGGGCCTCTGCCCGAATACAAACGTTCGCCTTACATCTCGGCACGTCTAAGACTGACTAAGCTTCTGTCCCCCAGAGAGGAGAGAGGCCTCTCAGAAATATAAAATGCGTAGTTTAGGAGTGGCTCCAAACTCGCGTCAAATATTGGCAGAGCCAATGGCAGAACAAATTGCACAACAAAATGCAAGGTAGCAACAACACTAGCCAATACGAGAGAACTAGGTAGTATGTAGCTAGGGGTTGCACAACGTTAGACAGAGAGATACATACTGAAAAACTGCGCACTTTTAAACACTCGAGGCGTAATATAGAGATGTCACAACACATGACAATAATAATAATAATAATAATAATGATGATAATAATAATTACAATATTCTGAAAAGTGGTTCACAATTTATATTGATCCCATTTAGCATCAATGTCTTTCCATAATTTGGTTTCTGCTGTTTTCTTTGCCATTTCTTCATACCTGTTTTTGATATAGTCTTTTTCAAGATCCTTTTTGCTGACATAAAATCAGTCTGACTGACAGGTTGTTGTAGTGTGGTACCTTTTTTGATTATCTGTCTGCCTCTTCATTTCCTGCTATTCCAACATGAGAAGGGATCCACTGAAATGAGATCTGTCTGTGGAGTCTTTGAAGGGTTTTTATCATACAAAAAATTTCTTTCAGCTCTTTATTTTGAGGCTTATAATTTGACTAGATGGCTTGGATGGCTGCTTTTGAATCTGTAATGATAACACATTTTTGATAATCAATGTTTCTGCCTAATAACTGATGGAGTGCATGTGAAATTGCTCTTATCTCAGCATCAAAGTTTGTTTTGTTTTGGCCTACTGGGAAGTAGAGTGAGAAGAGAGATGAATGTATTCCTGCTCCAGTTCTATTTTCTTTGTCTTGTGAGCCATCTGTAAATATTTTTAGCCATTGATTAGATGGATATATTTCTTCTATTGTACAGAGGGCCAATTGTTTTAGATCTTGTGGTGAAGAGTCTTTCTTGCAGACCTCTTCTAGCAAAGTATGATCTGTAGTCACTTGTATATATTCAATGGAGTTGACTGGCATACAGAGTGGTTCAAGTTTTATTTGCAGATTGCTCTTATTGATATATTCTTTGGCGAGACTTAAGGGATCTTTTTTGTGTTTTAAGATAGGGGCTAGAAACTGGTTTTTTGATCCATGTCATTTGAGGTACCGGTAGTCTTTGTATACTGAGATATGCATGGGCTGTTTGATGTTTCATCTCTTCTTCTATTGGTAAGTTGTGGGTATATAATTGCAAGGCGGTTATAGGTGTGGTTTTTATTGCACCTGTTATGATTCGTAGGGCATTATTCTGACACCTCTCGAGACGATCAATGTTTGACTGGGGTGCTGTAGAGAGTACTTCACTGCCATATTTTATGATAGGTTTGATGTAAGTATTGTAGGTTTTGTTGAGTGTGTCTTGAGTGCTCCCCCAAGTAGCTCCTGCTAGTCTCTTCAGTAATTTCATCCGTTTGCTTACCTTATCCTCCACATGTTTTATGTGTTTGGTCCAGTTCAGCTTCTTGTCCATGATGATACCTAGGTACTTTGTACTTTCACTTTTTGTAAGTTCTTGATTACTAAATTTGAGACTAAAAGTTGGATTGTGGTGTCTCAGGGAGAAAAACTGGTATACTGTTTTGGAAGTATTGATTTCCATATTATTGTTTTCAGTCCAGTTTTTGAGTTTTATAAGTGCCTGGGTCATTCTGTGTTCAAGAAGCATTTGCTGATTTGGGCTGTTACGTGCTGTGGTCCAAATGATAACATCGTCTGCAAACATGCTGATATTCACATTACCTACTTTCTTTATTGATTTTGGAAGATCGTTGATGTACACATTGAATAAAGTTGTGCTTGATACAGCTCCTTGTGGGAGGCCTAGTTTTGATTGCTTGCAACCAGAAGTTACTCACGTCCGCAGCATACCTTAAGCTGTACGTGTCCTCTCGGTGGTTCTAAACGAGTAACAATTTTGGAAAAAACGTTCCAGAATAGAGAACCATGAGCAAACAAATTTGAGAATCTATTCGCTCTGAAATTAATAACTCTTTGCATCCAATAAAGTAAACGGTGGCATCTAATCATTGTGACACAAATTCTCTCAACCCTTGCGTTGCCTTATAATTTTTTGCGTTCTACAACTTTCACTTTCCTATTTCAACATCACCATATTCATTGTAGACACACATAATGACATCCTATACCTCTTAACTAACATCACATATTATCAATACGCCGGTCTGTGACTAACAACTCACAAGTGTGACCGAACCCGCAATTCTCCAACTTGAATTTGTAAAGATCATTCAAGGGTGGATTTTTCTGTCTTATATCATCACATCATTTTACGTCACATTGGGATATGTAATCATTTTAGCTAATCAATTGTCTGCGAGGATTTACGTCAGGATTAGGTTATTTCATGCTAGCAACCCGCCCCGGCTTCGCCCGGAAACTGAAGCATCATTTATATAATTTATGGAGGAATCATAATTCATAGCAGATTTCTCTTTATAGGACCACAAACCAGGAACATTTCTCCTGTGTCATAGGAACTTTGGGGATGACTCACTTTGCCTTTGTGAATTCTTTCTTTCTCTCTCTTGTGACAATCGAGCAATTATTTGTTGCTCAGTTTCATTGTTACGTCATAACCTCTTACTGTGATTCCTTTTGGAAAGCAGTGTCACAGTGGCTGATACGGTTCTCAGTCACCTGGCACTTCAGATGAAACGGGCTCTGTATATAGATATGTTTAACGGTTTGCCCAGCGTAAGCTTAAAAAGCAGGTCTTTTTCGTCTTTTTCACTGAAATCGTTACTGATCGGCTT
This sequence comes from Meconema thalassinum, assembly GCA_946902985.2. Lineage (NCBI taxonomy): Eukaryota > Metazoa > Arthropoda > Insecta > Orthoptera > Tettigoniidae > Meconema > Meconema thalassinum. The sequence continues at coordinate 416,863,861 of OX336394.1, forward strand.
CCTTTGGCCATAAGTAAATTGTTTTCTACAGAAACCGTCCTCGAGATATCCTTTACAGAATGGTGAAAACTGCATCAAAATCCATCCAGTGGTTCTCGAGATTACCAGGAACATCCAAGAATCGGGGACTTTGTTTTATACTAAATAGGGATTCACACTGTAAATTGTTTTCATGATTGGGAATGACGCTGAGCACAGAGACTCTGTTAGTTGCTCAAATATTGTGACGTCCAGCCTCAACTATAGAACCTGGAAAATACGTACCTATTCTGGGAATTGACTTCAGCCAAGGGGAGTGTGGTACTGCTGTAATGACTCGCCCAGTTGGCTTGAGACGTACCATTATGATTGAAGGTGAGAAAATAGTCATGTGACCGCCCAGGAGTAATTAAGATGTGTAGGGATGGGAAGTTTTATGTTTGTTCCTGAATGTACTGAGATTGTTTCAGATGAATGTTTGTTCGAGTTTCAATTGTGGTCTGAACGCGAAGTTTATACTGAGCCCGTATGGCTCATGGTTGGCAATATCTCTGATTGTTTTCAAGTTGGAACTGCAACAAATCGGCCTGGATGGGCTGTAAGAGCTTTGATCTCGCTAGTATCACGATTTTAACTATGGCTGTGAATATTCTCACATTTTGTCCTCTCCATCAACATATTTTCCCATTATAAATTATACGCCACTGAAATTGGCAATGTACTACACCTTTTACAAATGGTCTGGACTGATTTGAGATTTTTCGATAGTCCCAGATTATATTTTAACAACGCAGGATGGTGGTAAATTACATTATGAGGTGACTTATAGCTGCTCAATGACTATAGCGCACTTCCGGAACCTTGACATACGTCGCGAGAGACGCCACAAACTCTTCTTAATCTGAGCGATTAACACACGTCAATTTTGTACTGGCAGAAACGAGTATGTGAATTAATTGATTTTGTGCTACGAGGAAGCAGTATAAGTTTCGCGTGAGTGCTAAACACGCTATCACATTTGTATAAAGTGAACTAGGTGAAAATCTAGCGATATTTCACGAATTTGGTGATAATTCTGCTAAAGTGTGGTGGTCTTATTGTAAGTGGCGAAGCCATGAGGTGATCATACAACTTTCATATGACAGTAAAAGTACACTAAACGTACTGATAATCGACTACAACAATCTCTAACACAACGAAAGGACACTATTTACATTGCTACAAGTTTCGCGATTGCCACGATTTCTTCTGATAACCGCTCTACTTCATAATCAGTGAGCAGACGCCATTACCAGTTGCAAGCTTGTATCCTATTCATCAGTATTACTGCAAGCACATAGAGGCAATATTGCTCTACCCATCTTTAACTTTACTTCGCTGATAATCTAGAACATCATGACTGAGACAACCGACCACACGGAGATGAGGGGAAGTATCATCCTGCGTATCCATACAAGATCCATGATGCATTAAATCCATCAGCATGAGGAAGAAACCAAAACGCTAGCCTACACAATGGGAGGAAGAAGATGATGTAGCCGAGAGATGAACCCAAGCTCTATCCCAGGGGCTACAGCTCGAGGCATAACCAGTTTGATAACACGATGATGACATGAGGTTTTAAAACAGCTATAAAACCCATGCCAAGGCCTGATTCTATGTTGATTAGCATTAATGTTGCACTCAAAGGAACCTTAGGTAGGATTTTACGTTACTTAACCTGCCTAAAGTCATATTTTTTGACTGGTCATACCACTTGCCGGATGACGCCACGTGTACGTACGTACAACATTTTGTTAGGAGAGATTGCCTGTATTCTCTGATATACCGGTACTCAAACTGTACATATTTATAGCACGAGGCTACGTTATTGATCTGACAGTTTTTTTTCTTTCACATGTATTTTAATGGTAGGAAGTGCAGAAGCACTAAGAACAAATTACAGATAACACACACTAGTTCAGCGATCACAACACCGGTTATCAGACAAATTATACACACACACAAAGTACACGAGGCTACATGACCACGTTGTCGCAGCCCCTAAACTAAGGAACCAACCAACCAACACTTTCAGTAGTATCCGCCTTACAACGAAGGTCCCTGCATGACTGAATACTGAAGAGCTGTACAAATCACTGTGCTTGCCAAGCGGTAACTGCCTGTTCGAGGCACTGGGACCCCGGGGAATACCTGCTATGCTATGCCAGGTAGGTGTTCGCTTGGCTGGGTGACGCCTACTGTGATGGGTCCCGTTTGGAGTGGGCAGTATTCGGGGAGGATTTTTTCCGGGATGCCGAAGCGCTCACGGAATACTCTACCGGGTGGTACCCTTAAAAAGCCGTCTCTTGAAGTTGGAAATCATCCCAAGGTTATATACCGTACACCTTGGAATGAAGCATTTTTAAAAGGTTCCCGGTTGATAATGCTCCTCGTTATCTGGTAGGAACCAGAGCAGATGGGGGTACATTTCACCTGGTGAAATCTATCGTGTTCTCTTAGGAAATCGAAGGTAAATTCGGTGACCTTGACGAGATACAAAAGCTACGCAGCTGTTATCTTTTATTTAAGACCGCTGGTGATGATCAATCCGAAAAGTTGCTGAAATGCGACCATTTCAGAGCCATCCCCGTGAAGTTCGAAAAGCACTGGACGCTGAACGAGATCCGTATTGTTTTCCATCGCGATCGCTTTCTGAATTCCGATGAACTGTTGTGTAACTTGAAGAAACGTGGGGTCACTCAGATCCGACGTATCACGAGGAAGTTCGGTGAAGACAAGGTAGGTATGGGAGCCTTTATACTCCATTTCGAGGGGTCCGTTCTACCTAAGCAGGTTAAAGTGACATTCTATCGCTGCAATGTCAGACCATATATTCCACCACCGATGCGATGCTACCAGTGCCAACAGTTCGGGCATGTGTCTTCCCGCTGCACATAAAATGCTGTGTGCAAGGACTTCGCGAAGGCTGATCACGAAGGTGAAAAGTTCACACCACCACCTGTGTGCACTAACTTCTCGAGCTTACACGCTCCTAAATCTAAGCACTGTCCGTAATTCATTAAGGAATCCAAGATTCAGGACCTAAGTACTTTCATATCACGTTGCTAGAAAGAAGTTGCGTGAATTGAATGCCCCTCTAATTTACGCCTCATATGCATCTGTCTCCACTCCAGCGATAAAACCAGCAGTCATCACACCTCAAGTGATACCCCTCGGAGAAACACCAAATGTCAGTTCGGTAGCATCAGATAAACCAACTGCGAGGACACCTAACCCGCAGAAGGACCCGGGACCTTCTTCGGCCCCCAATTCTAATGCGCCTGTTACGCCATCAAAAAGGCGCCATTGGAGAAGGCAACTTCTCCGAAAAGTTCTGCGAAGAAACTTTCCCCGACTCGTTTGCAGAAGAAACCTTCGCAGACCAGAGCTGGAGCATCTACCAGCCCGTCTAAAAAGATGAAAAAGTCGGTGGAGCAGAGAAACACGGTTAAACGCCGTCTCTCCTGCCCACCTGCAAACAAGGCAGTCTTCTGCAGGCAGCCAGTGGAGTGATGCCAGCAAGTGCTGCATTGGTTTGCAAGGTGGAGACATCAAATAGACATGAACGCCGGCCTGGAAAGTATTCGGACCGGGAGAAAGTTCGTCGTCAAAGCTCTCGCTCTCCCCCAATTGCGAGACAGAGAAAGTCCGGCGATAACCGCTCGCCAACCCAGAGAGCACCCCATCCATTGTCTTCTCCATTGACGGAGATGTGAAGATTGAGGAGTGCTCTCGTCACCTATCACCTGGCGGCTTCGGTTGCGTAGATGATAGCATGCTGAACTGCTGTGCCCGATATAGTGGGTTCAAACCCGGATTTTTAAGAACTTGTAGTTCACCCTATGCGTGTCCGCTAGAATTAGCTACTGCGAACATGTCCTCGGACACTCCTGGCACTAAAAGCCATACGATAAATAAATAAATAAATAAATATACCTCCACTTGCGTATAGGGATGGTTGGCAAACGGTCAAGCGTAATTAGAAGACCAACGTCTACTTAAGTCCACACTATGGCTCTATTACAATGGAACTCTTAAAAGCTATTCTCGACATCTCGCTGAGTTACGGTGATTAATTTCTCAGTTTACGGCAACCATTGTCTGTCTTCAGGAATCCAAGTTTCATCCTGGATATGAAACAACAATGCGTCACTTCGAACTCTTCTCTAAGGACCGGGTAGACCGAGCAGTGGCCGCTGGTGGCGTCTGCACTCTTGTCCACTCTAGCCTCTTTAGTGAAGAGGTACCGCTGCGTACTCAGCAAGAAGCAGTTGCAGTTCGTACTTCATTGCCAGTAATGGCAACAGTATGTAACGTGTACATCCCACTGGATTATCAAATGGATTACTACCAGCTGGTGTATCTAGTCTATCAACTTCCCCCGCTTTTCTCTTTCTGGAAAATGTTAATGCCCACAACACCATCTGGGGCTACGCTACCACTAGCGTAGAGGGAGAGATTTTCAGAGACCTACGCACTTCTCTATTACACGGCTCTTATTCAAGTGTCGACATCACCTTGTGCAGTCGTACGCTAGTTCCACCGCTACAGTAGCGTGTACACGACGACATTAATGATTCTCTTCCAAACCAGAGAACCATCGAGTTACAAAGTCGATGGCTTCTCCGTCGGGCTGATCGTCCAACTTGCACAGCACGTGTGGATTTTGCCGAAGATACCTTCCTCATCTGGCAACCCCCGCCGGAAGCTTGTCCCTTGGTGGACGGCCGAGATAGCAGCGACCATTAAAGATCGCCGACGTGCTTTCAAATGCTATCTGAGGCAAACCACCATGGCCAAACTTATCACGTTTAAAAGGATGAGCGCTAGGGCCCGATATCTGATTCGGGTGAGTAATAAAACAACCAGGGAAAAGTGTGTCGTCTATGACGGTGCATACTCCTTCACTCGAGTGTGGACTAAGCTTCGTTCGATATCCGGACCTGCGACATATTTGACGATACCCGGATTGTCCATCAACGGAGACATCATCACGGACCATCTCGTCATTGCCAACAGTATTGGATCGCACTTCTCTGATGTATCCTGCTCTGGGAGTTATGATCCTACATTAGTGACTCTAAAGTGAGGGCAGAGGCTCACCCCTTTTCATTTGCCACTGATGCTTCAGAGTTCTACAATATCATTCTCCGAATGGGAATTGCGCAGGGATATGGCTCCTGGACCAGATAACATACATAATCAAATGTTAAAACATGTGTGCAAATCCAGTATAAAACAACTATTGGCACTCTTCAATCGTATATGGATTGAAGGGGAGTTTCCATCTCAATGGCGAGAGGGGATTGTGATACCGATTCCCAAGGCTGGAAAGGATCTCAAGTCTGTCAGCAAGTATAGACTCATTTGTCTGACAAATGGTTTATGTAACCTGCTGGTGAAAATGGTTATCCGTTGACTGGTGTGGTTCATGGAGGAGAGAGGCCTCCTGTTGGAGTACTTGTGTGGTTTCCACTCTCGTGGGTCCACCACCGTCCATCTGCTGCGACTTGAGAGCGCCATACAGGAGACATTTCTCCGAAGACAGCACCTAGTCTTGGTTTTGTTTAACCTCGAGAAAGCCTACAACACCACATGGCGCTACGGGACCCTTTCCACCCTTCATGAGTGGGGACTCCATGGTAACCCACCGATATTTATTGCGAATTTCAAGTCCGTCCGACTCTTCAGTGAAAGGGTCGGTAGGACATTATCGTGAATATACACCCAATTAAATGGACTTCCTCAGTGTTCTGTGCCGAGTGTCACCTTTATCGCGATTATCATAAACGGAATTGCTGCCGGGCCTTCGGGATCCCATCGCTGTATGTAGACGATTTGGCTCCGCGTGACAGATCTGGAAGTATGGCAATCGTGGAACGGCAATTGCAGCTAGATTTTAACCGGGTTTACAGATGGGCTCACGAACGGGATTTTTGATTTTCTGCATTGAAAAACTCCGTCGTCCATTATTGTCGGCTCCGGAGGCTGCATTTACACCCGAACTACTTCTCTGAGATGGTGCATTGCCGGTTGACACGTCTTATCGCTGCCTGGGTGTTAATTTCGACAGTAAATTAACGTGGCAGCACCATATACGCCAATTAAAAACGGCATGTATCAGTAAACTGAACATGATCAAGTTTCTTAGTGGCACTACCTGGGGGGCTGACCGTGTGGTGCTTCTACGGTTCTACAAAGCCCTCGTCCTGTCCCGGCTAGACTATGGTTCTGCGTCATACGGTTCAGCAAGGCCGGCAACCTTGAAAATGCTGGACAGTATCCACCATAGTGGCGTTATTGCTGGCTACCAGTGCTTTCCGGACCAGCCCGATTCCCAGCCTACTCGCCAAATCGGGTGTTCCACCTCTCAATTATAGACGCCAAATGAGCGTCAAATGCCACAACATCCGAGCTCTCGATCTCTCTTCAGTACCCAGTACCACCAGATGTACGCCAAACAGCCTCGCGCCACACGGCTGGATGGTATAATACTCGATAGCTCGTGTAATGAATTAGGAGTGGCTGTAGGTCCGTGTATGATCCGGCTACCTAGCAAGATACCTCCTTGGCAAGCCCCGAGTCCGTAAATTTGGTTAGATCTACACCGAGGTCCTAAGGTGAACACGGATGCCTCCGTCTATTTATAGGATGGTTCGAAGGTGGACGAGAAGGTGGGTTGTGCTTACGTTATTGATGGTGCAAATACCAAAATCTCCTTGCCTGAAGCCTGTAGTGTGTTCACTGCGGAGCTCGTTGCCAGCTATGAAGCTCTGCAGTTTGCACTACAGGATGCACCAATCACCTTATCGTGTGTACCGACTCCTTGAGCTCGTTGCAGTCAATTGCTACAAGTTTCCCGCAACACCCCCTAGTGCAGCGAATCCACGACCTACTAGCCGGATTGTTCCTAGCTGACCCTCGAATCACCTTTATGTGGCTTCGAAGCCACATGGGAATTGTGGGAAATGAGTTAGTGGATCAAGCTGCAAAAGAGGCGGTATGACTACCACCTCGTTCAATGGAGGTACCGGCTAGAGATATTCGCTCTCAGTTACGCCAACAAGTACTGGAATTTTGGGAGAGTCAGTGGCTAGCTGATCCAATGCCTAGTGAACTGAGAGCGATCAAGGGAACTGCTCGCGTGTAGCGGAGCTCGTTCCGGTCACGGAGGGAGTCCGTCATTTTGTGTAAGCTAAGTATAGGTCATACAAGATCCACCAACTCGTACCTGATGAAGATAGAAGACCCCCACTTTGCATCTTTGGAGCTGTTTTCACCGTGGCCCACATTCGAACCGAGTGTGTGGATCTCGGTGACTTACGAAGAACCATGGTTTGCAAATGACACTCAAACTTATATTAGCCGATGACGTGATGGCTGCTGATCTCGTCATCCGCTTTATAAGTGAGTGTGGGTGAGGGGCAGCAATCTACATTTACCAGTGATTATTGACTCAAGACTTGATCTTTTCTGAATTCTCAATTTTTTGTTTTTCCGTAATTTTTGTTTATTTTTATAATTATTAGTTTTATTTTATATTTTGTTTTATTAATTTTCGATCTTTTCATAGTATGTGTCCACCTCTAAATTATTAATTTCATTCTAAATTTGTATACTTAAATCTGATTTATCTATGACCTTGTACTGTACTCGAATTTGCGATGCGAGAGATTGAGTATTTGCCTGTAATGAAACGCGGCCCATGATAAATGTTATTGAGTCTGGATGTGTGCATAGAACCAGTTTACAAGAGCTATGTAAGCAACTAGAACCGGCCAATCAGAAAATTCGCCGTGGAAAAACAAGGCTAGAGGCGGAACAAAACCTGTTTATCTTTGAAGCAAACTGGCCGACAAGGAACTCGTGCGGGCTGGAAGATATGCAACCCCCAAAGGTAGACACGTGTCATGAACGCGCGCCAGAAACGCGTCAGGAAGATATCACGTGACTCACCGAAGCCAATGGAGATATTACGAAAGGCGCAATTAGCAAGATTCTCATTACCCATTACGAGGATAATTAAACGTGTTTTGACTTATTGGAAAGTCGTCTAAAATTATTTTGAAATTTTCAAGAGAATCTGGGATGAAAACAGAAGTCTAATTGCGGAGTAATAAGGATGTTTGCAATACCCGCCAACTTATAGCGCGAGTTTATTATGAGGACCCTAAACTTTAAATAGGAGTGAAGTATAGGGAAGATTACTCACGGCTTGTTGGATTGAAAACTCCGTAGAGGACGGACGTGTATTTATTACAGTGCGGGAGTGCACCAAGGTTTAAGTAAAGAGTATAATTACTCGGTGCAGGACACATTATGGTTGAATATACTAGAGTTCTAAAGTGAACTAGTGCCATTTGTAATTACGGCATTATTGAACAACTGCGGAAATTGGGAAAATTCGAACTTTGTGGAAGTTATATATACACAAAAAGTGTACACACAAGCGTATAAGTGGAAGTGAATGTTAAGAAAGATATTGCTGAAGAAGGAATTTTACATTCAGCTAGAAATTAATCAACGAAATATTTTCGTCAAGAAAACATTATTTCTTACGAAAATAATTAATGCATAGCCATCAGTATTCTACGTGACTTCGAAATATTGTAAGTACAACGAGCAACGTATAAACGGGGACTTCAAAGTGCTATAAGCATTTATCTACGAATATTATTACCACCATGGTTATTGAATTGAAATTGAGAGGGATGATCGTGAATAACTTGGAAGACGTTGTCATGAATAGTTAAGTATGTTAAGGGGAACATAGCCTGCGGTGACAATGAGGATTTCTAGATTGACGTAACGAACTGTAACACAGCGGAGATTATCATTTACTCCTGCTGTGCTGTCAAAATTATATTCCAACAAACGGCTATAAATATAGATACGAATTCTACTCGGTTGATAAGAAGAACAGAAGATATTCCAGTACGAGCGAACAAGGGTGGACCCAGTTCGATTCTTGTACGAGAGAACAAGGGTGGACCCAGTTCTAGAAGATACCAGAGACGCTGTCGAAGGAGCAGACGTATAAAGGTCACCGCGATGATGTTTGGCGTACCTACCCGAACTGGGGAGATGACGACTTCATGGGGGCATTCTAGGAAGATCCACGAAGGCACCCATAGACAGAGGTACTCGAGGAAAACCCTGTTTATGAAATTCAACGAGGGAAAAACTACTTCTAGCCATCTTTACTCTCCTAAAGGTAGAAAAAAGAACTATTATCAGTATCCCATATTTATGTAGTTTGGTAATGTACGATGAATATCCGATCATTATTCTATGTTTTTCATTTTAGCCAACTTTCTTAGTACAGTACCGGTATTTAAAAATTTTTGATTAGTATTTTTGATCGCATTTCATTTTGGATTCGATAAGTTAGTATTTGACGGATTTAATTGCTTTTGCGAGAAGATAGGAGTATCTAGATTCGATATTTTATTTTGGATCGAATATTTTACAATATTTTTAGATTTATTTAGGCAACGATGGCGATTTTATCGTATTACGTTTTGATTTAGATTGTAGAAAATTCGATTTTCGAATCTATTCCAGAGTATAATTTTATTCTGAAACAACGATAGATTGACGATCTGTATTATAGATCAGAGCAGAGTTATTTCATTAACGACTTAATGTCAGATCAGAGGACGATTATTTCTCACAAGATTTGGGAAGGATGTATTAAACAGATATAAAGCCAATTAAGATTGTGTATCAATGTAATGTTATTAAACATACCGAAGGAAATTTATTAATGTCATATTTAATGATTATTGAAGTTTTGATATACGATCATAAGGAGTAATATTTGATGATTGTCATAGTAGTACCATAACGAATAGAATATAAAGTGTGATCTCTTCTCCCTCAACAGCGTGTAATGAATACGGATCGGGTTGGCACTCGCCGCTACGCAGCGCTACAGTCGACTTGAGATTGTGGATTTCCACATATGTTTATGTGTTTATGTGCTATATATTAAGTATTTAATCGGTCGGAGTGTTTTGGTGGTGTTCTGTGCAAACGTTTATTGATAGACAAGTGCTTACACTATTACTTCATAGTATTAATACCTGAAATGCTATTGTAGGAAGCATTAACTGAAATGGAATTAAATTTCTTGTCGTGTGTTGACGTTATCTTCGTGTGTTAATTTTATTGTTATTTAAGGTAAGTAAACAGCAGTTTAGCCCTTACATTTTCATGAGTGCTTTAATGTGCGTAGTGAAGATGCCTTGCTCTTTTGTACCAGGATGCAGATCTAGCTATGGGGACTATAAAGAGGTCAGACGGTATTTCAAACCTCCTAAAGATAAGAAACGTTTTATCAAGTGCAAAGGGGCCATACTGTGCCCGTTTAGACCGGAGTCCGCACGACCACATATGCATTTTACCAATAATCAGTCAGCACGAGAATCAAAATATCCCGGAGCGCCAGATGGGTTAAAGCAAATCGCAAAAACGACATCAAATTTATAAAAATGCTTTGCTGATTTTTGGCTCAATGCAACAATAAGGATAGAAGGAGATTTAATTGGGTGAAACACATCTGGTAAAATTATCTCAGTTTATTTAAAGTTAAAATCTGACTGCAAGAATAATGCTCAAAGCAGCATCATCCACGTGTGGCGATCCACACTATTATTTACACACAATATACAGAATCTTCCAAACACATTTGACAATCTTTTTGAAAACACAAGTCCGATTGTTAGTCCTGTGGACTGTGTTCCAAAATTATTAAACTTTATTCCAGTGCAAAATGAATTGTCCATACTGGAAATAACGTAGATCACTGTTTGACTATTTACATGATATTAACACTCGTAGAATAAATGTTTATAGAATTTCTTAGACTTTCATTTGTTTTCCAGTTTTCCAAAATATATCGTTGAAACTATTATTATCATCGTAGCAACACAAATTATTAACACATATTAACAACATCTGAAAAGTATTTGACCATTGAGCATAGCATCGAAGAACTGTGCGAAGCACAACAACAATTAATTGTTCTTCTGACATTAAATATTCGAGAAGTGACTCGATTATAAACTTCAAGTTCCAAACAAAACATATGATTTCTGAATCATTAACTTGATCAATAAATGGTTGAACCATTCAACTATTAGATTTTCCACTTGGAATTTATTATGAAAAAAATATATTTATATTTATGGCCATTTCTATCAACTTTCACAACTTGCAATTCTTCGACAGAATGCGGAAATTAGAATTGTAGTCTTATAATGAATTCATTTAGTTCATGGCACTAGGATTTGAAAATATCCTTCAAATTATTCGTGGTTAAAGAATTATTTTAAATTGGCAGTGGCCCATTCTACTATTTGTGTAAGAACACAATATTATAACAACAACAACAACGGCAAAGGTCTTCCTCTGAAGAAGAATAAACTACTATCATGACAAATCCGGGTTCTAGCAAAATCAAAGTCTAAATGGAATTCGTAAACAAGGTTGAAATAAGAACTGATGGTTTCAAAGAAATAACCTTCGGGTTATTCATACGACGAAATGTGTGGCTCCAATACTCCAACTATAAACCTGAGCCATCGAACCTGCTATTTGATTGATGCTCGAAAAAACCTTCATTCCTGCGACTCAACATGCGCACCTGGGAATGGCATTACAACTATTCCACACACATAAATTACCTTCCCAAAATTTATACAATAAATCAAGCCTCTGCTTGTTATCAACACTGGAAGATTAATAAACTGACAAGTTTATTTTATTTTACCATTCAGTTCAACCCGTGAATTTACCATACATATGAAAAGCTTCATTTCACTTTCGAAGTGTATTTACGTCATGATTTTATATAAATACAAAAATCCTATTTGATACAAATATCAATTGCTTCCCGTTTCATGCCTCTCCGTGTTATATGAAACATATGCTTTGCTCATAGCAAATATCAACTGTTCAACCAGAACTGAAATGTTGGTTGAATGCGGGCTTGCGCTAACCACTCTCCTTCGTAAAATCTCCTGTTCCAAACTAGAAATGTTTCAACTACTTCATAGGCTCTTTCTCAATACATATGATTATTATAAAATATAATATCCAAGAATTATTTAGAAAAATTATGAAAATTATTATTATTATTATTATTATTAGTGGATTATTATTATTATTATTATTTCAAATATGTTTAATTATCATCTCATAATGTGAGAATCCACATGTTCGAACCTTCGAATATGGAAAAAATATCCATTCCTCAACAAAAATAGATTTAACTTTTACAGTTACATCGGCTGATTACCGTGATTTCCCAAAAATATGAAAAATTTAAATAAATGCTCAAAATGCTCGGTCATCGATCCTAAACTGTTCTGAGTGCTGAAAATGCTCAGAATAAATCTAACTAGTCTTGCGTAAATCATTACAAGCTTTAAATATGACGAAAAAAAATGTGTTGGTCATCTGCAGAAAAATAGTTTGTTCCAATTAGCTAGGCATAAAATAATTCAAATGTGGCTTACATTTCTTGATGTTCTTGAAGTGTCGTAAACCTGGTCTGTACCAGATTTATCCGTAGACATGCCCTATCGGATAAGCACGTATAATCCTTGTATCGGCCGCCATTGTAGACCCACAAATCGTCTAGTCAGACATAGTGGTAGTATCTTTCGACGTTTTAAATGACTGTAGTTCCATTTTAATATGGGCTTCTAACAAAGCCATAACAGTTTGTTTGAAAAGGGTCAGATCTAAGCGATCTCTTCTTAAATGTGTCAGTTGTAACTTAACTCACTGTAATCTCATCAGTACAAGAAAAACGTTGACAGTCTAAGCAGTTAACGGCTGTTCTGAAGATCGTTCCCTGGGCATGGTTTGTATATCACCATCTGCCATGCTCTAAGCAACCTGCAGTTTCCCTTGCGTAGACTAATGAACGCCACCGTTATAGACTATTCTTCAATGTACTGACCGATCGAAGTGGTTAAATAGTTACAAAATATGAAACTGACTTTAAATGGATTTAAACATCCAAGTATTAATTTACTATTGGACTGTGACAAATACTATTTTCTAGACCTAGTCTAGCATATGTCCTTTTGGAAATATAAATATTTCCACCAATGTCTGTAGAAAAACAATCACCTCAGTGATTCTCCTCACCAGAAACTTACTAAGTTCCAACTCGTTTGCGCAGCACTTCTCGTGACTATCACGATTTGAAAAGTACTTCTTCGTAGACGTGGCAACCATGTGCCTTGGCTCAGCGTAGACGCAACTTGTTCGCCAAGTGCTTGTGATGAATTGAGCTAACTAAGCTTGCTCCTGCTTGCTTTTATACAAAAACGGTCAGGGTCACGCGTCATCGCCTGATATCTAAAAATCCTCATATCTCTTGAATCCCTGGTCCGATTTACTTGATATTAATTGCATTCTCTTTTATTTGGCCGTGCCAGTAATCTGATCCCAGTCTCAAGTCTCTGCTCCATAGTTAACTATTTAATCAATAAATAGTCTCCACCTCTGCTGTGACTCGCTACGTCATTTACCATCCAACTATCGGTAATTTCCTTCGAATGGCTTCGAGAAGCAATGTAGCGCGATATTCAAATATCTGAACTTTCAAACGCTGCTACAGCCTTTCCCTTGATATCTAGGTGTCTGAAACTTGGAATACCCATTCCTAGAGTTGGGCACATCCACCCCACACCTAGCAAAAAATAAAAATTGAAAAAATTTTTATTTTTCCTATCTACACATTAAATTATCTGGTTCTTGAATAATAGATCTTCAAATTCGAAGCATTATAAGTTCCCACGATGTTACCAGTTCGTGTATTAGCTACTTCATAGCTTCCATTATTGTTTACTTCCACAATATTCAAAATCCTTAATTTTACCATTCCCCCGGGATTGTTGTGTTCCCGATGGACCTGGATCATTGGACCTCTGCTCCACAAATTGTAAGGTATCTTGGTGTCTTGCTTCCAAGTTTTTCCTCGTTTCTTTGTTAAATTCTTCGTTGGACTGACGAGTATCTACATTCCCTCTGTTGTTATAGTTATTACCATAGGATCTCCTTTCCTGGTACCTTCCTTGAGTGTCACGTGGTCTTCTCCATCGAGTGTTGTATCGATTACCACCATCCGGTCTTGCATATGGTTTGTAACTGTATCTGTTACGGTATTGGTTCCATCCTCTCGTATTGGAATCTTCCCTCGGCGATTTCTCTTCTCGCTCCTCTCGAATCTCTCGAGGTGTCTGAGAATAACTGTCAGCCATAACAGCATACACAGCGTTATTATTCTTTACTCCCTTCTGATGGAAGAATTGAGCGTTTGTATGATCCAGCTTTTGCAATACTTCATCAAACTGTTCCATATTGTAGATGTCAGCAGCGATCAAAGTCCTCTGGACGTCTGCTGGAAATTGACGTATCAAAGCAGTAATCAACTCGTTATCTGGCATTGGCGGATCTAAATGTTGGAGTTTAGACAGCTGTCCAGAAAAGTATGTAGAGTATCGAGTAGGTTGTGACGTCGAGAATCTCTTCGAATACAACTCTGCTCTAACTTGCTGTTGGGTTTCAGGGGACCAAAACTTCTTCAATAGCCCACGAGAAAACTCCTCAAAAGTATTTAGAGTGGATCTAAATGCTCTAAACCACAAAAGTGCGGGACCTTCCAAGAACTTCCCTATTACCCTGATCTGTCTTTCTTTAGGGATCTTAGAATCTTTCAGGTAATCACCTGCTTCTCTCAGAAATTCCACGGGTGTTACAGAATCTCGCCCTGAAAATTTAGAAGGCTTGTCTTCTATATTCTTAAACACAGTTATGGGGTTGGATTGAAATACTGTCCTGACCTCATCCTGGCTATCAGTCTCTCTAGCTCCTCCTAGATTTATCTGTATCTGTTCCTTTCCCCTTACATTCGGCATTTTCAAAAAATGATCAGACTGTTTCTCATCCTTTATTTGAGTTTTCATAGCCTCAAGTTCCTTCTGGTTTTCTTCTGCCATCTTCTTGATTGCTTCAGTCTCCTTACTATTTTCTTTAACATCAATGGATATCTGGTTCATAACAGCCTCATGACTTTTCAATGACCCTGTCATATCTGATATGTCCTTCTGAGTTGCTTGAATATCCTTGGCAATTACTTCAATGTGGGATGACAAAGATTCCCTAATCTCCTTGATTCCCTCTTGATTCTCCAGCTTGAGTGTGTCTTTGATTTCATTGACAACTGTGGTTTTAATCTCAGTTTGCAATTCATGAATCACTCCTTCTCTTATTTCTCCCATGACAAGTTCCTTGAATTGTTCCGTTAAACGCTGAACAACTAGAATTCCCATCTCGTTACTCTCCTTCTTCACTCTGACTTCCAAGTTGACCATGTCTTCACCAACTTTCCTAAGACCATGTTCTATCCTATCAGCTAAGCTTTGGGATCGAAGATCGGCATCGCGAAATTTATCGTCCATTAAACTTGCGTTAGTAGCTAATGAAGTTTCGAGCTCATGTGTTTTTTCGCATAATTTATTCATTTTACTTTCAAGTGTCATTTTCAAAATCTCAGAATTCTCTTTAAATTTACTTTCCATTGAATTAAATTTACTGTTTAAATTTTCTTTCAAGTTCCCTTTTAACCTGCTTTCTAAAGAATCAGAATTTTCTTTAAGTTTATTTTCTAAAGAATCAGAATTTTCTTTAAGTTTATCATCTAAACTTTCTTTCAAATTATCAGAATTTTCTTCAAGTTTCTTTTCTAAAGCCTCAGTATTTTCTTTCATAATGGCTGCTACACGCAGTCCAGCCTCTTTCGAACTCTCCTCCAAACTCCTCATCATTCTCATCATTTCTTCCATAATTTCAATTATTCAAAACTTAGGGGTATACAACAGTGGCAAACACAAGCTTATAACTAGAACAAGAAATATGAGTAGCTAATTGGAACACTATAATAAAATGAGATTTGTCCTAATATCGACGTGATGGAAAAACAAAATTCTTTACTTTTACGAATTACATTTACCACAATATCACAAGAAAAATATGCTAGTTCTCAAATATCCTCCACCTGGATTCTAATAATGTGTATCTCCAGTCATCGAACGTTTACTACTGAATTTCCTTGACGCCCTAATGGTTAAGCCATTATCAAAAATAATCAAACCCATTCTAATTATTAACCAGTTAAATTTTTAATTTTCCCACTAATTGGGTTTCCTACCAATTTATTCATCCAAACCAGACATCTCTCAACTCCCAAAATATTTCTATAAAAATTATCACAATTTCAAATCGGCATGCGATTGACCATGTCTAAATCGGGACCCACGTTCGAAGCCATTTCTCTCTCTATCTTATTTTATGTGCCCGTTTAGACCGGAGTCCGCACGACCACATATGCATTTTACCAATAATCAGTCAGCACGAGAATCAAAATATCCCGGAGCGCCAGATGGGTTAAAGCAAATCGCAAAAACGACATCAAATTTATAAAAATGCTTTGCTGATTTTTGGCTCAATGCAACAATAAGGATAGAAGGAGATTTAATTGGGTGAAACACATCTGGTAAAATTATCTCAGTTTATTTAAAGTTAAAATCTGACTGCAAGAATAATGCTCAAAGCAGCATCATCCACGTGTGGCGATCCACACTATTATTTACACACAATATACAGAATCTTCCAAACACATTTGACAATCTTTTTGAAAACACAAGTCCGATTGTTAGTCCTGTGGACTGTGTTCCAAAATTATTAAACTTTATTCCAGTGCAAAATGAATTGTCCATACTGGAAATAACGTAGATCACTGTTTGACTATTTACATGATATTAACACTCGTAGAATAAATGTTTATAGAATTTCTTAGACTTTCATTTGTTTTCCAGTTTTCCAAAATATATCGTTGAAACTATTATTATCATCGTAGCAACACAAATTATTAACACATATTAACAACATCTGAAAAGTATTTGACCATTGAGCATAGCATCGAAGAACTGTGCGAAGCACAACAACAATTAATTGTTCTTCTGACATTAAATATTCGAGAAGTGACTCGATTATAAACTTCAAGTTCCAAACAAAACATATGATTTCTGAATCATTAACTTGATCAATAAATGGTTGAACCATTCAACTATTAGATTTTCCACTTGGAATTTATTATGAAAAAAATATATTTATATTTATGGCCATTTCTATCAACTTTCACAACTTGCAATTCTTCGACAGAATGCGGAAATTAGAATTGTAGTCTTATAATGAATTCATTTAGTTCATGGCACTAGGATTTGAAAATATCCTTCAAATTATTCGTGGTTAAAGAATTATTTTAAATTGGCAGTGGCCCATTCTACTATTTGTGTAAGAACACAATATTATAACAACAACAACAACGGCAAAGGTCTTCCTCTGAAGAAGAATAAACTACTATCATGACAAATCCGGGTTCTAGCAAAATCAAAGTCTAAATGGAATTCGTAAACAAGGTTGAAATAAGAACTGATGGTTTCAAAGAAATAACCTTCGGGTTATTCATACGACGAAATGTGTGGCTCCAATACTCCAACTATAAACCTGAGCCATCGAACCTGCTATTTGATTGATGCTCGAAAAAACCTTCATTCCTGCGACTCAACATGCGCACCTGGGAATGGCATTACAACTATTCCACACACATAAATTACCTTCCCAAAATTTATACAATAAATCAAGCCTCTGCTTGTTATCAACACTGGAAGATTAATAAACTGACAAGTTTATTTTATTTTACCATTCAGTTCAACCCGTGAATTTACCATACATATGAAAAGCTTCATTTCACTTTCGAAGTGTATTTACGTCATGATTTTATATAAATACAAAAATCCTATTTGATACAAATATCAATTGCTTCCCGTTTCATGCCTCTCCGTGTTATATGAAACATATGCTTTGCTCATAGCAAATATCAACTGTTCAACCAGAACTGAAATGTTGGTTGAATGCGGGCTTGCGCTAACCACTCTCCTTCGTAAAATCTCCTGTTCCAAACTAGAAATGTTTCAACTACTTCATAGGCTCTTTCTCAATACATATGATTATTATAAAATATAATATCCAAGAATTATTTAGAAAAATTATGAAAATTATTATTATTATTATTATTATTAGTGGATTATTATTATTATTATTTCAAATATGTTTAATTATCATCTCATAATGTGAGAATCCACATGTTCGAACCTTCGAATATGGAAAAAATATCCATTCCTCAACAAACATAGATTTAACTTTTACAGTTACATCGGCTGATTACCGTAATTTCCCAAAAATATGAAAAATTTAAATAAATGCTCAAAATGCTCGGTCATCGATCCTAAACTGTTCTGAGTGCTGAAAATGCTCAGAATAAATCTAACTAGTCTTGCGTAAATCATTACAAGCTTTAAATATGACGAAAAAAAATGTGTTGGTCATCTGCAGAAAAATAGTTTGTTCCAATTAGCTAGGCATAAAATAATTCAAATGTGGCTTACATTTCTTGATGTTCTTGAAGTGTCGTAAACCTGGTCTGTACCAGATTTATCCGTAGACATGCCCTATCGGATAAGCACGTATAATCCTTGTATCGGCCGCCATTGTAGACCCACAAATCGTCTAGTCAGACATAGTGGTAGTATCTTTCGACGTTTTAAATGACTGTAGTTCCATTTTAATATGGGCTTCTAACAAAGCCATAACAGTTTGTTTGAAAAGGGTCAGATCTAAGCGATCTCTTCTTAAATGTGTCAGTTGTAACTTAACTCACTGTAATCTCATCAGTACAAGAAAAACGTTGACAGTCTAAGCAGTTAACGGCTGTTCTGAAGATCGTTCCCTGGGCATGGTTTGTATATCACCATCTGCCATGCGCTAAGCAACCTGCAGTTTCCCTTGCGTAGACTAATGAACGCCACCGTTATAGACTATTCTTCAATGTACTGACCGATCGAAGTGGTTAAATAGTTACAAAATATGAAACTGACTTTAAATGGATTTAAACATCCAAGTATTAATTTACTATTGGACTGTGACAAATACTATTTTCTAGACCAAGTCTAGCATATGTCCTTTTGGAAATATAAATATTTCCACCAATGTCTGTAGAAAAACAATCACCTCAGTGATTCTCCTCACCAGAAACTTACTAAGTTCCAACTCGTTTGCGCAGCACTTCTCGTGACTATCACGATTTGAAAAGTACTTCTTCGTAGACGTGGCAACCATGTGCCTTGGCTCAGCGTAGACGCAACTTGTTCGCCAAGTGCTTGTGATGAATTGAGCTAACTAAGCTTGCTCCTGCTTGCTTTTATACAAAAACGGTCAGGGTCACGCGTCATCGCCTGATATCTAAAAATCCTCATATCTCTTGAATCCCTGGTCCGATTTACTTGATATTAATTGCATTCTCTTTTATTTGGCCGTGCCAGTAATCTGATCCCAGTCTCAAGTCTCTGCTCCATAGTTAACTATTTAATCAATAAATAGTCTCCACCTCTGCTGTGACTCGCTACGTCATTTACCATCCAACTATCGGTAATTTCCTTCGAATGGCTTCGAGAAGCAATGTAGCGCGATATTCAAATATCTGAACTTTCAAACGCTGCTACAGCCTTTCCCTTGATATCTAGGTGTCTGAAACTTGGAATACCCATTCCTAGAGTTGGGCAAAATACCAGGGAAGGATAGGGAACTTAAGTTACTAAAAGTCCTACATCTGTGATGCTCACTCTTCAGAAGATTTAATTGTTAAATTTGATAAATTTGTGATAGAAGGGATGGAAGTATTACTTCTCCCAAGAACCAACTGGCGATTGAAAGACTATTCTGTTCCACATATATTTCCTAATTTGCCTAAGTATTTGTCCAGTATGTTGTAAATAAAAATGCTCTTGATGCCATTAAAGACTACTTCTGTGAAGAAAGGGATGAGAATAAAAAGACGATGAGTTAAAAAACATATAGGCCTATGTACCGTAATGCTGAAGGAGGCGTGATCAGTTTTAGACAATAGCCTACTCTATGAAGGGGTCATGACTATGCCTTCTATGTCTGTTTAATGTTAAGTTCTTCTGAAATGATGGTAGTTTACCGATTTTGGTGTTTGTGGAATGAAATTTATTATTGAATTTTATAGTAATCTACGGTAAAGTTGAAAGTTGCGTTCGTACGGCTTTTTTTCTATGTTGCAAGTCTGTTAAGGGAATGTAAAATGTGTAACAATGTGAAGAAATCCTTTCTGATAGCGAGGTTAATTTTTCCGTTCTTTTTTTTTTATTATTATTATTATTATTATTTTTTTTTTTTCAGATAGCTGGCAATACTAATTGCATTTTGAGCTTGCTCTCTCTCTTCGCTTATTGTCGAAACTGGACTATTACAGGAGACGACTTATTAAATTATAATTGGGCACAGTAAAAAAGTGGAGATGTCGAACTTATTAGCGCCTATGAGGATATCTTGCGGTGTTTGAACATGTAAAACAGGTCGCAAGGTTTTAAAAGTCTCGTAAGCGCCAATGCTAACTTACATCACAGATCGGAGCCAGCGCTGCGCTGCGGCGGACCAGGCGTACTAGGCCAGTGATATCCACGGCCGACTGAATACGAGCTGCGCTCTATACCGGCCTTGACATTCCCAGTCAGAACCCATGTATAACATGTAATTGGAAAGTTTCTACTCGTTGCCGGTAGAGCGCACTCCCCTCCCATTATAGGCGCGATAAGGAATCAGCTGTACAGTACGTATATTAAATGTGTAATCTCAAGAACCACTGGATGGATTTTGATGCTGCTTTCACCATTCTGTAAAGGTGATCTCGAGGTAGATTTGTGTAGAAAATAATTTATTTATGACCAAAGGGAGCCAAGCAGTAACGATTTCAGTGAAAAGGTCGAAAAAATAGCCTGGCGTCCGTGCGCTTTTTAAGCTTACGCTGGGCGAACCGTTAAAAATATCACTATAATATGAGTGTAAGAATTGTTCAGCGTGAGAAATTCTACAAAAAAGTCCGCGAGAGCATATCTCTATCTTCGATACATCGCCCACTATAAGTGTTTTTAGTTTGGACGGGAGGGGCATTTGGCTTGCACCTCGCCATTCTTAAATTACGTCTGACAGGAATTCCTTGCACATTCATAACTGTTCCCGGGCGAAGCCGGGGCGGGTTGCTAGTGACACTATATAATTATTATCATTATAATTTCCGCATTATCAAAATTAAAATTATATCACAAAATAAAATAACGTGCTAATAAATCTAAGAGAAATTAGACATACCTTGCACCTTCTTCGGGTACAGGGACACTACTCCAGCACCGTCTCATTAAAAGGAAAGAGAGGATCAAAATTACAGCCGGTAACAAGTAGCAGCTAATCGTGTGTTGTGTTTTGTGCTAAGAGATCTTTCGACAAATTATCAGATACCGTGTGCCTTCTTTTTCACGAAGCAGCTGTCAGGACGGGACTTACATAAACTCCTGCTGGACGTTATTCTCGAGGTTGAACAATGCGGTTTCATAATTATAATAACTGTCTCTGATAATCACAAAACTAACACTACAATGATGAAGCATTTAGGGGGAGGGAATTTGCAACCAATGGTCAATCACCCATACGACGAGTCTAGGAATGTATACCCTAGTTTTGATCATTGTCACATTCTAAAAAAAAAACCATTAGAACGCAGTTTCTGTAACGAGAGATGACTGATGGTACTGGAATAATTTCAGGGAAATACTTGTCATTACTATACACAATGCAAAAGGGTGAGATCGTCAAACCGGTCAGACACCTCACTAAAAACACATCGAACCCACTAAATTTGAAAAAATGAATGTTCGGCGTGCCAAGGAAGTGTTCTCGTCAGAAGTTATTGGTGCCATTAGTACACTGAAAGAAAATATAGGCATGCACCCGGAAGCGTACACATTCATGGACGCAGAAGCAACCATTTTTTTTTGAAAAACGTTAATAAATGGTTCGCTATGCATGACGTAAGCATCACATATCATCATATTCAGTCTAGAAATGCAGATAAAGGGCATTTTTCTCATTAAATGTCAGTCGCCTAAACTGGCTAGAGGAATATTTTCTTTCTTACCTTGAAACTTTGAAAGCTGCTAGTAACGCTGCTAGAAAGGACTTCCTGAGTTCTGAGACTTACGAAGCTACCTATACAATTAATCACGGATTCAGCTGTCCAGTGCATAAGGTATCTTCTAAAAATGGGTAGAGGAAAGTCGCCAAATATGGGGAGTTTTTTTATAGGGCTCACATTAGACATGAGAAGGAACGGAATAATTTTGGTTTTCTCACCAATGTAAACCTCAGGCGATATACTATGTATATTACAAATATGGGCACGTCTGATGTTGTAATACCCTCTGATATTATTGTTAACTTTAAAAGTGCACCTTCCCCGTATTAGGCAACCGGGTTACGTAATATGGGGAGGTGAGAAACCTCACGGTTTTTATTTATAATAGGTACACTGAATAGTATACCCTACTAATTAAAGCATTAATTATGACATTTTTTTTTCGTGTGGCCTCCTGAGAGGCCGAGTGCAGGTCTTTCTAGTCGACGCCCGTGGGCGACCTGCGCGTCAGGATGAGAGATGGAATGGATGAAGATGAATGAAACTGGACAAGGATGTGGAAGGAAGCGGCCGTGGCCTGTTCGAAGGTACCGTCCCAGCATTTTCCTGGTGTTGAAAAATGGGAAACCACGGAAAATCATTTCAAGGGCGGCCGACGGTGGGGCTCGAACACACGCGTCTACCGAGTCAGCAGAGAGCTTGGCTCCATGGCCTAACGCTGCGCTTTAGCCAGCGTTGCCCCTACTGTCGGTAATTCTGACAATGTAATGAAATCATGAACACAAATAGTACAAAAATACAAAAATGAATATTTTAAGTAAATAACAGTCCTAGTTTCCTGTTGCCGAACTTCCAAACCGTTCAGCAGAAAAATGCATAAACTTTAATGAAAACCGAGTGATTCTGATCGAATTCAACTGTAACGAGGTGCAAGGTGTGTCTAATTTCTCTTAGATTTATTAGCACGCCATTTTATTTTGTGATATAATTTGCATTTTGATATTGTGGGAATTATAATGATAATATAATAGTGTCACTAGCAACCCGCCCCGGCTTCACCCGGGAACAGTTATGAATGTGCAAGGAATTCCTGTCAGACGTAATTTAAGAATGGCGAGGTGCAAGCCAAATCCCCCTCCCGTCCAAACTAAAAACACTTATAGTGGGCGATGTATCGAAGATACAAAGTCACGCGGACTTTTTTGTACAATTTTTCATGCTGAACAATTCTTACACTCATAGTATATTGATATTTTTAACGGTTTGTCCAGCGTAAGCTTAAAAAGCGCACGGACGTCAAGTTCTTTCTTTGACCTATTCACTGAAATCTAAAATCGTTACTGCTTGGCTCCCTTTGATCATAAATAAATTATTTTCTACAGAAATCTTCCTCGATATTACCTGTACAAAATGGTGAAAGCCGCATCAAAATCCATCCAGTGGTTCTCGAGATTACCCGTGATATCCAAGAATCGGGGACTTCGTTTTACACTATGTAGAGATAAGTCTTAGTCGTGCAATGCTTGGTGAACGGCGCTGTGTGAGCAGTTGAGTAACTAACAAGATTTCATGAAAAAGGTCTCATTGTCTAGGCCGGTATGAGCTCATTCAGTCGGCCGTGGTGATATCACTACTTATTCTATTTGTTATGGTACTACGATTGTTGAAGATGTAGCCTATTAGAGCTATGAAATTATTATATTATTGTATAACCAGTAATATTAGGGCAATGTCGAGTTACGCTACCCGTCTATCAGTAGAAAACTTGCTACTGAATATATATTCCATTTCGTTGTGTGGCATTAGGAATGTATTTATTACATAAGCATTGCAACTACACATATTTTTCTTATTACAGATCAAAACAATCGCCACCATAGTGACCACACAGTTTGTCAGGTGACGTAGGTTGATCGCTACCAACCCCACGCAACCATAGTTCCCACTCCAGGAACTACTATTCCCAGATTCACGACATCCTCCCACCTGATTTGGTGGAAATCGAATCAAAATTACAGAAAAAAAAACTACATACAACATTTTCAAAATTCACACAATTGGAAAAAAGATTGGAAAAAACATACAATACAATGAAAAGTTAGTGAACAATACGTTCAACAATCACAAATTTAGTCTTACAGGCATCTTGATTGGCCTTACTCTGCTGGTAGTCCTTGGTATTCCTTCACTCTAGGAATTGACCTGGGAAGCATCAAGTTTATCTGAAGACCTAAATTTTGCTACCCAGTCCGTCGAGACGTCTAGAGGGTAAACCCTTTGAATGGGTCTGAGTAGAACAGATGTTGCAGTCTGTAACCGTACTAAACGAGTGACATGGTCTTTACCCGGTAAAATTTCAATAACTCGTCCCAAGGGCCAACCTATACGTTTTATATTATTGCTCCCTATAAGGACTATATCACCTAGTTTGGGTTTGCTTTCTTTTTTTCTTTAGTTACGATCTCAGGGTTAAGAAGCCTAAATACTCAGACCTAAATCTGTTACGTAAATCTGACTTTATTTTAGGTCGATATTTCAGCCTATTGTTGAGTGACGTTTTCTCAATGAAATCACAATCTGGCATTTTTGTTTCTTTAACATCATGTAAAAACAATGATGGTGATCAGGAAAGGACATCACCGTCATTCTCGGAAATATAAGTTAAAGGTCTTGCATTCACAAGAGATTCCGTGTCGCAGAGAACTGTAGACATTTCTTCATAAGAAAGCAAAGCTCTGCCTAAGACCATTCTGAGAATCTGTTTCATGATCCCAACTAATCTTTCCCAAAATACCCCCCAGGGGGCTGCAGGAGGAATATTTTTCCATTCGAATTTCCTAACACTAATGTACTGAACAATTCGATTCCAATCAATTGTCTTGGACTCTTTCGAAGTTCCAGTAAAATGTCTACCATTGTCAAAATATATTATTGTAGGTCTCCCCCGGCGTGCAATGAATCGTCTGAGCCCCTGCATAAAGTTCTCTCTTGACAAGGAAGATAATAGTTCCAGGTGCACAGCCCTATAAACGGCACACGTAAATAAACAAATCATGCTTTGGCACCATCTTTCAGATACAGCGGGCCAGCCAGATCAACTCCCACCACTTCAAACACAGCCGAATCCTTGATTCGGTCCATTGGTGGTGATGCCGAAGAGGCATCTAAATGATGTCCTCCCTGTCTTAAACAAATGACACATTTGGAGAGTACATTTCGGATAGTCTTCCTGGCTCTCAAGATCCAAAATTGTTCTCTCAATATGTTAATTAGTGTTTGACGCCCACATGCGAGTTTTTCCTGTGTTCACTCATAATCAGTCGGTAAACCACCGGATGAGCCGACGGTAAGGTCATGGGTGCACAAAAATATTCAATATCTTGCCTATTAACTAATTTTGTCCTTAGTCTCAGAATCCCCTCATTATATTTAAATGCTTTTAAGGTAGCGAGACATTTGTCATCTTCTGAGATGAACGATTCCCTTTGCGTCAGGCGGATCACTACCTTTTCAACCAAACGGATATAATCGCATAATAATTCTCCCTTCTTCCTTAATCCCAAATTCCGTGAGTTATGGATGAACCTCCTCATCCACGCAATCATTCGTACGATTCTGTCGTAGCTGGAAAAGTATCTATAGAACCAATGATAGTTGTGAGTTTCCTTGGGAGTACTGCACCAGTCACAGGAAACTGATTCCTTCATAAGACAACTCACCACCCTTGTTGATTTGTCTTATTCTTGGAAAACCAACTGCTCATTATTAACTATCTCTCCCGAAGGCCAATCTCGTGGTGTTTTCTTCAGCCAATCTGGTCCTTCCCACCATTTCTCAGTTAACAGCTTGTCAGCCGTGCATCCTCTCGAGACCAGAACTGCTGGATTCTGATAACCAGGCACGTGTTTCCAGGATTCGAGATGAGTCAAACTCCGTATTTTCTTAACGCGGTTATTAACAAATACTGTCCAACTGTCTCGTTTCCGGATCGAGGTCAACACAGTGGAAGAATCAGTCCAGAAAATTCAATGTCCTTCAATGTAAGTCCATCTCGCACAGACTTACATAATCTGGCTCCCACTACTGCAGCAATCAACTCCAACCGAGGAATAGTGACTGCTTTGAGAGGAGCCACCCGTGCTTTGGCAGCCAGAAGACATACCTTCACCTCATCGTTATTTTTTATTCTTATAAACACAACCGCACCGTAGGCTAGCCCACTGGCATCACTGAAGGTGTGGATACTTATTTTACTGTTGCCTCTTACGTAAAAGAGCCAACGAGGCACTTTTAAACTCTTAAGGAGTGAAAGACGTTGGTACCACGTCAAATATTCAATTCGAGTACCAGAATCAATCTCCTCATCACATGATATGCTATTCTTCCAAAGCTTTTTTAACCATAACCTAGGAATTAGCAATACAGGACTGGCTATACCAATTGGATCAAATATCCTTTGAGCAACAGAAAGAATTGTGCGTTTTGTCACCTCACCTACCACAAAATTGTCCATCCACCCTAAATTTTAAGTCAGAGTATCTGAAGCAGTATCCCAAAACATTCCTAACAATCCAACTTTTTCAGTGGAATCCAAACTGTGGTGGTTGGACTGCCACGCCCTTAGGTTCAATTTGCCAAGTTTCATTGCATCACTGGCCTCGCTAATAAACTGCTGTAATTCAGACTCAGTTTCAACACTAGTAACCACATTGTCAACATACATACTCTGTTTCAGTTTCAACATGATTTCATTGTCATAGTTAGGATTTCGCATGGTTTCATTAATGTGATAATCCAGAATTGCCCCCAACAAAAATGGACTACACCTCAATCCAAACACACCCCTTTGGTGACGAAAAACTTTTACTTTTTAACGGTCTTCTTTATCCTACCAGAGGAAGCGAACACTATCTCTGTCCTCTTGTCTAATACTAATTTGGAGGAAAGCTTTTTCTATATCTGCTGTTACAGCAAGCCTACCTTCTCGAAATTTGAGCAATACAGCGGGAATAAGTTCAATGAGGTTAGGTCCACTCTCCAAACACTGATTCAGAGAAGGTGTGTTTCCCTGCCTAGCAGAGGCATCAAACACAGGACGCACTCTAGTGGTGCTGTTCTGCTTTACAACAGCTCGGTGTGGTAGGTAGTGCCCATGAACCGTAGACACCTGAAGTGGAACTTCTTCGATTATCTCAAGCTGTTTCCACTCACTCAAACCATCATCATATGAACTAAACAAACCTTGTTCATGAAGATTTCTAGTCGTGGACTCAAGTCTCTTCAATGCCAAATCTCTGTTATTTGGAAGAGGTAAATGGCCCTCCTTCCAAAGCAGTGGTACCTCATAACGTCCATCATCAGTTTTCTTAATGCACGTTTGAAAACTGATCTGGATCTCACGTTCTCTCTCCTCTTTGGATTTCTGGGTGGTCGTGTCTAAGTAAGATACCAATAGTTTCTACTTTCCAAAGATCAACGACATAATGAATGAGCAGTGAAGTAACTTCTACTGCCAAATTATTCACAGACTGACATGGAACTTTACCCATCACAGTCCAGCCTAATTTTGTTTCTGTAGCCACTAGGCCTGAGTCGAACATTTTGAGTCTCCCTGTCATTACCTTTCCTGCTACATCTGCTCCGATTAGCAAGTCTACAGGTCTATCCTTACGTCCTACATCAGTTAAAGAAATATTCATATCTGAAAGCTCCGTTAACCAAGGCCCTTCCTCGATTGGATGAATACCGTCACATATAATCGACTGGTCCAACGCTTCAAAATCACATTTATATTTACCCTTCAAGCTATGCAATTCTACTTTATAACATACATGTTCCTTAACATTGGTTTTTGCACCTCCAAATAGACTGTGTTTAATAGCTTCATTCCTCAGTGGGGTGCAACCTAATTTCTCCATAATTTATTTCCTAACATACTACCTCTTAGAGCCTGAATCAATCAGAGCTTGTGCTGAAATAGAAGATTTAGGCCCTTTAACTTTTACAACTAAAGTCTGTAATAGAACTTGTCTATTGGTAGTACTGCTTAGGGAAGTTGTTCCTGGTTGATCCTTTTGTTTGTGGTCCAAACTACCCTTACAATCTTTCCTTCCGTTATTAGGTACATCAGGACACATTAAAACATTATGGTTCTTGCCACAAACAAAACATCTTAAAACAATTTTACATGTGTTGAGGCAATGACCCTTCTTTAAACAACGAAAACAACCACCCTTTTATTTTAGTACCCTTTGCTTCTCTGACAGGCTGAACTTCTGTGCCTTAAAACAATTTGAGGCATCATGCCTACCTTCACAAAAAATACAGACCTGTCTCTTATCATCTGCCCTACTGGTAGTTAGCAATTCCGTAGCTGTAGCAGCTTTATTACTTGACAATTGAGCCTGAGCATTATTGTAAACATTATCCTGAATGCCAAAACCTGCTGCAGCCAAACTGATTCTTTCCTCAGATTCAACTTCAAGTTTCAGAAATTTCATAATATTTTCTAATCTATCTTTACCAACGCCAGTGCTTACAAAAGTACTGCTTCTTTGCCACACCCTCATCAGTTCCTCAGATAAGCTTGATTCCACCAGAGGGTATAGCATAGCAGCACATTTATCGGAAGTGACACCTAGTGTTTCAAGTGACCTAATTTGTGATTCTAGGCTGTCGTAAAGGCTACACAATGAATGAGATTTATTCATAGAGGAAGCATTCTTCAAAACTTAAGTCAACGATTCCCTGACATACACTTCTACAAGTAGATCGTCTCTACCTAGTCTCCTTCTCAAGCTTTCTACAGCTTTAACATAATTTTTTTCCAGTAGGTGGAAAACTCTCGACTACTTCCCTAGCACGAGAATGTTTAACCGTGGCTTGCACTAGATATTGGAACTTGTATTCTGGGACAATGTCAAGGTCCTTATCTCTTCTTCTTTCTCTTTACATCATTCCCACTCCTATGTGGGGTCGATGTTTCTGACAGCTCTGGTCCATTTAACCCGGTCATGCACATCCTCTTCTGACATTTGTTTTTCTCTGAGGTCCTCCTGTACACAATCAATCCATCCATCCATCCATCCATCTTCGTTTAGGTCTGCCTCGCATTCTCACTCACTGTATTTGCATGTCTAGCATCTTCCTCCCCACGTAGGATTCCTCCCTTCTTCTCACATGCCCGTACCATTGAAGTCGCTTTTCTTGTATCTTCTTAGATATTTCCACAACCCAGGGTCCTTATCTATCTTCTCGAATTGTCCCCAGAATTGTAGCCACTGTCTTACAACACCGTCAAATTTCCGAAGTTCTAGTTTAGGGAGTTTGAATTTCCGTCTACTTGCGATATCATCCAGCGACTTCGCCTGGTGAGCTAGTATTTCATTCACACTTACCTCGGCATCGAAGAACAGTTGTTGTTAATCATCGGCAACTCGGCATTCATCTTCCAAACCCTCGTGACCAGCTTCTATCTTTAAACTTAAAATCTCACCGTCCAGTGCCAATAGATCTTCATTCTTCGTTCGTAGTAAAGAATAGCAAACATTAATTTTCCTTCTCCTCTCATCGTCCTCCAATTCTTGATTATTCAGTTCTTCTTTGAGAGTGTGTAGTCGTCGGGTAAACGCTGAACTTTTCACCTTCCTCAGTGCCACACGGGAATCCAAAGTCATAATGGATTTCACAATGTTTTCCTTCAGTATTAATATAATACGGTACGTTACGTATTTCGATTCGTATTTCGATTATCAGTATCCGTATGGGCCTGTCACGGTCGCCACTAATGTCGAGTTACGCAACCCGCGTATCTGTAGAAAACTTGGTACTGAATATAATCCATTTCGTTTTGAGGCATTAGGAATACATTAATTACATAAGCAGTGCAACTACACATATTTTTCTTATTACAGATCAAAACAATCGCCGCCATAGCGACCACACAGATTTCGGGTAACGTAGGTTGATCGTTGCCAACCCTGCGCAACCATAGTTCCCACTCCAGGAACTACTATTCCCAGATTCACGACAGACAACGAGAGAACCAATAATTGTTCGTGATATTTTTATGAAGATGTTTGTAACCAGTCAGAAAAGTTATTTGAAGTTGACATGTCTAAAGTTCATTAAGATCCAGACGAGTATGTATTGTGAAGAATGAAGCTGCGATGATATAATATTTTGAGGAAGTTTGATAGAGCATTCCCGGTTGACGGATGAAGGCTACTGTTTTGGCAACGTGCTGGATGACATTGTTTCATTGATAGTGTAATGTTGATATCTTTGTTGACAGACCTGCGAAGATATTAAGTTGTGGAGAGAAATGGAATATTGTTAGAATTGTGAGAGAAGTATTGTTCTGTCGTATTGACGTTTGTGTGAAGAAAAGTATTATTAGCATCATTACTTTGAGATATTAATAGACAATGCGATTACCCCTGAAATAGTAGGAACGGCTAATTTTTTGATAAGCTGAATTCGTATTCCATTTAAATGGTTCTGAGTTAGAGAGTATGTTGTTATTCTGGTAATTATTATTTCATTGGAAGTTATTGTTATTATTAGGCTATCATTATTCTTATCAGGTAGAACGATCAGAGCGACGTAATTGGACTAGATCTATACTTAACTGTATGGTTTATAGAATCCTGGATTGATATATTTTACCGGATTAAAAACCAAGCATATTGGAGATTTTGAGAATTTGTAAGAGATCAAGGAGTAATGTTTTTTAGAGAAAATGGATTGTTTATAGAACTCGTTTGTTAAGTATAGGAAATCTTGTGTAGAGCGATTCTAAGGAAGTTTATTATTGTATTTGATAAATTGATACTTTTTAAAGAAGATAATTGTATCCGAATATTATTCAAACCAGTGATAGTGTAGGAGACGGGAGTTATTATTGTATAGAGTAAATACTAGTAATTGTAATGGTGGAGGCGTACGCAACACCACCGAGAGAGAAGGTCATGCAATAGAATTTATGACGTCATAGCCTTCCGGCCATCAGCGAGCGCGTTACCCAGCTATGAACAAGCTGTGAGGAAACGAGACTGAGTGTTTACTTATAAAATTACGTTCTACAGACGCGAATAAATAAATAACGAAACCATAAATGAAACATGGTCAGAAGTTGATGCGATCGGTACATTACACAAATAAATCGACGTTTTCGATCAGACTCGATAAGTATGCATTTCGAACTTTGCGAGTTTGAACTTGATCGAAGACACTGTTGTCTCAGCAATAAATGCGATATACAGAAGTATTCAATCAAAAATTTTGAAAGATATTCAGCCCATTTTAACGTGAAATGTCGACTACAAGAAAAGACACATACACAAATAACCAATTAATCTGTAACAGTTAAAACAGAAATTACTATAGGTCCAGGTTTGATTCCCACCTCTGCCGGGAAATGTAATTCTGATTTGAGGTTTGAAACTAAATTCACTCAGCCTCACTGAACTGAGAAGTGGGTTCAATTCTCCTTTCTCCTCCAGGTAAAAGCTGGGATTGCTCCGAAGAGAAGACCATGGTCACTTCCTTCCCAATTCTAGCATCACAATACACACACTACCACATACAATACACATACAAATTCTACCGGTATCCGAGTACACATGGCTGATGACAGTGATGTCCTAACCCACTCACGAAGAAACAACAATAACAACAACAATTAGACACGGAAAGTTTTCCTCCGTGATAAGAAACCAGGCTGGTAATAATTATAATGCCTATGACAGAAAAGGTTGGTTGATTGGTTCCTCAGTTTATGGGCTGCGACAACGCGGTCATGTAGCCCCGTGTACTTTGGGTGTGTGTAGAATCTGTCTGCTAACTGGTGTTAATCGTGATGGCTGTATTAGTGCGAGTTATCTGTAATTCAGGTAAGGACTGCCGACGATGAATTTCAAGTAGTTCCTATTTTTGCTACCAAATGCTACCGTCAACGACATCTAGCTATGAACTTGGCTACTAGATGCCACCGCAACCGGCTTATGGCGGCGAACGTTGGAACTTAATAGAGCGATATTCAAATCTAACCTACAAATTCAGCTTTACACAATTGTAGATAGTGAAAGGTTCTTTAGCATGCCATAAGTCTATGGGCCCGCTGGCTTTACTTCCCCTTCAAAGGAAGGCATACTAAGGGATTATTAACGCTCCTAAAAATCCGACGATTTCGGCCGGGTTTGAACCCGCGATCTTGGGCACAGAAAAGGCTACCTACTGAAATGGAACAGAGCAGCAGTTTTTAAAAGACATGTGAACATTTACCAAAGAACAAACTTGTTGATTCGTGTATAACAGGTACAGTATCCTCAACACTTTGATGCTCATGTGCATACACTGAATGGGCATTCCGTATAGGTTCCTCAATGTCTAGCATTGCACCTAACTGCCTTGGTAAATATATGTTATTACAACGTTTCACTACTGTATTTTATACATACAAGGAGGCACTCAAACCTTCTGTTATCTTAATGCTGCAACGCAAGTGTTCATTCAAGTGTCAATTAAAATAAAATATATAGGCTGCACGATTCCTCTTTAATGTAATTCCCCTCAGGATGAAGACACGCACTGTTTAACTTCACTTTCAGTTCCTGAAAGTTGCTATAAAACTGCTTCCAGATTCTTCGCCAATGTCTGCATACATTCAGCAAGAGCCTATGATGAACTTTCATTTTCAATCCTACACCTCCTATCGGGACTGCTCCTAGGAATTTCATTCGAGCATGACGAAACAATAATTTTATTACCTTGTATTACATTAGTTACTCTATTTATTCTAAACTTATTCAATCTCAAACCATATTCACACACCCCTCTTTCCCCGCCCCAATAATAAATGTAATGAATGAGATTAGTGGAATAGAAAAACGGATTAATCAGAACCTGCTACGGCCTAACGACATAACCTGTACAGTAGCACATAATTTAGGTTAGAAAATTCTGAATTTTACAACTAGATGAATTTTCACGAACAGAGGGGCTAGCCTGGCTATATGTTTACTAATCTTTAATCAGTCTCGGTTTATACATACCTTGGAATGTTTTGTAGGAATATATTGCGGTGAATAGCTGGTACCGATTTCGAATTCTTCCCTTCATAATTAGGAAAAGGTCCATTTGTTTAATTGCCTTAACAATTTGGCACACTGCATTTATTTGGCATAACGTAACACTGCACTGATAACCATGAAGTATAAGCGAATAGGAATTCCGAGAAAAACAGCACCGGGACCGTCAACACTAAACACATAACGTGGAATCCACAGAACACCACACATAAACACGAATATTATTCCTGTGTCTCAATGGCCACGCAGCCGTTGGGCAGTGACGTCATTCGCATATTCAAACCGTATTGCATGGCCTTCTCTCTAGGTGGTGTTGCCGTACGTCATGCGTAAATTGATTTAATTGATTTTAGGTAACGTAATTACAGTATTTTTTATTGTTAACTCTTGTTACCTAGGGCACTGCAGTTTCGGGGCTACTTGACCGCGTTGTCGCAGCCCCTAAACTTAAGAACCAACCAACCGCACTACAGTTTGTCGCCTGTGCGGTTTTATTTTGAGTTTAGTTAATTGAGGTTTCAATAGCAAAATGATTATACTTTATTCCACGAATTTTGCCATTTATTGCTTATTATTATTATTATTATTATTAATCTGTAACATGTGCCGTATTAACAAATAGGCAAACGTGTTTTACGGATCCCTGATTCATTTTATAGAAATTGGCATTATCGTTCGTAGTACATTAGTAGTTAAATGTGCTATAGAGGTGGAGGAGTTGTCATTCACCCGATCCTAGTCCCATCGCCCGAGATTGTTTTGATTCTCGTTCTCCCGAGTATTGTTTAGAATCCATAACTATGTACTTAGATTCAATAGCACATTTATATGAATTTCCTCTGACCCTATCCGGAGTGTATTCGCCAGTAGCACTTTACAGTTCTTCTAGCCGGGGACTAAATGATGCTGCGATCCTTCTCCATGTGTCGATCATCTCCCAGAGTAAGGGTATAGTACGGTAGTTCCGACTCTTAAAACCTCAATAACTAACTAAAGAATTTCACAGTCATGAGGGGTGAAAGTGCTCCGAGAACCACAGATAGCGTACTTTGCGTGAAATGTGTAATGAAATGTCTTGTGTTCTTGCAGGAATCTCACTAAATATTATGGCGACTTCTTGGCCGTTGACCATCTCAATCTTGGAGTGACGAAAGGGGAATGTTTTGGTCTCCTTGGTGTCAATGGTGCAGGGAAAACTACGACTTTCAAAATGCTCACTGGAGATATAGGGATAACTGAAGGAGATGTCTATCTTAATGGATTGAGTCTTGCAAAAGAAAGGAAGAAGGTTAGTGTTAAATTTCAAACACAGTCAAAGGAGTAACGACATACAATGACAGGCAAGGATAATCTCCTAGGCCAGAGGTAATGGAGGGCAAACAAACCATCAGTCCAGTCAATGGTTCACCTCGCGTCGACCTCCAATATATTGAGGACAGTGGACATTACCGCCAATAGTCCAGCCAATAGTTCTCCTCAATTCGATCTTCATTTTATTGAGAATAGTGGACATTCCCGCTAACAGTCCAGCCAACAGTTCCCCTTGCATCAACCCCCAGTCTATTGAGAATAGTGGGCATTCCCGCAAACAGTCCAGCCAATAGTTCCCCTCGCATCAACACCCAGTCTATTGAGAATAGTGGACATTCCCGCTAACAGTCCAGCCAACAGTTCCCCTCGCATCAACACCCAGTCTATTGAGAATAGTGGACATTCCCGCTAACAGTCCAGCCAATAGTTCCCCTCGCATCAACACCCAGTCTATTGAGAATAGTGGACATTACAGCTAACAATCCAGCCAATAGTTCCCCTCGCATCAACCACCAGTCTATTGATTAGTGGACATTCCAGCTAACAGTCCAGCCAATAGTTCCTCTCGCATCAACCCCCAGTCTATTGAGAATAGTGGGCATTCCAGCTAACAGTCCAGCCAATAGTTCCCCTCGCATCAACCCCCAGTCTGTTGATTAGTGGACATTCCAGCTAACAGTCCAGCCAATAGTTCCCCTCGCATCAACCCCCAGTCTGTTGATTAGTGGACATTCCAGCTAACAGTCCAGCCAATAGTTCCCCTCGCATCAACCCCCAGTCTGTTGATTAGTGGACATTCCAGCTAACAGTCCAGCCAATAGTTCTCCTCGCATCAACCCCCAGTCTGTTGATTAGTGGACATTCCAGCTAACAGTCCAGCCAATAGTTCCCCTCGCATCAACCCCCAGTCTGTTGATTAGTGGACATTCCAGCTAACAGTCCAGCCAATAGTTCCCCTCGCATCAACCCCCAGTCTGTTGATTAGTGGACATTCCAGCTAACAGTCCAGCCAATAGTTCTCCTCGCATCAACCCCCAGTCTGTTGATTAGTGGACATTCCAGCTAACAGTCCAGCCAATAGTTCCCCTCGCATCAACCCCCAGTCTGTTGATTAGTGGACATTCCAGCTTACAGTCCAGCCAATAGTTCTCCTCGCATCAACCCCCAGTCTGTTGATTAGTGGACATTCCCGCTAACAGTCCAGCCAATAGTTCTCCTCGCATCTACCTACAGTCTATTGAGAATAGTGGACATTCCAGATAACAGTCCAGCCAATAGTTCTCCTCGCATCGACCCCCAGTCTGTCTAGGATAGTGGGCATTCCCGCCAACAAATCAGTCAATAGTTCACCACATATTGATCTCCAGCTTATTCAGGATGGTGGACATTCAGTCCATCAGTCCAGTCAAGAGTTCATACCCTGTCATCCTCTAGTCTATTCAGGAATATGCGCATTCACGCCATCAATGAGGTCAGTTCGTCTTCTTTCAACCTCAAATGTATGCAGGAAGGTGGGTTATCAATCCATACTCCTGTCAGTAGTTCTTCACCTTTGAACTTACGACATCAGTCCAGTCAGTATTTCTCCTCCGTTCTTCTCCGTCTCTCGTAGATGCTGGGTATTCGTGCCATCAGTTGAGTCAGTAGTTCTTCTCGGTTTGGCCTCCAGTGTATTCCTGAAGGTGGATAGTTAGTTATTGTTGTTTTAAGGGGTGGAAGGGGCAGATGACCTCGTAGTTCCGCCCCTTAAAACAACAATAACTAAATATGGGGTGGAACTACCAGGTCATCTTCCCCTAAAGTTGAATAGTCCCCCTACCAGTCCAGTCAGTATTTGTTCTAATTTCTACTTCCAGTCTACTCATGAACATGGACATTCACGCCATCTGTCCAGTCAAAAAGAAAGAAGCTTGTAGTTTTACGTGACCGATAATCATGCGATCATGAGCCACGGGACCTCCTCTTTACGTGGAATCCGAACCATGGGGTATGGAATTTCACTTCGAAAATCACACATGAATTGGCCGGAAATCGCAAATAGCTTGACCGCTGTGCCACCACGCCCCCTATGTCCAGTCAGTAATTCTTCGCCTGTGAAACTCCAATCTATTGAGGAAAGGGGTAATTCAAGCCATCAGTCTAGACAGAAGTTATTCGCCTGTCAACCTCCAATCTATTGAGGAAGTTAGGCATTCACACCATCAGGCCTGTCAGTAGTAACTACTGTTCTTTTCCCAAATCTACCCAAGGATGCAGGCATTCACGGCATCAATCGAGGCAATAGTTCTTCCTCTTTCTACCTCCAGTCAATCGAGGAAGGTGGGCCGCCACGCATTAAGACATGCCAGACGTGCATCCCCTTTCAACTTCCAGTCTATTGTGGAAGGTGAGCTATTTCACCAGCAGACCAGTCAATTGTTCTTATCTTCTCTACCACCAATCTCCTGAGGAAGGTGAACATTCACCTCAGTTCAGTAGGTTTTCCCTCTTCGACCGCCAGTCTATTCAGGAAGGTTGGCATTAACGCTATTCGTCTAGTCAGTAGTTCTTTTCATTTTATCGTCCAGTCTATTAAAGAAGGTGGGCATTCACGACATCAGTCCAGTCAGTAGTTCTACTCATTTCAATCTCCTGTCTTCAATCGTATATGGATTGAAGAAGTGTTTCCATGTCAACGACGAGAGGGGATCGTGATACCGATTCCCAAGGTTGGAAAGGATCCCAAGCTTGTCAGCAGTTACAGGCTCTTTTCTCAATTGTTGGCTAGTAAGATAGCTTTATCATAATCTGAAAATAATACCAATTATAGGGCTGATTTTTATTTTACATGTTCTACATGATTTTCCCCTGTTAGTTTGATGCATAAGTATGTTGCAGATTTAACCCGTTTTATTTCTCTATGGGATCAATCTTGTACGATGGTTCGTGGAAGAATAAATAATATTTATATTGTTTTAGAGATATTGACAACCATTTAGTGTGCTCTCATCCAGTCCATCAGATCATTGAGATAATTAGCAAAAATTCCTGTTCAGATGTTTCCAAAGAGAATATACATATATCGTCTGCAAATACTTTAAGTTTGCCTTTCAATGCTAACGAGGCTATATAATTAATATACGGCAAGCCAAGAAAAGAATTGGTTCTAAGACAGAAACTTAAGGTACTCCTGTGTTGATTCTCATTTAAGTTAGGTGGCCATTCAGGCCATCACTCTTGACAAGAGATCTTCTAATATCACCCTCCAGTCTATATAGGAAAGTAAGCATTCATGCTATCAATCTAGTCAGTAGTTCTCCTCACATCAACCTGCAGGTTATAGAGGAAGGTGGGCATTCACCGCATTAGTCACATCAGTAGTTCTCCACCCATCAAACTGAGAGTTATTGAGGAAGGAGGGTGGTAGGTTATTACTGAATGTTAACACTACCTAAGGGAAGATGATGAGAGAGAAAAGGAGGTG
This sequence comes from Meconema thalassinum, assembly GCA_946902985.2. Lineage (NCBI taxonomy): Eukaryota > Metazoa > Arthropoda > Insecta > Orthoptera > Tettigoniidae > Meconema > Meconema thalassinum. The sequence goes on from OX336394.1 coordinate 416,901,875, forward strand.
GGTTTAGGAGTGGAAACAATTTTTAGGCTGAGAGGAAGAGAATCCAACACAAAACCATTAATAAACACCGATATAAACCGGAATTTCGCAGTGCAAAACTTATGATGTACCTAACTTGAGCGGGGGCTTGCACAAGGAAAGCGGGGAGCGCAGCATGAATTGAGGTTACTGGCAAGCTTTCGCCAACTGCTCAATCCCTCCCGAGCAATTATTTGGGTACTATAGGGAAGGGTGATACTATAGCAAGGCAAGGTATGTCAAAAGGGTAAGATTTTGGAAAGCCTTCTGGAATACTAGAAGGATTTGAATTTGTAGTAATATTTTTACTACTAGACACTATTGGATCCCCGACAGAACGGCCGGCAACTCTAGCAATTTTAGCAATAGTTTTGTTAGTATTAATGGAAATTTTAATAAAATACCAATTGTTGCATCCAAAGCAGGCTAAACTCTTACCCAGCAGGGTGCCGACTAAAAGTTCAGGACGGAGGAATACCTCAGACCTAACTTAAACAAAAACAAAATTTTGAACAGTAAAACACAAATCAGAGAGAAAGTGTCTACAAGTAGGAAGCTGGAGGAGCGAGCTGTACTTGCCTCAATGATTTACTAGAATCAGCTAAGATAGCTAGGAGAAACTTATAAATGTTGTTATTGAAAGTTTTGTTTTAAACGCAACAAGTGATAGATTTTTCAATAATTCAGAGATAGCCTTTTTTAATAGAAAATAATTTTAGGAGAAGAATCAGGGAACAGAAGGTCCTGCCTAACCGTGATTCTAGCAAAAGAGATAGAGCCAGAATAATGAATAATTTATTTGACAAGATAGAATTTGAAACATTTAACAATTTGTTAGATTTAGTATCTTATTTTGAGTTAAGAGTAACAATTTAGCTGTTCATAAGATTTCAAGGTCTTAGACCTAATAATAAGAGGTTTACAATTCGCAAACAATATTAAATAACGTACACTTTCGAACCTGTTACAAGCACTAAAAACACAAGGATTTTAAAAAGTGTGCTTACAATTGAGAATTAAAACATATAGGGGGTATAGTGAATAAATTACTTTTGAGCTTAATGTTTCTTTGTATTGGTTGTTGGGATACCAATTACTCAAAAAATGCCCCATCTGAGTGAAAAGGCTATATACTCCTGAGCAAGGAGGATAAGAAGAAAAAGCTTAATAAGAGGTTTCTATAACATCTATTGTTTATGCATAGTTGAATAGGTGATCATTCAAAAGGGCAGGTCACCTTTTGTGAAACCTGGATTAGACAAATTAGATAACTATTTTACATTTGGATAAAAGTAGAACTCCCTGGTTTTAGAAGGGAAAAACAATACATATTAAAATGTGGGCAGTAGCCACATATATTGAAGCAGAGTGAATAAATTTTAAATGGAGCAAAGTTGGGAGGGCGCCTATGTTATGGCGAGGCCTCGTTGAGTTAGAACCAGGTGATGAAATTAACCTAAATTTGTTAGTAAAAGGTATTTGAGGAAAAGGAGATAGGGATTTATATTTTGGCCAGTTTTCTTGCTCTCAATCGTACGCGGCGCGGTAGATAGTTTAACGGGCACTGTTTTACACTAAAGTTTGTTGATAGATGGTAAGATTTCACTATTCTAGCACTGAAAGTTAGTAGAATGAGAGAAAAGTTATTGAAGTTTAAGGAGATAATTGATACAATTGGTAGTTGGTTGTGTGTTAAATTTGTCTGGTAACCTGTGTGTCTGTGGTGACTGTAGACGTGTGTATAATTCTAATTATTAGGGTCGGAAATGGGGTGTATGCCCCGGGTCTTGAAATAAGGTACTATCTGAACATTTTCCTGGAGGGTGTGTAAGGGGGAGAAACCACAGTGCTTGATCTGCGGACTTGTGGTCACGTTGAGCGTGGTACTGAAGAATCTGTAAGCGAAAATGACTTGGGTGTTATTTGCCCAAAACATGAAATAAACTCTAGTGTATCGATGAGGTGGAAATATAATTTCATATTACCTTACGTCAATAAGTTCCTCTCCGGGACACTTTTCAATATAATAACACACCCTTCTTAACACTGTAGGCATTTAGCATTTACAGTAAAGAAATTAAATTGGTGTTATTGAACACTATTCTAAAATTCGAATTCAGTAAAATGTTAGATTGAATCTTGTAATTTCTTGTTTTTTTTTAATGTTAAATGCTCAAACTGTTATTCTGCAAGAAGAGGTGTGTTATGAAGCCATCCATTTTCTGTCTAAAGTTACTTGAAAAAGTGTTCCCGGGTAGGAACTAATAATCACTCTTGATTAATGCAGGCCGGATGGAGGACATCACATCAACTTCGAGGTCTAGGTAACCTATGAACATAAAACAATGGTCAATACATTTGAAATGTACTTTTGAAGGCAGATTTACTATTAAGTGGTAAACCCAAGGATATCGAGGCAAATAAGTGATATTCCCCATTGTCTGGTCAACTCCAATGTTGAGAAATACCTTGTCATATTAACAGTGGTTTTCTGTGTTTAGGTCCAGCCTTTAATTGGCTACTGCCCCCAGTTTGATGCACTCCTCGATAACTTGACAGGCCGAGAAACTTTGCAAATATTCTGTTTGCTGAGGGGTGTACCAAGAAAGAAGATTCCCGACATGGTGGAAAAGTTGGCGGATGAGTTACTTTTTACCAAGCATATAGACAAGAAAACCGGAGCTTACAGGTAACAAACTAAACAATTGCACATAGTACAATGTAAATGGACATATATTCCTGTTTACCAACCGAAAACTAACAATTAGTTGTTGGTATGGCAGCATTGAAAAGCTTTCTAGCTGTATGTTGGCCAACATGCTAACAAGTGTCCAGTGGGAAAACATTATCAGTCCTGTGCCAGTTGCAGTGACACACTTCATACACACTCCGGTTATACTTCGTGGACAACACCATATTTGACACCAACCGTCTCTGCACCTACAGAATGAGTAATTAACGAAATTGTGGAAGAGAACTGTATCTGGAATGAGAAATGATCTGTAACGGAACAATGTAATATTATAATTAATTGTATTCTTTTCCCTTGGTTTGAGTGTCCCGATATTAACTGAGCCGATGATGACGGCCGTATTGGGATAGGTCAAACATTTTGGCGGTGCGGTTACATATTTTTATCTTTGGGGGCTTTTTGATTGTCAACTGTTTTTATTTTATTATTGATATCTCTGTGAGGAAAAATCTTGTTCTTCGATTGTAGTAGATTGTGAATGGGAAGTCTAGAAGAAGTAATATGATTAAAATGTATGTCCCGATATATTATCTTTCCTCGTCCATCCTTACACATATTGAGAGTTGTTTTGAGATGCTTCACTACGTAAATGGAAAATATATTAGTGTTCGATCATGTAACCGCACATCGTTCGAGGGCAAAAATAAGGAACACGGATTTTGTGATGTACCGATATGTTCATATTGTTATATAGATTTTCAATATTAAATTTCCTGTGGTTCTAAGAATTATTACCATCGTTGAAGTGAGTGTTTATTTGGTTAAAGGTAGGTTTTGTACGATCACCCGTACGAGCGGTGGAGAGGTGACCCGGTTCTGGGCGCGCGGTCCTCTTCTACTTAAGGAGCTAGTCTCCATGTCCTTTGCCCTAAAGAAACTATAGTGTTGAATAGCGATCGGTATTTTTAGGGGAAGGGGCGCTGGTCCGTTTGAGATTACCTGGGTTTATCTAGGGCTTTCGGCCGGGACAAGTCCTAAGCTCATATTCAAATATTAGAGGTAATTTCTCAGTGTTGAATAAAAGTAATCGAATGATAGAATCGCTTTTCAGTCGGTCAACATCAGTGTGCTCAATTAGATTGGGGGGGGGGGGGTAATTATGATCAATCACCTAGTTCTTGAAATATTACATGAATTAATTTTACACTAAACTGACTAGTTTCGTTCATCAAGCGAAAATCATCACATTATTCTCACTTAAGCTTAACTTAGGTTCAGAAAAGAACCTACCACTACAATTGGTAGTGTATAGCTAAATTTGTAGGTTGTTGTTGTTGTTGTTGTTTTAGTCCTCAGTCTTTTGACTGGTTTGATGCAGCGCTCCATGCCTCCCTGTCGTGAGCTAATCGTTTCATTTCTACATAGCTACCACACCCTACATCCGCGGCAATCTGTTTAACATATTCTAACCTTGGTCTACCCCTACAGTTCTCATCCTCAACCCTTCCTTCCAAAACTAAGCTTGCTGTTCCTGGATGTCTTAGTATGTGTCCTACCAACCTATCTCTTCTCTTTATTAGCAGTCGCCAGAAACACCTCTTCTCTCCCACTAGTCTTAATACCTCTTCGTTTGTAACCCTATCTACCCATCTGCTCTTCATCATGCTCCTGTACCACCACATTTCAAACGCTTCAATTCTCCTCTTTTCTGCTGCACCAATAGTCCAAGTTTCACTTCCATAGAGCGCCACGCTTCAGACAAAGGCCTTAAAACATGACTTCCTAATACCTTAATCTATATTCGATGTCGACAGATTCTTTTTCTGTAGAAATGCTTTCCTTGCCTGAGCTAACCTACTTTTTATATCCTCTTTGCTTCGTCCATCACTGGTTATTTTGCTTCCTAAAGTAACAGAATTCTCCTACTTCCTTTAGCTTTTCACCTGCCAATTTGATGTCCATAGAGGTTACTGATTTATTGTGACTGCATTCCAATATTTTTGTTTTACATTTATTAATTTTCATCATGAATTCTTTCCTCAAGACGGAGTCCATACCATTCAAAAACTCATTCAAATCCTCAGGCGTGTCGGCCAAGATGACGATGTCATCAGCAAATCTCAGAGATGAATTTATTTCTCCTTGAATCTTCATCCCCACTTTAAATTTTTCTCCAATTTCCTTCATTGCTTGTTCAATGTAAAGATTGAAAACTATGGGTGATAAGTTGCAGCCTTGCCTTACACCTTTCTGAATACCTGCTTCTCTCTCATGTCCTTCAGCTCGAATGACTGCTGTCTGGTTTCTGTATATATTGTATATCGCCCTCCTATCCCTGTACTTGATTCCAATTATTATTTGGTGAGAATCGCTCTATCAAGTTACAACGTTCGCCGCTGGGACTCAGTGGCGTCTGGTAGTCAAAGTTGGAACTACCTGAAATTGAACTTCGATTCATCTTCATTTATTTCATCTCTCATTAACTCCAATCACGAGGTTGGCGTCAGGAAGGGCATCCAGCCTTAAAAAGCATCAGTCACGTGGAATTTCATCGCATCTTACCCCCGTCCCCTTATTAATCCCGTTTCCAACGGTAGGTTCTTTTTCATGCCATAAATCTATGACATGGGCCAGCCACGCCGGCTTTACTGAAGAATTTTAACGCTCTTAAAAATCCGACGACTTCGGACGGGTTTGAACCCGTGATCTTGGGCAAAGGAGTTCAGCACGCTACCGACTACGCTACCGAAGCCGATACTTAAGTACAACAGTATTTAGAATTATTAAGTTACACAAATTTTTTAGTTGGACACAAATAAAATGGACATTAATAATAATAATAATATCGTATGGCCTCGGGTGCCGGGTGCAAGCTTTATAATTTGACACCCAGAGGGTAGCTTGCATGCCGAATTTCGTTGTTCCTTGAATCACTATGAAAGTAGAGGAGGTTAGATATCTAAGCTCCTTGAACACTATAGCGCTTTCTAGTAGAGAAATGAGGAACTTTGTGTTGGCGGAAACTCCCGACATTAATTTTGCCATTATGAACACGGCCTACTGAATTCAAATGGGTTCTTTGACATGCCAACATCGTATGACATGCGTGTCGTATTTTTGCCGCCTTTCAAAAATGACTTACCACGGCCAGGAGCGAACCTGCAATCTTGGGGTTAGTAGACCGACACGCTATCCACTCACCCACCGTGGCAAGCTAAAATGGACATTGACACGAGGCAAGTGCGTGTCAGGTTATCAAAGGCCTCACATGACCGGCACAGCCAATCATAAATATCGCTTTAGCCGCCAATTAATACCTGCTTGTTAATTAGAAATACAAGTACAGTAATTGCAAGTTTAGACTTAAATTGGAGAAGAAAAATAGACGAAAATTACCATATTATTAGATTGATACAAAATGTCCTGAGTTCGATGTAACCACCGACGCGGGAATTCCCACCACCACCAGAAAATGACCGAAACTTGGGATAAATCATCAAGGAACGCTATGATGAGAGAGGCATCGTAGGCTTTCCTTCTGGCAGCCATGAGAGCGACTTCACGCAGCTCCAGTCCCGGGTTCGACCGGTCAACAGAAAAGGTATTAGCGGACGCGACGTAGGGTATCGCCGCGAACATTGTGATCGAGTTTCGGTGATCTATTCACAGTCACAGCAAGGACGTGTATAATTTTCAAGTACCAGTATATGAAGTGCGGAGTTATGATAGCACGATTGATAATATACATTCTCGTATGAATTATTAACAGTGCCGGAATATTTTACGATATAGTCTACGGATTGTGAACTCTGAATATCTTAGTGAAATTAATTTTATTAGAATTATTTTATCGACTAGGATCAAGTCAAAATTTACATTGAGATGAGGCCAATTGGACTCAGAAGTTAGGCCCCTTAAAACAAAAATTACCATAATCATCATCAATTGAACTCACATAACAGCAGATCGTTAGGAAGTTAATTTAGGTCATGACACGATAATGCCCTAGTGGGATGAATTAAATAAGGCACAGCATTCACAGCTGAAAGTTACTAGTTATGGCAACGTAAAGAAATGTGAGAAGGAATTGTAATGAAAGAAACTGTATGTTGGAACTTATTTATTTGATATTGGCAATTTAATGGAGGAAGGCGCGAAGCTGACAAATGTGAATTATTGCCTCATGAAATTAAGTCATATTGGCAATTTAACCCTGGAGCCCCGCGTCACGGTCTTTTCGACCGGGTGCAAGGATAAATGTTTCTAGTTCTTAACGTAGTGGGCCGTTAGTTTCCATCCCCTCAGTACCTTACATTGGACTCGTCCACTGTCAATGTGCGTAAACAGTTCACCCCTCCCGCTCCTCAGTTTCAGTCAGAGTGCACTGTTTAACGGACCCGGTCTAAACCTTCTGGCGCGCCCCATGACGTATGCGTGTTTATGAGTTAAGAGTAGTGTGTTTGTACGGGTTCTAATTCCACCTCCACCTCCCCACCTCACAAGATGGCGGCAGCCCGATAACTCCCGAACCCGTGGTCGGATTTTGACGAATGAGGTGTCATTGAACTCGGGCTGATACCCCCTTTCCAATGGACAACATATTTCAACCCCCAAAATAAACCCTACCCCTACTAGGGGGTGAAATTGTAATTTTTTAGAGAATCTCTGTTTCCAATTGCAACATGTGAGAGTTTGAATGCCAATATGGATTGAAACGTTGTTCTACACAAGAGACATGTATACAGTGGATAGCCACTATGAATTAACATGCTTGTTTTTGTTTTTTACGCATGCCCACTCATGGCTTTTGTAAGAGGGTGGGGAAGCGGTTCCCTGTGGACGGGTCCTTGTTGACAGGTCCCTGTGGATGGGTCATTGTTGACAGGTCATTGTGGACGAGTCCCTGTGGACGGGTCCCTGTTTACAGGTCATTGTTGACAGGTCATTGTTGACGGGTCCTTGTCGACAAGTCCTTGAGGACGAGTCCCTGTTGACGGGTCCCTTTTGACTGATCCTTTGGACCGGTCCCTTTGGACTGGTCCCTAATGCTATGATGAAATTAAACGTTGTTCCACATGAAACGCAAGCGAAGAGCCGATCGCTACTATGAATTAACATGTTTGTTTTTTTGTTTTTACGCATTTGCACTTGTTTTTTTTTGTAAGAGGGCGGGCTTTTTGAATACAGATTTATAGATGAGTTTTCTTTTTTTAATTAACCAAAAGATCCAAAACTAATAGGTCATTAGCTTTTAATATCTCATGAATCAATAAGGCTAGGGACTTGTATGAGAGGTCGTTGGACTTGGGGTGACATTCTGTTTCTTAATGTATTATTCATTTTTGTCAAAAGGGCCTAACTGCACTTTTGCTAATATCTCGGTAACTAACAATCAGAGAGGGTCAAGTGAGGTGTCATGGGACTCAAGATGGTCAACCCTTTTCCATGACCAACGAATTTACCCAAAAGACCTAAAACAGCAAGGTCATTGACCTATGATTTTATAACCTAATAATCTGAGAGGGTCAAGTGAGGTGTCATAGGACTTAGAATGGTTATCCCTTTCCCATGACCAATGAATTTACTCCAAAAATCCAAAACAGTAAGGCCATTGACCTGAGATTTTATTAACTAATATGGGGTCGATAACCTAGATGTTAGACCCCTTAAAACATCAATTATCATTATTATTATTATTATTATTATAAACTAATAATCGGATATCAACATGTGAGGTTTCATAGGACTTAGAATGATCAACCCTTTCCCATAGCCAATGAATTTACCCAAAATACCCAATATATCAAGGTCATCGACCCGAGATTTTATAAACTAATAATCGGATACGAACATGTGAGATGTTTACCATGTGTGATGAAACATAGCTTGGTAGAGAAAGAATTAGTGTAGGCTACATGTATGGTGACTGACAAGTCTTTTACCATTGGAACTTGTTTTCAGATCAAACTGCAGTACAGAGAGAGTATAGGTTGCAGGTATGGGTTAATAAATGACAAACGGTGTACACAAACTCTGATTTATCGATTCAAGAATTAAGAGTAGACTACCTTTAATTGATTGGTTAAAGAGGATAGCTAAAACACAAAATAGTGATTACATTGTACTAAACCGAACCAAACCTAACCGAAAACAAGCCAAGGGTTTAAGTGTAAAACTTGAGGGTAAATGTGGTCATTGGTAATGTCAAAAAGGAAAGGGATAACGCTCTACCTATAGAGGGTAAGGTTTTTAAATGTATACTTTTGTTGATATTTCCTGAACCCATGATGGGATTTTGACCTGTGAGGTGTCGTTGGACTTGGGCAGACACTCTCTTTTTGAATGTATTTTTGACATTTTAACAAAGGGCCTAACTATACTTTTGTTAATATCTCGCAAACCAATAAGGCTAGGGACTTGTATGTGGGGTCCTAGCACTCGGGGTGACGCTCCGTTTTTGAATATATATTTAATGTTTGTCAAAAGGGCCTAACTGCACTGTTGTTAATATCTCGATAACTAATAATGGGAGAGAGTCAAGTTAGGTGTTATAATACTTAGGATGGCCAACCCTTTCCTATGACCAACGAATTTACCCCAAATATTCATAACAACAGGGTCATTGACCTGAGATTATATAAACTAATCATCGATATCAACATGTAAGGTGTCATTAGACTTATAATGGTCAACCATTTCCCATGGCCAATGAATTTACCTAAAATATCCAAAACATTAAGGTCATTAACCTGAGATTTTATAAATTAATAATTGGATACGGACATGTGAGATGTTTACCGTGAGTGGTGAAACATAGCTAGGTAGAGAAAGAATTAGTGTGGGCTACATGTATGGTGACTGACAAGTCTTTCACTATTGGAACTTGTTTTCAGATCAGACCGTAGTAAGATAGAGTATAGGTTGCAGGCATGGGTTAATAAATGACAAACGGTGTACACAAAATCTGATTTATTGATTCAAGAATTAAGAGTAGACTATCTTTAATTGATTGGTTAAAGAGGATAGCTAAGAAAACAAAATGGTGACTACATTGAACTAAACTGAACCAAGCTGAATCAAACCCAACCAAACCGAACCAAACCTAATCGAAAACAAGCCAAGGGTTTAAATGTAAAACTTGTGGGTGAATGTGATCATTGGTAATGTCAAAAAGGAAAGGGATAACGCTCTACCTATAGAGGATAAGGTAAAGCTAGAGCATGGTGCTAGTCCACACACCCAAGTACATGAACCACACACAAATATCCTATGCAGTTTTTATGGGTTGACTGTTAAAACTTGCTCAGTGGTTACTGGGACAAGATGGTCGCTACACACAACAAGCTTTAAATACTTGAGGCTAATAATCTATACACACACTCACACTAACTTGTTCTAAACTAAACTGTCTTGCTGGCAGAGCTCACACAGTAGGTAAATGACAGAAATGCTTGGCTAACAGAAATACAATCATTTTCGGTTGTCTAATGTTACCAGCTAAACATTACGTGCTATAGTGGTGAGCACATGTGCCTCTTTCACTGGAGATCTTAACTCGATTTCTAGCTCTAAGGCCTAGAACGAATCAAACTAAGAAAAAAGGGCATGGTGACGCAGTGGTTAAACTGTTAGCCTTTCACTAAGGTAGACTAGGGTTTGATTTTAGGTTAATATGCATGTCATAAACAAACAAATAAAAACAGAGATAATGTTTAAAACTGATTACACTTGTCTCTTTTCAAATTATTACTTAGATTACAAATACAAACGTGGACGGGGTTTGACATACAGTTAATGCTTCCTATCACATACTAGACTGTAAGAAAGTCAAACAAGCAAAAGGCGTAGGTAGAGCAGTGGTAAAATAGCTATGTGTAGAGAAATACCTAACGGTTTTATGAACTGGCAAAGTTATGTCGCATAAACAGTGCAGGATACAATCCAGCAACCATAATTTTTATCTTGTGGACAAGATAAAACATATATATAGAGAGAGATATATAGAAAGCTTGTGTGTGTGTGTGGGTAGCATTGGTTGTTTGACCAGAGAAAATACGGTGAGGTAGGGTGGGGAGAGGGAGAATTAGCACTTATATATATGAATGGAATTATTATTTTTTAATCGTTTTGTTTTTCAAATGCAGTGGTAGATAGTCGTTATTTTGTAAAACATTCTTACTTGCAGTAATAATAAGCCTCTATGGTTCCGCTAACACATAGATAGACTGTATTATTGCCATGGTCAAGCACTCACATTAAGATCATTTACAAAATCATAAAATGAAAAATAAAAATCTTGGTTTGGAAATATCGTTTTTCAACATACACAAAATAAATATATAAAAAATTTGTAAACAGCAAAATGGAAAATCCATGTTTCCATATAGACAAAATTTAAAAACCTTAAACGGACATTTAAGAAAATATATGCAAATGGGAAATTGACAAATGTGTAAATATGAAAATGGAAAAATCCATGTTTCCATATCATGAAATTGAAAAACATCAAACTGTCATTTTAAAAAATGCAAATGGAAAATTGACAAATTGCAATGTGTGAAATGTGAAATTGAACAAATGGCTATCATTATTTTAAAAAAAGAACATGGTGCTCTATGGATGAGGTGTGAATCAAACCCTCTCTACTTATTTGGACCACCCGAGACCGAGTAGACTAGTTTTAGTTGTCATACCACTTTTAAAAGTTTGTGTTAAATCTCGGAATTGAACCCAAGAGCTTGTAGGGGAGATCCAAGGTTATAATATGTTAAACAGATAGCCTTGAATATAGGGTGTGGTAGTTATATAGAGATGAGACATCTCGCTCGGGGCAGGGAGGCATGGAGATCTACATCAAACCAGTCAAAAGACTGACGACTCAAACAACAACATGTAGAGCTCACCAAAATAATGTTGTGTAACGGTAAATGTTAGTCAACGAACAGTAATGCATTACTAAAACCCATGACACGATACCTAAGAGCTTTTCTAAAATTATTTTAAAATGCCTTTAACCCTATATTAAACACCCAGTTCACACGACTCATAACTGCAATGTTATGGTCAAACAAAACAAAATCTATATTTCAAAACAAACATGTAGTTTAGTCAATGTATACTGGAAAAAGTTTTATAAACACTCAAGTCCACAAAAATAATTAAATTAGTAACTGTCAGGTTGACCGAGTGGTTATGGTGTTCGACTTAAGTTCAAATTTTCTGTACAAGAAAGCAAGGGTTCGAATCCCTTACCTGATATAACTATTGCCTCAACATGGCTTGACCACACTGTATTATTGTGTACTCGGTACACAAACCATAGATAGAGTGTCTTGTTTAAGGTCACTCTCTTTGCGAACATAGTCAGAGACTGTTGATGGTTAACAATTGCATTAATAGTGGGACATAGGGATAGCAATTAAGAAAAAAAGACAATACCCATACACTATTTTTATTTATTTAATGTAAGTACTAGTACAATAGTTATAAACAAACTACAACTCTCTTTTGTCTATTACTATCTAGTCCTTTTCGATCCACTTGCATATCAAGGCAGATGACTTTGTAGTTCAGCCCCTTAAAACAACAACAACACTACCTCTTGCATAGTCTGTGATGTTGAATACTCTTGAGGCGTGGAAGATGGATACAACATAACTTTTACAACAGGGGTTAAACGTTGCTCAACAAACAATGCACTATTTTGAGTAGCAACATCTTTCTCTTGTACTAACTTATTAGCATTCTGATGATTTTTTGCCAACACCATCAGTGTTTTGTCTGGAGCACTACATTGATGATCACTCACACTTAAAACCACACCATTTCTACTTTTCATATTGCCTCGACATTTTGTTGACCTCTGTTTTGAGCATCGCCAGAATATTATTCCTTTTACATTTTGTCGTCTATAGTTATAAGAGTAGCCTTTATAGAGTACACGTTGTTTACCTCGGTTAGTTGTAGTAAGTTCCATAGTAGTAACTAACCTGTTAGTATGATTTGCACACTACAAAGGTTATCTCTGTTCTGGTAATAGAATTATTTAGCGTTGGCTTTTATATTTAATATGTACAGTTAAAAGTGATAGAAAAGTGGTAGAAACGTGGTAGCAAAGTGGTAGACAAGTGGTAGACAATTGGTAACATAGTGGTAGCAAAGTGGTAGCAAAGTGGTAGAAAAGTGGTTGAAAAGTGGCAGAAAAGTAGTAGAAAAGTGGTAGCAAACTAGAAAAGTGGTAGAAAAGTGGCAGAAATGTAGTAGAAAAGTGGTAGCAAAGTGGTAGAAAAGTGGTAGCAAACTAGAAAAGTGGTAGCAAAGTGGTAGAAAATATTACATGTATTGTTAAGAAATAGTTTAAACGGTTACATGGATTCATTACACTATAATTTTAGCATCACGAAGCTCATTTTCTATATCAAAAAGTTCTTCCTCATATTTAGTATGACCAGCCTGTTTACAGGTATGCAAGTACTGAAGCCGCTGGATTAGCTTACTGGGATTGTTCCAGTAAACAAATTTAACAAATGATTTTTTGGGTGTAAACCATTATCATCATCATCATCATCATCATCATCATCATCATCATCATAATCATCATCATCATCATCATGGTTATCATCATCAATATAATTATCATCAATATAATCATCATCACTATTACTATCTAATCCTTTTTGTTCATCTTGCAATGCAACAACCTTTGGCATAGTTTGTGTTGACTTTGATAGTGTTAGAGGTTTCTTAGACATTAACGACTGTCCTAACATGCCTTTTTCAGGAGATAATAAATGCTCTTTAACAAACAAAGCACTATCTTGAGTCACACTATTTTTTTCTTGGTCTTGCTTTTTTACCTTGGTTAGAGTATTTTGTCCATTTAAATGAGTATTATTTTGAGATTTACAATGATGATTGATTGAAATAAGTATGTTGGAGCCTTTTGTTTTAATCGTTCCTCGACACGTTTTAGATCGTTGTTTCGAACAGCACCAAATAACAGTTCCATTTTTATTAGTTCTTTTTACAATATATGCATATCCTTTATAGTAAGCACATGGCTTACCATAGCTAGTCGTTGATACTTCCATGTCAACTGTTAAGCATAAACTAATCTCTAGTAAAGTTAACTCGATAATAAAAATGATAGTTTGTAGTATGTGCAGTTTAAAGTAAGAGCAAAAGTGAGAGTCAAATGGTAGAAAAGTGTTAGCAAAGTGGTGGAAGAGTGGTAGCAGTTTATAGTAGTCATGATCTTTTTTACCAGAATGTGATTTGAGTAAATGTAATTTCTAAACCTTAGCAGTGAGTAGTCAGTTAGTCTTGGTTCAGACAAGCGTAAACAGTTTTCCAGTGAATCAGAGATCAAGATTTTCATTATGAAACAGTTGTGTAACCAATTAGGTATCGGTACTTGATAGCTTCACACATGAACAAAAATTCCAACATATCTGACATGAATTACATGATTTGAAAGTTGACAAAGAATATCCAATCAACCATTGTAGTTGCAATGTCAAACACAAAGACAAAATCAGCATGAACTTTTAAGTTACAGGAAAATTCTATGAAATAGACTATGCAGGAAATTTGGAAATACACTCTTACTTTAAACTGCACATACTACAAACTATCATTTTTATTATCGAGTTAACTTTACTAGAGATTAGTTTATGCTTAACAGTTGACATGGAAGTATCAACGACTAGCTATGGTAAGCCATGTGCTTACTATAAAGGATATGCATATATTGTAAAAAGAACTAATAAAATGGAACTGTTATTTGGTGCTGTTCGAAACAACGATCTAAAAAGTGTCGAGGAATGATTAAAACAAAAGGCTCCAACATACTTATTTCAATCAATCATCATTGTAAATCTCAAAATAATACTCATTTAAATGGACAAAATACTCTAACCAAGGTAAAAAAAAAAGCAAGACCAAGAAAAAAATAGTGTGGCTCAAGATAGTGCTTTGTTTGTTAAAGAGCATTTGTTATCTCCTGAAAAAGACATGTTAGGACAGTCGTTAATGTCCAAGAAACCTCTAACACTATCAAAGTCAACACAAACTATGCCAAAGGTTGTTGCATTGCAAGATTAACAAAAAGGATTAGATAGTAATAGTGATGATGATTATATTGATGATAATTATATTGATAATGATAACCATGATGATGATGATGATTATGATGATGATGATGATGATGATGATGATGATGATAATGGTTTACACTCAAAAAATCATTTGGTAAATTTGTTTACTGGAACAATCCCAGTAAGCTAATCCAGCGGCTTCAGTACTTGCATACCTGTAAACAGGCTGGTCATACTAAATATGAGGAAGAACTTTTGGATATAGAAAATGATGCTAAAATTATAGTGTAATGAATCCATGTAACCGTTTAAACTATTTCTTAACAATACATGTAATATTTTCTACCACTTTGCTACCACTTTTCTAGTTTGCTACCACTTTTCTTCCACTTTGCTACCACTTTTCTACTACTTTTCTGCCACTTTTCTACCACTTTTCTAGTTTGCTACCACTTTTCTACTACTTTTCTGCCACTTTTCTACCACTTTTCTACCACTTTGCTACCACTTTGCTACCACTATGTTACCAATTGTCTACCACTTGTCTACCACTTTGCTACCACGTTTCTACCACTTTTCTATCACTTTTAACTGTACATATTAAATATAAAAGCCAACGCTAAATAATTCTATTACCAGAACAGAGATAACCTTTGTAGTGTGCAAATCATACTAACAGGTTAGTTACTACTATGGAACTTACTACAACTAACCGAGGTAAACAACGTGTACTCTATAAAGGCTACTCTTATAACTATAGACGACAAAATGTAAAAGGAATAATATTCTGGCGATGCTCAAAACAGAGGTCAACAAAATGTCGAGGCAATATGAAAAGTAGAAATGGTGTGGTTTTAAGTGTGAGTGATCATCAATGTAGTGCTCCAGACAAAACACTGATGGTGTTGGCAAAAAATCATCAGAATGCTAATAAGTTAGTACAAGAGAAAGATGTTGCTACTCAAAATAGTGCATTGTTTGTTGAGCAACGTTTAACCCCTGTTGTAAAAGTTATGTTGTATCCATCTTCCACGCCTCAAGAGTATTCAACATCACAGACTATGCAAGAGGTAGTGTTGTTGTTGTTTTAAGGGGCTGAACTACAAAGTCATCTGCCTTGATATGCAAGTGGATCGAAAAGGACTAGATAGTAATAGACAAAAGAGAGTTGTAGTTTGTTTATAACTATTGTACTAGTACTTACATTAAATAAATAAAAATAGTGTATGGGTATTGTCTTTTTTTCTTAATTGCTATCCCTATGTCCCACTATTAATGCAATTGTTAACCATCAACAGTCTCTGACTATGTTCGCAAAGAGAGTGACCTTAAACAAGACACTCTATCTATGGTTTGTGTACCGAGTACACAATAATACAGTGTGGTCAAGCCATGTTGAGGCAATAGTTATATCAGGTAAGGGATTCGAACCCTTGCTTTCTTGTACAGAAAATTTGAACTTAAGTCGAACACCATAACCACTCGGTCAACCTGACAGCTACTAATTTAATTATTTTTGTGGACTTGAGTGTTTATAAAACTTTTTCCAGTATACATTGACTAAACTACATGTTTGTTTTGAAATATAGATTTTGTTTTGTTTGACCATAACATTGCAGTTATGAGTCGTGTGAACTGGGTGTTTAATATAGGGTTAAAGGCATTTTAAAATAATTTTAGAAAAGCTCTTAGGTATCGTGTCATGGGTTTTAGTAATGCATTACTGTTCGTTGACTAACATTTACCGTTACACAACATTATTTTGGTGAGCTCTACATGTTGTTGTTTGAGTCGTCAGTCTTTTGACTGGTTTGATGTAGATCTCCATGCCTCCCTGCCCCGAGCGAGATGTCTCATCTCTATATAACTACCACACCCTATATTCAAGGCTATCTGTTTAACATATTATAACCTTGGATCTCCCCTACAAGCTCTTGGGTTCAATTCCGAGATTTAACACAAACTTTTAAAAGTGGTATGACAACTAAAACTAGTCTACTCGGTCTCGGGTGGTCCAAATAAGTAGAGAGGGTTTGATTCACACCTCATCCATAGAGCACCATGTTCTTTTTTTAAAATAATGATAGCCATTTGTTCAATTTCACATTTCACACATTGCAATTTGTCAATTTTCCATTTGCATTTTTTAAAATGACAGTTTGATGTTTTTCAATTTCATGATATGGAAACATGGATTTTTCCATTTTCATATTTACACATTTGTCAATTTCCCATTTGCATATATTTTCTTAAATGTCCGTTTAAGGTTTTTAAATTTTGTCTATATGGAAACATGGATTTTCCATTTTGCTGTTTACAAATTTTTTATATATTTATTTTGTGTATGTTGAAAAACGATATTTCCAAACCAAGATTTTTATTTTTCATTTTATGATTTTGTAAATGATCTTAATGTGAGTGCTTGACCATGGCAATAATACAGTCTATCTATGTGTTAGCGGAACCATAGAGGCTTATTATTACTGCAAGTAAGAATGTTTTACAAAATAACGACTATCTACCACTGCATTTGAAAAACAAAACGATTAAAAAATAATAATTCCATTCATATATATAAGTGCTAATTCTCCCTCTCCCCACCCTACCTCACCGTATTTTCTCTGGTCAAACAACCAATGCTACCCACACACACACACAAGCTTTCTATATATCTCTCTCTATATATATGTTTTCTCTTGTCCACAAGATAAAAATTATGGTTGCTGGATTGTATCCTGCACTGTTTATGCGACATACCTTTGCCAGTTCATAAAACCGTTAGGTATTTCTCTACACATAGCGATTTTACCACTGCTCTACTGTGCCCGTTTAGACCGGAGTCCGCGCGACCACATATGCATTTTACCAAGAATCAGCCAGCACGAGAGTCAAAATATCCCGGGGCGCCAGATGGGTTAAAGCTAATCGCAAAAACGACATCAAATGAAAAAAATGCTTTACTGATGTTTGGCTCAATGCAACAATAAGGATAGAAGGAGATTCAACTGGCATAACACATCATGTAAAATTATCTCATTTTATTCTGAATTTAAAATTGACTGCAAAATAAAATGCTCAAAACAGCATCATTCATGTGTGGCGACCCACATTAATATTTACACAATTTACAGAAATATTCCAACACATTGGACAATTATCTTTGGAGACACAAGTCTGATTATCAGTCCTGTAGACTGTGTTCCAAAATTATAATAATTATTTATGATTAAATCCAGTTCAAATTTAATTGTCTTTACTGGAAATATTGCAGTTCACATAATATTAACACTCGTAGAATAATTGTTCATAGAATTTTTAACTTTCACTTATTTTTCCAGTTTCAAAAAAAATATTGTTAAAAAAAATATTATCATCTCTGAATCAACACAAATTATGTACACATATTAATAACAACATCTGAAAAGTATCTGACCCTTGAGCATAGCATCGAAGAACTGTGCGAAGAACAACAAAATTAATTGTTCTTCCGACCTTAAACGTTTCGAGAAGTGACTCGATTATGAACTTCAAGTTCCTAACAAAATATATGATTTCTGAATCATCAACTTGATCAATAAATTGTTGGACCATTCAACTATTCGATTTTCCACTTGGAATCATTATTAAGAAAAATATTTATATTTGTGGTCATTTTAATAATTTTCACAACTTGCAATTCTTGAACAGAATGCGGAAATAAGAATTGTAGCTTCATAATAAATTCATTTATTTCATGACACCAGGATTGAAAAACATCCTTCAAATTATTCGTGATTATAGAATTATTTATAATTGGCAGTGGCCCATTTTATTATTTTTATAAGAACACAATATTTCAACAACAACGGCAAAGAAGAATAAAATACTATCATGTCAAATCCGGGTTCTAGCAAAATCAAAATCTTAATGGAATCCGTAAACAAGATTGAAATAAGAACTGATGGTTTTTTAAGAAATAACCTTTGGGTCATTCATACGACGCAATGTGTAGTTCCAATACTCCTTCTTTATCACTGAGTCATCGAACCTGCTATTTGATTGATGCTCAAATAAAAACCTCCTCATTCCTGTGACTTAAACATGCGCACCTGGGAATGGCATTTCAACTACTCCACACACATAAATTTTCTTCCCAAAATTTATACAATAAATCAAGCCTCTGCTTGTTATCCACACTGGAAGATTTATAAACTTACAAGTTTATTTTATTTTACCATTCAGTTCAAATCGTGAAGTTACCACACTTATGATACTCTCTATTTCACTTTTGAATGTGTATCTACGTCATGATTTTATATAAATACAAAATATCCTAATTGATACAAATATCATTTGCTTCCCGTTTCATGCCTCTCCGTGTTATCTGAAAAATATACTTTGCTCATGGCAAATATTAACTGTTCAACCAGAACTGTCATGTTGGTTGAATGCGGGCTTGCGCTAACCACTATCCTTCGGAAAATCACCTGTTCCAAACTAGAAATGATTAAACTACTTCATAATCTCTCTCTCAATGAATGTGATTATTAGAAAATATAAGATCCAAGAATTATTTAGAAAAGTTATGAAAATCATTATTATTATTATTAGTGGATTATTATTATTATTATTAGTTATATTATTTTAAATATATTTAATTATTATTTCATTATGTGAGAATCCACATGTTCGATTCTTTGAATATGGATAAAATCTCCATTTCTCAACAAAAAATAATTATTACCTTTTACAGTTACCTCGGCCGATTACCGTGATTATCAAAAAAATATGAAACATTCAAATAAATGCTCGTTTTGCTCGGTCATCGATCCTAAACTGTTCTGAGTGCTGAAAATACTCAGAATAACCCTAATGTGTCTTGCGTAAATCATTGCAAGATTTAAATACGAAGAAAAATAAATGTGTTGGTCATCTGCAGAAAATGAGTTTGTTCCAATTAGCTAGGCATAATATAAAATCAAATGTGGCTTACATTTCTCGTTGGTCTTGAAGCGTAGTGAACCTGGTCTGTACCAGATTTATCCAGATACATGTCCTATTGGACACGCACGTCTAATCCTTGTATCGGCCGCCATTATATACCCACAATCTGTCTAACAAGACATAGTGTAAATATCTCTTGAAGTTGGAAGTAACTGTTGATCCATTATAATATTTACTTCTGTTAAAGCCATAACAGTTTGCTTAACTGGGGTCAGATCCAAATTATCTATTCTCAAATACGTCAGTTGTAACATAACTCACGGTAATCTTTTCAGTACAAGAAAACACTGACAGTCTAAATCAATCAACGGCTGTTCTGAAGATCGTTCCCTGGGCATGGTTTATCACCATCTATCATGCGCGAAGCAACTTATAGTTTCCCTTTGTCGGCTAATGAACAACACCGTGATAGACTGGCCTTCAATATACTGAAAGATCGGAGTGGTTATCAAGTTACAATATATGAAACTGACTAATTGGATTAAAATATCCAAGTATATAATTATTATTACTGGACTGTGACAAAGTACTTTCTAGACAAAGTCGAGCATATGTCCATATAGAAATAAAGTATTTCACCAGTGTCCGTAGAAAAATAACAATCACCTTAGTGATTCCCTCTGCCGGAAACTTACTATGTTCCACACGTATCGTAGTACTTTTGTAACTATCACAATTTAAAGATATCTTCGGCGTAGATCCGGCAACCATGTGCCTTGGCTCAACGTAGCAGCAGCACCTTGTCATGCAAGAGCTTGGTTCGAAGTGAGCTGATGATGCTTGGGCCGGTCGGCTTTTATTCAAAACGGTCGGGTCCACGCTTGATCACGCTGAAATCTGGAAATCCTCATATCTCCGGTGTCTCTGGTCCGATTCACTTGAGACTAAGTGCATTCTCTTTCATTTGGCCGTGCCAGTAATCTGATTCAAGTCTCAAGTCTCTACTCCATGGCTAACTATTTAATCAACAAATAGTCTCGACCTCTGCTACTACTCGCTACGTCACTTAACATGCTCTTGGATGCACAAAGTTTCCATTTCCTTCTAGAAGTAGTGGAGCGCGATATTCAAATATCTCAACTTTCAAAAGCGGCTGTAGCCTTTCCCTTGATATCTAGGTGTCTGAATCTTGGAATACCCATTCCTAGAGTTGGGCACATCCACCCCACACCTAGCAAAAAATAAAAATTGAAAAAATTTTATTTTTCCTATCTACACATTAAATCATCTGGTTCTTGAATAATAAATCTTCAAATTCGCTGCATTACAAGTTCCCACGATGTTACCAGTTCGAGTATTGGCGATTTTATAGCTCCCATTGTTGTTTACTTCCACAATACGATAGGGTCCAGCGTAAAGGCTTACAAACTACGAGTACACTCGATTTTGCACGTCAGAGGGTGTAGGTCTTCTCACTAAAACAAGAGTTCCTACGCGCAAGGGTCTGCGAAAACGCTTTCCTCTCACTCTGCGCTCTCTTTTATCAGCTTGGCTCCTCAACTTGTCTAAAGCCAGAGTCTCCCTCATCTGACGACTTGGTTCAATCTCAGGTGGAATAGAGATGATTCGATCCCATAGTCTTGTTGGTTTAATTCCATGATGAAGCAACATGGGAATCTGTCCAGTACTCTCATGAATTGTAGAGTTGATGGATTCTGATGCTAATGAGAGAACGTCCATCCATTTCCAATGCTCATTTGGACAATAGAGGCGGCAAAATTTTGCTATTTCAGCCATCACCCGTTCTGCTGGATTGCTTTCAGGATGTCTGATAGAACAAAACAATTGTCTAATCCCAAGATTATTCATGACGGCTCTAAATTCTAAAGATGTAAATTGGGATCCACGATCTGATAACAGGAATTCCGGTTTGCCCGCTTCCGGAATTACGTTGTCTCTAATTCTCTTCGCACAATATTTTGCGTTTGCCTTCTGAATTGGGTGTAACATAGTGTATCTGCTGAAAACATCCATGGTCACCAGATTATATCGGTTACCTCTTTTAGACTTTGGGAGAGGACCATAAAGATCAGTCGCGAAGATTTCACAAGGCTTAGAAGGAATAATAGGCCTTGGTAATTCTCTCAATAATCTAGAGTTATGTTTACTCCTTTGGCATAAGTCGCATTCTCGAATAGTGTTCCTGACAGTTTGTCGCATTCGCTCCCACGAAAATTTTTCTTGTATCAAGTTGATCGTCTTATCTACTCCAGCATGACCTGCAATTCGATGTGCCATCCAGATAATGGGTTTTTGCATTCGCGGAGGTATCACTACTCTCAGCTTCGTATGGTCGGGATCTGCAAACTTGTAGACTAAACCATCTAACACCATATAATCTCTTGAAATTCTTTCATTTTCCCCAAAATCATCATCATTTGGATCCATATCTCCCTGTAGAAAACGAAAAATGTTTCTAAAACGTCGGTCTCTCCTCTGGGATAAATGCAACAATCTTAACCTTCTCAAGGTATCCTCATCCTCCTGCGTCAGGTTAACTTGAAAAACCTTAGATGTAGACTCCACTGCTCTACTCAATAAATCGGCTCCAACGTTCAATTTTCCAGGAGTATGTTCAATAACTAGGTTGAATTGTTGGATAAAAAGTGACCATCTAGTTATCCTATCACTGGCAAAGTTTGTTCTCAAGATAAACTCCAATGCATGGTGATCAGTCCTCACAATTACTGAATGTCCAATTAACATTTTCTTCCACGACTCCAACGCGAAGATTACAGCAAGGGCTTCTAACTCTGTGGTGTAATAATTCCTTTCTGATGGACGAAGTTTCCTGCTTATGAACGCCAGGTAACGTCTCTTGTGATCGTCATCTTCTTGAAGAAGAATAGCTCCAATCCCTACGGTGGATGCATCGGATTCTATGATGAAATTCTTGGTAAAGTCAGGATACTCCAATTTCACGCTGTTCATCAATAACCTCTTAGCATCTTGAAATGATTGTTCACAATCTTCATTCCATTTCCATTTGTTTCCCTTTTTTAATAATTCCTGCAATGGAGCAACCGTTTTGGTGAAGCTTGGACAATGCCCTGCGAAGAATTGGCATGTCCCGAGAAAACTGCGGACATTCTTCACTCTAGTAGGTCTAGGGAAATTTGCAATCACCTGTATCTTTGTCTCATTGGGACGGTATCCTTCACCATCCAAAATGTGGCCCAAAAATTTTATTTCCTTCCGAAAGAACTGTCATTTTCGAAGGTTTACTTTAAAGTTCGCTTTTCTCAAATCTGCGAATAACATCTGAAGATGTAACAAATGTTCCTCCTTAGTCTCAGATGCAATTAGGATATCATCTATGTAACGAATTGCTATCTCTTTTACTTCTGGACTCAAGTTTTGTTCCAGTGCTCTGATCAAAACAGATCCAGATGTTTTGACCCCAAATGGTAGACGGCGGAATACATATGACTGCTGGTCAAACATAAATCCTGTAAACTTTTTGGAATCTTCACTAAGCCTAATGTGGTGGTAGGACGAGGTGAGATCAATGTTAGAGAACCAGACCTTGCCTTGGAATTTCCTTAACAGTTCCCTAATGATTGGTGGTCTGTCATACTCTGGCAGCAATCTTGAATTCAAACTTCGCGCGTCTAAACACAGTCTCAGACTTCCATCTGGCTTAGACACTACTGCTAATGGATTGACATAAGATGTAGTGTACTTTTCAATCACATTGTTACTTTCCATCTCTTTGATAAGCACTTTTACCATTTCTCGATGCTTTTCCGCTACCGGATACAATTTAGCATGGAAAGGTGCATCATCATTTACACGAATACTATATTCAAAATCTTTAATTTCACCAGGTTTAATATCAAAAATATCGTGGTACTCTTCCAAAATTTTTCCTATCTCTGGGGACTCCTTCTCAGTGTAGACTTATCTGCCTTCAGCTTCATGAAAAATCAGAGACCACTGAGCATCTCCCTCGATGTCTTCCTCTTCTTTTCCCTCGAAGTTTATCTCTTCGGTATTCTTGAATCTGATCGTCTCTGTCTTCATGTCTATCACTGCTTGATATTTCTGAATGAAATCCGCTCCCAATATCATGTCAAAAGCCATGTCCTTCATTACTACAAACACATGTCGGAAATCATGTCCTCCAATAGTAACACATAAGTATAATTGTGTTTTACACAGAGATATTTTGTTGGGTATTATTCTTTGGATTTTAATTCCTGATACTGGAATCTCCTCTAAATTCTCTTTGAGATTCCACAGAATATAAAGCTTCTCGCTCACAAGATAAAGCATAGCCCCAGTATCAATCAAAGTATCGACAGGCATACCGAATACTTCGCATGATATGATTGGCATTTTAATTCTTGTACCCATTTCTTTCCGTTCGTCATTATGTTGAATTAAGTCATCATCCTCTGCTTGCCATTTAATAATCCTGGAAGTGAAAGTGTTTGAAATTCTATCTTCTACTGTGAATTCGAAGTTTTTTTCTTTCCCATTCCCCCGGGATTGTTGTGTTCCCGATGGACCTGGTTCATTGGACTTCTGTTCCAAGAACTGCAAGTTTTCTTGGTGTCTTTCTTCCAAGTTCTTCCTCGTCTCCTTATTGAACTCTTCATTGGACTGACGAGTATTCACATTCCCTCTGTTATTGTAGTTATTGTTTCTACCATAGTACCTTCTTTCCTGGTACCTTCCTTGATTATCCCTTGGCCTTCTCCATCGAGTATTATATCGATATCCACCATCCGGTCTCGCATAAGGCTTGTAACTGTATCTGTTATTGTTCTGATTCCATCCTCTTTTATCGGGCTCTTCCCTCTGCGTTTTCTCTTCTCGCCCCTCTCGAATCTCTCGAGGTGTTTGGGAATAACTGTCGGCCATAACAGCGTATACAGCGTTGCTATTCTTTCCTCCCTTCTGATGGAAGAATTGAGCGTTCGTGTGATCAAGTTTCTGCAATACCTCGTCAAATTGCTCCATATTATAAATGTCACCAGCGATCGAAGTTCTTTGGACTTCTGCTGGAAACTGACGTATTAATGCAGTAATTAATTCATTATCTGGCATCGGCGGATCTAAATGTTGAAGTTTAGATAGCTGTCCAGAAAAGTACGTAGAGTATCGAGTAGGTTGTGACGTCGAGAATCTCTTTGAATATAATTCTGCTCTGACTTGCTGTTGGGTTTCCGGGGACCAAAACTTTTTTAATAACCCACGGGAAAACTCCTCAAAATTGGTGAGAGTGGACCTGAAAGCTCTAAACCAAAGAAGTGCGGGACCTTCCAGAAATTTCCCTATCACTCGGATTTGTCTTTCCTTAGGGATTTTGGAATCTTTTAGGTAATCACCTGCTTCTCTCAAGAATTCTACGGGTGTCACAGAATCTCGCCCTGAAAATTTAGAAGGCTTATCCTCTACATTCTTGAATACAGTAATGGGGTTAGATTGAAATACTGTCCTGACCTCATCCTGTCTTTGACTATCAGTTTCTCTAGCTGCTCCTAGGTTTATCTGTATCGGTTCTTCTCCCCTTATACTTGGCATTTTCAACAGATGGTCAGACTGTTTCTCGTCCTTGATTTGGGTTTTCATAGCCTCAATTTCCTTATGGTTTTCTTCTGCCAGTTTTCTAATTTCTTCGGTTTCCTTACAGTTCTCCTTGACATCAGTGGATATCTGGTTCATAACAGCCTCGTGACTTTTCAACGACCCTGTCACATCTGATATGTCCTTCTGAGTTGCTTGAATCTCTTTGGAAATTACTTGAATATGGGATGACAAAGATTCCCGAATCTCCTTGACTCCCTCTTGGTTCTCCAGCTTGAGTGTGTCTTTAATCTCATCGATAACTGTGGTTTTAATGTCAGTTTGTAATTCACTAATCACACCTTCTCTTATTTCTCCCACTATGAGTTCTTTGAATTGTTCTGTCAAACGTTGAACAACTAGAGTTGCCATCTCATTGTTCTCCTTTTCCACCCTGACTTCTAGGTTGATCATGTCTTCACCAACTTTCCTAAGACCACGTTCTATCCTATCAGCTAAGCTTTGGGATCTTAGATCGGCATCGCGAAATTTATCGTCCATTTAACTTGCCTTCGTGGCTAATGAAGTTTCGAGTTCATGTGTTTTTTCGCATAATTTAGTCATTTTACTCTCAAGTGACATTTTCAAGATTTCTGAATTCTCTTTAAATTTATTTTCCATAGAATTAAATTTACTATTTCAATTTTCTTTCAAGTTATCTTTTAACCTGCTTTCTAACAAATCGGAATTTTCCTTAAGTTTATCATATAAACTTTCTTTCAAGTTATCTTTTAATCTGCTTTCTAACAAATCGGAATTTTCCTTAAGTTTATCATCTATACTTTCTTTCAAGTTATCTTTTAATCTGCTTTCTAACAAATCGGAATTTTCCTTAAGTTTATCATCTAAAGAATCAGAATTTTCTTTAAGTTTATCATTTAAAGAATCAGAATTTTCTTTAAGTTTATCATTTAAAGAATCAGAATTTTCTTTAAGTTTATCATTTAACCTGCTTTCGAACATATCGGAATTTTCTTTAAGTTTCTTTTCCAAAGCCTCTGTATTTTCTTTCATAATGGCTGCTACGCGCAGTCCAGCTTCTTTGGAACTCTCTTCCAAACTCCTCATCATCCTCATCATCTCTTCCATAATTTTCAATTATTATTCAAAACTTAGGGGTATACATGTTGGCAGACACAAGATTATAACTAGAACAAGAAATATGAATAGCTAATTGGAACACTCTAATAAAATGAGATTTGTCCTAATGTCGACGTGATGGAAAAACAAAATTCTCTACTTTTACGAATTACATTTGCCACAATATCACAAGAAAAATATGCAAGTTCTCAAATATCCTCCACCTGGATTCTAATAATGCGTATGTCCAGTCATCGAACGTTTACTACTGAATTTACTTGACGCCCTAATGGTTAAGCCATTATCAAAAATAATCAAACCCATTCTAACTATTAACCCAGTTAATTTTTTTAATATTCCCCACTAATTGGGTTTCCTACTAATTTATTCATCCAAACCAGACATCTCTCAACTCCCAAAATATCTATAAATAAAAAAATTATCACAATTTAAATCGGCATGCGATTGACCATGTCTACCTCGATCCCCACGTTCGAAGCCATTTCTCTCTCTATCTATCTTATTTTATGTGCCCGTTTAGCCCGCAGTCCGCGCGACCACATATGCATTATACCAAGAATCAGCCAGCACGAGAGTCAAAATATCCCGGGGCGCCAGATGGGTTAAAGCTAATCGCAAAAACGACATCAAATGAAAAAATGCTTTACTGATTTTTGGCTCAATGAAACAACAAGTATAGAAGGAGATTCAACTGGCATAACACATCATGTAAAATTATCTCATTTTATTCTGAATTTAAAATTGACTGCAAAATAAAATACTCAAAACAGCATCATTCATGTGTGGCGACCCACATTAATATTTACACAATTTACAGAAATTTTCCAACACATTGGACAATTATCTTTGGAGACACAAGTCTGATTATCAGTCCTGTAGACTGTGTTCCAAAATTATAATAATTATTTATGATTAAATCCAGTTCAAATTTAATTGTCTTTACTGGAAATATTGCAGTTCACATAATATTAACACTCGTAGAATAATTGTTCATAGAATTTTTAACTTTCACTTATTTTTCCAGTTTCAAAAAAAATATTGTCAAAAAAAATATTATCATCTCTGAATCAACACAAATTATGTACACATATTAATAACAACATCTGAAAAGTATCTGACCCTTGAGCATAGCATCGAAGAACTTTGCGAAGAACAACAAAATTAATTGTTCTTCCGACCTTAAACGTTTCGAGAAGTGACTCGATTATGAACTTCAAGTTCCTAACAAAATATATGATTTCTGAATCATCAACTTGATCAATAAATTGTTGGACCATTCAACTATTCGATTTTCCACTTGGAATCATTATTAAGAAAAATATTTATATTTGTGGTCATTTTAATAATTTTCACAACTTGCAATTCTTGAACAGAATGCGGAAATTGGAATTGTAGCTTCATAATAAATTCATTTATTCCATGACACTAGGGTTGAAAAACATCCTTCAAATTATTCGTGATTATAGAATTATTTATAATTGGCAGTGGCCCATTTTATTATTTTTATAAGAACACAATATTTCAACAACAACGGCAAAGAAGAATAAAATACTATCATGACAAATCCGGGTTCTAGCAAAATCAAAATCTTAATGGAATCTGTAAACAAGATTGAAATAAGAACTGATGTTTTTTTAAGAAATAACCTTTGGGTCATTCATACGACGCAATGTGTAGTTCCAATACTCCTTCTTTATCACTGAGTCATCGAACCTGCTATTTGATTGATGCTCAAATAAAAACCTCCTCATTCCTGCGACTTAAACATGCGCACCTGGGAATGGCATTTCAACTACTCCACACACATAAATTTTCTTCCCAAAATTTATACAATAAATCAAGCCTCTGCTTGTTATCCACACTGGAAGATTTATAAACTTACAAGTTTATTTTATTTTACCATTCAGTTCAAATCGTGAAGTTACCACACTTATGATACTCTCTATTTCACTTTCGAATGTGTATCTACGTCATGATTTTATATAAATACAAAATATCCTAATTGATACAAATATCATTTGCTTCCCGTTTCATGCCTCTCCGTGTTATCTGAAAAATATACTTTGCTCATGGCAAATATTAACTGTTCAACCAGAACTGTCATGTTGGTTGAATGCGGGCTTGCGCTAACCACTATCCTTCGGAAAATCACCTGTTCCAAACTAGAAATGATTAAACTACTTCATAATCTCTCTCTCAATGAATGTGATTATTAGAAAATATAAGATCCAAGAATTATTTAGAAAAGTTATGAAAATCATTATTATTATTATTATTAGTGGATTATTATTATTATTATTAGTTATATTATTTTAAATATATTTAATTATTATTTCATTATGTGAGAATCCACATGTTCGATTTTTTGAATATGGATAAAATCTCCATTTCTCAACAAAAAATAATTATTAACTTCTACAGTTACCTCGGCTTATTAACGTGATTATCAAAAAAATATGAAACATTCAAATAAATGCTCGTTATGCTCGGTCATCAATCCTAAACTGTTCTGAGTGCTGAAAATACTCAGAATAACCTTAATGTGTCTTGCGTAAATCATTGCAAGATTTAAATACGAAGAAAAATAATTGTGTTGGTCATCTGCAGAAAATGAGTTTGTTCCAATTAGCTAGGCATAATATAAAATCAAATGTGGCTTACATTTCTCGTTGGTCTTGAAGCGTAGTGAACCTGGTCTGTACCAGATTTATCCAGATACATGTCCTATTGGACACGCACGTCTAATCCTTGTATCGGCCGCCATTATATACCCACAATCTGTCTAACAAGACATAGTGTAAATATCTCTTGAAGTTGGAAGTAACTGTTGATCCATTATAATATTTACTTCTGTTAAAGCCATAACAGTTTGCTTAACTGGGGTCAGATCCAAATTATCTATTCTCAAATACGTCAGTTGTAACATAACTCACGGTAATCTTTTCAGTACAAGAAAACACTGACAGTCTAAATCAATCAACGGCTGTTCTGAAGATCGTTCCCTGGGCATGGTTTATCACCATATATCATGCGCGAAGCAACTTATAGTTTCCCTTTGTCGGCTAATGAACAACACCGTGATAGACTGGCCTTCAATATATTGAACGATCGGAGTGGTTATCAAGTTGCAATATATGAAACTGACTAATTGGATTAAAATATCCAAGTATATAATTATTATTACTGGACTGTGACAAAGTACTTTCTAGACAAAGTCTAGCATATGTCCATATAGAAATAAAGTATTTCACCAGTGTCCGTAGAAAAATAACAATCACCTTAGTGATTCCCTCTGCCGGAAACTTACTATGTTCCACACGTATCGTAGTACTTTTGTAACTATCACAATTTA
The DNA here is from genome assembly GCA_946902985.2 of Meconema thalassinum. Lineage (NCBI taxonomy): Eukaryota > Metazoa > Arthropoda > Insecta > Orthoptera > Tettigoniidae > Meconema > Meconema thalassinum. The sequence goes on from OX336394.1 coordinate 416,931,687, forward strand.
ACGATATCTTCGGCGTAGATCCGGCAACCATGTGCCTTGGCTCAACGTAGCAGCAGCACCTTGTCATGCAAGAGCTTGGTTCGAAGTGAGCTGATGATGCTTGGGCCGGTCGGCTTTTATTCAAAACGGTCGGGTCCACGCTTGATCACGCTGAAATCTGGAAATCCTCATATCTCCGGTGTCTCTGGTCCGATTCACTTGAGACTAAGTGCATTCTCTTTCATTTGGCCGTGCCAGTAATCTGATCCAAGTCTCAAGTCTCTACTCCATGGCTAACTATTTAATCAACAAATAGTCTCGACCTCTGCTACTACTCGCTACGTCACTTAACATGCTCTTGGCTGCACAAAGTTTCCATTTCCTTCTAGAAGTAGTGGAGCGCGATATTCAAATATCTCAACTTTCAAAAGCGGCTGTAGCCTTTCCCTTGATATCTAGGTGTCTGAATCTTGGAATACCCATTCCTAGAGTTGGGCACATCCACCCCACACCTAGCAAAAAATAAAAATTGAAAAAATTTTAATGTTCCTATCTACACATTAAATCATCTGGTTCTTGAATAATAAATCTTCAAATTCGCTGCATTACAAGTTCCCACGATGTTACCAGCTCGTGTATTGGCGATTTTATAGCTCCCATTGTTGTTTACTTCCACAATACGATAGGGTCCAACGTAAAGGCTTGCAAACTACGAGTACACTCGATTTTGCACGTCAGAGGGTGTAGGTCTTCTCACTAAAACAAGAGTTCCTACGCGCAAGGGTCTGCGAAAACGCTTTCCTCTCACTCTGCGCTCTCTTTTATCAGCTTGGCTCCTCAACTTATCTAAAGCTAGAGTCTCCCTCATCTGACGACTTGGTTCAATCTCAGGTGGAATAGAGATGATTTGATCCCATAATCTTGTTGGTTTAATTCCATGATGAAGCAACATGGGAATCTGTCCAATACTCTCATGAATTGTAGAGTTGATGGATTCTGAAGCTAATGAGAGAACATCCATTCATTTCCAATGCTCATTTGGACAATAGAGGGGGCAAAATTTTGCTATTTCAGCCATCACCCGTTCTGCTGGATTGCTTTCAGGATGTCTGATAGAACAAAACAATTGCCTAATCCCAAGATTATTCATGACGGCTCTAAATTCTAAAGATGTAAATTGGGATCCACGATCTGATAACAGGAATTCCGGTTTGCCTGCTTCCGGAATTACGTTGTCTCTAATTCTCTTCGCACAATATTTTGCGTTTGCCTTCTGAATTGGGTGTAACATAGTGTATCTGCTGAAAACATCCATGGTCACCAGAATATATCGGTTACCTCTTTTAGACTTTGGGAGAGGACCATAAAGATCAGTCGCGAAGATTTCACAAGGCTTAGAAGGAATAATAGGCCTTGGTAATTCTCTCAATAATCTAGAGTTATGTTTACTCCTTTGGCATAAGTCGCATTCTCGAATAGTGTTCCTGACAGTTTGTCGCATTCGCTCCCACGAAAATTTTTCTTGTATCAAGTTGATCGTCTTATCTACTCCAGCATGACCTGCAACTCGATGTGCCATCCAGATAATGGGTTTTTGCATTCGCGGAGGTATCACTACTCTCAGCTTCGTATGGTCGGGATCTGCAAACTTGTAGACTAAACCACCTAACACCATATAATCTCTTGCAATTCTTTCATTTTCCCCAAAATCATCATCATTTGGATCCATGTCTCCCTGTAGAAAACGAAAAATGTTTCTAAAACGTCGGTCTCTCCTCTGGGATAAATGCAACAATCTTAACCTTCTCAAGGTATCCTCATCCTCCTGCGTCAGGTTAACTTGAAAAACCTTAGATGAAGACTCCACTGCTCTACTCAATAAATCGGCTCCAACGTTCAATTTTCCAGGAGTATGTTCAATAACTAGGTTGAATTGTTGGATAAAAAGTGACCATCTAGTTATCCTATCACTGGCAAAGTTTGTTCTCAAGATAAACTCCAATGCATGGTGATCAGTCCTCACAATTACTGAATGTCCAATTAACATTTTCTTCCACGACTCCAACGCGAAGATTACAGCAAGGGCTTCTAACTCTGTGGTGTAATAATTCCTTTCTGATGGACGAAGTTTCCTGCTTATGAACGCCAGGTAACGTCTCTTGTGATCGTCATCTTCTTGAAGAAGAATAGCTCCAATCCCTACGGTGGATGCATCGGATTCTATGATGAAATTCTTGGTAAAGTCAGGATACTCCAATTTCACGCTGTTCATCAATAACCTCTTAGCATCTTGAAATGATTGTTCACAATCTTCATTCCATTTCCATTTGTTTCCCTTTTTTAATAATTCCTGCAATGGAGCAACCGTTTTGGTGAAGCTTGGACAATGCCCTGCGAAGAATTGGCATGTCCCGAGAAAACTGCGGACATTCTTCACTCTAGTAGGTCTAGAGAAATTTGCAATCACCTGTATCTTTGTCTCATTGGGACGGTATCCTTCACCATCCAAAATGTGGCCCAAAAATTTTATTTCCTTCCGAAAGAACTGACATTTTCGAAGGTTTACTTTAAAGTTCGCTTTTCTCAAATCTGCGAATAACATCTGAAGATGTAACAAATGTTCCTCCTTAGTCTCAGATGCAATTAGGATATCATCTATGTAACGAATTGCTATCTCTTTTACTTCTGGACTCAAGTTTTGTTCCAGTGCTCTGATCAAAACAGATCCAGATGTTTTGACCCCAAATGGTAGACGGCGGAATACATATGACTGCTGGTCAAACATAAATCCTGTAAACTTTTTGGAATCTTCACTAAGCCTAATGTGGTGGTAGGACGAGGTGAGATCAATGTTAGAGAACCAGACCTTGCCTTGGAATTTCCTTAACAGTTCCCTAATGATTGGTGGTCTGTCATACTCTGGCAGCAATCTTGAATTCAAACTTCGCGCGTCTAAACACAGTCTCAGACTTCCATCTGGCTTAGACACTACTGCTAATGGATTGACATAAGATGTAGTGTACTTTTCAATCACATTGTTACTTTCCATCTCTTTGATAAGCACTTTTACCATTTCTCGATGCTTTTCCGCTACCGGATACAATTTAGCATGGAAAGGTGCATCATCATTTACACGAATACTATATTCAAAATCTTTAATTTCACCAGGTTTAATATCAAAAATATCGTGGTACTCTTCCAAAATTTTTCCTATCTCTGGGGACTCCTTCTCAGTGTAGACTTATCTGCCTTCAGCTTCATGAAAAATCAGAGACCACTGAGCATCTCCCTCGATGTCTTCCTCTTCTTTTCCCTCGAAGTTTATCTCTTCGGTATTCTTGAATCTGATCGTCTCTGTCTTCATGTCTATCACTGCTTGATATTTCTGAATGAAATCCGCTCCCAATATCATGTCAAAAGCCATGTCCTTCATTACTACAAACACATGTCGGAAATCATGTCCTCCAATAGTAACACATAAGTATAATTGTGTTTTACACAGAGATATTTTGTTGGGTATTATTCTTTGGATTTTAATTCCTGATACTGGAATCTCCTCTAAATTCTCTTTGAGATTCCACAGAATATAAAGCTTCTCGCTCACAAGATAAAGCATAGCCCCAGTATCAATCAAAGTATCGACAGGCATACCGAATACTTCGCATGATATGATTGGCATTTTAATTCTTGTACCCATTTCTTTCCGTTCGTCATTATGTTGAATTAAGTCATCATCCTCTGCTTGCCATTTAATAATCCTGGAAGTGAAAGTGTTTGAAATTCTATCTTCTACTGTGAATTCGAAGTTTTTTTCTTTCCCATTCCCCCGGGATTGTTGTGTTCCCGATGGACCTGGTTCATTGGACTTCTGTTCCAAGAACTGCAAGTTTTCTTGGTGTCTTTCTTCCAAGTTCTTCCTCGTCTCCTTATTGAACTCTTCATTGGACTGACGAGTATTCACATTCCCTCTGTTATTGTAGTTATTGTTTCTACCATAGTACCTTCTTTCCTGGTACCTTCCTTGATTATCCCTTGGCCTTCTCCATCGAGTATTATATCGATATCCACCATCCGGTCTCGCATAAGGCTTGTAACTGTATCTGTTATTGTTCTGATTCCATCCTCTTTTATCGGGCTCTTCCCTCTGCGTTTTCTCTTCTCGCCCCTCTCGAATCTCTCGAGGTGTTTGGGAATAACTGTCGGCCATAACAGCGTATACAGCGTTGCTATTCTTTCCTCCCTTCTGATGGAAGAATTGAGCGTTCGTGTGATCAAGTTTCTGCAATACCTCGTCAAATTGCTCCATATTATAAATGTCAGCAGCGATCGAAGTTCTTTGGACTTCTGCTGGAAACTGACGTATTAATGCAGTAATTAATTCATTATCTGGCATCGGCGGATCTAAATGTTGAAGTTTAGATAGCTGTCCAGAAAAGTACGTAGAGTATCGAGTAGGTTGTGACGTCGAGAATCTCTTTGAATATAATTCTGCTCTGACTTGCTGTTGGGTTTCCGGGGACCAAAACTTTTTTAATAACCCGCGGGAAAACTCCTCAAAATTGGTGAGAGTGGACCTGAAAGCTCTAATCCAAAGAAGTGCGGGACCTTAGAGAAATTTCCCTATCACTCTGATTTGTCTTTCCTTAGGGATTTTGGAATCTTTTAGGTAATCACCTGCTTCTCTCAAGAATTCTACGGGTGTCACAGAATCTCGCCCTGAAAATTTAGAAGGCTTATTGCCTTCAGTAACTATTTCCTCGTGTCGGGAACTAGAATTTGGAATAATTGTCCTCGTGACGTCAGAAATTGCACATCCCTTACAACTTTCAAACGTGCATGTAAAGATTTCCTCTTGAATTCGTAGGCCAACTAGAACAATTTGTGTATGAATATGTGAGTGAATGACCATAGTATAATTTTGTTAAAAATGTATGTCATTTAAATTGTATAGCTTAGTTAATATCACGCAGTCGCCAATTTAATTTAATTTAATTTTTATTTTATTTTATTTTATTCTAGTATTTAAGGTTTTCCTAGTATTTAAGTTTGGTAGGTTAAGAATAACATATGTGAGTATTCATGTAAGTTGCACTGTATGTGGTTAAGTGTAAGAGAGGGCCTAGAGCCCTAACTTCGCCACAATAAAGGCACCAATAAATAAATAAATAAATACATTCAGGAATACAGTAATGGGGTTGGATTGAAATACTGTCCTGACCTCATCCTGTCTTTGACTATCAGTTTCTCTAGCTGCTCCTAGGTTTATCTGTATCGGTTCTTCTCCCCTTATACTTGGCATTTTCAACAGATGGTCAGACTGTTTCTCGTCCTTGATTTGGGTTTTCATAGCCTCAATTTCCTTATGGTTTTCTTCTGCCAGTTTTCTAATTTCTTCGGTTTCCTTACAGTTTTCCTTGACATCAGTGGATATCTGGTTCATAACAGCCTCGTGACTTTTCAACGACCCTGTCACATCTGATATGTCCTTCTGAGTTGCTTGAATCTCTTTGGAAATTACTTTAATATGGGATGACAAAGATTCCCGAATCTCCTTGACTCCCTCTTGGTTCTCCAGCTTGAGTGTGTCTTTAATCTCATCGATAACTGTGGTTTTAATTTCAGTTTGTAATTCACTAATCACACCTTCTCTTATTTCTCCCACTATGAGTTCTTTGATTTGTTCTGTCAAACGTTGAACAACTAGAGTTGCCATCTCATTGTTCTCCTTTTTCACCCTGACTTCTAGGTTGATCATGTCTTCACCAACTTTCCTAAGACCACGTTCTATCCTATCATCTAAGCTTTGGGATCTTAGATCGGCATCGCGAAATTTATCGTCCATTTAACTTGCCTTCGTGGCTAATGAAGTTTCGAGTTCATGTGTTTTTTCGCATAATTTAGTCATTTTACTCCCAAGTGACATTTTCAAGATTTCTGAATTCTCTTTAAATTTATTTTCCATAGAATTAAATTTACTATTTAAATTTTCTTTCAAGTTATCTTTTAACCTGCTTTCTAACAAATCGGAATTTTCCTTAAGTTTATCATATAAACTTTCTTTCAAGTTATCTTTTAATCTGCTTTCTAACAAATCGGAATTTTCCTTAAGTTTATCATCTAAACTTTCTTTCAAGTTATCTTTTAATCTGCTTTCTAACAAATCGGAATTTTCCTTAAGTTTATCATCTAAAGAATCAGAATTTTCTTTAAGTTTATCATTTAAAGAATCAGAATTTTCTTTAAGTTTATCATTTAAAGAATCAGAATTTTCTTTAAGTTTATCATTTAACCTGCTTTCGAACATATCGGGATTTTCTTTAAGTTTCTTTTCCAAAGCCTCTGTATTTTCTTTCATAATGGCTGCTACGCGCAGTCCAGCTTCTTTGGAACTCTCTTCCAAACTCCTCATCATCCTCATCATCTCTTCCATAATTTTCAATAATTATTATTCAAAACTTAGGGGTATACATGTTGGCAGACACAAGATTATAACTAGAACAAGAAATATGAATAGCTAATTGGAACACTCTAATAAAATGAGATTTGTCCTAATGTCGACGTGATGGAAAAACAAAATTCTCTACTTTTACGAATTACATTTACCACAATATCACAAGAAAAATATGCAAGTTCTCAAATATCCTCCACCTGGATTCTAATAATGCGTATGTCCAGTCATCGAACGTTTACTACTGAATTTACTTGACGCCCTAATGGTTAAGCCATTATCAAAAATAATCAAACCCATTCTAACTATTAACCCAGTTAAATTTTTTAATATTCCCCACTATTTGGGTTTCCTACTAATTTATTCATCCAAACCAGACATCTCTCAACTCCCAAAATATCTATATATAAAAAAATTATCACAATTTAAATCGGCATGCGATTGACCATGTCTAACTCGAGCCCCACGTTCGAAGCCATTTCTCTCTCTATCTATCTTATTTTATGTGCCCGTTTAGACCGGAGTCCGCGCGACCACATATGCATTTTACCAAGAATCAGCCGGCACGAGAGTCAAAATATCCCGGGGCGCCAGATGGGTTAAAGCTAATCGCAAAAACGACATCAAATGAAAAAAATGCTTTACTGATTTTTGGCTCAATGCATCAACAAGTATAGAAGGAGATTCAACTGGCATAACACATCATGTAAAATTATCTCATTTTATTCTGAATTTAAAATTGACTGCAAAATAAAATGCTCAAAACAGCATCATTCATGTGTGGCAACCCACATTAATATTTACACAATTTACAGAAATTTTCCAACACATTGGACAATTATCTTTGGAGACACAAGTCTGGTTATCAGTCCTGTAGACTGTGTTCCAAAATTATAATAATTATTTATGATTAAATCCAGTTCAAATTTAATTGTCTTTACTGGAAATATTGCAGTTCACATAATATTAACACTCGTAGAATAATTGTTCATAGAATTTTTAACTTTCACTTATTTTTCCAGTTTCAAAAAAAATATTGTCAAAAAAATATTATCATCTCTGAATCAACACAAATTATGTACACATATTAATAACAACATCTGAAAAGTATCTGACCCTTGAGCATAGCATCGAAGAACTGTGCGAAGAACAACAAAATTAATTGTTCTTCCGACCTTAAACGTTTCGAGAAGTGACTCGATTATGAACTTCAAGTTCCTAACAAAATATATGATTTCTGAATCATCAACTTGATCAATAAATTGTTGGACCATTCAACTATTCGATTTTCCACTTGGAATCATTATTAAGAAAAATATTTATATTTGTGGTCATTTTAATAATTTTCACAACTTGCAATTCTTGAACAGAATGCGGAAATAAGAATTGTAGCTTCATAATAAATTCATTTATTTCATGACACTAGGATTGAAAAACATCCTTCAAATTATTCATGATTATAGAATTATTTACAATTGGCAGTGGCCCATTTTATTATTTTTATAAGAACACAATATTCCAACAACAATGGCAAAGAAGAATAAAATACTATCATGACAAATCCGGGTTCTAGCAAAATCAAAATCTTAATGGAATCCGTAAACAAGATTGAAATAAGAACTGATGGTTTTTTAAGAAATAACCTTTGGGTCATTCATACGACGCAATGTGTAGTTCCAATACTCCTTTATCACTGAGTCATCGAACCTGCTATTTGATTGATGCTCAAATAAAAACCTCCTCATTCCTGCGACTTAAACATGCGCACCTGGGAATGGCATTTCAACTACTCCACACACATAAATTTTCTTCCCAAAATTTATACAATAAATCAAGCCTCTGCTTGTTATCCACACTGGAAGATTTATAAACTTACAAGTTTATTTTATTTTACCATTCAGTTCAAATCGTGAAGTTACCACACTTATGATACTCTCTATTTCACTTTCGAATGTGTATCTACGTCATGATTTTATATAAATACAAAATATCCTAATTGATACAAATATCATTTGCTTCCCGTTTCATGCCTCTCCGTGTTATCTGAAAAATATACTTTGCTCATGGCAAATATTAACTGTTCAACCAGAACTGTCATGTTGGTTGAATGCGGGCTTGCGCTAACCACTATCCTTCGGAAAATCACCTGTTCCAAACTAGAAATGATTAAACTACTTCATAATCTCTCTCTCAATGAATGTGATTATTAGAAAATATAAGATCCAAGAATTATTTAGAAAAGTTATGAAAATCATCATTATTATTATTAGTGGATTATTATTATTAGTTATATTATTTTAAATATATTTAATTATTATTTCATTATGTGAGAATCCACATGTTCGATTTTTTGAATATGGATAAAATCTCCATTTCTCAACAAAAAATAATTATTAACTTCTACAGTTACCTCGGCTTATTACCGTGATTATCAAAAAAATATGAAACATTCAAATAAATGCTCGTTATGCTCGGTCATCGATCCTAAACTGTTCTGAGTGCTGAAAATACTCAGAATAACCCTAATGTGTCTTGCGTAAATCATTGCAAGATTTAAATACGAAGAAAAATAATTGTGTCGGTCATCTGCAGAAAATGAGTTTGTTCCAATTAGCTAGGCATAATATAAAATCAAATGTGGCTTACATTTCTCGTTGGTCTTGAAGCGTAGTGAACCTGGTCTGTACCAGATTTATCCAGATACATGTCCTATTGGACACGCACGTCTAATCCTTGTATCGGCCGCCATTATATACCCACAATCTGTCTAACAAGACATAGTGTAAATATCTCTTGAAGTTGGAAGTAACTGTTGATCCATTATAATATTTACTTCTGTTAAAGCCATAACAGTTTGCTTAACTGGGGTCAGATCCAAATGATCTATTCTCAAATACGTCAGTTGTAACATAACTCACGGTAATCTTTTCAGTACAAGAAAACACTGACAGTCTAAATCAATCAACGGCTGTTCTGAAGATCGTTCCCTGGGCATGGTTTATCACCATCTATCATGCGCGAAGCAACTTATAGTTTCCCTTTGTCGGCTAATGAACAACACCGTGATAGACTGGCCTTCAATATACTGAAAGATCGGAGTGGTTATCAAGTTACAATATATGAAACTGACTAATTGGATTAAAATATCCAAGTATATAATTATTATTACTGGACTGTGACAAAGTACTTTCTAGACAAAGTCTAGCATATGTCCATATAGAAATAAAGTATTTCACCAGCGTCCGTAGAAAAATAACAATCACCTTAGTGATTCCCTCTGCCGGAAACTTACTATGTTCCACACGTATCGTAGTACTTTTGTAACTATCACAATTTAACGATATCTTCGGCGTAGATCCGGCAAACATGTGCCTTGGCTCAACGTAGCAGCAGCACCTTGTCATGCAAGAGCTTGGTTCGAAGTGAGCTGATGATGCTTGGGCCGGTCGGCTTTTATTCAAAACGGTCGGGTCCACGCTTGATCACGCTGAAATCTGGAAATCCTCATATCTCCGGTGTCTCTGGTCCGATTCACTTGAGACTAAGTGCATTCTCTTTCATTTGGCCGTGCCAGTAATCTGATTCAAGTCTCAAGTCTCTACTCCATGGCTAACTATTTAATCAACAAATAGTCTCGACCTCTGCAACTACTCGCTACGTCACTTAACATGCTCTTGGCTGCACAAAGTTTCCATTTCCTTCTAGAAGTAGTGGAGCGCGATATTCAAATATCTCAACTTTCAAAAGCGGCTGTAGCCTTTCCCTTGATATCTAGGTGTCTGAATCTTGGAATACCCATTCCTAGAGTTGGGCACACTACCTACGCCTTTTGCTTGTTTGACTTTCTTACAGTCTAGTATGTGATAGGAAGCATTAACTGTATGTCAAACCCAGTCCACGTTTGTATTTGTAATCTAAGTCATAATTTGAAAAGAGACAAGTGTAATCAGTTTTAAACATTATCTCTGCTTTTATTTGTTTGTTTATGACATGCATATTAACCTAAAATCGAACCCTAGTCTACCTTAGTGAAAGGCTAACAGTTTAACCACTGCATCACCATACCCTTTTTTCTTAGTTTGATTCGTTCTAGGCCTTAGAGCTAGAAATCGAGTTAAGATCTCCAGTGAAAGAGGCACATGTGCTCACCACTATAGCACGTAATGTTTAGCTGTTAACATTAGACAACCGAAAATGATTGTATTTCTGTTAGCCAAGCATTTCTGTCATTTACCTACTGTGTGAGCTCTGCCAGCAAGACAGTTTAGTTTAGAACAAGTTAGTGTGAGTGTGTGTATAGATTATTAGCCTCAAGTATTTAAAGCTTGTTGTGTGTAGCGACCATCTTGTCCCAGTAACCACTGAGCAAGTTTTAACAGTCAACCCATAAAAACTGCATAGGATAGTTGTGTGTGGTTCATGTACTTGGGTGTGTGGATTAGCACCATGCTCTAGCTTTACCTTATCCTCTATAGGTAGAGCGTTATCCCTTTCCTTTTTGACATTACCAATGATCACATTCACCCACAAGTTTTACATTTAAACCCTTGGCTTGTTTTCGATTAGGTTTGGTTCGGTTTGGTTGGGTTTGATTCAGCTTGGTTCAGTTTAGTTCAATGTAGTCACCATTTTGTTTCATTAGCTATCCTCTTTAACCATTCAATTAAAGATAGTCTAATCTTAATTCTTGAATCAATAAATCAGATTTTGTGTACACCGTTTGTCATTTATTAACCCATGCATGCAACCTATACTCTCTCTTACTACAGTCTGATCTGAAAACAAGTTCCAATAGTAAAAGACGTGTCAGTCACCATACATGTAGCCTACACTAATTCTTTCTCTACCTAGCTATGTTTCATCACTCACGGTAAACATCTCACATGTCCGTATCCAATTATTAATTTATAAAATCTCAGGTCAATGACCTTAATATTTTGGATATTTTAGGTAAATTCATTGGCCATGGGAAAGGGTTGACCATGATAAGTCTAATGACACCTTACATGTTGATATCCGATGATTAGTTTATATAATCTCAGGTCAATGACCCTGTTGTTTTGAATATTTGGGGTAAATTCGTTGGTCATGGGAAAGGGTTGGCCATCCTAAGTAGTATAACACCTAACTTGACTCTCTCCCATTATTAGTTATCGAGATATTAACAACAGTGCAGTTAGGCCCTTTTGACAAACATTAAATATATATTCAAAAACAGTGCGTCACCCCGAGTGCTGGGACCCCACATACAAGTCCCTAGCCTTATTGGTTCGCGAGATATTAACAAAAGTATAGTTTGGCCCTTTGTTAAAATGTCAAAAATACATTCAAAAAGGGAGTGTCTGCCCAAGTCCAACGACACCTCACAGGTCAAAATCCCATCATGGGTTCAGGAAATATCAACAAAAGTATACATTTAAAAACCTTACCCTCTATAGGTAGAGCGTTATCCCTTTCCTTTTTGACATTACCAATGACCACATTTACCCACAAGTTTTACACTTAAACCCTTGGCTTGTTTTCGGTTAGGTTTGGGTCGGTTTAGTACAATGTAATCACTATTTTGTGTTTTAGCTATCCTCTTTAACCAATCAATTAAAAGTAGTCTACTCTTAATTCTTGAATCGATAAATCAGAGTTTGTGTACACCGTTTGTCATTTATTAACACATAACTGCAACCTATACTCTCTCTGTACTTCAGTTTGATCTGAAAACAAGTTCCAATGGTAAAAGACTTGTCAGTCACCATACATGTAGCCTACACTAATTCTTTCTCTACCAAGCTATGTTTCATCACACATGGTAAACATCTCACATGTTCGTATCCGATTATTAGTTTATAAAATCTCGGGTCGATGACCTTGATATATTGGGTATTTTGGGTAAATTCATTGGCTATGGGAAAGGGTTGATCATTCTAAGTCCTATGAAACCTCACATGTTGATATCCGATTATTAGTTATAATAATAATAATAATAATAATAATAATAATAATGATAATTGATGTTTTAAGGGGTCTAACATCTAGGTTTATCGACCCCATATTAGTTTATAAAATCTCAGGTCAATGGCCTTACTGTTTTGGATTTTTGGAGTAAATTCATTGGTCATGGGAAAGGGATAACCATTCTAAGTCCTATGACACCTCACTTGACCCTCTCAGATTATTAGGTTATAAAATCATAGGTCAATGACCTTGCTGTTTTAGGTCTTTTGGGTAAATTCGTTGGTCATGGAAAAGGGTTGACCATCTTGAGTCCCATGACACCTCACTTGACCCTCTCTGATTATTAGTTAACGAGATATTAACAAAAGTGCAGTTAGGCCCTTTTGACAAAAATGAATAATACATTAAGAAACAGAATGTCACCCCAAGTCCAACGACCTCTCATACAAGTCCCTAGCCTTATTGATTCATGAGATATTAAAAGCTAATGACCTATTAGTTTTGGATCTTTTGGTTAATTAAAAAAAGAAAACTCATCTATAAATCTGTATTCAAAAAGCCCGCCCTCTTACAAAAAAAACAAGTGCAAATGCGTAAAAACAAAACAAAAAAACATGTTAATTCATAGTACCGATCGGCTCTTCGCTTGCGTTTCATGTTGAACAACGTTTAATTTCATCATAGCATTAGGGACCAGTCCAAAGGGACTGGTCCAAAGGGATCAGTCAAAAGGGATCAGTCAAAAGGGACCCGTCAACAGGGACTCATCCACAAGGACTTGTCGACAAGGACCCGTCAACAATGGCCCGTCAACAATGACCTGTAAACAGGGACCCGTCCACAGGGACTCGTCCACAATGACCCGTCAACAATGACCCATCCACAGGGACCTGTCAACAAGGACCCGTCCACAGGGAACCGCTCCCCCACCCTCTTACAAAAGCCATGAGTGGGCATGCGTAAAAAACAAAAACAAGCATGTTAATTCATAGTGGCTATCCACTGTATACATATCTCTTGTGTAGAACAACGTTTCATTCCATATTGGCATTCAAACTCTCACATGTTGCAATTGGAAACAGAGATTCTCTAAAAAATTACAATTTCACCCCCTAGTAGGGGTAGGGTTTTATTTTGGGGGTTGAAATATGTTGTCCATTGGAAAGGGGGTATCAGCCCGATTTCAATGACACCTCATTCGTCAAAATTCGACCACGGGTTCGGGAGTAATCGGGCTGCCGCCATCTTGTGAGGTGGGAAGGTGGAGGTGGATTTAGAACCCGTACAATTACACTACTGTTAAGTTTTACTTTTATTTTTCAGTTAATCTTTTATTGTTTAAGTGACTTTGAGCATTATATATAAGTTGGTTCATTATTATTTACTTGTTTTGTAACAATAAAAATAGTTTTTGCGTCATTTGTGTTATTTTTTCGCGACCCGGTCGAAAACACCGTGCGTGCCTCCTCACGTGATTATTCTTTCGCGCCCTCTCCAGGGTTAACCCGGGAAAGATCGCGTTGCGGTCTTTTAGGCCTGGTTCGTTTTGTTCATGGCACCATTGTTGTCTGCTGCATGCCCCCGCGTTCTGACCTAGGCTTAGTAGTCGTTGACGTTGGCGTTTGGCGGAAAAATTAGGAACTATTTGAAAAATTCAAAGTTGCAGTCCTTAATTGAATTAAAAAACAGATACACCCACTAATACTGCCATCACCATTAACACCGGTTATTAGACAGATTCTACACACACCCAAAGTACACGGGGCTATGACTGCGTTGTCGCAGCCCCTAAACTAAGGAACCAACCAACCACTATAAACTGCTACCATTTTTCTACCACTTTTCTATCACTTTGCTACCACTTTTCTACCACTTTTCTTCCACTTTTCTACCACTTTTCTACCCCTTTGCTCTCACTTTCGCGCGCGAACTAGGTGTGTGCGTACGTGGGAACATAGGTGATTACTTCAGCGAAACATGAAATCACTTGTCAAATCGTGTTACAGAAAGATGAGAGGGGGTATTGAATTTATAATGATAGGACTGGAAGACTGATTATCACGTTAGTAGTGGCATCAAGCAAAAGACATAGAGCGACAGAAGGTGTAAAGGCTAATACCTACAATCGATTATTATGATAAGCTCTTTTCTTATCTTATGATTATGGAAAGCTCTTTATAACCATAAAATGTTATAGAGATTGTGGTAACAGCCCACACTCGCTTATTGTCCATCGAGGCGAGTGTGTAATTTTTTTGTTTCCCTGTTTGGAGAAATAATTTTCTTAAATAGTAGTTTCCATAATTTTGTTTTCAATGTCATTTATTTATTTATTTATTATTTTATTTATTTATCGTATGCCTTTTGGTGCCGGGAATCTCCTAGGACATGTTCGGCTCGCCTGAGTCTGTAGCTGCTTCCAGCGGACACCCTTAGGGTGAGCTACAAATTCCGTTCAATTTCAAGTAGTTCAAACATTTGCTACCAGATATCAATGATACCTAGTGGTGAACGTTGGAACTTTGAAAGAGCGTTCCGACGAAATCTAACCTAACAGTCTAGCTGCACACAAGTTTAATCTGTGGAAGGATCTCATACATGCCGTAAATCTATGACATGGGACCTCCGGCTTTACTTCCCCTCCAAAGAAAGGCGTACTGAAGGATTTTTAACGCTCTCAAAAAATCCGACAACTTTGGCTGAGTTTGAACCCGCTACATTGGTTACAGCAGTTCAGCATGTTTTTGTAATGATTACCATGGTAATATGCAACAGCTAATCTATACATATGAGATTTTGTTTTCCTGAAAGACGTGAATGGCATTTTGCAAATGGTAATTTGCAACTGCTAATTTGTAAATATGAGATTTTGATATTTTGTTTTTGTGATGACATGAATGGTAATTTGCAAATGCTGATTTATAAATATGGAAGCAAAATGCCGTCAACAATACTCATTTTCTTCAATAAATATGTCACGCACACACATACAACCTAATTAGATAGTGGAATGATACCTCCACATTATTTTATGTCTTTTTAAAATCGTGTTATTCTGGGGATATGCTCAGGGTGGATTTATTTTTGTCTTTGTTTTACGTTTACGACGATTCAGCTATTAAATATTGTTCATTTTACTCCTGTGTTTTTCACTTCCTTTTCTAATTTTAAGTTTACCTTATTATCCTTGATACTATGGAATCGAGAAATTTGATTATTCTCTAACACTGAAGAAGAATGGACTGAACGTGACCCCGAAGACAGAATCTTGCTAAAAGGCTTCTTTCAAGGGTACACTACTTGGAAGAGTCTGTCAAGCAATCCAATATTGACATTCGCCTAGATTTTGAAACGCATGATAATGTACCAGCCAATACGACGGCCTACTGTGTGATTATTCATCACAAACAAGTCAACTATTATCTACTGTCCAACCAAGTGGCAAGTGTATTAATCACAGGCCAACCCACGTCAAGCATTGCTTTAAAGCCTCAAGAGGTGTCACACCCATGAATTTAAACTCTGAGGAACAATGTTTTAAGACCTTTGAGACATGGTCTGTGCCTTTTGTGAACTCTCCAGCCGTGGCAGGTGCTGGTTTCTATTATTTAAAAACAAGAGATGAATTGAAATGTGTGCTTTGTTCCATTACCATAGACCAATGGGAAGAGAGTGATGAACCTATGCAGGAACATCAGCGCTGGCCACTCGCCTTTCCTTACCTGTATAGAATGGAGGTGGGTAATATACCCTGCCATTCAAGCTACCCCTCACTAGGGCCTCTGTGCGATGAAAAAAGTTATGATACGTGAGGACTGTCTGGCATCAACAGTGCTTCGGTGGGCCGCTCACAATAAAAAACGCCTAATTTAGAGACATTGGGACATCATCGGTGTCATGGACGTTATAAACACAAAAGACTGTATTGTTGTATGAGTTGGTACGTCCCTATCCCAAAATGACAAAAGCATATAAAACGTGTCATGACAATAAAATGATGTAATAAGAAAAATAGGTGGTTGTTGTTTTTATTATTTCTCATGTCCCCTGTCATATCCTACTCTCATCTTTTTAAAACTAGAATGGATTGGAAGTAAATGCCATGGGCAAACCTTAGTTGTCCATAGTCAGTGGTCAGTTGAACATGGTCCAGGCAAGCGTCAACATGTTGCGCATACTGATTCGGGATTGCCAAGGGCTTAAAATTGCAGATAAACAATTTACATTTAAACAATTGGCCATCATTGATTGTTCCACCTTTTGGATATCACAAGCTACTCATTTGGTGTCTAAACCACCATGTGCTTTTGATTTGTTGTGTGAAAAAGACCGTAAACAAACCCAGTGGATTGAAAATCATATGTAACTAGACTGGAATCAAGGAAACATTTCGTATAAATATTTAGACATGGTAACAAAAGCGCACTTGTCCTGTGCCAATGTGGTATTTGTAAAAGGTAATGAAAAACGGCAATGGCTACAACCATTTTTGGCTCCTTACTGTCAATGTATCGATTTAATGGACTTGAGGTGTCCTTCGCTGCAAACACTCATGGAACGCTGCCCCTGTGTCAACATTACCAATAAAGCCATTACCAACAAAGCCCTGGCCCATGTGTGGCATCTCTTTCATTGGTTAACGACCAATGCCTCCTGGGAGTTGTTAAATAAAATTAAAACTCAAGATTTATTGTGCATGACACCAGTGAGTTTCATACAAGCGATGTGTAAACATCTGCAGTACCTGATACCATGGGGAGAGGGGATGCTACCAATAAAGCGATAAGGAAGTTCTTTGTGTGCAAAAAGAAACTAGACAGGTTTACCAAAGAGGAATTATTGGCGCTTCTCAAGTCGTTCATTTATTATGTGGCAGCCAACGCTGTAAAAGAAATCCGGCAACATGTACCAAAATCATGGACTCAAGACCATGTGTTGAGTGAATTGCAACCATGTACGGTTTACGATCTTCATAAGCAAGTGGCCATGGCAAAAATACCCTCCATGCGACAGTGCACTACATGCTACTTGTATCACGGTCAAAAAAGTCAGTGTAAAAACTTTGTTTCATCATTCCTCGGGAGTGTGGCGAGAAAAGGCAACAACAACAACAAACATCGTCCACAGAGGAGGAGGAGGAGGAAGATCAAACCTTTTCACAATCGATGGAAAAGGATTTGTATTGGCAATGGTGTCATTGACAAAGTCATTCAATACTTATCTTTCGAAATCCATCTACCTGGTTACCGTTTTTGTGGACCTGGAACTCGTCTTGAAGAACGTTTGCAGCGTGGTGATGTACCAATTAATGTTTTGGATCAAGCATGCAAAGAACACGACCTTTCATATCGACATAGTCATCCTGCTTTACGACATGTGGCAGATAAAATGTTGTTGAAAAAAGCTAAACGGCGTTTGACATCCTGTGACGCCTCAGTGGGAGAGACGTTGGCAACCCTAATTATGATAAGTGCTATAAAACAACAGTTAATGATGCACAGACATGAACATTGAAAACAAAGCATTGAGGAATTGGTATATCTTTGTACTCTACTCGTATTATTTGTAAATCCCTATTGCTATAAACTAAAAACAAGGTTTACCAGTGCATGATGTATTTTTTTTAACTGATGATAGTCATTTGCTAATGTTCTGATTTTGACATTTCACACATTGACAATTTCCAATTTCCACTTTGCATTAGTTTAATATCTCAGTTTAATATTTTGTGTTTTGATGATATGGAAACATGGATTTTCCAATTTGTTGTTTACACTTTTTAAACAATGTCATTTTAAAGTTTTTAAATTTTGATATTTCACACATTGGCATTTCCACTTTGCCCTTTTTAAAAATGTCAGTTTAACGTTTTTTGAATTTCATGATATGGAAACATGGATTTTCCATTTTATGTTTTTGTCAATGTTGTTGATGCGAGTGCTTGACCATGGCGATGGTGCAGTCTGTTTATGTGTTTGCAGCAGCGTAAAGGCCTACTACTACTGCAGGTAAAACTGTTTTAGAAAAATAACGACTATTTACCGCTGCTTTTCAAAGAAACAAAACTATTGAAAAAAATGACTATTTACCTTTCATAAAATGTGTTGATTTTTCCCTCTCCCACCCTACCTCACCGTGTATTTGCTCTGGTCAAACAATCAATGCCAACCCCACATCCACACAAGCTTTTTGTCTATAGTCATACATTCACACAACCATGCTTGTCTCTGTAATCAAACACAACCAATTTATTTATTCCCAAAGATTATTCTTGACATGCACACTCATCTCAAAGAACTTTTAGTTAAAAATTTAACATTTTACCATTACAATAAATTGCTATTACTCATTTAATATATACAAAAAACAAATAGCACCTTTGTAAAGCTTTAAAAGTCAAACTATTTACCTTTTACCATTTATCATTTTTAATTCCCAACTCAGTTAAAAAAATATAAAAAATAAGGTTGCACAGAGCTTTAAAGAGCAAAATGCCTAAGTGGATTCCACTATTTATAAAAAAAATACTATTTACAAAATCCACTATTTACAATTACAAAAACCAATATTTACAAAATACAAAAAAATACTAAATCAACTGGTATATTGGCTTTCACGGCCGGTGAATTAAAACTCAGCAATTCTTCTAGGTTAGTGCCGTGTCTTGTGTGGGGTTTCGCCTAGGACACCAAGCTAGGCTCATCGGCGGGCTCTTGGTGTCCCCGCCCGGACCCCCACAGGAGTGACGAACTGCGCGCAACCTCCCTTTATATAAGGTGCAACTGCACCACTTGACTACGAGAACTAAAAGTTCAAGCAGCCTTAACCTCCCTATGAAGGCTTCCAAAAAGATGGTATATTGGCTTTCACGGCCGGTGAATTAAAACTCAGCAATTCTTCTAGGTTAGTGCCGTGTCTTGTGTGGGGTTTCGCCTAGGACACCAAGCTAGGCTCATCGGCGGGCTCTTGGTGTCCCCGCCCTGACCCCCACAGGAGTGACGAACTGCGCGCCACCTCCCTTTATATAAGGTGCAACTGCACCACTTGACTACGAGAACTAAAAGTTCAAGCAGCCTTAACCTCCCTATGAAGGCTTCCAAAAAGATGGTATGTTGGCTTTCACGGCCGGTGAATTAAAACTCCGCAATTCTTCTAGGTTAGTGCCGTGTCTTGTGTGGGGTTTCGCCTAGGACACCAAGCTAGGCTCATCGGCGGGCTCTTGGTGTCCCCGCCCGGACCCCCACAGGAGTGACGAACTGCGCGCCACCTCCCTTTATATAAGGTGCAACTGCATCACTTGACTACGAGAACTAAATGTTCAAGCAGCCTTAACCTCCCTATGAAGGCTTCCAAAAAGATGGTATATTGGCTTTCACGGCCGGTGAATTAAAACTCAGCAATTCTTCTAAGTTAGTGCCGTGTCTTGTGTGGGGTTTCGCCTAGGACACCAAGCTAGGCTCATCGGCGGGCTCTTGGTGTCCCCGCCCGGACCCCCACAGGAGTGACGAACTGCGCGCCACCTCCCTTTATATAAGGTGCAACTGCACCACTTGACTACGAGAACTAAAAGTTCAAGCAGCCTTAACCTCCCTATGAAGGCTTCCAAAAAGATGGTATATTGGCTTTCACGGCCGGTGAATTAAAACTCAGCAATTCTTCTAAGTTAGTGCCGTGTCTTGTGTGGGGTTTCGCCTAGGACACCAAGCTAGGCTCATCGGCGGGCTCTTGGTGTCCCCGCCCGGACCCCCACAGGAGTGAACTGCGCGCCACCTCCCTTTATATAAGGTGCAACTGCACCACTTGACTACGAGAACTAAAAGTTCAAGCAGCCTTAACCTCCCTATGAAGGCTTCCAAAAAGATGGTATATTGGCTTTCACGTCCGGTGAATTAAAACTCAGCAATTCTTCTAGGTTAGTGCCGTGTCTTGTGTGGGGTTTCGCCTAGGACACCAAGCTAGGCTGGAACACGTTGTCAGCGCTATAAGAAGAGGTGTCGAACCAGTCACTATGTTGCCTCATAAAAACATAGGGGTTGTAGTGGCGAATGTGATACATGAATGAGTCCGTATCCATATACAAGACACGGCACTAACCTAGAAGAATTGCTGAGTTTTAACTAAATCAACTACTTACGAAAAGCCATGTCTCTAAACTATTAACCAGAAAAATCACACCTCCTCCTCGTGGTCATAACCCCATGGTAGGCTGGTGTGCAGGTCATCAGCCCACACACGTTTGTTGTCCATTGATGCGAGGGTGCGTTTTCTCTGTTCCACAAGATACAAATTATGGTTGCTTGATTGTATCCTGCACTGTTTGTGGCATAGCGTTGCCAGTTTGTAAAACCGCTAGGTAGTCGTCTATACGTAGCGATTTTACCACTGCCCTACCTACACATTTGCTCTTTTGGCTTCCTTACAGTCTAGTGTATGACAGACATACATTTTGGAACCCAAACCTACGAATTCCGTCATAAAGGAATCACCACAGTCTTCTTTTAAAACACCCATTTCCTTCTTGCTTTTTTGGGGCAACTGGAACACGTTGTCAGCGCTATAAGAAGAGGTGTCGAACCAGTCACTATGTTGCCTCATAACAACACAGGGGTTGTAGTGGCGAATGTGATACATGAATGAGTCCGTATCCATATACAAAAGAGATACATCCTCAAAATGTTGTTTGGCGAACTCGTAGTGGAATCGACACATGACCGATTGGGGAAAGTCTAAAATGACTTGGCCCAAGTAAATGGGCTTATCCATGGTCACATTGGTCTTATTCATTTCAATGGTGTCCAAATTCTCATCGATAATTTTGATCGATTTAAAATTTGGCTTAGCGATGTACCGCCGGGCAACCCCACTGTCCCTCCCAGACATTGACTAATTTAATGTCGCGGTATTTGTGGACATTTTCCATTGACTTTCCATAGTTGCAGTTGTTCATCAATTTAAAGAAATTGATTTCAAAGTTCTGTGTTGCCAATTGTCGGTGCTGAGTGTTGAGTTGCAAGTATGGCTTGAGCTTTTTGTGCAAAGGAAATACCCCTGCGGATTTTCTTCAACACTAAGCCTTGGGCTAGACATTGCACCAACATTTGGATATGTAGCACATACCAATTTTTGTTGTAAAGTGTGCCCATGAGTTTTTCAATTTTCACTTTACTGTTCATCATACAAGAATAAGGGATATTCAACATCCAATTCTAAAACATATCCGCGCCATGTTTCTTGACATGCCATGCTCATATCAAATTGTGACACTTGTTTCTCTCTCAGCCAAGAAAATTCCCCATAGGGTAAAGGCTGGCTCATGGCATAGCCATACAAATTATGTACATCGTAGTACATTAAGTACATTAAGTACGATTCTGGTTTGTCTTTTGAATAAGAGGGCATTCATGGATTAATCGCTTCTGCATGACGCTGGTTAAGCGATACAAAGCCGCCGCGAATGCCCTTTTCAAAGAAAAAGACCATGTCTACATCCGTGAGTAAATTCAATTCCACTTCCGTGTATTTCAAAGTGCACCAAACGAGAGCCCAAGACTCATATAATAATGAGCCGGCTCAAGGCCATAGATGTGTTGACACAACTCACGAAATTTTTCAAACACATCTGTTAGCAGCAATACATTGAGTTTAAGGTAATGCATAGCATAATCACCCAGCGTCTTGATATGAAACGCTCGCCGAACTTGCCGCGCATGTGCTTAGTCTTGATAGGAAACGGTACAGCGTGTCAGCTTTGAGTAAAATGTATCTTGTTGTGGGAGATATTTTTGCTCTAACCCGTCCCAGCTGTTACAGAAATCATAGGGAAAAATACCTTTCCGAATGCACAATTTAAAATTCTCAGGATTTTCAAATGCATTCTGGTGTATTTTAATTCCTTTTCCTCCAAGCCATTGACAAGACTATCTAGCGAGGATGTTATAAACTTAAAGGAATCAAAAAATCGAATGCAAAATTTGCCCAACCGCCATGTCAAGGCTGTAAAACTTTCATGGTTTTGGGGGATGATTGAAAACGAGTCCTTGCTGACATGACCCAATTCACGAATCAGGAACTGAATATCATAATTTGCCAGATTGTGGAAAAACACACGGATAAATCGCGGAGCTGCATACTTCAAATTGCTTTCGCTGTGCGCAGCTCCCCGAAACTCTCCCGTATAGTGTGAGTGGTCTCTGACTTTTCCCTCTCCGCCTAAAATAGGCTTTTCACAAGTATGGCATGTGGTTGCATGCTCATACTGCTGCTGTTCTGGAGTTAGGCTCATGGGTACTGGGTTGTCCAGTAACTGTTGTACATGATCAGCCAACTCGACAAGTTGGTCCAAAAAACATTTTGCACAATCTGGTCCCTCACGGGATTTGTAATAGGATTTTGTGGGGTCATAGGCACACACTACGTTAAATCCTATAGCAAAGATTTCATGTTTTTGAAAGGGCGTGGTTGAGCTGAGGGCAGGATCTGATTCGCATCCCGCCATGGGTGTGGTGAGAGCTTCAAAATCTGCATACATCACATAGGGGGCAGAATAACGCTTATGAACATTTTTGAATTTCAAGACAGCATTATCCCATTGTGGCAATACTAGTCTCACCGCTTCCTGAGAAACACAATGTACCCTATGTCGTTCCAGAAGCGTAGGGGTTGTGAAATATTGCAGACAGCGATCACAAATATGTTTCTTTCCATTATGATTGGGGGCTTGACTGTTGACCAATCTACTCAAATTCTTAATCAGGCAATAGTGATTCACCTCTCCCACAGATAAATATAAAAGATGAATGTGGTTTCTTTGCGGCATAAAGAGGACCCACTATTTCATCACCATTATGGCCATACACCATGAACGAAAATTCCTGGTTAATTTGTTCAAACCTATAGATCTCGGTTAAGTCCACAGGGAAGGTAACATAAGTTAAATTTAAATTTTGGACAATTCATCAAACTTGGCCTTGTACTGGTCGACAACTGTCACGTTGTACCGGCTGCACATACGCAGTCACACACCACAGAAATCAATCATTATCAAAATGTTCAATGTTCACTACCGCTCTCCGCCCGGCAATCGCTGATGGCGGGGGAATAAAGCTAGACCCAGCATTGAACGGGTTGAATTGACAAATGTTAATTTGCAGGTGATGAATTTTGTGTAACGCAAGACCACTGGGTCCTTGTTGCAGATTATCAAATTTTGTTAGCAAGGCATTGATCACATAGGATTGATACCACTCTTTCAGATTATGGGCTATCTAAATCTCTCGCATTTTACTGCAAATATAAAATGTTTCTTTATGCTCACTGTCATTCTTTTTATATATTAAATCACACACAAGTTCTGTATTGACCTTTAAAGCGGTATGCAACCCTTGATCTTTACAAATTTGATCTTTAAACATTTCAAAACAAGATTCGACGAATTCGTTTGGGATTAAACTTTCCCTAACATTGACCACGCGACCAGAGTATACATGTGACTTGAAACACGATTCGAGGGGTTGCCAAGATAAGCTATCGGCGACAATAAAAGACATTATTAATATAAAACACTCTCATCTGAGTTTTCAACCATAGACTGCCTGGTAAACAATGGTTGCACTCTCTCACGTTCCTGGTTTCCAGCAGTGGTTGAGGTTCTTTCTAATATTCTAAAAAGGAAATAAAATTATCACCATAAATATATCAATTCCAAATAATACATTTCGTAAAAGAACAAATCAAACAGGTTATACATAAGAAATAAATCTTGCCTCGGTTTTTTAAAAAGCCTTGCTTTTGCCTTCTCTTGGACTGGGGTGGAATGGCTTCCCTCTCTCTGTCTGACTGCCCGTCTTTTTCTGTCTCCCACAACAGGTGTATATGTTATCTAAAACAAACAAAATAAAACAATGCATGAATAATTTTTTAAACAAATAATAATTTAATCATCGATTAGCATTAAAAAAGAACTAAACAGCATTAATAATACACTTACCTCTCAAATATATAATGTATCCAATATGGTCACTGACTGGGTTGGGCACACGCATCTGTTCACCTTTAACACTGTTTAATACAGAGCCTATGTGCACACTGTAAAGTTTACCACAGTAATGCCAAGATATGCGCCATGATCTCTTCAAGACTTTATTACCCCCCCCCCCCCATTCCTGTCCCCTATATCCCTCTAACCGCTCTTGCGAGGGCTATTGGCCGTCACGGGATTTAGTGTTCTGCCTCGGGGTTATCGCTCATCCTCGCTCTGTTATCGCTCCCACTGGGTTGCCATCTGGTTCAAACTTCGTCTACCCTCTTATCACTAGCTAGCCGTGTTGTCAGCTCCGCTCAGGTTCCTAAAGCGCGATAAGATTTCACATCCTGCTAGCCAGCTCCAGCGAGCAGATTTCTTAGCTGGTCTGGCTTCCAGCGGCATACACACAAACCAAGTTATATTGTCAACTAAAAAAGCCCACTTCATCAGTATCATAGAATTGTCATTTGTCATGTAACTCCTCACTGTTTACTAACACGTTAATGATATCCTTCAGAGGTCAATGAATCTTAGCGCGCTTCACGCATTTTGGGAGTATTCGCCTTCATCCGCCCGTCATAGGAAAGATCGGAAAACCAACCCTCTCCCTGCCGTTCTGCCGTCCCCTCAAAATAGCGATTGTTCTATTGGGATACCCCCACTGTGGCCGGCTACAGGCTCTTTGAAACACACGCCTAGCGGTACCGTCTCTCTGTCTACAACCACTCTTTAAAATTTAAAAACAGGTAAAAAAGTTATAAAAAATAAATTCTTTTTCAACATGTATGGCGTTAGGCCCTTTGTGAATTTCTTTTTGGAAACATAACTACCGCATTTGCAAGAGGATGTCACCCCAAGTCCTTGGATACCTCATTTGTTAAAATCCGACCATGGATTTACCAAATATAACAAAAAGTCTAAAATCACGTTTTTACCCCAAAATGGGTTTTCCCTCCTACTCGACACAGGCATCCTCGTCAAGAGAGCAGCGCGACGAAAATAATGACATGTCAACTTTTGTTCTAGCCTTAGGGGTTCTAGAGATATCGGCAACAGTCACAAAAGCACATGTTTACCCCAAAATTTGTTTCCTATAATTCACTGATTAAAAAATAACCTCACCATCAGATAGAGCGAAAAAAGTACAATCTATATGACCCTTCACTCAACTCAAGTCCTCACCCCCCCCCCCCCCTCTCACCTAACTCTATTCCAACATAGCCATACCTATTCAAGCACGCACGCCACTGTGAGTAGAACTGTTCTTGCCACACTACTGTTATTGTGGTGTTTGAAGCCATATTTTCAGTGTTGCCTTAGTAAACAAGAGTTTAGTGCTTTTTAGTCGGTCAACACGAATGTACCCAAAAGAGATGGGTTATGCCCTAATCCTGAAATAAATTACATGAGATTAATAAAACACTAGGATGACCAGTTTCGATCGTCAAGCGATCATCATCAGATCCATTACACTTAGGCTACAAAATCTATGTTTGAAATACAGGTGAAAATATTTACAATATGTACAATTATTTAGTTGCAGTATTGGTACTGCAACTGTCAGTGTATGCTAAATGCAGTATATATGTTAGGTGAAATGCTAAATGGTGATAGCTATCCGGATATTGTACTTTAGAGAGATTATATGGTTGTAAACTATGGTTAAACTATACAATTTTAGGCTAACTACTTATCTGATTGTCTTCCGTACTAAAGCTACTCGCAGTTTTCGTGCTCACTGGAACTCCCTGTGCGGTCGACTGCGGTGGTTATCTTAACGACTGGTTTTTCCCTGCCTTCTCCCCCCTGTCCCTACGTGCAGTGGGGAGTGATAGCGATGTGTTTATGTGAGGTGTTGCCAACCTAGATAAGATGTATGTTATTGAATGAGGTGGGTCTACAACTATTAAAGACCGTGGATTAGCCCTCGCCACGCGTGGAGCATAACCCATTCGAACTAAGCGTTGACGGTCTTATGAGGACGTCCCGGCACCTTTAATACTGCCGCGAATATGGGCCTTGGTTTATTGCAGAAGAAAAGTACATCGTACACCTGATCCAGATAACATTTACCTATTAAAGCCCCCTAATTTCCCCCCTTTTTTATCTAGCTTGGCTGTATCGCTAAATTGTGTTTTGTTTCCGACAGGGTGTGTTTTTTAGTAGCGTGAAGAGGGGTGAGCTCTCCATGAACGTGTGTTCATTTAGATTGTTGGGATTGTTTCGTTTGGCTAAGTGTATCTCGATTGCTTCCTTTATGTCAAGAGCTCTGCCTTTCGATTCGTGATGGATTATTTTAAGGTCCGACTCTATGTTGGTAAAGCTGTGCCCTGCGTCACACATATGTTCGCACACGGCGGAATGTGTTCCGTATCTTATCGCATTCCTATGTTCATTATAACGTGTGTCTACTCGCCTTCCACTCTGCCCGATGTAATTAGCTTGACAATCGGTGTCTTGGCACGTTATAGAATATACCCCTGACCTTGAATACGGGTCACGTTTATTTAGATGACTATTTAGGAGGTGCCTAGCGGTTGTGCTTTTCGTCGTGAAAGCTATCTTTATGCCTTGTTTTTGAATAGGTTAGTGATTTTATATGTATTCGCATTCACATAGTTGAAACGCGCAATTTTTTTCTCATTACTGTCCGGTTTGGGAATCGTTTTATCTTTATTTTTATGTTTGGCTATAATTTGATTTATTTTGCTTGGCGAGAAGTTGTTTTCCTTTGCTATTTGTATAATAGTTCTTATTTCCTTATTATAGTTGTATTTTGACATGGGTATGTTTAAAGCCCTGTGCACTATTGAATTGAAACCCGCTAGTTTGCGCGTACTGGGGTGATTAGACTGATTGTCGATTGCATGCGAGGTTTGTGTTGCTTTCCGGAATATGGAATATGAATCACTAACCTATTCAAAAAAACAAGGCATAAAGTTAGCTTTCACGACGAAAAACACAACCGCTAGGCACCTCCTAAATAGTAATCTAAATAAACGTGACCCGTATTCAAGGTCAGGGGTATATTCTATAACGTGCCAAGACACCGATTGTCAAGCTAATTACATCGGGCAGAGTGGAAGGCGAGTAGACACACGTTATAATGAACATAGGAATGCGATAAGATACGGAACACATTCAGCCGTGTGCGAACATATGTGTGACGCAGGGCACAGCTTTACCAACATAGAGTCGGACCTTAAAATAATCCATCACGAATCGAAAGGCAGAGCTCTTGACATAAAGGAAGCAATCGAGATACACCTAGCCAAACGAAACAATCCCAACAATCTAAATGAACACACGTTCATGGAGAGCTAACCCCTCTTCACGCTACTAAAAACACACCCTGTCGGAAACAAAACACAATTTAGCGACACAGCCAAGCTAGATAAAAAGGGGGGAAATTAGGGGGTTTTGAATAGGTAAATGTTATCTGGATCAGGTGTACGATGTACTTTTCTTCTGCAATAAACCAAGGCCCATATTCGCGGCAGTATTAAAGGTGCCGGGACGTCTTCATAAGACCGTCAACGCTTAGTTCGAATGGGTTATGCTCCACGCGTGGCGAGGGCTAATCCACGGTCTTTAATAGTTGTAGACCCACCTCATTCAATAACATACATCTTATCTAGGTTGGCAACACCTCACATAAACACATCGCTATCACTCCCCACAGCACGTAGGGACAGGGGGGAGAAGGCAGGGAAAAAACCAGTCGTTAAGATAACCACCGCAGTCGACCGCACAGTGAGTTCCAGTGAGCACGAAAACTGCGAGTAGCTGTAGTACGGAAGACAATCAGATAAGTAGTTAGCCTAAAATGTTATAGTTTAACCATAGTTTACAACCATATAATCTCTCTAAAGTACAATCTCCGGATAGCTATCACCATTTAGCATTTCACCTAACATATATACTGCATTTAGCATACACTGACAGTTGCAGTACCAATACTGCAACTAAATAATTGTACATATTGTAAATATTTTCACCTGTATTTCAAACATAGATTTTGTAGCCTAAGTGTAATGGATCTGATGATGATCGCTTGACGATCGAAACTGGTCATCCTAGTGTTTTATTAATCTCATGTAATTTATTTCAGGATTAGGGCATAACCCATCTCTTTTGGGTACATTCGTGTTGACCGACTGAAAAGCACTAAACTCTTGTACACTACTGTTATTTTCGACATAGAGACTTGACACTTGTTTTGTGGGTAGAGGGGGTAGGGACAGTTCATTTACGTCAAACAAACTTTTTTGTAGAATTCCTAGTTTCCAAAATATAGCCAATTTAAACATTCAACGTTTTTGAAAAAAAAAAAAAAACTTTTGTTCTAACGATAAAGAACACAGAGCCCGTTCGTTTAAGCCATTGCAGAACGTTCTATCATGATTAGTTTTGAAAATATCGCCTACTTTCAAAAACAAAAAAATCTTTATATATATAACGAGTGGTCCATAGCAAAGAGGACGTCACCCCAAGTCCTACGACACCTCAGTTGTTAAAATCCGACCATTGGTTCGCGAGGTATCGACAAAGTCCGAGAGAAAGTAGGATGTGGTTCAGAACCCACCTCATCCCCCTACTCTCATTGTTGTCGCGCACACTCACAGTGTCGTCACGCCTCTGCCACATTGTTGCACACGAATGTTTGCCCATTAATATTAATAAGGAATCAAAATTAAAAACTGTTCACGATATTAGTCAGCTTTACCCATCTCTTGATGAACGCAGTACATCTGTCGACACAGGCTATAGTAAAATGTGGCTTTTCACCGATGTCTCAGTCTCACTCTCACTGCGATTATATTTTATTTTTTACTTATTAACCGTATGCCATTTAGTGCCGGGAGTGTCCGAGGATATGTTCGGGTCGCCAGAGGCTGCTTCAAGCGGACACCTCTAGGGTGAGCTACAAGTTCCGTTCAATTTCAAGTAGTTCCAACTTTCGCTACCAGATGCAAATAATACCAGGTGGTGATCGTTGAAACTTTCTTAGAGCGTGTCACGGACGATTACTCTTTACTGCTTGACTTTTGCGTTTCTTGTTGTTAAGAGCTTTGATACATAAGGAAGTGAAAATGTTGTAATGGCGGTTACCTAGAATATAAAGTTTTCTTATGAGAAGTCTTGAGCGTTTCATTCAATTTGTTTTATTGGTTATACCTACACCGGGTAGGCGTAGGTCCCTAACAAAATATTGGCGACCCTGCCAGGATGGCGTATTAATTCAAACAACTTGAAGATTGTGTTGATTTAAAGACCACGTGCTCCTGTTCGTTCGTGTTCCTGTTCTGTGTTCGTATTGGAAATGGAGAAGTTAATGAAAGCGCGGAAGCCGGTAAGAGCGACTTTTACGAAGACGTACAATGCGCTTTTGCAAAACTTAAATCAAGAAATTCAAGACGGCGTGGACGACGACACCTTACAGTCCTTGCTAACCAAATCGGAGAGGTTAGGAACGGAGCTGGCACCGTTGGACGAGAACGTTTTAAGTATGTTGCTGGAAAAGGAAGGGGACGAGTATGACCGTGAGTACGAATATGTAGACAGTTTTCGAGACAGATTGGATGATGCAAGACAGAAGTATGCTCTACGTTTGCAGGCTAATTCCAATGTATTGGCAGTGGTGTCAGCAAGATCGGTCCTATCAGATGGGAATAAAACCAAAAGGCAGTTGAAACTACCTAAAATAGAACTCATGAAATTCGATGGGGAGATTAAACATTGGTTGGAATTTTGGGGGCAATTTCGGCGCATTCATGAGGACTCTGAAATTGAGGACGAAGACAAATTCCAATACTTGATCCAATCCACGAAAGTTGATAGTCGCGCTAGAGAATTAGTTGCCAGTTTCCCCCCTACTGCTGAAAATTACCCTAAAGCAGAGGAATCTCTTCAGGGTAGATTTGGAAGGGAGGATTTATTGACTGAGTTCTATGTAAGGGAACTCATAAGTCTTGTAGTGAGGAATGTTTCTCAAACAAGGAAGAAGACTCAACTTGCTAGTCTATATGACAAGTTGGAAGCACAACTGAGAGCTTTGGAGTCTATAGGTGTTACCCGAGATAAGTACGGGTTAATGCTTTTCCCTCTAGTAGAATCCTGCTTGCCTGAGGAAGTGTTACGTGTCTGGATGAGAAGTTCGTCAACGGCTATGAAGGATCAAGGCAATGGACATGCCGACAAATTGACTGCATTACTTGGTTTTCTGAAGGGTGAAGTAGAAAGTGAAGAGAGGATTACATTTGCTCAAGCTGGTTTTGGAGTTTCTAGTGAATCAAGGAGTGCTAAAGTTAAAGAATGGAAAGAGAGTAGTTTATCAACTGCTAGTGTTCTCTTTGCTGGTAAAGGCGAAGGAAACAGTTTAACATGTGTCTTCTGTAAAAAAAAACACATAACAGTAAGGGGTGTTATCTTGCTCAAGAAATGAACTTAGGGGACAAACGTAAAAGGCTGTCTGAAAACAAAGCTTGTTTTTGTGTCTGAAGGTTGAACATAGGGCTGCAAATTGTATTACGAAACTGAAGTGTCTTGAGTGCAGTAGTAAACATGAAGCTATTATGTGCCCAAAATTAGATGTAAATAGGGGGAATTATAAAGGTGAGGAGAAGCACCAGGAAAGGGGCTCAAAATTGCCTGGTGTCCCAACTACAACCCTTAATACACAAACTAGTGATGTTTCGGAAGTACTGCTGCAAACTCTTGTAGTTAGGTTGGTTCATCAAGGGAGAGAAAAAACTGTACGGGCGTTGTTAGATACAGGCTCGCAGAGATCCTATCTGTTAGAGAAGATTGCTGTGGAAATGGGGTATATTCCGTCAAAGACTGAAAAAATTGAACACAGGCTCTTTGGGGGTGCTTCAATCAGTGCCAATGATCATAACCTATATGAGATAGATATAGACGACCTACATCATTCAATTTCTCGAAAATTAAAGGTGTTGGGACAAAAGGAAATTTGTGGTGTAATCCCACGGTTAAACCGGAGCCCTTGGATGTATGAGATCAGAGAAAAGAAAATCTGGCTCTCTGATTTTGGCCCAGAGCCATCGGAGATTGGACTACTAATCGGCGCAGACACTGTGGGTAGTTTATTGACTGGGGACACAATCAAGTTGAAGTCTGGATTGGTTGCTGTTAGGACTACATTTGGTTGGACAGTGATGGGTCAGCTTTGGAAGACAACTGAAAACGATAGCACAGTGTCAATGGTGAACTCTCTGTTTGTGAGAACTGCTTCTTTGGGTGAACTGTGGAACCTGGAAACCATTGGAATTGGTGATCCTGCTGAAACACTATCGAAGAAGGAAATTGGAATTGCAACATTGAAACATTTCCAAGAAAATGTTAAGATCAATGAGGAAGGAAGGTATGAAGTCGCACTTCCGTGGAAAGAAGATCAGCAGTTATTGTCAGGCAACACGGAAGTCGCGTTAAAAAGACTGGTTTCTGTAACACACCGTTTGATCAAGGAAGACAAATTTGAGAAGTACCAGCAGGTGCTTCAGGACTGGGAACGGGAAGGGATAATCGAAGAAGTTGGTCAGGAGGGCTCTCAGGATGTTGGGTATTATTTACCACACCGAGGAGTTTTCAAGGAAGAATCGAGTACAGCGGTGAGGCCGGTGTTTGATGCTTCATGTAAATCGAAAGGAGGACTTTCACTCAATGACTGTCTGGAAAAGGGTCATAATTCGTTGGAAGTAATTCCTTCTATTTTGAACCGGTTCCGTTTAAACAGGATAGGTGTGATCGCAGACATTAAGAAGGCGTTTCTTCAAATTTCAGTCTCTGAGAATGATCGAAACTTTCTGAAATTCCTATGGTGGGAGAACTTCACTGAGGGGACTCTTAAAATATACCGCCACAAACGGGTCGTTTTCGGAGTGAACTGTAGTCTATTTCTACTTGGAGCCGTATTGGACAGTCATCTGAAAAACAGTACATGCTTCACTGAGACAGCAGAAAAAAAGTAAGAACCTCACTATATGTAGACAATTGCGTCACTTCCTTGAACACAGAGGAAGAACTCAAACAATTTGTGGATGAGTCTAGAGAGTTACTGTCGCAAGGAAAATTTGACCTCCGAGGATGGGAGCACACCAGATTGAGTCTGGAGGATGAGGTTCCCGAAGTGACACCCGTGTTGGGTTTGTGGTGGGACCCAGTGGCTGATACTTTGGCTTGTAAAGTAGCAAAATTAAATGAATCTGATGTTCTCACAAGGAGGACAGTTTTGTCGGTAGCTCAAAGTATCTTTGATCCAATAGGATTTACTTGTCCGGTTTCCATTGTGCCAAAGGGTTTGCTTCAGGAATGTTGGAGAGAGAAAATAAGTTGGGATAGTCCACTGAGTGAAGACGCCCAAAGCAAATTCAATAAATGGTTACATGAACTGCCCTCAATTGCTGAGATTAAGGTGCCTAGAAGATTTTCTAATTGTGAGGACAGATCCTCTTGGAGTTTGCATGTATTTTGTGATGCTAGTCAAGTGGCTTATGCGGTTGTTATTTTCTTGAGATCATTCAATGGGAAAGAATTTGAAGTGCAACTGGTCGCAGCAAAATCCAGGGTAGCACCACTCAAGAAGGTGACCATACCGAGACTGGAGCTATTAGCTTGCACTATAGGCTCACGTCTTGCCTTTACAGTGAAGGAAAGCTTGAATCTAACGAACGTCCCGGAGTACTACTGGAGTGACTCGTCTTCTGTTTTATGTTGGATACGAAAAGAGGAAGCTTGGGGAGTGTTCGTCACTAACAGAGTTAAAGAAATTAGAACATTAACTAACCCAAAGCGTTGGTTTCGTCTACCAGGGACGGACAACCCAGCCGATCTACCTTCGAGAGGTTGCTCTACGTTGCAGCTGATTTCTTCTCGTTGGTCGGAGGGACCCGCTTGGTTAAAGTTGGAAGAAAACAGCTGGCCAACGCGCATTGTAAAAGTTAATGAAGAGGAGGTCGATGAAGAAAGAAGAAAAGGCCATGTTACCAATACTATGCTTGTCTCCCAGGAAAAACACTGGTATTTGAAGTATTTTTCCAAGTACTCACGAATCGTTAGAATGGTGGCCTGGATGTTACGGTTCGTCAACATTGCCAGGAAGGACGTAGTGAAAACTGTCGCTTCAGAATTAGATTGTCTCGAAATTTCAATGGCAGAGAAACGACTGCTGAAATTAGTTCAGGAAGAGAAGTTTACCGAAAGGGACAACCAGAAAACATTCTGCTTTTTTAAAGACCCGATGGGTCTCTTCAGGATTAAGACAAAAATTACCAACAGAAAGGATGAATATGATTTCCGTGCGCCGGTGTTATTGCCATCAAAGCACCCTTTGACTGAGATGATAATCAGAGATCATCATTTGAGAGCCTCTCATGCTGGTGTTCAGATTTTACTTGCTATACTCAGGGAGCACTACTGGATACCAAAGGGAAGAAGAACCATTCGCAAAGTCATCAGGAAGTGTACCCAGTGCAGGAGATTCGAAATGGAAAAGACAATTCCAGAAACGCCAGCCCTTCCAGAAGATCGTGTGAGAGATGCAGGTGTATTTGAGGTAGTGGGAGTGGACCTTGCTGGACCGCTATACTTAAAATGCAAGAATAAGGCTTGGATTGTGATTTTTACATGTGCCGTAGTGAGAGCGGTCCATTTTGAATTAGTCATGACTTTGTCCACTGCAGGGTTTCTGTTAGCTCTTAGGCGTTGCATAGCCCGACGAGGAAGGCCTCGTGTGATTTATAGTGACAACGGGACAAACTTTGTTGGCACCAACAATTTGTTTGGCTTCATTGACTGGAAAAAATTGCGTGCGGAAGTATCAGTTAATAGAATCAAGTGGAAATTTAGTCCTCCTTCAGCCCCTTGGTGGGGTGGATTCTGGGAACGTATTGTGCAAATGGTCAAGAAACTGTTAAGGCGTGTTTTAGGCAAAGCTATATTGACATATGAAGAACTATTGACTGTGATTGCTGATAGTGAATCGGTAATCAACTCGAGGCCCCTTACCTACATTTCAGAAGACTGTGATGAATTGGTACCTCTGACTCCATCAATGTTTCTTCAGGACATTCCCGTGGTTGGCACTCCTGATTTAGACATGCTAGATCAAGTTAATCTCACCAGAAGGTTTCAATATCTTCAACAGCTAAGGGGTGAGCTGAGGAGGAGATTCCGAATGGAGTATATGGGTAGCCTTCTATGCAGTTCATCGGGCAAGGAGTCTGACCATCAGTGGAAGGTAGGAGATGTAGTCATCGTTGGTAGTGATGACAAGAGAAGGATAGACTGGCCTCTAGGAAGAGTGACAGCTACAGTTCCAGGTAAAGACAAAGTGACCCGAGTAGTTGGGGTAAAGACATCCTCAGGAGAACTCCTCCGACCTACGAGACACCTATATCCTTTGGAGGCTGGAGGTGGGAGTGAGGAGGTGCCCTTACTTAGTGGTGCAGTTCCGGAGGCAGTAAGTCTCAGAAGTCGCAACTTCACCAGGAGTGGAAGAAGAGTAAAAACGCCTTCCCGTCTCTGTTTATGAACATTGTGTTTGATTTGCATCAAAGGTGGGAGGATGTCACGGACGATTACTCTTTACTCCTTGACTTTTGTGTTTCTTGTTGTTAAGAGCTTTGATACACAAGGCAGTGAAAATGTTGTAATGGCGGTTACCTAGAATATAAAGTTTTCTTATGAGAAGTCTTGAGCGTTTCATTCAATTTGTTTTATTGGTTATACCTACACCGGGTAGGCGTAGGTCCCTAACAGAGCGTTTAGTCTGTGGAAGGATCCTTTAGATGCCATAAAACTATGACATGTGACCGCCGGCTTTACTTCCCCTCCGATGGAAGGCATACTTATGGATTTTAACGCTCTTAAAAAATCCGACGACTTCGGCCGGGTTTGAACCCGCTATCTTGGGCACAGCAATTCAGCATGCTACCAACTAAGCCACCGAAGCCGTTTTGTGATTACCTAGGTATATGGAAGCTACTGAGGTGTGGGTGGTGCTTAGTAATGACTTTCAGGGCACAGTCAGTCCCTGTGGACGCTGTGAAAGGTTCTGCTCATTGGGTTAGTACTGCTGTTCTGACTAGTTGAGGAAAGTAATGGCAAACAACCGCACTCCTCATCATGCCTAGTACGCCTCAATATAGCGCTTCCTTGGGATTCTGTGAGTATCTACCCACATAACCTAACGGCGGTACTTTTTGAGGATCCAACCCGCCTTCGGCCTGACTACCTAACAGACAGACCTAATCACCGTCTTCAATCCAATTTCAGTTATATTGTGCAGAGTTTAAAAAACATGTTTGTTCTTGCTCGAGTTGTGGTCGTGAACAGTTAAGGCATGCAGTCATGTGTGATACTCGTATTAAAGACATTACTCATTAAATACATTTAAAACTTTAGGCTTCTTGAGGAGACTTAACATTGTAAGCAAAATTGTTGGCATCAGAGAATGATCTTTTGACAGTTGCTATGCTTTTTCAATAAAAGAATTTTCATCAACAGTGAGCATATGCAGTATATTTTTCAGTCAGTATACGAGAGTTATGCCGGCCCCGTGGTTTTGGGGTAGCGCTCCTGCCTGGCACTCGGAGGCCCCGGGCTCGATTCCCGGCTGGAATAGGGTGGACTCAGCTTCGTGAGGACAATTATGTAGCTGTGAGGAAGCGCCCCGGTCAAGAAAACAGAGATTAACGGCGGGGAGGGGGACCGACGAACTGACACGCGTCACCCCATAATCTGCAATTTTGGTAGATATGTTTTCGTCAGAAACATCCTACTAGTTTTATATACACTTCCCCACCACCCTATCACACATACGCATAATATTGGAGAAACCCTCAGAAGAAACTCCCGTACAAAGAAGCTGGGGTGCCTCTTCGATACTTGGAGCGCCATCTCACGCATCAATCTGGGAGAACCCGTCAGTGTGTCCATAAGACTTATGGGATGATCCCACCCATATTATGACTCTGCTCGAGCAACATGATCGGGGTGAGCCATATAACGCGACAAGTTCATCTGTAGCCCCGGAAGAAATGCTCTCTCCCCTCTCCCCCGTGACAACAGTGCCCCAATCAGGGATTCAATTGAACTTGCTGAGCTAAAGCAATGAATCGCCTCGTACCTAATGACCACGGTCAACAACAGCCAGGCCCACAAGACCCCTGGGCACGAAACATTCGCAATCATCTGCATACAGGTGGGCGAGGCAATGTCTCCTCTTAGTGTAGGATTGTCCTCCGCCCCCAACAAGCATTGGAGTCATGTTTAGAAACTGCCTGGAAACACCAAACGCTTCCAACTCCCTACCCAGAGTGGTGGATCCACCATGATTTGGGCTGGAATCATGTATGGCCGCTGGATGCCGCAATCTGCGGGCAGAGACATATCGGGACACCATCTTCGAACAATTTGTGCTGATTTTCTATCAACATGTTGGAAATAGGACCCATTTCGGCAGAGTTCACTGAGCATTCCTAGTAAATGACTACCTCCAGGAGGTCAGGATCACTCGAATGGAGTGACCTACAGGTTCGTCAGATCTGAATCCTATTGAACACCCGTGGGATCAGTTTAAACATGTTATGCGGGGCCACAGGAATCCTCCAAATGTGATGGTGGACAACCTTCGGAATTTTATTGAAAACTGAGACAGGCTTGACCTAGGACGCCTCAATGAATCGGTGGACAGCAAGCTTCGATGTGTGCGGGTGTCCATCGATGCCAGAGTAGGTGTGATTCGGTATTGAGAGATTTGGATTGATTGCAAGATGGCAGCTTTCTGAAAGAACTACTTTAGTCTTGTTCTGTATAATTTTGTTTGGAATACCGTACATTACGTTTTATTGCTCTGGTAAAATCCAGGGCAGTGAGGCTATTAGTGTTGACTGGAGAAAGATTGTGTACCGGTATCCGGAATTGACAATTATAGCAGTTTGTACTGAACACTACTGTCTAATCATACCAGTCTTGTTCCTGATGGCTCAAGTGATAGACTTCTTCACGAATAAACAAGACAAAATAAGATAATCACAAGTCATATAATGCGGTAGCAAAAGTCATTATTACATTTATGTAAGAAGGCCATACAATCTATGCATATGAAGATCCTATACGGTAACTGTTAAAATATTGTCAAGTTGAGTTGCTACCATTTGTCATGATTAGAATATCGAGGTATATTTTTGAAACTGCATGTAAATGGTCAGCTAATGCTGCAAGATGTATAACAGTTGTCTTTATCCCCCATGGCCTCTCGGACATATTGATGAGAAGTGCGTGTTGCTCCATGATATCTAGCTCTTGCCTAAGGAATTAACTTATATTTTGTTTAAATGGCTTGCCAAAATGTTGCTGTCAATGCACAAGCTCACCTGGCTGTAATTTGCCAGGTCTGACTAGGCTACGTTGCTCTGCCGATCTACCACTAGGGTGGCTGAAAGCTCACAGTCAAACAGTATTGGGCCCCTATAACCACACTCACGAGTGCCACTGGAGTAACATACACTTTTCTCTTGCCATTCATCTCTGTTAAATATAATTTCTCTTGCCTTGATATGTTGTAACAAAAGTGTGGGGAGGGGGTGTAGAGAGATTATTCATCCAGGTGAAGCCGGATATATTAATACATTTTATTTCTATCCACAGTGGAGGCAACAAACGAAAGCTCAGCACTGCAATTGCTCTGGTGGGAGATCCTCCAATAATTTACCTGGATGAGCCAACGACAGGCATGGATCCTGTAGCAAGAAGACATCTGTGGAACGTGATCTGCAAGGTCCGAGACAGTGGCGCGTCCATCATCCTCACTTCTCATAGGTTAGTTCTATTATCCTCAACTTTATTTCATGCCTCATTTCCTCATTTCATGCCTCATTTTTCTGGCTCATCATCATCCTCATCCTCTACGGCTTATCCCAATTAATTGGGGTCGCCGGAGCCAACCCGGCTCATTTTGGTTTGGGCCGGGGATTTAAGACCGGATGCCCTTCCTGACGCCACGTGATTTTTCAGGTGAAAATTTCGCCCAGCTGTCACCGGGATTCGATCCCTGGCCGTCCGGGTGAAGGACGAGCAGCTAAGCCACTACGCCATCACGCTCCCCCCTCATTTTTCTGGCTATTCTATATAATTATGTAAAAGAAATGCTTCCCACAAAAACTTCAAATTACAGCGTATTTCTACCCCTTATTATTGCCACTTGTGCAGAGTCAGGGATGAGGCAGATGGATGCCCTTCCTGGTGTTAACCTCTTGATGAAATGAATGAAGATGAATGGCATTGAACAAGGAGATGGAAGGCCTATTTGAAGGTACCATCCCAGCATTTTCCTGGAACTGAAAATGGGGGAAACTACAAAAACATACTTTAAAGATGATGGGATTCGCACCCACTCATTTGTTAAGTCTGAAGATATCCAAGCTAGCAGAGTCAGTTACTAAACATTCAGAGCTTTACTAAACTTATTAGCATGATGGAATGTATTTATGCCGAAATCAGTGCTCCATCACAATTGAATTCTTAATTATATGAATATTTTAATATATTTTGTAGTTGGCACATACTTACTTAATTGTACAAAATGCATTACTATAGGAGAAATGAGATGTGAGGAATAGCTGTACTTCTTAGTTAGTTATTGTTGCTTTAAGGGGCGGAACAGCGAGGGCATCTTCCCTTAACTGTACTCAGGTGAATGTTGATTATGAATCGTTCATCATCATCATGATTTTCCAGCTCCAATTTCCCGGGTGTGGTACACAAGCACTCGGCATTTCTTTCTGTCGGAGTAGAGTTGTTGTTCATCTACATCTTCCCATTTCACATTCCGCTTGTTGACCTTATACTTCACTGTGTCTGTCCATCGATTTCTTGGCCTTCCTACCGGTCTCCTCCCTTTCACTTCCCTGTCGAAATAATTTCTTGGTGTTCTGTTTCTGTCCATTCTATTGACGTGTCCAAATCACTGTAATCTGCGTCTTCCTAGGAGTTCAGTGACAGGTATTTTGATGAATCGTTATGTTCACTAAATGCGTGTATATTTTCTGGCTGAATATAATTCACTGACTAAAGGTTACTCAATGGGCATTGACTTAATGCGTTCTATGTTAACCATTGAGCCCCTAAAACATTTCTATCACTGCAGTAGAATATTTTAGGTTTTCTTACCTATTTACATTCTCTATTCTATTATTGGGTCATTACTTAACATCCGTAGGGAATTTGGGTTACATCAAAAGCTTATCAACCTCATCGGCGTTACTTTGAAAGATACTAAATCAAAGGTTTAATTTCGAGGAGCCTTGTCTGAACCATTTGATATCCGGACTGGACTTCGACACGGAGATGGTCTATCACCGTTATTATTTAATTGTGTTTTTGAAAAGATCATGCGTGAGTGGAACAAAACTTGTCCTCCAAATGTAAAGATTGGTACTAATATAAAACTGAATTGCTTGGCTTTTGCGGATGACCTTGCACTGCTTGCAACCAGTATAGATGAGGCTAAACACCAAATTGAAGAACTTGGGTTTATTGCAGCAAAAGTAGGACTTCAAATTTAATTTGAAAAGACTGAAATAATGGCATCCTTTGATGTGGAAACACAAACTATTACATTGATTAACAATAACGAAATTAAAGTTGTTCATAAATTTAAATATTTAGGGGAGATTATGACATGGAATTTGAATGAGAAAGCGTCAATCGAAAATAGATCAACAAAGTTAAGACATGCGCAATATATTACTTGGTCTAGTTACAAAAAAAAAATCACTCTCCATAAATGCCAAATTACGACATTACGAATCATTAATTAAACCGGAAGCAATATATGCTTGTGAAACACTTTTCATGTTAAACACTCGATCAGTTACTGACACATTACAGAAGACTGATAGAAGAATTCTCAGAACTATAATTAATTTTAAAAAACATCAGGTGGATGGTCAATGGCGTCTATTACCAAATGAAGTGGTCTATAAAAAAAGGCGAATTGCTTTTTTTTTGCCATATCTCACGCCTGCCGGATACCAGACAATTAAAAGTATTATTTCATTATTTTTTCAAAAGTAAAACAAAGAACTCTTGATTTATGGAAATTCAAAATGATCTGGATGAACTCGGCTTGACAATGTCCCAAATTGCTAACAAAGATGAGAAGAATATCTTGAAATACAAGAACATCCGACTTCCCTTAAAAACCTTTACCCGCAAAACTTACACCATAAGCGATGCAGAGAGAGCGGCAAGGTCGACTAGAATGAAAATGTTTTGGGAAAAGAAGAAAAACAAGAAGCTGAATCTTTAATATTGTTTTTGAGATATTTATATACTTGTTTTGGTTAAGTTCTCCAATGAGGGCGTAACATATGTAAATAAATAAATAAATTGGGTACAACTGGATTCTATTTTCATATGCGAGTTATTTTTCAATGAATAAGCCCAGTTCCTTCATGTAGTGACAGCAGTAGTTACTACCAGGGACATCTTGAACTTGAAGAATGAAAATCTTAGCATACACATGTCAAGCATTACTAGGCTATATTTATATTCTGTTTTCCCTGCAATACTGTGTA
Organism: Meconema thalassinum; assembly: GCA_946902985.2. Lineage (NCBI taxonomy): Eukaryota > Metazoa > Arthropoda > Insecta > Orthoptera > Tettigoniidae > Meconema > Meconema thalassinum. Next base: position 416,972,686 of record OX336394.1, read on the forward strand.
ATACCAATGAAATGGTAGTTTTTATATTCGGCTGATAGGTCACTGAAGTCAATTCTTGCAGCTTAAGCTGAACCAGAGCAAGGTTCAGCTTATGAACTTCCACTCAAATTGGTATTGCAATTTCTCAGTAGACTTATGCCAAGCTCTCAATGTGAAGCTGATCCTAAGATATGAATAATGAAAATGGTGAGAGTAATGTAGTTTCGCACAGTTGGTAGCAATGGTACCTGAAGTTGGTGATGGCTACCATCTTTCTTCTAGGGGCTTAAGACCACGAAGAAGTGGGATATCCTACAGCCTGAACCTGTGAGTAACCTCAATACTAATGTTTTATGCAAAAGTAAGTTGAGTAAGACAGTGACAATGGCTGTGAAAGGTAGAATATATCGGCTACAATCAGGGGCGTGAAACAAGGAGGGTTACCCCCCAAGTTTTAGGTGCAAGACAAAAAATATAAGCACCCTACCATTAAAAAAATAATAGCAAAATAATTAGAAAGTATTCTATAAACGATTTGATACTACGTTATGTGGGGAATGGGAAAAGCCATCTTGCCTTGCGTAGTCGTAATTTCTTTATTCTACCAAACAGTCTGTTTTTTGCCCCTCTGCCGTTTCCCTCCGAGGCGCTTTGAGCTTTGTCCACTTACCACGACGATCCAAAAAGGTAGGCTACATTTTCGAACTATTATATCTGAGCCCTGGTTTAAATCTGAGGTAAGTTGCTGGGACACACAAAATCATTTCTCCTTCCCGGAAACAACAACGCGCGCGTGGATTTTTGAAATAGGCTCATCATCATTTACTAAAGGCAAAGCCTTGTCGCTGCAGTCACATCTCCTCATGCTACCATAACAACCACATGCACGACATCCTTGGACTTTAGTTAGTTATTGTTGTTTTAAGGGGCGGGACTATGAGGTCATCTACCCTTATCCTTTGACGACCCCTAGTTTTCTTTCCCAATATTTTGCCCTCGATAATGTTTGGAGTAGAGAGTCGCGCCTGTTTTCCTCTTCGTTATTGTTTTTAATGAACATCGGTCCTCCTGCACGTCCTGCAGAACAAGATCATTTGTTGTCCTGTCCATCCAACTTGTTCTTGTAATTCTTCTCCAAAACCACATTTCTTCAGCCTTAAGTTTTGTTTCCTCTAGTTTCCCTAATGTCCAGGTTACGCAACCATACAGTAAGACACTCCAAACAAAGGTCTTGAGGAATTACTTTCTAGTCCTCAAACTGAGGTGATTATTTAGCAATATGTTCTTTCTATTTAGGAGGGCTTGTTTTCCTACCACTATTCTTTTCTTGATTTCACCGAGAGAAACAACAGCCACTGCATATTGCCTTTCTTGATCTTGGAAAGGCTTTCGACCGTGTTCCACACAGCGTGACCTTGGGGTACCTGATATACTTATCAATTGGATCAAGATGCTATACTCGAACACTACAGGTCGTGTACGTTGCACTGTCGACATGTCGGAGAGCTTGGCAGTGAAAGTCGGTGTATACTAATGCTCCGCACTGTCCCCATTGCTTTTTGTCCTTGTCATGGCCGCAATCATACGGGACCTGCTAAAGAGTGTCCCTTGGATTCTCTTATAATGCAGATGATGTTGCACTTGCTGATACCACTAGGAGAGGATTGCAGTGTCAAGTTCAAGATTGGAACATCCGTCTCTCACAATTCGGTATTAGACTTATGCAAAATAAGACTGAATACCTGGAAACCATTCCAAGCAACGGCTCCATCCAAGTTGATGGAGATAACCTAACGAAGACCGTAAGCTTCAGGTATCTAGGATCTTGCCTGCAGACTGATGGTGAGATAGCTGATGAAGTGTGAAGTAGGATAAAGGCAGTGTGGATGTGATGGAGAGAAGTCACAGGTGAACTCTGCGACAAAAGGATGCCACCTCATCTGACGTCCAAAATATACCGCACCGTGATACGTCCTGTTCGTTTATACGGTGTTGAATGTCGACCGGCCGATAAAGCTACGGAGCGCTAATTACACAAGATGGAAATTCGTATGCTCTGTTGATCCATGGGCATCACACTTCTGCATCATGTCAAAATTGACACTGTTCGCCAGCAAATGGGCATCGCACCCATCACTGAGAAGGCGTGGAAAAGCGTCTCCAATGGTATGGTCATGTCCTGCGTGCTGCACCTGGAACAGTTGCCAATTTCACCCACTCGTTTGAAATTAATGGGCAACGTCCTCGTGGACGTCCAAAGCAGCGCTGGCATGACACAGTCAATGTTGACGTGAAGACTTTCAACTTAAGATCACAATATGCCCAAGATCGTACAAAATGGCGAGGCAAGATCAAAATAGCGGACCCTGCACCAGCAGGAAAAAGCTAGAAGAAGAAGAAGATTCTTGTCTTGATTTCTGACAGGCACTTGTTATTAGAGGCTATCACACTACCCAAATATGGGAATTCTGTGATTTGTTCACTTGCAGTGTTATTCGCTTTTCTGTTTGTTCTAGTTGTAGGCTCCTGTTTGTCAACTACCATTAAGTTTGCTTTTTTAGTATTGATTCTTAGTTTCGAGTTTTCTAAGGATTTGTTGAATATTTTTAGCATCTTACACATATCCTTTTCAGAATTAGCCAAGAGTGCAATGTCATCTGCAAAGCGGATACTGTGCACCTGTATACCATCAAACTTCACTTTCTCTTTACTTTCTCTAACTGCATTCTCTATGAACAGGTTAACGACATAAATTGATAGTGGGCCGCCTTGCCTTACTTCTTTTCTGATTTTAGCTTCTCTTGCAAGATAAATATGAAATGTGAGTTTTGTAAGGATTCAAAATAAGGCGCCTGTCATTCCAGTCAATTTCCAAATTCCCCAGTACTTGAAAAAGCTATTTCCATTCAACATTATCGAACGCTTTTTCCAAGTCAATGAATGTTACATAAGTTTTCCTGTTGACTTTTAACCTTCTTTCTTAAATTTGACGTAATGCTAATGATTTCTCTTGATTTTGGTTACAACCTTTTAATGCCAGTTAATAACCTCAAATGAGCTATTTTGGCACGGCGCATGTATTGGAGGCTATCTGTTTTTGATTCATTGTCATGGTGTCGGGTTGGTGGTTGGCGGAACAGCTAATATAGCATTTCCAGTTCCTCTTTGTGCTTTTAAACGATATTGATCGCTATCCAAATGTTCTTCTACTTTCCTACGAATTCTGCTTTTAATAATGGTAAGTAAAATTTTACACCCATGAGTCAGGATTTCTAATGTCCTGTACTTCGAACAATCACATGAATTTCCCGTTTTGTGGAGTGTAATGGTTCTACTTTTAATAAAATCAGTTGGCATGGCTCCTTCATCGTGCATTTAGTAATAACTTCAAACAGACAGTTTTTCATGGTGTCATCAGAGTTCTTTAAGTGTTCTGCTGGAATAGCATCTACACCGGTGGCTTTGATCAATTTTAGTTTAGAGAGTGGTGCAAGAAACTCTGCTTGAGCGATTAGAGGTCCTCTATTGACTACTTGATTTTATTCCTCGTTCTCAAAAAATTCTTCAATATTAACAATTTCGTCTCCCTCATATTCTTTCCATCTGTCACTCACATTTTCAATTTGGAAGAGTAGTTTTCCATATTTATTTTTACCACATTACTTTTAGATCTTTTCTTGTACTCCAAAAATGTTATCTTAAAGTACGCTTTATCAGAACTCCCTTTCTTCAAATCATTTTCGATTTCTCTACTAACTTCTTCCATCCATTTGTCCTTAGCTAGACGGCATTTCATTGTTATCAAATTATTTACTTCCTTATATTGATCACGAAAATATGATGCTTTTCAGTCGGTCAACACGACTTTTCCCAAAAGAGATGGGTTATTCCCTAATCCTGGCAAAAAAAACATGAGATTACTGTACACGTGCACCGACTGGAAGGCATCACACTTCGTTTTCTAAGGCAACACTGAAAATGGCTTCAAATACCATAATGTTATATTGATCAATTTGAATTTTCCTTAACCTGTCCCTTTTGTCAATGAGCTCTAAGATTTCTGCAGTCATCCATGGTTTTCATGGCACTAATTTTGTTCTCCCGAGGACTTCTTTTGCTGCTGCCACTTTTTATATCATCCCATCCTAAGTTACATTCCGTCACTTTGGTGGCATCGCTGAACATTTGTGACACACTAGAATTCTGTAGTTTATTAAGGTACCACCTATTCTCTTTTACTTTTCGAATCTTACCTCACATTTAGCTGCAAAAAGAGTGTGATAACTATCAATGTCTGCACCTGGATAGCTATAACTGGATTTCACTTGATTCCTATACCTCTGTTTAAACACAATATAGTCAATCTGATATCCTCTTATATCCTCCGGGGCCTTCCAAGTGTAACGTCATTTTCTGGGAACCTCAAAACATGTCTTTGATATTACCATCTCGTACTGTTCACAAAATTCTGACAGTCTTCTGCCCCTTGGGTTTGTATTTCCCAGACCAAACTGACCACTGACTACTGAAGCATTAAAATCACCCAACAAAATAACATTGGCGTCTTTATCCACAATTTCAAATAGTTCTTCAATATTTTCATACATCTCTTCTATCTATATTATTAGTGGTGGGGATATCACTATATCTACCGGGCTTGCTTTTACTTTTATCATCAAGATTCTTGTGAGGTTTGAAGGCATTTTTCAGTGTTGCCTAAGTAAACAAAAGTTTAGTGCTTTTCAATCGGTCAACACTAATGTACCCAAAAAGAGCTGGGTTGTGCCCTAATCCTGAAATAAATTACATGAGATTAATAAATACACTAGGATGACCAGTTTCGATCGTCAAGCGATCATCATCAGATCCATTACACTTGGGCTATAACATCTATGTTTGAGAATACAGGTGAGAAATATTTACAATATGTACAATTATTTCGTTGCAGTGTTGGTAATGCAACTGTCGGTGTATGCTAATTGTAGTATATCTAATACTAGGTGAAAAGCTAAATTGGTGATAAAAATCCGGATTTCGTCTGTTTGTGATGATTATATGGTTATACAAAATCAACTATGGTTATACTGTAATAATACAGGCTGATACTTATCCGGTTTGTCTTCCTCACTGGAACTTCGAGCAGTTTCGTGTTCACTCTGGCACCAGTTTTGGTCGACTAACCCGGGTGTTAACTGGACGAAACTGGTTTTTCCCTTTCTCCCCCCTTTTGTTCCTATATGGTTTCTGAGGTCAGTGCAATGTGTATTTGTGTGACGTTGCCAAGTCTAGATAAGAATGTATGTTATTGAATGCAGGAAGATCTACAACTATTAAAGACCGTGGAACTGTCTTCGCCACGCGTGGACTAAAAAGTCATTCAACTAAGTGGTACACGGTCTATTGAAGACGACCCGGCACCTTTAATACTGCCGCGCATACCGGCCTAGGTTTATTGCAGGAAAAAAGTACATAGTACACCTGATCCAGAAAACATTTACCTATAACCACCGCTATTTCCTCCCCCTTTTTACCTAGCTTGGCTGTATCGCTATGTTGTGTCTTGTTTCCGACAGGGTGTGTTTTTTAGTAGAGTGAAAAGGGGTGAACTCCAAAAATTGGAGAGGATCAAATATCTTTGCAATCTCAGACAAAATTTGCCGCATAGTTTGCGGTTGGATATCACCGAAATTGTACTCTGATTTACAAAAGATGCTCGGTGAAAACTGTCATCCGCTTGATGGGTGAGGTGAGGAGTGGAGACGAGAGGGGTAACGGTCTCCATGGCAACAGTGAGCATTGTTGCAATGTATGCCGACACAGTAAGCACATGGTTTGACTCAGTGTGTCTTCACTCGTCACGGTCATTAGAGCGCCAGGCAGGTGGGCTAACTTCCCCAGTATTTGTGTCTTCCTGCAAGCCTCTTGGAATGTTATGAGTCATGATCTGCCTCAGTGGCAACGCAGCATTTCCCCACGTGCTAACTTTGACAGCTGTCAGCGAGCTTTATTGGTATTTCAGAGTATAATTTCTAAAAGAAAAAATCCTTTTGAGGACTCCAATAGATGCCTAGAGTTATGATAGAATTACTTTCTTGAAGAAGTTATACTGAGTCATTATAGACTGAAGTTAACGGAAATTTAGAAAGGAATTCCTCTGAAATAGAGTTCCATTTACAGCAGGGAAAATCGGCCTCCCAAAAGCAAGGCTGTCAAATCTTTAGAGACTTGAAGTGCTTCGGATACTGACTCAAATTAATGAAGGAAATCGCCAACGTAAAATGATGATTTGAACGCTTCAGAAGCTTTAAGAGAAACCAGCGGCCCATCCTGGCCAGCTAGTAATTTCAACGTTCGTTTTGCTAAAAAGGCGGAAGGCCACATGTTAGTGTTTTTAATCGAAAAATCTTGACAGGCTTAGTAGGCTCGTCTCGCAAAAGAATTCTCTGAAGATCGCGCTGTTGATGATTAATCAAAATTTGTCTATACATCTGTTTGATATCGGATATCACTTCGATAGGAAACAAGCAAAAATTTTTTAAAACAGAAGAGATGTCAGATTGAATTGGTGGGCCAGGTATTAGAGTATCATTCAGAGAAGATCCGTTGGCATCCAAAGCAGAGCCATTGAAGACCACTCTTATGTTTTCCTTTATCATTTCATTCTTCCAAACAGGATGGTGATTAAGATAAAGGACTTCAGATGGAGTATATGAAGCACCATCTCTCTTAGTAACAACCTTCGTGTATTCGAGCGCCTCATATCCTTCCATAAATGTAGAATATTGAATTTTGACAACAGGGTCACGTTTAAAATTGCTTTCAATAGCATAGAGTGCTCGAAGAGCTCTAGGATGTGTTTCAAGTAGAAGAGGTGGATTATCCAAGCGGGGCATGGTTACAACAAATCTACCCTCTGAAGTGCGTGTAGTTGATTCACAAAACAGTTTTTCACACATTTCATTTTGAACAGAGGAAAATGAAACTGAATCATAGTTTCAATTTTCCAAAATCTTTCTATGTTTTAATCAAGACTTGCATTAACAAAATTACATTGGGAGAAATTTTGAAATGACTTACGAGGAACTTGACCCGTTACTAACCAGCCTAATTTGGTATGATGAGCGAACACTCCTGGTGATATTTTGACTTTAGAGGTAAGGACACATTGCCAAAATACATGAGCACTGAGAAGTATGTCTACTGGAGCACTTGTATTAAATTTTGTATCTGCCAACTGAATGTCATGAGGAAATTGCCAATTTCTAATTTCAAAAGAAGTGCTTGGGGTATTACTGCCAATAGTATCAATGGCAAGACAATTCAACAGTAATGTTGTATTAAAATGAACGGCATCTTTGATATGAATTCTAACAAAATGCAAAGATTTAACATTGCTATTGTTGATACCAGTAACCTGAATCAATGTAGGTAGCTTTGGAAGACCAAGTTTTTTAATCAGGCGCTCACTTATAAAATCGTGAGTGGCGGCATTGTCCAATAAGACACGTGCTTCAAGCCATCTACCAGAAGAGTCTTGAACCTTCAATAACACGGTTGATAATAACACCTGAGAGCTACGAATCGAACCCGAACTCTGGGTATAAGATTGCGCTTTGGCTACAGAAGGCGTACCCTTCGAACTTCCTGGAGAAGGGGCCTGACAACGCTTTTCAAATTTGTGAATCAAGGTGTAATGTTGAGCCTTGCAATGTAAACAAGTATTTTTGGATAAACAATCAGACAACATATGCCTATCTGACAGACTGTTGAAGCAATATCTGTTTTGAGCAATTATTTTGCGTCTTTCGTCCGTAGAAAGAGCTTTAAAGAAACACAGGAATATAACCTGTGAGCTTTTTTTTGCAGAGAATACAATCTGTTGAGTTATGTTGAACAGTAAAGACAGCAGATTTGTTTACTTTAGTACTAACTGGTTTGACACCATTAGATTTGTTATCTGCACTACCTGACGTATGACAGGCTACGGCCAAGAGAACTTGACATCTATTGTTTATAAAAGCAAGCAAAGAATCATAGGTATATGTCGAAGTATTTGCTATTTCAATCTCCCATGCTTTTAAGCTTGCCGGATCAAACTTGGAAGTAGTTCAATGAATTAAGAATAGATCCCAATGCTCGACTGGCTGTTTCAATCTTTCCAATGCTCTAGCATGTAACTGAGCTCTATTCCCTAAGGCCCGGAATGTTGACAGATTGTCAGCATGTAAGGAAGGTAGAATAAATAACGCCTGTATGTGTCTTTGGATGCATAATCTTTCACTGCCATATCGACCTTTAAGTAGATCTATGCCAATATTATAATTTTCCGTTCTTAAGAGAATTTCATAAATAACACAGATTTTAAATACTGAAATTTGTGAATTTCTGGAATTGCCACATTGTCATGCACTAGTGAACAGAATAATTCAAACAATTATTGCCACCTGTCTTCTTTCCCAAAAAAGCGTGGAATTTCAATTTTAGGTTAGAATGGTTTAATATTGTTCCCATTATTAATCCTCCCTAGAGTTTCTTCTGCCCTTAACGCCATAGTCAAAGCGCAAACTAGGGCTACGGCCTGAGCGTGTATTTCAAAATAATTATTTTCAACATCTTCACTCTCTAATTGCTGCTCTGGACTTTTTATTTCAATGTTAAGCTGTACGAGGTCATATTTCTCGTAAGCTTATTCGTAATCTTTAAAGCGCTGGGAAATGATGTCAAAATGTTGTTCATACTTAGGTAATTTCCTTGAAACGCCAGGCAGAGACCCACTCTCCAGAAATGAAGCTGTTATATTGTATGATGGGACTGTTTCCGTCTCCCGGCAAATCTCCCACGTTTGGCCACGATAAACTGAAATATAAGGAAAATATTAGATTGCACAATCTTGTGATTGTTTAGAGTAGATTTTGTGGCCTCAGGATAAAGATACCGGATTAGAGCCAGGGTCGAGGTACTACTGGAGGAAGCAACCCCGGGTTTCAGGTACCATGAAGTCGGGTGTGTTTAGAGTTGCACCCCGATTGGGAATTAGCCAGGATTAGGTTTCGGGCACACAGTGGAATATAAATAGGACGATATGGAAGAGACCAAATGTTATTGACTAGCGTTAATACTTTTATTTGATTATTATGAACATTTAGATAAATACCAACAAATATTTTCATTAAAAATGATAATTTAAAGGAGCCAATTCAAAAGTCCTGTTTCTCCAGGAAACTCAAAATCAACTTGCAAGTAACATTGACTAGGAGAAAATGATTTGCTAAAATGATTGCATAATGGAAGCCTAATAGCAGGCAACTCCATAAATATTTTCATAGAAACAATCCATGACTATAAAGTTAGAAATTTACCAATAGTTGGATACTTGACACAGAGTATCTCCCCATAAAATAATCCTGCGGGAAACCCGCTGACAATAGCAGGAAGTGATGCTGGTTGCCCGGACAGGGCAGAATCGAAGTGTTATTCAGCGTGATTCCATGGTCGAAGTGTAGACCATGAGTTGGCTGGCCCGCATGGAGCGAGTCGTGAAGTCCAGAAAATGTATCTTCCAGGAAGTTTCGGCGTGGCTTCCAAGGGAAATGGATAGTAATTCCTTCGGCGAAATGTAACCAGCAGTAACAGACCTCTTGGTAATGACCTGGCTGGCAGGTCACGAACAGTTATGATTTCATTTTGCAGAGTTGTAGAGAGCGTGTGTGTCGAAGCTGTCGCTTAGACGAAGGTCGTTGACTCAGGACTGCCCAGCCCGGCAAAGTCCAAACATTGAGGCATGCCACGTAGAGGGCCTCTGGCCAAACGATGTTTGTAAACAGTGTGCTGACCCAGCAGCAGTAGGGAAGTGGTCAGGCAGACAGACATAGACAGACACAGTAGAGAACTCTATAACGGTAGATTTAACTATGGACCGCCGACCGGAAATAGATCCTTTGTCCCTGGGCAGGTATTTAGAATTTTCATGTTTCAGCAGAGTGTCGTAGAATGATTAGGCCTAGTTCACTAGGGTAATGATGTGAACAGTGGTTTAGGTAATATTTAGGTGTTGAAAGAAGAAGAAATAGAAGAATCATAGCTGGTGAAAAATTCAAGTGTGCTCCATTTGGAGATTATAGGCTTGTGCACGTAGGGACATTAGATTAGTGTGTATGACCAATGAGGCTAGGCAGTATGGTTCCGCTGGCCGCTGGACACCATCCCGGGTGGGCCGGCGGACGCCGGACCCCCGAGCAGGCACGCAACGGCTTCACGGGGCAAGGGGGGGGGGGGGGTGTTTAGTGAGTAGCGGTGACTAAGTGTTGTAAGATTTGTAGGATGCTTGTGAGGGCTGTGTATTGGGGCTGGGGAGCGCTTGGAGGGGAGATGGGGAGTGATAGCAAGGAGGAGATGTGTTTGTGTTGTTGGTGTGTCCGCTGTAACTGCCGTTGTTGGTGTTTTAGGGCAGCTTTAATATGCCTGCATCCCGGGTACGAGGCCGCATGCCCCCCTCCACAGTTTACACACGTGGGGGTTTCTCTAGGCACGGTACAATCTTGGTGGCAGTGAGGCCCACTACATTGATTGCACCTGGCCTCGTACCCGCATTCATATGCAGCATGCCCTAGGCGTTGGCAGTTATAGCATTGTGTTACAAGTGTGGAGCGTTGTCTGGGAGCTGGACGCCTGGGCGTCTGTGTCTTTGGAGCTGTGTTGGGGGAGGGGGAAGCAGGTGCTGCAGTGCTCTCTGAGGGATGGGCGACTGCAGTGGCAGGTTGTGTTGTAACATCACTCTCCTGTGGGGGAGCGACTGGGTCTGAGTGCTTGTTTTTATGTTTGCGTATTTGTGTGAATCTCTCTCCTGTTTCAGTGTGCGTTTGAGTGTGTTCATGCCATCTGTCCTGGTTGTCTGTTTGTGTCTTCTTGTTGCGGACAGAGGGCAGAGGGTCGGTTTGTGTGCTTGATGCGGGTAGGGGCTCAGTTTGGGTGCTGGCTTTGGAGAGGGGGTTGGCTCGGGTGGCGGACTTCTGCTCTTCAGTGGTTTTGTGTGAAATCAGTATATTATGGGGTATGGCAGGATGACTTTTGAGGGCATTCCTGATTTTCTCCAGATGGCGGTTATGGGAGGTAGTGACTAAAATTAATGTTTTGGAGGTTTCTTCAACTTCAGAGATGTAGGCCCAGAGGGGTTCTAGTACCAGCATTACTGCTGATCGGTGAGACTGTTGGTCCAGTACGCGGGGTCGCGTGACCAGAATAGTGGTTGTGGACGGTTTAAATGTGTGATCTGGGTTTGCAAAGGTGAGTGCTTGGGTGTAGTCAGTGTCAGATAGCAGCTCATCATCGGTATTGCTTGAGCGGGGCATGGCTGTGTTTGGTGATTGTGAGGTGTGTGAATGTAGTGAGTAGTCAAACGCCGTAGCGGACCTGGCTGACCTTGAGTGGACTCGGCGAGGAAGGCTTTCGAAGTATCAGCTGCAGATCCCAGTCACCTATGGTTATCAGTTTTGATCGGCTTGAAGGCCGTGACAATAGGCGAGCTGGGTCTTGGCTGAGCGTGAGGTAGAGGGATGGGATGAGTTTATTATTATTAAACTCGGGGCAACAGGATTTTCTTGAGAGGGATGGATAAGTTAGGCAGGGTGGGAGTATGCTTACTCGGCTGATGATGGCTAGACTCGGCGTTTGCTGGGTGGCTTGGCAGCGCTTGGTGCAGACGTTCGGTGTGGACGTTCTATGCGGACGTCGCAGGCTGGTGTTAGGCAGGGCGCTCGGTGCTCGGCGATTGGCTTTCTTGTCTCCAATCGTTGGCGGCTCTTGGTACGTCCTCCTGACTCGGTCGCTGACTTGTGTATATGTAGTAGATTTTTTCGGGGGGGGCTCCCCCCCCCCCCCACACACACACACCCCACCCCCACCCCCCCCCACCCCCGCGTGGCGACCCGACCTTACTACCGGTGCCTCCGACATGCAGTTAGTCTACATAGTAGAAGAGAAAGCATAGGGGTTTGGAAAAAGGATTCCCCTTTGAGGCTTAGCGCCTAATGATCGCGGTCGCGATTTACCAGGCATCATGGGTATATATTAACATTGGTATATTTTACATATATGCACATATAAATATGTACATATATGTAAGGGTTGGATTGTAGGGCCAGGGAAAACCGCATAGGCAGAAAGGAAAGATTGCCTACACGTAAAACCTGGCGGCTTGGTTATTGCCACATGCAAGGAAGTGGGTATGGACATGAGTAGGTTTTGTTAGTACGGGAGGTGTGTCATGCATCAGTTGCAGAATCAGTTTCCTCGCCGAGATTTGTATATGTGGGAATCAGTTGGCTTGGCACTGCTGGGACTAGCGCGTCCGCAATGGCGGACGAACTGCACGTCCGGGGTTAGGTTCGGAGCACAGTCTTGGTACTAGAGCGTCCTAGTACCAAGTCTCCGTGATCCGGAGAGGAGAGCCACGCCTGCGAACAGGGGCTTCTTCTCTCGTGTCCTGGACATAGCTGATGGTTGTTATCAATCACTCCGCCGCTGCATACAATCGTCCTGAAACTATAAGCTAATGATTAATAGTCCTTCCCTTGGCTATCCTTTTGGCAAGCCAGGGGAAGGGTTTTAAAACTATTTTTTTATTTTTATTTTATTTTATTTGCCTTAAACTAAACTTAAGCTGAAACAAAGAAACAAACTGAAACAAATAGACAGACATGCACATGGGCATAGACAATTATTGTTACTTCACATAAATATATACACTTCATTCATGTATGCAGGAAGGGGAGCACGTGCGGCCGCCTTGATTGGCCTGATCCGTTACCAAGGACTTCCATGGGAATGGGGAATTAGGGTTATCCATGGGAATATTCCATGGGATGTGCATTGGGGGTGACATTAGTGTTGTATGTCCCTGGGGTTAGTGCCGCTTTGCGCTTCTCATAGCACCTACCTTCCCTGACTTTACCTGAAGAGAATGTGTCGTGGGGTAGGATATTTGCTATTTCGGCCCATATCGTGTCGGCCGAGGGCTCTTACGAGTGGGTTTGCCGAATAGAGCCTGGAGCGTTGTGACCTTAGTGCAAGTTGTCGCACAAAGGCTTTGACGCTTGGCGTATTTGTTATACGCTCTAGCTCCCGCGTGGGTGTATCCCGCGGGATCTTTTGTGCTAACCGCAAGCATTTGTTTTGGATCATCTGCAGCTTTTTGAGGTTCAACTTAGCTGTGTAACCCCATACGGGGCTGGCGTACATTAATATAGGCCTTATGAGGCCTTTATAAATGTTTACGCCCAGCGTCTTGTCGAGGCGACTCTTCCTATTTAGGAATGGGTAAAGCTGCAGTAGTCGCATGTTGGCTTTACGCTGTAGTGTTTTAACATGGTGCAGCATGGTTAGTTTAGCATCTAGGGTTACTCCTAGATATTTAACTGTGCTCGTCCATGGAATGTCGCGCGCAAATAGTGTGAGTGGCCGGATGGAGTCAGGTCGGCGTGAGATTCGGTTCTTCTTGGTGAAGAGTACCGCCTGGCTTTTGTCGACATTGACATTTATCCGCCAGCCTCTGAAATAGGATTCCAGGGCCCATAGCGCTTCCTGCAGCCTTTTCCTGATACTGGCTATGCGAAATTGTTGGGCTGTCATTGCCGAGTCATCAGCATACAGGTATAACGTAGTTAATGCCCCTGCTGGTGTTGGCATGCCATTGATATATAGGCTGAACAGCACGGGAGCTATTATACTGTCCTGCGGGACGCCTGCTCTGATCTGTCGCTTGGTGGACAGCACGTTCTGGAATGTGCGGCCTTCTAGATATGATCTAATGAGGCGTATGTAGGCAGGATGGAAATTACAGTCTATTAATTTGGCTAATAGGCCTGTATGCCACACCTTGTCGAAGGCTTTCTGTATGTCTAAGAAGACCGCTCCGGTGTCGCGTTTTTTTTCCGCTGGCCGATGGGCACCATCTCGGGTGGGCCGGCGGACGCCGGATCCCGAGCAGGCAAGCAATGACTTCACGGGGCAAGGGGGTGTTGAGTGAGTAGCGGTGACTAAGTGTTGTAAGATTTGGAGGATGCTTTTGAGGGCTGTGTGTTGGGGCTGGGGAGCGCTTGTTGTACACGTCTCTTCGGTGTCCAATCCCCACTACCTAAACTTAGGTTATTAGACGTAGAGTGGAGCTACTTATAACCGTTCATATAGAAGTAACATGGGCTCCCACTTGAGCTTCTGACAGGTGATCTACCTGTTCTCAAATGAAGATTTTTATTTCATGTGGCCATTAATTCTCGCGATCATGAGCCACGAGACCTCCATTTTCATGTGGAATCCGAACCACAGGAATTTTTTTTTCTCACTTCGATGGACTCACATGCATTATCCGGTCCGCTTTAGTGAGGGGCAAGCCACTTGACCACTGCACCATCACGCCCTCTAATTTGGTGTTCGAGTTGGTTACGTTGAGGCCCAGATAAATTGTCCCTGAAGCAGATTGTGCAAATACCTTGGTGTTTGAGATAATGATGGTGAGGCCAAATTGTAGGTCTTCTACCGTGTTTATTGGTAGTCCATATCCATTTGACTAGCTCCTTCTCTTCTATTCTTATTTATTCGGAGCTGCAACTGTACCAAATGATGTCTCTCCTGTGTTCATGTTCAAATGGAATATCTACGTGTGTCGTTGCCATATATGCAGTTAATCATGCATTTGGTTGCCCCATTACGTTGAGTCATATTGCACCTGCATTTCACATAGATGGTGGCAACTAAGTTACAAAAAACGGAAAAACATATGTCTTAGGAATGGCATTTGACATTTACTATGTGAATTTATGAAGTTATATTGAACAGGAAATTTACTTGAAAAAGGATGACGTGTTGTTCTGTCAATGTCAATAGTTGGCCTATGGGAGCAAATTTGAGCCAAATTCAAAAGTTCTCCATCAAGTCGATGCCAAATTTCCTTGCAAGCATTGGTTGGAGATATTTCGTTAAGCGTGGCAGCCAAGTAGAGAGCAAAATGTGTTGGGGCAAGTAAACAGCCTTGATTCAGTCCGTGAGTGATAGGAAATGCATCAGATACAGAACCTGACCAGACATGCCATCATGAAGTGCCTGGACCAAATACACAAAATGTTCAGGGCGACCAAAGTGTCTCAATACTGCCCACTTAACAGGTCTTGGGTCAGAATCAAAAGATTTTTCCTGGTCATAAAAGTGGAGTTTCCCTCTGCATTTGTCCTGGAGTTGCCATGCACAGTTGTGCCTCTGAGGGAGCAGAAACCACACGGTGATTCTGGACCGTTATAGCAAGAAGTTTTACCGCAATGAATAGCAGTGATATGCCACAAGTAATTCGATCTCCTTTCTTAACATGATTATGGTGGCATTCCTGAATTCAACTGGTGTCGTTCGGGCTTCCCAAACTATGAAGATGAGTGTAAAGAAAATTAAAGCTCCGGACTGAATAAGCTCCAAAGGTATGCTGCCTGGCCTGGGAGATTTTGTAGGTTTCAGTCTATTTAGGGCAGCATTGAATTCCTGTTAAGATGGTGGGATCGACATCCATGGGGTTAAGGATGAAATGGTATGTTGTAGAGCAAATCGAGCAAATCCTCTGCAGTAGTAGATCTATGATTTAGTTGTGCTCCAGGATTTTCTGGCTGTCTGTAAGGATAAGCTGTTTTCAGAATTGCTGATGAAGATCGAATGGGACCTAACAGATCCTTCATTCCTTCATGGAAGTTTCACAGTTCACGAACGTCAGACAGTCATTGGAGCTCCTGAGCGTTTTGTTGCCACCAGGTGTGCTTTATTACTCTTTTATCTGCCTGTCACTTTGCTTAATTTCTTGAAAATGGTCTTTCTTTTTGCCGAAGAATGGGCTAGATTGACTTCCTGCTTGATACTGATAAGGCCCAGAATTTTCTCATTATTTTCATCGAACCAGTCTTACCTCTTCCTTTTCTCACTGTGGTCCATTCCTTTGTTACATCACATCATGTGCAGACCAGATTATTTACAAGCGGATCAGAGATCATATCTTGAAAGTTCCTTGGAATGGATTAATTCCTTACTTTGTAAGTACCGTACCAACTTCTTGGACAGACTCAGAATATTTTTAGGTGGCTTTTGACGAAGAGTTTACAGGAAGTTTGTGGTTTGTCCACTGTCATAATACAGTGGTTTCAAAAGAGCCAGAGAAGTGTCCAGACTCGTGAGTTTAACTGTAGTGTTATTCCAATTCAAGTCCAATTTCATGTCTGGCATTGCTTGAACTCAGACAGTAAAATGAATTGCATGCAGCTTATATAGAGGGTGCCAATAGGCGTAAAGCGTATACACACTTCAAGCAAAATGAACTGTTTTAACACAACAAAGCTGAATTCACACAAAGAGAAAATGATGAGCACTTCGGGCGGCTTCGGTGGCGAAGTTGGTAGCATGCTGAGCTTCTATGCCCAAGATCGCGGGTTCAAACCCGGCCGAAGTCTTCGGATTTTAAGAGCGTAAAAATCCCTCAGTATGCCTTCCTTTGGAGGGTAAGTAAAGACGGTGGCCCCATGACATATATATTTATGACATGTAAAAGAACCTTCCACTAACTACAACTGTGTGAACCTAAAATTTGTAGGTTAGATTTGATTAACGCTCTGAGTTTCAACGTTCATCGCCAGGTACTGGTTGCTGTGGCATCTAGTAGCCAAGTTCAAGCTAGGTGTCCTAGACGGTAGCATTTGGTAGCAAAAGTAGGAACTACTTGAAACTGATCGTCAGCAGTCCTTACCTGAATTACAGATAACACACACTAATACAGCCATCACAATTAACACTGGTTATAAGACAGATTCTACACGCACCCAAAGTACACGGGGCTACATGACCACGTTGCCGCAGACCCTAAACTGAGGAACCAACCAATCATCTTAGAAAGATGGTATATTGGCTTTCACGGCCGGTGAATTAAACCTCAGCAATTCTTCTAGGTTTGTGCCGTGTCTTGTGTGGGGAAGACACGGCACAAACCTAGAAGAATTGCTGAGTTAATCATCTTAGACTTTCCCCGTTACAACATTTCGAACAGGTTCTCAAAATCGGCGTCGATACATTTGAGTGCGTTGAACTTAACGGAGCAACGTTTACGAAAGTATCCTCAGCAATTTCAGCACGTGCCGTTTAATTTCTTTCCCGAAATGCTGCCCGTGTATCTAATCTTCTATAGTAGACTACATCCTTAAGAGTCGAAGAACGTGGTGGAAACTCAATCGGAGATCTCCGTCCTATCCAGTGCCCAGGAAGATTGCATCAAGGTACGCACGTACATTTCGGTGATAATGTGGTGATGCACCATCCTGCTGGAAGTAAAATTCCTCATTTCCATAGAGTGTGTGAATGGCGGGTAAGATGGATGTGCGTATCATGTTCAGGTACACTTGGCCAGTTACTGTTCCATCAATAAAAGAATTATCCAATCAGGCCCGTAGATGACCAACCAGAGCTAACATCAATTCCAGGCAAATTAACAGCCTTTTCAAAAAAAAAACCATATGGATTGTTTGCACACCAGTAGACACAGCTAATGCTGGTTAACAGTACCGTTCAACTTAAATTGTGTCTCACTGGACCAAACAACTTTCCCTAGGAAGGCCTCATCCTCTTGCGCCATGCTCCGATACCACTCACAGTACTGCATACTCCAATTAGGGTCATCTTCATTTAATGCATGTATAAGTCTTGAGACGAAAACTTTCAACTTTGCCGTTTTAATAATACGGCGTGCGCTGGATCTGCTAATCCCAGTGTCACGTGCACATTGCTTTGTAGATTTAGAGTGTTGAGAACAAATATCCCAAGTGAAATGTCAAGATGACAGGGCCATGATTAGTCTTAAGAGAGAGAATGAAACCCTTTGAATTAACGATTTACTTGGTTTTGCCATTGCACAGCTGTCCATGTACCTAGGAAAAAGCATGTTTTTCACATGCAAATCAATTGGCATCCAAGAAATTAAAGTCGTGGGATGAAGGACTTAACAGTGGCGACCGGTGGCATTGGGCTGAACGACGTTGCCCCCCTCCCGCAAATCCTCTCTTCTCTTTCCTTGACACTAGAGCGCACCCACTGACTTGATATCGCCACCAAATGTGAGTAAGTTCGATTCCCCGTCAATACATGTGAGATTTTCGAAGTGAAATGCCATGTCCTGTGGTTCGGATTCCACGTAAAAAGGAGGTCCCGTGGCTCATGATCGCAAGACTAACGGTTAAGTAAAACTGCAAGTTTCCTTCCTTTTCAAATTTGCCACTCGAGCGCACCTGACGTGAGGGCTCATCAGAGGTCGCTCGCATTGTAATTCACATTGCCATGGCAACGAATACCTCATGAAGTACCCTGAAGGCCCGTATCACACGACACTCGCTGGCAAGGAAGCTGTTGTGATCACTGGTTCAAAATCCCGTATGATTCTGTTCATCCTCGTCAGTACACCTACTTGTATGACCGAATTGTATCACACGCTAGCATTTTGTACCTAAGTTGTATGAAATAAAACATGGTGAAGGGTTGTGTTTTGAGGGTATTATTTGCAGTTCATTCGCCTTATTAACGCAAAGCGGTCGTGAAACTTGCTTTAAGTACATTTGAAAACATGCCTGATAGTGAAAGAATGCATTCCAATCAATATTTTAGATCTAACTGTGTGCCGTATTGGATATTTTACCACACGCGTCAATAAGAAGCACAACAAAAAGCAAGGAAGTGTGTTGGAAAGGTGCGTGAGTGGTATCGCGCCCGCTCGTTGTTTTGAAGATCCCGGGTTCAAGGCTATCCAACAGCGAAAATTTTTACTTCTGTTTAATTATTTTATTTCATCCTCCGTACATCGTACAGCAATATTTCAACTTATTTTTGTGTACATGATCTACGAGGACGATAGTAAAGTTATTTTCTCACATTTAAAATTCTATTTTCCCTAAATACTGTTCAAAACCATGGACGGATACTATTCGTGAAAACTTTTTTTTTTTTAGTCGTTTACCCTCCAGGTTGGTGGAACTCACGGACTCAGCCAGGGAAGTCACCACTACCGCCTCTACGGGCAGTGCCCTAGAGCTGGGAACATCGAATCGGAAGGGATACAACTGGTGAGGTGGGATTGGCACCTCGCCCAGGCGGCCTCACCTGCAAAGCGAACAGTGGCCTCATGAGGGAAGGTAAGGGATGGTTAGGATGGATAGACAAGGAAGAGGGAAGGAGGCGGCCGTGGCCTTGAAGAAGGTACTTTACCCTTTTACCTACCAATACCTGTTGAATCCCTGGATAACAGCTGGATCGTAGAACCTGAAAATCCCCGGCTCGAAAAAAACCCAAGTTCTACCAACAGACACAGGGATAATAGGGCCACTCGAATACCTAACAGGATGTATTAAGACTGACCAAGGCTCAGAGAAAGAAAAGACTAGCTCAAAACACAAGAATTCTTCAAAAGGAAGAAAGAATCTCAAAGGTGTGGTAAACCCTAAAATACCTAGCGATGGCCCCCTTAATACACCCTCCCATCACCTCTATAAAGCATCACGCAATAATTAAAACCAAATAATAAATTAGTTTATTGCAAGAATAAACATGACAAGAAATATAAATTTTGTCGATACCACGACCAATCAAAAATATCATTAATTATACTGGATTGTCTTTCAGCTATGGAATATGGGAAAGGCTTCCAAAATGAATCACCCATTATCTCAACTAACTTTTAGTTCTTTCAAAAATAAGGTGTAATAATAATAATAATCGATCCCATAGGATAAGCACACACAAAAAATTATATGAATTGAATAAATTAGATTCATATCGGTTCATTAACTGAATGAACATCTTACACAAAAATACCCTGATTATAACTAATAATCTTACACAACATTTTCAATAGCATCATATGGTCTTGTTTTTTAACGATGAAATTAATATGGCATATTTACAGGATATACAAATTTATACAAAATTTTAGAATAATTTCGATTATTCTCCTCCCACTGACTTAATGTCACGACATTCACTTCTGCTTAAAATTGTTTAATTGTTTCATTTCTAATTTCAGGGTATTTCTGCCGAACAGTTAAGTTAAGCAAAATTTAATCATAGATTCAGCATTAAATAGTTATCGGTGATCCTTGTTAAACATACATGCTATGGCAAAGTCGTTATAATTTTACTGGAAATATTGAACTGGATATCCACTCAAGAGTTTTAATAATAATGCTCAGAAAAATACTAATCTTCACACAGGCATAACTTCACGATAATAACAGCGATAAAGTCACCTATGACAAAATCTTAACCATACTAGGTTAAATACAACGCCTCTCTGGGTTGAAACCTCATTCAATCTATTCTTGATTGGCACACGTTGCTCAATCTTCAACAAGAAAATTTGCTTCGCAAAGCACTGTATCAAAATACTTAAACACAAGAGCATTATTCCTAATACATGCCTCTTAAAATCTAACATGCACCTATAATTGGAGCCTTGCTGTTTTAAATCCACAATTATGAAAATCAGCTGTTTATAATAAAAGCCTGAACTCGTGCTCAGAAAAATAATTTGATTCTGTAACAGGTTATTAATAAAGCCTAGTGGATTCCAGAAATACTCCACCTATTTTTAGAAAACTTGCCTTACATTGATGTATTAAAATATTCATAGTTCTTAAACGTATGACTTATAGTAAGTCATTCCTGGGATTATCCTCGCAAATTTGGATGTCGCTCAAATACCCTCTTAATAGAGAAAAACTATTGCACCAAAGGCAATGATATCAATTTAATCCAGTGTTAACTTCATAAAAGGAGAAAAGTATAACATTCACAACCACTCAAAACTGAGGTTGTAAAAACGATTTTAAAAAAATCCAATCTCAAAATAAGATCTTCCCTTGAATTTCCCGAACGCGAAAATGTCGGTGGATTAATCCTACAGCATGGATCTAGGTTCACTACAGAGGCTAAGTGACTAATGACCCATTAGTCAATCCTCTCCGAAAATCACGCTCAGAAAATACAAGTTAAATCTGTTAATAAACTGAAGAAAAATAGTCCAAAGACTCGAAGCAACATTCAGAATAACAGGATCTGAAAATTCCTAATATCGTTATAATAATAAGGAAAGAAAAATTCTCCTCAAAGAATAAGATAATCCAAGCGAAAGTGCTTAAAGAACAATGCACTAGAATATGCAAAACTCAGTCAGAGTTCTCAACGCCTCTTTAAAAAAAATTGCGTTACTAAAATATTCTTACACAAAAATCTGGAGATCTTCCTCCTACAGTGACTTCTCGACAAATAAGAATGAACATATCAGTTTAAATACTGTAAAATACTATTGAAATTTTAAATTTATCAATCAAAATACACAAAGGATGCACTCATTTTTACGAGTCAAAATCCTGGCATCATAGAAGGTCAGCTTCGAAATAGGCATCGAACCTGCACTTTCTACTCAACCATTTAATCTACAAAAATCAAAATATGGCAATGTGTGATTGTTCACATGTCCACGCTACACTACTGTAACAAGTTGAAGTGATCTGTACCTTTGGCGAATATGGATGAGGAAAGAAAAGATATCGTTGGCCATACTAGGCTCCAGACCAACACAAAACATGCCGGACTCCAACTGGGTCTCCAGAGAACGAACCATAGTCCTCCTAGGCTCGAACAACTCCAGACCGGTTGAAAGGTCCCAATATATCCTGGCGATATCTTTCCACGCGCATTAGAATACCGATGGCTGAACCGCAAACAGTTTATCAACTCGTCACGAAGCGAGAGTGAATTCATACAGCCGCTAAATAGTTCCAATACAAGGATGCGAATGTGA
The DNA here is from genome assembly GCA_946902985.2 of Meconema thalassinum. Lineage (NCBI taxonomy): Eukaryota > Metazoa > Arthropoda > Insecta > Orthoptera > Tettigoniidae > Meconema > Meconema thalassinum. Next base: position 416,994,524 of record OX336394.1, read on the forward strand.
GCAAGTTCACACGTTCCGCGCGGTCCCTTGCATTACGAAACTCGCTTGTACACTTCATAGTAAATGAACGTTGCTACAAAACTGTTCCCGCTACCACTCTGCTAATGCAGTATTCCTATTGTACTCTAGCCTATCATCGTAATAGATATAGGCTTCATTGTATTCCTTCCCTCTGACACCTTGCTTAAGAATGTGCTTTTTTTAAGAAGTATTGCCACTGTGAAAAGTTTGAATCAACTCTAGGCTGCATTTCCATGAAGTTTTACAAGCAGAGTGTTACGACATAATATACCCGAGCTGGCGGCCGGGATTATGAATGTATTCTTCCGCATAGTCCGTTAGTGGCGGTGGACACACGGTCGCGAAGATAAACATATTACATGTTTAAAACCATGTCTGATCCCCATTAAGCAAGTCTCTATTCCACGTAGAATGCCGAACGAACTCGCTTATATACATATGCACGCTCACACGTTTTGAAAATCCCGTTAACTGGCCATTTCACTTTCACTATTGCTAGGATTATTACTGCACGCTGTCAGTTTCACAAGTACCGGCTCTCCACACGAGGTCGCTTGAGCAAGACATCCGCTACCCCCACTCCTCTATACGCCACGAGTCGATATAAATATATCGCAGTCGAAGTATAATCACTAGTGACTTAACAGATCTTCTTCTGTTTTTCATACTTGCTTTGTAATAGCTTTCTGCAATGGAAATATACATACAGACATATATAACTGCTTACATATAGCGCTAAATATACTTTAATTCGTATTAATCATTCTCAGGTGAATCGATCGATATAATGTTAGACAATGTCAACATGATTATTATCGATGACCTTCGGGCTTCTCGTCGGAAATACGAGCTCTACCGATCCATTCTTGATAGCAGAACTTTTGCTTGCTGTAGACCAGCTGTTATGATAGACTTCAGTGGCTAGCTTGAAAGTTACAGGGCGTTCCAAAATACTGTATCCATATCTGTACTTACGACCTTTAGGAATAATGGTGCAGTACCATCCGGGCATTTGCCCGAAGACGAAGTGGGAAACCACGGAAAACCACTTCGAGGATGGCTGAGGGGGAATCGAGCCCCCTCTACTCATTTGGGCGACCCGAGGCAGAGTAGACCCCGTTCCAGTCCTCGTACCACTTTTAAAATTTCGTGGCAGAGCCGGGAATCGAACCCAGGACCTCCGGGGCGGCAGCTAACCATGCTGACCGCTACGCTACGGAGGCGACATCGTGAAAACTATTAGAATTTAAATACCGTAGTTCGATATTTATCCCAGAATATTAATAATACCGTGTTATGACTCGTTCTGTATTTACTGGATAGCGCAAGTACTTTTCACACAGACACGTTTAAAGAAAACATAGTTTTGTTCCGATGTATTTATTCGAAGGCCTACCCACATAGCAATGTGTTTATGTTGTCGCTAATATCTCTACTAGAACGAGAAAAGCAATCCGATTGGTTGCTGTACTCAAACTTCCATGCAAACTGTCGGAAAAAATGGCAGCTGTTCAATTTCGTGAGTTGTATGGAAGCTACCATGGAAGGCAGAACCTAGCATGGAAGGTACAAATCACACGCTAATAGACGCGTCTATACCAGCGTGCATACCCGTACTGGTAGAAGCTTCCAAGCTAACTACAGACAGACAGACAGCATATTGATTGTATTTTAATGTAATGTGAAAGTACGGGAACTTAAAGAAACATTGTTTAGCTCCTTGAGTTTACAAAAAAAGTGGACATAAAAAACAGTGGTCACCCAGTGCCAGTACCGGTATTGAATTACCACAAGTTCAAGCTGCGTGCAGAGCTCGTGGTCCGCTCAAACGTAAATTTGATGTGTCCATATATGCTAGATGTTTTTGGTTGTTTGGTTGTGAGAACATGTAACGCTTTCTTCTGCTTTGTGTGTAAAGATGACAAGTGGACGAAGGAAGAAGTATTTAATTTGAAGCATCTACATTAAAATCAACAGTCAGTTTCCAACTTCTCGGAAGATATAACATTGACGAAATTCAAATAGTGCGTATATTGAGGCTGTTCATGCACATAATGAATTGCTAACCAAAAATAGCGAGGTTCTGTCCAAAATATTTGATATACTGAACAAAATGTTGGTGCTTTTCAGTCGGTCAACACGAATTTACACAAATAGAGATGGGTTATGCCCTGATCCTGAAATAAATTTCATAAGATTAATAAACACACTAGGATGACCAGTTTCGATCGTCAAGCGATCATCATCAGATCCATTACACTTAGGCTATAACATCTATGTTTGAGAATACAGGTGAAAAATATATACAATATGTACAATTATTTAGTTGCAGTGTTGGTAATGCAACAGTCGGTGTATGTTAAATGTGGTATATCTAATGTTAGGTAAACTTCTAAAATAGTGATGAAAATCCGGAATTTGTCTGTTAGGGGTGATTATATGGTTTTACAAAATCAACTATGGTTATACTGAAATAATGCAAGCTTATACTTATCGACAGGCGCGGATCTAGAGTTTGGTTTGGGGGGGGGGGGTCAGAGATTCGATCTAGAGTTTGGCTTTGGGGGGGGGGGGTCAGAGAATCGAAATTGTTAAGAAAAATGGTATCACTAAAAACGCAATCACAAAATAACCAAACGTACAAAACCAGACCAATTTTTTTGCAAGCTTCATGGATAGAAATTTGATGCGTTTAGCGCACCAAAAATATTCGTACAAATTGCAACGGCGTGTTTTGCGACTTTTACATCGAACTTCGAGAAAAGGATCAAGGTACGTTACAGTTTCGGCAAGTCGAGTTGATACAGACAAAGGGAGAAAGTCACAGCTTAAATTGCCAACCAAGCTTGCAGTTTGGACGTCGGCAAAAAAATTTGGTGCGAAAAAAAAAACCAGTTTCCTATCCGTGCATTGCTGCACATTCATCGTGACATCACTATAAACATCGATTCGGTAATCACAAGGTTTGCTAAACAAAATAGACGAGTTGATTTTGTTGTATAACTAGTAGTTTTTATACAAGAGGTTTGAAGTTTTAAATATGTACAGTTGTAACAGAACATAATAATTCCAATAAAGATAATTCAGTATTGAATAAAATGAAAAAAACTGTTTTTCAGTTAAAATTCGTTAAGTTTTATTTGTCTGGTAAGTGTGTTTTCGTTTCTTGAGTTTGCAAAAAAAATTGGTCTCCGTTTGGGGGGGTCATGACCCCCGTAACCCCCCCCCCCCCCCTTGAATCCGCGCCTGCTTATCGAGTTGTCTCTTGAACTGGAACTTGAAGCAGTTGCGTGTTTTCATAGACACCAGTTGTAGTCGATTAACCCCGAGTGTTCGCTGGGTGGAACTGGTTTTCCCCTTCCTCCCCCTTTAGTTGCTATGTTCTTCCAGAGGTCAGTGCCATGAATATTTGTGCGACTTTGCCAAATCATGATAAAAGTGTATGCTATTGAATGCAGGAGTCTGCAACTACTAAAGACCGTGGAACTATCTTCGCCACGCATGGGCTAAAAAGACATTTATACTAGGCGGTACACGGTCTATTGAAGACGTCCCGGCACCTTTAATACTGCCGCAATCGGCCTAGGTTTATTGCAGAAAAATGTACATAGTACACCTGATCCAAATAACATTTACCTATAAACACCGCTATTTTCCCCCCTTTTTTATCTAGCTTGGCTGTATCGCTAAGTTGTGTCTTGTTTTCGACAGGGTGTGTTTTTTAGTAGAGCGAAAAGGGGTGAACTCTCCATAAAAGTGTGTTCATTTAGATTGTTGGGATTGTTTTGTTTGGCTAGGTGAATCTCGATTGCTTCATTTATGTCGAGAGCTCTGCCTTTCGATTCGTGATGAATTATTTTTAGATCAGTCTCGATTTTAGTGAAGCTGTGCCCCGTGTCACACATATGTTCGCATACGGCTGAATGTGTTCCGTATCTTATCGCATTTCTATGTTCATTATAACGTGTATCTACTCGTCTTCCGCTCTGTCCAATGTAATTAGCTTGACAACCAATGTCTTGGCATGTAATAGAATATACCGCTGACTTTGAATACGGGTCTTGTTTATTTAGATTGCTATTTTGCAGGTGCCTCCCGGTCGTATTATTCGTTGTGAATGCTATTTTTATGCCTTGCTTTTTGAATAGATTAGTGATTTTATATGTGTTCTCATTCACATAGTTGAAGCGCGCGAATGTTTTTTTTTCTCATTAATGTCCGACAAAGGTTTGAAATTCAACTGCACAGACGCACACACGAACCATAATATAAAACAGTTAATCACAGATATCGAGATAGCCAGTCACAAGCTCCCAGCAGAAGACAGGGAATTAACCAAAAATCTTGCCACCAACGAAGCCAAAAAATCCTCAAACGAGAGGGCGAAAACAATTACACTCAAAACAACAAACAACTAAATGAAATAAAGTCATTGAAACAAAAAATAAAAGAACATGACTTAATCATAACAAAAGCAGATAAGGGAAATACCACAGTAATTTTGAACAAAAAAGAATACATTGAAAAAACAGTCGAATTTCTAAATAACAACGAAATCAAGGATTTAACAAAAGACCCCACCAATAAATTCCAAAAACAAATAAAAAGTGTATTAAAAGAAACAGAATACATATTGACCAAAGATGAAAAATCAAAACTAATAAACATGAACCCGAAAATACCGTCATTAAGGGGACAACCAAAAATACACAAAAATGAGTGCCCAATGAGACCAATTGTCAATTGTAGGAATGCGCCTAATTACAAAATCAGCAAACAGTTACTAAAAATCTTAAAACGCCGCCTTTCCAACGACAAAAACAACTCTGTAAAGAACACAACGGAATTAGTAACAGCACTGATCACCCTACAAATGAAACCTAGCAGGAGGCTTGTATCTTTCGATGTAACTAACATGTACACCAATATTCCTATTAATGATGCAATCAACACCATCGAAAATAACTTAAAATCCAACTATTCGGAAAAAGCAACTGAAGAGATCGTGCGACTACTGAGGGTCGTCCTCGGCCAAAACGCGTTTCAATTCGACAATAAAATGTACACACAAACAGAAGGATTAGCGATGGGATCACCACTAAGCGGATTAATCGCTGACATCTTCATTAATGCACTTGAAAATGAGTTTTTAGAAAAGACTTCAACAAAGGGAATAGTAATATGGAAAAGATACGTAGATGATGTAATTTGCATCTACGATACTGAATTTACAAGCGAAGAAACAATTCTCTAATCCATTAATAGCCTACACCACTCAATCAAATTCACCACGGAATCCGAAATAGATCGAAAAATAAATTATCTCGACATAACTATTGAACGTAAGGACAACGAGCTTTCATACTCCATATTCCGAAAAGCCACACAAAACTCGCATGCAATCGACAATCAGTCTAATCACCCCAGTACGCATAAATTAGCGGGTTTCAATTCAATGGTGCACAGAGCTTTAAACATACCCATGTCAACAGACAATTATAATAAGGAAATAAGAACCATTAAACTAATAGGTGATATGTAATGTGTTGTTTAGGAACGGGGTGACGTCCTCTTTGCTAAGAATGTGTGTTGGTATGCCCTCTAGGTGATATGTAATGTGTTGTTTAGGAACGGGGTGACGTCCTCTTTGCTAAGAATGTGTGTTGATATGCCCTCTAGGTGATATGTAATGTGTTGTTTAGGAACGGGGTGACGTCCTCTTTGCTAAGAATGTGTGTTGATATGTCCTCTAGGTGATATGTAATGTGTTGTTTAGGAACGGGGTGACGTCCTCTTTGCTAAGAATGTGTGTTGGTATGCCCTCTAGGTGATATGTAATGTGTTGTTTAAGAACGGGGTGACGTCCCGCCGTGCAAAATAGACCAAATTGTAGCCAAACATTAAAATAAAGATAAAATGATTCCAAAATCGGACATTAATGAGAAAAGAAACATTCGCGAGCTTCAACTATGTGAATGAGAACACATATAAAATCACTAATCTATTCAAAAAGCAAGGCATAAAAATAGCATTCACAACGAATAATACGACCGGGAGGCACCTGCAAAATAGCAATCTAAATAAACAAGACCCGTATTCAAAGTCAACGGTATATTCTATTACACGCAAAGACATTGGTTGTCAAGCTAATTACATTGGACAGAGCGGAAGACGAGTAGATACACGTTATAATGAACATAGGAATGCGATAAGATACGGAACACATTCAGCCGTATGCGAACATATGTGTGACACGGGGCACAGATTCACTAAAATCGAGACTGATCTAAAAATAATTCATCACGAATCGAAAGGCAGAGCTCTCGACATAAAAGAAGCAATCGAGATTCACCTAGCCAAACAACACAATCCCAACAATCTAAATGAACACACTTTTATGGAGAGTTCACCCCTTTTCGCTCTACTAAAAAGCACACCCTGTCGAAAACAAGACACAACTTAGCGATACAGCCAATCTAGATTAAAAAGGGGGGAAAATAGCGGTGTTTATAGGTAAATGTTATTTGGATCAGGTGTACTATGTACATTTTTCTGCAATAAACCTAGGCCGATATGCGCGGGAGTATTAAAGGTGCCGGGACGTCTTCGATAGACCGTGTACCGCTTAGTATAAATGGCTTTTTAGCCCATGCGTGGCGAAGATAGTTCCACGGTCTTTAGTAGTTGCAGACTCCTGCATTCAATAGCATACACTATTATCTAGATTTGGCAAAGTCACACAAATATACATGGCACTGACCTCTGGAAGAACATAGCAACTAAAGGGGGAGGAAGGGGAAAACCAGTTCCACCCAGCGAACACTCTGGGTTAGTCGACTACAACTGGTGTCTATGGAAACACGCAACTGCTTCAAGTTCCAGTTCAAGAGACAACTCGATAAGTATAAGCTTGCATTATTTCAGTATAACAATAATTGATTTTGTAAAACCATATAATCACCCCTAACAGACTAATTCCGGATTTTCATCACTATTTTAGAAGTTTACCTAACATTAGATATACCACATTTAACATACACCGACTGTTGCATTACCAACACTGCAACTAAATAATTGTACGTATTGTATATATTTTTCACCTGTATTCTCAAACATAGATCTTATAGCCTAAGTGTAATGGATCTGATGATGATCTCTTGACGATCGAAACTGGTCATCCTAGTGTATTTTTTAATCTTATGTAATTTATTTCAGGATCAGGGCATAACCCAGCTCTATTTGGGTACATTCGTGTTGACCGACTGAAAAGCACCAAACTTTTGTTTACTCAGGCAACACTGAAAAATGGCTTCAAACCTCACAATGTTCACGGCTAGTCAGGCAAATCGTGAAGCCCAGAGATTCAAAACACTCAGGCTTAAACTCATGAACATAGACAAGTCAATTTGGTTCAACAAAACATGTATAGAACTAAATCTCACTCCTAAATATGTACCAATTAAAACCTTACCGATTACACCAGCCTCAATCATTTCAACTAAACAAGCCAAAGCGCTTTGGATATAAAAAACGAACTAAGATTTGCATACATAAGAAAGCAATAAATCAACCAACAACTATACGATATTCAATTGCAACTAAATAACCTCTGACACGCTTCCTAATTGGACAGTTTTACCGAGCACCTACATGACACCATCAAAATCAGAGCAACGAGGAAATACGAAACGCTAGAATATAAACTAAGAAAACTAGGAGAAACACAGAATAATCAACCTAGTGATCAACACACGAATAACAATGAATTCAATTTCTACAGCAGGGTTAACAACAGAACGAACGTAACCTTCCCTCAAAATGAAACGGATGTGCTAGACAAAGGTTTGAAATACAACTGCACAGACGCACACACGAACCATAATATAAAACAGTTAATCACAGATATCGAGATAGCCAGTCACAAGCTCCCAGCAGAAGACAGGGAATTAACCAAAAATCTTGCCACCAACGAAGCCAAAAAAATCCTCAAACGAGAGGGCGAAAACAATTACACTCAAAACAACAAACAACTAAAAGAAATAAAGTCATTGAAACAAAACTTAAAAGAACATGACTTAATCATCACAAGAGCAGATAAGGGAAATACCACAGTAATTTTGAACAAAACAGAATACATTGAAAAAACAGACGAATTTCTAAATAACAACGAAATCAAGGAATTAGACAAATACCCCACCAATAAATTCCAAAAACAAATAAAAAGTGTATTAAAAGAAACAGAATACAATGATGAAAAATCAAAACTAATTAACATGAACCCGAAAATACCGTCATTAAGGGGACAACCAAAAATAAACAAAAATGAGTGCCCAATGAGACCAATAGTCAATTGTAGGAATGCGCCTAATTACAAAATCAGCAAAGAGTTACTAAAAATCTTAAAACGCCGCCTTTCCAACGACAAAAACAACTCTGTAAAGAACACAACGGAATTAGTAACAGCACTGAACACCCTACAAATGAAACCTAGCAGGAGGCTTGTATCTTTCGATGTAACTAACATGTACACCAATATTCCTATTAATGATGCAATCAACACTATCGAAAATAACTTAGAATCCAACTATTTGGAAAAAGGAACGGAAGAGATCGTGCGACTACTGAGGGTCGTCCACGGCCAAAACGCGTTTCAATTCGACAATAAAATGTACACACAAACAGAAGGATTAGCGATGGGATCACCACTAAGCGGATTAATCGCTGACATCTTCATTAATGCACTAGAAAATGAGTTTTTAGAAAAGACTGCAACAAAGGGAATAGTAATATGGAAAAGATACGTAGATGATGTAATTTGAATCTACGATTCTGAATTAACAAGCGAAGAAACAATTCTCCAATCCATTAATAGCCTACACCACTCAATCAAATTCACCAAGGAATCCGAAATAGATCGAAAAATAAATTATCTCGACATAACTATTGAACGTAAGGACAACGAGCTTTCATACTCCATATTCCGAAAAGCCACACAAAACTCGCATGCAATCGACAATCAGTCTAATCACCCCCAGTACGCATAAATTAGCGGGGTTCAATTCAATGGTGCACAGAGCTTTAAACATACCCATGTCAACAGACAATTATAATAAGGAAATAAGAACCATTAAACAAACAGCAAAGGAAAACAATTTCCCGCCAAGCAAAATGGACCAAATTGTAGCCAAACATAAAAATAAAGATAAAATGATTACAAAACCGGACATTAATGAGGGAAAAAAACATTCGCGCGCTTCAACTATGTGAATGAGAACACATATAAAATCACTAATCTATTCATAAAGCAAGGCATAAAAATAGCATTCACAACGAATAATACGACCGGGAGGCACCTGCAAAATAGGAATCTAAATGAACAAGACCCGTATTCAAAGTCAGGGATATATTCTGTTACATGCCAAGACATTGGTTGTCAAGCTAATTACATTGGACAGAGCGGAAGACGAGTAGATACACGTTATAATGAACATAGAAATGCGATAAGATACGGAACACATTCAGCCGTATGCGAACATATGTGTGACACGGGGCACAGCTTCACCAAAATCGAGACTGATCTAAAAATAATTCATCACGAATCGAAAGCCAGAGCTCTCGACATAAAAGAAGCAATCGAGATTCACCTAGCCAAACAAAACAATCCCAACAATCTAAATGAACACACTTTTATGGAGAGTTCACCCCTTTTAGCTCTACTAAAAAGCACACCCTGTCGAAAACAAGACACAACTTAGCGATACAGCCAATCTAGATTTAAAAAAGGGGGGAAAATAGCGGTGTTTATAGGTAAATGTTATTTGGATCAGGTGTACTATGTACATTTTCTGCAATAAACTTAGGCCGATATGCGCGGGAGTATTAAAGGTGCCGGGACGTCTTCGATAGACCGTGTACCGCTTAGTATAAATGGCTTTTTAGCCCATGCGTGGCGAAGATAGTTCCACGGTCTTTAGTAGTTGCAGACTCCTGCATTCAATAGCATACACTATTATCTAGATTTGGCAAAGTCACACAAATATACATGGCACTGACCTCTGGAAGAACATAGCAACTAAAGGGGGAGGAAGGGGAAAACCAGTTCCACCCAGCGAACACTCTGGGTTAGTCCACTACAACTGGTGTCTATGGAAACACGCAACTGCTTCAAGTTCCAGTTCAAGAGACAACTCGATAAGTATAAGCTTGCATTATTTCAGTATAACAATAATTGATTTTGTAAAACCATATAATCACCCCTAACAGACAAATTCCGGATTTTCATCACTATTTTAGAAGTTTACCTAACATTAGATATACCACATTTAACATACACCGACTGTTGCATTACCAACACTGCAACAAAATAATTGTACATATTGTATATATTTGTCACCTGTATTCTCAAACATGAAGCCTCCGTGGCTTAGGCGGCAGCACGCCGGCCTCTCACCGCTGGGTCCGTGGTTCAAATCCCGGTCACTCCATGTGAGATCTGTGCTGGACAGAACGGAGGCATACAGGTTTTTCTCCGGGTACTCCGGTTTTCCCTGTAAAAATTTCATTCCAGCAACACTCTCCACTATCATTTCATTTCATCTGTCATTCATTTAATCATTGCCCCAGAGGAGTGCGTCAGGCCTCGGCAGCCGGCACAGTTCATATCCTCGCCGCTAGATGGGGGCTTCATTCATTCCATTCCTGACCCGGTCGGAGACTGGAAGCAGGTTGTGGATTTTCATTCATTCTCAAACATAGATGTTATAGGCTAAGTGTAATGGATCTGATGATGATCGCTTGACGATCGAAACTGGTCATCCTAGTGTATTTATTAATCTTATGTAATTTATTTCAGGATCAGGGCATAACCCAGCTCTATTTGTGTACATTCGTGTTGACCGACTGAAAAGAACCAAACTTTTGTTTACTCAGGCAACACTGAAAAATGGCTTCAAACCTCACAATGATATACTGAAATTGTGTGGTGAACGTAATGTGCCGCTTCGTGGTCACAACGAATCAACTTTCTCGCATAAAAAAGGTGTATTTTTGAAGTTAATACAATACAGCAAGTATATTGATCCACAGTTACGTACACAAAGGTTTTCAGCATGTCAAAAACGATTCAAAACGAGCTCTTGGATTGTATGTTTCAGGTTTGTAGAAAATTAATACAGTAATAAAAAAGAAATCAGGCAGTCATCATTCTTAGCATGCATGGTTGATGATACTACGGGCGTATCGACTCACATCCAGTAATCGTGTTTCGATACGAATTGAACGTAAGTGGCTGAATGATGATACTTTCCTATTATGGTTTAATTTCTTTAATAACGTGATGTCTCATGTGCCTCAGTTGCAAAGATCGAAACAGACGTTGCAAAATACAACAAGCACTACATTGAGACTAATTTGTTGAATATTAGACACAGTTTGCTGAGTTCAATCCAGACAACACAAGAAGAGCCACTACCAAAAAGGCAATGTGGAATCTTCGCACAAGATTTAAATGCCGCCTATAGAGAAATACGTGATTACATGCACGTTGAGGTGAAAGATCTATTTGAGTTCAGAAATCATCTTTCAGGAGCCAAATTGTTCCTGCTTGAAAACTTAGAAGACTACAGGACATGCCTGCCTGTTGAAGATGAAACCGTTTTTGTGATGCTTCTCCAGTGATAGACATAGATGATTTAAAATTCTGAAGCCACCACTTGGAGGATAGCATTCTTAGCCGTCACCCCTGAGATTATCGTTTCTGCCTATTTACTTATGGTTTGAGAGCTGGAGCGGGGTAGCATACACACAGCCTCGTGAGGTAGAGAATTGAAGAGATGGATTCAAGTTCCATCTCACCTATCCTGGAAGTGGTTTCCCCATTTCTGCTCCTGGCAAATGCTGGTTTAGTACCTAACCAAAGACCACAGCCGTCTCCTACCTAATTCCCACCCCAATTGCAAATACACACATTAATACAGCTATCGCAATAACACAGAATATCAGACATGTTTCTCACTCCCAAGTACACAGGGCTACATTACCGCTATGTTACAAAGCCCTTAAATGAATCACGACTCTTCCCTTTCCATGGATCGAATTGCAAATCAAGGGCCTCCTTCTCTGCCTGTCTCTCCACTACTCTGTTCCTGCACCATTATTTCTGCCATCCTTGCCGCACTCTTCTACAATGTCTATCCACCTCTTTCCAGTTGGTTTTTCTGTAAATACGTATTTTTACCAGTCGCAGCATGTGTCCAAACCACTTCAGCTTGTTTGTTTCTATCTTATCCTGTAATTTGTGACTGAATCCTCCTTCCCTGTGTTCCCTACGATATGTCTAAGGAATGTAATCCCAGCCACTTTAACTCTACCTTCATCTCGCTTTGTTGTTGCATACAGTATGTCCGTGTCGGTATATAATGTACTACGTCCTTCATTATCGTACTGTGTTCTGTGATAACACAACTTTTAATGGTTATCCACTTATTTCTAACTTCTGCTTCAGTACTACTGTTTTAATTGCCTCTGTCTTGCCGGAATTTGTTATGTGTTCTTCCGGCCATATTCCGCTGGAACTTCATTTTGCGTGCCTCTATTGTACTTTTTGGGGCATGTGTCATTATTAGTATATCAAGTAGCTTTTGTGAAGGGTTTCATTGCATTCCGATTTCACACCATTATTCCTGTCTTATTTATTTCAGTATGGAGGAATGTGAAGCGTTATGTACTAGGATAGCAATCATGGTGAACGGCATACTCAAGTGCCTTGGCTCAGGACAACAACTGAAGGATAAGTATGTAAAAGGCTTTACACTTGCCATTCATGTCAAGATGAAGAAACCAGTACATGGAAAAAAGGATCATGTTCTATATGATCTGGAATCAGTCCATCATTTTGTGGAAAATACTTTTCCAGGTTAGTTCAAATTAGCTGTTGTACAGTATATCAATTGTGTATGATTTCATCCAGTCAGATTCATCCTTCTACTGGTGAGCATTGGCGATCCAGCAGTACAGAACAAGGACACATCATTCAATCTGTAACAGTCTGACACAGGGTTCGTTGCAGGCCAAGACTGACACCCCTGCACAGATTCTCGTACATCTTGAAACTTGTACTTAGGTATCTTGGCTGAAACATGACCATATATAAATTTATTTTCGGTATTCACTACTCTGAATACTGGAGAAAGTTGCCTATTGTGGCAAACCTTTAGAGGGGGAACGAGGTGATATGATTCAGACAGGCATATGTCTTACTATCGCCTGCACAAGGAAGGATGAATACTCACGGGAAAACCATACCCTTCAGGTCACGCATTTAACGAAAGCTTTGCAAGTTTTGTGTATAAAACAAGTAGTTCCGTGGAGAAATAAGCAGCCTATTTTCATATATCCCAATGTTCTTTTCCGTTTAAATTCTCTTGCCTATTACAAAGATTTTCCCGGCAACATCTATATAAATATTTAAATTCCGCATCGCCACTATGTTGTATTTCCATTCATCAGGTTATTGAAAAGCCCATAGGTGAACTTATGTTGATAGCCTCTATCAACATACAAAATTTCAGTTTGATTGCTGTAATAGATTCGAAGATATTGAGAACCGTCGAAATATTTCGGATCGCCATGTTGGATTTTTCTATATGAGCCTTTGAAAGCCCAAGTGGTGAAACTCCTCTCGGGATAACAGGCAAGTCTAACCTTTGTGGTTGACAGACGCAATGCTCACTTCCAATGCTTCACACACACTGGCCCTGAGCTATGCCTGCTTGCCATAAGGTTTCGACTTCCCTGTAATTCCGAGAGGAGTTACACCACTTGGGCTCTCAACGGCTCATATGTAGACCATATAGTTATGAACTGTACCCGTAAATTTGGGAAGTTGCCTGTCGGAAATCCATAGCCAAGTTGGATTGCTAGTTTCTAAAAGGCTGCGGCTAAAAATTCCATCATAAATCGCCCCAACAAGGTCTTCGGGAATTTACACAGTGTTCTACAATGATATTATGGATATACAACAAAAATACACTGGGCTCAGATGAACACCTACCTTTATCCTCGGGGTCTTATAAAGGGACTTAGCTCCATCCTGAAAGGGGATCCACAATACCATTGACCTTTAATATTTGAAATAAATCCCTCGAAAGACGATATATGAAAACGAACTAAGTAAATTTATTAACAAATGTAAACTAAATCTTAAGTTTAAACAAATCATAACCATTCCTAAATTAATAAATTAATTAATACATCCACACACACTATTCTCCAACACCACACACTCTACTGAAGTTACTACACTGTCAGTTATACAGAAATAAATTTTGAACGGCCTAAGCCTATTACAAGTAATAAAACTTTTAACAAAAATTCAGGCGTGTCTAGCGTTCGTACGGAAGCTATTAAGACCGGCACGCGCCGTGAATTGCACATCTAGTTAGTCGACCCATTCATAGATTGATACACTTACAATCAGACTTGAACCTGTTTCCATTCATAAACTTGTGGCTTGACTAACAACTCTTTCCATTTTATGAAATATACTGGCCTTGAATTTATAACGGGATATACACATCTCCCTTGCGTTCGCTGCGAACACGGTGCTAGCCTGAACAGTATCATTGTCTCAAAGTTACATTTTCTGTTTATAAAACTGGCTATAACTTATACAATTCTCTATCAAATACACTCAAATTTTAACACACCAATCCATGCACTCCCTCGCATTGTTGGCGACCAACGGAGTTTTCCATACACATATAACATCGTGAAAACATTCATTCCAAAAATATCATCCCTTACATACAGTACAATTCAAAAACATATAATAAATTATTATTCCTAATATCTTATTCCCTTGATTAAATAATTATTGGAAACTTATTTACAGTATAGTTTGCGTTATTATTGATAGCGGTGGCTATCATAACGATATAAATTCGTTATATGAATATATATGAGCTTTAGGTCTGATCCTAATTTAAATCCTTCCACACATCATCAGGATCTTTCAAAGATCTCCTTCACTTTTCAAAATACGACTGCACATTGCCATTATAGGTTGTAGTCGTGTTCAGTCCAATGTGTTCAACCAGCAATGATAAAACACACGAATTTACTCAAATCGTGTTTAATAAAATTTTAATAATTAGTACAAAATAACAGAAGTTAATATCCTTTTTCTCACTTCAATTTTCGCTCACAACGCTATTGTCTTCACATCTAAATCGTGTATTTATACATTGGAGCTCTTCATAACTCAATTCCTTTACTAGAATGCCAAAAACTTACTAAAATAGTCCTGCCTTGCAACGACTTCACTTTCACGGAAACACCTCGCAGTTACACAACATTTCTCTAAAAGGCCTCGTATACCTTTGTATACGAAAATACAATCTGCTTCACTACGGTACTTGTTAAACAATCTATTACACAAAGTAATTGTTACCATCTTCTCTTTCACTAAACTAGCATTTACATAAAATTGGCATACTCATCAGCGTTGCTACAATCAACAGCTGGCATCTCAAACAGATACGTCTGTTATTAAACGTTCCCTTCGTTTATATTAACGACCTTAGACATAACGTGCAAGACCTCCATGAGTTTACTTTTAAAATGTTACTTAAATATCGACTAAATGTTCCACCGTACTCATCTGGTTTCACAGTTACATGTCCTGCAATATCACGTCCACAATATGGCGTGACATTACACATTGTGTATAAATAACCACAAATGTTATTTATGTGTCCGATAAAAATCAAACTCGACGGGGATAAACTAGCTTTCAATTCCCTACCGTCGGATGAAAGAATCTCCCATGAAGATATATCTCTTATAATATTTAAATAGACCAAAGATCTTAGCTTTCCCTAATAAATAAAGATTGTCAATTTCGGAATGTGTCTACATTCTATACAAAGAATGTGTATGAGTATATGACTTCCTATCGAAAACATGACGATTGTTTCTTGTCAGATCGACGAAAAGTTCATAATACTTGTGATATTACAAGAATATATCACACGTTATTTCTTCTTCTATTGATGTTTCTTCTTAACAATTAAGATGCCCAAATTAAATTACTAAAAAGAATTTAATTGGCATCCTAGGTAAAATGTCTGAATCCTGAATTCAAAATGAATTGAAAAACGTTGAAAATTAAAATTACTGATCTTCAATAAAAATTACTGGAATACGAATTCTTTAAACAAATTTAACTATCTCAGTTTGGAAACTGGATCGTAGTATAGCAAAGTGAAAATGTCGAAAAACGATCACCTCACATGATCTCGTAGAATTAAAATGTTGTTACATACATGAAATATAAATATACATCGAAATATGGATAAAGGTTTTGCTCTGGAATGTCACTATAAAGCTCTAAATACATATAAATAAACACTGCTACCTTGACTGAAGTTCTCTCGAAGTTCTGGTTAAGTATTAGGAAATACTCAGTTGTTTCCTTCTCCAAGAATATAGGCTGGACCCTAGTCTGGCCCTTCGAACCAATGACCTCGGAAAAGGAAGGATTTCCTCTCCGGAAAACATCAAGCTCCATCCGGGATCGAACAGCAACCTCCTGTTCATCGATGTTCTTTGTTGCCGGGTCCTTCTCTGTCATCTTGACTTTCTTCTTATATCTTCGTTCTCCGTCTTCATAGAGTTTCATTATCGAGTAATGTTGAAGATTCAGCTTCATATTTACAAATAAATTCGTAATGGAAGTTCTGGATCTCACTCGTTGATAAAATATTCATAAAGGTGTACTATGAAATATTTATGTAGCTCGCAGATGTTATGTTCAAGTTCATGAATAACGCTAATGTACGAGATGTTGGTGTACATAACGTTTCATGTATACTTGATGCTTTGTCAATCAAGAGTAAACTCATTATCGAAGTTCCATTGCTGAATCTACTATTCTGCTTCAAAAGAATCCCTGGGGCATATACGTTCTTTGTTCACCATCTCAAACATATTATGTATCATGATTAATATTTCCACTTGCTGAATATACACAGTCATAATTCTGGTGTAACACTACACTGCTTCAATGTTAATGTCAATCACTGTTACTCGCGTGAACTTCATAAAATGAATCTATGTTCACTGCAGTCTGGTTGTAACTAAAATGCTTTACGGCTATTGAATCCGTCACTTTTCTTCTTAACTTCGAAAATGGCTATATTTATTAAAGTCTTCCTTCATTGCCGCTGAAAGTTTTTATAATACTTCTATGCGTTCAGAACTACAGTGAGTCCGGGAATGTTTTCCGCAGCGCCTACATGAGTCTGGGAGAGCTAGCTACAGCAGTTACGTTCGTAGCACGGCTGCCGCTTGCAACATCTCTACTTAGTATAAAACAAAGTCCCCGATTCTTGAATGTTACGGGTAAACTCGAGAACCACTGGATGGATTTTGATGCGGTTTTCACCATTCTGTAAAGGATATATCGAGTATGATTTCTGTAGAAAATAATTTATTTATGATCAAAGGAAGCCGAGCAGTAACGATTTTAGTGGAAAAGTCGATAAAATACCTGGCGTCGCGCGCTTTGTAAGCTTACGCTAAGCAAACCGTTAAAAATATCTAAATACTATGAGTGTAAGAATTGTTCAGCATGAAAAGTTCTACAAAAAAGTCCGCGAGAGCATATGTCTATCTTCCATACATCGCTCACTATAAGGGAACAACTGAAGCTTATCTCTTACAGCTCTATGTGCTGTCGACTTGGAGATTCCTGTTTGTTGAGCCAAATTTTGTGTTGATTTACTTGGACTACGCATCATTATATCGGAGATTTCATCAAGTTCTTCGTATGTTAAAAGCGTAGGCCTGCCTGTTCCCGGTACATCGTGACCTGAGCCAGTGACACGAAATGTACTTACCAAATCCCGAACGGTATCACGGTTTGGACACTTTGAATTAGGAAACCGCGCCTGAAATCTTAATTTTACATTTTCTGTAAACCGATCGCCTTTGCGAAAAACGTATTCCACCAAAAAAACACTCTCTCTTCAGTAGTAAACATTACCGCCTATATACTGTTGCACTCTTCCAATAATAATCTATCTGAACGCTCGCTGACTGTAATACACGCTGAAGACATGCAGGCTGGCGCGCTTATCGCGATACACATCGACAGCTTACACGGGGAAGTCCCGCTTTGAAGGACACAGTGCAGTGCAGCAAACTAAAACTCATGACTCAACAACTCACAGCTGCACGTACCCACTGGGGAGAACATTCTCGGGCGCCCTGTATAATCTGTACTAAATTGCTCTATTCACAAACAATAGTCAGTTATTGCGGTATTAACACTCTTAGCAACTTCACCTAAATCGAAGCACGGGCGATCTCCACAATCTACCCTATAATGCCGCTGTCTCCACGAGTCATCGAAACACCGGACCTTCGGGACTACAGTTCTCCCGGAATAGACGTCTGCACACTTCAAACTTCGCAGGAGCAAGAACCCTGTTGCTTGGCGTCTCCCTTCCAAGACAACAGTTCCAGCCGCCATTTCTGATTCCCCCCCAGAAATTTAGCGCGCAATAGAAAAATACTAATTACGTCATATTTCGACCTTTCGGCGATTTTTAAAGTATCTGTAATATTTTCTTATAATTTTCTTCTTATTTCCAATTCATAAAATAACATTCTTGGGGCCTAAATGTAATAATTCTCCATATAATTTAGTTGAAGGTAATGCCGTCTTCAATAAGACCTCTCCTTATTGGCTGTGAGCTCATATCCAATGATATATTTTATAACAATAATTAAACATATTCCGTGATAAATCCATTGTTGCAAGGTCATTTCCAAGCTTCTAGAATATTCTATTGCGCAACATATCACGTGAAGGAATCTCCCTCCTTGCTCAACACTCTAACACGACTGGTTTGTGTCATGTTAAATTATATCATGGGCTTCGAAATTAATCTCATTTTCATCCCAAATAATTCTTTTTTCGAGGGCAGTACCATTAGTTAAAGAATATAACATAGCTTTATTGTTCAAACGTTCACTTCAATCACATCATTAGGAAAATAAAAAATTCAAATTTCGCACAGCCGCCATTCTGTCGTCATGAGAAACATTGGATTGAATCAGATGCTAGAAGAATATATCTTTTATGAACATTTATCACGCCAAGTTTCACCGCGCTCGGTTTATAAAATCTCACGAAGATGCCATTTAAATTTTTTAACTTCGCTTGGCCGCCATGTTGGTTTTGTACTTGCAAATTTTTAAGCTTCACATAGCTGAGTATTCTCTTATCACCGTACAACATTTCTGGGTGATGTCAGTAATAGTCTCAGAGATATAGAATGCCGGTGAAATATTTTGCACAGCCGCCATGTTGGATTCGTGAGACGTATTAAAATTTGAAGGGCATGGTCGGGGTTGGACAAAATACACACATCAAAAAAAGTTTTGCGTATTGCCATGGATCTCAGTGGGGATGGACTTATTTATTAAGCAGTGTCCACGCCTGCTATACACAATTGAGATTGGGAGCATAGGCAGGCCATTCCATTCTGTGAATACCATTCTCCTGTGCGGACAAGCGTTATCGTCCAGAAAACTTGGACCGAAATTGTCGGCATAGCCTTTCGTGCCTGTAACGTATGCCTGCCATACGCAGGGCCGTACAGAACTAGAACTTTCGGGCCCCTTATATTTATTAGCCTATTTTCATTTATGAGATTACTTTTTGTCCGTGTGAGTGCGTGTGTGTGTGCATCCCCATAATAAAATATAAAAGGCTCGAGCGATTTCAATGAAACTCAATAAGGTCGTAGTACTATTCTGTCCAACCCCAACTGTGTCCTTCAAATTTTATTACGTCTCACCAATCCAACATGGCAGCTGTACTAATTTTTTCAACAGCATTCTATTACTCCTAAACTATTAATGATATCACCTTGAAATTTTGTATGGTGATAAAGGGCACTACTAAAATTTCACTTATGTGACGTTCAAACACCTGGTATTGTACCCGAAGTTGACATAGCCCCCACCTATTATCCTAAGGGATGGAAGGGATCGCAAAGGGCGTTGACACCCATCTAGAAAGATCAACGGATCCTTGCTAGGTGGATAGCTAGTAACCTCTGAATACAGGTATATTTATCAAAACACGATAGTACTTCTACTTAGTTACAATAATAAAAACATCCTACAATCAAAATGTGGTAGGGCGAGATTCTTGGAATCTCGAGGGTGAACGGTTACTAAAATTTGCAATGAGCGCCAGTACCTAACTATCGTTTCCTGATTATTAAAGACAGAAAGTCGAGATGTTCTATAAAAAATCAGGCAAACTAACAAGTGCCTGCATATTTATTAAAAAGATAGGACACTCCCCAGTCCTAATACACCTACATTCACTCGTTACAATATTCATACATTCAGAAATAAAAATATTTAGTATATTAAAAGTAAAATAAAACGTAGTGAGCTTCCTGTCACTAATTCTTAGTCCTCTTGACTATATCAAAGAGAAAATACTTCTCCAACGTTCAAAATAAAACATTTAATATTTTAAAATGTAGTCACACTTGTAGCTCATACTGTACTTGTTGTACATATAATTTCTTTCTCACGCGAAAGTCTAACGTTCATCCCCTATATGATACATTACACATTGATATTTAAATAAACCTAAATTTCACATATTTTAACTAACCGTAAAAACATTCTAATTATTAATTTAAACAATATATTTACAACATTATCGATAGCTACTCGATGATGGTTCGATCCCACTGATCCTTCTCGTAACAGTATCTTTCTGTCATTTTTTATTAAAAAACGTCTACTTCAGTGTCATTTAATGGGTTAACTTTCACTTCCATTGAGCATATTGTTTCAAACAATGAAGCTAAAAACTGCTCGATATAGACAAATCCATTAAAATAAGTTTAATAAAATAAGACGGACATAATATATCCCAACATCTACGTAACACAATACGTTACTCCAATAGTGACTTATTATCTTTATCGCATCTTTCCACACATTACACCTCGACAACTTAGTCGGAACTTCATTATACATTCACATTATATTTTATACTTCCTTAGGAACATCATAATATATTACCACCAAAGACAAGGTAGCGTCAATACCTACGCTTTCATATTCAACTCTAGTACACGCAATAATAATAACTAATCCCATTTCTCTGAATACTCTAGGTATCCACGAAATTCAGTAATTTTACTTATAGAGTTCAAATTATACGTCTTCTATCGCTTATACATTCCATTCCTTTCACAATTACTTAAAAACATCTTGTATTTTCTTTCCTGTTCCTTTCTTATGCAAATTCTGTCACAACATCATTTAAAACCTTTTACTATGCGATCTCATTATCTTTCTATTATTTTATGGAACCAAAGTTTATAGAACTTTCTAAAAATTAGAGAACTGTCTGTATATTCTCGTCTTAACCAAATAAAAATACGTTACATTTCTTTTCCATTCTATTACTCCTGTCTTGATACAGTTTATCTTGTATATTTCTTTCATTTTTTACGACAATTCCTTTACGTGAGTATTACATTCTACATTCCGTAATTTTCCTTACCTTAATATAGCGTTTTTCATCTGTGTCAACACATCGGATTGTTTAATGAAACGTCTCCTTCACTAAAGGTCTGGTTTTAAAGAATACAAGTTCATTGTTGTTCTCAACAGAAACAAACAATAACTTGTTTATGTATTCAGATTTCAAATAAATCGTTGCCACGAAAATATCGTCTCAGACATATGTCAACAACGACATTCTGCCTAATTAGATGTCAGAACTAACGCAATTTAGAAATATTCCAATTAATCTAGCAAATCTTAATAAAATCAAAATAACCTCGCAAAGACTAACAATGACGACTACAAATCCTTAATACGTCAAAATCCTAATGACGACGTTATCAAAACAATTACTAAAACATTTAAATGACATTTACAATGCTCTATACTCAATTAAAACAATTAAATAGTTTAGAATAATCTATCGAATTAGCCACACAAAAACTAGGTCCGGTCAAGGATATCTCTACGTTACTGCATTCTAACTACAATAGTATTCGTTGGGTATCTTTTACCTTCTGCCAGAATCTTTTTTCAGAATCCAAATTGGACTCGTCCTTCCCCCGCCGCAGTCTCCTCGTACAGAAGCCGGTCATCCAGCTGACCTAACGGGATCGGTTGTGGTCGCGTGCTGGTCTGTCTGGTGGACACCTGCCCGCTTCCCTGTCGTTAGTCCGTCCTTCAGCCTGGATTGCGTGCCTCCCTTCACTCTCCACTCCAGGGCTCGAATCTCGCTGCATTCTTCTTATACGGGCGTCATTGGCGATTTCTTCTAGCGAACAGCATATTTGAAGTTCTCCGTTGAATGGTTGTTGTTGTTGTAGTTCATAGGTATTCCTTCCGATGTTATGGCAATACCTTGCAGTTGTAGGTGAAATTATGTTCATTCGGTGAAACATGATGGTAAGCTTTCACTCTCCTCGACAAAGCCTTGATATGCGGGCTAAGTCACTGCCGGAATCCTCATATTGCAAATAGTTCCCCTTCATGATCTAGTAGCTTTCCATGACAATCGAGTAATGTTTCATGTCAAATATCCTCGTTGACCTCAGTTCAAATAACATCTTCTTAATTTTCAATTGCAGTTTGAAGTAACTCGTTGAGTAAGGTTTTATAAATCTTCCTTAGTTTTCGAACAAGTCTTGTAGTTTGCGAAAAACGTTGCTTCTGCTTGGCAATTATATCTCCACACTGTAGATTGATTCTCCCTTTCCCATTTCAAAGACTTTTCTACATATCTTTGTCCATTGTATTAGTTGCTTTTTGAGGAATTATAGCTTTTGCGTTCCATTGGATTAACTTTCATCGGTGTTCGTCTTCACCTTGACTTGGTGGCAATGCTGTCCTTCCCGACAAATATTATTCATGTAACTCGGTTTACCTTTTCTGCTTTCAGATTATACGTCTATACATTTTCGAAGACAAGTAGAGAATGACTTCTCCTTGTCGTGTCCCCACTCTGATAGCAATTAAAAACTGGCGTGTCTGGCATTCAACCTTGTAAATTTCTTTATCAATAAATATCGGTCTCATCCTATTAAATCTTATAATATAATTTATATCATCGGCTTTTATTTTTCGTCTTCTTTCCATTTCTGCCAAATATTCTCTTCTAAAAGTTATTTTCAATATTTATTAAAATATTAAGAACCGCCAATATGTAATTTTGCTATTGGTTAACATGTGGACACGTGATGAAACTCCTTCATTTACGCGGTCATATCTCTCCTCTGCCACGCTTCAATGTCACCTTGACAAGTGCCTGTCCAAAACTGGATTTTCCCAATTGCCGCCTTCACTAAACTTTGCCAATCCTGCCAGTTTCCAGCGTCTATTAAATCTCATTCCTCTCCATGTTAATAATATTTCTTCGTATTTCCGTGCTAAAAGTATACGGAAATCCTTCAAATTAATTCTGGTATTAGCTACAGTCCTGATACACATTATTATGCTGTCGGTTTCCAAAACAAACGAGTAGCATTGGCGCTTTTGTTCTTGAGAGCTCTCGGTTCGAATCCCGACCCATACCTTATCCTAGGTCCTTTAAATTATGGGTTCAGTATGTACTAAACAAATATGGTGACCATGCGAATTTGAAACATTTAAATAGACTTTTCTCGCGATTTAACCATCCGAGCGCAGTGAAACATGGTACAGCAAATGTTTATACACATTTTAATGCACTGAAATCTAATTTAGTACATAACATCAAGATGGCAATTGTGCGAAACTTTAAAATTAAGTTTTTATTTCTTGTGTCCTAATCATGCCTTCGAAGTCAACGTTTGAATAATAAACCTACGCAATACTCGTCATCTAATAGTACATACCGGTAACTCTATGGCCTACATATAAAAAAGTCCAACATAGCGACCATCCGAAATATCTAGAGGGTTCACATTATCTACTCATCTATGACAGCAATCAGACTGAAATTTTGTATGCTGATAAAGGCTATGGACATAAGTTCACCTATGGGACTTTCAATAACCTGCTGAGCACAAATCCAACATAGCCGCAACGCAAAATTTAAATATTTAAATGGATGTTTCTCACATTTTAACCTTCCGAGCGCAGTGAAACTTGGTAGGTAAACGCTTACACAAATTTCAATCCAATGGCATCTAATGTATTTCAATTGAATTCATAACCACAAGATGACGGCTGTGCGAAATTTTTAAATCCCCTTTTTAGTATTTCTTGTGTCCTAATCATGCGATCGAATTGAACGTTTCAATAATACAATAATAATAATAATATTATTATTATTAATAATAATAATAATGAAATGAAAATCCACAGCCTGCTTCCAGTCCCCGACCGGGTCAGGAATGGAATGAATGAAGCCCCCATCTAGCGGCGAGGATATGGACTGTGCCGGCTGCCGAGGCCAGACGCACTCCTCTGGAGCAATGATTAAATGAATGACAGATGAAGTGAAATGAGAGTGGAGAGTGTTGCTGGAATGAAATTTTGACAGGGAAAACCGGAGTACCCGGAGAAAAACCTGTCTGCCTCCGTTTTGTCCAGCACAGATCTCACATGGAGTGACCGGGATTTGAACCACGGATCCAGCGGTGAAAGGCCGGCGTGCTGCCACCTAAGCCTCGGAGGCTCTAATAATAATAATAATAATAATAATAATAATAAGAGAGAAGAAGATGAATGCTATTGGTTTTTGTCCCTTTTAACTTCACTGGACTTTAGGGACGCCGGAGTGCCAGAATATTGCCCCGGAGGGGATATTTACGTGCTAGTAAAACTACTGACATGGCTCCCTCGCAATTGCGCACCCTCAAATGGCATTTGACTGCGCCTGGATACTGAACCCGAATTCGGCTTATTTTAGGTCATATTTGTGGTCATTTCTGTCCCCAATGATATTGGTTTTGTTTGGGAAAAATGATAAAGGATTCATGCTCAGAATCGACTTTTGGCTGAGTTGAGATGATTCAAGTGCATTATGGGACTACAGGAGAAGGTCATTTTCCAAAGGAAATTAACTGGACCGCGCCTATCCTAGGATAATTGCGGTATCCACGAGTATTGTTAAGGCAACTCGATAACCAATCCGAAATATTTAGTTTTGATCGAAAGTATTTGAGACGTCATCACGTCATGTGTATTTCCAGCAATTAGCACCATTAAGAAGAAATTTCTCAAGAGATGACGTCTAAAATAGAAAGGAAGCTTCATTCAAAATTATATGGACGTAGACAGTCGCTGTACCATGTTTAATTGCTTTAATCATCCACGCGAAAATCACCCCCACCCCTTTTGCACGATGGCGGGACTGACAACTCGATGAAGGAGTCCGCTGCGGGGAGAGAATCTTTCTGTCGTAGAAATTGAACGAGTAGGGAGGCGCGATCCTGGATGTGTGATTCCCAGTAGCTCCCGAGGTCAAGTGTAGGCAGCGAGGCTAGCTTACTACCCAAGTCGGCCGTGGCGTGGGACAAGTATTGGAGAAGCCCGGACTCGCAATGCTAAGCAATTCTAGGCGAAGTTAGTAAAGTCATTAGCAACGCATATAAATACAATAGAACGATCCTTCATATATGTGCGTGTGCAGAATGTAACTACATACTTTTGATTGTAAAATACGGCAAGTTTTTAAGAAGGTTTTGTGAGAAACGCAGTAATAGCGAGTGTTTTGAAAAACGTCACGCGAGCTATCATGTTCGCTACAGTACAAGCAGGCGAGAACGTGAGATGAAGCTAGTCATTACAGCTCATATAAGGAGTCGTGCTTGACTTCAGTACTGCTGCAAGAAACATTGCGCTGTTATATTCTCGTGATATATATTTCGTTCAGTTATTCACGATGCATCCTTGTAAAACATTACTCCGAATTATGTTTAAATTCGACATGATGATGGTAACGTTGGCCTAAGCTAATATGTGCGACTGGAATACAGATGACGGAGAATAGATGCCTTCAAAAGAGAACCTGAGTTCGACATCGAGCATTTAAGAGGTAGTACCGAGCCAACTCGAATGTTCATTGAATTGTTATGACTTCACACTATACGGAGTTCATTTCAATCTATCATTATGAATGTTTATCAACGATATTGCTCGTTTACGACGATCAATTTTAAAACTCGACGTAGATTCGTCGTGATACTGCCAGAATTGTCAAGATCGGAAGGGAATATCCCACCGAAACGAGAAGCTATTACCAGAGCCTAGGAGGAAGCAGTTCGCTTTCCGGAAGTTGCAGGTCCAGCTCAGGGGAGCGAGGTTCGAGCCCCAAGATGTAGCGGACAGCAGTTCGATCCCCTACTAGTTCTGTCATACCAAACCAACAGGGTATTGTCCATACTTACTGATTATGCCAGATTTGACACCTGATAGAAACGCCGAGTTATGTTATTAGTAGTTAGAGTATTTGACAATTCTATAGAGCAACAAATCCTCCATTATTTTGTGTAACGTTGATTCTTCGATCTTATTATAGCTTGATGCCTAGTTGGTTGTTAAGGTTTATCATACCAGCTTTGGCGTCGATTGTTTTGTTGTGGAACATCAAGAGAGTTCATTAGAATTTTTATTTCTCTTTGGAGATTATTTATTAATTTTTATTATTCAACCCAGGTGAATTTCTTGTGAATTTAAGAACATTAGAATTTCTTTTTTGACGATTGTCTTGGACAATATTTAAATATGCCATATGTTTGGAGTAACGCGATCTTGGGTATTTTTCGTGTAAGAAAATTGAATTACTGGAGGGGAAGAACACGTCGATCTTATCAACAATTTTAACAATGGGTTCGACAACAGAAACATTTATGATATCTTGGCAAGAATTTTATTTCTTTTGCAAGGAAAAGCCAAGTTGATCTTGAGAAAGAAGTCATTGAATTATAATGATGTTCGTCGTGTCAGTTGACCATTTTATATTTGACAGATTTCCAGGGGCCGATAACCTAGATGTTAGGCCCCTTAATACAACAATTATCATCATCATCATCATCATCATATTTGACAGATAGCATTGTTCTATCTTTAATAAACATTAGGAATGAATTAAATCTTTTGAGGATTTATATTCAGAGACTTTGAATCTTAGGAACGTCTTAATCCAGTTGACAACTTAGAAAAGTCGTTTTCCTAAGTAACTATGTTGTTATGTCTTTTACTTTGCAACGTTAACGATTGTTTTTATCATAACTTTCCAATGATATTAGAATTTGAAGTATAGACCAGTATGTCGGTAAAAAAATGTATTGCTATTGAATATTGGGAACAATTTGCTCACACCACTGAATCTTTACGAAGTAAACTTGCTATTAAGGTAAGTCAGTACAAGCATTTCAAAGGTTTTTAACCTGTACAAACATTGTAATTAACTAATACCGTTATGATAACGAGGGATAATGCAAATACTATTGTTTATAACAAAGAAAGGAAACTACATCGATATATTAAGGTGAAACGATGGTAAAGTTCGTATTATGTGTGAATTTGTTAAAAGAATGTAAGCATTTGCTAATGAAAGCATATTGAAGTTTTAAAGTACGAGGGGTATTTCCGTATTGTGAAGTAGTGCATTGTAATTGTTGTAAGGAGAAATCATGCCGTTTGGAGTATTGCATTCTATGAATTTGAGTTGGTTGGGACTCACATGTGTTGCTGAAACTTGACAAGGTACTGACATTTTATGAAGCCTGCGGAAAAGTGAGATGAAGTTTTGTTGACCATGTTGTCCTAATTCCTATTAAATTATTAACACGAATTAATGACATAATAATCTTATGAGCTTTACGTAACTTTACGGTCATATTAGACAGAAGTAGACATTTAAACCAATATAAACTTTCAGTATTAAGATAATTGTTGAGTGATTTTGATAAATAACGAGGAATGAGATAAACATAATTCCTATAACTATTTTATGAAGAGGTTAGATAGAATAATTAACCTACACTCATAAACATCGTTGAAGGTTTATTTAAAGTACTACGATAATAAATAATAATATTGTTAATAAATATAAATGTAAATAGATAGTTGTTCATCTAAACTTGTGGAATATTATAAACGTGAATAATTTAGTTTCTTCTTAAACTTTTATTTATTTATTTACACTGTTTACGCCCACATTGGAGCACCAAAATCAAACCTGATATACAAAGTCTTCCAATATTTCAAATAATAAGTTCAGTTCTTAATTCTTGATAATTTTTTCATTTCCCAATACTTCTTCAGTCTAGAAGATCTTGCAGCTCGTTCTTCTTCCGATATAACATACTGCTTACGCTGTGAAATTTTGAATGTTAGTCGAGTGTATTTGTTATTCAGAAGCCGTTTCTCCTCTCTATGTTTAATATGATGATTAGTAATTTTCAATTCGTCTAAATCCATTTGTATTTCTTTAAACCATGTGATTTTTGTTTTACTGTTCCAAAAGAAGTCAAAAAGTTGTTTCAGGAGTCTAGTATTTGGTAAGCGGGATATGTGTCCAAAAAACGCAATCCTTCGTTTTCGCATCGTGTCAATGATAGATTCATTTTCCTTGTAAAGTATTGAATTGGGCAAAAGTCTCCACTGGCCCTCAACCTGGTGTTTTTTATTGAGTATTGTCCGAAGAATCCGTCTATCAACCTTCTGTAGTTTGTCAGTTGTTGATCGGGTGTTTGATTTAAATAAAGTTTCACTTGCATATGTTGCTTCTGGCTTAACGACGGAGAAATAATGTCGAATTTTAGCATTAATCGAAAGAGACTGTTTCTTATATGTTGGCCAGGTAATCTGTTGTGCTCGTCGCAATTTTAGAGTTCTATTATCTATTGATGCTCTCTCATTGGCATTCCAAGTGATGATCTCACCAAGATATTTAATTTTTTTCACAATCCTTATTTTCTGGGCATTATGCAGTACAATATGTGATGTGTCAAACTTTATTTAAATTTAATTTCCGTCTTTAAAACGTCGTAGATGGTATTTAAATTATTTTAGGAATTCTAAAGAATGAGTGTGGAGGAGTATTCTCTATGAATATTGTTGAACGAGAAACACTGTGTGTTTTTAATACACCAAGGTAAGTGGAAGAATGTCTGAGACAGACATTACGTGTGATTTTGATTAAACAGGCATATTATGGTGATGGTTATTGATCTCCATTGTTGTTTAAATATTTGTGAAGGGTTTTATTCATGTAAATATATGTTTGTATTTGTGATATGAGAGAATGTGTGACGATGGGTTCAGCGAGAATGGAACCTATGTGTGGAAACCAGCTGATCGCGATTTTATAGGCGAGTGCTTGTTAAAAGCTGATCGTTTGTGGACAGGAGTCCAGCTGATAGTTAAACTTTATTCAACTCTCAGAAGTTCTACAGTGTATAAATTTCTAACTAGTGATGTTCAAGATTACTTTATTTTATTCTGGCGTAGTCATTCTTGACTGATCTTTGAAATTTAAAACTTAACTTTATTTTATCTCAAGAACTTCATTCATGGAAGCCAGTTGTGAGTGTGGATCATTTTAGGTCTGAGTTCAGGAAGTCTAGAGGCAGACGGGCCTCACGTGTATTATTTGTTATTTTATTGTTTTATTATTGTTATTTTTGACAATAAATTTATATTACATTTCTTTCTACGTCGGTATTCCGTGATTAATTATATGTGTTATGGAAATGGGATTCTTGGTATTTGGCACTTTCCCTACCCTTTCCGACCCGAGATTTAGGTAAGGAACTCGAGCTCCGAGTGTAGTTAGTAACCTTGTCCAGAGTAGATTGCCCATAACACAACATTCGACTGTGTATTTGTCATAGAGGTGCTTGTCGGAAGGACTTTTAGGTTATCTAGCCAGGGCCTTCAAGATTCTTCGATCCATTCTTCATCCTGGGATTTCGACAAGTCTGCTTCATGATAAATACGGGTACAGTTAGAAAGAATGGCGGCCTACTATGGGGCTACGAAGAGCGCACTTTAGGAAGTTCAGATATGTTACAATTCTACGATAGGAAGACATAGGCTGAATTACAGAAAGGTTACCTATGATCTGAACTTATTTTCTTTGATAAACCGGTTGAATGGACTTTGATAGCCATGTAACATTAAAAATACATTATTAGATCCTGGATTAAATGTAAATCGTAGGCATAATTAATTTAAGTCGCGTAGATAAGAACGATATAAATTGTTGTCAGCGTTCGAAATAATTGTAAGCTAGTATATAAGGCTTAATTAGACAGGAAAAATACCCAAGCATTATGGTAGAAATTAGTTGCTCATAGTATTGTCATCTATATCTGTTGTCTGCACTCTAAAAGCACTTTTGTTTGAATTTGTATATTATAGCAACTATGTTACAATTATTTTCTCAGTTCTTTCACCTTTCTGAATAACATTCAGGATTGTAATTCGAGGATTTATCCTCCCCTCAAGGTGAAACCTTAGATAGTCGACCATGAAAAGTCATTTGAAGAATAATTCCGCCGTCTGTAATGATAGATTACAGAAAAGACAGCATTCGGATACGGTGGGCTGTCATGCGGAAGATAATGACGAATCGGAGCGTCTGAAAACTCATCAAAAAGCAAACAAACAAATACTACGGAAAATCAAACCTAAACAAGTCTCATTCTTTTCTACACATAATGTTAACTCTCTGGTTCAAACTGGAAAATTGAAGATCATCACGGATATCATGAGAAGTCATAAAATTCTAATTATGGCCCTTCAGGAAATTAGAAATAGTGATCAAGGCCATCTGGAATCACAAGGATATAGACTATATAAAGGAATTCCAGGAAAACGAGTTATGAAAAATTGTCCACAATTTGGTAACGGATTCTTAATAGATCTCAGAATCATTGACTCGATAACAGAATTTAAATCTCAATCCTCCAGACTTACGACCCTAACTTTGAAATCGGCAAATAAAACATATACAATTATTAATGCACATGCTCCTACTAATCAAAAAAACAACACCATTAAGGACAGAGAAGAAGTACAAAAATTCTGGGATCTTTTGGATCAAACTTTAATAAACATCCCTTCATCAAACATCAAAATTCTCCTTGGTGATTTCAATGCGCAACTTGGACAAGAAAGAAGATATAGAGATATAATTGGAAAATGGACAGCACATAAACGAACCAATAAAAATGGTCAAAGATTAGTCGAAATTTGTAGAAACCACAAATTAATCTCTAAATCAACATGTTTTAAAAGACAGCCCCATAAATTGAAAACTTGGAAACATCCTGACTTCAGAAGGGGTGAATGGCAGTTGGATCATGTCTGCATGGATAAATTTCACCATCGCGAAATTCACAATGTCAAGGTTCTAAGGGGAGTTGACTCAGGATCAGACCACTATGTGGTAAAGATAAAAATAAAATTAACTCCAATGGCCAAGAAAAAAACTAATAATAACAATAGGAGGAAATTTGATCCATCTACCTTAATAAAAAATATAGAGTACTGTGAAAGAACAGGAGAAGAATCTCTCAACACTAAAACATTGGACGAATTAATCACTAAATTAAAATCAATAGCAGAGGAGTTAGCACCAATAAATCCAAGGAAAAAACATGAATGGTGGAATGTAGATTGTGATCAAGCAATAGAGAAAAGACACCAAGCATGGATAAAACATCAAGCTCTAAAGTCAGAAGAATCAAATTTAGAACTAACTATACAAAGAAAATTAACCCATAAAATCATCAGACAAACGAAACGTAATCATCTTAAAAATACACTGGAAAAGATAGAAGACGATTTCAAGAAAAAGCAATCTCGAGATTATTACAAAACATTTGGTAAATATCTAAAGAAATTTGAAGCTCCAACATTAATGTTGAAAAATCAAACAGGAAAGTTAGCACATTCTAACCAAGAAAATACAGAGATCCTTGCAGAAGCATTCGAGAAACTGTTAAATTGTGATGATCCACTGGGAACCCTGCAAGTAAACACTGATACACCTATTTTAACTTCACCTGATTTAATAAATCCTCCAAACATTAATGAAGTAGAACTCGCAATTAAAGAACAAAAAAATTACAAAACTTGTGGCGAAGACTTAGTCTTTGCTGAAATCTGGAAAAGTGCTGGTAAACCTGCGATTATAAATCTTCATCAACATCTAGTTAAAATGTGGATTACTGAAGAAATTCCTGCACACTGGACCACAGGAATAATCCATCCATTATTTAAGAAAGGAGACAAAACGAACCCAGATAACTACAGAGGAATTACCCTTCTGGACTGCACATATAAAATTTTCTCTCGTATAATTTACAACAGGATCAAAAACATTCTGGAACCACAACTTGGAGAATATCAAGGAGGATTTCGCCCTTACAGAAGTTGTCCAGACCAAATCCTTAGCCTGAAATTAATAATGGAATATTACAAAAACAGAAATAAGCAACTCTTTATCACTTTTATAGATTTCAAGAAAGCCTATGATAGTATTCATAGACTGACACTGCTAAAAATCCTCAGATCATACGGTCTCCATCCTAAATTGATAAAAATCATTCAATTAACATTAACAAACACAAATTCGAAAGTTAAATTTAGGGGAGAAATATCAACAGCTTTCACAGTAAAAACTGGTCTCAGACAAGGAGATGGATTATCCCCTCTGCTTTTCAATGTGGCTCTTGATTATATCATGAAGGTTTGGCAAAAGGAAAACCCTCCTAAGATCAAAATTGGAACAAAACCATCAATAAAAATAAACTGCTTAGGATTTGCAGATGACTTGGCTCTTTTAGCACTAGACAAGGAAGAGGTTTGTACTCAGATCACTAGTCTCCAAGAAATTGCTCAAGGGATAGGATTACAGATATCCTTTGAAAAAACTGAGATCATGCCTATGAAACCCTTAGATATAAATGAAGTCTATATAAATGATCATAAAATTAACCTAGTTCGTCAATTTAAGTATCTTGGAGAAATTATAACACATAACTTAAACGAAAAAGTAACTTGGATAAATAGAACAAATAAAATGAAAAAGGCACAATCTCTAACCTGGTCAACATATAATAAAAAATGCCTATCAATAGCTACTAAGATCCAACATTATAAAACTGTAACTCTCCCTGAAGCCACTTATGCTTGTGAAACACTGTTCCAAATTAAAAATGAACAAAGAACTGATCAGCTCCTCAAAACGGAAAGAAGAATCATTAGAACGTGCATAAATAAAAAGTATCAGGTTGAGGGAGTCTGGAGGATTCTCCCAAATGAAACTGTCTATCGTGAGATTGATCCAATCACCAGCACAATGAAGAAGAAAAGAATTTCATATTTTTTTCACATCTTACGGCTTCCAGAAAACAGAATTGTACGCCAGCTGGTGATGAGAGGTCTGGGAAAGAAAACTGGAGGTAAATGGATCCAAGAAATCCAACAAGATCTCAAAGCAGTTGGACTCAAGATAACAGATGCCGAGGAGAAAAATAAAATTAACACCATACTTAAAACTCACAAATTTTCTGCAGAAATGACACACAGAAAGCCTATGGAGATTTCAGATGAGTTGAGAAAATCCCGATCTGAAAGAATGAAAAAGTACTGGAAAGAGCGCAAGAACCAAGCAGTACTACCTTCAAAGAAGAAGTGATTGTGGAACGACTCAAGTGGTCCAATGTGACCAATCAAGATTAATAATAATAATAATAGCAACTATGTCTAGTGAGGAGGTCCAGAGTCTCTTTGCCAAGCTCCAGGAGGATGCTCGGAAAGAGATGGACGAAATTGTGGATAAGGTTATTGTCAGAATGACCGAGAAAGTGACAGGTACTGTCAAAGATAGCATGAAAGAGGACCTTAATAGTGTTAAATCGTTATTAGATGGTTTGCAAACTAGTCCAACATCTATGATTGATAAGGTAACGCGTTTACAGAAAAGTTCCTCAGATGTTAAGGACATAGTAAGTGATATCCAAACTGACATTGGTAATATTCAAAGCGATGCATTTGACACTAAAATAGTTATTGGTAACATGAAGACAGATGTAAGCAATGTTAAGGCCGATATAGGAAATGGTAAATTGATGTAGGTAATATACACAATAATATGAGGAAAATGAAAAATGATGTGACAAGTGTACGCACTGAGGTTGGAGACATGCGTGTTGAGATTGGTGAAATGAAGACTCAGGCATTGCAATTAAAAGATAGGGTTATTAGTATTCAAAATAATTCGTTACATTTGCAAGATAAATTTAATAACATTGAAGCAAGCAATGCTAATTTTCAGATAGAGATCAGAAGTGAATTAGAAAATACGAAGGATTTCAATAAGGAGAATTTAGATGCTTTGAGGAATCAATTCGCTAGTGACTCATCACAAACTCACACCACTCTAGAGCAGTTGATAAATAACGTAGATTCATTAAGAACTCAAGTAGTGGATCATAATAAAATTCTAAACGCAGATCTTGAAATAGACATGTAAGAAATTTGAAAGGGAAATGCGGTTGCCTGGAGAAATGAATGAAATAGTGCTAACAATGAGCATCTTCAGGAAATACAGAAAAAAGTAGAAGGTAAATTTGCTGGTAATGAATTACAATTAAATAAAGATATTAGTAGTTTACGTAAAAATGTTAACCGTCGTATTGATTCTTTACAGAAGATTCAGGTAGATGACGTATCTAAGTTTAGAGTAGATTTAAAAAAGGAGTCTAATGACGTTAAATCAAGATTAGATAAAAAAAAAGGCAATGACATTAAGGCGATAGGAAATGGTAAATCTAAGGAAATGGGTTAAAAGATCGACTGTAGAATATGAATTTAAGCGATGTATCCACTATTGAGACTATGAGGAAGAACTAAAGAAAGAGATAGGAAGGCACATTAAAGAGGTCTTAGAAGAGTGTGATGAGCGAGAGAAAGAAGAAACGAAAGGGATGGGAGACAATTTACTAGGATTAGCTCGGAAGAGGAAGGTAGAGAGGAGAGAGTAGACTTTCTACAACTAGGAACATTGGAAAGGCAAGAAAATAAAACACAACACTACAAGAGGGAGTCGAGAGAACGTATAACCATTACACCAATGAACCAGACCAGAAATATATCAGTAATACGGAATTTTGAGGATAAACCTGAACGGTTTAATAACCAGGATGATTACACACCAATAGAGTTTGTCAAAAATGTGGCTGACTACTTTGTTGAGGCACAAATTCCGAGAGAGAGGGAATTAAAGATTGTGGAACGCTATCTTGAGGGATCAGCACTTTTTTGGTTCAGAGCTTTCCGTTACACATTTACTGAGTTTAGTGAGTTTGCTAATGCCCTCATTAAACGATTTTGGTCAGAGGAAGCCCAGAACAATTTATGAGCAGAGGTATATTCGAGAAAGTACGCATGTACGCTTCTAACGCGCTATGCTGATTATTTTTCACAGCAGTTAGCACGCTTGAGATTTCTGCAACCTCCTTTAAGTCAGGGACAGGTGATCGAAGCGATTTCTCAACAAATTCCAGTTGAAGTACGTCGTTATCTAATTTCGGCAGAAGTGAAAGATTTGGCAACGATGGGAGAGCTCCTCAGAAAATTAGATTGTACAAGTCCGACACCCAACATAACTGCGAAAAGTTCAAGGCATAAACATAAGGAAATAAATACAATCTATGTTGACCAGACACAACAAACTGAGCCAAAGAATGAGCAGGAAAAAGGAACAGGAGGTCAGGATAGGAATAACTATTTCCGTGATAGGAGATATGAGCCTAGGTACAAAAGGTTCCACGAAGGTAGGCCATATCCACAGCAGAATGCTCGATATAATAATAATTCCAGAAGAACAGGCTACCAATATAACAGAAATAATAATGGGTACAACAATAATAATTATAGCAACAACGAAAATATTAATGGTAGAGGGTACAATCGGTATAAGAACTACCGTGATGATGAATATACTAAACTGCAGTACGAAGAACGGCATAAAAAGGGGCAATAATACTTAATGGAAGTAAGGAAAGGAGAGGTTCCAAAAAATAAACTTAAGGAAGGAACAATAGATAATCCCCAACCTGGAACAAGTAAACAGGGAAAATCTGAAGAAGTTGATCAAGGGAAAAAACGATTACCAAACGGAATTAGAGGAAAAAAGTCACTCAACTACCTTATTAACTGACCATTAATGAGATTTATCAAGTAAACGAAGAAGATCTGTTGTACGAGAAGTAAATCATCTAAGAAGATATTACGAGCAAGTCCTTTAAGGAAAATAACCCGAATCCGTTCTCAAGAATTATAGTAATGATTATATAAAAATGTTGATCAAAACAATCTTCGAACATTTTTATCTTGAAGTTGCAGGAAGAATGAACCCGAATTCGGCTTATTTTAGGTCATATTTGTGGTCATTTCTGTCCCCAATGATATTGGTTTTGTACGCGAAAAATGATACAGGATTCATGCTAAGAATCGAGTTTTGGCTGAGTTGAGATGTTTCAAGTGCATTATCGGACAACAGGAGAAGGTCACTTTCCGAAGGAAATGACCTGGGCCACGCCTATCCTGGGATAATTGCGGTATCCACGAGTATTGTGAAGGTAACTCGATAAGCAATCAGAAATATTTGGTTTTGATCGAACGTATTTGAGACGTCATAACGTCATGTGTATTTCCAATAATTAGCACCATTAAGAAGAAATTTCTCAAGAGATGACGTCTAAAATAGAAAGGAAGCTTCATTCAAAATTATATGGACGTAGACAGTCGCTGTACCATGTTTAATTGCTTTAATCATCCACGCGAAAAGTCCTTTTGCAAGATGGCGGGACTGACAACTCGGTGAAGGAGTCCGCTGCGGGGAGAGAATCATTCTGTCGTAGAAATTGAACGAGAAGGGAGGCGTGATCCTGGATGTGTGATTCCCAGTAGCTCCCGAGGTCAAGTGTAGGCAGCGAGGCTAGCTTACTACCCGAGTCGGCCAAGCCGTGGGCCAAGTATTGGAGAAGCCCAGACTTGCAATGCTAAGCAATTCTAGGCGAAGTTAGTAAAGTCATTAGCAACGCATATAAATACAATAGAACGATCCTTCATATATGTGCGTATGCAGAATGTAACTACATACATTTGATTGTAAAATACGGCATGTTTTTAAGAAGGTTTTGTGAGAAACGCAGTAATAGTGAGTGTTTTGAAAAACGTCACGCGAGCTATCATGTTCGCTACAGTACAAGCAGGCGAGAACGTGAGAGGAAGCTAGTCATTACAGCTCATATAAGGAGTCGTGCTTGACTTCAGTACTGCTGCAAGAAACATTGAGCTGTTATTTTCTCGTGATATATATTTCGTTCAGTTATTCACGATGCATCCTTATAAAACATTACTCCGAATGATGTTTAAATTCGACATGATGATGGTAACGGTGGCCTAAGCTAATATGTGCGACTGGAATACAGATGACGGAGAATAGATGCCTTCAGAAGAGAACCTGAGTTCGACATCGAGCATTTAGAGGTAGTACCGAGCCAAGTCGAATGTTCATTGAATTGTTATGACTTCACACTATACGGAGTTCATTTCAATCTACCACTATGAATGTTTATCAATGATATTGCTCGTTTACGATGATCACTTTTAAAACTCGACGTAGATTCGTCGTGATTCTGCCAGAATTGTCAAGATCGAAAGGGAATATCCCACCGAAACGAGAAGAAATTACCAGAGCCGAGGAGGAAGCAGTTCGCTTTCCGGAACTTGCAGATCCAGCTCAGATGAGCGAGGTTCGAGCCCCAAGACAGCAATTCACCCGATGTAGCGGACAGCAGTTCGAGTCCCTACTAGTGCTGTCATACCAAACCAACAGGGTAATGTCCATACTTTCTGATTCTGCCAGATTTGACACCAGGTAGAAACGCCGAGTTATGTTATTAGTAGTTAATTTGACAATTCTATAGAGCAACAAATCTTCCATTCTTTTGAGTAACGTTGATTCTTCGATCATATTATAGCTTGATGCCTAGTTGGTTGTTAAGGTTTATCATACCAGCTTTGACGTCGATTGTTTTGTTGTGGAACATCAAGATAGTGCATTACAATTTTTATTTTTTGGAGATTATTTATCAATTTTTATAATTCAACCCAATTGAATTTCTTGTGAATTTAAGAACATTAGAATTTCTTTTTTGACGATTGTCTTGGACAATATTTAAATATGCCATATGTTTGGAGTAACGCGATCTTGGGTATTTTTCGTGTAAGAAGATTGAATTACTGGAGGGGAAGAACACGTCGATCTTATCAACAATTTTAACAACGGGTTCGACAACAGAATCATTTATGATATCTTGGCAAGAATCTTATTTCTTTTGCAAGGAGAAGCCAAGTTGATCTTGAGAAAGAAGTCATTGAATTTTAATGATGTTCGTCGTGTCAGTTGACCATTTTTTATTTGACAGATAGCATTGTTCTATATTTTATAAACATTAGTAATGAATTAAATCTTTTGAGGATTTATATTCAGAGACTTTGAATCTTAGGAACGTCTTAATCCAGTAGACAACTTAGAAAAGTCGTTTTCCTAAATAACTATGTTGTTATGTATTTTACTCTGCAACGTTAACGATTGTTTTTATCATAACTTTGCAATGATATTAGAATTTGAAGTATAGACCAGTATGTCGGTAAAAAATGTATTGTTATTAAATACTGGGAACATATTTTGTTCACACCACTGTATATTTACGAAGTAAACTCGCTATTAAGATAAGTCAGTACAAGCATTTCAAAGGTTATTAACCTGTACAAACATTGTAATTAACAAATACCGTTATGATAACGAGGGATAATGCAAATACTATTGTTTATAACAAGGAAAGGAAACTACATCGATATATTAAGGTGAAGTACGATGGTAAAGTTCGTTTTATGTGTGAATTTGTTATGATAATGTAAGCATTTGCTAATGAAAGCATATTGAAGTTTTAAAATACGAGAGGTATTTCCGTATTGGGAAGTAGTGCATTCTAATTGTTGTAAGGAGAAATCATGCCATTTGGAGATTTGCATTCTATGAATTTTAGTTGGTTGGAACTGACATGTGTTGTTGAAACTTGACAAGTTACTGATATTTTATGAAGCATGCGGAAAATTGAGATGAAGTTTTGTTGACCATGTTGTCCTAATTCTTACTAAATTATTAATATTACGATGCAAATTATATTAAAGGAAGAATAAATCACGCTC
Organism: Meconema thalassinum; assembly: GCA_946902985.2. NCBI lineage: Eukaryota > Metazoa > Arthropoda > Insecta > Orthoptera > Tettigoniidae > Meconema > Meconema thalassinum. The sequence goes on from OX336394.1 coordinate 417,033,836, forward strand.
TATGCTAATAGTTGACAAAATAGCAAATACAAATAAGTGAGCTAGAAAGGCTGAGGCCAAAACACTGCTACCTAAGATGTTATAAAGAATTGGTGATGGGAAGCCACTGAGCCAATTTCTACCATACCCAGAGTATTTACTGGCGGCTTCGGTGGCGTAGTTGGTAGCATGCTGAGCTTCTATGCCCAAGATAGCGGGTTCAAACCCGGCCGAAGCCGTCGGATTTTTTAAGAGCGTTAAAAATCCCTCAGTATGCCTTCCTTCGGAGGGGAAGTAAAGCCGGCGGTCCCATGTCATAGATTTATGGCATGTTAAAGATCTTTCCACTAATTACACCTGTGTGAAACTAAATTGGATAGGTTAAGAATGTAAACAACGCTCTTAGGTTGCTACGTTCGTTGCCAAGAGCCGACTGCGGTGGCGTCTAGTAGCTAGTTCTGAACTAGGCCTAGTAGTCGTTGACGGTGGCGTTTGGCGGCAAAAGTAGGAACTATTTGAAAATTCAAAGTTGCAGTCTCTACTTGAATTAAAAAACAGATACACACACTAATACAGTCATCACAATTAACACCGGTTATCAGACAGATTCTACACACACCCAAAGTACACGGGGCTACATGACCGCGTTGTCGCAGCCCCTAAACTAAGGAACCAACCAACCAACCAGAGTATTTACTTTGGAGTTGACTGGGAAATGAAACACGTATTCCAAGTAACAACATCTAACGTCGATTAACATCAAGATCAAATACAAAACACAGCATAAATATAAACAAGACATGCATAATAAAATACCCTCTAAGATGTGGTTTCCAACGTACAATAATAGTAACTTACTCTCAATAACGGTGATGTCATTCCTCTTATTTAAATTATACTTCATCAAAGTATTTATTATGAATGCTTGGAAATGTGCCGCAGTATCCTTCGGCATTTGAACAACTATGAGACATGCTCAAAGCAACTTAAATCAGGACCTCAATCATTTGTAATGAAGATTTAATATGCCAAAGAATTGGCATAATGTCGCACGACAATAAATGCATTAAATAATATTTTAATCCAATTTAATAAGCCTTCAAAACACGGAGCTCTATCAAATCCTTTCTCTTCCTTCCAACATGGCTACGCGATCTTCTTCTGTCTATCATCGCAACTGATTGTCAAAGCAAATTCATACAGTAACATTTACAATGAGACAAAACACCACCGTCATGCCACATGAAGTTAGGCCTAACCTCGGCATTAGCACAGAAGTTAATATTTAAATAAATATATTTACACAGCAGTGGCGGTTCTTGCTATAGCGCAATGGCGCAATGAACCCCCATTAAATTTGACAATATATTTAGCATTTTGTCCCTATACGTAACAGAAATATTTGCCAGAAAACAGCGCGGAGTTCAAATGCAGTTAACGAGCGCGAGGAAGTGAAGCCGGCGCAAGATCTGGTTTGAACCCCCAGTCTCGGCCAATCTTTCCTGCAGAGAATAGGCGAGTAAGGTAGAGCGGTGGCACGGGACATGTAGCGGGGGTTAGAAGGGAAGGGAACAGTGGATACAAGCCAAACTTGTATCCGTCCTACACGCATGCGCAATAAGATTGCTGAATTCGTTCACTAGTCCAACGACACAAGCCCTTCAAGGTTGCGGTAAATATACACTCCGCCATCTCTTGACGTGTTTGTAAAATAAATGCGGCCAATGTGAATATACAGCGCAAGTGCTCACCAGGGGCGCTTTTGAAAGGGTGTTTCAGGGCTGCCACATTAGACTGTTTATATGCATCCGTAATTTATCCATGAATGTATCTATATAAAGTAAACTACCTAGATATTTATTGCATTTGAAGGCTAATTAAATAAACGATTCAGTTAGACTGAAATAATACCAATAAAATAGCGGAAGAAGGTGTCTTGTTAGTTGTTACGCTCTGGAGTTATCCAACTCAATACTGTAGTTTCACTATTTTCTCAGGTTTAAGTTAGTCACACTGTCAAGTGCTGGAACGTAAATCACTTTCAGTATTTCCTTGAGCCTATTAACTGCGTGAAATTAGTGACTGTGTAATTCGGTTATTTTTTCCGCGTCCTCCAGGGGCTCACATCTAGTGGGACGTGGGTTGGCGACCACGGGACCCCAGCTGAGTCCGGCATTGCTTCCACTTACTTGTGCCGGGCTCCTCACTGCCTTCTTTCCTGTCGACCTCTCTTGGTCAACTCTTGTTGTCTTCCGACCCCGACAGTATTAGGGTATCCGAGGCCTCGGGAGTCTTTTCCTTTCCCGCCTTCATTGGCCCTTCTCTCACCTTTCCTGATCCCTCATTCTTCGTGGGATCAGCCTTCTTTTCATTACAGTTCCTTTTCTGTTTAGGATTCCTGACCTGTTTTTATGAATTGGCTCCCGGTATCTCTAAATTACATTTTGTGAGTTTTTTTCACTCAACCACATTTTGTAAGTTTTTTCAATCTACATTGCACTTTGCAAGTATTTTCGACCTAAACTCCATTTTGTAAGTATTTTCAATCTCAATTGCGTTTCGTAAGTACAGTATTTTGAATCGCGGGCTTCCACATATTGAGTATTTTGAATCTACCATACATTTTGTATGCATTTTCAAATTCAATTTCATTTTGTAAGTATTTTGAATTTCAATTGCACTTTGTGAGTAATTGGAATCTGAAACGGCCTTTTTCAATCTCACTTGCAGTGTGTATTTTCAATTCCAATTGCATTTTGTAAGTATTTTGAACCTCACTTGCATTTTGTACGTATTTTCAATTTCAATTGCAATTTGTAAATATTTTGAATTTCAATTGCATTTTGTTGAGTATTTCGAATCTACATTGCATTTTGTAAGTAATTTGAACCTAAACTACATTTTGTGCCAATCTAAATTCCTTTTATGAGTATTTTCCTTCTAAATTACCTTTACCTTTTATAAGTATATCCATTCTTCATTTTGTGAGCCATTTCAATCTGATACTCGATTGCTGTAAGATTTGAAGTGTTGCATGTTCTTAACCAGGCTCATTACCAGACGGAGCCTGTCATACAGGTGCGTGATTGTGCGTGTGTTTGAGAGAGAGATAGAGACAGAAATCTTTGAGCTTCACTAATAATGATGATCCAGGGTTCAAGTTCTGGTTGAGGCGAATGATTTGAACTCACTGTGATTGAAATAGCTCATTGTAATGTTCATAACTATCTGTACGAAATTTGAGGTACCACATGTATACTGTTTATCTTTGTAGTAGATTAAGGGTCCGCCATTGAACCCCCAGTCCAGAAAGTCACGAGCCGCCACTGTTACACAGGTTCATAAGAACATCCTACAGTGCAAAAATGGGAAACAACAAATTAATAACTATCAGCAATATTATAAACATTTATCCACTCAACAAATTGAAGGTCGACCTACATGAGACATCACGAGACGACTATTAAGTTTAAACACCATGACCAATCTAATAACGTGCAATTAATAAAGATGCACTTACATCATTCCAGAACTCCGCAACATTACCTAATAAATACTTACATCATTCGTCATATATCATACCTGGCATTTAAATAAATCGACATCCTCGTTTCCCTTTAAAGCCAAACACAACGTCCACATCATATCGTACTATAAGGAACTCCATCTTTCATGTAAATATTTCTCTTTAAGGTGTCCATTCCTAATGTAGTATTCAATCTTTCCACATCTAGCACGTTCACAATCAGATTCGCCAAAGTATGCCGTTTACGATATATTTTAATTAATTAAATGGCCAATTCCATAAGCCTTTAGGTCAAGTACTGCGTAAACCTACGCTGATATACTACGAAGTCAAACAGGCATCCTGGCAGCTTATAGCTACCGTTTCCCGAAGGAAACTTCCCAGCTATCGTAACCACATCTTGTCTCGTTGAAACCAATTTCTACAATCTTTTTCATAGTTGAAAACTACGACAAAGGTTACTATGGTTGCCAATTTCAGACAAAAGACACACCATTTGACTACCAGAGTTCTTCCGTTCCTAGCAGTTGCTTGCCAATCCACTCACATCACCGCAGACCCGTGAGCTGCTACAATCTAGCGGAGTAGCCCGGTACTAACAGACCAGCTGTTGAGCGCCAAATACGAAAACCATTTCCAAATTAAGGTCCTTACTGTATGTGACACGATAGAATCCTCTCAGACTCCCAGCCCCCAACTTTGTCGTCGGTTCAAGAACCAAGACAAACCAAGAGAAATCGAAGAAACTGTAAGGACACCTGCAGCAAATGCCAATCTTCTAACACCACCAAAGTTTTTACAAGTACATACATGGAATGTAGTTATAGACGATGAAATACTTCTTAAATACGTTCCTTTTACAATCTTTCCAGTCTTGAACACACCCTGGTCGAACAGATATTTCTGACATCAGTCAGAATTCACAATAGATAATACACCCATAAAGTTTTTCTCATCTTACTATGCAGTTGCCTACATCGATAGTTTTGTATAATACATAGGTACAATAATAGTATACAGGTCATAGTATATATTGAGGATAGGTTCAGATCCGCTTCAGTCTTCAAGACGAAGATTCCAATAATCCGGACCCAGAAAATCTTCAAGTTCGCCATAAATCTTCAACGCAGAACTAAGTCATCAATGAATCAGCTGAAATCAATTTCAACTGGGAAAGTATTTGCTTACGGAATGCCTTACAATAACACCCAACAAAAATAAAATTTTACAAACATAACAGCTTCAATTATGAGAAAATAAGACCTCACACATCACACACAGATCCAAACTAAGTTAGTCTCCACATCTTTACAATGAAAATATTTTTTTATAGACGTTAGATGTAATAATAACACATTTTACATAGAATTACCCTTGACAACAGGAAGTACATTTATAAGCCAAAATCTCAACATATTTAGTGCAAACATTATTCCCAAACAGCAAATGAGTTCTATTGCCTTAACAAAAAAATATTACAAAGACCTTAATGGACATGGGCAAATATCACATATCACACATGAGCTTCAAGTTAATTTTCACGAAAAAATCCTGACCAAACAGCGAACAAAACCCAAAAATCAAGAAAAAACAAAAAATAACCCCAAGGAATAACCATTAAAGACCCTATAAGAGAAGCAATAACGGACCACACGTGCATACCAAACACACATACACAAATTTCATATCAAGCCACATAACCTCAAACCCATACTACAATAATTACAAGTTACCACCCACAAATATTTCCCAAAATCAACCAGAATATAAATAGAATACCCGTTAAAACCCCTATCATCATCATCATGTTTTTCAGTCAAGCGACTGGTCTGCCCCTACAATGAGTCCTTTCCACGTTGTTCGGTTTTGTGCTGTCCTTTTGACCATTTCATAACTTCGTAGGCCAGAGCTGTCTAGGAAAGATCTCATGAAAGTGTTCCGTGGCCTACCGCGAGGGCGTTTTCCAGGTATTTTGCCTTCTAGTATATCGATCATCAGGACACCATGTCGTAACCTGTGGCCAAGCCAGGTGGATCTCCTTCTATATATCTGGCGGATCATTTGCCGTTTTTCCTTTATTCGATCCCCTATACATAACACAATATACACTTAAATACACACTTACCAACATGGAAAATCGGACAATGAATTCCTATATATTCACTTCAACGACACAGCAACACAACACATATTACATCGTAAGTCCTTACCTTCCAGTATCAACAAGTAAATTAAAATGACCAATGTCATTCACTCGGAGAACTTAAGGAAGTGGTTTGTAATAACTTACCCTTTACACAACAAATTACCTTATGTCACCTTAAAACTTCCGTCCCATACCTTCCATAATATGGATCGTAAAGCAAGTGCAACCGTATTCACCTAAGAAATTACCCATATATTCGCTTAGCGAACGCAGGTTGCAAAGACATTCTAACGGAATACCCTTGTATATACTCGGTGTTATGACAATGAACAAATTAACAGCGGCGGCTGGTGGTCTAGGAGCTTGGGTGGGCACACCCAATAAATTATCATGCACTGTAAAAATTACTCGCTAGCACGCTAGGTGTTTGCCAATATCCATTGAATTTTGTCTCATTAGGGAAAATGTTATGTTGTACGTTTAATATAATTTAAATGACCCTCTAAATCGCTATTTAATTCGAAATTTATAATAGCCTATCACTAAGACATTTGTCAAAAACTCTAGGCCTAGGTGAAAAACAAAATTATTTAATTGGTAACACTTGTCACAGAATTCCAGAAGAGACCTCTTTACGTAATGTTTTTATTTATTTATTTATTTATTTATTTTTAACAGCATGTTCCATTACAATGAAAGTAATACTACATGCTATGTTTACAAAATGTTTACAATTTTATTAACATACATTTACCTATGTATTATTCATTATTGTTCTATGGCTATTTGTTTGGTCATATATTGTTCTAGGAACTGTCTATATCTATTAACTTATTGTTTTTATGAGTTACACCAATATTAAGAATCTGTTCAACTGCTTGACATTTTTTCTAAATCTATTAAATTAAAATATAAAATTAATTATATAATGTTTCACTAGCTTAATTTTTTCGAACGTCCATTTTCAATGTTTATTTACCATATTGTCCTTAAACAACTGTCTTTCCTTTTCCAGTTTCACGCATGTAAATAACAAATGATAAACTGTTCGTTCTTCGTTGCCACACGTCCACAATGGACTGTCTTTTATTTTGAAACGAAAGAAATACGAATTTATCTTAACATGTCCTATTAAGAAAGTATTTACATTGCTTGTTAACGGGAAGTATCTTTTTAACCTATCCTTGACACTAGGTATGAATGATTTTGTCACTGCACCATTTGAAGTGTTTTTTTTTTTTTTGGTGGAAGGTTAGGTAATGGGCATAGCACTCGTGCCCTGAACCCAGTCACAGCCCGAAAAATACTATTACACGTGAAGAGTATCCAATATTAATTTGAACTAAAAACTACTGGAAAAATGTAACACATACATACAAGGACACAGAAAGGTTCTAATCTCCACACCAAGCGACGTACCTTAGTGGCTTACTACTTTAACACAAACATGATATCGTCACACTTAAGGGTATGGAATTTAAAACTTAAGGGGGCATTCTTGCAGAAATCTAAGGAAGGCATGGATAACAGAAGGAATAGTAGAATGAAGGAGAACAGACATATTGAGAGGGAGGGGGAAACCTAACGAACGTAACGTGTATAGAAAGGGGGCACGTTGAGTGTCATAAATAAGGCATTGAAAAATTTAAATGATTAATAGTACCGATTGCCATAGAACAGTCGCAGAGATCCGAAGGACGAAGCTTACAGCGGGCCATATATACCGGAGTTAATGCATGATGAAAACGTCAACGGATAATCGTAATAATATGATGTCGAGTGTAAGATCCATTATAAAACTATGGGTGTCTAGGAATGGTAGGTGGAATTCTATAATATAACCTGGCTTTCGTGCGTGTATAATCCTGTCATTGTTGTAACCAAACATTAAGTAATTGAGATTTGAGAAGGGGGAGATATATTCTTCCATTCGTTTTCGTTTTACGTAACCTTGGAACTAATGACACCAAGGTGGTGCCCTGTTTGCCATCTAGTGGCCGTCTTGCGAATCATTTCAAACCGCATCGGAAGAAGGGGTGGTAAGGGGCAGGGTATCGCCATAGATGTTGTAAGTTTGAGTTGAACGTAGCAGTTCAGCAATCCAACGTTCTCTCCAGAGCCCATACAACTGCTCCTATTGTTATTCGTCCTTGTCACCGTGGGCTCGCAAACTCTGGGCCCATAGCCGACGTTAGAACAGCGTCTGCGTGCACGCGCAATAGACCTGTCCTTGTTTGTACTTGAATTGAGTCTTGGGCCCACTAAGTCCTGGGCCCCGAGTAGCCCGCAGCAAGGCGAAATCTGTGACAAGATATGTGGAGCGTTATTCAAACATGCTGGGGCATTTTCATAGTGAGGAGCGCACAAATCGGCCAGTATTTCGAGCGTTAAGGATTAAAAAATGAATTACTAATGTAGGTTAATGGTAGGGAGGGCCCTGGCCCACTGGCCCGTTAGAGCCAGCCGCCCCTGCAAATTAACATTTAAATGAACAAACCTAACCTTATTTAGCAACAAAACAACAAAAACCACCCAATTACAAACAAAGCTAAATTATCACATTCACTCACCTTTGTGTGGTCGTTTGGTAATACAAAATTTAGAAGATACAATCACATACAAGTGCATTTCAGTTGTTGCCATTTAACCCAGCATCACACCAGCGTGCAATGTGGCAGTAGGATCCGCATAAATCGCACCTCTTACCTGTCCCGAGTCTACCCCACTGGAATTCTGCGAGGTACGCCCCTGAAATAAATTTCCTAGGGAAGAAGCAGGAACCATCTCCTGAGAAACATGTTCTCACAATAATTGTGATTACTGTCAAAATCACGATGCCTGTTGTTGGAACGAACTGCTCCCATCTGCTGGAAACCACCTCAATAATCAAAATCATCCTTGGAAGCAAGAACAGGTAGATAAGTATTATCCATACGCATACTATTAGACCTTTTTACCTTCTCCGCAAACAGAACAATCACTCTAAATTCCTTGAAATTGTGAGGCATGGCCTTCATTGATAAACAAGATCTATAAATCGGATTAATTCCCTATACTAAAGAAGCAACAATCTGTTCTTCTGAAAGTTGAACTGCAAATACCTTCGCATAATACCTGACATCCATAAAATAATCATTCAAGGACTCATCCATTCTTTGGCATCCAAACAAATAATTATGGTGCATCTCAGATAAAGTACGAGGAGTTGTGTGATAGTTCAAAACATCCATTTGAAACGAAATTAAAGATTTACCAAAACTCATGCCATCTATAAGCATTTCTCGAAGTAAGCCAGCCGTGCATGGAAATACTATTCTGAATACCTGAAGTTCAGAAAGGCCCAATACGACAGCACTGTCTTTTAATTCAATACATTTCCTTAAAAATTGGACTAATAAATCCGTGTCAGATCCATTACAAGCATTAAAATTCCTCAAAATAGTTACCAGAGAATTGGGAAGCGTAGAAAATTTAATATCTCTGGCATGCATAACTTCACTAAATACCAACCTTTGAGGCAAAATATCAGAATTGGAATTAGGATCAACAATTTTTTGAACTATCCTGCTTTCATTGCACAAACTTTCACTGGTCTGAACCGACTTAGTACATGACAATAAGTGAGATTTTAGATTATGAAGAACACACGTAGCACTTTCATTAGACAAGGATGTAGGAGAAATGGCACATCTTTCAGTCAAATTATTCACATAAATAGCATTAGGCCCAATATGATACGACATGGCACTCGGTTGGTCAATAGATGACCCAGTCTGTATTCTCATCGACAGAATTACTAATTGCTAAATTATTCATGTTAGGAATTTCATTCATTAACGGCAACGTTTCCAAATTCTCAGTTAAATTACATTCATCTATCAATTCACACGAATTATTACCTGAAGAACAAAAACAGTCTGCAAACTCAACAGGTTCAACCCTATTTTCACCATTAGAATCAGAAAAGTGTCGATTATAAAACTCCAATAACCTAGCCCGCAAAGTAGATAATTCAGAAGAAAATACTGTCCCTTTCCGACCGAATGCCTATCAAATCTGACAACCGCTGTAGCCAATGTAACACACGACACTTGATTCGGTTAATTCGATATGCCGAAGGATTGTCAACCAATTCAAACGAAGCACACAATTCTAATAAACTTGAAACACTTGTAATGATAGATGACTTACCCAATGTCCAAAAGGTATTATCTCGAGCAGGAGGAGTTACAGGCACAAGTTTTAATGACCTCAGTAAGATGGTATCCAATTCTCGATGACCATGAGGAGTACTTCCTATAATCCCAATTTCATAGCCCCACTCTTCCTTAGACAAGTATGAAATTACAGGCAGAACTCTGTTCTCCATCAGGATTATGTTTTACCCTTTCAGGATGTTTTCACATGAAACAGAGAATTAACAAATATTAGAAACACAATAAAAATAATACAATCACACATTTATGAGTAGTAGGCCTAATTTTTCTGTCATTTCCAAGTCGAAAAAACCATTACCAGCTCCAAAATAAATAGTTATGTAGCAACAAACACGTAAACCACGATCTATGCTAATAGTAGGTGGAAGCGTGCTGGACCCATAACCCAGTGGTCCGTGGATCGAAACCACGCTCTGCTACCAGTTGACACTCACAACTTAAAGAAGAAGTTAACGTTGTACAGTAGAAAGAAGGCTAAGTCCAAACACTGTTACCTAAGATGTAATAAGTTTTGGTGACGGGAAGCCACTGAGCCATATTTCTACCATAACCAGATCTATTTACTTTGGAGCCAACAACTAAGTTTACGACTAGGAAATAAAACACGTTTTCCAAGAATAACCTCTAACGTCTATTCACACCAATAACAAATACAAACACAAATATTCAAATAACAAACATGCATAGTAAAAATCTAACGATGTGGTTTCTAACGTACAATAATAATACGGTAACTTACTCTCAGTAATTGTGATGTCATTCGCCGTAATCAAGGTATTTATTATGAAAACTTGGAAAGGTGCAGTCGTTACCTTCAGCATTTGAACTATGAAACATGCTCAAAACAACTTAAATCAGAATCTCAATTATTCGTAATGAAGATTTAATATGCCCAAGGAAATGGCATAATGTCGAAACGACACTAAATCCATTAAATAATATTTTAATACTTCTAAAAGCCTACGAACACGGAGCTCTATCAAATACTTCCACTCTCATCCAACATGGCTGCACGATCTTAATTATGTTTTATCCCCAGCTGATTGTCAAGCATACATTTACAATGAATAAAACACAAACGTCATGCACAATGAAATTAGTCCTAACCTCGGTTTTCTCACAGAAGTTAATATTTAAATACATATCTTTACACAGGTTCTTTAAGAACATACTACCGTGGATAAATGGGGGCAACAAATTATTAACTATCTGCTATATTATAAACATTTATCCACTCAACAAATTGAAGGTCGACCTACGTAAGGCATTACGAGACGACTCTTAAGTTTAAATACCATGACCAAACCAATAACGTGCAACTAATAACGATTCACTTACTTCATTCCAGAATACAGGACTATTACCATTATAAATACTTACATCATTCCTCATATATCATAGGTGACCTCAAAATAATTGGCATACTCATATTCCTTTTGAAGGCCAGTCACCACAAACATCAACATATTAAATATCGATAGAAGGAACATCATTCTTCATGCAAATATTTCCACTAATGCAGTACATAATCTTTCCACGTCTAACACGTTCACGATCAGATTAACTAAGTTGACATTTACGATTGATATTTTAATTAATTTCATGGGCAATTCCATGAGCCTTTATGTCAAGTACTGCGTAAACCTTTGCTGATACACTACGAAGTCAAAACGGCATCCAGGCAGCTAATAGCTACCGTTTCCCGAAGGAAACTCCTCAGCCATCGTAACTACATCTTGTCTCGTTGAAACCAATTTCCGGACTCTTTTTATTACAGTTGAAAACAAAGACAAAGGTTACTTGGTTGCCAAGATGAGATAAAATACATCATTTTGACTACTAGCCAACTACCGTCCCTAGCTGATTGACCATCCAGGAACTCACATCACCGTAGACCGTGAGCTACTACAATCTAGCTGCGTATTCCGGTACTAACAGCCCATGTGTCGAGCGCCAAATACGAAAGCTTTTCCAATAGGGTACTTACTGTCATGTGTGACGATAGAATCGTCACAGTTACAACAAAACAATTTAACATGGTAACACTTTCACAATTTAATATGGTTACAATTTCACAATTTAATATGGTGCATAATATCACACAGTGTAAATATATTTTCATTACGTACCCCCTTTCATCCGGCGGTTTACTCATTTGTTCGAGCTTTTCACCCATCCTGAGCATTTTAACACCGTGATTTGCCAATTACACATTTTTATTTATACACTTTTTATTGGTAAACTATTTTTTCTAAAAAAAACTTCCTAACTTACACAAATATGATTATTATAATAATAATCCCACGTATACTTATTTAATTAGATTATTACATTATTAGGTGGCCATGATAAGACCTAGATTGTGATGAAGTGCCACATATTTGTTTTCTATAATGGTATTTATGCTGTTTTATAGCGATCATCAAGTGATTTCAATGATTATTAATGATTTTACAGTGCGAGTGCATAAATTGTCTTCTGGATTGGTGCTTCTTGTTGGAATGGTTTAATCAATTTGTGGAATGTGTTTCGAAATCATAGATTGCTGCCATTTTGTTTATATAGCTTTGATTGGATATTTTGTAGTTTCTTGCTTCAATAGGGGCATGCCTTTGAAATCCCAAAGCCACCTATATAGCGTCTGAGACTAAACACGAAATATACCCGGACTTTTTCATATGGTGATAGATCTTACAAGAAGGCAATCAACGTATGGATATATAAGGCCATGGCCTCTTGAAGTGTCACAAGACATGAATAAATACCGTTAAAATAATCTCATGTTTGTTTACACACCAAAATAAGTAAATTTACGGCTTTACCTTAAAAATTATCTGTGAAAAACAATAATTATATACTGTGAAACGGAATGCATAGGTATAAAATAAATAATTACCAACAAGGAAACGTGATAAAACCTAATAATAGTGTATGCTGTCTTACGTAACTAACGGAAGATGCTATCTGGGACCGGGCAGCAGCGGGCACCAGTATCGACTTGATGCACAGAGCAAATGATGTTTTAGATGGATCAAGATCGAAAACTCATGGGCGGAATCAATCATAGTCTGGTTCTTCGGTCATGATACTGCGATGTGGAAAGGAAATGGAAAGACTACCACATTATTATATTTCCTGAACGTCGGAGGACGGAGAATAGATGATGGCACTTCCTGGAATAAAACGTTCCAGAGGTAAACTACTCCCCCGATCGGATCTCCGGGTGGGTAGTACCTTAGGGGAAGTCATCGAAAGAGTTGAACATTTTAATTTTAGGATTGGGACATGGAATGTAAGAACACTTCGAAGAGCAGGGAGCTGGAAAATTTGAAGAGAGAAATGGAAAAATGTGAAGTTAACATAATGGGTTTAAGTGAGTGGTGTGCCATAGCGATCGTTTAATGTTTGTGAAATTAAGTGCACAACCAGTGGACATTATGATAATTCAAGTGTACATGCCGACATCAGATCATAACGACGACGAAGTGGAGAAATTGTACGATGAAATAGAATATATCATTCACTCTGAAGGCAGAGGAAGAGTAAACACCATAATTATGGGTGATTGGAATAGTGTGGTTGGACAAGGTAGAGAAGCAAACATTGTGGGACAATATGGATTAGGCAGAAGGAACGACAGAGGAGGGATGCTAGTGGAATTCTGTCAGAGAAACAATTTAGTGGTGATGAACACTTGGTTCAAGAAAAGAAAGAGCAAATTATACACATGGAGGAGCCCAGGAGACATTAACAGATATCAAATAGACTACATACTTGTTAAACAGAGGTTTAGGGGCAGTGTGAAAGACGCTAGGACTATGCCGGCTGCCGATATCGACTCGGATCACAACCTTTTGGTTGCAGACATCAATACAAGGCTGAAGAGGATTCGACAGTGTGGGAGGAGAAAGCAGAGATGGGACCTGGAAAAGTTAAGAGTGAACAATGAGAGAGTAGGAGAAACATTGGAGCAGCAATTTAGTGAAATGAGAGGTGAAAATGCAAGTACAAGTGTGGAAGTTCAATGGCGAAATGTTAAACTGGTTTTGTTGAATACTTTAAAGAGTGAAGTTGGGAGGGAAGCAAAGAGAGCGAGGAAACCCTGGATCACCAATGAGATGATGGAGAAGATGGAGGAAGTGTAAAAATATAAACGAAGAAGAATACAGAAGACTTAACAATGCACTCAGGAGAGAAACAGACAAAGCAAAGGAAAAGTACATGGAAGAAATGTGCGATGACATAGAGGAACTACAAAGAAGAGGAAGGTACGACCTCATGTACCAGAAAACGAAGGAGCTGGGAGGAAGCGAGAACAAAGGAGTAAGGTCATTCGGAATAGAGGACTCTAGAGGACAAATGGTTTCTGAACAAGCGGGAGTGCTGAAAATATGGGAAGAATACATAAAGGAACTCTACGATAAGGAACACCGTCCGCAAGACATCGACATGGAGACAGAGGAGGCGATTGATGAAGACGAGAAAGGGCCCAGCATACTGACAACGGAAGTAGAGAAGGCAATTGAGGACATGAAAAAAGGGAAAGCTACAGGAGAAGACGACATACCGGTGGATTTGCTGAAAGAAATCAGAGACGGAGGTCTGAAAGTGCTGACACAACTTATCAACAACATTTATGAAAATGGAGAATGGCCTAAAGACTTTTTGGACGTCACAATGGTTCCTCTTGAGAAGAAAAAACAAGCTACGAAATGTAGTGATTACCGAACAATTAGTCTGATCTCACATGTGGCGAAGATCATTGCAAGAATACTCAATAGACGGCTGGAACACAGAATTGAAGAAGTAATGGGAGAGGATCAATTTGGATTTAGGAAAGGAAAAGGAACCAGAGATGCTATCGGTATAGTGAGGATATTGTCGGAGAGAGTTTTGACTGTTAACGAAGAAGTTTGCGTTTGTTTTATAGACTGGCAGAAGGCCTTCGACAGAGTCAACTGGACAAAATTGTTGAACATCCTTAAGGAGATAGGAATCAACTGGAGAGACCGGAGACTAATTTTTAATTTGTACCTGGGACAAAGAGTAAAGGTGCGACTGAAATACGGAGAAACGAACAGCGTGGAAATAGGAAGAGGAGTCAGACAAGGATGTTGTCTATCGCCAAGTCTCTTCAACCTGTATGGTGAATGGCTGGTGAAAGAAGCTTTGAAAGGATGCGGAAATTTCAGGATAGGAGGACGCATCATAAACACCATCAAGTATGCAGATAACCTAGTAGTGCTCTCCAAAAATCAAAGACAACTGCAGCACATGATGAACCGGTTGGTGGAAACTGGAAGGATATATGGCATGGAAATCAACATCGAGAAATCAAAAGTGATGCGGATTTCAAAACGGGAGAAACCTTTGAGGGTAAATATCGACAATCAAGAATTGGAGAATGTGAAGCAGTTCAAGTACTTGGGAAGCTTGCTGACAAAAGATGCTCAATGCACAAATGAAATTCGCGCCAGAATTGCCATTGCCAAAGCCGCATTCAACAGGAAGAGGACTCTGCTCACCGGAAAGTTGAGTTTAGAACTAAGGAAGACATTGGTGAAGTGTTACATCTGGAGCATTGCACTGTACGGGGCAGAGACGTGGACAATGAGAAAAAGGGGAAGAAAATACTTAGAAAGTTTTGAAATGTGGTGCCTGAGGAGAATAGAGAAGATCAAGTGGACAGATCGGGTGACAAACGATGCAGTACTGAGAAGAGTAGGTGAGAATAAAACTTTTCTGAATACAATTCTTCAGAGGAAGGCCAACTGGATCGGGCACATACTTAGACATGAGGGGCTCATACACGACGTCATTGAAGGTAAGATCAAAGGAACGACAGGACGGGGAAGAAGAAGAATTCAACATTTGGATGATATGAAAGATAGAAAGAGTTACAGCAGACTGAAGAAAGAAGCTGAAGACCGGGAACGTTGGCATCAGAAATTCTCTGTACGAAGACATGGACCTGCCACTAGGCAGAATACTGTATAATAATAATAATAATAATAATAATAATAATAATAATACTTGGGATATTTAACACAATTATTAAATTCACTTACACACGCTATTTTACACCAGCGTACATTTACACTTTTTATCGTGTAATGTCCTGTCAACTGTTTTTGCAATTTACTTTTACACAAATTTAGGTAACTGTCTCTTTGATCGCATCTCAGATGGCAGGGGAAGTGTTCTTTCCCCTTGCGTTCCCTGGCGATTCTAATGTCTTCTTTGACATTCTCTCTGTGTGTGCCTCTACTTTCTGCCCTTCCCGGGTCCTGAATCTCGTTCTATCCGTCCTCTATCTCCCTAGATGGTGAATCTTCTAATTTATATCCCACGGGTTTCTAACCTCTGTATTCTCAGTCGCAAACGCACGGAGCTTAACCCTTCATTGAGTTCGAAGTGTGAATGTCTGTGCGTGGCAACCGTGGTTTCAAATTACTGCTTTATTGTCTCGCACCTTATCGCGAACCGTTTCTACAAGTACGTATTTTAACTTTGGCCCTCTCAAGGTCCGTAAACATGTCTAACATCGACTCGTAATTATGCACTTAATTTCCCCCCAATTTTGTACAGTCTATGCGCTGGCATGAACCTCAGTTCTTTTATAAGCCTTGCCTAGCGTAAATCACTTGAGTTTTGAAGATAAATTTCTATCACTTGACCTCAGCAGATCCAAGATTTTTACTTGTAACTATCGTAGTGTTCCCCTCTGGGTTTGAGTATAGTACTGTAATGAGTTCTCTCCGAGAATCATGAAGTGACTAACTTCTGCTCTCGAACCAACGTGACGTGTCGTACTGTTATTGCGAATCAGCGTGGTATTCCCTCAGGATCCACGAAGTGACTGACTTACGCATCGTCTCATGGGGATTTTATGTAATTTGGCTCAGAATCTAGGCCCTTAATTGCTTCGGGAGCCTAATTTTTGATTCCCTGATCCTATCACTTTATAAAAATTTTCAACCGGTAGAGAACGTTTTAAATGTCTAGATAATCTCTTGCGGATTACAATTCGTTCATACACTTATTTATAATAAATTCCTAAAGGCATTGTACTTCTTGCGTGGGTAGTCCTTCTAACCATTTTTTACAGCGTATTCCTTCGCCGGATCATAATGACATCATGCTTACTCAGCGTCCCTTATCTATTCAAATGTTACGAATTTTTAATACTCTAAAAAATCACATTTTAATTTAGATTCACTAATCGGTCTGACTTTTAAAATCCAATGGTTATCTTGCGTGTAATTAGCATTTCTCCCATTACAAGTCACGCCAAATTACTGCCCACGTACGATTTTAAGCATAGGTTGCAATAAACTAGTGGTTCCCCTCGTTCTACCAATACCATTTGTTACGAAATAGTTCACCCATTACTTTGACGCAAATGCGCTCGTAAACCGCTCACAAAGCGCAAATTTTGCTAGTGACCTCACTGCTTATACGAGTCATCAAAATACCTCCCCCTAAGTGTGTCTTAATGGGTTTTCATCTCATATTGGTCGCTAGACGTAATTTTAATGACTGATTTAAGACTTCCCTTTATTATTAAATGAACCATCTACTCTTCTCTTACAGCATCTTTCGCAACAGGCTTCATACAGAATATTTCCTAAATTCTGGCCTGAATTCTCGTTATTTCCATACATGATTGTAGGTTATAGTCTAGTACCAAATCCAAATCGTTATTTTCATGCTGCAGGAACATTGCAGCGTATACAGTTGCAAGAATTTTATATATTACAGTATATATTCACGCCATCGTAGTTAGAACTACATATTCCTGCCAACATACCGTATCCGTTTTCAGATGAGTGAGACACGGGTAAATCAGGACCAAATTTTCGATGTCAGAATTTGGGAAACAAGAGTTGTCATTTGCCAGAAGGGCTATTGAAAACTGGTTTGAGGCAGTTCCTTATCGAGTGTCAGCTATTGTTGAGCATTTTCAATGGTACTTTTTATAACGTAAAATGTCACCTAAAAGTGGAGAAGTTTCAATGGTAGTGCAGCAGATTCAATGGTAGTCTTGATACTGTTAGATGTCTACCAACAGTGGGGAAGTTTCATTGGTATCTACGTTATACTGTTAGATGTCTCCCAGGAGTGGGGAAGATTCAATGGCATCTATTGATTTTATGCTGTTAATATGTCTCCCAACATTTGAGTATTTTCATTGTTACCTACATTCTTTATACTGTTAGAATGTCTCCCAACAGTGGGGAAGTTTCATTGGTATCTATAACAAGATCCTTCGCAAACTCTCTGGAACCAATTGGGGGTACACAACCAAAAACGATGAGAAATACTGCGCTGGCTCTGTTTTACTCCGCTGCAAAGTATGCTTTTCCTGTTTGGTACAGTTCCAGTCATGCTAAACCAGTTGGAACTTCTCTAGAGGAACTTGGACCCTCCACGCTTCGCTGAGTGGGTCTCACTTGTAAGTCGGCAGTTGACTCGGTCAGTCAAGGCTCAACTAGAGCCAGTCTCCTCAAACCAAGAGGCACTCTCTACATTCTACGCCATGTTGGCACATTAGGTATCCGTCAAAGGGAACTTCACCTTCGACATGCAACCAAGATAAGTACAGACTTAAGGTTTTAACCTCATCTTCATCAGTTTTATTATCTACATGCTTTTATTGATCATTTTATAGACAGCGTGAGATTACTTATTTGGGGCGGTAATCATTCTTCGCGGGATTTGCCATGTTGGGCTTTTGTCTGTCTAAGCCAACCTTAATAAAAAGTAGCTTTTCTTAAGCTATTTAAATGAGAAATCTTCTCACCACGTGGGATATTATCTAATACCCGCTAATACCAAGCTAGTTCCTCCGCTGGATTAACTTTGGCTCCATTTTTCTATTAGGATCGTTCTGGAACCTTCCAGATCCTGTACTTTATCTACAAGTCTTGCCGTCATGTACTTTTCACTCACTTGTGAGAATACTATTGAAAATTGAAGAATCTTCCATCTGAATTAAAGCTCAATAGCTACTTTTCTTCCACCGTTGGAATGTTCTATGGCGCATTTAATTGTAATACACAACTTTCTCAAGCAATAGACTTTCGCCTATCTAGTGCTACCAGTCCTTTTTCATCATTGCAATTACTTTCTTTGCCATAAACTTTCGTGTTACTACTGTGAATTTTTCATCCATTCAACAAACTATATTGAGAACTAGTGCTTGTTCAACATTTCTACCGCGTCGCGATCGTCCGTTTACCTTAAATAAGGCCATGAACATTGATCCTAAATCCCAATTGATCTTTCCTAAACCTTCTACTAACAAACCATATTAATAAAATTGTAACTCTAGATCATTTTCAATGAGGTGTCACTCTAACGAAGTGCCCTTCCATCTTGTTTGTTTATCATCAATTAATTTCTGCATAACCACGTGTTTTATACACGGTTCAAGCTTACATTGTTTCTCCCTTATAATCATGGAAAACAATTCTTTCAACTCATGAGTGAGTTATTTCTAGGTCTAACGAAAGGGAAACTGCCCCATTTGTCTCGTGATTCCTACTTGAACATAGGAAGTCTAGAACCTTCCTTTTGACTTTCTCTTCAGGTTTCACAGTAAGTGACCTGCTCTATTTTTCATAGCTATCATAAAAGTAATTCTGCATAAATATAAGAAGTTATAGGAACTTCTATCTTATTCTTCATGTTTTTCTTATTGTTATTTTCGAAGTGGTTACTTTCTCTAGAATGTTTTCACAGAAATTTCTTAGAGTACACACCTTGTACTCTATTTATTGTTAAACTTTAATCACCTTAATTGTCTTTAAATTTTGAATTTTTATCTTCGCTATTTTAAATCCTTGCTAGGATTTTATAAAGGTTTGAAACCTAATAAATTGTTAATTGCCTGGAGCAAACTTTAAATGTTAGGAGGTCTGCGACCCCAAATTGTTACTAAAAATTGAAACTATATACTTGTCAAATTTATTAGACTCTTTTGCCTTGTTAAATAAATTAAATATTTGTTTTTGGATTTATCATTTCGCAAATACTACAGTTAGGCAAGATCCTGGCTTTCCTAACTCTTCCTAGGTTCATGCCCTCGTTAATACGCAATAAATCTGTTACTATTTGTCTTGTCAGACCATCATCCTTCCCCATAGTAGGCATATGCATGCTTGAGAGGGAATACGCTTAAGCCATTCTCTGGCAAACCGCCCAAGTCCTAGCTGCGGTTCCTGTCAGCTTCGACCAGGTCCTTACCCACTTTAGGTATCAGAGAGCGGATTTGCGGTGGCAACCGCCTCTGAGTGCATTTAATGTTAAATTTATAACTTTTGTGGGACTCTCATCCTATTTCTCTATCCTTTCTTTCCAGTCCGAAACCCACCTCCTTTTCTTTATCATCTTCCCTTGGTGGTTAGGTTATTCCTCAGCCAATAATCTACTCGGAATTTGGTACCAGAAACCCGGGAGAGTCCATTTGCTATTTCTATTCTTTGTCAAGTGTCATTTGACAATACCTTACAAATTATTAATATCTGCTTTGAATCTTTCAGCTATAACTACATCATGCAAAGCCTGTGAAGGGGAAAGAGTCCGCTCCTGTCTCGCTTGGTGTGTCCCTTTCTTTCAACTTATTGGCTGCTGCCAGCCTGACAACATCTCCAAGGTTCCACAGTTTCGTGAGTTACATTTTAATCTATTTTCTTTGTCATGGCTCCTACTGAAAAAGATGAAACTCTCATTGCTAGACGTTCTTCCTATAAAGGGCAACTCACCAGATTCAGAAATTTCATCAACAAAATAAATCCCGCCGAGTGTGATCTAGACATCTTGACACAACACCTTAAGTTGTACGAACGGTCCTATGATTATTACGATCAAACTGAAACCGAGATTGAATCCGCTTGCCCAGAACTTCAATCGGATCGGGACGAGGTCGAACCCTTGTACTTTGAAGGGATTGCCAAGGCCCACCAACTGATCCGCAGTATCTCAGAACCGGACACTAGGGTCATCAATCCGGCCCAGTTCGCACCCGCTTCAGTTCACAAGGATAAACCGAAACCGTTACTTCCAAAGATAAGCCTACCTCACTTCTCAGGCCAGGAAGGTGAATGGTATTCTTTTTATGAACTTAACTGCTCCCTAATTCATGAAAATACTGACATTCTCGACATTCATAAATTCTACTTCTTGCGTACATCTTTGGAAGGCGAGGCCTTGGCCTTGGTGGAGTCACTTCCTTTAAGCGCAGATAACTACCGCATCGCCTTTAATCTCCTTAAAGAGAGATATGGCAATTTACGTTTGTGTGTGGCTCGCCACATCCGCTGTCTGTTCAACCTTTCAGTCATCAAACCTAATGACGCCACCTCTTTAAGAGACCTGTTAGACTCTATTCAATTGCACGTGAGAGCATTATATCAACTCAAGCAACCAGTCCAAACTTTCTTATTCATCTAGCTACATCAAGATTCGATTTTTCAACATCAAAGGCTTGGGAGATCGAACTCACTCGCAACGAGGAACATTCGTTTGAACACCTCATCTCGTTTCTCAACAGCTGGTGCCAAGTCCTTACAGCACTCTCATTTCATTGCGAAAATGTCGAAACGAGTCATAAGTGTCACATTTTTTAGAAAAAACTTGTCTCTTCAAATGGTCAGCAGCCCCCATCTGTCGAGAACAAGCAAACCCGTTCTGCTTCTTTCAACCATCCAAGAGAACATATCAAGCCGCTCAACAAATCTTTAAAATGCATGCTCTGCAAAAAGTTGCACACGTTGTACTTGTGCAAATCCTTTAAAGAATTGTCTGTCGAAGACCGAAGGAAGTTTGTCTTCAATAGTAAACATTGCTTCAACTGCTTGTCACCTAAGCATTCTTCTTCAAACTGTACGTCTTCCAACCTCTGTTTCCATTGTAAAAAACCACACCATTCTTTATTGCACGTTCATGATAAATCGAGGTCACCAGTACCCGCTTCTTCAAACTCCATGCAGAGCAGCTCCGAACAAACTAATGCTTCTTCCTGCATTTCTAACGCCGAAACTTCTCACAGTGCGCAAGCCCTTTTGTCCACTGTACAATTCGAAATCCAAGACAAATTTGGAAATTGGTTTCGAACCCGCGGTCTTCTCGATTCCGCTTCAACTCACAACTTTGTTTCGCAATCGTTAATTAAAAAATTAGGTCTTTCATCATCACCTATTTCCATCAATGTATCCGGCATTGAAAATTTGAAAACTCAAGCCTTGCAGTCCTCAAAATTGAAAATCAGAGACATTTGTCAAAGAAACACCAATCTTAACTTAAACTGTCTCATTCTTACCAGTATTAGCAAGGACACTCCTAGCAGCTCTATTAATACTTCCGGTTTAAAGATTCCTTCACACTTAAGGTTAGCTGATCCTCAGTTTAATGCTCAAGGTCCCATTGATGTACTTTTCAGTGCCAAAGTTTTTTGGAATTGCCTCCGTAAACAGGTTGGCAAGTTATCCTCAAACGTGGTCGCCAGAGACACCGATTTTGGTTGGGTTATTACTGGTGAAATCCAACATCCCAGTCTTCAAACCAAATCGCAATGTCATTTCATTACTGCTGATATAAATCCCCTTTCTGAAAAAGAGAACAACTATGTTTTCGATCTCGATACTTTTGAAAAACACTTGCCGAAACGATGTCTCATTGTAAACAACTACGCCACCTTTGTAAGTTGTTTAAATGGTTTTGCCTTATTTCTGCACAAAATGGCAATTCAAGTTCGCCTCACCTTGTGTTACTTCGTTTACCTTCTCATGTCATTTTTTATAGCAGGTAATTGCTTAAACTCTCTATTGAAAACTATCTTCCCCTTGTGTAAAACCATGGCTATCAGTCACCATCATTTCGCTGTAAGCTATGCTTCACTTCTTTCGCTATTTAGTAGGATGGCCACGGCCGGCTCCTTCCCCCTTCCTCACAATTGGAAGCCGCTTTTGAAACCGCTTGAAAATCTGAATTCTTTAGCATCTAGAATAACTATTCTTACGCATAAACTCCATCTCAATGTCCCAGCTTCTCTTCTTTTTTCGGAAGAATTAAGCTTTTTTCTGTTGAAAATTGTCGGATTCCGTGATCCTCAAAATTATGTGAAATTGATTTCCTACTTTATCTCACATGTCTCTAAATTGGTTTTTCACGTCCAAGCCACGAATGACTGCATGCCGTCTAACCTGAATATCCGCTTTAAGTCTCAGCTGATTTCACTCGTTTTGTTTGTTTATTTCGAACTGCTTGTTTTTCAATCTTGTTTGTATACAAGCTCGGATAACGCCAAGCTGTCGTTTATTTCCTGTATGCTTGCCAAAGGTCAGAGCAAGTTTCCCTTATCTCAACTCTGGCTGACTGCCAACCATTGTCTTGCGAGTTGCTCCCGTAATCTCGGAAGCCGTTCACCTCATTACCAAAATAAACTTGTTCCGGTCAAGGACTCTTTCAGATATTTATATTCCTTATCTCGCTGTACTATGTGGGTCAAGGCCGTGTTTGCCTGCCTCTCCCACTTGCTTATGCTCGTATTCTACAACTGCTTCGATTCTTGTTTCATAACATCGTTGCGTATTTTTCACGCGTTCATGTATTGCTCCTTGCTTACATATTTTGCAATCTTATTGTTCATTGATGAACAAACTTGTTTTTTCTTGTCGTTACATTCGATGTGTTTTTGTATTTATGCTTGTCATGTCACGTTTCTCGCTGACTTAAGTATTTTTCTGATTAACCCTTTTGATGCTTATTATAACTTGAGGTCCTTGTTTATGGCTACTAGATTGTTGATACCTATGGCGTTCTTGCCTCCTACTCGCATAGTTCCTTTGTTTATTTGGGATATTCTTATCCTTAACAGATGTACTTGTTTCTATACGCTTTGTTTAAACTTGTTAATTCTTCTTTCTCATCTTATCGCAATCTTTACTAGAGCTATACTTCTCGCAGCTTCTAGCTATTTTGTGATTGAAGGTGTTGTTAATTCTCGTTCTTTAACTCCGCTTTCCAATGACCCTGATGACTTACTTCCACTCACACCTGGTCACTTCCTTATAGGCCCTTCTCTTTCTGCCCCTCCTCCCCTTTCCAGTTCTTTCAGGGATTCTAATTTGCCTATTGTTTGGCGTAAACTTGAAGCCCTTCGCAATTCTTTCTGGAAGAGGTGGAACTTGGAATATTTAACTTCCTTGCAACGGAGACAGAAGTGGTTTCTTTCCAGTCCCGACATTAAAGTGGGGGACTTGGTCTTGGTTAGGGATGTCTCTCCCCCCCCCCTGGTCTGGATTTCTGGCAGAGTAACTGAGTGTTATCCTGGAAGGGACGGGAGAGTCAGGGTGGCTAGAATCTTGACCACTAATGGTCAGATCACAAGACCACTTCTCTTTAATTTCTCCATTACCTTTAAATGTTTAACTGCTTATTTGTTCTCTGTTGGTGTTCCTCCCTCCCAGTATGGTGTATTCTTGGAATACACGGTACGAGAGAATATAAATTTTAATGCTCTTTTCTTGTTCATTTCTTCCTTTTTTATCAAACACCAACAGTGATCTCCTATTTTCTCTTTGTTGGTCATGTCTCTTATGTTCTTTGTGAGTCTGTTCTAGATATATATCTTCCATGACCCAACTAGCGTCATCTAGCAGCGAATCTCTGAAGCTCCTCAATTCTTCCTGGAGCTAGAGGACTTCCTTTTCCATCTGGCTACCAGATCTCGTTGCCATCGCCAGCTATTATCTCCGTGATTAAGAGAACTTCGCCTACTCTTTCACCCTCCAGGCTGTGCTAGTATCGCCTGCTATCAACCCTTTGAAGACCATTTCCTCAAGAGAATTTAAGTTTACAATATTGGTCATGCTTATATGTTCTCCTTTTGTCTCCTACCCCCACTCTTTTCCCTTCCTTGGACCCTCCGCGCTTCGCTGAGTGGGTCTCACTTGTAAGTTGGCAGTTAACTCGGTCAGTCAAGGCTCAACTAGAGCCAGTCTCCTCAAACCAAGATGCACTCTCTACATTCTACGCCATGTTGGCACATTAGGTATCCGTCAAAGGGAACTTCACCTTCGACATGCAACCAAGATAAGTACAGACTTAAGGTTTTAACCTCATCTTCATCAGTTTTATTATCTACATGCTTTTATTGATCCTTTTATAGACAGCGTGAGATTACTTATTTGGGGCGGTAATCATTCTTCGCGGGATTTGCCATGTTGGGCTTTTGTCTGTCTAAGCCAACCTTAATAAAAAGTAGCTTTTCTTAAGCTATTTAAATGAGCAATCTTCTCATCACGTGGGATATTATCTAATACCCGCTGTCTATAAAATACCAAGCTAGTTCCTCCGCTGGATTAACTTTGGCTCCATTCTTCTAGTAGGATCGTTCTGGAACCTTCCAGATCCTGTACTTTATCTACAAGTCTTGCCGTCATGTACTTTTCACTCACTTCTGAGAATACTATTGAAAATTGAAGAATCTTCCTTCTGAATTAAAGCTCAATAGCTAATTTTCTTCCACCGTTGGAATGTTCTATGGCGCATTTAATTGTAATACACAACTTTCTCAAGCAATAGACTTTCGCCTATCTAGTGCTACCAGTCCTTTTTCATCATTGCAATTACTTTCTTTGCCATAAACTTTCGTGTTACTACAGTGAATTTTTCATCCATTCAACAAACTATATTGAGAACTAGTGCTTGTTCAACATTTCTACCGCGTCGCGATCGTCCGTTTACCTTAAATAAGGCCATGAACATTGATCCTAATTCCCAATTGATCTTTCCTAAACCTTCTACTAACAAACCATATTAATAAAATTGTAACTCTAGATCATTTTCAATGAGGTGTCACTCTAACGAAGTGCCCTTCCATCTTGTTTGTTTATCATCAATTAATTTCTGCATAACCACGTGTTTTATACACGGTTCAAGCTTACATTGTTTCTCCCTTATAATCATGGAAAACAATTCTTTCAACTCATGAGTGAGTTATTTCTAGGTCTAACGAAAGGGAAACTGCCCCATTTGTCTCGTGATTCCTACTTGAACATAGGAAGTCTAGAACCTTCCTTTTGACTTTCTCTTCAGGTTTCACAGTAAGTGACCTGCTCTATTTTGCATAGCTATCATAAAAGTAATTCTGCATAAATATAAGAAGTTATAGGAACTTCTATCTTATTCTTCATGTTTTTCTTATTGTTATTTTCGAAGTGGTTACTTTCTCTAGAATGTTTTCTCAGAAATTTCTTAGAGTACACACCTTGTACTCTATTTATTGTTAAACTTTAATCACCTTAATTGTCTTTAAATTTTGAATTTTTATCTTCGCTATTTTAAATCCTTGCTAGGATTTTATAAAGGTTTGAAACCTAATAAATTGTTAATTGCCTGGAGCAAACTTTAAATGTTAGGAGGTCTGCGACCCCAAATTGTTACTAAAAATTGAAACTATATACTTGTCAAATTTATTAGACTCTTTTGCCTTGTTAAATAAATTAAATATTTGTTTTTGGATTTATCATTTCGCAAATACTACAGTTAGGCAAGATCCTGGCTTTCCTAACTCTTCCTAGGTTCATGCCCTCGTTAATACGCAATAAATCTGTTACTATTTGTCTTGTCAGACCATCACCCTTCCCCATAGTAGGCATATGCATGCTTGAGAGGGAATACGCTAAAGCCATTCTCTGGCAAACCGCCCAAGTCCTAGCTGCGGTTCCTGTCAGCTTCGACCAGGTCCTTACCCACTTTAGGTATCAGAGAGCGGATTTGCGGTGGCAACCGCCTCTGAGTGCATTTAAAGTTAAATTTATAACTTTTGTGGGACTCTCATCCTATTTCTCTATCCTTTCTTTCCAGTCCGAAACCCACCTCCTTTTCTTTATCATCTTCCCTTGGTGGTTAGGTTATTCCTCAGCCAATAATCTACCCAAATGGCACCTATTGTCATTATTAGAATGTCACCCAACAGATGGGGTAGTTTCAACGGTACCTATAGTCTCTAGAAAGTTAAAATGTCACCCAATAGTGGGACAGTTTCTACTATACCTATAGTCTTTATAAAGTTAGAATGTCACCCAACAGTTGGACAGTTTCAAATGTAGCAATAGTTGAAATGTTACCCAATAGGGTTCAGTTTTAATAGCACCGTACCCATAGTATTTTAAGGTGGTTTGCCGCCCTTCAGTTGGACAAATTCAATGGCTATTATGAATTTCATAATGTAACAAAGTCGTCCAACATTATGGCAGTTCCAATGGTAATTATTGTGTTTATAAAATTAGAATGTCTATTCTGTTTGGTGTCTAGTAATAAGACTTTCCATTCCAGGAGCCATTTTTGTGGAAGAGTACGTAGGCCTCATCACTTACAACCTTACAAATCCTAGTCTGACATGGTCACATGTGTTTGGGGTTATGGAGAGGGCTAAAGCAAATCCGGCATTGAATATCGAAGATTACTCTTTGGGCCAAGCCAGCCTAGAGCAGGTGAGTTCCTTATCATCATCATTAGCGCTTTACCAGCTGTAGTGAGTCTTTCACTCTCCACCAGCTTCCTCACTAATTCAGTGGCCCCATATACTAGGCTGAGTGTATATTTGCCTGATGACCTCTGTGTGTGTGTGTGTTTGTGTGTGTGTGCGTGCACGTTTTTTAAAGAAGGGGAGATATGGATGATAGGATTCATAAGGTGGTGGCCACAAGATTAAATGAAGACCAACCTAGCATTTGACTCGAGTAGATGTGGCCCCATGGGAATCACTTGTAAGATGGCTGAACTGGGAATTCAAACCCTTCTCTTCACAGTTTTGTCTCATGAGGCTGAATATACTCTGTTACAATCCTCAGACCAGAATTACAAAATTTTGGCAGTACCGGGAATCAAACCTAGAAATCAGGGGTGGGAATGCCAGCCAGTAGACGCCTAGGTGGTCCAGTGGTAGTGTGTCACCCTTCCGATTCCAAAGAGTGGAAGTGGGGTAGTTTCAAAGGAACCGGTACCTATAGTCTTTATAAAGTTAGAATGTCACCCAACATTGGGGAACATCTAGGAGTTCTTTCCGAGGAAGTCTGATTTTTGAAGGGTAAGGAAAATGCATGGCACTGTATGGCTAACTTCCTGCTCGATTGTGGCAGGGAGTTGAACGATCAAAATCTGTAACATGATACATGTTAGTTTCAAGAATACCGTATGAATCATTGTTGGTTCAATCAAAAACTCTCCCTTGGTATGATCTGGATGGTCCTTAGTGAGGAACGTCAAAACCTCAGATCAGGAATTCCATGTAATACTGTACATAGAATAGACCCAAACGGAATGAAAGAAAATACAGTAGCCTCTGGATTGGATAATAGAAAATTGGTTTCTGGATAGGAATCCCATTTGCTACACACATCAGTATATCTGACATCTACCCCGTCTCTGAGGGCAAAAGTTCCTGCCATCTGGCAACTTGGAGATGGAGATATAGATCACTCCATTTGAGGGAGGGAGCGGACTACCAAAGACTCCTTGAGAACTGCTGTGTCGTATGGCCCCAAAGTTGTACATCATCCCCAGCCACATCCTGTCACATACTGCAGGTTGGCTCTATTATAAAGTCTCGGGTTGCCATTCTGAAAATATCCACAATGGTGTGCTGGTCTATGTCCTGATTGATTTATCCAACTTTCATACCCGGGCAGTTACCAAAACCAGAAGGCATTTTGGATATCCTGGTTGGGCTGGAATATCATTGCCCAGGGATTCACTTTCGCCAGAATGAAGGACAGCAATACTTTCGAACCTTTGAGGTTTTAAGCTTAGGTAAATTACGAAAAAGGTAAAGAACAAAAGCAAAAAAGAAAGACTCCGCCGTATGACAAGACGTAAGGGCGAGGACCTGACACACAGAAAAATATAAAAAAAAATCATGAAAAGAAAAGTAAATTAAATAGGAAAGAAGCATAGAACACAAATAATTACATATCAGTTAAAGTAAAATACATTGAGCTGTACTCACAATCATCTGTGCAGTAAGTGGGCCAGGCAGCCCGACACACAACCGTTCTACATGAAGTTGGTGAACGAACAGGGAGCGTCAAACGCTCTCCCAGAGATTACACAAACCCCGCAACACAAGTTCGTAGGTTGGGGAGGGGCCAAAAAGCTTCAATCCTCCCCTCTAAAATATTGGCAGAGCCAATAGCAAAAAATCTTGCACCACAAATTGCAATGCTGGATACAAAACTAGCCAATGAGAAACATTAGTGGGAATGTGGCTAGGCATTGCAAGACATTAGCTAATGTTACACAAATTCCAGTAACAAGCGTGCCTTCAACATACGTAATATCTTTGCACCAGTGGCCTTCTGCAGACTCAAATTTCGATGAAGAAGATATAATAAGGGAAAGGAGGAAAAACGTTTTTTCTTCCATTATTTCTGTAAAAGATGCATATTTCCCAAAGGACTGGTATTACAAGTATTTCTCCAAGTACAACAACATCAATTGAATGATTGGGTGGATGTACAGATTTATCCACAATGGTAGAGCATCCAACGTGAAATGCAGTGCAAAGTAAAGGGGTCCTTTATCCGTTGACGAAGAGGCTGAACTTCGAGTTTTGTACTATGTCCAATAGGCGTCCTTTACAGGAGTCTCAGATAAGAATGTTTGAAGCTTGCAACCCTTCAAAGACCACAGTGGAGTCATCCACTTAAAGACCAAGATATCGACTTCCTGTTCTGTTACCAAAGAATCATCATATAGCGTTTCTTCTCATTAGAAGCGTTCATGAGGAACAATGCCATGTGGGAGTTCGGGGAATTCTCGCGATCTTGCGTGAACACTTTTGGGTTATGGTAGGGAGACGAACTATTCAACCTGTAACATCCCCATGTGTAGTTTGCAAGTGACAGGAAGCAAAGGTACTAGAAGCACCTACTATTCCTCTACCAGTGGAACGAGTAAGAGATTCGGCTGCATTTGAGATCGCAGGAGTTGATCTAGCTGGACCACTTTTTCTCAAGGATCATAAAACAGGCGGGATCTATCTCTTCACTTGTGGCGTGATCCATGCAGTTCACCCTGAATTGTTGTTTGAGTCTTCAGTCTTTTGACTGGTTTGATGCAGCATCCATGCCTCCCTGTCCTGAGCTAATCGTTTCATCTCTACATAGGTACCACACCCTACATCTGAGGCAATCTGTTAAACATATTCTAACCTTGGTCTACCCCTACAGTTCTTCTCCTCGACCCTTCCTTCCATAACTAAGCTTGCTATTCCTGGGAGTCTTAGTATGTGTCCTACCAACCTCTCTCTTCTCTTCATTAGCAGTCTCCAAAATATCTCTCCTCTCCCACTCGTCTTAATACCGCTTCGTTTGTAACCCTATCTACCCATCTGATTTTCATCAGTCTCCTGTAACACCACATTTCAAAAGCTTCAATTCTCCTCTTTTCTGCTGCACCAATAGTCCAAGATTCACTTCCATTAAGTGCCACGCTCCAGACAAAGGCTTTCAAAAATGACTTCCTAATACCTAAATCTACATTCGAAGTCAACACATTCCTTTTTGGTAAAAATGCTTTCCTTGCCTGAGCCAACCTACATTTTATGTCCTCTTTGCTTCGTCCATCACTGGTTATTTGCTTCCTACGTAACACAAGTCTCCTACTTCCTTCAGCTTTTCACCTGCCAATTTGATGTCCATAGAGGTTTCTGATTTATTTCGGCTGCATACCAATATTTTTGATTTATATTTATTAATTTTCATCATGAATTCTTTCCTCAAGACAGAGTCCATACCATTCAAAAACTCATTCAAATCCTCGGACGTGTCAGCCAAGATGACGATGTCATCAGCAAATCTCAGAGTTGAACCTATTTCTCCTTGAATCTTCACTCCCACTTTAAATTTTTCTCGAATTTCCTTCATTGCTTGTTCAATGTAAAGATTGAAAAGTATGGGTGATAAGTTGCAGCCTTGCCTTGCACCTTTCTGAATACCAGATTCTCTCTCATGACCTTCAACTCGAATGACTGCTGTCTGGTTTCTGTATAGATTGTAGATCACCCTCCTATCCCTGTACTTTATTCCAATCGTTTTCAAAATGTCAAACAATTTAGTCCAATCAACGTTATCAAAAGCCTTTTCTAAGTCTACAAAGGCCATGAACGTTCTCTTATCTTTCTTATCGGTCTCTAACTTCCAAAATCAGCCTAAGACTTAGTATAGCTTCCCTTGTTCCTACGTTTCTCCTGAAACCAAACTGATCTCCGTTTCTATCTGGCTTTCCATCCTCTTGTACATTATTCTATATAGGATCTTTGAAGCATGAGTAATCAAGCTGATTGTACGGTAATCTTCACATCTGTCAGCTCCCACTTTCTTCGGTATAGGGATGATAACATTCTTCTTGAAATCAGAGGGTACCTCACCTGTCTCATAAGTCCTACACACCAAGTGAAATAACCTGAACAGACCTTCATCTCCTATGCAGCGTAGCAACTCAATCGGTATATCATCCATGCCTGGTGCTTTGTTCCTGCTTAAGTCTTCCAATGGTCTGTCAAATTCTGATTTCAATATTAAATTCCCTTTTGCATTCTCATCAATTTCCTCTTCTCTTTCCATTACACGATTCTCAAACTCCTTCCTTATACAAACACTCTATGCAAGATTTCCATCTCTCAACATTGTCTTCCCTATCTGTTAGAGGCTTTCCATATGTGTCCCTAATATTACAGCACTTATCCTTCTTTTCCCCAAAAGTATTCTTAATCCTTCGATAAGCTGTGTCTACTGTTCCTAATTTCAGACCGTTTTCTATACCTGCACATTTCTCTTTCAGCCATTCTTCTTTCGCTTCCTTGCACTTCCTGTTAACCTCATTCCTCAGACGTCTGTATTCTGCTTTCCCCTTTTCATCTCTTACATTATTGTATTTCCGCCTTTAATCCATCGATTCTAGTATATCCTGAGTGATCCACGGTTTGCTACCGATTCTCTCTTTCCTACCAATGTTTTCTTCTGCAGATTTTGTTATTTCATTCATCGAGAGTGTCCATTCGTCTGCAATTTAAGTTTATTTAGGGGTTTCATTAGTACTTCCTTTATACTCTTCCCGAATCTTTCGTTTACATCCTTCTCTTTCAGTCTGTCTATTGCCCATATTTTTGGCTTTTGACTTTTCTTCAGTTTCTTCAACTTTAATCTGCATTTCATAACAACCAGATTGTGGTCAGAGTTTATGTCACCACCGGGATATGTCTTACAATCCAAAATCTGGTTTTGAAACCTCTGCTTGACCATAATGAAGTCGATTTTGCCCTGTATCTCTTGGTCTCATCCATGTGTATATTCTCCTATTGTGGTTATTGAATAAGACGTTAGCTATGTCTAACTCATGCTCGGTGAAGAACTCGATCAGCCTGCTTCTTCGATCATTCCTTTCACACCTAATCCGAAATCTCCTACTATCTTCCCTTCTCTTCCTTTTCCTACCACAGCACTCCAATCTCCCATTACTATAACATTTTCTCACTCTTGATATACCTCAGAATTTCATCTATTTCTTCGTAGACCTTTTCAACATTTTCATCAACAGCTTGGTAGGCATATAGACTTGTACCCCTGTGGTGCACGTAGGTTTTGTATTGATTTTTGCTACAATAATCCGTCCACTATATTGCTCATAATATTCCATCCGCTGTCCAAGTTTCCTACTCAATATGAGACCTACCACTGCTTGGCCATTGGTTGATTTAGTGCTAATGACCCTATAGTCTCCTGACCAAAAGTCCTGTTCTTCCTGCCAGCGCATTTCACTAATCCCAACCAAATCCAACCTCAACCTATCCATTTCCATTTCTAAGTTTTCTAACCTTCCACTGCCTAGCAGACTTCTCACTTTCCACGCTCCGATCCGTAGAATGTCAGATTTCCTCTTTGTTACATCTGTGATGTTAACCCCCTCTCGAGTAGTCCCCAATCGGAGATCTGAAGGGGGCTAGTTTACCTCCCGATTGGAATTTTATAAGGGAGGAGGCCATCATCATATATAATTATGCATAGAGGGGTGCGTATCCTCGGGAAGAGCAATACGGCTGTAGTTTCCTGTTTCTTTCAGCCGTGCAGCAGAACGCAGTGTCGCCATTAGTTGGCTAATGTTATCAATATCTTAACCATTTATAAAACAAGTAAATAATTGATTTATTCTGAGAGGCTGCTACACCCTTTCAGAATAAAGTAAACGGAAATTCTACTAACAAAAATACTAACCTTCTACTAAGAATTAAATAACAAAATTCTACTAACGAAAAATACTAAAGTTCCACCAAAAACAAAATACTACATTAAAACAGACTGTCACCAGTCACGCTCAACTGCACCCTCACACATCACAGTCTAATGAAACAATGAACTATATCTAATAAACAATGTAACTGCCCCAGACATACTCACACACCACAGTCTAATGGAACAATGGACTATATATAATAATCAAACTAACTACATACTTACAGCTAAAACTAAATACATTCTTACAATCTAGAAGAGGAAATGGAAAACAAAAATAAGATCAAGGTAAACAAAAGACAGGGGGAAAGGAAATGTCCTCAATAGGCATTACTCAAGACAAAATCAAAACATTCATATTTCACACACACAAGCATATATCAAAAAGGAACTATTCACACAGGAGTTAAATTGTACAATAAACTACCCCAGCATATAAAATTGGCCCAAAAAATCCTTTGAACTCTAGCTAAGCAACAGCGAATTAATCAATGGTATTTATATATTAAGTTGAGTTCAATGTGACCCATATAACTAGTCACTAGTCTAAGTATGACTTTAATATCGTTATATTCTACATAATTAATCATCCTGAACTATATCTCCACAACCTTGATCCTCGATATTTCCAAATATTGAATTAATAAATCATTCCATCATCTGATTAACACTTCTAAAACAAATCACTAGATTTATAGTATGGTCACCTGATTTTTTTTTTCCATTACAACACTCATAATGGACCTACGCTTTGAAACCATTCCGTCTAATCTCATGTGAGGAGATCTGAATTGCCTTACAATAGAGCCAAAAATCAATCACCACAGCACTCTACTCAAATATTCTAAACATTCAGAAATGCGCAACACATTTACTAAGACTGGGGACCATATCCCTGCAATCTAATTCGGCAGCCATTCACTGTACTGCAAACCTCAACATATAAGCTCGACCCAGCTCGACGGAATAATACCAATATTATTCATCACTTATACTCTGTATTTCAAAAGAATGAACGTGAAGGAAATGGCGGGAGCTTGGAACAGCTGAGCTGTGTTGCCAAGTTTTTATAGTTGATGTAAAACAGCTGATTCGAATAATACACAGGGCTACACTTCAGATATTATTTCGGTACTATTGTGCGCAATATAATGCAAATGTCGTTCCTGAGTCAACACCGAGGACATTCAAATAGAGAAATACGGTATAAAATAAATAAATAAATAAATAAATAACACACCGAAGCTATGCTACCTTTGTCACCGTTATTCAATAAATACGAGAAAGAGGCCAAACCCTCGACAGCTATACAAATATAATACAAAATACAAACACAAAGTAATCTGATGATGAATATATCAACACTCACCATGCAATGATTATATCCTGCAAGATGAAATAAGAGTTTGGCTGACGGTCGCGGAAGGTACATAAAGATAGACTCTCCCTGACTTTTCAAATACCAAGGCACAACAGTTGTCATGGTGCTATTGATACGTAACTATTATTATCAAGGAATATTGCTCCTTGATTATTATATTGTATTAGAGTAAGGGATAAATATATAAGACTTCAATAAGTATTTAGTGTGTGTTCTTACTTCAATTATATCAAGTGTGCATTCGACCACCAAGACATAACACGCAGTCTTAAGGTGAAGCTGGCGATGGTTTCTCCTTGCTTCTGCATTACGCTCCGAAATTTGATGCTCTCAGCAAACTTGTTTCGTGTCGCGTCGAAGTGCAAGGCTATAACCTACCTATAATAAAAACAAACTAACTAGCTCACTAAGAACACGATGAAACTAGAAAATAATAATAACAATAATAAAAGAAATAACGAAGTAAAATGGGAACAAAAATATTAAAACTGGATGCTAAAGTGAAAAGTGAACAAAACGATGCCAATGGAACTATATAACTTAGACACAGACAGCGGCTAACAAGCGACTGAATCGTGAGCAATGCTCTGGCAACGTGTCGGTGGAATTGTCAAAATCCAGCCAATAGGAGCCCGCGGCGGCCATTTTTCTATCGTTCCCGCCATTTCCTTCACGATCATTCTTTTGAAATACAATGTATAGTACCTCACAATATTCATCGCTAAATCATGCCCTATTTATGCCATTAGCATAGATCCACTGAACATAACATGTCGACTTTATCTGAAAATAAAGTCCTATGGCAATGTAAACAAGAAGTTCCGTGACGAACTAAAGAGCCTACTTTTCTTAAAATTAAGATTCGTGCCAATGCTTAATCTACAGTATATGAACGTATCTAGAATAATTACTAAATTAAGTTGGTAATATCGGAATGTCTAATTAGTTCGAAATATACCTGGTATAATGTAGCCTAAGATAGCACTACAGTCGGCAGCCCTGGTGTCTGAATATATTCTTAGTTTCATCCCTTAAGGAACAGAATACAAAATTTGGTTGAAGTCCAATGGACGTTACATGCAGTTAGACATTGGATCTATCAGCACGCGTAAAAGCATGTTGGCAACAATGTCATGCGTGTGCATTTCATAAATAATCTGAAATATTATGATATATTGTTGTGCCAATTTTGGATGAACTCCATTTGTTAGTATAGAAGTTACATGTATTTTAAAGTTGGCATAGAATCTTGTTGGCAACACCGACTTATATTAATTACTCCAAATTAATCTGGAATTGCAGTGCTAAACGTGTGCAAAGTATAGAGCTGTTGGCTTGCATAATTTCTGATATATTGATATTAGGGTAATAAAAAATATACAGCATTTATTAACAGTTGGCTGCCCTGATTGCTCTTAAGAATACTTACAGTCATGTCTGTTATGTTACACATAGCACATACGAAATTTGGTTGAAATCCAATTGATAATGTAGAAGTTATATGCATTTAAAAATTGGACCTATCAGAAGGCTTAAAATTATTTTGGCAACACTGTCATGTATGGCCTCCTGTAAATTAAACTGAAATAGTATTATCCACATGTGTGCCAATTTTGGAATAGCTCCCATGCATACCTTCCAAGATATCCAACATGGAGCTCAAATTTCTAGTGCGATATTCCTGCAGTTGGTAGCACTGACATCATTTTCAAATATGGACTTGAGATATTCCGGTATACATCTTTACTCATACTAAATTTGGTTTCGATTGCTGCAGCCGTTTAGGAGTTGATAGGGGGGGAGACACACACAGCCAGACAGACACACATTTTCCCGGATCCATCTCATAAGTCTACTTTTTCCTCATTTTTGCAAAATGTGAAAAGTAGGCTAAAAATATATCAAAGGTACCTCTACCATTCATCCATATTCAGCTCTAGCACATCATCCAATCATAAGTTCCACTGAACTCATCTCAACCAATCACCTTTATGGGAAACAGTGGCTTCGGTGGTGTAGTTGGCAGCATGCTGAACTGCTGTGCCCAAGATAGTGGGTTCAAACCCGGCCTAAGTCGTCGGATTTTTTAAGAGCGTTAAAAAATCCTTCAGTATTCCTTCCTTCGGAGGGGAAATAAAGCCGGCGGTCCCATGCCATGTAAAAGATCCTTCCACAGACTAAACTTGTGTGAAGCTAAATTTTTAGGTTAGATTTAGTCGGAACGCTCTATCAAAGTTCCAACGTTCACCGCTAGGTATCATTGATATCTGGTAGCGAAAGTTGGAACTACTTGAAATTGAACGTAACTTGTATCTCACCCTAAGGGTGTCCGCTGAAAGTAGCTACAGACTCAGGCGAGCCGAATATGTCCTCGGACACTCCCGACACTAAAAGCCATACGATAAATAAATAAAATAATAATATGAGAAACTATAACACCTAATGTATCAGAGAAAGAAGCATTCATCACGCATGAGCAAAATGGAAATGGCCTACCATTTAACTAAGGACATCTATAAGAAAAGATCAATATCCTTCAACGCAAAACTAAATCATTACTGCAGTGTCATCCGTCCGGAGGTCTTGTATGCTTCTGAATGCCTCACGATGAACAAAAAAGGCTTGGTCGAAAAACTGGAGGCCAAAGAAAGTAAAATTTTGAGAAAGATATTGGGTCCCATCAAAGACAACGGGCAATACAGAAGACGGCATAACCATGAACTACACACATCAAAAAAAGTTTTGCATCACCTCGGTTCCAAGAGTTCCGGAACCGTTAAATACAAAGGGAATAGAGATCAACACAAACAACATTTCAGCTCGTTTTATTGCTCATGAGACCCACACATTGCATGTTGTACCATCATACAGCTAGACTTTCAGCATTTGTGGTCCAGATTGCAGTACACACCACTACCTCTAATACCCAGTAGCACGTCCTCTTGCATTGATGCATGCCTGTATTCGCCGTGGCATACTATCCACAAGTTCATCAAGACACTGTTGGTCCAAATTGTCCCACTCCTCAACGACAATTCGGCGTAAATCTCTCAGAGTGGTTGGTGGGTCAAGACGTCCATAAACAGCCCTTTTCAACATATCCCAGGCATGTTCGATAGGGTTCATGTCTGGCGAACATGCTGGCCACTGTAGTCGAGCGATGTCGTTATCTTGAAGGAACGCATTCACAAGATGTGCACGATGAGGTCGAGAATTGTCGTCCATGAAGACAAATGCCTCTCCAATATTCTGCCGATATGGTTGCACTATGGGTCGGAGGATGTCATTCAGGTATCGTAAAGCCGTTTCGGAGCCTTCCATGACCACCAGTGGCGTACGTCGGCCCCACATAATGCCACCCCAAAACATCAGGGAACCACCACCTTGCTGCACTCGCTGGACAGTGTGTCTAAGACGTTCAGCCTGACCAGGGTGCCTCCAAACACGTCTCCGACGATTGTCTGGTTGAAGGCATATGCGACACTCATCGGTGAAGAGAACGTGATGCCAATTCCGTGGGGTCCATTCAGCATGTTGTTGGGCCCATCTGTACCGCGCTGCATGGTGTCGGGGTTGCAAAGCTGGACCTCGCCATGGACGTCGGGAGTGAAGTTGCGCATCATGCAGCCTATTGCGCACAGTTTGAGTTGAAACACGACGTCCTGTGGCTGAACGAAATGCATTATTCAACATGGTGGCATTGCTGTCAGGGTTCCTCCGAGCGGCAATCCGTAAGTAGCGGTCATCCACTACAGTAGTAGCCCTTGGGCGGCCTGAGCGAGGCCTGTCATCGACAGTTCCTGTATCTCTGTACCTCCTCCATGTCCGAACAACATCGCTTTGGTTCACTCTGAGACGCCTGGAAACTTCCCTTGTTGAGAGCCCTTCTTGACACAAAGTAACAATGCGGACGCGATCGAACTGCGGTATTGACCTTCTAGGCATGGTAGAACTACAGACAACATGAGCAGCGTACCTTCGTCCTGGTGGAATGACTGGAACTGATCGGCTGTCGTACCCCCTCCGTCTAATAGGCCCTGCTCATGCATGGTTGTTTACATCTTTGAGCAGTTTTAGTGACATCTATGAACAGTCAAAGGGACTGTATCTTGGATACAATATACACAGTCAACGTCTATATGCCGGAGATCTGGGAACCGAGGTGATGCAAAACTTTTTTTGATGTGTGTATATACTCCTGTGGAGAAGATAAGTGACGTCATCCGGAAGAGAATGATAACTCTTTTTGGACATGTGAAACGAATGAGCTCAGCGAGACTGACCAACCGCAACATAACTTATTTTCAGGAGAGGAAAACAAAATGGGCCTGGTACATTGAACTGGATAAAGATCTGAAAGAAGTGGGGATATCACCAACAGACATTCAGGAGCGCGCCCCAATCAAAAGGAAACTTCAAGCTTGCAAAGGTTTCCAAGAAAAACCGAAGCTGAAAACGGGAAAGATTTGGACCCAGGAACGGAAGGAAGTCCACCGAGAACGAATGCGGGCGTACTGGGCAAACATCAAAGCCAGTAGAAGACAGTTGGAATGACGCGGTCCATAGATGGCCTATACGAAATGAATGAATGAATGAATGAATGAATGAATGAATGAATGAATGAATGAATGGGAAACTCACACATTAATGTCGGAAAATAGACAAGTCCAAATCTTAACTGACCATAAATAAATATTAGGGATGGCAGTCAACCATTCACCAATATCATCGATCGTACTGTCCATAAAGATGTGCTATAGTTATTGTTTTAGATCCCTTATTTGGGGGTGGATCTAAAAGGGAGAGTTATTGTACTAATTTATAAGGTTGTGCCTAAAAAGGGTAGCTTCCCTTGGCAGGGCAAGCTGACCAGTGTAGAGTGTTGTGGTGTGCTAGGAACTAGGGGGCGTTCCTATAAATAATGTAGTAGTGTTTGAAGGGATGGGACCCAATGTAAGAGTCACTGTGCTAGTCGCTCAGCTGACTGCTTATTATGTAATTGAATCTGCTCGTATCAGCCGAGTGGCACGTGCTGCTTGCTGGCAGCCGAGCCGGCTCGGGGAACACAAAGGTACCTGAGTTAGCGCTATTGGACTACCGTCTATCACGTCTTACCGTGACGGGAATAAGGAAGGGCGTTGGGATGTAAAGAGGCGTATAAACAGTAATGCTAGTGTAGAGTGTGGACCAAGTGTTTATTGGTCTGCAGTTCTGAGTATGAGTCCCTTGTAGGGAATGTAATTATGTTCACAATGTAGTACAAGTTGTGGGTTTACAGGTTACAAAAGTAGGAACTCTGAACACGATTGACTGACTCACCTCGGTTGACACCAGCGTAGCCTCGGGCCGTCTCGTTGAAGCACTGATAATGGAGAGATCCTTTGACCTCATTAGGATGCCTTCTTATACTCTCTGGCGCTATGTTGTCAGCAATGTGTTGGCCCAGTTACTAGTATGTCGGTATGTGTAACCATTGTGCAAGGACTGAGCTGCTTCTTAGAGTGGCAAGCTGTCCCTGCTAAGTTTTATGGATGTTGGGCCGGCTTTCCAAGGGTTGCCATTTAGGGGATTTAGCCAGATGCCGGGGGGATGGACTCCAAGGGGTGCATACCCCTGGGAGGCTGTACAAGCGTCTTCCTTCATTTGTTCGCGTCCTCGCGAACGGGAACGGAACTGGAGGTTGGGGCGTTGACGTAGTGGTCCTTGAAACCCCCTCGTATCTCCTGGTGGTGTCGTATCGAAGTGTGGGTGTGAGGTCAGCCCGTGTTCAGAGGGGAGGGTTATGGGATGTACAGATATATGTATACACTGATATTGACATTGTGAAAAAACAAACAAAAAAATTGACATTGCGAAAGATTTGATATCGAGGAAAATTTAACATTGGGAAAAAAAATTGACATTTGAGAAAAATTTAACATTAAAAGAAATTCGACATGTAAAAAAAAAATTGCCCTTGCTGTTGCTGGCATATTGCTAGTTTCAAAAAAAAACATGGTTTCTGATGGTGATTCGTTACATAGTTGTGCAGGGAGGAAAAACCCAGGGCCGAACGGATGATTGCGTCGTCCGCCCTATCTTAGGGAAAAAGTGCTCCCTGCAATAAGAAAGGTAGAAGAAAATAGAAAAATGGGTGTTCCAGGGTATAATTTAAGGGAAATATTCAAAAGACATTTATTGGTTTGGGATAAAACGGAACACCCTGACAAATGGGGAAGTTAGAAGAAAGAAAATTGAAAGGAAACAAATCACAGACATTGTGTACATGGAATCTTGATAAACAAACAAAAATATATAGTGTTTAATGTACTATGTTGCGATTCTGACATTTAGGAATATTGTCGCTTTCCAGTGGAATAATTGTATGAAGTTTATCCTTAAAAATTATGAATTACAATGACCTTATGTCTAGTGGAATAATTGTATGAAGTTTATCCTTAAAAATTATGAATTACAGTGACCTTATGTCTAGTGGAATAATTGTATGAAGTTTATCCTTAAAAATTATGAATTACAATGACCTTATGTCTAGTGGAATAATTGTATGAAGTTTATCCTTAAAAATTATGAATTACAGTGACCTTATGTCTAACTTAAGTGCGCTAATCCCTTATAATTCTAGTTTTTGTGAGGTACCTCGCGTGCACGCTACCCGTCTGTACGTACGCTTGCCGTCTCACGGCTGATCCTATACGGCCACTTCTTGGTACGGTATAGGGGTCGTACCGCTTGCATGTATTCTTAATACTTAATCTGTGAAGCATCCTCTGTGGGTGAATGCTTTCACACTTGACAATGAGAGTCACTGCCACAAATCGGTTGCGCCCTCATTGTCGTAATCTGCGTCGCATTTTGACGCTTTATGTGTTTCTATTTAGTTGATCTGCCAGTAAGCCTGGTACCCCACAGGCACCAGTCCTGCTGTGCAGATTTTTTTTTTGGAGTGTGTAGCTGAAAAAGAAAAATGTGGTGAGTGTTTGAGAGTGTGTTGGGATTAGTGCAAGTTGACGTATAAAAAATAAAAAAATAGTACACCATCATGGCATGCCGTAAATAATATGACACTGCTATATGGTAGTGAAATTCCTGTCACCAGTTTCCTGTATCTGGTGACGATGCCTGTGAAAAAATGGCGAGGTTTAGAAAAAACATATTAGTATGACATATTCTCTATGTCGCTTCCTGTGTCATAGTTTTTACTGGCTGAAGCTCTTCTTTCTCTGAAAAAAAAATAGCATGATTAATGTTAATTTGCTGCATGACCGGGCTTACCCTATACGGTGCCGTAATGCCGTAAATAATATGTAGTTGGTCTTACCCCGGTAGCGGAATTGTGGTTACCGGGTGCCGATATATTCCACTTTGATTATGCCTATTGTACTATATTATATATTATCCTATATTATAGTGTATTGTCGGACTTACCCTGATGCCGGGTTTGGCGGTCATCAGGAGCCGACCGGCGTTACTTAATACTATCTATCTTAATTATGGTCTAATAATAAAAAAAATGCTATTTCTAAGCCGAGAGGGTTGCCTTAATCTATTGCCGAAATGTGCTGCGCCATACCTGGCAACAGCGGTGAATAAATTTGCTTAATCCTAGGTTGCGTGTCAAATGCAACCGTCTTACAGCTAAATTTGGACCAGGACGATCGCCTGGGGCAATTAAATCCCCAGGACACCACCCGCACGAGCCCCAGAAACACCGGTTGTCTCTAGGGTCGCTAGATTCCGTCCCCTTAATTCTAGGTGTCGACGTCTATTACTAGTACTAATCTATTCGCAGGCGGCTTACGGTGCCACTAAGCTAACCGTTTCGCCCGCTGTAACTTCCTTGTTCATGACCGTTTGCTGTTCCGATTTATCGTAGTTGAGCCGCCCACTTGGCTCCTGTGAGGTGCGCGCACTGCCCCTCTCTTAATGCCCTCTGGTTGCCCGATGCGTCGCCATTTATGTGGGCATTGGACATTGTGGTCCAATGGCATAATATCCTCCGGGAAGTGAGCGTCCGGGGAGTCCTCTTCGCCTGTGTCGGCCGCAATAGTAATGATTCATGTGTCCTCCGGGAAGGGAGCGTCCGGGGATTCCTCTTCGCCTGTGTCGGCCGCAATATTTATATTCATGTGTCCTCCGGGAAGTGAGCGTCCGGGGATTCCTCTTCGCCTGTATCGGCCGCAATAGTAATGATTCATGTGTCCTCCGGGAAGTGAGCGTCCGGGGAGTCCTCTTCGCCTGTATCGGCCGCAGTGTGTTTTGCTCCAACGCACAGGAGTCTTGCTTCCCGCTATGGAAGCCCTACTTATCTAATTCTAACTAAGAGTCTAGTCATAATTGGGTCGTCTCTAGGGATAGTTCCCGAGTCCGGCGCGGAGTGAGCTATTTCTCCCGCCATTCTCAGAAAGTCTCCCTGCAGGTCTTGGCTTCGACGACCGTGGCACATAGTGGGTGTAACCTTCTCCGACAAGGGGGATAAGCGACATGCACCCCTAGATCTCGATGTTTGCCCGCGCCAGGTCGCGAATGCTTTGACCTTACGTGGTTCGTCTATTTGGTCAGGTCAGTGATTTGGTGAGCCAACTGGGGTAAGGGTCCACATCGCCTTCCCCAGCTCTGCTCCAGTGTGGTCCCTCCTGACCTTCGGCTTACACCGTTGTCAACAATCAGATCGTATCAGATTCCTTTGTAAGAAAAAAAGATGTGTCGTAACCTGTGTAAATAATTTAATCTCTGTGTAAAATGTAAAATATTTCCAGTGTTGCGGGGTTGTAGATCTTCTAAGTACATAGGCTACTTCTGGCCTACCATCGCTACGTCAGCTTTCCAGCAATAATGCTTTCTTTACCTTAATGGAGGTGTTAGTAGGGTCTGTAATGTCAGGTACCCTGTTATTAGGATTTGGGGGTAGTTATTTGTTGAGTGGGCTTAAAGTATGGTAGGAAGGGTTTGCGCACCTTTGGGTTCCACGTTAGTGGTGGCCTGAAACCGGTGATGCCACTGGGATGCTTCTATAGTGAGTGGAGTGGGGAGGTAATTC
This sequence comes from Meconema thalassinum, assembly GCA_946902985.2. Taxonomy (NCBI): domain Eukaryota; kingdom Metazoa; phylum Arthropoda; class Insecta; order Orthoptera; family Tettigoniidae; genus Meconema; species Meconema thalassinum. The sequence goes on from OX336394.1 coordinate 417,077,419, forward strand.
CCGGGATTGCAAAGATACGAAAATTCATGCAGGTTTGATATTAAAATCCCTGGTAAATGGATGGGATACTCATGCATGTGTCTGGATATGAAGTTTCTGCCTTCATGTACGGATAGGTGTAGGGTGGGCATAATACCAATATGTTCCTCTCATGCGGGAGTGTTTAAGTACTAAAGAATGGTTAATATATATCTATGGCCTCCTCTCTCATTTGGAGAGGCGCATTATGCTTCTTTAATGTTTGCTGAGCCACCCCTAATACTCGGGTGGTAGCATCGTGGCTCAAGGCGTAGCATGCCTGCTCTTTAGACGCATGAAGTCCATCAACCCCTTGTGAGTATTTTGTAATGTAGTGTAGCTGTTTTTGGTCGTGTAGATGTGTCTGCGTTGTTTATGTTGGGCGTGAGAAGGTTATGGGAAGGGAGTAAGGTGGTACGCCGGTAGCCTGTTCTCCTGTCATCCTCCCTTGGTCCATGTTGGCTGTCTATCCGCGCCTTGGGATAGTAGAGCTGCATGACCTAATCTGGTCTGCCATTTGTAGTGTAGATGTGGCCAGTGGTCGTAATGCGACTGGTCATGTGCTAGTCATCTGTAATGACTCCTATGCCTTACGAGCGATAAGAGAAGTTATTAGGGGGGAGATCTTGTCTGTGTTTGCTCCTAATTGTTGAGTGCGTGTGCGTGTGTGTGACTATGTACCGCTACACCACGCGGACGGTTGGTCTGTTGCAGGCCAAGTCGTAATATGTATCGCCTGTGTGGGCTGAAGGCGCCCGTGGCTTGCCAACGTCCTTGCGAACGTGCTCTTATGGGCCCAAGATAAGTTCCGCTGTGTCACGTCTTGTCCATTGCCAAATGTTTTTGCAGTGTGGAAAAAAAAATGTATGGTGTTATAATAGTTATGTGTGTGTAATTTCACGGTCACTGGCGATACGCAATAGTGTCTCGTCACCGCAGTATTGCAGTGTAAATAGTCTGCTGTCAGCAGTTGGTATGTGCTTATCTGCACGTATGCAAGTGTGGTCATTGTTTTGGATTCCTAGCGGCTTAATGTAGTAATTCGTCCTAGTTAGGTAATGACGTCGTGTGGCCATTGTTCCCTAAGACTTGTGTCTTGTGAAATTTTCCTACCTGTGTCTGTGAAATGTATCCTCTATGCCTGGTGTGATTCGAGATTTTATGTCTGGCTTTTGGTGGGAGGAAATGTAGTATTCCCTGTTCATGCATCTGTATGGGCCAATTTCAGTATGATTGGACGCCTGAATAGCTGTTCTCCTTTGTGTCTAAATTTTTACTGGAACTCAGACCCGTGACCTTATGTCATTCCCTGTGTTTTATGTTTGCGTTGTGTTACAGGGCTTGGGGCTTTCCCAGTGTGGTTTTTGCTTGTGTTCCGTGTACCAAAAATACCGTTGGATAGTTAGTTTTTGGTACGCGTGTGGTGTGTGGTCATGGGTTCGAATCCGGTTGTCTGTAAAGACTTGGTGTGATCATTTCCGTGCCGCATATAATATGGCACGTTCCCGTGGATGTGCAATGCGCATATGAAAGCATGCCTACCTGTGTAGAGTTTGTATGTTTTTGATTTCCCCTTGTAGTGTAATTTTGGAAGATATAGGGTCTCTAAATCGGGCGTGAATGATGCCGTGCGCTCTGCTCCGAGAGCTGTTGTCTGTAAGCTTGCAGGTTATCACTGAGGCCTGCGTTGTTGCTGAGTATGGTGGTATCGGATTACAATGTCTTGCGCGCTCGCTTGTTACTTGTCCTGATAACGCTGTGTGTCCGGCACATGTGTTTTTAATCGCTTACTCTCTGTGACTGTGATCAGTGCTTTTCGCATTGTGAACGAAAAGAGGGGAATTTGTGGTTTAACGTGACCGTATCTGGAGATCATGAGCCACGGGATTTCCGTTTTACTTGGAATCCAAACCACAGGCCATGGCATTTCACTTCGGAAATCCCATATGCGTTGGCCGTACTTGTAGAAGAACCTTCAATTGACTACATTTGTGTCCCCAGATTTTGTGTTAACTGTATCGTGGTTCAAGTATGTTCTTTATCCCTGGTACAAAATGTCGTTGTACGCGAGTGTGTCTGGTCCGCTAGTCGCGTGTTTGGTGACCAGATGCCAGAGGCGATTTTATTGTTTTTCGTTTATGACCCGCTGTTAGTGGGACTGTCCCAATTTGTCTTAGCTTTCCCATTTTTCTATTCTAGAACTGGATATCTACTCAACCTTATATTCCTGGTATTCAGAAGGTTGCGGGTTTGGAGACCGTCTTTTACCCAGAGTAATTGTTTCTGGCACCATTAAGGTTGTGTCTCCGGGACAGTTCTGGTGAGTGTTAGGATCGTATCTGTCGTTGAGAAAAAGTCATGTTAGAGGCGTGTAATCTTTAGCGTGTATCTATGTATGAAATATATATATGTTTAACTTGGCCACCTTTCTTTCATCGGGCCTAATGCCTGTGTCATAGAAAAAAAATGAGCCATGCCCCGCTCTGGATTAAGAGAGCACTTTGAAAGAAAATAATAGCAGGTGGCGATAGTCTCTGAAAATTATGTCGTGAACACTATAAAAAATGTTTAAAAAAAATGGTGCTTGGGACCTGAGTGTAGTATTTACCATTTTGGTAACGTGAGTACTACCGTAATCTGGTTACGTCTCAGGGGAATCTACCGATACTGTCTAGTACACATTAGGAAGGCCCTTGCAAGACGTAATTGATACACTTGTATCCATGTCACGAGCAAAGCCAGTGCACTGTGGGAGTCAAACCTGCCCTTCAAAGTAATTGTAACTCAACAAGATGACAGTGTCTCGTCCCGGTGTGCAATTGGGCTTTTCAATTGGTTAAAGCACACCTCACCAAATTTTTGAAACTAGTTTGAGATTCTTAATTCTTGCCACTCTTACGGCTTTCGCCCGCAACAAGAGAATCTACCAAACTGTGGAACCATAACATAGAACGTTTAGTCATTTCTACCTAGAAAGACTCACTGAAGCTTTATGCTGTGATTTTATGCTTAAGCTGTGTTCAAAATATCTCTTTTCGGCCTGAAGCCTGCTTGGCTTCCACTTGGCTTGCATATTAGAGACTTTACGTTATGGTGTTAACCACTTCGCTCAATAACCATTGCTGGCCTGAGAGAAAAATGCTATGGTTTCGAAAAGAAAGAAAAAAAAGACAAGAAGGGTTTAGAATTATTCCTTCTAATTTGGCTATGTTTCACTGTATATACATAAAATAAGCGAGGAAGAGAAAAAAATATGCACTTTAATGTTTATTATGTACTTGTTGGACTATTTTCTCATCGCCCCCGTGTAAAAAAACTTATGTATCCTATAATGTTGGTGCAAGTGATGTTAGTTTATTTCTGTGGCACTGGTGGAAGTCGTTATCCTCTTTCGAGCTTCAGTGCTCAGAAAGGTGAAGGGTTTTGCCCTGTTATTAGATTATAGGCCTCTGAAATCCACTGGGGCGCTTCTTTGCCATTTTCCGGCGGGATTTCTAGCAAAGTAAGCCTTGGCCTACTTCCACCGTAGCGCGTGTCTATAGGTTTGAATGTACCTGTATTCGAGGGCCTAATTGTGCTTGACGCTGCCCTAGTAGATTTTACGGGAGTGTGTATGTTTTGGACTGCGTGGTTTTGTGGGATGGGTAATAACACTTTTCCTAATCCCCGTGCACTGTGTGGTAATGCCCGGTCAAAATGGGCGTGCGTGTATCGTGCATCCTGAGGAATTAATACCGGTGTTCGCCTTCGTTCTGGCAAATTTGCCCTTTGAACTGGCGGTAAAGGTCGCTTAATGGCTTGTGTCTGGCCTAGCAATGTGGTGGCTTGTAGCCTGACCGCTTTTCGGCCTGTGGCCACGGCAGACTCCTGCCATTGCGCTAGCCTATCTGCGTGGGTGTATGTAGGCTTTATGTGTAGAGGGACGGGTTCTATGTCGTCAGCCCATGACGTGGTTATGTCCCTTTGTTTCCCTGTCATATCATGTGTGTTTAATGGCCCTGGCTTCAACTCCCTCTCGTCCCTTTGTTCCGAGGGGATTGTTCTAGGCTCTGCCCCTCGGTTTGGCAAAATTGCCTTCCGATCCGGAGCTGAAGGACATGTGTTTATGTAACCTTGTATTTGTAGCCTATTGGAGCCTAACCTGGCCGTCTCCTGGACTGTGGCCACGGCGACCTCCTTCCTATGTGTGGCAGTACATGGTGAGAGGGACATCCTCGCAAATTGTCGAGTCAGCGTATCCACGCTTATGTCCTCTCTCGAGTGGGCTGGTGGCCCTACCATGAACTCAAAAATGGCCTTGTTGGCTTGGAGCTCACGGTATTCATCCCAAATTTGGGTGTACTGCCTATTGAGGCATATGGCCTGTTCAGCGACTTTTGTGTCCTGTGTCCCTATCCGTCTGTGTTCCGTGATGAGTGTTTCCCATTGTTGGAACATAAACTCGTGTCGACAGTGTAGTTGCCAGTGTGCTTTTATGATTTGTGTGCGGAGGGTGGGGATTTTCGCCCGAACCTTGCGATTCTTAGCACTGCGGAGTGGCCGGACAAGGGCTCTTATGATCCGCATGTACTGGGCGTGCAGGAGCTGCTGAAACCTTCTGAGGTAGTCCTGCCTAGTTTCAAAAACTCTGTGCCAGGCAATTAATTCCTGGTACTCCCCAATGCTCCTTAGCACAGCTAGGCGGTATAGGGGGGCCATGTTGAATGGAGTGTATGTGAATAAAAAAAATCTGTGCGTGTTTGACAGTGTATGCACGTATCTGTTTGATTCTTTATGGGGCTAGGGGGTTGGTTTATTAAGAATTTCCCCTGTGTAGCTAGTTTGGAGCACACAAAAAAAATGGTGCTTTTTGTCTGGGGGAAAAATTTTCTCACTATTTGCTTGGCTTTTTGCGGTACGGAAGGGGTCGTTTCTCCTACGAGGGCTCGTTGGTTGAGTCCCGTTCTCTATGCGTAGGACCGCGCCTCCACCAGTGTTTTAGATCCCTTATTTGGGGGTGGATCTAAAAGGGAGAGTTATTGTACTAATTTATAAGGTTGTGCCTAAAAAGGGTAGCTTCCCTTGGCAGGGCAAGCTGACCAGTGTAGAGTGTTGTGGTGTGCTAGGAACTAGGGGGCGTTCCTATAAATAATGTAGTAGTGTTTGAAGGGATGGGACCCAATGTAAGAGTCACTGTGCTAGTCGCTCAGCTGACTGCTTATTATGTAATTGAATCTGCTCGTATCAGCCGAGTGGCACGTGCTGCTTGCTGGCAGCCGAGCCGGCTCGGGGAACACAAAGGTGCCTGAGTTAGCGCTATTGGACTACCGTCTATCACGTCTTACCGTGACGGGAATAAGGAAGGGCGTTGGGATGTAAAGAGGCGTATAAACAGTAATGCTAGTGTAGAGTGTGGACCAAGTGTTTATTGGTCTGCAGTTCTGAGTATGAGTCCCTTGTAGGGAATGTAATTATGTTCACAATGTAGTACAAGTTGTGGGTTTACAGGTTACAAAAGTAGGAACTCTGAACACGATTGACTGACTCACCTCGGTTGACACCAGCGTAGCCTCGGGCCGTCTCGTTGAAGCACTGATAATGGAGAGATCCTTTGACCTCATTAGGATGCCTTCTTATACTCTCTGGCGCTATGTTGTCAGCAATGTGTTGGCCCAGTTACTAGTATGTCGGTATGTGTAACCATTGTGCAAGGACTGAGCTGCTTCTTAGAGTGGCAAGCTGTCCCTGCTAAGTTTTATGGATGTTGGGCCGGCTTTCCAAGGGTTGCCATTTAGGGGATTTAGCCAGATGCCGGGAGGATGGACTCCAAGGGGTGCATACCCCTGGGAGGCTGTACATTATGCATGGACAATGCTTCAAGTTCACATTCTCCTAAAATGTTGACGTTCCTTACAACTATGTACTGCAATGTATTAAATAAATGAAGTACAAATGTTTAAACATGGATAAAGCATCTCGCATGCTCCAACTAAGGAAATCAGGATCATCATGCTAAGTTCAAAGAAATAATTAAGTTCTATCTTGCATTCTCAAGACTAATACAATGAAGTTCGGCTTTACGTTCTCAAAATAAAATAATGCTAAAGGAGTACTGTTGTAAGTCCTCAAAAAGAGCAGTAGAACCTCGATGCATCGTTTTTCAAGGGGGAGGGAGAAAATGACAAATGACAATGGATGCGGGAAAACGATCAATGCGGTTAACATAAAAAAATTAAGTTAAAAAATATAAAGTACGGTTACTGTATTTGGACATATTTCTTCATGTAAACTTCATAGAGGCACCAAAATATTGCAACCACGATGATTTCATATGTGTCATTTCATCACTTGCTCTTTTTAGTAAAAAAAAAGTTATTAATTGTTTTTGTTTCGTCGAAGATTTGCGTTTCAGACGAAACAAAGCCTTCTCTACTTGCATAATGTTCTCTTCTTCACGATCACTGATATAATGCGAGTACACGAAGGATTTCACCAAGACGGCATGCGCTTCGGCGAAACTCCGGACGACTTGGGGCTCACGATCGTCTTCTTCCTCTTCCTGAATTAGTTCTTTCCATATCCACGGATGATTTTCTACAGGCTCTACAGCGTTTTGTGGCAAGAAGAGGCCTACCTGTTAGGATATTTAGTGATAATGGAACTAATTTCATAGGAGCAGAGTTGGAGTGGCAGAAGGTTGTAGAATATAGTAAGTTACAGTTCGAAATGGAAATTCATCCCTCACACAGCTGCGTGGTGGGAAAGGACTGTGGGTTGAGGGAGGTGCTTCTAGGTTGAGATAGAAACTCTCCTTTGTGACTGCGAAAGCGTCCCAAATTCTCGTCCACTAACTTTTATGTCTTACAAAGATCTAGAGCCTACTCCTATATCACCTGAAATGTTTATTGAAGGTGTAAGGGAAGGAGGAATTCCTGGATGTGACATAATCAAGACTACTGGCTTGAACAGAAGGGTGAAATATAGAGTAAAGCTAAGGGAAGATTTGAGGAAGCGGTTTCGAGTAGAGTATCTGGGACAACTGAAACAACAAGCTGTGCTGAAGAATCCAAATTGGTGATGTGGTCTTGGTTGGCAATGACAGGGATAAAAGGTTGGAGTCTTGGTTGGCAATGACAGGGATAAAAGGTTGGACTGGCCTTTAGGAAAGGTGACAGAGTTACTGCTTGGAAAGGATGGTGTTGTGAGACTTGTACGACTTCGTACCCCATCAGGAGAGTTCTTACGCCCAGTGCAGAGACTGTACCTTTTACGTAAAGCTCAAGAAGGAGCCGATAGTTCAAGTGGTATACGGGAAATGCTGATGTAGCGATCTGCTGAGGTAGGACGCCCCAATGATGTTTCTCAAGAAAGTTCAGAGACAGGCTCAAGAAGTGAAATGATTGTGACAAAAGGAGGGAGAGTCATCAAACTACCCACGAAATATTAAGATTGATTTTTTTAAATGTTGGTTTCATTTTTTTAAAATTTAACTTGTATCAGTTGTCAGTCATTAACGACAAAGGAAGATCTATAAGAAAAGTGGACGAGAAGGCTGTATTGTAGTTGATGTGTTTCATTTTGGACAAACTAAAATACATCGTACCATGTCTAGTGTGTCAACTAGCCGTACTGAGTGTTTCCATTTGTACTCCCGGTCACGAGGAGAGTTCTTACAAGGGCTAGTTCACATTTTAACTGTAGAAGACCAACGGTCACAGTTCTCAGATTTATGTAGGTAACTTTCACAAACAAATGAAAATGCATGACTCAAACAAAATGCTTTTCCCCAATGAAAGTGCAGTCAAACAAAATGTCAGAAATATTCAGATATAAGTTCATCAATTTTTGATTGAAAACCCGCATGGGGTCAAAATCAACATGGTTAACTTGCTATACTCCTCGGTTCCAAGCTCTGTGAACTTGCGGGGTGAGGTAACCTGGGAGGAAGGAAAAGAAGGGCCTGTTAATAGCCCTCCGTGTTATCTCGAATTCCGGTCAATTCCAATACTGCTAACATAAGGCCATTCCCTAAACCACTGTAGTGTTGCGAATGAGTGAGTGAGTCAACGACCAATGTATTTGGTTCTGTTACTCCGCACGGACCGGGAACCCTCCAGTAGTATAGCCGTAGGTATGGGACAGACAATTAAGTGTGGTCCAAAAGTGACCATTAAAATTCTATTAAAATTAATGGATAAAGTGATCATTAAAATTCTATTAAAAATTAATGGATAAAGTGACCATTAAAATTCTATTAAAAATTAATGGATAAAGTGACCATTAAAATTCTATTAAAATAATGAATAAAGTGACAATTAAAATTCTATTAAAAATAATGGATAAAGTGACCATTAAAATTCTATTAAAAATAATGGATAAAGTGACCATTAAAATTCTATTAAAAATAATGAATAAAGTGACAATTAAAATTCTATTAAAAATAATGGATAAAGTGACAATTAAAATTCTATTAAAATAATGGATAAAGTGACCATTAAAATTCTATTAAAAATAATGAATAAAGTGACAATTAAAATTCTATTAAAAATAATGGATAAAGTGACCATTAAAATTCTATTAAAAAATAATGGACAAAGTGACCTTAAACATCATTTAAAAAATATTGATCGAACATATGGTTATCTTAACCATTATAAATCTTCCAAACAATTATGGTTACTTGTAACCATAATATTTCGTATTACTTTATGGCAGAACGTAACCATTAAAAAAATTATGGTTAAAAAATAACCTTTAAATTGCCAGAATTTTTTCTAAATTCTGGTTGAAAGTAACCATTAAACTTAACAAAAAATTAACCAAGATAATTATGGTTAAAGGTAACCATGAAACACAATCAAAAGTTATGGTTAATCTACCTATAAAAATTAACTATGAAAAGTTATGGTTAACGTATCCATAAAATCACCAATGTTATTTTTAATAAATAGGGTTAAAAGTAACCATAAAAATGACTCTAAAATGTAAATGACAAAATTATGGTTACTTTCACTTATAAAACGTAACACAAATTGATCCTACAGACACCTAAAATAATGGCTAAAATTAACCATTGAAAATTCTAACGATGTTTTTCAAAATAATGGTTAAAACAAGGCTAAAATTACCAGTAACTTTTTAAAAGATTATGGATAAAACAAGGGCTAAAGTTAAGGCTAAAATTTCTAATAACTTTTTTTAGAAACAATGGACAGAATAATGGCTAAATTTAAGGCTAAAATTATTAGTAACTTTTTAACGAATTAAGGATAAAAATAATGGTTAAAACAAGGGTGTAAATAGCTATAAAATAATATGTACACTATTATATTTAGTACCCCCAAGGAAGTGTATCAATTATGTTGTCTTCTTCTTTCTGGATGAAACGCTTGTCATAGTCGACTTTAAATTCTTTGGCAATATTTTTATTTACAAGGCTTTTTGTTTTCGTATCTCTTGTTATCATGTTATTGCTTATAACAACCTTATTATTAAAACCTTGTATTAGGTTGGTCATTGTATTCATGTTAAGTTTTTTGGCATTTTCGTGGTTGAGTGTAAATCCTTTAATTTTGGTAACCTGTTTGCCTTTATATGTTTCGTACGCATAGCTTTTGGGACCTGTGCTTATCCATTCAATACCGTGATCATCTTTTCCGAATTCGTCAGTCCATTCGCCGAGCATACATCCGGTCTCTACAGTATTTGTTCCATCATCTATGTAAACAACACTATCAGTGTCGTAATAAACTACTTTATCCCCTAATCTATCAAGCATGTAGTACAATCTTATTCTCGCATTGGACGTGGTGAAGGTTGCTACAAATATGTTGGTACATGTGTCATCTTCTACATAGAAATCATTGTAGTGGTATGTTACCTCAATTACTTCCTCATTGATGTACATAACATTAGTTATTTCTATCTTATTATCTAATAACAAGTCGTACCACCTCTCAGGGTCATCAATGAACTCTGTTTGTGACATGTTTTGCCTCTGACCGAACTTTCCCCAAAGAGAATTTAAGCATATTTTAGCCACTGCCCTCTTCCCAGCATTGGGTTCAATTTTGTCAATATCAAGCTTTATGCCTTGCTTTTTTTTATAACCCTTGCATATTTTTCTTTTGATTTGTAATCACCATCCCAAGGACTAGTTTCTAGCTTAATTTTCATAAAGGTTTTAATGTAGTCCCTGAAAAGCCCATTACTTTTCTCTTCAAAATTCCATACTTCATAAATTTTCTGGATTTTGTAGTCTTTCTTTAGAGCTTTATTAAGTTCGATTGTAGTCCAAGTTCCAAAAAGCGCCCTCTCTTCATCACTATGGTTACAGCGGCCGACCTTTTCTTCTGCACACTTCGCGCACAGGGTAAACATTAACTTATCTAGCTTCACAGGAAGGACTGGATGATAAAGACCTCTTGGAGGAAGAACTTTACATTTAACTAAACCAAACCAGTCTTTATTGTATATTTCTGGCTTAAATATTTTAGTGGGATGTCCCACAGGATACCGGTCATAAAACATAACTGTTGGATATAAACTGCATATATCTATATATCTCAGCTTTTTTCCAGAAACTTTCAACTTTGAGGCATTTGTCCTACCACCGAAGAATGCGTCCCTGGGGTTTAGAGGTTCTACAACATCTTTTGTTTTGTTTAGGCTTTCCTTACAAGCTTTAGAATTTTTCCATTTACAGCTCCACAACTCTACAACATTGTGCCTGGCATTTTTAAGAGCTTGTGTTCGCTCTATAGTTTTTGTAAGCAAGTCATCCATAGTTTCATTGTTTACATTGTTGATAGTATCGCCTGAGTAACAGTCGGGACAACCATGCCAAAAACAACCATGATATTGGTACACAGTTTTAGTCATATAGTCGTACCCATCGACTTTGGCTCTACAAATTGTGACCTCGCCACCGTTTAATGCATGTCGAACATTAGGGAACGAACTTAACCATGCTATAGACTCCTTACTGAACATTTCCTTTTTTAGCCCTTTGACTACAGCAATCGTGTCTTCTTCAAGGAATTTTGACCTGTAAATAGCCATACAAACACTGGCAATAGTTATGTATTGGAAGGGGTCTATATTTGCTATTTCTAAAAATGACTGCCTAAAGGCAAGACAACCACGTCGCAAAATATCAACATCTGAATTACAATACTCGGCTAATTCCTTCATAAAGTCAAACACGTAATTTTCCTTTACTTTCTCAGCGTGCCATTCCAGGAATGCGTTTCTGCTATCAGGCTTCATAACGCCATAGTATTTAGTAGCTGGGATGGACCCAACGTAATTTTGATTTTCTTTCTTATTGAAGTAGTGTGGAAAATACCCCTTTTTTAGTTCTTTTAGTCCAAATGTTTTGGGAAAGGATGCAAGGCCTCCTTGGATAAAGTTTATGCTGTCAATTATTCTAAGCCTTAGGGTGGGTATTTTGAGCTCCATAATCTTAGACCCTTGGTAAATGGTTTTAATTTTAATGCCATTAGTGACGCAATATTGTAAAATAAAATACGCATCATAACCTTTTGCATTGTGTGCTATACACGTAAAACCTTTGTGGTTTTCTGATATTAGCCACTGACAAAATTCGTCATTTTTTAGGAAAGCCCGCCTAACACCATTAAAGTCATAAACGGATACAAAGTTTGGCGTGTGTACGCCGCTGTCTTGTTCAGCTTCGTAATCGAAAAAGTAGTATTTTTCTGTGTAAGTGCATTTTTTATGTTGCTTTTCTGCCGTTCCATTACAAATACAATCTTCCATACAGTATCCCCCACGGTTTTTCATTTTTTGCATATAACATTGGTGCTGAGCTGGCTTATCGTGCTGTTGGCAATTCCAACGCATAGAGTACCCACATCTGTGCTTGTTTATTTTTTTACATTTACCATTACATGTTAGACACTTGAGTTTTATTGAACAGGCAACTTCCTTTGCACATTTCTCACATTCAGTAAGTACAGTTTCGTGTAGGTTGTTGTAGTAAAACTTGTTTTCATTTTCTTTTTTGCACTCGCTTTTACATTCTGTGCACTTCAATTCGACTTCGTATTCTACAAATGTTTCACATTTCCTACATTAGGCAAAGGAGCCACCTAAATGTTTGATATTTATCCTCGGACATATTTTGTTGCAGATATTGTACTTGTAGACTACCTCACACACTTTCTCATGGTTATCAACGCAATCTTTACCAAAACAGTATCTACTGCACTTTTTACGGTATACTCGGGGTCGTACACCTTCTGAGAAATCATGTTTTCGACCTAAGCACAAATTGCACACATTACTTTTATCTTTTTTACACGAGTGCTTGTCTTGATGATCGTAAGGTATATCACATTTTTTGCAGTAATATGAACTTCCAAAAAAGCCTCGTATATTATTAATGGAATCATAATTGTCGTTATGCAAGTACGAATAAATTGTTATCGCGTCATTTACACCTGAGGAATGGATTACTTTGTTAATATGGGCAGCCGAAACAACCTTAATCCGAACACCCATGAGATGTGCAACATCTCTAATATCGTTTAAACTAAACCCATCTTCACAGTTCTTTCCGAATGTTGTGCATAACTCTTTTGCTAATTCTTCCTGCAGGGCACGTCCTTTCCTAATATAGGTAATTTCATTATCAGTTAATTTCCTGTCTAGTAACTTTCTAGTTTCATACGTGAGGGCTGTGATTATTGCTCTTGCCCCGCACAGGTTATCGGTGTTGGTTATTTTGTTTATGCTTCTTTTAGCCATAACATCTTTAGCAATATTGACTATTTTCTTACCCTTTGCACCTTTGCCTCTGGGTATTTTGTAGACATCGAAGTAAAAGGTGGTATTATTTATATCTACATTTTCATTAGATGTTATTATTCTTTCAATTTGGTCAAGTAGATGTGAAGAATTGACTTTTATTTTCTTTTTTGACGAAATCATATGATTAAAATCATTATTTTCTGCAACTACTTTCATCTGATCACCTTGCTTGAAATCAGTTAGTTTTCTTACTTCTTGTATGGCTGCATGCACACCTTTTCTGACCGCTTTCATTTGTTCTATTGGCTTTCCTTGCAAATCTTTTATGTGTATAGTATAAGCTGTCTGCCAAACGTTAAACTTTTTGTGCAGCACAGTACGATTACCTTGATGAATTTCGAAAGGTGACTTTTTAGCTAATGTTTCATTAAATATTTTTTTCTTAAAAGGAAAAATTTGGCCCAATTTTTGCTTCACAATTTTTAAGTCCTTAGATTGAACAGGTTTTGGTTCCTTTTTAATTTCAAAGAGGTCTTGATCGAATCCAAAATGCCTGATTTTGTCCAAACGTTCCTTTTCTTCCGCTATCAAATTTAGCAACCCTTTCTTTGAATGAATTACTGAGTAGCCCTTAATTTTGTTTTCTCTGGCGACTTGTTTTAGTTCACGAACGCTCTTCTTAGGCAGCTCTGATTCATGATACGTAAACAAAGCACTATCTCCGGCATTACTGCAAGCACTGCTTACAGCTTCAAGAAGAGCAGCCTTCTTCATCTTGTATACTCCTTTTAGTTTGAGTTCCGTTGCCAGAACCCTTAGTTCCTTTACAGTTGCACCGGTTCGGTGCTTAATATTTTGTTTCAAATCCATTTATTATATAACTTTCTTAAATTAAAAATTTCATTTTTTTAAATAAAATAATTATAAGACATCACTTTTTTGGCAAGTCGTTGTTGGAAACCAGTCTACCCTAATTAATTGGTAGACTGGTGTTAGAATGGCAGGGTGCATCTGGAATTGTTTGGATATGAAGGTGAATACTTTAAACAGCGTCAAATTTTTTGTATGAATAAATGAACAGAATAATTACATTTTGCATTATAATTGTTACCATAACAAAGGTTCAATTAGAAATAATATCTCATGAAAATCAGAATCAATTTGCTATCAACTATCTGCGTAAATTTGGATACTTGACTAATATTTAAAAAATTAAAACATTTTTTATAGGTAATAAATGGTTGTAAATCAATTTCTCAAGACGCTCAACAGCATCAACGAACAAAAGACGTTTAAAAAGCTCAGTGAGTTAGAAATAGGGAACGAATACCTTACAACGAATGTAGAAGGTATAAATTCAAAATATGGAAATAAAACTTTTCTAGAACTTGACAGTGAAAATTGATATATAAAGGCACAAAAGAAGTCTATGGTGATTGCAAAGCGCAAATCTTGAATTCCCTTAAACATTTTCTTAAAATTTTGTAACACCCCGACAAATTTTAAGTAGAAAATTTATGGTTTTAATGATTACTAAACATTAAAATCAAATACCAAAATTAACGAAAAATTAAGAATTCCTTCGTAGCTTTATGAAAATTGTAACAGCTATCTATGTCATCACCATTAAGTTCAAAAATATAATCTATACTATCCTCAGACAACTGATTTATAAATACTTCTACACCTTCAGTAGGATGTAGTAAAACAGGAAGAAAGAAAGAGTTATTCGCTTTACTCGGGCGTCCATTTATATATACAGAAATATTATAATATAACATTTTCTTTATTAACCCAGCTATTGTGAGAATTATCAAAACCCAACCATTTGACATATACCCGATTTCCTTTCTTTCTTAAAACTTTTTCAACAATATATGCCTCTGGATACTTTGTTTTCTGTAATTCTTGCTCATAAAAGTTCCCCTTTATTTCTTCCGCATTTACATCTTTCAATTTGTACGTAATAGGGTCGGAATAAACGATATATTTTATTTCAAATATTTCAGTCGACCAATTTCCTGTGTATCCTTTTTCGAATATACCTTTTAGTTTACTAATTCAGACTTGATCGCCAACTTTAAATTTCGCTTTTTCTTCTGCTCCTACGCTTACAGTGTAAACAGTTTTCAACAAATGTTTTTCATTAGCTTTGTTTACGTTTTTTGGCTTCATATTTATAGTTGTGTGCGTTGTATTATTGTAGCCATCAATTAACTTTGGTAAAATGCCAACCCAGCAGTAGTTTCCTTGAATATCAAACTGTTTCCACATTTTCTCTTTTAATGTTCTATTGAATCGTTCTACAACTGAAGCTTTCACTTCTGTAAAAGTAGAATAATGATTGATATTAAATGTTTTCATCAATTTTGAAAATTCTTTATTGTAAAATTCTTTACCGTTGTCTGTTTGAAGATTTTTGGGTTTTCTGTTTTTTAAATACCATCAAACGCTTCAGCAACACTTTTACCCGTTTTATCTTTGACTGGTACACCCCAGGCATACTTTGAAAATACATCAATGACTGTTAACAAAAACTTCTAGCCTTTATTAAGCTTCGATATCCCCTTTATTTTTCCAGAGTCCATTTCTACCAAATCCGCTTGCCAAATGTCATCAATGCCGTGAGTTGTAACCCTCCTTCTCGGAAAATTCTTCCTCATGGGCTTATGAATTTCGTTTATAATTTCCTCCCGAATGCTAACGGGTGGCTCTCTAATTTGGGTAGAACCCCCTATTTCTACACTCTCATTAACTTTTTGTTTCAAACCTGCTTTTCTTACTCCCACACTCGGAACATAAACCTTCGATTCTAGTTCGACCATTTTTTGTCGAAAGGGTGTGAGGATGCAGTGTTTGAGTAAACGTTTTGCACTTTAAACACCAAATGTGATTATTCATTTATTAATTAGTTAATTAATTAATTAATTAAAATTAATTATAAAATAAGCATTGGTTTACTCAGACACCCAACATTGAAAAACGCAAACTAACTTACAAGAAACAAGGATCTACCCTTTGTTGAGGAAATTAACTTTTTATATTTATATTTATATTTTATATATAATAAATGGAATCAATTACTGATATTCTGAACAGAAAACTTGTCTATAATAGCAAACAAGTGGTTATTGCTATTGATGAAAATAACGTTCCATGGTTTAAAGCTAAAGATATTGCTTTAATATTGGAGTATAGAGATACAGATAAAGCAATTCGAAAACACGTTGCTATTGAAGACAAAGGTACATTCGATACCTTAAATAATCCCGACGTTGGCGGGGTTAACAAATACACATCCTCAAACCATATTTATTAATGAATCTGGGTTGTACTCGCTTATTTTATCATCTAAAAAAGAGGAAGCTAAAAAATTTAAGAAATGGGTAACGAAAGAAGTCCTTCCATCAATTCGAAAGTACGGAGAATACAAAATTAAAGAAGAATATAAGAACCAACTAGTTGGGTTAATGCAGAAAATTCAAATAAAGGAAGCAGAAAACGAATCTCTTACCCCATTAACCACACCTCTTGCAGTTAAAACTAGTAAGAATAATTGTCTGCTTATTATAGATAAGCATGAACCAAACGAAAAGTACAGGTACTATGCAATAAGGGCGCAGAGACAACAGGTGAATCAAGCAATCAAAAAAATATGCAGGCGGCACCCCGATTGTGAGATAGTTTATGAAAAATATAATGATCCTAATAGCGTAAGGTTGTATGTGCTTATGAAAGAACAAATAAAAATTAGCTATTCGGGAAACCATTTCAATATTCCATTTACTCCTGATCTTCTTAAAGGAACAATAGAGATGTTGTATAAAAACCTGTTACATTAGACTGTTTTTAATGGATATTTTCTCCATTAAAAACTGAAACATTTTAACATTAGTGTTATTCGACCGATTCATCAGAATGAGGTTCATATGCATCAAGTATTACTTCACCAAACATCGTCACACTAACATTTATTGGAAGTTTTAAAATTACGCTGCCCATTTTATTTTTAATGCATCACCAGATTTAACGTTGAAGGGCTTAAGCCTACTAGTATCTACTATAATTTTTTCTTCTTTGGAACGTGCAATGTAAACGTCTAATACTGTTTTAATAGCGTCATCTGTATATGAAGTAAATAATTTATCTGGGTCTACGATACGAACAAATATTTTCCTAATCGTTGCGTTGTGTGTAAAAATATGCTTAATTTTATCTTTCTCTGCAAAAACGTAATCCTATCCTATCAAACACCTTTCTTTCTAAAGTGTCAACCTTTTCTGTTAATGTTGCTACTGGTGCAAGACTAGTAGTGGCATATACCGAAAATAATTTGTCTATTTCTTCTTTCGTGAAGTAGTCTCCTTCAGTAGTAAGTGGTTTGAGCTTTTCTAAGAGATATTGCTTATTAACGACATCTTTATTGTTGATTGGGTCTTCAATATTCGCTATCCTCTTTCCCTGAAAATCAAGCCATGTTTCTGAAACAAAAAAAGCTCACTAAGGCGTTTATTTAGAGCCGTAACTAGCCTTGAAAATCGTTTTTCTAAATCATCTTTAGTAATAGCTTTGATGTATGTTGAACTACTCCCTCTTTTCATAATTCTATTCCCGAATATGTCCATTTATTATATTTAAAATATTTAAAGTATTCTCAAAGTTATAACCGTCTAAGAACAACTTAAAAACAAATATGCATAAATGCCCACATATATATTCATCAAACATTTGAATTCTTTCGGCGTTATAGAATAGTTTGCTAGCTCCCAAATAATTTACTAGTTTTTCAGGAACATCTCCACCAAATGAGTCAAAGACGAATTTTCGGTTACCCTTTTTAAAGTAACAAATCCAATGAGTACCTGCATGATCCGACGTATCCAAGTTTACAATTCATGATTCACAATCATAAGTTTTGTAGGCAATTCATCAATCATAAAAACATTTCGAAAATGCTTTATGTTCATTTCGTGTATTATTTTAAGTATATCGAAATTACTTAAAGGGTGCTTATAGTTGGAAAGTATATCACTCAATATCGATGAAACTTCTCTCTTTTTTAATTTTAGTTATTCCCAAACAACCTTGTCCAGTCTTTTTTTCGATCACCAGATTATGTCTAATTTATTCAGCCAATTCCGCATCTTCTTTTTGCTTTTTATGAACAGCGCTTGTAATGGCTGCAGCGCCACCTGCCAGCGAACCAATGGCACCCAATGCAGCTAATATTAATGGCAAAAATCCTCCTCGGTGTTCATTAATTCCAGAACCTTCTTTCTTTCTACTGAGATATTCGAATATTTTCTTTACAATTGGAATGGACAAACTTATAAGTAAGCTACCACCTTTTTGAATTTTTCTTGCTTTCTGCTTCTTTTGTGTATCTGTCAAGTACTCATCTAGATAGTCATGCTTTTTCAGATCTTCGTTGGAGAGTTTTATTTTAATAGCTTTGGGTTTTAGTTTCCCTTTTTGGGAAACGTTGTAATCAATACTAAATCCTTTCATTTATTTAATGAAAAAAATTATAAACAAAAATTTTACAAATTTATACTCAGACGCCCCAACCATTTTCATCTAACCCCATTCCCATTTTTCTTTTTCCATACATTATTCCAGTAACGGCTGTAGCTGCTAGTCTCTCACTCAAGTTAGCATCTTTACTGAATATTCTCTCTTTTGCAGCCTTTTGTAATTCTTTATCTGCTTGATGTCTGTGCTCTAATTTTGTATGGTCGCGGTATGCTATATCATGTAATTTACATGCTTCGTCTAATGGGTTAGAACCCTGAACTCCTTCGGCTAGTTGCTTGTCTAATGGATTACCAGGACCACAAAATTTGTATCCCGGGAGTGTTAAGTCAATATTATTTTCACCTATTTTATTAATCATCCAATTAACTAATCCTTTTCCATGTTTTTCAGATTCCCAGAATGTATGGGGAATGTTATTTAAAAACCTAATTAGATATGGAATACCTTTAGGATTATTAACAAAGAAGTCATTAAACTTACTCGTAAGCATCTTCGTTATTCCAACCTTTTCATTGTGATAGACGTTGTTTCCAGCATTTTCTTCGCCATGAATTACCATTAATCTGTCTATTAATTCCCTTTCATCATCCATCCACACATATTCAATCGGTGCTTTTGAATATTTTTTTTACAAAACCAAATCCTGATTTAGGAGGAGTGGTTAGAGATGCAGCTCTTTCTTTTCTACTTACTTTTTCTGAAAGCCATATATCCTTTATCAACGTATTATATTTTTTGCCAACACTGCTTTTAGGTTTAGTGCTATTTGGGTCATTGTTTTGATACATAGCATTTGTAATTTTTAAAATAGTCTTATATGTGCTGCGGTCTTCGTCTGTATACTCATCATCGTTAGGTATATCATTTAAGGTTAAGGTTAAACCCTTTGTAGCTTTAAAATTCTTACCCTTAATTATAATATCGTCATTACTGAATTCAACTTTTGAGTCACCTATATAATAACCCTGCCGTCAGCACTGTATGCTGCAGAATGCTTACAGATGACAAACAAAGGCCCATTGAGAAAATTAGAACTTAAGGATCGGAAAATTCTAAGGAAAATATTAGGACCTGTTAATGATAATGGTACTTACAGAAGAAGACATAACAATGAATTATTTGAACATATAGAAGATTTGGTGAGTGTGATGAGAAAAAGGAGAATGTCTTTCTTTGGACATTTGGAGCGGATGGAGCATCATCGACTTTCATATCGAATCCACTCATCCATCTCTAAAAAGAAATCCTATTGTAAATGGTCGATGCAAGTTAAAAAGGACCTAACAGAAGCTCGAATCAATCAAGCTCTGGTTTGGGATAGGAACCTGTTCAGAAAGGCGGTTAAATCAACTAGTAATCTACACCCTTTGACATCTGTGATGCCTCGCCCTCACTGCAAGTGGACGGAAGAAAGGAGAGCTGAACATTCGTCAAGAATGAAGATCTACTGGCAGACAAGAAAACAAGCTTTACAGTGATCATATGAGTGAAGAACATCGTGGTCCATTGATGGCCGAAACGACTCAAAAAAAAAACCCTGATAGTTCTTATCATACCTTATTCCAAATTTAGGATCACTAATTCTAAGTAAATATTTTGAAATTATTACCCCTAAGTGGACCGTAGAATAATCAGTTATGCCTTTCCTCTTAACATTTTCTTCACTTTTATCATACTCTTCATCGGCCTCTTGAAATAAACTCCTCCCCTTTTCTTTCTGAAGTTGCGACTCTAAATTCTTTCTGACCTTTCTTGCCGATTTTAAAGCTTCTTTTTGCTCACCAGTGACACCATATTCATCCAAGAAATAGGAACCTTCGGAATCTGAAGGAAAGTCTTCTTTATAGTCAATTTTGTAAGGAATTAATTGCTTCTCCACTTCTCTATTTTCTTCTATAGCTTTAATAACATTTTCACCGATGTCATTTAACTTGTTGCCTAAAACATTAACAGCATCGATAACAGGTTGATCTTCTTTTTTATACTTCTCGTATTCCGTTATAGGCTGCTTCTTCCATATTCGAAATTCGTCTTTTAATTCTTCAAATTTCTTCCTATTCCTTCTTGCTTGTTGAACTACCTTATGATCGTATATCGCAAACATCTTTATTATAGGTGAAATTTTAAAAAATGACGTTTGATGCTAACATTGACGTTTGACATTTGACGCTGACATTGACGCTGTACGTTGTACGCTGTACGTTGACGCTGACAATGACGCTGTACGTTGTACGCTGACATTAACGTTGAACGTTAACGCTGACGTTGTACGCTGTACGTTAACGCTGTACGTTAACGTTGTACGTTGACGCTGACATTGTACGCTAACGATGTTGGTGTTTGAATACTCAACCCAAAACCTGCCAATACCCCTGGAGTAGTTACCCAACATTTAGAAACGTTTTAATTGTATTCCTATATTTACCATCGTTAGCTTTGCGATTCATATCAATAGTAATAAAACCAAACTCCTCATTCCAACACTTGCTGCAAATATTCTTAAAGTCTTCTAATTTCATATCGCCACCAACAAATTCGTGATAAATATGATATAAATTGGTATTATCTTGCCTAAATATGTTTAAGAAATTTAAGTTATCACGAACTAATTGTTTTGGTATTTTTGAATACGTTTGAGCTAAGTAAAAACAGTCAATCCCTTTATGTCTTCCTCATGTAAAATATTCTCGAACTATGTCTTGGTTTTCCAGTATGAAATCGTCGAAAATTACAACTGACCTATCTTCACATTTATCCAGGGGCATTATGCTTTCATCGTCATGAATAAATTGTGCAATGGACTTTCTAACTTCTCTTCGATTTTATTACATTTTTCCATAAACTGTTGATACTTAGATTGCTCTAAACTTTTAGAGAAGATGTAAAGGTTGTTTATTTTTTCCCAGTTTAACCATCCAGGTGCCAAAATATAATTGTCAATCATTAAGGTTGTTTTACCACAATTACTGGGGCCTATTATAGCACAACGAATGGAATTCGGTAATAATTTGCCATGTTTGTTCTTTACTTGCTTTTCTACAAGTCTTACTTGTGGGTCCCAATTTACAACATTTCGTTTACTCATTTTCGTTTATTTTATTAATTAATGAATGAATTAATAAATGAAGAGAATTTTTGAACTAAGTGGTAAAACTTCGGTTTTAGAGAAAAGGTTAAATGTTCCATTGCGAGATGAATTTAGAAAAGTTGGATTAATAGGGTTTTACTCAACCTTCCTAACACCAAATATTACAACAAAAAACAATAAAGTACACTATGAAAAAGTATCAGGTTCGATAACTGAAATGTTTATTCCACCAGGTCAATATAATGTAGAAAATTTACAAAAAGCTATTCAAAGTCAAGAACCTAAGATTAGTATTGAACAAAATAAAATTCTAAACAGATTGGAAATAATTAGTGATTATAAAATATATTTTGACCAAGAAGAAAGTATTGGTTCAGTTTTAGGTTTTAATAATCAAATTGTAGAACCAAAAATCAAAACACTTGCTCGGAACTTACCTAAAATAATTCCGTTCGAAAATATCCGCGTTCATTTCAATTTAGCGGATGGAATGTTTGTAAAAGACTCTGAGCATTTTCACCGTGAAACGAATATTATTGCATCATTTAAACCAGCCCTAGAATTTAGTGCTCCAATAATTTATGAGCCGAATTATCCTGTATTTTGCCCAGTTTTCGATAAAATTCAAAATTTAAAAATTACTTTGACCAATGAGAATGACGAAGTAATAGATTTCAACGGCGGAACAGTTACTGTAATTTTAGAGATGAGTTAATTATTTCCTCTTCATTTAATTTTCTATTATTTTTCTTATAATAAATGAACAAAGTAGAAAGTTACCAGTGGCAATCTTTTCCTGTAAATGAAAATACTAAAAACAATTTAAATTTGCCAAACAAGGACGTGGAAATAGATATTAAAGTTGGTGATGGTTGGATTGATAATAATGCGCACCTGTATATTACTTTCGATGTAACTCATGCTGATGGAACTGATTACACTAACTATGAAGGAAAGTCAAATGTAAAGCTAATTGACAATTACCCCCACTCAATTTTGGAGCAATGTAACCGTGAAAAAAAACGAGGACACACTATCTATCGAATTGACCATCCAAATATATCTTCAACGGTTCTGTTTAATTTAACAGCCTCTTATAGTGATAAAATGATATATTCAGGTCATTTTCTTAATAATGGTAAATTGCAGAAAAAATCAAATGAGTTAAGGTACCCTTTAAGTCTTCTTGGTGGCTTTTTTTAAGGATTTTAAAGAGATTATGTGGGAAGGAGATTTAACTGTTACATTTACATGGAGTCAAAATGCAAACGATGCTTTGTATAGATGGTGGACTAAGAATCCAGATGGGGGCAATATGGCTGGAACTCTCCCGCAGGAAGGAAAAGTTATCGTAAAATCAATGGAGATAAATATTCCTGTTGTTAAATACGAACCGAATTATGAGCTTGAACTGAGAGAAAAAATACTAAAAGAACCACGAATACCTATATCATTCTTTGATCTTCAAACTCAAGAAATTTCAGGCCTAAGTGGTAAAAAGAATTTTGAAATAGATATTACTAATTACTACAATTCAATGGAGTTTGATCTGCCATATTTTATATTTGTTGTGTTTCAAACCAATAGAAAAGGTAGCCAAGATATGAATAGTTCCAAATTTGATCATGTTCAGCTTCAAAATATTTACATGAAAAACGGAAGAAACGAAATGTTTCCAGAAGAAATGTGGAATATCAATCCTCCTAATACTTATCTAAATGCCTATTATGCTTTTAGGGACTTTAAGCGTATAACTGAGCTGAAATATGATGTTGTTATTACCCCCAGAGAGTTCATTACATCTTATCCTATTTATGTTATCAATATAAGTCGGCGTAGAAATGTGGTGACACCTCAGAAAACCAGTATGAAATTGGCCGCAACATTTAATACCAATATACCTGAAAATACGCTTGCTTATATAATTATGTATGGTAAAAAGAATTTAACCTATGACGCTAAACATGGCATAGTTACTGAAAACTTTTAAATAACTTTAAATAAGAGTAATTAATTTGAGTAATTAATTAACTTGTTTAATTAATTAGTAAGAGTTTAGTTTTTAAGTTCAATTGAACTTAAAAACTAAGAATAAACAAATAGTTAATTTAGGTAAAAGAGCAATTTAAGTTTGCAGAATTTTCTTATTTAAAGATTAAAAAAACAGTTAATAATGGAACCTGAATATAATATAATACCTTGCAGCCTGACAAATATTTTAAAAGGGGGTTGTGTTTCAAATACACCCACCAAAGTAAATAAGGAGCCTGAGTGTATTAAAAAGATAGTCTTCCATTACTACCGCTAGCTGCAAAATTTGCAACTGACAATCTTAAAACGCGTTAGTGATGACAGTGATTTCATGGAAATTGGTAATGCCTTAGAGGAATTAGAAGAACAAGTGGAGAAACTAATAGTTTCGGCTGAGCACAGTGCGGAAGAAGAAGGAAGAAGTTAAAAATAAGTTATCAGTGAACTTGACCAGGAAACTCCGTTAGCCTTGATACACTCTTAGTCGGTAAGATAACCTTGCTATCACTCTCTCTCAGTACCGTCCGCTCGCTCGCATGGAAGTGATGTGCTAAATTAAATATTACTTAGAACCCAGCTGTTAGTCTTGTTACACCGGACGTACTAGTAGCAAAGCAAGAAACTACGTAGTATGTATGTGTAGCGCAATCTATTAGCAAACAATAAAAGCTCTTCCCACTGTACTTGTCGTAAGCAATTGCACCACATCAGTGCAGATTGTAGCTCATAAGGTCGCAAATGCGCTTATTATTCGCTTTCCTCGTAGCTCAGGAGGTTAAAGTGTCTGGTTTGTTGAGACTTGTTCACTTAGAAGCGGAGGCGCCCTGCTTCTATGGTTCGAATCCCACTCAATCCTTTCAAAAAATAACTGAGTCATTAATGGAAAGAGGAGAGGAGAGGACTAAAGAGCAAATGCTCTCCAGGCACATAAGGGAGCCTGAGAGATGCAAAGTAAAAAAGAGTGGCCACTCAAGGAGCGAGAGAAGGAGAACAAAGAACAAAGAAAAAATCCCCAGGGGTAACAAAGAGGAGAAATTAAAAACCAGCGCTGGCTTCGAAACACCCCTCGGGGTTTCTCCGAAATGTCGGAGTTTTGCAAAAATTTTGTTAACTGTAATTTTTTCCATAATTCTTTAAAAAGTCACTGGTTCTTCTGCCCCAAGAAGAGACATGCCACTAGAATGTATAGCGGGGCGTGGTGGCTCAGCGGTCTAGCTGTATGCCTCTCACCAAGGCGGTCCGGGTTCGATTCCCGGTCAATGCATGTGAGATTTTCGAAGTGAAATGCCATGTCCTGTGGTTCGGATTCCACGTAAAAGGAGGTCCCGTGGCTCATGATCTCAAGATTAACGGTCACGTTAAACTACAAGCTTCCTTCCTTTAGAATGTATAGCCTTGTTTTAACCATTATTTTTTCAATAATTTCTAAAAAGTTATTGGTAATTTTAGTCATTATTTTAACCGTTATTTTATCCCTAATTTCTAAAAATGTTACTGATAATTTTAGCCTTGTTTTAACCTTTATGCTATCCATAATTCTTTATAAAGTTATTGGTAATTTTAACCATTATTCTATCCTTAATTCTTTTAAAAATTTACTGGTAATTTTAGCCATTATTTTAGGTTGTCTGTAGGATAAATTTGTGTTACGTTTTATAGGTGGAGGTAAGCATAACTTTGTCATTTATATATTAGAGTCATTTTTATGGTTACTATTAATCATATTTGATACTCCATATTTCTGTGGTAAAGATGTATGTGATGTACTTGGATATGAATCTCCTAAATTTACATTACAGCGTCATGTAGACGATGAGGATAAAACATCGTTACAAGAAATGAAAAAGGTATGAAAATTTAAGTTATAATGATGGGAGAGCTGTATAAAGTTATTGGTAATTTTAACCATTATTCTATCCTTAATTCTTTTAAAAATTTACTGGTAATTTTAGCCATTATTTTAGGTGTCTGTAGGATAAATTTGTGTTACGTTTTATAGGTGGAGGTAAGCATAACTTTGTCATTTATATATTAGAGTCATTTTTATGCTTACTATTAACCATATTTTATTAAACATAACATTGGTAATTTTATGGATACGTTAACCATAACTTTTACGGATGATTTTTATAGATAGAATAACCATAACATTTATTTTTGGTTTATGGTTACCATTAACCATAATTATCTTGGTTAATTTTTTTTGTTAAGTTTAATGGTTACTTTTAACCAGAATTTAGAAAAAAATTCTGGCAATTCTTTTAATTGTGTTTTATGGTTACCTTTAACCATAATTATCATGGTTAATTTTTTGTTAAGTTTAATGGTTACTTTTAACCAGAATTTTGAAAAAATTCTGGCAATTTAGAGGTTATTTTTAACCATAATTTTAATTGTTTTTATGGTTACGTTCTGCCATAAAGTAATACGAAATATTGTTTACCTTTTATGGTTAATTTCAACCATAATATTGTTTGAATTTTATGATTACTTGTAACCATAATTGTTTGGAAGATTTGTAATGGTTAAGATAACCATATGTTTGATCGATAATTTTTTAATGATGTTTAAGGTCACTTTATCCATTATTTTTAATAGAATTTTAATGGTCACTTTATCCATTATTTTTAATAGAATTTTAATGGTCACTTTATCCATTATTTTTTATAGAATTTTAATGGTTACTTTATCCATTAATTTTAATAGAATTTTAATGGTCACTTTATCCATTAATTTTTAATAGAATTTTAATGGTCACTTTATCCATTAATTTTAATAGAATTTTAATGGTCACTTTTGGACCACACTTAATTGTCTGTCCCATACCTACGGCTATACTACTCCCTCCACATCTCTCATCATCGCCCGTGATCCACATTCCTCTCTGGTTCACAGAGCTTGGACTCTAGCAGTACTTACGAATGCATGTGCCACACTGGAGGTAGTATGTGAGAATTGATTTTGTTGTTAGCTAGCAAATATTACCGTAAGTGGGGGAATACCGATCAATTTTCTTGATATATTTAGTGTAATTTTCCCACGAATTATAATATTGAACTGCAAAAATTTAATTATGTTTAAGCATTGGTTGTCATTATTTCGGAAATGAATTTAATTTTGTTCAGCTTTTCATAAAATTGATTTTAAAAAATATGTTGTATAATCGGCGTTACCTCATAGCTTGGGGTAATACCGATCATACACTTGTCTTACATTATAAACGGTATTAGACCATCATTCGGGTTATACCGATCGATATTTTAAGTTTAAAAAGTATTATTGATGGCTCCAGATGGGATGCAGCAGCGAAATTTATTTAAGAACATAATAGTCTAATATAGAAAACAAAATTAAGAAGCATACTAATAAATATTGATTACAATCTTAATTTTCTTACAACTACAGAAACAATCTTACATATATTCTTCAGATGCCCTCCTAATGCTTAATTGGCCAGTTCGTACAGCTTTAATGGCATTTTCCATATATATGGGATTATATCTACATCTACCCGATGGCCCGTTCAACTTCTTATAATCTCTTCCCATGATCGGTGTTACCCTATAAATGTCATATTTATGTAAATATATAATGTTTATATTATCTGTAGAACACAACTAAATTTATTTTACACCTTCTTCCGCAAGTTTTGCTGTGCAAATGAAGTTATTCTTGTAACTTTAATGATACAGATTTCCGTCTTTCATTATTATATTTTTATTTTGTTTGAATAATGATCAACACGCACGGTCGGTATTCATTGTTGTCGGCGAGTACTTCAACTGTGTAGAGTGCCTACGCTTGGACCGGATCAAACACTGGGGTGTCCAGTAGAAGTACATTTTCAAGTAATAACGCAAATGATCGATGTTACCTCGTTATATCGGTGTTACCCCATTTTACGGTAGGCAATCCTCAAAAAGGCATTTGTGAATAACACTAATGCTCCCTATGATAGGTGCTGGTCAAGTTAAACTAAAGATAGCTCAGAAGCCAGTGTTGCCTTAATAACACTTAACAGTGTAGCTTTCAGTTGGCCAACACAACATCCTTCCAATTACTGGAATATGTGGAAAGTAGGCCTAACCTGAAATAAATGACATGTGATTAAGATTTACAGCTTAATAATTTATAAATTGTTCCGTCTTTTCAATACTAGTTGTATTCAAGACGTTAACACTGGTATATGTTTCGGACACTTATG
Source organism: Meconema thalassinum (assembly GCA_946902985.2). Lineage (NCBI taxonomy): Eukaryota > Metazoa > Arthropoda > Insecta > Orthoptera > Tettigoniidae > Meconema > Meconema thalassinum. Next base: position 417,105,048 of record OX336394.1, read on the forward strand.
TGTCCTTCTTCAGCCAGAAATACATATTAAAACACGTATAAGTAGGGCTCGGATCGATATGCTCGATAAAATCTCCAGATATGTTCGAAAAATCCATTATATGCGGTTAAATATGTAGAATATGCTCGAAAAACACCGTTAGAGACTATAGAAAGGAAAAGGAAACGCAAAAACCAGTAACATACCTTTATATGCGAGCTTTATTTTCTAATTGTATGTACGATACACTGCAATATACTCGCATTCAAGTTTTTCAAGTATATATAAGAAAAGTTTTCTTATAAAATTTCATTTACAAAATGTTCTGAATTAGGCGAGTCAATGAAGTAGATTTGCATTGGTCTGTACTACAAGAATTTTTTCTATATTTTCAGTTTTGAATGATTTTCTTAAGTCAGTCAATAAAAGTTTCAATGACGAGAACGACCTCACTAAAGGCTAAAAACCTGCGGTTCTATTATTCGCACCAGATAGGCTTTTCAATAATTATTTCTGTTTTCGAACCTTAAGGGTGGTCAGGGCCCGATTTCGGGGGGGGGGGGGGAGAATTCGAAGAAAAACAAACTATTTAGACGAAAACCTCAAGAAATGCAACTATGCTCGAATCCGAGCCCTACTTATAAGTAACAAAAACACACGTTTAAATACATTGTAATACACTGAGTAGTCATTAGATATAAAACCAAGATGCCTCATAGTTCATGCACCTGGAGGAAGTTGTCCCATTTTATAACTATTTAGGCATGTCAACTCTGCTGGTTGACGGTAGTCATTTAGTTCTTGTTGGCTCCTCCCTGTGCCAATGCTTATTATGATAAAACTTTTAAAAACTTGCTGAAAGTCTTGCCAGTTGTATGTTGATGGAGTTCTATTTTCCTAAAATATTAAAAGTGGAAATGACGTATAGTTGCACTTATCATTTGGTGTCTGGTATTTGGTTCTATTATGCACCGACCGTGTTTGTGGTAGCTTGGAACTTGAGGATTCCTTATGTGATACTAATGAAGACGGAAATGTCATTATTATTGAGTGGATTCTTTTGAGGTCAAATGTTTGATCTGAGGTGGTCTTTGTTGCAATTCCCTGATGTATGTATCTCTAAAACGAAAGGAAAACTTTGTTAAGAATGGCTAAAGTTTTATTGTTATAACCTATGTTAATAACTTAGTGATGACTTACTTGTAAATATTGAGAAACCCCCTAGTGAACCTATGTCGTGGAGCGGCTAGGAAGTCTGAGGAAAAAAAAAATAGCCTAATTATTAAGTGGATTTCATTCAATACGGACCAATATGGATAATAACAATTTAAGATTTACAGTATATTGTTGTCTTCTTCTTTTCTTCAATAATCCATAACAATGTAAATCTTAATCAAATGTAATTTATTTCAGGTTCTTTTCACATATTCCAGTAGTCCTGCCAGTATCTCTTGAGCCCATCACTCAGCGCCTTCTTCCGATCTTCTGAAAGAGGTCCCCTCCGTCTTTCGGGTTCTGCCTCTTCCTTAAATCCCTGGTATTTTTGATTAGGTGTCTGAATTCACATCATCATCATCAATGTCCCACTCCAGTCGCCCGGGTGTGGTTAACAAGCCTCTTCCACTCATTTCTGTCCTTCCACTTTTCCTGCTCCATTACTTCCTCCACATCCAATCCAGCTTCTCCGATGTCCTTCCGAATCTGATCCATCCATCTTCTTCTTGGTCTTCCAACTGATCGCTTACCCTTAACTTCTCTTTCCAACTCCCTTCTTGCCGCTCGTTCCTTTCCCATTCTCTTCACATGTCCGAACCATCTCAGTCTTGCTTTCCGTATCTTCTGTACTAACGGTTCCACATTTAGCTCCTCTCTGATTTTAACATTTTGGATTCTATCTCTTCTTGTCTTTTTTACAGACGTTCTTAAAAATTTCATTTCTGCTGCTTGGATCTTACTATCTTGTCTCTTGTTCGTTACCAGCGTTTCCAGTCCGTATGTTACAATTGGTATGAAGTACTGTTTATATAGTGTTAATTTCGTTCTCCTGGGCACTTTGTCATCCCATAAAAGCTCTCTGACTTGATGATAGAATGTTGTGCTTTTACTTAGTCTGTTGTTAATTTCAGGGTTGATTTCATTACCTCCGTTAACAATGCTACCCAGATATGGGAACTGTTCCACATTCTCCAACCATTATCCATCTATGTTCACTTGGCTTCTCTTTTCCTCTTTTCCACAGTGCAGGACTACAGTTTTCTTTTTACTAATTACCATTCCAAACTCCTTCAGCTTTTCATTCCAAATGTCCAATCTCCTTTGTACTTCCTTTTCTCCCTCTCCCCAAATCACCACATCATCTGCAAATACCAAGGCCTTCACTTCATCACTACTGATACTCTGTTTTACACGTTTTATGATTTCATCCATCAATATAACAAATAATAATGGTGACAGTGCACTTCCTTGCTTGAGGCCTTTTTTTGTATAGAATGTTTCAGAATCACCACTACCCACTTGTACACTGCTCTTACTCTCATAATACAACATTTTTATCTTGTTAATTAGTGATTTTGGTACATTCCTTTTCAGTAGGCATTCCCATACATATTTTCTTTTAACTGTATCATAGGCTTTTTCCACATCCAAAAATATAAAGATGATTTCCTTGTTCATTTCTAGATGCTTTTCCATTATCATTCGCACTGCAAATATCAAGTCTATTGTTGATCTATTCGGTCTAAAGCCATACTGTTCTTCCTCTAACTGAGGTTCTATTATATCCCTCAGTCTCTTGCCTATGACTTTCTCCATTATTTTTAGCCCATGTGATAACAATATTATACCTCTATAATTTTCACATTTCTTCCTATTTCCTTTCTTGAACAGTGGTACAATGCTTCCTTGTTGCCAATCTTCAGGTATCCTTTAATCCTTCCATATGGCATTGAGGGTTCGGTATAGCCACTGTAGTCCAATGCTTCCTGCTGCCTTAATCATATCAGCATTGAATTCGTCTTTTCCACTTGCTTTACCTTTGCTCATTGCTTTCACTGTCCTTTCAAGTTCCAACCATGTTATTGGGTTCTCTTTTTTTTTCTCCATCTATTTCCATTTTCTTATCTCGTTCTTCCTCTGGGAAGTCATCCCCATTATAAAGCTTTTCAAAATACTTAGACATCACCTTCTGAAGACCTTTTTCATCATGTACTATGGAACCATCTTCTCTCTCTAATGCCTTGATTTTTTCTTGGTCTGCTCTTTTCGATTATATTACTCTATACAGTAGTTTCTGATTTCCTCTACTATCTTGCTAAATTTTGTTGGTGAACTCTCCCCAGCATTTCTCTTTTTCTTTCCTGATACTCCTTTTTACTTGTATTTTTAATCTTTTGTATTCCACATGTAACCTTTCTATCCTATCCTCATCTTTCTGATACGTTTTTTGCTTTTCCTTATCCATTTCACACCTGTTCATAATTTTGCAGTCCGGATTACCAATTTCTATAAGGTCTTTGTTACATTCTTCGAACCATGCTAATTTTTTCCTCTTTGGTTTCACGAAATTCCAAATTTTCTTTGTTAGACGATCGTTGGACATTCTGAAAATGTGTCCATAGAACAACAACCTTTTCCTTTTTATTGTTGACGTGACTGGTTCTATCTTTCTATATAACTCTTCGTTTGATTTCAAACGGAAGTGTCCGTTAACCCATCTGTTGCCTAAAATTTTTCTCAATACCCTGCGTTCTCTTTTGACTAACTGGTCGACTAGTCCCCGCCTGTTCATAGTCAAAGTCTCCGAAGCATATAATGCTTCAGGTTTGACAACCGTGCTGTAGTGTCTTAATTTGGCTCCAATGCTCATCGACTTCTTATTATAGGGATTTTTCGTCAGGTGATAGGCTCGGTCTAATTTCCAGATTCTATGATTAATTGCTTCCTGTTCTAGGCCATTTTGTTGGATTACCTCACCCAGGTATTTAAATTTCTTTACACATTTAATGTTCCCTTGGTTTGTTTTCATCCATTCTGGACCATCACTGATGTTTGTCATCTACTACAATATTATGTGTTAAACTACAGAAAGTAACTTATCAATAAGTGTAAATGTTGACGAGCTGTGGACCTATTCCAGACTTCAGTAGCCCATACGAACACTATGTCACGAATTATCTGCTATACCGGTATTTTGTTTTCAAATTTTAAATAACTGGACAAAACGAAGATTTTTTTTGTTTCCTTTTACCCTACTCTTTAAATTACTTAATCTCTAAACATCGCGCCATGACAAATGTTAACATCACAAAGCAATTTTGGTTGGTGCGCATTGAAAAATGCTAGCTGTGCACGGCAAGGTGAGTGATGCTGTCAACTCGTACCAAGAGATGGCACTGTCATCGCTGTCTCTTGGCAAGCCCATGCTTTTACAGCGGACTTTCCGCTATTATCTTTACGAGCTAATTAGCCATGGTGTAGATCTTTTAGAGTTGGAGCCATTGAACATTGAAATAATTTTGAACTCGCTGAATATATGAGAGATCATATATGAGCAGACATTGTACTCAGAATAGCGTGGATTTTTGCCACCCTTTAAAAATCCAACTTCCTTACTGTAACTGGGAATTGAACCCTTGATCTTGGCGACACGAGCCGGACACAATAGGCTTACCAGTCAACCACTGACGAAGGAGGTATTTGTGTAGAACTGCCCGAGGTAATTTGGCTTCCCTATACAATTTGACTAATTGAAGATCTTTTGTCTTTTTTTATTTCCTTTTCCTTTTTATATACATAGCCTAGAATCTAAAAGGCAAACATTGAAAAAATTGGCTTCTAAGTTCCCTTTGTAGAAAATGTATGTATTGTGTATAGGCTATTGAGTTACACATGTTTTATTCTTTCAGGTATTCTTGACATTCACCAAATACCAGACAAAAACCGGGTCTGATGCTTAACTCGCACCTGGGAAAAAGAAAGGAATATGCTCTTGTATTAGAAACTGTTGTAAATGAAATTCCGAACAAACACTGAACAGTCCAAAGAAGAAATGGTACCACTCGGCAAGCAGTGGGGAGGAGGAAACTATGTAATGACCAATATTTCGGTTAACATCGAGTTCTGGTTGAATGTTTCACTGGAAAAGAAGTTATATCAATCACAATATTGCATTTAATTCAAATGGAAGTCACTTCAAAACCAATTCTTATTAAATTTACTGTAAATTAAATAATCAATGCCAAGTGCATTCTAAAAATAACACTAATAATATTAAAAATTATTGATTCTAATTATGTTTCTCTAAGTCAGAGAGTGAATTTGGAAACAAGCAGTCCCCCACGTTCAAAGTGACTGAACTAATTGTGTGTGTGACTAGATCTATTGTTGCCTGTATTTTACATTTTTATTATGATTCATTGAAGTTAAAATAAACGAATATGTACCCAACAAAGTTAATACTAAACCACCTCAGAAAAGTGTCAGGTGTGAGAATACATATAAATGATAGTTATTTTTACTTACCCCATGCAATCACTCGTATGTGTCATCCAGCTTGGACTGAAATGCAGATATTCATGGCATTTGAAAAACCTCTATTCAAGGATCTGAGTTAAGTTAAAGTTAAGGCTGTCTAATAGCCGAAAAAATATTACAAAGTCAGCATAGTACCTTAAATAGCCCATATCCACAGCTTGTTTATAACATATTCAGTTTTAACTTAATTGTGTGGTTATTATTATATTGCCTTCCAAGACAAACAAATCACCAGGTCTCCACTTTTGTGTAGGCCTATAGATATTTATAATTTTCTCACATTGATTCTTGTCTACAGAACTGGAAAAGGTTAATCAGACAGCTCCTATTCCCAATGCCTAGTACAGTATATCTCCAAAAGGAAATGGTAGGCTATGATAGACTACAGTACAAGTACCGGTAACTTTGATATTCTGCTCTTCATCATTTAACCATCCTTCCACATAGCAGTTGCCATTTAAATTAAGGTTAAATAAGACTTCTAATTGCGTAATGACCTTTCATTAGATTAAGTGTATAACCAAATTATAAGCTTACCTGTGAATTTTGTGTTAGGCCTACTTGAAAATCTTCCCGATGCACCGATTTGGACCGAAGACCGTCTCTTGGAAATGAAAAGACTGTACCTTTGGACCCTCTGACATAATTCCCTCTGCATATCGGCACCAACACTTACACACCATCTTGAATATAATATATAATAAATTACAAAATCGTACATAACGACAAAAATCTCACAAATCTGGCTCACAAAACACAACCAATATAACAAGACAGCCATTATGTGTTACCATAAATCAGTGGTGCCAACGAGAAAGATTCCTTTGTGTACTACCTGCATAGATAGTGCTGCATCTCAGTGACATATCGGTTATAAGTCGAATATTTTACTATACTGGACTTATTATTTACTCCTAAAAAATCAGTATCTTGTATAGGTTAGAGATAAAGATAATATTCACTGGATATGGTATTGAATCTCAAAAGTTGGTACTTGCGATGTATTGATAGTTCCAACTTTTGCCACCTACATGAAATGTTTGTGTCGCAGAATTTCGTGTCCAGAACCATATCACAACGCTGAAGTTGGTTGTCTGGCCTGGAATGTTAGAAGTCAGCTTGAGTCTGATGCAGCCTCTGCCAGCTGGATTGCATCTCTTCTGGCTGCTTAAAATTGCCTGCCCATTCACCGATTACAGCATTAGTTTATGTGTAGCGTAAAACCTCGTTTCCAAATAAGGGCGCTAGGAGGCAGCACCATGTCACTGTGGCAGACATAAGTTTTGTATTGATGTTAATGGTAAAGTTGTGTTTTGGAATGTATTCCGATTGATTTTATAATGGTGTACAGCTGCGTGCCCTTTTGTAAATCAGAACAGGTCAAGTTAGAATACCGGGGAATCTCATTTCGTGAGATACCATCGGAAAATTCACAGCGTGAGAAGTTATGTGAAATTTCCAGAGAATGTGACAAGACAGGAAGCAAATGGGTACCTTCTGATCGCTCTGTTGCTTGTAGTTTTCATTTTCTTCCTGAGAGCTTCAGGTTACATAAATTATTTTATGGGATGTGGGTTGGCGACTATGGAACCCCAGCTGAGCTTCCTCTCTTTTATATTTCCTGTCAACACTTACCCTAACGTTATTAGGGTATTGGAGGCCTGGGATGTCTTTCATTTCCCTGCCTTAATTGGCTCTTGTCTTTTTTCTTTCCTGATACCCTAATTGTTGTGGGATCAGGCCTCATTTTGTCCTTCTTTCTGCCTTCTGTAAGAGGCCCTAAAGAAGGTAGGGTGTGTGTTGTCCCACCATGCACGGTGCACCTTAGATATCGATACACCCTCAATGATGAAGGTAATTGCTGTTTTAAGGGGTAAAACATCTAGGTCATCTACCCTTAGTGGTTCAGGAGAAGGTGAGAAATTATGATGAATTGAAATCTACAACTAGGCTACCGACTTACAACTAACTTTTATACTAGAAGGAGAAAGTGACAAAAATAAATGAAAGAAACGAATGAGGGCAATAAATGACGGAATAGAAATTCTCTCTATCGCTGGTTCAAAGTCGTCGGATTCTCTAAGAGCGTTAAAAATCCCTCAGTATGCCTTCGTTCGGAGGGGAAGTAAAGCTGGTGGTCCTATGTCATAGATTTATGGCATGAAAACGAAACTTTCAGCAATTACACTTGTGGAAGCTAAACTTTGTAGGTTAGTTAGATAACGCTATATTAGTTCCAACGTTGCTGGCTGCGATGGCATCTAGTAGCCATGTCCGCGGTTAGGTGTCGTGGACGGTGGTATTTGGTAGCGAAAGTAGGAACTACTAGAAAAAGTGATCGTCTGCAGTCCTTAACTGAATCACAGATAACACACACTAATACAGCTATCACAATTAACACCGGTTATGAGACAAATTCTACACACACCCAAAGTACACGGGACTACATGACCGCGATATCGCAGCCCAAAAGCTAAGGAACCACCCAACCCTCTATCATTGAAGGGCAGATGACCTTGCTGTTCAGCTCCTTAAAACAAGAATCAATCTTCGAAGAATGAGGATTGAGGTACTTGGAAACTAGTAGAGCCATGAAAGGCAAGCAGTAAAGGGAAATAGGAGGCAGTCCACCCCAAAGTTGCAAAAAGGGGAAAATAGATGCCACTATGGAAGCCATCACGGTCGCCAACTCCAGAGCTCAAAAGCTGAGCTCTTGAAGGTGTAGGCCTATCCAGGGTGTACCAGGTGTGGTGGAGCTACACACACCCTGCCCCCTTTAGGGCTTTGTGTAGAAGGCACGAGATGCCATAAAACTAAAAGAATAGGACTGACCCCTTGAAGAATGAGGGTATATGAATAGATGATATAAGGGCCAGTTAAGGTAGGCAAATGAAATAAACTCTAGATTTCGGATGCCCTAATACCGTCTGGGTTGGAAGAGAACAAGAGATGAATAAGGGAGGTCGACATGTAGATGACAGTGAGGATCCTGGCACAAGTAAGTGGAAATACGTACTAACGGACTCGGCTGGGGTCCAATGGTCTACTACCCAAGTCCCAATGGTTGTGAGCCCTGGTGGTGGGGATACACTCTCAAGGTTTCATTTCTAGTGAGCTTGGGAATTGGCGCCCCTGATCGATTCCTGAGCTGGGTCTGGTTTTCATCTTTTTCCAGTGACTCGGGGGCATATATTTTTATTGCCTTTGTTATATCCTTAAAAACAGTAGTGCTTAGTCCGAACGAAATAAGGAAATTAAGCTACAGAAAATATGTAGTGAGTAAAGGACACCCAATTCATGTATGAAGTCATCTCTGTCAATTACTGGTATAAGACTCGATAGAGGAAGAGGAGGAAGAGGGACTAAAAATAACAGCTTAAGTTCTAATAGAAGAAGCACAAAGAGTGGGTCTGAGGATCAATCAAGATAAGACAGAGTATATGATTGTAACCAGAAACAATGAAGAGGAAACAGAGGGAGTACTGGCAATAGAAGATATGGAATTTAGGAAGACTAGTTCTTTCAAATACCTAGGGAGTACAGTCAATGCCAACAACAACATGGAGGAGGAAGTAATGAAGAGGCTAAAATCTGCAGAGAGGTGACTCTTTTCAATGAATAAACTATTTACCAGCAGGCTATTAACGAAAACAACAAAACTCCGCATTTACAAGACAATCGTGCGACCAGTATTAATGTATGGGGCGGAAACATTGACATTGAGCAAGAAAATGGAGAGAAAAATTATAACTTTTGAAATCAAGGCATTAAGAAAAGTTTTTGGGCCAGTGTCTGAAAATGGAACCTTTAGAAGAAGAAAAAATATTGAAATCCACACGAAGTTTAATGAACCTGATGTGACAGTTGTAATAAAGAGCAGAAGAATTGAATGGCTGGGACATGTCATGAGAAGAGAAGAGAATGGTGAAGACAGTGCTAGAAGGGAAGCCACAAGGTACGAGACCCCTGGGTAGACCAAAACTGAGGTGGCAGGATGGAGTCAAGAAAGACCTGGAGACACTGGGAGCCAACGAGAACATGGCTAGCAACAGAGACCAATGGAAGAGGCTAAAAAGTGAGGCAATTCACCGACTTCGGTTCGTGTGGCCAACGAAGTACGTAAGTTCGTGTATTTAATTAGGAGTGGCTGTAAGTCACTATACGATCCGGACACCTAGTGAGGTGACTCCGTGGCAAGTTCCGCGTCCAGAAATTCGGTTAGATCTACACCGAGGTCCTAAGGTGAACACGGATGCCTCCGTTTACCGGACGCAGTCCCGCGGCATAGTTCACCAATTTCCGGACGCTGATATTCTATAAACGGATGGTTCGAAGGTGGACGAGAAGGTGGGTTGTGCTTTCGTTATTGATAGTGCAAATACCAAAATCTCTTTGCCTGAAGTCTGTAGGCTAGTGTATTTACTGCGGAGCTCGTTGCCATCTATGAAACTCTGCAGTTTGCACTACAGGATGCACGATTCCACTTCATCGTGTGCACCGACTCTTTAAGTTCGTTGCAATCAATTGCTACATGTTTCCCGCAACACCCCCTACTGCATCGAATCCATTACCTACTAGCCGGGTTGTGCCACGCTGGTACTCGAATCACCTCTTTGTGGCTTCCAGGCCACATGGAAATTGCGAGAAATGAGTTAGCGTATGAAGCTGCAAAAGGACCGGTATCACTACCACCTCGACCAATGGAAGTACCCGCTAGAGATATTCGCTCTCAGTACTGGCATTTTGAGAGAGTCAGTGGCTAGCTGACCCAATGCCCAGTAAACTGAGAGCGATCAACGGAAATACTCACGTGTGGCGGAGCTCTTTCCGGTCACTGCGGAAAACTGTCACTTCGTGTAGGCTAAGGATAGGTCATACAAGATCCACCCACTCGTACCTGATGAGTAGGGAAGACCCCCCACTTTGTACCTGTGGAGCCGCTTTCGCCGTGAAAGGAAGGAAGCTTGTAGTTTAACGTGACCGTTAATCTTGAGATCATGAGCCACGGGACCTCCTTTTTACGTGGAATCCGAACCACAGGACATGGCATTTCACTTCGAAAATCTCACATGCATTGACCGGGAATCGAACCCGGGCCGCCTTGGTGAGAGGCATATAGGTAGACCGCTGAGCCACCACGCCCCCACTTTCACCGTGGCCCACATTTTAACCGAGTGTGTGGATCTTGCTAACTTACGAAGAAACCTAGGTTTGCAGATGACACTCAAACTTAGCTTATTACCTAGTGGCTGCTGATCTCGTCAACCGCTTTATATGTGAGGGTGGGCAAAAGTGTGAGACAGAGACTTGTTCTTCTTTGAAATCTGAATGTTTCTTTTACCGTAGTTTTTGTTTGTGTTTGAGTCTTCAGGCTTTTGCCTGGTTTGATGCAGCTGTCCATGCCTCCCTGTCCTGAGCTAATCGTCTCATCTCTTCATAGCTACCACACCCTACTTCCGAGGCAATCTGTTTAACATATTCTAACCTTGGTCTACTCTTACAGTTCTTGTCCTCGGCCCTTCCTTCCATAACTAAGCTTGCTATTCCTGGGTGTCTTAGTAAGTGTCCTACCAACCTATATCTTCTCTTCATTAGCATTCGCCAGAAAAATCTTTCCTCTCCCACTCATCTTAATGCCTCATCGTTTGTAACCCCATCTATCCATCTGATCTTCATCATTCCCCTGTAACACCACATTTCAAACGCTTCAATTCTCCTCTTTTCTGCTGCACCAATAGCCCAAGTTTCACTTCCATAGAGCGCCACGCTCCAGACAAAGGCATTCATAAATGACTTCCTAATACCTAAATCTATATTCGATGTCAACAGATTCCTTTTTTGTAGAATTGCGTTCCTTGCCTGAGCCAACCTACTCGTTATATTCCCTCTGCATCGTCCATCACTGGTTATTTTGCATCCTAAGTAACAGAAGTCTCCTACTTCCTTTAGTTTTTCACCTGCCAATTTGATATCCATAGTGTTTTCTGATTTATTTCGGCTGCATTCCAATATTTTTGTATTACATTTATTAATTTTCATCATGAATTATTTCCTCAAGACGGAGTCCATACCATTCAAATCCTCAGGCGTGTCGGCCAAGATGAAGATGTCTAATGAAACAAAGAACTATATCATCGCTCTCTATAATTCTCAAGCCGTTTCATTAGGTATGGCAACGACGCCCATCTCTCATCTGTGAGGCCTATCGCAAGCACATGGTAATTGCTAACACTGCGTAAATACATAGATTTTGATGCCAAATGTTTACGAAAATACAACAGAACATGACGTCCGCTAAATCTGCACACAAATATCACAAATAAAGGATACATATTATCATGCTAAGTACTGACAATTCCCAATAAGGTAATAATAAAAGGCTGTACTGTACTTCAATGTCCCGAAGTCTGAGTTTTCTTTTCTTGCTGCTATGCTCACTTCTGTTAGTTTGGGAGATCTCAAGGCCAGCTTTGTCACTGTGTCATCTGGTTGTTTCCAAGTTTCAAAAGCTAATATGTCATTTTCATCAAAGTGGTGTGTACAGACACTTGATGTTAATGTTGGTTGCCAATCTTTACGTGGAATGGCACGAATCCAGGCCCGTTTTCTTACCTCGTCTTTATGGAAGCGAAACGTAGTAATATGACCTGTTGGTTTAATAGTGCTGCTATAATTTGACTTGCAGCCAGGCACACAACACTTCCTGGACATCTGAAATAGTTTAATGAAATATTAGATAAGAATTTGTTGGTTAAATTCATAACCAGGTATTAGTTACACATGCAACTTAATACGGGAAATACTCCCTTCTACAACTTTCAGCAGGTCTGATTTACGACGAGGAATTTCACGGGTGTTGAAATAGTCAGTACGAACTGCTTGTAGATGCTGTCATATCAAAATAAACTATATTTATGAATACACCTTAGTATGTGGTCTTACGTGTTCATAGAACTTACGGACTCTTCTAGACGTTGCCAATTCTACCAACAGCACGGCTTGAGGATTGTAGACCACGATGAATATATCTAATAAACAGTGTAACTGTCACCAGGCACACTCACATGGTCCCTCCCACACCACAGTCTTATGAAACAATGAACTAGCACAAATGAGGCGCTCGGGCCTAGATACTGCTAGGCCACATTCAGAAAATTTTACAGGAGAGACATATGAAGGATCAAAGAATTCCATAAACCAGGAGAAGGATATAAGAGGTATGTTTATTGAATTATAAGGTACTGCATACATTAAGGTATTCTTGTAACATGAAATAGAACCCTTTCAACTAATGCACATAGTAAAAAGAACATTAAGTACAAGGAATACATATAATTTTGTAGCTTGTCATTGTCTATCACCAAAGTTTCAGTGCCAACATTTGGCATTACTGATCACCAGTCACGTCACTCTCACCGTCAACTAGGAAACTGCTATCAAGTAATTCAGATTCATCAACCTGCTCTGAGGTTTCGAACTGATTCAGGGATAAATAATATCCATGATGCACCGCAGGTACGGTATGTAGGGAAGCAGGTCCATGACGTCAGACAGTTTCTTATGCTGGTGTTATTTTGGTGTTAAGGTCGCAATCCACGATGTCTGTGTAGGACGGCCAAACTTCATGACATTCATTTCACGGAAGTTTCCGTGAACAGCGTGCTTCAGGAAAATTGAATCAGGATTTGAGGCCACAACTTTGAACATTGTAGCTGATGAAAAGTTAATAGGATGTCCATCTGTTGCTGTATTTCTTTTTGTTATGTACTGTGCTGGCAGTTTACTGAACTCTAGGACATCGTCTTGTTTCATAACTCCTACGGCAAATTTCATTCTACTCTGCTTATCTTGACAATATCAAGCCAGTCAGTGGGCGAGAAAACTTGGCTCGCATGGTACCTTTGGCATTTCTCAACAGATGCAAAATCTCGATCAGATGGCAGTCGTGTGTGACCACTAATCAAAAATCTGTGTTCAATTTATTTGAATTTGCCGCCACGTACCTGTGACAACCACATGCTCATAACCGTCCAATTCTTATTTCGTCCGGCGCAGTTATCTGAATAGCATATTATTTTGGAAGCGAAGCTTTATGACTGGAGACACTTTAATATACAGCTGCATATCTCATCACCGCCGTGTTTTGCAACATCCTCAGTCCACATATACATGTGTCCGATGCCTGTTCCGCAGTCATGTAGGCCACGTTGTACATTCATATTTTTCTCTTGTAAAATGCCGGACCAACAGTAAGTTTTGGAACAGGGAAGGCCTGCTGCAAGTCAACTGAGTTTACCACGATACTGGAATCAGTCTTGGCTCTGGCGATATCTGCTGTCATGGTATGCTTGCATTGCTTCCGCTTTCCGGTGATGTAGTTCTCTTTCCTTCCTCAGGACGTCGAATTTTTGTTGATCATTGGGTAAGTTGCAGGAGTTAATCTGAGTAGGAAGTTCGGCACATACTTTACAGGTGTCAGAAAGCGGTATCATGAAGCCTATGTTGTATTCTATGCAGAAAATCCATCTGTACTTATCCTCTTTAACTCTGGCAATTTTCTGTTCCTCACTGTAGGGTAGATAATGATCCCGGTATAAAGAACTGGGGATTCTTTTGCGTGCTGTAATGACTTTAGTAAGGGGGTATGCTTCGTATATGGTCGTGAACACTTACTAGAACTTCGGGTGGATATTTCCGATGATTTTTATGGCTGCCCCTTTTGTCTTTCTTAACAAACTCTTTACCACTAGCAACTTGCTGTACGATGTTTTCCACTCTTCCTCTTGATTCATTTAGTCGATATACAGAGAGAAATGCAGCTTTACAGACTTTGATTTCTTCACCTTGCACCTTAACATAGTACGTACCAGTGATTTTTCGAGATTTTTCCTTTTCTTCGGATAGGAGCGTTTTGGAGATTCCGTTGAGATACACGAAAAGATGTAGTTTTTTGCGCATCAAAATTCCCAATGTCCCAGAAGCCATGGAATATTTTGGAAGCTGCTTCTCCTATCTTCGTCATACACTTCCGACGGCAAGTATATGGAGGTCCCATTTCTCTGGCAACTACTTTCTTTTTTGGTTGCATCACTCGTGTACTGTTCACCCTTAAAAATGAAAAAAAAATGTCCATGTTACGACATGTTTATGAAACATATCTTATTACTAATTGAATATTAATTGGAAATTCTGCGCCGGCTCTCCTAAATAATAATATTAATTATTATTTAATTAAAGCCTCCGTGGCTTAGGCGGCAGCACGCCGGCCTCTCACCGCTGGGTCCGTGGTTCAAATCCCGGTCACTCCATGTGAGATCTGTGCTGGACAGAACGGAGGCAGACAGGTTTTTCTCCGGGTACTCCGGTTTTCCCTGTCAAAATTTCATTCCAGCAACACGCTCCACTATCATTTCATTTCATCTGTCATACATTTAATCATTGCCCCAGAGGAGTGCGTCAGACCTCGGCAGCCGGCACAGTTCATATCCTCGCCGCTAGATGGGGGCTTCATTCATTCCATTCCTGACCCGGTCGGAGACTGGAAGCAGGCTGTGGATTTTCATTATTTAATTAAAGTAATTATTTTTCTAATATTTTAAATTCTGGTTAATAGCTATGGTTAAGTACATACCCGAATACGCCGGCGTTTAAGTTAAGTTTAAGTTTTACTCAATTCCGATGTTTGCTGCCGCCATCGATGCCTTCCATTCTAAGCAGGTGAGATGGGCATCTCTCTATCAACAGGAGCTAAGTCTTCATCCTTGCGGAAGATAAAAGAATAAAAAAGTTATAGCATGAACCTCTGAAACTATACTGAACAATACAGCAATTTAACAGCTATATGATGGCAAGCCACAATACCCCTAGCCTATAGCAGTTACCTAGTGGTGCCCATCTTAGTTTAACAGTCGTTTATGGTTACTTGGCTCCATGTAAATATCTTAGAAATAATCCCCTAGTTCCTAGTTCCATTCAATATTAGCGGTATCTAAAACAGTACTACATCTACTGCATTGCCATGATAAGCCACATTGTCACATGCTATAATATGGCATGCCATATAATAACATTTTGTTGATGCTTACCTCTGATGTTTATTAGTAGTGAACCCTTGCAAAGAAGCATATGAGACTCAATTTTCGGGGGGTGTAACAGTCCATTTCGTAAAGTTGTTGTTAAGCGCTTCTTATAACATGCAGGGTAACATATAACAAAATAACATGCAGGAAAAAGTGAATACCAGGATTAAAACATATGAATTTAATAAACAGATCAACAAATTTTCACTATTTACAACAAAAACACAAGGTCTCCCAAATGACACGCACTTGAATTAATAAAATTGCCAACTAGGCCTGATCTCAGGAGAGATCGTAAACATCTGGACCAAATGTCCCAAATTACTGCAATGACATGTGCGTGTGCGGCTTCTCTGCATGTGGTACGATGTGTACAAATTAATGAGAGATTCGTTACCATCCAGTATACCTTCAGGGGACGAATCTGCATTGCCTTAGAGCTAGACAGACACGAGGAACCAACTAAACACTAATTAAACTAATCCGACACTTCCTACACTAAATAAGATAAAATAATTTCCGCAAGAAATTTGGATCAAAGAATTAACGCCTAAAATTAGGACTTTTCAAATCAACACAAGTAAATCAACACGTGACCAATCAAGAAAAATACACATATGGCCGTTTGCCATTTTTACAAGAAAATACAAAATACACCCAACGGTGTCACAACAAACAAAATCTAACAATATAAACAAATGAAATGAGTCACAGGAATCACTAGGCTCAAAGCCAACATTTACATCATAAAACAAATATTTCATTTCATACGATATGCGGTAATTCGTAACGGACATGGCGAACTCCCAATTAATATTATGATCCAATGACCATTAAAAGAACAGGTTTGCTACAGATAGCTTACAGGGGTCAGTCGGTCAGCTGGACTGCCTAAACGATGAATCACCAGACATAGACGGGCGAAAAGTGGAATCTGCACATCTGTCAACCCACGTGTCAATTACCTCGACCTGCCGTAGCAATGGCTCGAGTCTCGAAGAAGTGTGCTCCCAATAGCATATAATATACGTGTGTGTGTCAAAATAAAATATCTTAGCATTTCCCAAGGAAATCCAAGAATCAGCACAGGACAAGGTACAGTAGCCTCGAAGAGCGCTCTGCCTTTCCATAAAAATACAACCACAATATTATGAGGGCGGTAGACACATTCTACCCCTCATCATGAAGAATCAATACACACACCTTGACACAATACACACACCAGAATCACACGTATGGGTTTGACAGAAACCTGAAATAAAGGACATAAAATATTTTCCACCGACTTGCGCTCCCAATCTAGTCCGTGACTAAAGAACTGAAAAGGAATCTCAAAAAAACTCAAAAAAAAGTAGAACTAAGGTGTTCTACAGTGACATCTTAACTTGTTGCGCTCGGCAACCCTAGTATGAATAAAAACCTGTTCGTAAAACATCTAACAACTTCTACCCCCTTCTCCTACTAAAAATGAATTTGAATAAAAGCACCATTTATCGACCAGGACGAATCTCGCATTCGCATGAATAAAATCAAAATACACGCGCCGTGCATACTAATAATGACTCATAAGAAAAATATACAATCAAACAAACATTTTGGCCACGTGCCAACGTACATTTAAATATAACAGTGTCGGCGCACAAAAATCTAAATACACAAGAAAAACCATGAATAAAATATTTACAACGTTCCCGCGTCTAATCTAGCTACATATTGAATAAATCAATGGTTTGTACATCACCGTGCAGCTTGTAGAAATCAACCTGCATCCCAATGCATTTCCCCACGGGAAATCTACTCCTTCATCGTCGACGTTCTAGTAGAGGCGTAGCACATCATTCCACCAATCGACCTTCCTGTAGACATCTTGGCGTGGCTTCTTGGAAAAATTGTTCAAAGTTATTATTCTACCTAGCTAGAATCGCTATGAGCTACTGACATCCACTCAAAATGTAGTGGGTGATTACTCAACGTTGAACTGGCCCTATCTAAGCATTTGCTTACTTCACACGCACATATACATCACACAAAAAAATAACACAAAATTTACAGAAAATATTACAACCTTCGTCCACCACGCAACTGGCTTTTAACAAGTCTCACAAATTACGTCTACCGCGTAGCGCTTATCTCAACTAGTGATCTCCCTCCGCTAGACCTGAACTCTGCTCCCAAGAGCACAATAAAATGTTCGTTCAGACAGACGTGAAGTATGCTCACCATAGCCTGATAAAATCGTGTCTCAAACTGGCGTGAACGATGCTCCTCAGAGCCCGATAAAGTTGTGTGTCAAACTAATCATCACCGATCAATTTATTAGAAACTGACAGAAAGGGGTGGAGTGGGGGCAATCTGTGAAAATAATCAGTAGGGGGGTAAGGCGGGTTCTGCCCCTCCCCACCACTACTCCGAATGCGAGCCGATAACTCCCGAACCCGTTGTCGGAGATTCACGAATGAAGTGTCGTTGGACTCGGGATGACGGGGGCTTTGCTATGGACCACTCGTTATATTTTAGATTTTTTTAATTGTTGTTTTCGAAAATAGGCGATAGCTTGAAAACCAAACAGGATAGAACGTTGTGCCATGGCTCAAACGAATGGTCTTTATGACCTTTATTTTTTGTAATAAAACTTTTTTATTTTTTATATTTTTTTTGAAAACACTCGAATTTTGAAAATCCTATATTTTGGAAACTAGGAACTCTACAAAAAAAATTGTTTGACGTAAATCAATGGTCCCTACCCCCTCTACCCCCAAAATAAATTTCAAGTCTCTAGAGAAAAAATTTGTGTTTTGTAAGTAGTGGGATGACACGGGAGCTGCTTCCAAAAGCAACTGGTGAGCCCCTGCGACCTTGGAATGGAAGGAGTCATGCTAGGAAGGCGTGCTTGGATTCGTTTTTTTCGTCTCGTTGCGCTCTTTACGGAAATGTAGATGTCGAAAAGGTGAAATGCTGGAAACACGGTTTTTTGGGGGGGGAAAACCATGATTTTGAACTTTTTGCTATATCTCGCGAACCAATCATGCTAGAGGTGTGTTCGACAGGTCCAAGTACTCGGGCTGACGTCCTCTTTGCTATGGACCACTCGTTATATTTATAAAAAATTGAAAACTCGATTTTGGGGTAAACATGTGTTTTTTGTGATTTTTGCCGATATCTCACGAACCAATAACGCTAGAGACGTGTGCGAGGTGTCCTAGAACTCAGGCTAACGCCCCCTTTCAAATGTGGCAGATATTTTTTCCAAAAAATAATTCACAAAGGGCCTAACGCCGTACATGTTGAAAAACAAATATTTACCGTTACCTGTTTATAATGTTTATGAAGCGTGGTGGTTGAGAGAGACGATACGGCTGGGTGTGTGTGCGTTTCAACGAACCTGTCGCTGACCACGGTGGCTATGCTTAATAGAACAATCGCTATTTCGGCAGGTCGGTGTATGACAGAGCGAGGGTTAGTTTTCTGATATTTTACCTTTGACGTGTAAACGGTGATGAGAACTTGGTTCTATGTTGGTCGAAGCGAGTACAGAAAACACACTTGCCGAGGAGCAGGAGGTGAATGTCATTTGAGCTTATTGGAAGGCGTTGATCTGACTTGACAACAGGTGCAATGGAAAAAATGACAATGACGCTTCAAGGTGAAATAATCTGACCATTGTGGTGGCAGGGGAGTGCGAAATGCACGTGAACACATGTGCAACCACGCACGCTAAACAAGTTACATCCTGTCTTGCTTCGTACGTGACAAAATGCAAGTTCATGTAAAATTTGATCTACCTCAGGTGTTCACCTGGGGCGTTAGCTGTCCACGTGCTCGATAACTGTTAACAAGTTACATCCTGTTTTGCTTCGTACGTGACAAAATGCAAGTTCATGTGAAATTTGATCTACCACAGGTGCTCACTTTGGGTGTTAGCTGTCCACGTGCCTGATAAGAGAATGTTCAAAGCGTGGGAATCGCTGAATCAGTAAAAAGTATGATGCAACTTGTCGGAATGATGTCACAACCAATAGATAGGCAAGAGCTGCGAACAGCAGGGGTGGGAGGTGAAGGGAGGGAAAGGGGGAGGGGTAATGTATGAGAGAACACAGGTGGAAAGAGAAAGAAATATGTGGAGCTGAGGACTGTACACATAGAGCTATAGGTGGTGTACAACATGTGTGAATAAATAAATTAAAAAATGCACAGGTTCACACAACATGTAATTTATTGATCCAAGAATTAAACGTAGAGTTAAACCCTAACCATTTGACATAGAGTTTATTTCCTTTTTGTTTCAACACTTTTTCCACAAGATAATGCTGAGGAAATGCTGTTTTCTGAAGTTCATGGAGATAAAATCTACCTTTTATGGGTTGATGGTTGAGGTCTTGGAGTAAATAGGTGACTGGACTGTCCAAGTTGACTCGACGAATTCGAAATAGTTCAGTCCCCCACTGAGGCGTGTAGCCCTTATTGAAGGCAGACTTAAATTTGCTCACACGAACAAAATCCCCAATTTTCAGTCGGTGACGTTTAGGATCGGCTGTTTTATGGGGTTAAACAGTTTATCCAATCGCTGAATATTTTTAGTTACGAGACGTGGCTTGGTCCCAATCGTTCTATGTTTGGTGTCATTGTAACGTGATACTAGCTCAGGTAACATGTCCAACCGGCGATACGTGCCCTGAGTGGTAAACGCTTTCCACATATGGGTTTTCAATGTTCGGTTGAACCGTTCGACCACACTGGCTTTGAGGTTGCTGTACGTGGTGTAATGGTGAATATCCTTAGATTTGAGAAAACTGGAGAAATCCTTGTTGAAAAATTCTTTCCCCTGGTCAGTTTGTAGCAGCTGAGGTTGACGTTTGGAGTGTTGGATAATATGTTGAAAGGTAACTAGTGGGCCAGACTTGCGACGCACAGGTTCAACAAAGGCCATTTCGGAATAGACATTTATTTTACAATAGGTAGCGCACGAGTAGTTTCTACAAATGAGTTACAGCGCACGAGTCGATTCAACAAAGTTCCGTTTGCGTTCATATACCATTCATTCGATTGCGATTGAACTTCAATTGTTTGGTTTTCAAATGCAGTGGTAGATAGTCGTTATTTTGTAAAACATTCTTACTTGCAGTAGTAATAAGATTCTATGGTTTCGCTAACACATAGATAGACTGTATTATTGCCATGGTCAAGCACTCACATTAAGATCATTTACAAAATCATAAAATGAAAAATAAAAAATCTTGTTTTGAAAATATCGTTTTTCAACATACACAAAATAAATATATAAAAAATTTGTAAACAGCAAAATGGAAAATCCATGGTCAAGCACTCACATTAAGATCATTTACAAAATCATAAAATGAAAAATAAAAAATCTTTTTTTGGAAATATCGATTTTTTTCAACATACACAAAATAAATATATAAAAAATTTGTAAACAGCAAAATGGAAAATCCAAGTTTCCATATAGACAAAATTTAAAAACCTTAAACGGACATTTAAGAAAATATATGCAAATGGGAAATTGACAAATGTGTAAATATGAAAATGGAAAAATCCATGTTTCCATATCATGAAATTGAAAAACATCAAACTGTCATTTTAAAAAATGCAAATGGAAAATTGACAAATTGCAATGTGTGAAATGTGAAATTGAACAAATGGCTATCATTATTTAAAAAAAAGAACATGGTGCTCTATGGTTGAGGTGTGAATCAAACCCTCTCTACTTATTTGGACCACCCGAGACTGAGTAGACTAGTTTTAGTTGTCATACCACTTTTAAAAGTTTGTGTTAAATCTAGGAATTGAACCCAAGAGCTTGTAGGGGAGATCCAAGGTTATAATATGTTAAACAGATAGCCTTGAATGTAGGGTGTGGTAGCTATATAGAGATGAGACGTTTCGCTCGGGGCAGGGAGGCATGGAGATCAGCATCAAACCAGTCAAAAGACTGACGACTTAAACAACATGTAGAGCTCACCAAAATAATGTTGTGTAACGGTAAATGTTAGTCAACGAACAGTAATGCATTACTAAAACCCATGACACGATACCTAAGAGCTTTTCTAAAATTATTTTAAAATGCCTTTAACCCTATATTAAACACCCAGTTCACAAGACTCATAACTGCAATGTTATGGTCAAACAAAACAAAATCTATATTTCAAAACAAACAAGTGGTTTAGTCAACGTATACTGGAAAAAGTTTTATAAACAATCAAGTCCACAAAAATAATTAAATTAGTAACAGTCAGGTTGACCGAGTGGTTATGGTGTTTGACTTAAGTTCAAATTTTCTGTACAAGAAAGCAAGGGTTCGAATCCCTTACCTGATATAACTATTGCCTCAACATGGCTTGACCACACTCTATTATTGTGTACTCGGTACACAAACTATAAATAGAGTGTATTGTTTAAGGTCACTCTCTTTGCGAACATAGTCAGAGACTGTTGATGGTTAACAATTGCATTAATAGTGGGACATAGGGATAGCAATTAAGAAAAACAGACAATACACATACACTATTTTTATTTATTTAATGTAAGTACTTGTACAATAGTTATATACAAACTACAATTCTCTTTTGTCTATTACTATCTAGTCCTTTTCGATCCACTTGCATATCAAGGGCAGATGACTTTGTAGTTCAGCCCCTTTAAACAACAATAACACTACTTCTTGCATAGTCTGTGATGTTGATGACTCTTGAGGCGTGGAAGATGGATACAACATAACTTTTACAACAGGGGTTAAACGTTGCTCAACAAACAATGCACTATTTTGAGTAGCAACATCTTTCTCTTGTACTAACTTTTTAGCATTCTGATGATTTTTTGTCAACACCATTAGTGTTTTGTCTGGAGCACTACATCGCCTGATCACTCACACTTAAAACCACATCATTTCTACTTTTCATATTGCCTCGACATCTTGTTGACCTCTGTTTTGAGCATCGCCAGAATATTATTCCTTTTATATTTTGTCGTCTATAGTTATAAGAGTAGCCTTTATAGAGTACACGTTGTTTACCTCGGTTAGTTGTAGTAAGTTCCATAGTAGTAACTAACCTGTTAGTATGATTTGCACACTACAAAGGTTATCTCTGTTATGGTAATTGAATTATTTAGCGTTGGCTTTTATATTTAATTCGTACAGTTTAAAGTGATAGAAAAGTGGTAGAAACGTGGTAGCAAAGTGGTAGACAATTGGTAACATAGTGGTAGAAAAGTGGTAGCAAAGTGGTAGAAAAGTGGTAGAAAAGTGGCAGAAAAGTAGTAGAAAAGTGGTAGCAAAGTGGTAGAAAAGTGGTAGCAAACTAGAAAAGTGGCAGAAAAGTAGTAGCAAAGTGGTAGAAAAGTGGTGGCAAACTAGAAAAGTGGTAGCAAAGTGGTAGCAAAGTGGTAGAAAATATTACATGTATTGTTAAGAAATAGTTTAAGCGGTTACATGGATTCATTACACTATAATTTTAGCATCACGAAGCTCATTTTCTATATCCAAAAGTTCTTCCTCATATTTAGTATGACCAGCCTGTTTACAGGTATGCAAGTACTGAAGCCGCTGGATTAGCTTACTGGGATTGTTCCAGTAAACAAATTTAACATATGATTTTTTGGGTGTAAACCATTATCATCATCATCATCATCATCATCATCATTATCATCATAATCATCATCATCATCATTGTTATCATCATCAATATAATTATCATCAATATAATCATCATCACTATTACTATCTAATCCTTTTTGTTCATCTTGCAATGCAACAACCTTTGGCATAGTTTGTGTTGTCTTTGATAGTGTTAGAGGTTTCTTAGACGTTAACGACTGTCCTAACATGTCTTTTTCAGGAGATAATAAATGCTCTTTAACAAACAAAGCACTATCTTGAGCCACACTATTTTTTTCTTGGTCTTGCTTTTTTACCTTGGTTAGAGTATTTTGTCCATTTAAATGAGTATTATTTTGAGATTTACAATGATGATCGATTGAAATAAGTATGTTGGAGCCTTTTGTCTTAATCATTCCTCGACACTTTTTAGATCGTTGTTTCGAACAGCACCAAATAACAGTTCCATTTTTATTAGTTCTTTTTACAATATATGCATATCCTTTATAGTAAGCACATGGCTTACCATAGCTAGTCGTTGATACTTCCATGTCAACTGTTCAGCATAAACTAATCTCTAGTAAAGTTAACTCGATAATAAAAATGATTGTTTGTAGTATGTGCAGTTTAAAGTAAGAGCAAAAGTGAGAGTCAAATGGTATAAAAGTGTTAGCAAAGTGGTGGAAGAGTGGTAGCAGTTTATAGTAGTCATGATCTTTTTTACTAGAATGTGATTTGAGTAAATGTAATTTCTAATCCTTAGCAGTGAGTAGTCAGTTAGTCTTGGTTCAGACAAGCGTAAACAGTTCTCCAATGAATCAGAGATCAAGATTTTCATTATGAAACAGTAACCAATTAGGTATCGGTACTTGATAGCTTCACACATGAACAAAAATTCCAACATATCTGACTTGAATTACATGATTTGAAAGTTGACAAAGAATATCCAATCAACCATTGTAGTTACAATGTCAAACACACAAAGACAAAATCAGCATGAAATTTTAAGTTACAGGAAAATTCTATGAAATAGACTATGCAGGAAATTTGGAAATGCACATCAGAAGTTTGCAACACCATCCTTCTAGCCTATATAAATTTTCGACATGGAAAGTGTGCACTGCCCCTAACATTAAACCAATTTATCAATAACACAAGTCAACAATCAAAACATTTTGTGTTGAGTCTATCATTTAATGCATATATTCTGTCTACATTGAACAGTAACAAAAAACGCCATTCATAATTAATTAAGTTTGCTTTAATTCTTTATGTAATGATATATACATATTTAAAGTTTTGGCTGACTGTTCAGGGTGAATCGGCTTTGAACACATAAGAGAGGGAATATTTTAAGACTTAACCTCAGCTCACCTAACATAACCTAAATTTACCTAACCTAACCTTGTCATATAGGTAAGAAACGGGTCAAGCTATGCTTTCGACTACCGAGTTTCAGCTACTTTTCAAGGTTACTCTCCCGAACATTGCCGGAGACTGCTGATAAACACTTATATTCTCACGGCGGCGGCGCGCAACGACTTACATGACGCGCTCCCCCCTTTTCATTGATCCCTGTTGATTTGTCCCTTTGGACTGGTCCCTGTTGACTAGCCCCTTTTGGACGGGCCCTTTTTGAATGGAGTCATTTTTGACGGGTCCCTGTGGACAGGTCCTTTTGGCTGATCCCTTTGGACCGGACCCTTTGACATAATTTGGATAATTGGATAACCTATGGACTGGCCCATGCAATTATCCAAATTATGTCAAAGGGTCCGGTCCAAAGGGATCAGCCAAAAGGACCTGTCCACAGGGACCCGTCAAAAATGACTCCATTCAAAAAGGGCCCGTCCAAAAGGGGCTAGTCAACAGGGACCAGTCCAAAGGGACAAATCAACAGGGATCAATGAAAAGGGGGAAGCGCGTCATGTAAGTCGTTGCGCGCCGCCGCCGTGAGAATATAAGTGTTTATCAGCAGTCTCCGGCAATGTTCGGGAGAGTAACCTTGAAAAGTAGCTGAAACTCGGTAGTCGAAAGCATAGCTTGACCCGTTTCTTACCTATATGACAAGGTTAGGTTAGGTAAATTTAGGTTATGTTAGGTGAGCTGAGGTTAAGTCTTAAAATATTCCCTCTCTTATGTGTTCAAAGCCGATTCACCCTGAACAGTCAGCCAAAACTTTAAATATGTATATATCATTACATAAAGAATTAAAGCAAACTTAATTAATTATGAATGGCGTTTTTTGTTACTGTTCAATGTAGACAGAATATATGCATTAAATGATAGACTCAACACAAAATGTTTTGATTGTTGACTTGTGTTATTGATAAATTGGTTTAATGTTCGGGGCAGTGCACACTTTCCATGTCGAAAATTTATATAGGCTAGAAGGATGGTGTTGCAAACTTCTGATGTGTATTTCCAAATATCCTGCTTAGTCTATTTCATAGAATTTTCCTGTAACTTAAAATTTCATGCTGATTTTGTCTTTGTGTGTTTGACATTGTAACTACAATGGTTGATTGGATATTCTTTGTCAACTTTCAAATCATGTAATTCAAGTCAGATATGTTGGAATTTTTGTTCATGTGTGAAGCTATCAAGTACCGATACCTAATTGGTTACACAACTGTTTCATAATGAAAATCTTGATCTCTGATTCATTGGAGAACTGTTTACGCTTGTCTGAACCAAGACTAACTGACTACTCACTGCTAAGGATTAGAAATTACATTTACTCAAATCACATTCTAGTAAAAACGATCATGACTACTATAAACTGCTACCACTCTTCCACCACTTTGCTAACACTTTTATTCCATTTGACTCTCACTTTTGCTCTTACTTTAAACTGCACATACTACAAACAATCATTTTTATTATCGAGTTAACTTTACTAGATATTAGTTTATGCTGAACAGTTGACATGGAAGTATCAACGACTAGCTATGGTAAGCCATGTGCTTACTATAAAGGATATGCATATATTGTAAAAAGAACTAATAAACATGGAACTGTTATTTGGTGCTGTTCGAAACAACGATCTAAAAAGTGTCGAGGAATGATTAAGACAAAAGGCTCCAACATACTTATTTCAATCGATCATCATTGTAAATCTCAAAATAATACTCATTTAAATGGACAAAATACTCTAACCAAGGTAAAAAAGCAAGACCAAGAAAAAAAATAGTGTGGCTCAAGATAGTGCTTTGTTTGTTAAAGAGCATTTATTATCTCCTGAAAAAGACATGTTAGGACAGTCGTTAACGTCTAAGAAACATCTAACACTATCAAAGACAACACAAACTATGCCAAAGGTTGTTGCATTGCAAGATGAACAAAAAGGATTAGATAGTAATAGTGATGATGATTATATTGATGATAATTATATTGATGATGATAACCATGATGATGATGATGATTATGATGATAATGATGATAATGGTTTACACCCAAAAAAATCATATGTTAAATTTGTTTACTGGAACAATCCCAGTAAGCTAATCCAGCGGCTTCAGTACTTGCATACCTGTAAACAGGCTGGTCATACTAAATATGAGGAAGAACTTTTGGATATAGAAAATGAGCTTCGTGATGCTAAAATTATAGTGTAATGAATCCATGTAACCGCTTAAACTATTTCTTAACAATACATGTAATATTTTCTACCACTTTGCTACCACTTTGCTACCATTTTTCTAGTTTGCTACCACTTTTCTACCACTTTGCTACTACTTTTCTGCCACTTTTCTACCACTTTTCTAGTTTGCTACCACTTTTCTACCACTTTGCTACCACTTTTCTACTACTTTTCTGCCACTTTTCTACCACTTTTCTACCACTTTGCTACCACTTTTCTACCACTATGTTAACAATTGTCTACCACTTTGCTACCACGTTTCTACCACTTTTCTATCACTTTAAACTGTACGAATTAAATATAAAAGCCAACGCTAAATAATTCAATTACCAGAACAGAGATAACCTTTGTAGTGTGCAAATCATACTAACAGGTTAGTTACTACTATGGAACTTACTACAACTAACCGAGGTAAACAACGTGTACTCTATAAAGGCTACTCTTATAACTATAGACGACAAAATGTAAAAGGAATAATATTCTGGCGATGCTCAAAACAGAGGTCAACAAGATGTCGAGGCAATATGAAAAGTAGAAATGGTGTGGTTTTAAGTGTGAGTGATCAGGCGATGTAGTGCTCCAGACAAAACACTAATGGTGTTGACAAAAAATCATCAGAATGCTAAAAAGTTAGTACAAGAGAAAGATGTTGCTACTCAAAATAGTGCATTGTTTGTTGAGCAACGTTTAACCCCTGTTGTAAAAGTTATGTTGTATCCATATTCCACGCCTCAAGAGTCGTCAACATCACAGACTATGCAAGAAGTAGTGTTATTGTTGTTTAAAGGGGCTGAACTACAAAGTCATCTGCCCTTGATATGCAAGTGGATCGAAAAGGACTAGATAGTAATAGACAAAAGAGAATTGTAGTTTGTATATAACTATTGTACAAGTACTTACATTAAATAAATAAAAATAGTGTATGTGTATTGTCTGTTTTTCTTAATTGCTATCCCTATGTCCCACTATTAATGCAATTGTTAACCATCAACAGTCTCTGACTATGTTCGCAAAGAGAGTGACCTTAAACAATACACTCTATTTATAGTTTGTGTACCGAGTACACAATAATAGAGTGTGGTCAAGCCATGTTGAGGCAATAGTTATATCAGGTAAGGGATTCGAACCCTTGCTTTCTTGTACAGAAAATTTGAACTTAAGTCAAACACCATAACCACTCGGTCAACCTGACTGTTACTAATTTAATTATTTTTGTGGACTTGATTGTTTATAAAACTTTTTCCAGTATACGTTGACTAAACCACTTGTTTGTTTTGAAATATAGATTTTGTTTTGTTTGACCATAACATTGCAGTTATGAGTCTTGTGAACTGGGTGTTTAATATAGGGTTAAAGGCATTTTAAAATAATTTTAGAAAAGCTCTTAGGTATCGTGTCATGGGTTTTAGTAATGCATTACTGTTCGTTGACTAACATTTACCGTTACACAACATTATTTTGGTGAGCTCTACATGTTGTTTAAGTCGTCAGTCTTTTGACTGGTTTGATGCTGATCTCCATGCCTCCCTGCCCCGAGCGAAACGTCTCATCTCTATATAGCTACCACACCCTACATTCAAGGCTATCTGTTTAACATATTATAACCTTGGATCTCCCCTACAAGCTCTTGGGTTCAATTCCTAGATTTAACACAAACTTTTAAAAGTGGTATGACAACTAAAACTAGTCTACTCAGTCTCGGGTGGTCCAAATAAGTAGAGAGGGTTTGATTCACACCTCAACCATAGAGCACCATGTTCTTTTTTTTAAATAATGATAGCCATTTGTTCAATTTCACATTTCACACATTGCAATTTGTCAATTTTCCATTTGCATTTTTTTAAATGACAGTTTGATGTTTTTCAATTTCATGATATGGAAACATGGATTTTTCCATTTTCATATTTACACATTTGTCAATTTCCCATTTGCATATATTTTCTTAAATGTCCGTTTAAGGTTTTTAAATTTTGTCTATATGGAAACTTGGATTTTCCATTTTGCTGTTTACAAATTTTTTATATATTTATTTTGTGTATGTTGAAAAAAATCGATATTTCCAAAAAAAGATTTTTTATTTTTCATTTTATGATTTTGTAAATGATCTTAATGTGAGTGCTTGACCATGGATTTTCCATTTTGCTGTTTACAAATTTTTTATATATTTATTTTGTGTATGTTGAAAAACGATATTTTCAAAACAAGATTTTTTATTTTTCATTTTATGATTTTGTAAATGATCTTAATGTGAGTGCTTGACCATGGCAATAATACAGTCTATCTATGTGTTAGCGAAACCATAGAATCTTATTACTACTGCAAGTAAGAATGTTTTACAAAATAACGACTATCTACCACTGCATTTGAAAACCAAACAATTGAAGTTCAATCGCAATCGAATGAATGGTATATGAACGCAAACGGAACTTTGTTGAATCGACTCGTGCGCTGTAACTCATTTGTAGAAACTACTCGTGCGCTACCTATTGTAAAATAAATGTCTATTCCGAAATGGCCTTTGTTGAACCTGTGCGTCGCAAGTCTGGCCCACTAGTTACCTTTCAACATATTATCCAACACTCCAAACGTCAACCTCAGCTGCTACAAACTGACCAGGGGAAAGAATTTTTCAACAAGGATTTCTCCAGTTTTCTCAAATCTAAGGATATTCACCATTACACCACGTACAGCAACCTCAAAGCCAGTGTGGTCGAACGGTTCAACCGAACATTGAAAACCCATATGTGGAAAGCGTTTACCACTCAGGGCACGTATCGCCGGTTGGACATGTTACCTGAGCTAGTATCACGTTACAATGACACCAAACATAGAACGATTGGGACCAAGCCACGTCTCGTAACTAAAAATATTCAGCGATTGGATAAACTGTTTAACCCCATAAAACAGCCGATCCTAAACGTCACCGACTGAAAATTGGGGATTTTGTTCGTGTGAGCAAATTTAAGTCTGCCTTCAATAAGGGCTACACGCCTCAGTGGGGGACTGAACTATTTCGAATTCGTCGAGTCAACTTGGACAGTCCAGTCACCTATTTACTCCAAGACCTCAACCATCAACCCATAAAAGGTAGATTTTATCTCCATGAACTTCAGAAAACAGCATTTCCTCAGCATTATCTTGTGGAAAAAGTGTTGAAACAAAAAGGAAATAAACTCTATGTCAAATGGTTAGGGTTTAACTCTACGTTTAATTCTTGGATCAATAAATTACATGTTGTGTGAACCTGTGCAATTTTTAATTTATTTATTCACACATGTTGTACACCACCTATAGCTCTATGTGTACAGTCCTCAGCTCCACATATTTCTTTCTCTTTCCACCTGTGTTCTCTCATACATTACCCCTCCCCCTTTCCCTCCCTTCACCTCCCACCCCTGCTGTTCGCAGCTCGTGCCTATCTATTGGTTGTGACATCATTCCGACAAGTTGCATCATACTTTTTACTGATTCAGCGATTCCCACGCTTTGAACATTCTCTTATCAGGCACGTGGACAGCTAACCCCCAAAGTGAACATCTGTGGTAGATCAAATTTCACATGAACTTGCATTTTGTCACGTACGAAGCAAAACAGGATGTAACTTGTTAACAGTTATCGCGCACGTGGACAGCTAACGCCCCAGGTGAACACCTGAGGTAGATCAAATTTCACATGAACTTGCATTTTGTCACGTACGAAGCAAGACAGGATGTAACTTGTTTAGCGTGCATGTGGTTGCACATGTGTTCACGTGCATTTCGCACTCCCCTGCCACCACAATGGTCAGATTATTTCACCTTGAAGCGTCATTGTCATTTTTTCCATTGCACCTGTTGTCAAGTCAGATAAACGCCTTCCAATAAGCTCAAATGACATTCACCTCCTGCTCCTCGGCAAGTGTGTTTTCTGTACTCGCTTCGACCAACATAGAACCAAGTTCTCATCACCGTTTACACGTCAAAGGTAAAATATCAGAAAACGAACCCTCGCTCTGTCATACACCGACCCGCCGAAATAGCGATTGTTCTATTAAGCATAGCCACCGTGGTCAGCGACAGGTTCGTTGAAACGCACACACACCCAGCCGTATCGTCTCTCTCAACCACCACGCTTCATAAACATTATAAACAGGTAACGGTAAAGATTTTTTTTTCAACATGTACGGCGTTAGGCCCTTTGTGAATTATTTTTTGGAAAAAAATATCTACCACATTTGAAAGGGGGCGTTAGTCCGAGTTCTAGGACACCTCGCACACGTCTCTAGCGTTATTGGTTCGTCAGATATCGGCAAAAATCACAAAAAACACATGTTTACCCCAAAATCGAGTTTTCAATTTTTTTAAAAATATAACGAGTGGTCCATAGCAAAGAGGACGTCAGCCCGAGTACTTGGACCTGTCGAACACACCTCTAGCATGATTGGTTCGCGAGATATAGCAAAACGTTCAAAATCATGGTTTTCCCCCCAAAAGAACCGTGTTTCCAGCATTTCACCTTTTCGACATCTACATTTCCGTAAAGAGCGCAACGAGACGAAAAAAAACGAATCCAAGCACGCCTTCCTAGCATGACTCCTTCCATTCCAAGGTCGCAGGGGCTCACCACTTGCTTTTGGAAGCAGCTCCCGTGTTATCCCACTACTTACAAAACACAAATTTTTTCTCTATTGACTTGAAATTTATTTTGGGCGTAGAGGGTGTAGGGACCATTGATTTACGTCAAACAATTTTTTTTGTAGAGTTCCTAGTTTCCAAAATATAGGATTTTCAAAATTCGAGTGTTTTCAAAAAAAATATAAAAAATAAAAAAGTTTTATTACAAAAAATTAAGGTCATAAAGACCATTCGTTTGAACCATGGCACAACGTTCTATCCTGTTTGGTTTTCAAGCTATCGCCTATTTTCGAAAACAACAATTTAAAAAAATCTAAAATATAACGAGTGGTCCATAGCAAAGCCCCCGTCATCCCGAGTCCAACGACACTTCATTCGTGAATCTCCGACAACGGGTTCGGGAGTTATCGGCTCGCATTCGGAGTAGTGGTGGGGAGGGGCAGAACCCGCCTTACCCCCCTACTATAATCTGTAGTTTTTAACTCACAGACTCGGGACTAGTATCAAACTTCTTCTCTTTATTTAAACGTCTCAATGCACTCATGCGGAATCCTATCGCATCGGCGGTTCTTCATACACGTGTTTTTAGCGCCTTTTTTTAGGTACGCAAATCTCCGCGTGGTTTAGGCGTCCTCTCTCCTGATTCGCTGATTCAATCGTGTATCGGTTGGAAATTCACTTCTGGCACGCTCTTAATGACGCCGACTTGGATTCGCGTTCACCCTGAATTTGTCCTTGAACTCGGCTAAGCTGGTCATCCCCAAGAATAACTACCACGCTACCTCCGTTGCAAGCGTTGCGACACACTACCTGTCTTCCCTTTGTCAATCTCCAACATGCTCTGCCGGGATATCAGTAATAATAATAATAAAAATCATGAAGACTTATTGATCGGCAAATCCCATAAGGGATCAGTAGATTATTAGTTTTATTTAATGTTTTGTTTTATTTATTTTTATCTTTTCGTATTTAGGTATCCACCTCTAAATTCTTAATGTCATTCTAAATTTGAATACATTAATCTTTGTTAAGAGGAGCAGATAACGCCGTACTTCCGCCCCTAAAAACCTCAATAACTAACTAAGCATCACAAAAACGGTTCACATCTTAAACGGTTGAGTTCCCTCTCAGTAAAATTCTCGAGCCGCTACTGTAAACGATCATGTGAACCTTTATACATGAACTATTTATGCACTTACTAGAGTAAAAAGTGAACCATTTTGTATCGTAGATTTTTACAGCCAGAACGGATTCTGTTAGCTGTAGTGTCTTGGGCTATTTTGCTGCATCCTGCAGAGGAAACAGAAGGAAGTTTGGAATTTTATGTGACCATTAATCTCGAACCATGGAACCTCCATTCTGATGTGGAATCCGAACCACAGCACAGTGCAGTGGGATAATTATTTAGTCAGTTATTTGCATTTTTGAGGCAATATTTGCCAAAGTTACAATTCAGCACATGGTGCTTAAATCACAATTATATTGTACAGCCCAGGGGAAGTACCCCTAAGACCCACCCCTTCATCTTTCCACTAAAACCACCCTCATAGGCATGCCATAAGCCTCACATACTTCCGCAACACAGGCGGGCCCAGCAATACTGCTGACAGCCACGCTTACATAATACATACATAAACACACTATCTGGAGCGGCGACATGAGGAAACGCTGACCAAGCAGTGGGGAAAAGGCCTTAAAAGCTAGACCCAGAAGAGCCCATTATCTAGTCGTGGCCATCGGCTCTGCTCCTCCAAGGTTCTTTCCAGCTCTTCACCCGGTGAGAACTAGCCGTGTGCTCAGATTCCTTATTATTGTAACACCTACCCATAACGCTTTGTATTTCACACACTCTGTACTTTATTTCATACCTGTCCACTGCCTAAAGGGACAGTACATCACCACCAATGACCAATAAACACTTGGTCAGTAAACAATTACATCTATTACTCATTGCACCTAGTTTTACATCCTTACACCCAACCTGACCTTAATCCTAATTGCCCCTGACCGTGGAGGCCAGGAACTGCGCCGTCAGGAATTCTATTGTACTCGAGCAAGCAGCCCGACTGCAGAGTGTCAAGTTGTCGACTCTGCATGTGAGCTCGCTAAAACGCTCGCTCTACTTAATTGGCAGGCTAGGTTAATAGCCCACTCTTAGCCATTCATCCCCTAGCAGGTAAACGCATCCTGTAGGGATGCCCCCAATAGATCACGTACTCACACCAACACACTACACTGGTAGACTCCCCCAATCACGGGAAACCCTTTTTCGGAAACATCCCTTAAATTAATACATCTACACTACCCTGTTTATCCCACCCCTAACATAGGGATCGAACATATTGGTGGAGCGCGGCTACCACGCAAAATAAGGGTAAGGGACTCAAACAACGAGCCCTCGTGGTAGAGCGATCCATAATCAAAGCAGCCAAGCGAAATTTGATTTTTTTTTCTCTGAGAGAAAGCATTCTTTTTTTTACCCTCTCTGGGGATATAAGGGAAATTTTAGCCAACCCACCCACTCCCCCTGGGAAGAATCAGCAGATTTAATACATTAGAAGCCACACACATTTTTTAATACACACACATAGTTCAGGATGACCCCCCTATACCGTTTAGCTGTGCTGAAGAGCATTGTGGAATACCAGGAATTTATTGCCTGGCATAAGGTCCTTGAGACCAGGCAGGACTACCTCAGGAGGTATCAGCAGCTCCTGCACGCTGAGTATATGAGAATTATAAGGGCACTTGTCCGGCCACTCCGCAGCGCCAAGAATAGAAAGACTAGGGCGAAAATCCCCACCCTCCATACACAACTCTACAAAAGCACACTGGAAACTACACTGCCGACACGAGGTCATGTTCCAGCAATAAGAGGCACTGAACAAAGAACATAAACAAATAGGAACTAGCGGTACCAAAGTTGCCGAACAGGCCATATGCCTCAATAGGCAGTATGCCCAAATTTGGGAAGGATATCGGGAACTCCAAGCCAACAATGCCATCTTTGAGTTCGTGGCAGGGCCACCAACGAAACCAGGAGAGGACATAGGCGTAGATACGCTAACACAACAATTCGCGAAGATGTCCCTCTTGGCACGTACCGCCACACAAGGGAAGGAGTCTGCCGTAGCCACTGGCCAGAAAACGGTCAGGCTAGCCTCCAATACACACAGGGCCAAACTCACATAGACAAACGTCCCGCAGCTCCGGTCCGGGAGGCAATTTTGCCAAACCGAGGGGCGAAACCTACGCCAACCCCCTCAGAACAAATGAACGAGAGGGAGTTGACGCCAGGGCTCTCAGACACACACGATAACACAGAGAGGAACCTGGAGGAAACCATATCATGGGCTGAGGACGTAGAGAACGTGCCACAGCACGATAGGCCCATACAGACCCGGACACATAGACAGACACAAAGGAAGGAGTCTGCCGTGGCCATAGTCTAGAAAACGGCGGGCTAGCCTCCAAAACATTAGAGGGGCGCTCACAGACAACTACACGACCCTTTCCGCCAGTTCAAAGGGCCATTTCGGCAGAATGGAAGCGGACACGAACATGTGCACCCCCGAGGCAAAGAAATACAGGGGGATTGCTGACAATTCACCAGGGTGTAACACACACGCCTGCACGCACTATCCTGCCTCCAAAACAAAGTACACGGGGTATAAGGGAAGTTTTACCGCCCACTCCACGAGACCAGGCAGACAGGAGGGCATACAGCCCCACAGACACTGATAGGATAGCGCTGAGCCAACGCAGCCCTTCAGGCGCCAGCACACCTACGCCTATTAATAGGCACTACGGTGAACGTAGGCTTAGGCTTACTTTACTTAAAACACCCCTGAAAAATTGTAAAGAGGCACCTCAATGGGAGTCAGAGGCCTATACCCTCATGACAGGGCGAAGGTATTCACCCCGTCGGGCAACAGCACTCGGGCGAGGATAAACACATTTACAGGGGAAACTCCACTCCCAACTAGACAAAAACTGCCCAGAACTAAGGCAATTCGAGACACATTAAAATTAAACCAGGAATATGGACAAGGGGACAGACAATCACACGGACGGCGTCGCATAGACAGCACGAATACACAATCCCATAGAAAAGCCATAGGATCCCATATAGACACTGTGTCCCATAGAGTTATAGCTAAGAATTAATGTATGTATAAGAAGGGTTACATTATATGTATGTGAATTGCATATTATCATTGTGTACACATCTTAAATATACACCAGGGATGGCATATGAATTGCACTAATGCCACTTACAGCACAGACATAAACACGGGGAGGTTCTTTTACAAGGTAGGTACACCGACACGGGGGTATACAGAAATAGCTTACTGCCCAAAGTCATCCTCAAGGGCGCAACATGGCAACTAAGGGCCAGGACACACAATCATGAACACGGGAAGGTTCTTTTACATACAAGGAATACATGTACAAACACATAAACTACACAAGTCTGACACAGATAGCGTCATCACGATGGTAGGGCCAAAAGATCAGGCACGGTCATTAAGAAGAAACGTAGGGCCTCGTAGACAACATATTTTAAAACACGCTCAAAACATTTGTGGGAAGGTCATAACATAAATGCTGTGCACTTCAAATATTAACTGCCGGACAGGAAACACAGTCCCAACAGCAGCGTTATCACATGAGGTAACCCAACACTTTGCACGCTCAGCACGAATACGTGACGCACTAGGCGGCTGGAGGCACTCACAGACATAACAATATTACGGCCGACAGAGTATCATTCACTAGGGGATTCAAAACCACACTACGCCGACAAATTAAGACCAGGGCTAACCAAAATTCACACAGACGACGTACAAGGGACATACTTACAGGGGCGTAGGCCCGTTCTAAGGTATTCGCTATAGTAGCCTACTTAGGGCATTAGCGACCCTGGGACTACCAATAGGGGACCTACCGGGAACACCAGGCCTCTACGGAGACCACAAAATACTCTTTTGGACCATAGCACCCGAAATCTGAATACGGGAGACGCCACGAGCACAGACAAACGCTCACACAAAGTAGGGAACACCACATCTCTACGGCCAAAAATCATGGCAATGTAGATTACCCCGGACATAAAATAATAGAGCAAGACACAAAGAGGAAGTAATCACGGAAAAAAAATCCCAAACAAGCTTGAGAGCGAAAACATGACAAGTTAAAACGTTGGCCTTTCTAGAATGCAAACACATGTCGACACACGGACAGTGGCAGAAGTCACGTTTTGTTATCCTTCCTGCATTTCATTGAAGACTTTCCGTATACAAGGACACTAAACACACATACAGGAAGCGCCGCGCTGCAAATAGGCGAATTCCAACGTGTCGCCATACGTTGTTGGCGAAAGAAATTTTTATAGCAGCGGAACGTGGCAATGACATACAGACATGATGACACTAACATAAAACAATAACAGTAATGGTATACAGTGACAACACGGATGTTGATACCGGAAGTGAGAGCGGCATTACATTATGCTCCGCATCATATATTACACAAATATTGCAGACCAGATTGATCTGGGAAGACAGACTATTTTACGCTTATCACTAACAGCACTAGGAACATGTACACAAAGGTGATAACGCACAGTACACGGCGCGTGACAAGTAGCCACGCGATACGAGATAAGCCCTCTCCGATACCACCACACGCGCCAGCAGGAGTCAGCGGTAGGCGACTCCATACACACAAGCGCGCATCAATTACAGCCACGGCCGCTTCCCTCCCACACGCGCCCAACACTTAGGGGCAGACAGGCAATTACACGCGAACATACAAACTAATTAGGGGCGGATACAGACAGATTCCATGGAGGAACAACCCCCTAATAATTTCTTTTCTTGTTTTTTTTTGCTCTTTTCTCTATAATCCATTACAGGCAATTATGCTATGCCGATTTATATTCACAGCCACATGCTACCCCAACCCACATTATGAACAGGGGACCAGATACGGCCGTGAACGACACAGCATCACCGCACTTAGACATCATAGGGGCAGCCAAAGGGCGGGGCCCACAGACATGGACATTTTACACGACGTGGGAATGACAGACCCATGGGTACTCCACAAATTAGTATTTTGGGAGACACTAGGTGCTATATGGCATCTCAACTCAGCGAGCGTAACTCCCAAAGAGCGGGAAGTAAACACATAACGACCAAGAGAGGATGACACACTACAATAGGAGTAGAGGTGGATAATGCCATCAGGATGGCCATGGTACCAGCTACGGTCTACCATCCCCATACCCTTCCTCCTACATACCCCATCCCCTACACCACTATCCAGCACAGACATACAGATACATAAAAACACCTACACTACATTTCAAAGTATACATCGGGGTTGATAGACTTCATGCTTCTCACAGATTAAGGTTTGCTACACCTTGGACCCGAACGCTTACACCTGAGTATTAGAGGTGATTCGGAAACAAATATTAAGCGGCGATGCACATCTCTATATAGAGAGATGAGGCCATACGGATACTAACAAATATTTTATTAAATAATCCCACATGCAAGGGACATAAACTTATTGTATCCTTGCACGCGCCTTATCCTCAAATGAGAGCAGCACGCCTCATATCCATCTCACTGCATGAGATATCCCACCCTCACACCATGGGATGTATTACTATCACACCCGCATGATGTTTTCAAATTTTAAACACCTGGGAAAAACCCACCCCATCCACTCTCAGTAAATATCTCCTAACAGCATCATCGGCTCCCGGCCACCATAAACATGGAGTCCAACGATGCATGACCCCCTCCCACCACGCTTTAACCCCATTCAGCAAATAACACCCTCGGATCCTAATAACAAGGGGCCCAACACCCTATAAACCTACTAATACCTCCAGAAAAGTACCAAGTTATCAACGCTGGAAATCCGATACGGCAATAGCAGGCCTAAAGTAGTCACTGCATTTCGGAGATTCTACAACCCCAGAACACTAGGAATTTTACATAATATACGAAAATATATTCAAAGATAACACTTATTTTCAAAGGAATCTGAGGTCACACTGGATGGTGACGAGAAGGTATACGGTATACGAGGACTAAGCTGGAGAAGGCGGCGATGGATCCTGACCCAGTTCAATGACAGATGGACGTAAGGTCGAAGCGCCGATGACTCAGTGTGGGCAAACTTCGTAATCCTGGGAGACCTAGCCTGTCCCTGGGACGAAGAAACTTACGCCCATTATGCACTGCGGTCGTCAAAGCCAGACCTGCAGGGGAGACTTTTGACATCTAGTAGGAGAATTAGCCAGCTCCATATTAGACTCAGGGGACTAACCTGGAGACGACCAACTTGGACTAGACTTTTAATTAGTTTGTAACATAAGTAGCGTTCCTAAGGCGGGGAACGAGTCTTCCAATCGTGTGAAGTGAAGCAGTGCCTCGGGATTAAACGGGACCAATCCTAGTTACGCCAAGTTCTCATTCCGGACAGTGAGGTGAAGATGATTTTACAAATGATATATAATAACCAATGAATGATAAATAATGCGTATGGAATGAATGCGGTCATTCGGTCCCGTGTCCACATAAATGGATGACAGCGGATCTCCAGAGCTTAAATGGTAACGCAGCGAGCAGCCAGAGATGTAAATGAGGAATGCGGCGAGCACTCACAGCAGCCTGGGCCACCGATTAATAAATATAAAATGGCGAGTAATGCCAATATAAATGAACATGATATCCGCGCGAAGCGTTTGCTCCTTAGCAACGCAGTCACACAGGCCTATACACTACATATTAGTTATTAAGGGGGGAAGTCGACAATTAACATTAAGGGTGCGGAATGCAAAAGGGTTTTTAACCTGGCAGTTTTGGGAGCAATCGGTGCTAACAAAATATGCACGTGTGGTGCCATGAGGATGGCGACATACCTCAGGCGATCGCGCCGATCAAAATTCTAGTATGTAAGGCAGTTGCATTTAAAAGGCAACTTAGATTTAAGCAAATTTACCAAGCACTGTTGCAAAACAGTAGCTACAACATATTTCGGCATTAGGTTAAAGACTATTTCGGCATGTATATACAAATATTTTTATAGCATTAATTAACATAATCTAGGTTAAGCACACTTTACTTATCATAGGGCGCTCGGCACCGTATAGGGTAAGACCGACACCATATAGATTTAATTGATGGTACTATGCGAACGCAATACAGGGCGTTCGGCACCGTATAGGGTAAGTCCGATGACATGCCAACAATGAACGGTACATCAACCGAGGCTGACCGACCGCCGTAACACACGAGACGTCCGAAGAGGTCTCAAGGGCGGTGGCACCATCCAAGTCGACCCTTAAAACAAGCGCTGCGCGACATAGGCGCGTATTGGTAATATTTCGCCAAGGGCATTGTTATTAATCATGTATTGTATTTCAGCAAGAGCTCCAACGATACAGTCAACCGCAGAAGAAAAGCACAAGAATGATCATGCTAAGGTAAAGGTGACGTCACCAACACACACACTTATACACTGAGATACACTGGGAAGATGGACAACTACACATCAGCACAAATTATAGAGTAAGATAAACTAAGGGTTAGCCGGCATAGAATAAGTTAAATTTAGACGGCGCCATATAGAAATGTACGTGCAACATAGCAGACATGAAGGGTATTTTGGTAATTGATATGTGATCACGATAATCCACTATATATTTTTTACAGATTAACAAGGAGGCGACATCGGTGGCACAATGCCACATGAAAGTGCACTAATATATTTTCTTTACGGAGAAAAGAAGACATATATGTGCACACCCCTTGTATATAATCCCTCAAACGCAAAAATAAAAAATAAAATCAACACATAAATTAAATGTCACACAAACATATACACTTTTCAGCGATTTCAGTCGCGCCGATAAGGTAACGGCGACGCATCAGTAACGCGAAGTGTTCGTGGGACACTGAACGCTACTGGCGCCAAACAAAATTAGAAAACGCTTAAATAATGAGCGACCTACGGTGGCCAGGGCCAGCGCAGAGATTGTAAGCGCTCTCCCTCGCTTCCAAGGAGCAATTTTCTCACCCACGGGAGAAAATTCACGATAACAAGGAATTAGCGGCACAGCCACTAAATTAGAGCAAAGCGCCGAATAGAAAATGGCCAGGAATGGATGGAGAAGGTACGTACGAGGCGAGGTAAGAGAACGGCCAGGTGAAAGTGAGCGAGATAAGGTACCAGGCTCATGAGCGAGAAGGAATAGTAATAAATATATAGATTAGTATTTTATGTTACAAAATAATTGTACAAACATTGTAAATTCAAGCCATATACACAATATCAACGCACAAGTGTATACATACTTACATGGCACACCATTTAACATGAAATATACTGTTTTTCATTCCTTTCTTTCTACTAACGTTACAATTGTGAAGGTGTCCCGTTTTATCCCAACAACAATATATCATTTTCATATATCCCTTTAACTTATACCCTGGGGCACCTGTTTTTCTATTTTTCTTTCACCTTTTATGCAATAATTTGCCTATATTTATAGACACGAGGTACATGCAGGGAGCAATTTTTTCCCACACAGTGGCGGACGACACAACCACCCGTCCAACCATGTTTTTTTTCCTGCCTACATGGCACCAATACGCACATACCTATGTATTTTTTCTTTGTTTTCTTACTAACAGCATCAAAATCAAGACAATAATGTTAATCAAAATTCACTATGTATATGTACACACCCAAAACCCACCCTCTCTGAGCACACGCTAAACTCACATCACCAGAAGGACAACACGACATCTACACATCCACACGACACCGAAGAAGAAGAAGAGGGACAAGAAGAAGAAGATTCACTACAGCGACACGCCTACTCTATTTCCCGTTCGCGAGGCCGCGAACAAAGGCCGAGGAGGTCTTGTACAGCCCAGGGGCAGAACCCCTAAGACCCACCCCTTCATCTTTTCACCAAAACCACCCTCATAGTCATGCCATAAGCCTTACATACTTCCGCAACACAGGCGGGCCCAGCAATACTGCTGACAGCCACGCTTACATAATACATACATAAACACACTATCTGGAGCGGCGACGGTGAGGAAACGCTGACCAAGCAGTGGGGGAAAGGCCTTAAAAGCTAGACCCAGAAGAGCCCATTATCTAGTCGTGGCCATCGGCTCTGCTCCTCCAAGGTTCTTTCCAGCTCTTCACCAGGTGAGAACTAGCCGTGTGCTCAGATTCCTTATTATTGTAACACCTACCCATAACGCTTTGTATTTCACACACTCTGTACTTTATTTCATATCTGTTCACTGCCTAAAGGGACAGTACATCACCACCACTGACCAATAAACACTTGGTCAGTAAACACTTACATCTATTACTTATTGCACCTAGTTTTATATCCTTACACCCAACCTGACCTTAATCCTAATTGCCCCTGACCGTGGAGGCCAGGAACTGCGCTGTCAGGAATTCTATTGTACTCGAGCAAGCAGCCTGAATGTAGAGTGTCAAGTTGTCGACTCTGCACGTGAGTTCGCTAAAACGCTCGCTCTACTTAATTGGCAGGCTAGGTTAATAGCCCACTCTTAGACGTGCATCCCCTAGCAGGTAAACGCATCCTGTAGGGATGCCCCCAATAGATCACGTACTCACACCAACACACTACACTGGTAGTCTCCCCCAATCACGGGAAACTACCCTTTTTCGGAAACATCCCTTAAATTAATACATCTACACTACTCTGTTTATCCCACCCCTAACAGGGGGATAAAACAATATCACGTTATTCGTGAGTATAAATGGATGTCTTCATTGATTACGACAAAGCGTTCGACACCGCCAACAGAAGGACATTTATGGAGAAACTGGAGAATATCACTGGGGACTTAGATGTGTCAAATCTGATAGCTAACATACTAGCAGCCAATCAAGTGAAAATCAACGATGGAAGATCCCAATTAGGCTGGATAGATCAAACCATTGGCGTGCTGCAGGGAAACCCATTGAGCCCTTTACTATTCAAGGTGCTGACTCAGGATCTCCCCACAAGTATCAAAGAGGGTGTATAGAATGTGACCATGTACATATATACGGACGACATGGCACTAGCCTCTGATAACATACAGGATTTACAAAAAGGTCTCTTCTCACAAAATGGGCAGATGATAATGAACTAAGAATGAACCTACGGAAGACCGAACTTATGGTTTACGTTTACCGATGGAAAACTACATATTCTGCGGAGAACATACACTAGCCCCTAAGATCCAGTTCAAATACCTTGGAACACAGCAATACACCAGTTTACCTTGGTGTTGCATTGGAACGTTCATTAACCTTCAATACACACTGCACCAAACTCAAGGCAAAAGTTTCATCACGAAATTGCCTACTCCGTAAGGTAACTGGTTCTGGATGGGGTGCCCACCCTCAGACAGTAAGGACAACTGCCCTAGCTCTCTGCTATTCTGCTGCTGAATATGCTAGTCCCGTGTGGTATAAATCAGCTCACGCAAAAAAAGTCGACTTTGCCTTGAATGAAACTTGCAGGCTAATCACAGGATGTTTAAAACCAACACCAACACAGAAGTTGTACTCACTTGCAGGCATAGCCCCACCTGATATTAGACGTGAGGTGGCCGCTAATATCGAAATACATAAGGTTTGCAACATCTTAGCCCATCCCCTCATGGTCATCAGCCACCTTCAGCTCGACTGAAGTCCAGGAAAAGTTTTCTACAGTCTTCTTCTCCACTTGATTCTAACCCAAAAAAGCCAGGGTTAAGATATGGAATCAAAGGTATCCTGATCATCCGGAACTTGTTGAAATTGAAGAAAAATTACCACCTGGTCACGAAGATGGATGGTGTACCAGGAAGTCCTTAAAAGACTGCTCACCGGTGTAGCAAGATCTAAGGACAATCTCATGAAATGGGGAATCGTGCATGATGGGGACACACTGTGTGAGTGCGGAGAAGAACAAACTTCTAGGCATTTCTTGAACTGTCGTCTATGCCCAGACTCATGCACAGGGCTGGATCTGGCATTGGCTGGTAACAACGCTGTCAATGTAGCCAGATACTGGTCACAACCCTTGTAAATATTGTAAATATTATCATTCCTGTTTCATTTCTCTTGCTCTTGTGTTATGTTATATGCAAGTGCTCTATTATGTGTTTTTTTCTCTTCAGTTTCTTGTTTGTATATTTTGGTACCTCTGACACTATTAAAAAACACTACAAGTAACTGGGACGACTTTCTCGGTGCATAAGTGACATCAGACACCTGCAAAGAATGTCACTGAAGACAGCCATGGAACTCTTCCAAGTCAAAGTTCTACCAACATTCACATAAGGCTTGGAATTAATTTGGCAATTCCTGTCACGTAGACAGCTGAAAGAACTGGAAAGCGTGAAATCCAGATACGTCAAAAGGGTTCTAGGGGTATCAAAATTTGCTCGACCCCGATACGTGTATGTCTTAGCGTGGGAAACCTTTCTGTTAGAAGACCTAAGACTGCAAATGCATCTGCAGTACACTCTAGCATACAAAGAACTAATACAAGAGCTACGAGGAAAAGGGGAATTGATCGAAGAAAATATTCTACACAACAGATGCAATGATCAACAAAGATTGGATGAAAGAAGAGTACGAGCTGCGACAACTGATGACGCGCTTTGCGATGCACGGTTTCCATCATCGTATTTGTACCAGGAAGTC
Organism: Meconema thalassinum; assembly: GCA_946902985.2. NCBI lineage: Eukaryota > Metazoa > Arthropoda > Insecta > Orthoptera > Tettigoniidae > Meconema > Meconema thalassinum. The sequence goes on from OX336394.1 coordinate 417,149,259, forward strand.
CTTTCACCAGTGTACATGTGTTTTGTGTGGAGAACAGTGTGATACATATCACGCAATGGAGCGCAAGAAGAGAGAGGTCTCTTTGATTCAATTTAGCTCTGATTCATGAGCCTGATTTAATATACATATTTTGCACATTGTGCGTAATAAATTTGTCATTAAATGGACGTCTTCGCAAAATTATTTTGAATCATTATTATTGGACAAATTGGGGAGAGGAACTGTTGAAAATACGAATTTTACAACGTAAGATTAACACAATATTATCCGATCACGTGTGTAAAAAGTTCAGTTTTTGGTGTTGGAAAATGTCATCCTAATGATATGATTAAAACCTCACGCGGAGTGATATGTCAATTTGCTAAGACGTAACTTCTGTGCGACCAGTATGGGTGGATGTAAAGAGTAGATTAGATTTAGATCGTCTTAATGTATGCACATTCTTATTAGCAGGCACATTTTTCGTTTATTATTATTGATACGTTACTATTTTAAGATACATTCGACGCTATTTCCATATAGCGTATTCTACTTAAATGTCTAAACGATCGATCTATCGGTACATCTCTCGTAAAATGATAAGCACCCGCTGAGCAGAATGTGATCTCGACCAAAGGAACTTACAACAACAATATAGTGGTCGGAGATTGTTTATTACGAGAAGATTATTGAGAGCCATGATGACCGGTTTATAATCTATAAGATGTTTATATGTTTTGAAACTAAGTTTGAAATTATCTTGTGATGTTTTACGAGTTATCGCTTGCTTCTTCGTGTTTGTAATGCTCATTTGAAACGAGACCAGGTTTGAGCATGAATATATATTTGAAGCTGCCTTCTAGAACTTCTGAACGTCTCAAGGAAAAGCTAAGTCCTTTATTTATTTGAAGTATCATCAATGCATGAATTAAAGAAGAAGCAATTGGTTCTTAAATACATATCCTCCAATTTTCCAGTGTTAAAGTGTCCTGGGTATCTTTGAATTGTAAACTAAGGTTGGAGATCTTCTTATTTGAGGTTATCTTGTCTATCGTTCATGTTCCTACCTTTTTAATGTAGACATACGTGGAGAGGAAACATGTTGTTTTTAGGGGTTGTAATGTCTTAAGGGTTTCTTGTTATTGTTGTTTGTTTCATTTGATAGTCCTTCTGCACGTGTTCATTTGCGTGTGTAGTCATGAAACGTAATTGTAATTATGAGAAGTGTTTCTTACTGGCCCCTAATGCCTTGTGAGAGTACGGGATCTTTGGGATTATTAGGGGCTGGTAACCTTAGAATGTTAGTTCGCGTTATTTGGGTGTGTCGATGGAGAAGGGTGTGTGTTCATCGCTTTAGATGTTATTTCTATATAGTTGGAACACACACCAATTTGTTTTATGTCTTAAGGGTTTTGTTTTCTCAATGTCTGTCATTTGCGCACCCTAAGAATGCCGATTAGGTTTTTATCTATATTTAGGGACTGGGCAGGCACTAACTATGTTCGTGTCAGAAATACGTTTCATTTACAATTACGGTTCCGGACGTTGTATTTAAGGGTGGGTTAATGTTATTTGTTTAATTGGTGCTTGACTGAATGCTCCGGGTCGTTTTAGTTCTGTTCTTGTTTGTGTAGCTTTCAGTCAAGAAACAATACGTGCACTTATTACATTTATTAAATGAGATGTATTGGATACTCTCTCGAGTGGTGATATGTGTGTTCCTTGCATGTGCTTCCCGTTAGATAACAGAGTCTCACGCATTCATTCGGAAAGAAGATTTATTCAGGAAGTGTATGAAGTCATTTCTTTGTTTCGTTTTGTGGATTGTTCGTGTTCTCTTCTAGTTACGTTTAGTTTTGAACTGTATTATTTCTTTAAGGGTAATGTATGTGTGTCACGTCCTTTTATTATGTATTTTCTTTGTTGTTCTTTGTGGTTTCCTTGTAGTAGTTTGTGTGACGTGTCGGTTCGTTCTTCTTGGATCGTGGTGTTTTGTAGTGACATACTTTGTTTTAAAGAGTGGGGTTATACAGTTCAACGGGTACGTGACTTCATAAACTACTTAGAATATTTCCTTCTGACTACGTTCCTGTAGTTAGCCTGAGGTGAGACGAAAGTTTTATTTACTATATGTATTAATTATTTTGTTTACCCCTTGTTCTGATTGTGTAATTTGCGTACGATCTCCAATATTACAACCGGTTAGGCTTCTTTGCACCGATCTTCTTCTCTTTTTATAACCTTTTTCATTTTTATACTTGTGTTTACCTTTTGTTAATGTCTGTATTTTATTCCAGCCCCGACATCATCCTCATACTCCATTTCATGCGCCAATCACCTCCCCTTTGTTTTGATTTTAATATTTAATTTATTCTTTTGGTATTTTACAACCTTTACTCGAAACTTGTTGTCATTCCATAGTTAGTCATCATCTATATCTAAATGCGATTACACTCGACATGGTTGAGGGTCCTCGGTTTCCCTCTGAGTGGCAGCCCCCATCCTGCGCACATGTGGGAGCTCTTTCGTTCCCACCGTCTCGACACCAACTGTGTGCGTAATATTGTGGTAGTATGTACTTCCCGTCGCCACAATTATACTGTGACCATCTGTTCACCTTGAATAAACAGGCGGCCACATAGCGAGGTGACATGAAGAGAGTGCCAGCATGCAATATTATCACAATTATCTTCACTTTATTCATATGTCCAAATACCTCACTTAAGGCCCTGCGATCACTCACATATTATGAATTTCAATTTTTGTCACATGGAAAATAAACCTCGGATGTCTATATCGTTGAAAAATTCACCATGTTTGATTATTATTATTATGATTACAAAAATAATTATTAATTTATATTAATTTTATAGTTTTCATTAGAGCTTTAATATGTCGATAATCCTGTTGCCTCATTAAACAGTTATCGAATCAAGTATCAGAAATATCGAGAGAAAAAAATCAAAATAGTGAAAATTCATTTCACTACCTAACATGATTGGTGCTTCCGGTGCGAAGAATGGGTTCCAATAATCACATCGCAGAATAATAATACTTTGGTTAGAACATCCATGACTGGGTTACAAAGAAAATGACTTTCTACCTTAGTGCTGGTTGATGACTTATTGATCCCTCGGTGTGGACAATATCCATGGACCACGTTTCCTCTTCACCGGCTTCTTCATTGGAAGGCCCCATTCAAGCATCGACATGATCCCATGGAAATACACCGGAAGGCGTTTTCCACTCGTCCATCGTGACGTCAGGTTCCGTCCATCCCTGCTATGGCTGCCTAGCCAAGAATAATATCACCTCGAAGGTGTGACGTCATGAGGTTCCTATATGCCTGTCCCATGTTGGTTGGAGATTTTAACATGTTCTCAACATGCGTGGTGGTGGAAGGCTCGTAAAATTAAGGATCTTTATTTTATTGTAAGCTGATAAGCGACTTTGCATTCCATGTGATACACTTACAATCCTTTGAGTACTTTATTTGAGCATTTCGACGCCTATCCTGGGTCAGAGTTATTTTCTCGTTCTTACTGACGGCGTAGCAGGCCCCAGACGTCGGCTAAGTCCTATCCTGTGTCAGAGATATTCTCTCATCCGTACTGATGGTGTAGCAGGACCCAGACGTCGGCTAAGTGTTCGTAGTGTACTCCGGAATGGTATCTGGCTTGATACTCTGTCAGCTTAGGATGAGGGCACGCCCACTAGTGCTGTGCTGCGCCTTATAAAGGAATCCCGCTGTGCTCAGTCTCAGCGCGCCGCTCTTCTGCGCAACTGAAACTTGAAACTCTGATATCTCCGTCGTCTATAGGCGAAATTCCTTGAAACCTTTTTCAAAAATCATTAATAATATAGGCCAATAATCCCACGATGAAATATTCTTGAAAAATAATAATATTATATCAAGAGCAAGGTTCCACTGACATGTCGAGAGCTCCACCAGTCGCGCACTCACGGTCTCTATCCGCCGGCCTGCACAACGCCAAGCGGGCGCGGGTGTCAAATACCAATAAGCTCACGCGAGCTCCGTAGATATGTGCAGTAAGGTCAGATACGCCACCAGCCTCTCCAAAAATAAAAGATCGAAGAGTTTTTTTACTTTTCTAGAATTCCCCTCGGGATTTTCTCGTTCTATATGGCGTGATTGAACTTTAAATTGGCTGCGTTATATGTTCCATAAATTTCTCCCGTTTCCATCAGGGCGAATATGTAGCTTTCACTTTGTAAAGATCGTATTATCCTATAAGATCCAGTATAAAGGGGAGCGAATTTTGCACAGACCTTCTCTTTTACATCCGAAGGCATAGGTTTTCCTACCAGGACTAAACAACCTTCTCATAAAGGTGTTCAAATTCTCTTCTTCCGAGTCTTGCGTAATCTATCAGCCTGGGGCTGGATTCTCGTGCCGTCTGTATTCTACCTACAGGCCCTAACTCAATTGCAGGTGGAATACTCACTACAACATCCCATGGTCTAATGGGCTAAATCCCTGATGGAGTAAGGCTGGGATTTGTCCAGTGCTCTCATGGACTGTGTTATTCATCGATTCAGTGCCTATAGGTACGACATCCATCCACTTTCAGTGATGTTGAGGGCAATGTAACTTACAAAACTTCGCTATCTGAGCCATGATCCTTTCTGCTGTATTGCTCTCTGGATGTCTAATGCTGCAAAGTACTAGCTTAATGTTTATTTCTTCCATGGCTGCCTTATATTCTCTCGAGGTAAACTGTAGTCCATGGTCTGATAACAAAAAATCGGGTTTCCCTGGCTCTGGAATGACGTTGTCCTTAATTCTCTTAATAATGTGTTTCGAGTTAGCCTTCTGGAGAGGGTGTAGCATCACAAATTTACTAAAACATCCATAGTTACAAGAATATACCTATTCCCTCTTTTAGACTTTGGACTTGGTCCAACAATACCCGTGGCATAGAGTTCTGTAGGCTTGGAAGGTACTATGGGTCGAGGTGGTTCTTTTAGCAGAAATGACGTGTATTTGCTACGCTGACACAAGTCACACGTGCGAATAACGTTTCGAACATCCATTCTCAAATTCTCTCTGATATATTTTTCTTGATAGTGCTGATAACTTTATTGACTCTGGTATTCCCAGTCGATCGGTGAGCAATCCGTACTATCCGCTTCCTCAAGTGAGGTGGTACCACGATCCGTAGCTGAGTATGGTCAGGGTATACAAATTTGTATTTAACACCCTGTCATAGCACATGATCTTGAGAGAAACGTTCTGTCCACACAAAGTCAGCATCATTTCTATCCATGTCTCCATGAAGAAATCTATATACCTTTCCAAAGTTCCTACTGTGCCTCTGGGCTTGCGGAAGGTGTTCAAGGGCTTGAAGAACTTTCCTATCCTCGTCAACTAAGGAAATAGGTAGTGCTTTAACAACGGTCTCCAGAAATCTAGTCAACTTATCAGCAATTATGTTTTCCTTTCCTGGGCGGTGCTGTACGTTCACGTCAAATTGCTTTGCGAAAAGCACTCCACGCGTCTCTCTCTCACTCGCTATATTGTTTTTCATCATAAATTCCGGAGCACAATGTCCATCCTTACGATCACGTGGTGTCCAACTAATATCTCTTTCCAAGATTCAAGTGCAAAAACAATGGCCAGAGCCTCTAATTTCGTGGTGTAATATGATGTTTCGTTAGGTCGTAACTTGCGGCTGATGAATGCAAGGTAATGTTTCTTTTTGTCGTCATTCTCTTGGAGTAAGACAGCTCCAATGCCAATGGCAGAGGCATCGGACTCTATAATAAAATTCCTGCTAAAGTCCGGATATTCTAACATGATATTGTCATGCATTAGAGCTGTCGCTTGCCTAAAAGCTTCTTCTTACTCATCGTTCCACTTCCAACGATTGTTGAGTTTTAATTACTCTTTCAAGAGATAAATAGTGCTGGTGTAATTACGATAATGACCAGAGAAGTACTGACATGTGCCCAATAAACTGCCTAGCTTGTTTGAGCTTCATTGAACGAGGAAAATGGATTATTTCCTGTATTTTTGATTCATTGGGTCTATAACTTTCACCATCAATCACATGACCCAAGTAAGGAACTTTCATCTGAAAGAAATGGCTTTTCCCCTTATTTGCTATGAAATTCGCTTCACGTAGATTCCGAAATAGTAACTTCAAATGGTGTAAGTGTTCTTCCTGGGTCTTCAATGTTACAAAAATGTCATCAACACAACAGATGGTGAATTTCTTACTTCGGGTGTTAAATGTTGGTCCAAGGCTCGATTGAGGACAGCCCCTGAGTTCTTCATGCCAAAAGGTAGCCTATTGAAGACGTAAGTCTGATGGTCAAACATGAACCCCGTAAATGTTTTCGAATCCTCACTCAGCTTCACGTGATTTTAAGATGACGTGAGATCAATTTTTGAAAAATACTGTTTGACTCGAAACTCTTGAAGCAACACTTCGATCTCCGGGGGAAGGTCATATTCGGGTAATAGCCGCTCATTCAGGGTCTCGCATCTATGCATATTCTTAACTTCCCATCTCCCTTTGGAACTACTGCTAACGGATTTAAATAATGGGTTGGTGATTTCGAAATTATACCATTTCTTTCCATATCCAAGATAATTCCTTTTATTTGCTCCTTATACATCTCGGAGATCGGGTGGAGTATTTTCTGATACGGTCCCTCCTCTAGGACTCGGATCACGTATTCAAAATTGGTCTCACGTTCAGAACTATTTTTAATCATATCAACAAGTACCTCTTTAAGTGTTTTATTCATTTTAGTATTGTTTCTTGAATGCTCACTAAATTTAGAGAATGGTTCGCTAGTCTATTATTTAATTCCGTCAAAATGTCCTTCAAATTCTCGGACATCATATTTCAATGTAGCACTTGTAGGATTAAAACCTTAACATCACACTGGTTTTAAATCTAAGGTAGAAATTGTTTTAGCCATGGATATTCTTCCCCAATGTGATCTCAATTTTATTTCATCATAATAAAGTTGAATATTAATTTAAAGAGAAAACCAATCAATGAAAAAAGAAAAATAATAAGAAAAATTTCTCACTCTGTCCTACTTTGTTGTTCCTACACCAAGAAAGATACAATAACTATGGATCCAGCATCCATCTAATCAAGCAACAACTCAAGCCTCAAGACATAGTCTACATTTACATTTATAAATCTCGACCCATCGGTCGGCTTCATTTAACTTTTAAATAAATCGTACCCCACGTTGGGCGCCATTTATTATCCTTCTCCTTATGTGCCCGTGTGATCACCTTGAATGAACAGGCGGCCACATAGCGAGGTGACATGAAGAGAGTGCCAGCTTGAAATCTTATCTCAGGGGGTTCTGGGTTTGCCATCATAGACGCTCAACACCCCACGTCCCACGTAAGGATTTAGGGTAATATTGTCAACACTCAGAAATGAGAAATATTGCAAGAAAATGGGTTTCACATATTTATTCATAAACCAGACAAAACCTATAAATAAATTAACACTCCCTAACGAAAACGAGACGCAACGAAAAAATAATGTGTCAAATTAGAGTGCACCTCTACTAAAGAAAAAATATAATAGTATTTTCTGGTTTCAAGTCATATGCAAAGATGGATAACATTAACAATCTTGAGTACGGAACCCTATACAAAAGAGTGTGCAAGAGTAAATAACTAAATTATCTAACAAAAGCGGCCGCAGTTGGCTGTTCTCCTTCACGATCATTTACATGAAAAAATGAAAATCCACAGCCTGCTTCCAGTCTCCGACCGGGTCAGGAATGGAATGAAACGATCATTTACATGAATGAATTATATTTAAATAATCCTTGTATTAAATCCACACTTGTTGCAATAATTATTCCTCCTATTTACAGTTACGATGCCATAATCCATTGTTCATATTAACATTATTTTGGTCGGCATATGCATCGTTCATGCTTACCCTATTTATATTTCACTCTTCATGTTTCACTTGTTCACATTTATTCTGCATGAGATTCACAAGCTTAATTTTCTCTGGCCACAGGTAAGACGTCATAAAATATCCAATCGAAGGAAGAAGAATGGGGATAATTCAAACATCCTGTCCATAATTCACAATCTTACATATTTGACGAGTCATTCCCAGTAATTAATATCCCTATTCAGAGAACATACCCTGGCAAGGAATAACAATTTATCAACGTGCGAAGCCTACAAATATATATATATATATATTGTGCCCGTTTGAAGAGATCATCAGGTTACCACCACCATGCATGGCCTCCCAGATGACCTCTTCCTCCGAACACATACCGACGAAGAGGATGGGAGTGCAAACCAAAAGGGCTCGCCGGCTGTGAGACTCCCCTGTCCCAAGGATCAGGTTCCCATCATGATTTACAATGTCAAAGACATACACTCCCCAAAAGAAAACAAACTACGAAAGAAAATAGTCCAGTCTTAAGTAAAGATCTTTGGAAATGTTTATTGATAAAATCCAACTCCTAACCTAGGATCCGAGGGCATTAAATCGGCTAATCCGCTATCTAATCAAATACAAACAAAGAAAACTAGAAAACTAGAAAATTTAACCCTCGTGATCAGCTCTAATTACAATCAAAAAATCTAGCAAAACTGGGGAAAATGGTACAAAACCCTAATTAAATTTACAATGGAAAAGGTAACGATGTCCTAGGATGAATCATCGAGCCATAAACAAATAGTCAAATATGACTGCAAAATTCTAAATGACGCTAAAAACCATCCCGCATTTACATTTAATATTTATCTGTCTAAACTAAACCTTGAATTACAAAAACTTCGGATCCAAACGTCCGTGTATAAGTTAAACAAAACTAGTATAACAGTCATTGCATTACAAGCATACACATAACAAAGAATTGTACAATAATACTACAAAAATGAACAACAGTAGGGTGCACATAGGGAAAATACACTGAAATAAATCAAGAAAACACTATAATTCTTGTTATCACCCTACCTACTGCGAAATGGAGACTGTTTGTTCCATCCGTCATCTAAAGTGTATGTGAATTCAGACAAGGCATGCTTTTAAAGCATGTCAAAACAAACATGTGGTACACGACCCTCTAGTTGACTACCTTCAGTCAGCAATCTGATTCCCGTCAAGTCTAACCATGTATTTCTCTTAAGTTCCCTTCCAGGTATATCCTGTCTCAAGCACGTTGCATTGGTCCAAGTGAAAACAATCATGATCAAAGTTAAACAGTTGATTAAAATTTAATTGAAGTTTTAACCCACTTCGGTTTAATAATAATTATCTTTCATGATTTAGGTTTCTGATTATTAATATCATTGTTTAAGAGTGTCCTAATTATTGAATGACCAACTATGCAAGGCTAATGGACTGAAAACTAAACACAACAGAATGCACGTGGCATCTGTTTGTCAACAATAACACAAGTTATAAATCATAGTCGTAAGTCTTCTTCAGATCCTTACGAGATGCATGATCCGAATAATCATAGCAATCTTGGGCACTAATCGGCTCCAATATCATAGAAATATGAACTAGTCCACAATAACACATTTCCAGATGGACAAGCAATGCTCCATCTAATTACCATTCTCAAAATATCTAAACGTGTCCTACACGGGACCACGAAAATAATTCATCTCAGCAGTCATCCCTATGAATCTGATGGCATAATAAATGAACGGGAAACCACCCCATAGATCAACGTGTCAAAAAACGGAAAACAATCACCTTAAGTGAGAAAATAAGCCTTCAAAATAAGCAAAAGTGTCGCTCCATTCTTTAAGAGTTACTCTGATAGCGGCTTCGGTGGCGTAGTCGGTAGCATGCTGAACTGCTGTGCCCAAGATAGCGGGTTCAAACCCTGCCGAAGTCGTCGGTTTTTTTAAGAGCGTTAAAATCCTTCAGTGTGCCTTCCTTCGGAGGGGAAGTAAAGCCGGTGGTCCCATGTCATAGATTTATGGCATGTAAAAGATCCTTTCACAGACTAAACTTGTGTAAAGCAAAATTGTTAGGTTAGACTTCGTCAGAACGCTCTATCAAAAGTTCAAACGTTCACCACTAGGTATCATTGATATCTGGTGGCGAAAGTTGGAACTACTTGAAATTGAACGGAACTTGTAGCTCACCCTTTAGGGTGTCCGCTGGAAGCAGCTACAGACTCAGGCGAGCCGAGCATGTCCTCGGCCACTCCCGGCACTAAAAAGCCATACGATAAAATAAAACTCTGATGGTATAAAAAATAAGGTAAAGATCCCCCATCTATTCGCTTACAACTCTTGCGAATTCAATCAAACATTGGGAATGTAACTTCTTAATCATCCTGTACTCAAACAATAACAATGATACAATTGGACATTCCAACCGAGCTCCAAGAACGGCTCGATAAAAATAATCTGACTAGCAGAAACAAAAGAGTGCTGTCGTGTGTCAATTGTCTCGCCTGAGAATCCAGTTCGCTGCTCTGCAAGTAACAGTAAAATAACCTTGAGCATCGCTAGCTGTCATTCTCACGAAACTCGAATGTTATTCATCACGCTTCACTGCGTATCAAATTCTATCAGAATCATGTATGAAAACTAGTGTAATGCACTCGAAAAAATGTCTATAGTTCTCATCTCTTACACATTATAATACAATGTCATTACTATCTGGACAACAAGACCTCGTAATTCGCCTTGAAAAATGAAGTTTAAACATAGGCTGGGTCACAGCTTGGCAAAGCGTAGCAACAGAAAGATTTGCAAAGACTTTAAAAAGATACTCCACTGTGTCACAAAGACAAATTCTCCAAAAATAACGTGCGCAGTGCACTCAAAGTAAATAAATGTTCCTAACAACACCATTCTCCTGGCTTATTATTGTAAATGATACGATTTAACTTTGAATGGTCGGTTTACGAGTGCTTTGACCACAGCCACTCCCATTCTCTGCCATGATTCACCTTGAATCCAGGTTCTAAGACTTTCAAAATTTATTTACATGAAAATGGTAGATGCGTAACCCTTACAGCATCGAACTGATACGACCGACTAACAGTGGCGTATTCATACCTTTAAATAATGAGGTCTCAAAGTTACCAAAAATGTGGAAGCTTATGAAAAGTGAAAAGTATGCCGTCAGCGGCGTCTACAAGAAAATACAAAACCTACCTAAATGACTGTTATATCCAAACGGTTGACTACAACTAATCCACCCCCGAAGCCATAACCAAATACAAGTAGAAATTAACGAAAACTCACGGCACCATGTTTCTCATAAGGAAACATCCCAGGCTTCTATTTAATGGGTAAATCCTTATGTTCCCAGCCTGTAGTAGTATTTTCCTCGGCCATGGATTGCGTAATTCTCTTATCGGCTTCCATATTGCTGGTGTTAGATGATCAATGGCTCCTCCATTAGTATATTTACGCCATCATCTCGTTCCTCGTGGTACAGGTGTAAATTATCATATCGTCACAGTCAAACATTCTTGACGTTCTTGTTGAAAATGGTGAATAAGTTAGAAAAACACTGCTTTTATCACTGATGATAATTTATCTAGCAACACTGGCTTTAGACTGTGCAGGCTTTAGAAAATCATTGGCCATGTGCCTGCTTCACTGAAGCTATCATTCACAGATTCTATTGCACATGTTATAACACAATCACTAGCATATTTGGGTGAGATTCGCCTTTGCACGGCGTATTTCTCTGACAATAGCACAACTTTTACAGCAATCAATACTGTTGAATAGTGCTATAGTTTACACTTTGACGAATTTTCACGACCCTCATTCCACCATGTGGTGTCGCGTTACGCATATACTGGACGTACAAAAAAATCACTAAATCACTCGTTTTTATAAATATCACCTTATCATGATTATTATTCCATCGAACACAATTTCACAAGCACTGCGGTGCTGATAAAATTTAGTATGCTTTATCAATCCTTTGATGAGACTTGCTTTGTCTTCTAACAACCAAAAATGTTCCTCGGTCACTGGACCGGACTTATTAGAATACACTTCCGTGCGGCTCAAGCGCACATGGGATTGTCCTTCCTTCCTGCATGGCGTGTTCCGGCTTCGAATAGCGCCGAAGTCAGTTAGCAACTACTTCCTTCTTCCTCGCGTTTCTGCGTTGCAAATATCTTCAAATTACTCAAAATATTACCTTGTTGACGTTGCTAAAAATGCAGAATTACGGATAATGATATTTCTCATAGATGCACATCGTAGATAAACATCTGCGATCATGAATAATTCTTCTCAAGCTTCCAAACGAAGTCAAAAATTCTCCTGAAGATGATACAAGCTTCCGGAGTGCGTTCAGTGATTCATGGTTGGAGTATTCCATGTTATAACTAAAAATCATCACCAGCATGAGCTCAGGCGGGCTCAATATTCACACATAGTTATTAACAATTACAATTTTATTGATGACACAATACAAATATATAGATTGGAATTTAATAACTTAATAAATAAATTGGATTCAAACAAATCTTAAGTTAATCTGGCCACGGCGTCTACGTGACATAATGTTTTAACAACAACATACTATTTCTGACAAGTGACTACAACAATAAATTACATAACGTGGATGTCGGGTTATGGATCAATATTGAAAGTTTTCATAATTTTCGACAGGGTTGCCATATATGCGACCTGTTCTAAATTTATGGGAAGTGTCAATCCCTCACTTATTACATGTAACCTTGAGAGTCTTAATCCCTATCAGTTTTAACTCGTTCATAAACAATTATCTTCACTTTATTCATATATCCAAATACCTCACTTAAGAATCGCAAATCTGCGATCCCTCATTTTCAATTTTTGCCACTTGTATGATAAACCTCGGATGTCTATATCCTTGAAAAATTCACCATGTTTGATTATTATTATGATTACAAATACAATTATTAATTTATATTAATTTTATAGTGTTAAACCGACAGTAGTGGCTACGCTGGCTAAAGCGCTGCATTAGGTCATGGGGCCAAGCTCTCTGCTGACTCGGTAGACGCGTGGGTTCGAGCCCCACTGTCGGCCGTCCTTGAAATGGTTTTCCGTGGTTTCCCATTTTCAACACCAGGCAAATGCTGGGACGGTACTCTCTGACAGGCTACGGCCGCTTCCTTCCACATCCTTGTCCAGTTTCATTCACCATCATTCATTTCATCTCTCATTAACTCCTCTCACGAGGTTGGCATCAGGAAGGGCATCCGGCCCTAAAAACCATCGCCACAAAGACTTCCATCGCATCTCATCCCCGACCCCGTTGGTTGGTTGGTTCTTTAGTTTAGGGGCTGCGACAACGTGGTCATGTAGCCCCGTGTACTTTGGGTGTGTGTAGAATCTGTCTGATAACCGGTGTTACATGTGATGGCTGTATTAGTGTGTGAATCTGTTTTTTAATTTAAGTAAGAACTGCAACTTTGAATTTTTCAAATAGTTCCTACTTTTGCCGCCAAACGCCACCGTCAACGACTACTAGGCCTAGTTCAGAACTAGACTACTAGACGCCACCGCAGTCGGCTCTTGGCAACGAACGTAGAAACCTAAGAGCGTTGTTTACATTCCTAACCTATACAATTTTGCTTCACACATGTGTAATTAGTGGAAGGTTCTTTAACATGCCATAAATGTATGACATGGGACCGACGGCTTTACTTCCCCTCCAAAGGAAGGCATACTGAGGGATTTTTAACGCTCTTAAAAAATCCGACGGCTTCGGCCGGGTTTGAATCCGCTATCTTGGGCATAGAAGCTCAGCATGCTACCGACTACGCCACTGAAGCCGGAAAACGGGAATAATAAGGGGTAGACATACATACATATACATACATACATTAATTTTATAGTGTTAATTAGAGCTTTAATATGTCGATAACCCTGTTGCCTCATTAAACAGTTATCGAATTAAGTATCAGAAATATCGAGAGAAAAAAAATGAAAATTCATCTCACTTCCTAACATGATAGGTGCTTCCTGTGCGAAGAATGGGTTCCAATAATCACATCGCAGAATAATAATACGTTGGTAAGAATATCCATTGCTGGGTTACAAAGACAATGACTTTCTACCTTAGTGCTGGCTGACGACGGAGTGATCCCTCGGAGTGGAAATAAACCATGGACCCCGTTTCCTCTTCAACGTCTTTTTCGCTAGGAGGCCCCATCCAAGAATCCACATGATCCCATGGATATACGCCGGTAGGGGTTATCCACTCGTCCATCGTGATTTCAGGTCCCGTCCATCCTAGCTATGGCTTCAATCATATCTCCTCGAAGGTGTGACTTATGAGGTTCCTATTAGCCTGTCCCATGTTGGTTGGAGATTTTAACATGTTCTCAAACATGCGTGGTGATGGAAGGCTCATAAAATTAAGGATCTTTATTTTATTGTAAGCTGATAAGCGACTTTGCATTCCATGTGATACACTTACAATCCTTTGACTACTTTATTTGAGCATATTCGATGCCTATCCTGGGTCAGAGTTATTCTCTCGTCCTTACTGACGGTGCAGCAGGCCCCAGGCGTCAGCTAAGTATTCGTAGTGAACACCGGACTGCTATCTGGCTGGAGGCTCTGTCAGCTTATGATACGGGTACGCTCGCCGAAGAACGCTGTCCGCTAGTGCTGCGCTGCACCTTACAAAGAAATCCCGCTGTGCTCAGTCTTACAACCGCGTCGTTCCTCTGCGCAACTGAAACTGAAACGCTGATATCTCCGTCGTCTACAGGCGAAACTCCTTGAAACCTTTTCCAAAAATCATTAATAATATAGGCCAATAATCCCACGATGAAATTCTTGAAAAATAGCAATATTATGTCAAGAGCAAGGTTCCACTGACATGCCTGGAGCGCCACCAGTCGCGTACTCACGCTCTCTATCACTGCCATCGTAATGTACAGGCCGTAAGGCTCCTACTGTGACGTCACGTCTAGGGTCGTTATAGTCGCAGCAGCAAGTCAGATAGCTCCCTTCAAACGCAGTCACTTGAAACTGAATATAAATTACGCTCCCACTTCAAGACGTAGAACAACAGCAATGCTATTTAGGGCTGATTGGCACTTACATCCGTTGCCACTACATACGCCTAATTATCGCTCGGCTTGTCCGAATCCGGCCGATGTATCTGGCATTTTGCCAGTGAACAAAATGGTACATTGCCAGTACATTTAATAGGACGTTGAAACACACAAACAGGGCTAAATTGCTGTATTTTGACGTCGAGTATAAGATCTATTCTTGGCCATTTTCTCGTTGTTCATCACTTTGAAAAGGTTTATGGTAGATGCCTGAGAAAATCCCACATCACTCTTGGCTATTCAACAGATCACATTCTAAACTGCTCGTGGATGACAAAGCACAATGTAACCTATCTCTAACCATAATCAATGCACAGACCACCCTCAAGGTGACTTAACCAGGGCCTATCCTAACAGCACTTATTTTCAATGACTCAATCTAACTTGTTTCTTGCATCAGGAATTTACAATGGGTTGTAATTTTGAAATCAGGTATCAATAAACTACAGTACATACCGTACACCAGATGCTAACAATCCCATTAATGTAAATACAGTAGCCTACACAAATGCTGCAACGAAAACAACCGTATTCACTTGAGCTTGATCGAGAGACCATTCTCACGAATAATGTAACTTGGACTGACTTCAGTAGATACTGAATACTGGATATCGCTTCTCTGATGTACATACGGTAAGTAACTTAACCTCAGCATTATTATATTAGAAAGGTTTGCATACCTAGCATAGGCTGACGTTTGGGAACTTCATATAATTGAAACCATATTAATTAACAACCTACCATCAAGGCGATTAGCTCTTCTCTCCCGAAGTACGGTATCTTACTTTCAGGGAAATATTAACACACACTATTTTATTCCCCGTAATGTACAAATAATTCCTAGGAATGTTGTGTATGCATTGCTTTCTTAAATTGTCGTGGTGGGAAAGGAGAAGCAAGACGCATAATCATTTCTTTCATAATACCGGTAGTTGCTATAAACAAACTTTTGACTTACCTGCGACCTGGGAAGGAGGTTTCCTGAATTAACAACATTTTATTACCATCCAAAAAACCTTGCATGAGTCGAATAATAAGTGATATAGAGGTCCTAACTAAAACATAACCTTCTGTGTGATGACAAACATGCAATGCAAAATTTGCGTAGATACAATAACCTACCTACAAAATGAACATTTGTTTCAGAAAATAAATAATCCTCATCCTAGATGACGTAAGTAGAAGCATTCTCAAGTATCACTTTTCACTCGGGTACTCATTCATAAAAGATAAACAACACACCACAAAGCAAAATGGTCGCCATTTCTACTCCCTACCGATCAGCTGATCACTCGTTAGAGACGCTGCATGATGGACTGTACATTACGATGGCAGTGTCTCTATCCACCAGCCTGCACAACGCCAAGCGGGCGTGGGTTTCAAATCACATTATGCTCACGCCAGCTCCATAGACATGTGCTGTACGGGCACAACACGTATTATTTCATATTAAGCCCGGAGGAAGACTGTTTTGGAAATAGTTTTGCACATAATTTTTATTACGAGCCGAGTGAGTGGTTTCCTCAGATTGTCAAGATTAAACTGTAGGAGTCTGTGACATAATAGCAAGAGCAGTGGAATGCCAGCATATGTTTTTCAAGGCTGTTTGAAGGCCAACAATATTGATCCCTTTGGGAACACGCCAGTTTTTTTGCAGGATTTTTGCATGCGAATTGTAAAGGAACTTTTTTTGTGTCAGCTGCGAACCTGTTTATAACCACATGGCACGAAAGAGGAGAGGTGGCTTAGTTTTGTTATTTAATTGATTACGACTTTCGCCGACTGTATAAGACAGAATGAAATTGATTGTTTTGTACGCGAGATGTCGCTGGTTCGAAGGAGGTCTAGACTTGGAAGTTTTCGTAACAGATTTGAGTACTGCATTCCATAGTGTATTAGATTATTATTAAACCAAATTTTCTCAATTTAGAACGGGCAATAATTTATTTTATAGGCACCAGTTTCAGGTTCAATAATTTTGGCAGGTGTATTATTGAAATTAGGGGACACTGAATGATTATTGAAAACATTAATATTTTCGACTATTATCATGAACGATTTCTGGTTCTGGATGAATGAACATTAAATCAGTTATTGCGAATTTGAGTCTATGGATGGGTAATTCTCTACAAATTAGGATCATGTTATTGTGTTGTCTAGATGAGTGGAGTGTTTCTGGGAGCCGGTTTCGCTCGTGGTTTGGAGCTGGTATGTTGTTATGGTACTATTCCAGCGGCATTCCGCGCTTTTGTCATATTAACTGATGATTGGGGACTGACGAGTCCGTGTTATTGTTATAGAATTTGGTGAACAGTGATTCACAGATGCTTTTGAGGTACTTTCTAGATGTTTCTTCCACACTTATAGGTACACTAGACACGTTTAATCATCACTAAAATACACTGATTTATTGAGAATAAATTATGAATTATGAATGAAAATAACAATCTTGTGACAGGAGGTTTGAAGTCAACCGAAATCGAAATACTTATGAAGTCTAACCTGATGAATTCTAAACTTAAATTTCTTTTCTGGCCAATTTAATAGAATTTGTGATCTTCGACGCTTATTTAAATGCACTCTTGACTATTCCCGATTTTCAGACGACGAACATCTAATGACGGGATAAATTGAAGACTCGGTCGTAATGATGATAAGCGACGTAAGACGTGCCAGCCCGTCACTGCAGTCGCCAACATAACTTTTATCCTCATACTCATGACAATTTCTTTTCAAATAGCGAGAAATTGGGTGGACAGGAGCGTCACTTGCGCTAAACGTAGGAGGGTTTTCTTATGATGAGACACATTTTGTGTTGTAATAGCTTTGTTATTTTTTTCATTTTTCCAATTAAAATAAGAATGTGCATAGCTTTTCGTTTTAATTTTTCTTTGGATGCACGCATCTTGTTCGTCAATAGTATGTTTACGTCACATAGGGCTAGCTCAAATTTAACGTAAATTTAAATGTTGGAGAGAATACCATCGTATCTTAGCTATTCTTATTGTGCTGTTGATTAACGTAAATCCTACCTTGCATTGTAAGCAAGTTGTGGGGTTTGGTGCCATTTTTTCAGTGTTGCCTTTGTAAATAAGAGTTTAGTGCTTTTTAGTCGGTCAACACGAACGTACCCAAAAGAGCTGGGTTATGCCCTAATCCTGAAATAAATTACATTAGATTAATAAAAAACACTCGGACGACCAGATTCGATCGTCAAGCGATCATCATCAGATCCATTAAATTTAGGCTATAAAATATAGGTTTGAAAATACAGGTGAAGATATTTACAATATGTTCAATTATTTAGTTGCAGTATTGGTACTGCAACTGTCGGTGTATGCTAAATGCACTATATATGATGTTAGGTGAAATGATAAATGGTGATGGATATCCGGAGTTTGTAATTTAGAGTGATTATATGGTTGTAAAAATCAACTATGGTTAAACTGTAATATTACAGGCTACTACTTATCTGGTTGTCTTCCTAGCTGGAGCTATGCACAGTTTTCGTGTTCACTGTTACTACAGGTGTGGTGGACTGAGATGGGCTGTTATCTCAACGACACTGGAAATTATGGGGTTTTAATAGGTAAATGTTATCTGGATCAGGTGTACGATGTACCTTTCTTCTTCTATGAACGAAGGCCTGTATTCGAGGCAGTATTAAAGGTGCCGGGACGTCCTCATACGACCGGGCAGCGCTTAGTTTGAATGACTTATGGTCCATGCGTGGCGAGGAATGTTCCACGGTCTTTGATAGGTGTAGACCCACCTCATTCAATAACATACATCTTATCTAGTTTGGCGAAACCCCACATAAACCCATCGCACTGACTCTGCACCACACATATGAACAAGGGGGGGGGGGGGGACCATGGCGTGCCCCCCTCCCCGGACCGCGGGGTCCTGGGTGGTCGCCCTCCTCGCCCTCCCGTAGATTCATATCAAACACGTTTTGCATGTTTAAATCTCACTCCATGCAACACAACGTGGTTCGGTACATTTCTGGAAAATATCGATTTTTTTTCTTATATGGGTTTTTTGTGATTTTTAGAGAACTACCAGCCATACAGACCCCACTCTGCGCTTAATTTAAAGCTAATTAAATTTCCTACAAATGCAAGAAGGGGTGCAGAG
Source organism: Meconema thalassinum (assembly GCA_946902985.2). Classification (NCBI taxonomy): domain Eukaryota; kingdom Metazoa; phylum Arthropoda; class Insecta; order Orthoptera; family Tettigoniidae; genus Meconema; species Meconema thalassinum. The sequence continues at coordinate 417,168,456 of OX336394.1, forward strand.
GTGGCTGCACATGCCTGAAAGCAGGCCTCAGGTGTTCAGTGATGTGTGCTACCTGCTCTGGGGAAACGTGCTAGAACGCTGCACTTATCATCATTGAATAGGACGACGACGACGAGCCTCAAGACAACCTTGACGATCCACCAATACTGGAGTACCTACGTACAGGGGACGGAGACGACGAGCCACCAATAGTGGAAGACCTACCTATTGAAGAGAGCAACGAAAGTGACGGCTTAGGGCCATCAAAAACAAGGCGAAGAGTTTGATTATGTGTCTAATTTGATTGACTGATTGATTGATTGATGAAGTTACTGTACTTTTGATTTCTTATGTTTATTTTATTACTATTTTATTATATTATATAATAATATATTAATATTATATTAAAACACATTTCACCGTTTGTTTAATTGATTATATGCCTTCTTTTTCATTACCAAAACAAAAAACAAAGGATAGGAAATGTTATGGAACATTTCTGGAAAAATGCGATTTTACCTTATATGGGTTGTTTTGAGATTTGGAGAGACCTACGAGGCTAACAGACCCTGCTCGGCACTTAATTTAAAGCAAATTAAATGGCCTAAAAATTATGGTCTGTAAGTTCTACCCATAGGATCAATGGTTTCGACGCAGTTTCGGTCCAAAGAGGTCTAAATCTAAAATTTTCAATTTTTGGAAAAAAATGGCCTATTTTCAAAGTGCCGTAATTCGGTAACCAATAAGCCTACAGAGCTCCGGTTGGGCTTACTTTGTCAAAGAATTTATGATCTTAATAAATGTATAGATTAGATTTCGACGAGGAATGCATGAATTAGGAGATATAGAGCAGAATCTGAAAAAAGTCCAAACATTTCGCAGTTTTTGGTGTGTAAAAATTTTTCCACAACGTTTTTAGAGTTGCAAACTTGGGTATACATAGCCCTAATGGGACCAAACAACATACTAAAAAATCAGAGATACATCATGTTTTGCAAATTTATTGTTTCTTTTGACTGGCCTGTAAATAATTGTACATATTGTAAATATTTTCACCTGTATTTTTCAAACATAGATTTTATAGCCTAAGTGTAATGGATCTGATGATGATCGCTTGACGATCGAAACTGGTCATCCTAGTGTATTTATTAATCTCTTGTAATTTATTTCAGGATTAGGGCATAACCCAGCTCTTTTGGGTACACTCGTGTTGACCGACTGAAAAGCACTAAACTCTTGTCACTTGATATTCTTTGTTCCTTAGGAGGTGAAAGAGGAAGTTCGTGATTATGAGTACGATGCACCTGCAACTGCATCAAATGAGTAGCCTAATTGATCATGTTTGAGAAACATATAGGCCCATTTCTGTGTTATGTAAGTGATATGTAGGCTTGTTAGTGTTCAATCCGTTTCTTAAGATATATGTGCAGCATTTTTATTGTATTATCCTAATTAATGAATTATCAAGATATTCAATTAAATCACACCATTGCACTATGGTAAGAGATCAATTCTAGCTGAAAAACATTTTCACAAGTACTCGTATTACACACACATCAAAAACACTTTTGCATATTGCTGGTCTCAAACCCAATAGTCGTTCTTGCATGCGTTTATATTGGTTGTGCACACTCGTCTGTGTCAATAAGGATAGATCTGTGCGAGTGTGGAGACGACCCGGTGAACGTATGCACGACCAATACCAACAGTGGCATCATGTATGGTCGCCGAACTCCTCTTGTGTAGGCCTACATCTCAGGGCGTGTGACAGGGATACTATCCTGAACCCTGTAGTGAAAGGCTATGCTGACAATTTCCGCCCAAATTTCACTTCCGTGGACGATAATGCTCGCTCCGGCAGATTGTCAATGCCTTTCTTCAGGAGAGGGGTATTCACAGAATGGAATGGTCTGCCTATGCTCCCGATCTCAGTTGTGTAGAGCGGTGTTGGACACTGCTTAATAAATAAGTCCATCCTCACTGTGATCCATGGCAATACGCAATACCTTTTTCGATGTTTGCATAAAGGTATGTCTAAAAGTGAAGTTGTATTCCTACAGTTTAAAAAAATTCAGCTTTAGAAAGCCTTGCATTGGAAACGATCACCAAAATGAAGAGATTGTTTTTTCTGATATAATGTGACACAAGATGTCTTTACTTATACTAATCATTCCTAGATGTTATCCTCAGCCAAGAACTTTCAGCTTCTGAAGCAGTTGTCGTATTTAAAGGGACAGGGACTTCTTTTTATGCAAGAAAGAAAACACATTTCTTATATCTGAATCAGAAATTAACAAATGTCTGTATGACATTTTGAATCTTGTATTTCAACATTATTTTCTTGTCTGCCCCTCCCTTCATCACCTAAGGGGTGTCTGCCTGGCCGCCTGAGTTTGTTCACTGCCTTTTGAAAGTATAGCATATTCAATTATTATTGTCCCTCTGTGTATTAGGACCGTGTTCACGGTAGATAGAAGTAATTTTCTTCAAACTAAATTTCCGCATTTTATCTACTCCATGAAAAATCCTCCTAACAGCCTTCCTTCTTTGATATTGATATTTGAATTGTGCAATTTGATAAGAGAATTGAGCTCTTCTGTGCAATCTTTACTTGTTGATGCTCTATTAGAACATTGGCTAAATTGTTCATTGAGAAGCCACCATTTTCCTCTTTCTTAGCTTCTCTGTACTTCAATGTTGGTTTCTTTGTTCCAGGAAATAAATAAGCAGCTCGATCACAAAAAATTCCGTCACGTCTCTATTGAAAGTTATGCTATAATTCTTGCTGAATTCCTTTGCCAAACAATTAAGAGGGTCATCGCTTATTGGTGAAGTAGTTTGATGTCCTGTTCATTTGTAATCTGTCAAAAGGGGATCACCATGGTCGCTAATGTAATTGATATCTTGTTTCTGCACCAATAATGCTCTGTATTCCGAAGGATGAGACTTTTCAATATGAATGTCAAATCTGTCGATCACAATAACGACAAGGAGACTTGGATAGTTGATGATCAGTAAAACGATGGTATTCAATTTGGTGTTATCGGAGTTAATTTAAAGTTTATGGCTGTCAATGAGAGAAAGTCGGTCTGAATAGGTGTATTGTGGCCTAAAATATATTCCTATTGTAGACTGTATATATTTATCACCTGATGAAGTGTTTGGAATTTGTTGGACTTGACTCCTGCTGCTACTTGATTTTCATATTCTTCACAACTTTACGAGCCCCCTGAAGCCCCAATTCTGTTTTACCTGCATGAATAATTCAGGTAAAATTATGTTACTTGGTTTTGAAACGGTTTCTCCTATACCCACTGTATTCTTAAAAATAATTTGTGTCAGATTCACTTATAATATTCATCGTGTTCCATAGACACTGTCTTTGGATTTGGAACTAAATCTAAATAGATCCATAAGCAATAATATATTTTCCTCTTTCAGTAATTCACCACTGCCATCTACTAATGTCCAATTACCAGGGAATACATTCATTGAAAATAAACGTCTTCAATGTTCACAATGTAATTAGACCTTCACCTGACGCAAACATTTGATGATTCACATGCTTATCCATACCGGCGAACGCCCTCACTTATGTAACACATGCGGAAAGACGTTCAATCAGAGGCAACATTTGAGATCTCATATGATAACGCATTCACGCGAGAAACGTCAATCATTTCGCACATGTGGAAAATTATTTGGTCAAAGAGTGCACTTAAATAATCATCTCTTGACTCACTCAGAAACAAGGCCATACTCTTGCAACACTTGTGGAAAAAGCTTCGTGGGGAAAGATATTCTGAACAATCATGCTGTCATTCATATAGGCCTTAAGCCATACACTTGCAAAATCTGTGGAAAGAGCTTTACACAAATCGGAAATCTCAGTACCCATTAGGTGGTACATTCAAAGGAGAAGTTATACATATGTGACAACTGTCGTCAAGCATTCACCCTCCGTGCTACATTCTGAAAAATCATCCGTTTTGTTGTACTGTGTGCGGAAGGAAATTCAAGAGACGAGTACATTTAGACAGCCACGTTGCAGCACATTCAGGTGAAAAGCCATATTCTTGTTCTGTATATGGGATACAGTTTGTTTGCGTATTAATTTGAGAAAGCACCTATTAATTCACTCCGAAGAAAAGAAATGATGTTACACGCAGACAAATTGAGATACTTTTCTTCTTCTACATATTGTAAACCATCCACGCTGCATTTTACTCTCCAAAATTGCAGAGTGGTTCACAAAGGAGGAAGGAAGTAGTTAACATTCTGTTGAATAGCTTGGTATATTTTAGATATATACCCCCATAGCAATTCAACATCAGAAGTACAAGAGAAATGATGGTACCCCATAGGAAAGACATGCTATTAGTCGTGCATCACGACGGCAATCGGGGCTAGAGAGACTGAAGGTTTGAGTCCTGCTGTAGACTTATCCACACTTCCTGCACTATTGTCACCACAGAAGCACAGGGTTCACTCATAACCATGTACATCTCGGTCCTTCGTAGGTTATGCCTGAGCTCAGACACTACCTGAGGGAAGATGATTTGAAATGAAAAGGAGAAGGGTTTAGGAGAGGAAACGATTTAGGCAGAGAGGAAGAGAATCCAATTAACCACCACTGTCAGATCCCCAACAGAAAGACCAAATGCCATCAGAGTGGGCAGAGATAAAGCACCTTCTGGGCTTTTGAGATTTTGAGTTAAAATTATAGAGATAACCAATTATTGCGTTTAAAGAAGGCTAAACTCTTACTCAGCAGGGTGTCGACTAAAAGTTTAAAAAGGATGAAATACTGGAACCTAACTTGAACAAAACCAAAATTCTAAACAGTAAATTACAGGACAGAGCGAAAGTTTCTTCAAGTAGGAAGCTGGCTGAGCGAACTATACTTGCCTTAATAATTTACTAGAATTAGCTATGATAGCTTAAAGAAACTTTTTAAATGACGTTAATAGAAGTTTTGCTCTAAACGCAACAAGTGATTGAGTTTGTAGTAAACTTATCATTCAGTGATTTTGTTCACTTCTTTGAATGTTGAATTAATTCAAGAGAAAACAATAGGGAAGGAAAGGTCCTACCTAACAGCATTAAAAGTAGAAAACAAATAATAAGGAATTTATTTAACAAAGTGATTAAGTTGAACAGCAATAACAAATTTAGATCTCAGATCTATTTTGAGCTAAAGAACACATTTTTTGTTTTAGAAAAATTTAAAGGTCTCAGACCTATAATAATGAAGAGTTTCACAACTAACAAATAATGTTCAACAGTTTGGAGGTCTCAGACCTATTGCAAGCACTATAAACCTCACAAGGGTTTTCGAACTGTGCATACAATTAAAAAGTTTAAAGCCTATGATGATAATAATTAAGGACTTACAATTTGGTTTAGTATTTCGTTAGGTTGGTTAGATAAAATACCAATATTTCAAAAAATGCTTTTAAAATGCCTTAGCAGCAAGCGAAAAGACTATTCCTGGGCACAGCAGGAGAAGAAAAAAGAGATTAATAAGTGGACTATAACCACATTAAGAGATGCTAAATTCTAATGGGACAGATCACTTCTTGTGAAGCCAGGATTACACAAATTAGATAAATGTTTAACAATTAGAAAAATCTAACTTATTGGACGTAACAGAAAAAATGCGTATTAAAATGTGGGTTTATAACCACATATATTTAAGCAGAATGAATAAATGTTAATTTGAGCAAAAGTGGGAGAGCGCCTCATTGAATTGAACGAAAAACTAGTTAAAACATACCCTAAATTGTTAGTAAAGGGAATTAAGAGTATAGGAAATTTGGGATTAGAGTCTTGGCCAATTTTATTGCTCTCAACGAATCGCGGCGCAGAAGATCGTTGAACGGACACTGATTTGTAGCACTAATGTTTGTTGAACAAGAGAAAAAATATTGCAGTTTATGGGGATGCACTGAGTTGAACTTGAATATGTTTCCGGCGTTATAGAGTTTTAGGTTGCAATTAATAGTTCAATTTAACTTAAAGTTGGCAATAATTTTGACGGTGTTGAGTATAGTTCTTCACGGTTTAGAGTCTATTGCGAATGGAAAATTCCAGAGATGTAGTGACAGTATAAGGGAGTAGGCAGAGATCCCTTGAAGGCAGATTAGTTAAGTTTTAGACAGCTATGAATTTGACATAAATCCCTCGTTGCAGGAAGGCATTCCCTTATTTAGTACCGGTACAAGAAATGCTAGATTTCATGACTTTAGTGGCGAGCCTAGTTGGCTAAGAATGACAGTTCCCACGTGGGGCAGTTATTGAGCAATATTGCGAAAATCAAAATACTGCCCATAAAATCCATTAAAGCTTTCTTGATTCGGATTAAAACCCTTTAAAATATGTAGGCAGTTATCTTGCCATGATGAATTAATTGGTGGTTGGCGTATCCTTGCAGCCGTTAGACACAAAAATCAGACATGGCGTCGATTTGAATCACCACATGTGTTAAGGAGATGAGCCTCCTTGAGAGGAATAAACTTATCACTCAAACGTCCAGACGAGAAGTGATTGGGAAAATTTGAATTCACAGAGAGCATGAGCAAGTGGGGAGGGAGGGGGGAAACAAAGAGAATAAAACCTGAGTGGGAAACTTGATAAAATAAAACACTCTACGTAATAAAATTTGATTCATAGAGTAGAGTCTTCTAGGAGATAGCTGATAACGACAACGACGACATCTGCTTGAGCAGTATGGAACCATTCTTGAAATTGCTGAATCCTAAACTTTGACAAGTTGCCGCGTGGTGAGATGGGGTTGAGTAGCAGGAGTACAACTGAAACAGCCTTGAATGCAAATAAGTACATATCCAAAGAAACGGGAATACAAAAAGTGCCCCTGTTGGTGTCTGCGGAGGGAAATAAAGAAACTAATGAAAAGAGAAAAGCAAAGAGAAGCAACTGCTAACTCTAACTAAACGTGTATTCCAAGAAATACACCACTCCTATGGGGATTTAGAAGCTAAATAAATTTAACAAGATTTGTATTTATATGTACTCTAAGGAACTCCATGACTATTTTTACCTAAGTTATGCCAGTGATAGTATTTCTGTCCCTAAGTTTTATACATATGTGTATTTTCTGTACGTGCATTTCGAATCATGTTGTGAATTTGATCGTATTAGATTTTTTATAACATAAATAAATTGGATAATTACATACTAGATGTAACTGGTTTATGTTTACAGCCTCTCTTATCAGAGCAATTGTGTGAGGAAATTAGATTTTGCTAATACAGTAGTACCTCACTATCTCGACACTTTAGGGGAATTTTGTATGGGTTTTAGTAAAAGGACGCGCATTAGACTTCAGTTATGTAATCTACAAAGAAGAATTCTGAAGTACTGTATTAAACAATTTAAAAAAAATGAAGTTTACATGAAAAAGTGTTGGAAGTTTTTTTTCAACTCGGCACCTGGCTGCTTCGTCACGTAGTCGCCGGAGGAATAAAATATCCATTGCAGACGCTTCTTGTTGTTCCAAATAACGCAATACTCCTTCAATGTATTTCACACCCTCAATTCAGATATTAAGTTGTTCGACACCATACCGCTGTTAACATCTAACCAGTCTTTACTTGCTGTGAATTCGGACTTTCCGTCTTCTTTTAATTCCTCGTAAAACTTCAGCGCTTTTTCTTGTAGGACCAGCCCCAATATAGGTGTACCTTTGTCCCTTTGCAGCTGAAACCACTGATACGAAACTTCGGTTACTTTTTCGTGTTCGGCACATTTCATAGTTTTCTCTCCCTAATGGATTCTGTACACATCCTTTTCAAACACCACGATTAAATCTCTGATCTTTTTTCCTCCAACCGAGCACTGTAGACCGTCCAATATTTAATTCTAATACTATTTTATTCATGTTTTCACCCTTTTCTAGTCTTTTCAAAGCTTCTAATTTCAGTTCCATTGAAACCGTCACTTGCTTCCTTTTTTCGCTGACATTTTTCTAATTTACTCACCTAAACAACGTAATGAACCCATATGATATCATCTGATATAATAATGATTCATATTTTTATTTTATTATATTTGAAGGAGGGTATTCATACAAGCAGCAGTGGATTTGAATTGAGGAAATATGTTGCAACTATTGGGAGTTGGACGATGAGGCAGGTATATTTAAACCAAGCTTTTGAGACAAGGAAAAGTGTGCCATAATTCCGGGAACTGAAGAGGTCAACGTCCAATATGCGTGGCTTCAGTTAGCAGGCCATGAGACGGTTGCTACCGATTTACGCAAGCAGGAGTAGGGGGACCAGGATCTGACAGGAAGAAGATGCTTGCACGTCATAAATTGGGGAGGAGTCTCTAGGTCAAACTCTCCGAGATGAATTTGAATCAACGAATGAAGCAAGGCACGTTTAAGGCCCACGAAAACTGGCGTACCTTTGATTTGGCGCAAAAATATATATTAATAAAACCCATGATCATTTGTGTCTCCGCCGATCAGATTATTAACCTGTGTAATAAGAGAAGCTCAATGAAATTAGTCGCAAGTCCGTAACTTAAAAACTCCGAATTATTTTTAAAATTCGTCCCCACTGATAGTGTGGTTCAGCAAAATAAGAAGTCAGAATGTCCCTGTGTCCAGACCAATGATACAAGCCAAGGCATTGGATTTTGTGGCAGAATTAGGTATCGGAGATTTCAAAGCCTCGAACGGCTGGCTCGAGAGATTCAGAAAGCGCCATGATATAAAATTTAGAGAATCCTCCACTGTTGATATGGATAATGTTTCAAGCTGGGAAGAAAAATTGCCTTCCATCAGTGACGGCTATTCACCAGGAAATGTTTTAAATGCGGAGGAAACTGGACCGTTTTACCGCACGTTACCCTACGTTTTCATGTACGTACACGTACTGCACAAGTACATGTGCCAAATTACAATCATTTTCTCTAACCCCCTCTATAGTGGACACCCCTCTTTAGCGGACAGTATTTACGGTCCCAAGGGTGTCCGTTATAGAGAGGTTTCACTGTAATATGAACTCTCGCTTGCATTAGTCAAAAGATTGACACACTGAATATAGTGCACAATGAACATCTTGAAATTTTAAAATAAATTAATAATTTTTGGTATTCTAGAACTATCGTACCTAGGTATAACAAAATTTAGTAATATAATAGAAAGCCTCCGTGGCTTAGGCGGCAGCACGCCGGCCTCTCACCGCTGGGTCCGTGGTTCAAATCCCGGTCACTCCATGTGAGATCTGTGCTGGACAAAGCGGAGGCAGATAGGTTTTTCTCCGGGTACTCCGGTTTTCCCTGTCAAAAATTTCATTCCAGCAACACTCTCCTCTATCATTTCATTTCATCTGTCATTCATTTAATCATTTCCCCAGAGGAGTGCGTCAGGCCTCGGCAGCCGGCACAGTCCATATCCTCGCCGCTAGATGGGGGCTTCATTCATTCCATTCCTGACCCGGTCGGAGACTGGAAGCAGGCTGTGGATTTTCATTTCAGAGATACGATTCCATGCTGTCATAATCCACGAACAGAGCAGCTGAACTTCCGGGTGCTGAAGGCAACCAGTTGGCGTCAGTGTGTGATTATCAACTAGCTTTTGGGCTGATAGTTTATAAAATACCCTACTACCAGCTGCAGTAGCAATATCTTATCTTCCCCCCACCCCCATTTTTATACTTTTCGTGTCTGATTTTCTCCATTCTCTAATCACCTTCTCCAGAGCACAATTAAAAAGCAAAGGCGACAACCCATCTCCCAGTCTGACACCTGTCTAAATTTGAAAAGTTCTAGAGAATTCTCCATTGAATCTAACTTTAGATGAGGTATTTTTTAATGTATCTTGTATAATGTTTGTGGTTTTTGAATCTAAGCCGAATTCTTTTAAAATATTGATGAGGGATTCTCTATTAATTCAATCATAAGCCTTTTGAAGTCAATAAAAGTAATAGTTGTTGCTTTGTTTCTCAGTTGCCTCATTTGTAGAATAGTTTTGAGATTCCTGATCTGCTCAATGCATGATCTGTTTATCCGAAAACCACCTTGATATTCCCCTATTTGCGGATCTAATTGTGGTTCTGCACGGCTGAGTAGTGCTTTAGAGAGTATTTTATAATTCACCGACACAAGTGAAATGCCCCTATAGTTATTTGGATCAGTTTTTGGACCTTTCTTATGTATAGGGTGTATGATGGCTGACTTCCAATCTTCTGGAATTTCTTCATTATCCCAGATTGTATCTAGATGATGATGATGATAATTGTTGTTTTAAGGGGCCTAACATCTAGGTTATCGGCCCCAAAAGATTGTATCTAAGATATCTTTAAGTTTATTGATGATATCATCATCGAGAACTTTCCACAATTCTGCTTTAATTCTATCTTCACCTGCTGCTTTATTATTCATCAAGGAGGATATAATTTCTTTAATTTCATTTAAATCTGGGGCTGTAGAGCCATTCTTTGGCATATAATCATTACTAAATGTAAATGTGAATACTGGGTTATGACAGTTATGTGAAGCTTCAAAACATCTGCCATTTTATTGCAATTTTCCTGCTTAGAGTGTGCAATTTGCTTTATTCTTGGATTGACTAGTTGGAGGAGTAAATTTAGTCAATTGTTTCTTAAATAATTGGTAGAAGTTTCCCTCCTGCCTTGTGCTCAAGGCCCTTAAGGAGGCATGGTGTATGTAGCCCCACCACATCTTATTTTTATTCTCAATTGCATTTTGTGACTATTTTGAATCTAAATTACATTTTGTAAGTATTTTCTAACTAAATTGCATTTTGTAAATATTGTCAATTCAAATAACAGTACAGTAAGTATGTAGTTAGTTTTAGTTGTAAGTAGGTAGTTAGTTTGTCTATTAGATATATGTCATTGTTCTATTAGACTGTGGTGTGTGAGTGTGTCTGGTAGCAGTTGCATTGTTTATTAGTTATAGTTCATTGTTTCAGTAGACTGTGATGTGTAAGGGTGCATGTGAGTGTGCCTGGTGACAGTCTGTTTTAGTGGTAGTATTTGTTGTTGGTGGAACTTTAGTATTTTTCTTTAGTAGAATTTTGGTATTTAATTGTTAGTACGGTAGAAGGTTAGTATTTTTGTTAGTAGAATTGCTCTTTACTTATTCTGAAAGGGAGTAGCAGCCTTTCAGAATAAATCAATTCTTTACTAGTCTTATAGACGGTTAAGATATTGATAATATAAGTCAAATAATGGCTACACTGCGTCCTGCTGCACGGCTGAAAGCAACGGGAAACTACAGCCGTATGCTATTCCCGAGGATATGCACCTCTCTATGCATAATTACATGTGATGATGGCCTCCTCCCTTGTAAAATTTCAATCCGGAGGTAAACTAGTCCCCCGTTCGGATCTCCGGGTGGGGACTACTCGATAGGGGGTTAACATCACAGAAGTGACAAAGAGGAAATCTGACATTCTACGGATCGGAGCGTGGAATGTTAGAAGTCTGCTAGGAAGTGGAAGGTTAGAAAACTTAGAAAGGGAAATGGATAGGTTGAGGTTGGATTTGGTTGGGATTAGTGAAATGCGCTGGCAGGAAGAACAGGACTTTTGGTCAGGAGACTATAGGGTCATTAGCACTAAATCAAACAATGGCCAAGCAGGGGTTGGCCTCATATTGAGTAGGAAACTTGGACAGCGGGTGGAATATTATGAGCAATATAGTGAACGGATTATTGTAGCAAAAATCAATACTAAACCTACCTGCACCACAGTGGTACAAGTCTATATGCCTACCAGTCAAGCTGATGATGAGGATGTTGAAAAGGTCTATGAAGAAATAGACGAAATTCTGAGGTATATCAAGCGTGATGAAAATGTTATAGTAATGGGAGATTGGAATGCTGTGGTAGGAAAAGGGAGAGAAGGGAAGATAGTAGGAGATTTTGGACTAGGTGAAAGGAATGATCGAGGAAGCAGGTTGGTAGAATTCTGCACCGAGCATGAGTTGGTCATAGCTAACACCTTATTCAATAACCACAATAGAAGAATATACACATGGATGAGACCAGGAGATACAGGGCGTTACCAAATCGACTTCATTATGGTCAAGCAGAGGTTTCGAAATCAGATTTTGGATTGCAAAACATATCCTGGTGCTGACATAAACTCTGACCACAATCTGGTTGTAATGAAATGCAGATTAAAGTTGAAGAAACTGAAGAAAAGTCAAAAGCCAAAAAGGTGGGCAATAGACAGACTGAAAGAGAAGGATGTAAACGAAAGATTCAAGAAGAGTATAAAGGAAGGTCTAATTAAAAACCCTAAACAAACTTCAATTGCAGACGAATGGGCACTTTTGAAGAATGAAATAACAAAATCCGCAGAAGAACACATTGGTAGGAAAGAAAGAATAGGTAGAAAACCGTGGATCACTCAGGATATACTAGAATTGATGGATGAAAGGCGGAAACACAAGAATGTAAGAAATGAAAACGGGAAAGCAGAATACAAACGTCTGAGAAATGAGGTTAACAAGAAATGCAAGAAAGCGAAAGAAGAATGGTTGAAAGAGAAATGTGCAGGTATAGAAACTTGTCTGAAATTAGGAAAAGTAGACACTGCTTATCGAAGGATTAAGAATACTTTTGGGGAAAAGAAGACTAAGTGCTGTAATATTAACGACACAAATGGAAAGCCTCTAACAGATAGGGAAGAAAAGGTTGAGAGATGGAAAGCTTACATAGAGAGTTTGTATCAGGGAAAGGAGATTGAGAAACATGTAATGGAAAGGGAGGAGGAAATTGATGTGGATGCGAAAGGAGATTTAATATTGAGATCAGAATTTGATAAAGCTTTGGAAGACTTAAGCAGGAACAAAGCACCAGGCATAGATGATATACCGATTGAGTTGCTACGCTGCATAGGAGATGAAGGTCTGATCAGGTTATTTCACTTGGTGTGTAGGATTTATGAGACAGGTGAGGTACCCCCTGATTTCAAGAAGAATGTAATCATCCCTATACCAAAGAAAGTGGGAGCTGACAGATGTGAAGATTACCGTACAATCAGCTTGATTACTCATGCTTCAAAGATCCTGTCTAGAATAATTTACAAGAGGATTGAAAGCCAGATAGAAACGGAGTTGGGTGAAGACCAGTTTGGTTTCAGGAGAAATGTAGGAACAAGGGAAGCTGTACTAAGTCTTAGGCTGATTTTGGAAGGTAGAATAAGGAAAGATAAGAGAACGTTCATGGCTATTGTAGACTTAGAAAAGGCTTTTGATAACGTTGATTGGACTAAATTGTTTGACATTTTGAAATCGATTGGAATAAAGTACAGGGATAGGAGAGTGATATACAATCTATACAGAAACCAGACAGCAGTCATTCGAGTTGAAGGACATGAGAGAGAAGCTGGTATTCAGAAAGGTGTAAGGCAAGGCTGCAACTTATCACCCATCCTTTTCAATCTTTACATTGAATAAGCAATGAAGGAAATTAGAGAAAAATTTAAAGTGGGAGTGAAGATTCAAGGAGAAATAATTTCAACTCTGCGATTTGCTGATGACAACGTCATCTTGGCCGACAAACCTGAGGATTTGAATGAGTTTTTGAATGGTATGGACTCAGTCTTACGGAAAGAATTTATGATGAAAATTAATAAATGTAAAACAAAAATACTGGAATGCAGCCGAAATAAATCAGAAACCTCTATGGAGATCAAATTGGCAGGTGAAAAGCTGAAGGAAGTAGGAGACTTGTGTTACTTAGGAAGCAGAATAACCAGTGATGGACGAAGCAAAGAGGATATAAAAAGTAGGTTGGCTCAGGCAAAGAAAGCATTTCTACAAAAAAGGAATCTGCTGACATCGAATATAGATTTAGGTATTAGGAAGTCATTTTTGAAAGCCTTTGTCTGGAGCGTGGCGCTCTATGGAAGTGAAACTTGGACTATTGGTACAGCAGAAAAGAGGAGAATTGAAGCATTTGAAATGTGGTGTTACAGGAGAATGATGAAGATCAGATGGGTAGATAGGGTTACAAACAAAGAGGTATTAAGACGAGTGGGAGAGGAGAGATGTTTCTGGCGACTGCTAATGAAGAGAAGAGATAGGTTGGTAGGACACATACTAAGACACCCAGGAATAGCAAGCTTAGTTATGGAGGGAAGGGTCGAGGACAAGAACTCTAGGGGTAGACCAAGGTTAGAATATGTTAAACAGATTGCCTCGGATGTAGGGTGTGGTAACTATGTAGAGATGAAACGATTAGCTCAGGACAGGGAGGCATGGAGAGCTGCATCAAACCAGTCAAAAGACTGAAGACTTAAACAACAACCCCACTACTGTCAATTAGCTATGTTCTGTATAAATGTAGCCAAGCTGGTGGTTGAACTGACTTTAATTCGATGTGTCGTGAGGGACACTTGAGTTGACGAAATATTAACTTTTAAATTCTGACGAGTTCTTCAAATATTTAAATGTGTATAATTTGCGTGTGAATGGTAGAAGCTTCAGGCTTATAAATATTTAGGGAAAGTTTTTCTTCGAATAAATTGCTCAGGACTTTGAGTGGATATTTTCAGCTCATTTAGCAATTTTAGTAGTAATTGTAGTACTGTGAAATAACTGAACATTTTCTATCCTAAGAAAACCAAGTTGTCTGGAACGAGGCCAACAGTTGGAAGGATGACCATGGACACACCAGCGACTATGTCCAAGTCCGGCTAAATATCTGCTGAGTCATGTGTGGCGAAATGAACTGAGGTGTTTTGCCGAAGGGATAAGTACAACATATTGATTATTCAATTTTAGTCGTAGTTAGATAAGCTGGGGAAATGTAAATAATTTTCTTGTATATTTTTTATTGTAGTTTGATTTTTATTCTGTGTACCGACACTCGATTGTTATGTCGTGTGCGACTATTTTATTGTTCTAATTTAATTGATTGTAATGTAACTTGTAAATGTACAATGCGTGTGCAGTGTTTTGTTCACAACGCTTGAGCGGAATTTATGGTCTGAGCGATAAATGGTGCTTTGTAAGAATAAACTTAACGATAAACTTATAATTTGGGGGGTAACATTTTAACCTTATGTTTGATAAACAGGCGTTTTATTGTGATTTGTCTAGCGCAATTTTATTTGCAGGGAACCATAGTTCTCTTAGTAAAATGTTAAACTAATGAAGTAATCATTTTATTTGATCTTTGGGAAAGCAATTTAAGTCTTTCCGTGGAATTCTAAATCTGGACGTATTTCAGGTGGAGAGATGTGAGGTGAAGTCATTACCCAGGTGTGCGTTATTTGGTTATGTGTGATGATGTATGTCTACATGCGCGGGGAACATCGTGGTAATCAGCCCACGATTCCTGTCTGCAGCAAAATATAATTAACGGCGGTATGAACTCCAAGGAGGTTACCGGCTGAGTCGTCGTGTCTTAAAATTCCTGAGAGAATTATTGGGAAAATGGCCTGTTTGCCATCTCTTGATGAATACAGTACATTTGCATTTGTCAGTTGGCTCAGGCTAGTGTAAAAGGTGGCTTTTCACCGATGTCTCAGTCTCACTCATGGCTGTGATTATTTGGAAGCTACTGAGGTATGGGTGGTGCTTAGTAATGGCATTCAGGGCACAGTCAGTGCCTTTGAATGCTGTGAAAGGTTCTACTCATAGGGTTAGGACTACTGTTCTGACTCAGTGAGGAAAGCAATGGCAAACTACCTCACTCCTCTTCTTGCCTAGAACGCCTCAATATAGCGCTGCCTTGGATTTTTGTGGGTATCTACTCACATAACGTAACGGCGGTGCTTTTGAGGATCCAACCAGCCTTCGGGCTGACTACCTAACAGACATAAGTATTTTATACACACGTGTTTTCAGGAAATACAAGGTACTTCTAGGATCGAGAGCTGCTGTGAGCATGCTTCCGATATTATTATGCGACGCACTGGGTGAATGACATAATGGCTTCATAAGGGACGGACAGATTTAAGATAACACTAATTAGGTTTGAGGTTGGGGTACCGTGTCCTCTTCTCTTAAATTGAGATGAGCCTGTATTCTATATCGGGTTTTAAAGGGTAGCTCGCCATACTCAGACCATAATTTTCATGCATTAAGTTGAATTGATATTTGTTTGTGAGTTAATTAAATGCCATTGGGCATAGTGTTGTTCTTTTTTTATATAATCCATTTGGATTTTTGTGGTCATTGTAATTATTAGAATGATGTTTGGTCATGTCCTCGTGTATTTTTTTGTAGTCACGTACGCGTGTGTTGATTTTACCAAGACCCGGTTGGGCAATTAGACGTGTTTTGGCACGTTGTCAATATCTCGTTCGGAGATCTATTTTGTATTATATCAGGGTAGCGGGTATCGGATATTCTTAAGTGCCTTGTTGTGTGTTCCCTAAGCTAATCTAATTTACGCAGAATTACGGATTCCCTGCTTGACGGGAAACCAGATGGTAACGGATCACGTAACCGTACTTATTTCCTTCATATAGTCAAAACATCGTCACGCGTACACAAGTATAGATTTGAAGTAGACGTAGTGTTTCAAACGTCTTTTTATTAATAATCTCTCCTGAGATATTTATTTTAAATGGTAAACTGGGGATATTTGAATGTCACTTGATTGATGCAGACACAACTTAGGATTTGCAGTTGTGATCTATTTAGAAGTGTGGGAGTAAATTCGAGATGTTATTTTTGTTGATTGTTATTTGCTTTGGTTATTAAGCTTGTTATTTAGTATACTGGGTTACCTCCTTTCTTTAATTATTGTAGTTGCCCTATATATCCTTGTAATAAATGAGAAGCAAAATTTAACTGCACGGCCATAATGGACCGAAACATTACCCGAAATTGAGTCTCGATACGCTTCTTTTACAAGGGTTCAGTAACCACCCTATTGTGGCCAACACAACCGATCACTTTCACCACCAATGCTAAACTGAGTGGACACAAGACAATTGCCAGCAGCTGTGTAAACAATAGCAAGCTGCCAGACCCTGTCGAGTTAGTGAGGTTCTACTGTAGCTTATTTTGAACTAATACAGCTGGCACAATCTAGGAAGAAATTTGGCCATCCTTAGTGGCATTTATTATAAGTACACATGATGGAATTCACGCGCTATTATTTTCCTAATTTGCATTGGTTGCTGGTCTGTGCGAGTTGTGGGATAATTAATGCACAATGGTAGCATAAACAGAAAATAATTGTCTATTGTGTTACATGTGTGATATTGGATAGTGAGGTAGGTAAACAATTGTATTTTCATTCCATTCTAAAACTGCAGTTATTAGCACTGTCTGTGCTATGTTGTTCACCCTAATTGAATTTTCGGCGAATAAATTAATGAGGATATGCCTGATGTACTTACTACTTGAAGGAAAACTAACATTTTGTTACTACAGTTTAAAGAAGCTTGCGTCATCAATTTGTTGGTGCATTGCCAATAAGACATGTCACATGCATATTAGTCTACATCAATGTGCAGTATGACTCCAGAAATCTGGTTAGCTGTAGATACATGTTATTACAGGAAACAAGGTTCACCTCACTCGATGTACGGCTCTTCAGGTGAGGGTCACTACCACTTTTAAGTAGAAAATGCTGCAACTTGAATACTAATTGGATTTGACGAAAGTGCACTCGATGCATTGCTTTACTTTTCACGACAGTTACTTGGTGATCACTTACGGTGATCTTTGCCTGTCCTATATGTGTAAGGCACACATGTCGAGTTAGGCCAGTCAATGGAGTTTTGAAGGAGTCATAACCCCTCTAATTTGATGCGAGTATGTTTGAGAACCGTAAGGATATAATTATCAGATATTCAAAAAGCTCTTCAAAAGAATGTCACCATAATCGCACTATTCTGCTGTAATTTCTGCCGAGCTATAGATAAGAGTTATGGGCACTAACCTTATTGTTATGAAATATGGAGTTGATTCCACGTTGATTTTTGCTCATTAACTACTGGTACGCAGTTTTAACATTCTTACCACCAATGGAACCTACTCAAGAGACTAGGCGTTTAAATGTAGAAGCCACAGAGCCTGTACCTTACATTGGTAACAAAACCCAAGCAGGCAGAGGGGC
The DNA here is from genome assembly GCA_946902985.2 of Meconema thalassinum. Lineage (NCBI taxonomy): Eukaryota > Metazoa > Arthropoda > Insecta > Orthoptera > Tettigoniidae > Meconema > Meconema thalassinum. The sequence continues at coordinate 417,186,516 of OX336394.1, forward strand.
AGAGGATTTTTGCATCAGCCATCACCAATTTTAGCCTATTTTCAATTTTAAAAAAAGGCTTATGAGATCACCTTTTGTCTGTGTGTGTGCGTGTGTGTGTGTGAGAGGTGCGTGTGAATGTCCCCCTAATAACTTCTAAACGGCTGGAGCGATTTCAATGAAACTCGGTAAGTTCATAACACTATTCCGGTCGACCCCGAACGTGCCCTTCATTTTCTTTTACGTCTCACCAATCCAACATGGCGGCTGTGTGAAATATTTCACCAGCATTCAATATCTCCGAAACTATTCCCGATATCACCCTGGAATTATTTAAGATAATAAAGGGAACTACTAGAAGTTCAACTATGTGACATTTGAAAAACTGGTAACTACAAAACCAACATGGCGGCCACGCGAATTTGCGACTTTTAAATAGACGTTTCTCGCGATTTAACCAACCAAACGCAATAAGACATGGTACAGTATATTTTTATACACATTGTAATGCACCGACATCTAACTTCGTTCAATTGTTTACATAACCTCAAGATGGCGGATGTGCGAAATATTTCACCGGCTGTTAATGAGTTGGAGTTGATTTTGGTGATGTAATGAATTTTTGTCCTCTTTTATGAATATGACCTTTATTTATTGTTTATTGCCTTGTGTCATATCAATGCTAATGGTTGCTTTCTTACAATAATGCCGACAGCGCAGCGCTATAGCCTATCTAAAAACCACGGCCCACTGGATGCTGCTCTCCAAGGAGTTTACAAAAGTAGTCCATACATAGAGGGCGCTCATAGCAGCACAATAGCAGCTAACATTCCTGGCTCTCCTTGAAAGATGCGATTTCAACACGAAAACCATGTACTGTACGTACGGTATGTTAAAAACCATACGTAAACAACATTTAAAAACTACATCTAATGAGAATATATAATCTAACATAAACTAAAGCAAGTGAACACTGCTATGTATGCTTTAAAAATTCGTAATCTGCCTCTCCGTTGACTTTCTCGAAGTTGGAAAGTACCCGCATAGCCCACACCAGTTAAGGTGAAGGGCATAGCGACTTTCGAACCCCTCTCTTTGAGTAAATCTCCAATGCGGACTTCTGGAACTGTTGGATTAAATCGAAAACACTGGACGCATTTTCGAACGATCTTTTGTGCTTCTCTTCGACCACTTATCGGCCAATATTTTTGTCGAGTTGAATGTAATAGTTGCTCCGGTGGACAATGATGGTGCTCGTATCTCATAATAGCTGTTGTTATGTGATGATTTGCCGGGAGGAGAATGGGATGCTTTTGCTCTTCAGAGAGAGCAGAATGTCTCAATCTTCCACCAACTCGTATTAACCCATCTTCATCAATGAATGGATCAAGGCATCTCAAAGGACTTCCACGAGGTGGTGTTTCCTTTTTGGATAAACATTTGTGTGATGATGAAAATGCTTCTATTTGCAACCACCTTAATATAGTATTTTCTGCTGGTTTCATTTCTTCAGGAGTGATGTGGTTTGTATTTAGGTCTTTGGATACTTTTCCCCTTTTCTTGCTCTGTACTTTGATTATGGTATTATTTGCAAATCTATGACTATACGCAATGACTCGACGTAACTTCGAAAATTAAAATGTGTGCAATATTTTGGAAGTACTTGCGATGGTCAACATAACCTTTGAACTCTTCATCTCTGGCAGACAGATGTCAGGTTGCAATGTGGAAGGAGGTAGTGAATTTTCCTTGACTAACCAATGATGACCAAACCACCAAAGATGATGGTTAATAATATCATTGGTTGGAATCCCTTGCGATATGAGGTCAGCAGGGTTTTCCTGAGAGGGTGCGTGACCCCACTTTGCATTCTCAGTTGCATCTTGTATTTTTGTGACTTTGCTAGCCACAAATGTTTTCAGCAATCGCGGTTCTGTGTTTATCCATCCTAAAACAGTGGTGCTGTCCCTCCAAAGAAAAACATTTCTTATCTTGTCTGCTACTGCAGCCTTCGTTTCTCGCACTAAACTTTTGAGTAAAAGTGCTGCTTCTAATTCTAGTCTTGGCATGGATATGGTTTTTAGAGGAGCCACTTTAGATTTTGCGCTGATTAGATGAGATGTGAACATTCCATCTTGATTTCTGTTTACTGCGTGTATACAGGCTCCGTATGCTTTTTCAGAGGCGTCACTGAATCGGAAAAGATCAAATTTTGAATTGTAATTTTCAGGATTGACGTTCCTTATGATTCTGAGCTGGTTTAGCTGCGGCAATGAAGAATAATATTGGTTCCAAATGGACAGCTTATCTGTGGTAACAGGTTGGTCCCAGTCGAACCCGTCCGTCCATAGTTGTTGCATTATGATTTTTCCTGTTATTAAAACAGGACTTACTAGCCCAAGAGGATCAAAGACTTGCGAGATTTTTGATAAAATCTCACGCTTTGTATACACTATTCCTGATGAGAGGTTAACCTGATACTGCAATGCATCTTTTGTCGAATCCCAGGCAATTCCTAACGCCTTACTGGCTTCTTCTTTGTCTAGGACCATCAAGTCTCGTGCATTCGATTGGATATTCAAGTATTTTATGATTTCCTTATGGTTGGACCTCCACTTGCGCAACAACATTTGCCCCTTTTGCAATAGATCCATAAGCTGACGATGAATTTGTATTACTGCATGTATAGTATCGCCACCGGTGATACAATCATCCATGTAAAAGTCTTGTCTCATAATTTTGGCTGCTACTGGATATTGAGGGTCATAGATATTAGCAAGTTCGCGAAGACATCTCATCGCGTGGTAAGGTGCTGACGCTGTTCCGTAAGTGACAGTGTTTAGCTGATATGTTTCAAATTTTGAATTGTAATTTTCAGGATTGACGTTCCTTATGATTCTGAGCTGGTTTAGCTGCGGCAATGAAGAATAATATTGGTTCCAAATGGACAGCTTATCTGTGGTAACAGGTTGGTCCCAGTCGAACCCGTCCGTCCATAGTTGTTGCATTATGATTTTTCCTGTTATTAAAACAGGACTTACTAGCCCAAGAGGATCAAAGACTTGCGAGATTTTTGATAAAATCTCACGCTTTGTATACACTATTCCTGATGAGAGGTTAACCTGATACTGCAATGCATCTTTTGTCGAATCCCAGGCAATTCCTAACGCCTTACTGGCTTCTTCTTTGTCTAGGACCATCAAGTCTCGTGCATTCGATTGGATATTCAAGTGTTTTATGATTTCCTTATGGTTGGACCTCCACTTGCGCAACAACATTTGCCCCTTTTGCAATAGATCCATAAGCTGACGATGAATTTGTATTACTGCATGTATAGTATCGCCACCGGTGATACAATCATCCATGTAAAAGTCTTGTCTCATAATTTTGGCTGCTACTGGATATTGAGGGTCATAGATATTAGCAAGTTCGCGAAGACATCTCATCGCGTGGTAAGGTGCTGACGCTGTTCCGTAAGTGACAGTGTTTAGCTGATATGTTTTTATTGGTAACAGTGTATCCCTTCTCCATAAAATTTGTTGCAATGGTCGATCTTCATGGTGTATCATTATCTGCCTAAACATTTTCTCAATGTCAGCCGTTATTACATACTGGTGCATGCGAAATCTGAGAATGATGTGAAATAAATCTGCTTGTAAATTGGGACCTTGAAACAATTTGCCATTTAGTGATGTTCCTCGTGTAGTTTTGGCGGAAGCATCAAACACCACTCTCAATTTCGTGCTTGAGCTCTCTGGACGTAAAACCGCATGATGTGGTATAAAATAACATTTGTCTGATTCGTCCTCAGCTGTATCTTCAATGTGTGACATATGTCCAAGTGCTTCGTACTCGTCCATAAAGTCACAATATGCCTGCTTCAAATTTTGTTGTTTGTTGAATTTTCTTTCCAAAGCGGCAAGTCTTCTCTTCGCTTGTTCTTTGGACTCGCCGAGAGTAATTCCTGGCCGTATGGGCAATCTAACCACAAATCTTCCAGATGAGTCCCGCGTGGTTGTTTCAGCGAATAGTTCTTCGCAAAATTGCTCTTCTTTTGTATAGTGCTTCGTTTCTGGGATTTTTTCTTGTAGCCAAAACCTTTCGAGCTGTTGTGATAATGTATCATTAGTCATTGTGAGACACGTAGACATTCCTTCGGCTTTATTTTCTTGTATTTCTCCACCGAGAATCCAGCCCAATTTTGTATCCTGCAAAGCAGGTTGACCAGCTATGTTGTTTTTTGGTCTTCCAACGACGATTTTCCAGTAAATGCTTGCTCCAAGCAGCAGGTCAACATCTCCTGGCTCGTTGAATGAAGGGTCTGCAAGTTGAATATTTTTTGGCATGACTATCTCATTGATGTTAACCTTATATTGGGGTAGTCGTCCTGTGATGGAAGGAACAACGTAGCATTCCAAATCAATGCTCTATTGACTATCCATGGAAAAAAGTTGTATACGATTGATTCCCTTTGCTTCAACCTGGGCACCACTAACACCGCTGAATTGTTGATTCTGGCGAAACCACTGTAAATTAAGCCTTTTGCTAAAAGTCGTTGTTACCAAATTTAACTGTGCACCAGGGTCTAATAATGCTCGGCAGGTGATTCTCTTTCCTTTATTGTCCACTACATTCACAAGCGCAGTTGACAGAAGAACTTGTGATGTTCGAACTCTTGTTAAATTGACGCTTGGCCCTTGGCCTAATGTAGATTCTTGCAACTGAATTAAGCGATTTGCTTCTGAAGTTGTGGCCTTTTCTTGGCTTTCTGAACTGGCACTGTCTTTGTGCAGTAATGTGTTATGCAGTGAGTTGCATTTCTTGCATCTTGTTCCACGGCAATCTCTTGCTAGATGTCCAAATTTTAGGCAATTTAGACAATGTTTCTTTTTAATTAATAACTGTCTTCTCTCATCAGGCGTTTGCTTCAGCAACGTTTCACACTGAAAAATGAAATGGTTTCCTTCACATATGTTGCATTTGAATGAAGGTGTGTTGACCATTAAAACCTTCTTATCCTGTTTATTTTCCTTCTGTGTATACTTGTTTCCCGGACTCTGCTTGTTTACTGTATTTGATTTGAGGGTTTGTTTCAACAACATCAGTGATTGACATCGTTCGGCTAAAAACTTTGTGAAATCTTGTAGAGTTGGCATATTTTCTGGTGTGCGATTCTTGATTCTTTCTTGCCAGTCACGCTGTTCAAGATAATCTAGTTTCTGCTTAACTAAATGGATTATTAAGGTATCCCAATGATCTACAGGCTGATTAAGTGATTTTAACGCTGATATATTCGTTTGGATGTGCCAATTCAATTTTCGCATCGAGTTGGCTTTGTTTTCCTTCTCGATTTCTGGAAATTTGAAAAGTTCATCCAGGTGGGTCTGTATTATCATCATTTGGTTGTCGTATGTAGCGTTTAATAGATCCCAAGCGTTGGTATAGGTCTCTTCGCCTATGGTGAATCCTTCGATGACACTTTGAGCCTCTCCCTTCAGTACTCCGACAAGATACTGGTGCCTCTGTACATTTGATAGGTTTGAATTGTTGTGAATTGTGGATTCAAAGCTATTTTTGAAAAACCGCCACTTTTTGTAATCACCGTCGAATTCTGGGAGTTTTATTTCTGGCAATTTTGACACATTAGAATGAGTTGTTTGAGGAAGTTCTTGTAATGGAAGGTTCTGGGTATTTTTGGATATTTGTTGTTGTGCTGTCTCGACGATAGCGTGTAGTTGACTGTGTTGAAATATTGTGTTTCAAATACAGCGCGTTCACCCTCACATTCTGCCAGAAAAACGTCCGCTTCAGTTTCATCTTCCGGTATATGGTCTTCGATAGCCTGTTGAATGTCGTCAAACTCTTTCCAAATGCCCTCTATTTTTTCTAATTTTACCGTTGCTTCAATTGGTGTGGTGTGTTCTGAGATCGAGTTGGCTGTTCTAGTCACGAATCCTTTTACTCGTGCGCGACTTTGTTTTAGCTTTGTGAATTGCGACATCCTGAATTGCGATTAAAGTTGCGTAGGTCTGTGCAGTGACCAAAGCAATGAAGAAATGCCTATTGTATTCAATGAATTATATGAATTTGTACAATGGGATTTGAAGTACGGTAGACCTAGCTCAATGTTTTATTTGTTTTGGTAGTATGACTCTTGAGTTATATATGACACTGCTTGGGCTATTGCGTTTACGTTTCAGCAGTCGATTGCGACGTATATTTGTAACCTATGAATGCCTCTCCAATTATGATTTATTTGATACTCACAGGAGTCGAGAGTTCCGCTGTTGGGCGCCAATGTTAATGAGTTGGAGTTGATTTTGGTGATGTAATGAATTTTTGTCCTCTTTTATGAATATGACCTTTATTTATTGTTTATTGCCTTTTGTCATATCAATGCTAATGGTTGCTTTCTTACAACAATGCCGACAGCGCAGCGCTATAGCCTATATAAAAACCACGGCCCACTGGATGCTGCTCTCCAAGGAGCTTACAAAAGTAGTCCATACATAGAGGGCGCTCATAGCAGCACAATAGCAGCTAACACCGGCATTCTATAGCTCTGAAACTATTAGCGGTATCACCCTGAAATTTTGTACGAAGATAAAGGGCACTACTGGAAGTTCATCTATAAGACTTTCAAAACCGGTTAACTACGAAACGAACATGGCGGCCAAGCGAATTTGAAAATTTTAAATAGACCTTTCTCGCGATTTAATGTTCCAAACGCAATGAAATCTGGTACAGGAAATGTTTATACACATTGTAATGCACTGGTATCTAATTTAGTTCAATTGTTTACATAACCTCAAGATGGCGGATGTGCGAATTTTAAAATTAAGTTTTTATTTCTTGTGTCGTAATCATGCGATCGAAGTGAAAGTTTGAATAACGAACCTACGCAATAATTTTCCTTTAATGGCACATGACTCTATGGCCTATAAATTTAACAATCCAACATGGTGACCATCCGAAGTATTTAGACGGCTCTGAATATCTACGAATCTATTATAGCAATCACACTGAATGTTATTATGTTCATAGGGGCTATGAACTTAAGTTCACCTATAGGACTTTAAATAACCTGGTGATCACAAATCCAACATGGCGGCGACGCGAAGTATGAATATTCGCATGGAGAGCAGTGAAACTTGGTACAGTAAATCCTTATACGAATGTTAATCCACTGGCATCTAATTTATTTCAATTGTTTCCATAACCACAAGATGGCAGCAGTGCGAAATTTTAAAATCTCCTTGTTACTTCTTGTGTCCTAATCATGCGATTGAAGTTTGAATGCTACACGTACACAATAATCTTCATGTAACAGTACATAACTCTATAACCGACGTATATAAAATCCAACATGGCGACCATCCGAAATATTTAGTAGGTTCTCAATATCTACGAATCTATTACAGCAATCAAACTGAAATTTTGTATGTTGATAGTGCAATTAACATAAGTAGTATATATGAAAATAGACTGTATAGTTCTTCACGGAATTACTTGTTTAAAATTCCATTGACAATGATAAATCAATAACTTGTCTGTGATTATTTTTGCCAACGGATGCGCCAGCCAAAATGTCTTCCACTGTGCCCGACATAATTAGCAATACATCCGTCATCTTGGCATGTAAACTGATATACGCCTGATTTTGAGTGCGGTTTTTTCTTAGTTAGGTTGCTATTGAGTAGGTGTTTATCGAGAGAGTTGTTTGTTCTGAAAGCTATGTTTAGTCCTTGTTTCATGAAGATATTTGTTATTTTATAATGTGTTTTTAGTAGGGGGGTAAGGCCGATTATAAGACACCCGGCGCTGCTCAGGCGTCGTCCATGTTAAATAATTAATATATCGTAAACCCATGGTCGGATTTTAGCAAATGAGGTGTCGATGGACTTGGGCTGACGTCCTCTGTGCTATAGACCACTCAATATATTTTTAAAAAATTGATTGTGGTTTTTGAAAATAGGCGTTAGTTTGAAACCCAATGATGATACAACGTTGTACAATGGCTTAAGCGAATAGTGTTTGTCCTTTATTTTTGATAATAAAATTTTATTTTTTTTGTGTTTTTTGGAAAACTGTCCAATTTTGAATTTTTTATATTTTGGAAACTAGCAAGTTCACAAAAACGTTTGTTTGACATAAATGAAAGGTCTATACCCCTCTACCCACACACCAAGTTTAAGGTCTCGAGGACAAAAACTAGTAGTAGTGCTAGAATAGGAGAGTTGGGCCACAGCCTACTTTCTCGCGAACTTTGCCGATATCTCGCGAATGCATTGGTCGGATTTTGATGTGTGATGTCTTGTAGGAGTCGGCGTGACGTCCTTTCTCCTATGACGGATGAATGATGGCGAATAATCCCAAAATGCGTGAAGCGTGTCAAGATTTTTTTTTACCCCTGGAGGAGGTCTTTAACGTGTTAGTAAATGGTGATGAGCGAGACCGCTCTCTAGCACAGCAGACGGATGTAGTATATGAAAACCTATAACATTAGGTCGACAAGTGATGTGCATGGATGCAAAGATCAAAACGGTAAGGTCATTGCCCTGAGATTTTAAAGACTAATGATTGGACGGGGAGAAGCGAGATGTTGTAGAGTAAAAGTGTGTGGTTAACATGTATTGAGTATGGCCGCTTGCTAATCATTATTAGTATTATTATAGTAAAATGTTGAAGAATAATAATAAATGTTGAATGTTATAAGACGCACGTTTTCAATGCTACAGAACAGACTTGCCTACTAACACTGAATATACGACCTAGCCAGGCCTTGCTGGTTTGGTCAGAGCTGCTGATAAGACAGGAATGTCCGTGTGGGCAGGAAGTACAGTATCAGTTTACTTGGCTGGTGGTGGCTAGCAGGTCTGGCGTTTAAACAACCGCCATTTTGGTTCTGAGACAGTAGTACTAAAGGTGTATAAGGGGCGGACATTTTGGTTTTTTATTAAAAAAAAACGAACTAGTATAAGTTACACGAATCTTATGAAGCTTAAGGAATGTACGGAGGCGTGTGATCATGTGACAGACAGAGAACCGTTCAAAGTCAAAACGCTGAGAAAATGCAGACTCTCTCTGTTGCTAAGCTGACTGATAAAGATTGTGTTAGTAATGCACTTACTGTTTTAGCAAACAGACGTATACAGTAGAGCTCTGAACTGAACTTTGGAATAAAATCCTTTTTCTTTTTGATAAGTACATATTAATGATTATTTTAATGATGTTATGCTAATGAACCTTAAATTTGTAGTTATTGATAAGGTAATTAATGATTTGTATTTATGTGTTTGCAGATAACTGGTATACCTCTCATGTGTCAGAGAGAAACCATTGCACTTTTGAGCCCACTAGAAGGAAACAGCAACAAGCTAGTACAAGTCAAGATGAGATTTTTTAACAAACTTGTTACATTTTTTGTTTGATTTTTTAATGAAATGCAAGCATTAACTTGTATTTAGGTATATATGGCGTTTTGTTTTATTTATTTATTTATTTATTTTTAGAAAGTTGGAAAGGAAAGCTTCACTGCTGTAGCAGTGGCTGAAAACCCGAGACGCACTAGAGTGGAACCATTGCCAACCAATGAACTATTTAAAAGTCAGGTAACACTAACTTAAAATGCTATACCATTTTACCACTTTTGAAACACCTAGACAAAATTCATTACCTGTACATGACTGGGACGATGATTGCTTTCTTGGTTAATGGCTGTGTACTGACAACCGGCACAAGACCAAAATGGTTGTTGACCGGTAAAATTATAAGGCCATGTTTTATTTAAAAAAATCAATTTACGGATTGTTCCCTATGGACTCAACTAATATTCACAGGTTTGAACAAGATAATCTGGAAAAAACGACATGACATTCATTTTTCTTTATATATTGGTTAATGGGGGATGTGAATGACTGCAGCTTTATTAAAAAAATACGTAGATGGGTTGTTGTCAGTGCCGACATACAGTTTTTTAATGATGGTTTGATTTAATGCCAATTAATGTTAAAGTTTTATTTACAAGTATTGATTGATTGATTGAGTGATGGGTTATTTTGTTTGTTTTTAGGTGTGCTAATGCGCCACTAACGTAGTGAACAGACAGTGAACAAGCATACATTGTGCTTTAAAGTACTCGGTGCTCTTGTGCAACGTTAATAACCTACAATAAAAAGTTTTATTATAACACATGGCTTTAATACCAAATACAAGAAGTGAGCAAGTCGGTTTACCACGTGGGTTAAATTTAAAATCAGAAAACGATCGTTGGTTAACATTTGAATGTTGGCCTGTACGCTTTCTGACAGCACATAAACTTGCTGCGGCGGGTTTCTATTACTTGAACCGAGAAGATGTACTGCGATGTGTGGATTATAGAGTTGAACTTTCACACTGGGAAGAAGGGGATGATCCCTTTCGAGACCATTTGCGATGGTCTCCTCGTTGTCCTTACATGCTTAGAAAAGAAGTGGATAACATACCAGTGTATCCATTTTACCGAACCACAAGTCCATTGGCTACTACTTGCTTTGCTGAATCACAAATAAATAATAATGATGTATTACTAGCCAACGGTGGTATTGATATATGTGGTCCATATGCAATAAACAGCGTTGAATTGGCATGTGCTTTTGAAAAATTGGGAGTTTGCAAGTCTAAAGCACTAGCACATCCAGAGTACTGGTCTGTTAAAAAAGTTTACAATCTTATACAAATGTTTGGCCATTAATATTAAAACACCTTACAAAAGAGCTAAGTGAAGCTGGATTTTTTTAAACTGGTGAAGGCACATGGTGTTGCATAAACGTCAGTTTTCAGTGAACACTATTCGTAAAGAAAACGTGATTGCAGCACAAGACATAAAAGTACCTTTAGAGCTAGAACACGCGGTACAAATACGTGAAGGTGAAAAAAAAAGATGTGTCTCACGAACAGATACAAAAGTGTGACCAACAATTATGTAAAATTTGTTATCGAGAAGAACTAGGTGTTGTATTTTTGCCTTGTGGACACATGATAGCCTGTGTCAAGTGTGCATTAGCACTTAACACTTGTGCTATATGCAGAAATGTAGTATTTGCTACAGTTAGGACATTTCTTACATAATGCAAAATACTTATATCCACTTTATTATTACTGATACGTGACTCTAGGCTTGTACTGAATTGATAACACTGCTCCATCTGTGAGGGTGAATGGGAACTACGATACGTTAGCGCTCGTCTGGAGATTATCTTGGTAAACTCAGGCATTGTGTTGCCTTTCTCCACTACCAGATGGCGGGTAAACCACTTCCACTCCAGTATCGAGATGGTGGAGTGCTCCGTGTCAGCCATCGGAACTAACATTTTCGTATTCCGGAGTCCAACATGGCCGTCAGAATCTTTGTTTACAATTAATTGTAATTGTAACATGGTGTTACGATATAATTGAACTATCGATCGACCTGGTAACTGTTTGTTACCCTTCGAGTGTGAGTGTTGGAGATGATTATTGTCGGAACCTCGACGAAGAAAGCCACACGATGTAAGGACTCTAAAAGTTGCTCCAAGATGAGCCTAGCTGCGGCTAGGCAAAGGTGATTGGCCTCGTGGCAGCTTGATTCTATTGAAAATGTAACCGACTTTCGTGGGAGAGCTTAGCTTATTTTAATTTTAAAAGGGGGGAATTTATTTAAATAATTTGTTTCGGCCAACCAAGGTATGTAATTTGAAAGTGTACTAAGTGATTTAATTCGTTGTGGAAGTAACTGGTATCTGCGCAGATTTGTATTATTTGTTGTGATTACTTTTGTGAAGTTGAGAGCTCGTTCTTCTATTTTTATTTAGTGCTGGATTTACCAGTTGAATTGTGTCTCTTAGGTAAGTTGTGTTGTTGGTTAGAGTAACATGTTGGGATCGAACAAAGTTGCGTAGTGTCAGTTATGACTACAATAATTCAGTTACTTATATTTTATTTTTATTGCATGTAATTGGTGAAGGTTTTTTTTGTCATACTCAGGCGTGCTGCTCTGTAGGTCAACTGACTTTCATTTCTGCGACTGTCTTATCCGAGTTTTATAACCTCTAAATTTATTTATTTATTAACTATTAACTTTATTTACTTCCCTCCGGATAGGACATGTAGAATATTCCTTGGAATACTGTTTTATTACCATCTGAGTAATGGTCTTTTCATCTTATGTCATGGTTACCATGAGAACGTTTGGACATTGTTCTTGGCTATCATTATTAAAGGGATAGTTTTTTGATTTTTCTTCTTGCTTGAGACTAGTCTTTTGGATTTTGACTGAACCAATCACACTGATAAATAGCTCCCATATTTATCAACTTAATTAATTAGTTCTTCTTGATTTGGGGTCCTCCCTTGACCTTAATTTATTTGATATGTGGTCTTCACCACCTTAAGGTAATGTTACCATTTTTCTTTAATTGAATTATCAATTAACTTCATGGATTTTTCTGCTCTTCGCCTGGTTCGGTACCAAGCAAGTTTTTAATTTCACATATGATTTTTTTTTAAATTTAGATTCTTCACTTATCCAAGTCAAATTTTGTTAATCACATTGCCTTTGTGGCAAAAACATTACTGTAATTTGTTTCTATGTTTAAATATATTTTGGTTACCCTAAGAGTTGTTTCTTGGTGTTCTTTGTTCACAGTAGACATGTATTTTCTAAGTCTCATATTACTTTGGGTTATATTGTCCAGCACGTTCCTTCCACATATTAGTTATTCGTGTTTTTTTGGTATGATAGTGTACCTTACTTCTGGATTACCTTTCTCTTTTTAAAATGATCGTAAAAGGTCATTATTGGTAATCAGTAGCGTGGTTCATTTTCTTAATCGGAATTAATTGGAGACTGAAATACAGTGTTGAAAGTGATAGGAACACTAAGAAATATTCTTAGGCCTGTCTAGTCTGAATTTTTACTAATTCTTAGTGTCATTGTTTGTTTCATGTCTTATCGAGGGTTGATGGAAAACAGATTCCTAACGTCAGTCTCTTCTTTAAACAAGGACGACATCTTTCATGAAATAATTATTAGGGGACAAACTCCCTGTAATCATCGTGAGAAGGATTAGATACTGTTGTCTTCGCTGAAATCTGTACCGGTTCGCATTCCAAATTGGGATGAATTTGACTGGACTAAAGGACCTTGTTGTACCAAGTATTAAATAATTATTTATCCTGTTTGAGTTCTTGTCCACTGCTGATAATAGTTCGGTTAGTCAATTTAATCGTTTTAAGTTTCGTTTAGTGCATTGGTACCATCGTCTTGCAGATTTAATCGAAGTTTGGAAGGAAAAAGACAGTGAATTTGGTGATAAATTGATTTCTTTGCGTGCTAGGTTATGCAAGTGCTGTACTTATTTGTTTGAGGGAACTAAACGAAGTGATAAGACTAATCGTGTTGTTAATCCTGACGTTGATGTACCAGATGCTGGTGATTGTAGCGAATTGACTAATGTTAATCGTGTCGAAGGGGAGTTAATGAATAATTTAGGACCAATTTCTTCGTCAGTTGAATCAGTGAACATGAATTTTTTGGAAGGTACGTCTGCATTGAGTAACAGAAGACCTGAAGTTAATTCTGATAATCTGAGGGATAATTTTTCCAGATCGTTACCTGATATACCCTTGAATTGTGTTTTGAATGACTTGCCAAGTAGATATCCTACAGTTTCTAGGCCTGTACCTAGAAATGAAGGTGTGTTCGAATATGCTAGGGTTGGAGAGGTTAATCAAATGGATCCTGCCCAAATACCTGGCGCGTCGATGCATGATAATATGTCCAGGGTATTAGATTCGTGTGATGAGGTTAAGTTTTCTAGCCTTCCACATCCTCTTAGTGCATGTCTGAAGGATTTGAAAATATGCAGTGGTAACGACATTAATCAATTGGTAAATTTTTTGAAAGTTCTAATTTATTTAATTGATAACGCGGTGGTATTTAGATCATCGAATGCCAAAATTTTTCAAATAATTTTTCCTTATACGGTTGGTTTGTTGAGGGAAAAGATTGTGGAGGCAATGAGTTCTCAGACTTCATTAGTAAATTTTCATGAGGATGTTTTAGAATCTTTCATTCCCCCTCGTGCCTTAAGTGTACTTCGACATACCTTGTTTTTTAGAATACAGAGGTTGGGAGAACCCCTTAATGATTATTTCCTAGACATTAAAACCTTTTACAGAGTTTTAAAGGTAAACTTGTCTGAAAAACAGTTAGTTTCTTCGATCATTGCTGGGGTAAATCCCTAATGTCGCTCCTATTTCGTTTTAGAAGCCAAACCTACTACCTTAATGGAATTAAACGAAATTATTAGGTATGCGGGAACTATCAGAGATGCTGATTCATTGAGAGTATGCAACGTTCCTCCACCAATTAACTTGGGTAATGTAATGCAGTCTGCTTATTTACCTAACTGCGTTTCTTCGTCTATGATTTCCCCAACTGCGAGTCCAATTAACTTGGGTAATGCAATGCAATCTGCTTATTTACCTAACTACTGTGGTTCTTCACCTATGATTTCCCCAAATGTGAGTCACCCTAGTATGTTTGCTAGTTCATATGTTTCTGCACCTATGAATTTTAGTAATCTTATTCCAACTGTTGGTTTTCCTAATACCAATGTGCCTACACACATGTATGTACCTGAGATATCTCCTCCGAGCTACCCAACTGGTAGTAATTTACAGTGGCAAATGGCATCTTCACCCAACGAGGTAAGAATTAACAAAGGGAGAAGATGTGATCGTTGTGGTTCCTACAACCATATTGCTCGATGGTGTGATAGAAAATTTAGTCGCGATAAGTGATGCCATCTAAAGGATATCTCCTCGGATTGTCATATATCAAAGAATTATACTAACAAAAAGGAGTTTAAAATTTTTGATAGTAGTGATTATGACATAAATGCCTATAAAAATAATGAAATTAGTAGCCGTATTATGTGTTCGTCTAAGAGTAACTGCCCGTTTATTGAGATATATATTAACAACGAACCTGTTTCAGCATTGATTGATTCAGGCAGTACTTATTCCTTTTTAGATAGGAAATGGTTTGAAAGTATGAAATCAGTATGCAAATTTGGCGAGATGGTAAATGAATCCAATAATGTTATCTCGGCGAATTCTACGGCTCTTAATATGTTCGGTTATGTTATCGTCAAGATTAACATTGCTGATTTCTCGTGGAAATTTAAGTTCTGGATTGTTAACAATTTGTCCTGTAGCGTGATACTTGGGGCCAATTTTATTTCTCATACGGGCTTATTAATTGATTTGAGGACAAGGTTATGTTGGTTTCAATTCAAACCTAAATTAAAGATTACATTTAACCAGATGCATGATAATAATGTTGTTAACTCAGCTCAACTAGATTCTAAACCTGTGACTGTTGATGATCTTGAGTTTAATAATTTAAATGAACATCAGACCAAGCAGATTAGACTTTTATGTTCGGAATTTCCCGAGGTTTTGACTGACAAACTGGGTGTAACTAATCTTTTGGAATATGAGATAGAATTTTCCGACACCATTCCTGTACGCGCTTCCCCATACAGATTGTCTCCACCTAAAATGAAAGTGTTAAAAGAAATTATAGACGATATGCTAAAGGAGGTAATTATCAGGAAATCAACTTCAGCATATGCGTCGCCTATTTTCCTCGTACCTAAACCTAATGGGCAATACAGACCTGTTATTGATTACCGTGCACTTAACAAAAAGTTTATTTTGCAATCTATACCTCTTCCGGACTTACAGTCTTGCTTTGCCTGGTTCCGGGGAGGCAATTTCTTTACTATTCTTGACCTCAAAAGTGCCTATTTCCAGGTACCCTTAACAGAAAGGTCTAAAGCCATTACGGCATTCACCACTGACTGGAATCTTTTTGAGTTTGAACGCCTCCCGTTCGGCCTGTCTACCGGAGCTGCAGTGCTCAGTAGATTGTTAGATAATGTGTTCGATGGTATTAAATTTAAATCTGTATACCATGGATGACGTTGTTATATTCAGTAAAACTTTCGATGAACATTTACAACATGTAAGAGAGGTGTTATCTAGACTTAGAGGTGCGGGACTTACTGTTAAGCTTTCTAAGGTATCTTTTGCAAAGCCTCAGATCTCCTTCCTAGGGCACATAATTTCATCTTCTGGGATATTCATAGATCATTCAAGAACCCAGTCCATTAGGGAGTATAGACCACCAAAGACAGGCAAAGAAATCGCCCGCTTCATTGGCATGATAAATTACTTTCGTAAGTTTATACCCAATTTCGCCCATCGTGCTGCACCTATCAACAAATTAAGGAAAAGGGAGTTGAGTTTGCTTGGGGTCCTGACCAGGATGCAGCTTTCGAAGATCTGAAAATGGCTTTAACCAACGCCCCCATTCTTGCCATCCCTGATTTTTCTAAGAATTTCATAATTCAGACTGATGCTTCTAATAGCGCTGTCGGTGCAGTCCTTTTACAAGAACATGAATTAGGACGTTTACCCGTCGCATACGCTTCGAGAACCTTGAACGATGCCGAGAAGAAATACTCAGTGTATGAGTTAGAGGGACTAGCGGTGATGTTTGCCCTGGAAAAGTTCAATCTTTATGTGGAACATGTTCAGTTTGATTTAGAGACCGATAATCAGGCCTTAAGTTGGGTCCTGGGTAAACCTAGGAAGACCTGTCGAATAGCCAGATGGGCTACTCGCATCCTTTCTTTCAAGTTCAATGTTAGACATATAAAAGGATCTGATAATGTTATCGCAGATTGCCTGAGTAGGATGTACGGTGAAAATGATGTTGATTTGGTGAATTCTGGTGAAGATGATAACATCCATAACAATCTTGCTAACGTTATCCTTTCTAACTGCCCTAAATTGTTCCGAGATGTTTCGGAATACCAGAGAGAAGACCCTGTCATCGGTGAGATTATTGGTAAACTGGAGAAAGCGAAGTAGTAAAACCTTACTCTTTGAAGGCTAATGTTCTGTTTTGTAAAGCTCGAAATGATAAACTTCCGAAAATTGTCATTCCATCTGTCTTAATTCCTGTGATCTTTAAATACTTCCACGAGTCTGCGATTGGCGGACATTTGGGTGTGTTCAAGACGAGAGAGAAAATTCGCCGAAATGTTATCTGGAAAGGGATTGATAAAGATGTGCGCAAAATGGTGAACAATTGTGATACTTGTAAGAGGGCTAAACCCCTTAAAAACTCGAAAACTGGTCTGTTGTCATCTGATATTGCCAAGGTTCCTATGGAAAGAATTTTTGTCGATTATGTAGGACCTTTTCCAGTATCGAAGTCAGGAAACCGCTTTGTGTTGGTATGCACCGACGGATTTTCTCGTTTTAATTGGTTATTCCCTACCAAAGCTGCTACTACTCAAACGGTAATCTCTTGTCTTAAACAGATCTTCGCATACTTCGGTCCATGCCAAACTTTGGTATCTGATAATGCGAAGTGCTTTACTTCACATGTTTTCAAGAATTTTTTGTTTGAACTCTCCATTTCACACGTCACTAGCACGCCCTATTACCCTAAAGGTTCGTACGCCGAAAGGGTGAATCGCAATTTACGGGCTGCCCTAATTACTTTTCACCATAAGGACCACAGTCTTTGGGACACCAGTTTAACTTGGCTTACATTTTCCTTTAACACTGCTGTTCACGAGTCACACGAAACGACTCCCTTCTCTCTAATGTTCTCCTTCGGACATAATTCTCCTATCTCAAACTTATGGTCCTTAAACCAACTATTGCCCGACCAGTACACCTTTAATGATGTAAGAACGATCTGGAAGAAGGCAAGAAGTAACATGAAGGTGGCTCACGAAAGATTAGAGAAAAGATACAACGCTGGTCGAAAGCCTTCATCGTTAAAAGCCGGTGATGAGGTTTACATAAAAAATTTCACGTTGAAAGAAGTTGGCCCTAAGGAATCAGGCAAGTTACGGGAAAGGTTTCGTGGCCCTTATAAGGTAGTTAGATATGTGACACCCGTCACTCTATTGTTATGCGACTCCGTAAAGAAGAAGTTTTTCAGAGTCCATTTATCCCATGTGAAGAAAGGTACGGAATTGTCCAATAGTGAGAGTAATTAATTTTCTAAATTGTGTAGAACGAACTCTATGTGTGAGGCATGAGTGAGTTTGGTGTGAATGTGGTAAGTTAGCTTTGTATTTGTAATTGGGTGGGAAATTAATTGTTGTTCGTGTGTCAAATGAGGTTAGGTTCTGTTTTGTTAAAGTTATCGTTTAATTCTGTTTTGCTTTGATACCGAGTATATAAATCACTATTTCGTTGAAATTCTTCTTACGATCCTTATTATTTTCTGGTATTGAACTAGTGTTTTAAGGTGACATAAGGAAAAGCACTGAATACAAGGTAAGTACCTTAGGAAAAGGTTCCCATATGTTCTCCAAGCTGGTGTACCTAAGTCATCTTTATTGCTTGCTTGATCTGGGAGGTAAAGATTATCGTAAGTATGGTTGTTATGTTCTGGTAATGTTTGTAAAAAAAGGATGTTTGATGCTAAAAAGGCCCATGATGTTCTTTCTAGATGCGTTCTTTTAGTTCGTTTTAATTCTGTCTGAACTGGGTAAGCATAGTGTGAAGACAATGTGTAAATTAATTAAATGGTGAAAGGGAAATGTTAATGGGGCTCATTTTGGTTCTCGTGAAGTACGTGCGGTGTACGTTTTTAGTTATTCTGTTTGATCCGAGTCAGCATTTATGTATGTAAAAGTTGTGTGTTGGTAAGTGTGTGGTGCAATGGAAATTTTATGAATAATGATTTATATTCTGGTGGATTTGTTGGGAATATTTTCTTTGTGGGTGGTAATTGTAATTAATAATCTTGGGATTGGTGAGGTTATGTGTGAGTGTATGAAAGATTTGGGTTTGTCTACACGTGTGTTCAGTTTCTATAACTTTTGGTCTTTTAATTATTGTTTCTGGTAAAATTAATTTTGGTCGTTTCCTTATGTTGGTTTCTGTTCCTCCTTTTCTTGCACATTTATTTCATTACTGTCGTTGTTTCTTGGCATCATAAGGATTTTTCTTGGTCTATGGTATTTTCTTGGCATTATATTTTTGGTAAGGGTTCGGTGGTGTGTTATTTAAAATTTGTTTGTGGATGTCGTTAATCTAGTAAATTGGAGTAATTGTTTGGTCGAATTTTGGACTTAATTGTCGTCTGTTTGATTTTTCCTGGTTGTCATTTGATTTTGGCTTTTCTTATCGTCGATTGTAGTTTTGGGTCTAATGTTTTCTAGTAAGTTAACACAAGGTACAATAGGGTTCTAATGCCTAAGTCTCAGTCAATTTGTCATTTAAATTTGTTTTAATTAGATGCTCTTGCCATCTAGAGTTTCGTTCTTGTGATCTACGAGGCTGAGGTGTGGATTTCGTGATCCATCTATTTTGTTGTCTTCTTCTTTTTTGTTTTCTTATGGTTCATGATACCAAGAGATTGTAAATATTCTCAATATTTGTTTTGTTTAGACCATGAATTGTAAAAGTTAATCTGACATTTATGTAAAAGTGAAGAATCATTAAGCTTATTTGAGTTTTATCTAATTAGTTTATGGCAATTTGATCATTGTAATTTTATGTTGGTCTTAAAAAAATAAGGGGTAACCATATTATTTGGGTGGGTAATGCAAAACATACTGAACTTGACTTGTCATTAGTCTTAAGAAGAAACTAGGACATATTCTGTCGCAGTCCATATTTGTTTACAGTGGAAGTGCTGAAGACTGTCCAACCTGATTGATGTGCGGTACCATTGTGAAGATCCAAGGGCCCGGAAAAACATGATGGAAGCTGCAGTCTCTCTCTGATCGCACTCATCTTCGCTCTACTGGAAAACCTATATATTATCAACTGTAATAACATTGTATTCAAGAAGTTCTGTTTCCATGTATTTGACAAAGTAAGACGTTGATCTTATAAGCATGTCTGGGACCTCGAAAGGTGACTGGTAACGATCAGTTGGTGTACTTATGCATGTTAATTGTGGATGAACTTTATTAGGATATCCACCTACAAAAATTACTACCTCAAGTGACCTTATAATGTTCTCTATCTCCTCTTCTGAACTTTCACGTGTCCAAAATTTGTGGAATGTGGCCACGATTCGAAGGGAGGGAGTATTGATACGTGACTCTAGGCTTGTACTGAATTGATAACACTGCTCCATCTGTGAGGGTGAATGGGAACTACGATACGTTAGCGCTCGTCTGGAGATTATCTTGGTAAACTCAGGCATTGTGTTGCCTTTCTCCGCTACCAGATGGCGGGTAAACCACTTCCACTCCAGTATCGAGATGGTGGAGCGCTCCGTGTCAGCCATCGGAACTAACATTTTCGTATTCCGGAGTCCAACATGGCCGTCTGAATCTTTGTTTACAATTAATTGTAATTGTAACATGGTGTTACGATATAATTGAACTATCGATCGACCTGGTAACTGTTTGTTACCCTTCGAGTGTGAGTGTTGGAGATGATTATTGTCGGAACCTCGACGAAGAAAGCCACACGATGTAAGGACTCTAAAAGTTGCTCCAAGATGAGCCTGGCTGCGGCTAGGCAAAGGTGATTGGCCTCGTGGCAGCTTGATTCTATTGAAAATGTGACCGACTTCGTGGGAGAGCTTAGCTTATTTTAATTTTAAAAGGGGGGGGGGGAATTTATTTAAATAATTTGTTTCGGCCAACCAAGGTATGTAATTTGAAAGTGTACTAAGTGATTGAATTCGTTGTGGAAGTAACTGGTATCTGCGCAGTTTTGTATTATTTGTTGTGATTACTTTTGTGAAGTTGAGAGCTCGTTCTTCTATTTTTATTTAGTGCTGGATTTACCAGTTGAATTGTGTCTCTTAGGTAAGTTGTGTTGTTGGTTAGAGTAACATGTTGGGATCGAACAAAGTGGCGTAGTGTCAGTTATGACTACAATAATGCAGTTACTTATATTTTATTTTTATTGCATGTAATTGGTGAAGGTTTTTTTTGTCATACCCAGGCGTGCTGCTCTGTAGGTCAACTGACTTTCATTTCTGCGACTGTCCTATCCGAGTTTTATAACCTCTAAATTTATTTATTTATTAACTATTAACTTTATTTACTTCCCTCCGGATAGGACATGTAGAATATTCCTTGGAATACTGTTTTATTACCATCTGAGTAATGGTATTTTCATCTTATGTCATGGTTACCATGAGAACGTTTGGACATTGTTCTTGGCTATCATTATTAAAGGGATGGTTTTTTGTTTTTTTCTTCTTGCTTGAGACTAATCTTTTGGATTTTGACTGAACCAGTCACACTGATAAATAGCTCCCATATTTATCAACTTAATTAATTAGTTCTTCTTGATTTGGGGTCCTCCCTTGACCTTAATTTATTTGATTATGTTGTCTTCACCACCTTAAGGTAATGTTACCATTTTTCTTTAATTGAATTATCAATTAACTTCATGGATTTTTCTGCTCTTCGCCTGGTTCGGTACCAAGCAAGTTTTTAATTTCACATATGTTTTTTTTTAAATTTAGATTCTTCACTTATCCAAGTCAAATTTTGTTAATCACATTGCCTTTGTGGCAAAAACATTACTGTAATTTGTTTCTATGATTAAATATATTTTGGTTACCCTAAGAGTTGATAGATAGATTGATAGATTTATTTACCATCAACAGGATAGGCACCCAATTACAGATGATATAATAAAACATAATAAACATTAAATTTACTTAAAAGCAACTATTTAACTAACCTAGAAACAAACATTGATTCAAGCTTATAAACTAAGTTCTCTATACACTTAAATTAAAATAACAATTATTACACACTATATATACAACAAACACCTACGATCTTGAGTTCAACAATGATCTACGAATTTCCGTAGGCTTCGAGTAAAATATATCTATAGCGCTATCAAGACGGTTTAGAGAGCGCAACGCCATCAATAACCAGGAATTGGCATGGGCTACAGTTCTACACTTCTGGATCCGGAGAGTGAGTCTTTGCCTTGTATTGCGGCCTGGAACATGAAGCGGAATCAAACACAAGAGGGGCGCACAGTCGATTCTATTGGTCAGACACTTATATAGAAACATGGCGTTGGCACACATGCGGCGAGACCTCAAAGACCGGGTGTTCTTTGTTCACAGTAGACATGTATTTCCTAAGTCTCATATTACTTTGGGTTATATTGTCCAGCACGCTCCTTCGACATATTAGTTATTCGGTTTTTTTTGGTATGATAGTGTACCTTACTTCTGGATTACCTTTCTCTTTTTAAAATGATCGTAACAGGTCAATTACAAGCTGTGGTAAAGTGTAATAGATCTGCTTTTGTTTTGAATGCTGTGGGGCAAGCATGTGGCTTAGAGACAAAGAAGGTCAGCGAATTGCCAACGCATATTCCATTCCGCATTATCAAGATTCGGAAACTGAAAACAGCATATGGTGATCATGTACTTTGTGTATGTGAGAATTTTGAGACATTTCTGACTACACGGTTTAATAATATGTCGGAGAGTGTTTTTGATGAAGCGAATAATGCTATACAACCTGTACACTTAATTTATTAAGGTATTAAAAACAATAGGTGTATGGTCCGTTTGAATTAAATAAAAAATGTCAAATAATAATGCCAAATATAAGTGATGACAATAGACTGAAAGAAAAAATAAGAAAATATATGTATTGAATAATAATGTTTTAGTTTTTATTATCGCCTTTAAAAGTATGATGATGAAACCAAAAAATTTATATGGAGTTTGTAATTAAATGTTAATGATGGTACAATGCTGTTTTATTTTATACAAAGTTAGAATATTTTAATTAATTATTATTTTTACTATAGATACACACTGAATACAAATCTTTCTGTTTACCATTGCTTTTTGTACTTTTTTAAACACAACGCTTGTTGTAGATCTTTTTTCCACGGCGAATAATAGGTATAAAAAGTTATTATCGCTATCATAATCACAAGCAGCATTATGATAATCTTTATCGCTATCATTATAATCTCCATTATGATCCTCAACATTATACTCAACATCACTACCCAATTCCTCTTGTTCCTCCTTCATAGGGTCTCATGTAGAGTCTGCGTGGCTTTTGATAATGTTCTAGGATAATTTTTATATTTCGCCTATTTTAGCATGTATTTTGAAAAGATTTTTCCTATACCAACCCTTCTATGAGAAATATGGTAAAGAGTTTTGTAAATTATTGGTGTATTGACTCCCATAGATACCTAATGTACGATGCTCCAAACATTCGAACACGAGTTATAGGCGTACATAAAGATACACAGAAAGGCCGAAAATCCCCAAGTATGCCTTACTTCGTTGGGGAAATAAAGCCGACGGTCCCATGTCATAGAGTTATGGCATGTAATAGAACCTTCCACTAACTATAATTGTGTGAAGCTAAATTTTAAGTTAGATTTGATTAACGCTTTATTAGTTCCAAAGTTTGCCGCCAGGTGCTGGTTGCGGTGGCATCTAGTAGCCAAGTTACAGCTAGGTGTTGTTGACGGTAGCATTTGGTAAGAAAAGTAGGAACTACTGGAAATTGATCGTCTGCAATCCTTACCCGAAAATGCTGATAACACACACTAATACAGCCATCAAAATTAACACCGGTTATCAGACAGATTCTACACACACTTAAAGTACACGAGGCTACGTGAACGCGTTGTCGCAGCTTCTAAACTGAGGTACCAACCAATCAACCAACAACATATCACCCAGATGTCCGAATATGGATACATCAACCTCACAGTATCAAACAAAATCATCCTTACGATGAACCCGTTTGTCGGAAAAAAAAAGTTAGTATGTGCTCAATCTAAATTCAACTAACTTATACTTCCTGACGTGAAAATAAAATTGAAAACCTCGTAGACGAAACGCAATACACCTCACATAATGATTGGCCCTCACCGTTGTGTATAGCCCCGTGTATAGCTTGTGGTGCATGAATATTAAGATTTTTAGCCTCCAATGGCCCAAATTCCTAATAGCTAAAAAAATACTATTTCAATTCAGGAATTATTGAAAATAATGTTTCTGTTTGGAGATATAATTCTGTACGACATATCACACGTGTAAATCACGTGAAAAATTCTGGGGTACCCCTTGACCCCCTTAAGGGCATTGATGAATTTTGCACTCTACGTTGGTTCCGTGATAATCTTATAGCCATTTGCAAACATTCGCAGAAATGTAATAAGTGGAGTGGCATTGCTTTTTACAGAAATAGATGGAAAGTTGGATGTCTTCTCTCGAGGACCTGATGTCATGGTAGCCGGCTTGCACTCCTTCATAAGTTTATTAATTTAAATTATCTTTCTGGGAATATCTCAGAAATTGTTGGTTTTAGAGCTTTAAAATTTAGTTTTCGGGAAACCCCGAGTTTTGTTTCTGCCAACGAGGGGCCCAAAATGATCCTGTCTCGTCGTTGTATGCCATAAAATAATAATAATAATGATAATAATATAATAAATACAATATAGTGTACCCGTTCGTCCTGGGGATGCGATGACCCATCTGCTATTACATCGCATTCCTGGATTTCCAGGACAGAGCGGAGTTAAATAAACATGAAGTCAAATAAGGAATGTGTCGGAAATTCAGTTGAAATATCACAAAAGCAGAGGGTAACACGAGATAAAGTATCTCCAGGGTCGTTACGGGCTTAAATGTAATTTAAAAAATGCAAATATAAATGGGCGCCATCAACTGAATCCCTAGCAAACCACATCCTTCCCGGTTAAGCCTTAATTAAGACAAGGAAAGAAAATAGGAAAATCACATCATCATCAGATCACAACTAAGATAAAAACAAATTTATTCAACTTTGATAGTCAGACAGACATATTAAACACTCATCCTACCTGAGAGCATGGTCGAATGCCAACGTTAAATTGTCATTGTCCAGAAAATCGAACCATCTCTATTCTACTCAAAGTGTATTTAATCCACATAAAACAGGAAAAATTTCTAAAGTTCTCTTGGGTTCTCAGGATCACCGTAGCACTATGTCTTTGCGTCACTGACATTCGTGATAACTGAGACCTAACTTCTCTTTAAATTAACATCGTGAATGTGGATGTAAAAATATTATTAATCTGTCTAACCACATATATTATAATCACATATTTTAAATATCACATAATTTATGGCTTGCATGGCATTATTCAAATGCTGAATATGTTAGTAAAATGCTCCTAAACATCGAATAATTAATTTACACTATTTACATTGTCATTAATATTTGCTTGTTTGTGAATCACAGAAAATCCACTACTCATTGGTTATAATCATCATCATCATCAAAATTAAATATTTCTCACATTAGTTCTCATCTCAAAATTCAATCTATTCATGTCAGAATAATTAATTCATCACCATCAAATCATTTAAATGAATATTATAATCATCAATTCTTTATACTCTCTAATTATTCACACACTCTCCTTTCATCATCTCCTTCAGATTAAATCATCTTAAATCATCAATATAATTGTGGTGTTTGAAGCCATATTTTCAGTGTTGCCTTAGTAAACAAGAGTTTAGTGCTTTTCAGTCGGTCAACACGAATGTACCCAAAAGAGATGGGTTATGCCCTAATCCTGAAATAAATTACATGAGATTAATAAAACACTAGGATGACCAGTTTCGATCGTCAAGCGATCATCATCAGATCCAATACACTTAGGCTATAAAATCTATGTTTGAAATACAGGTGAAAATATTTACAATATGTACAATTATTTAGTTGCAGTATTGGTACTGCAACTGTCAGTGTATGCTAAATGCAGTATATATGTTAGGTGAAATGCTAAATGGTGATGGCTATCCGGAGATCGTACTTTAGAGAGATTATATGGTTGTAAACTATGGTTAAACTATAAAATTTTAGGCTAACTACTTATCTGATTGTCTTCCGTACTACAGCTATTCGCAGTTTTTCGTGGTCACTTGAACTCGCTGTGCGGTCGACTGCGGTGGTTATCTTAACGACTGGTTTTTCCCTGCCTTCCCCCCCTGTCCCTACGTGCTGTGGGGAGTGATCGCGATGTGTTTATGTGAGGTGTTGCCAACCTAGATAAGATGTATGTTATTGAATGAGGTGGATCTACAACTATTAAAGACCGTGGATTAGTCCTTGCCACGCGTGGAGCATAACCCATTCGAACTAAGCGTTGACGGTCTTATGAGGACGTCCCGGCACCTTTAATACTGCCTCTAATATGGGCCTTGGTTTATTGCAGAAGAAAAGTACATCGTACACCTGATCCAGATAACATTTACCTATTAAAAAACCCCTAATTTCCCCCCTTTTTTTTATCTAGCTTGGCTGTGTCGCTAAATTGTGTTTTGTTTCCGACAGGGTGTGTTTTCTAGTAGCGTGAAGAGGGGTGAGCTCTCCATGAACGTGTGTTCATTTAGATTGTTGGGATTGTTTCGTTTGGCTAGGTGTATCTCGATTGCTTCCTTTATGTCAAGAGCTCTGCCTTTCGATTCGTGATGGATTATTTTAAGGTCCGACTCTATGTTGGTAAAGCTATGCCCTGCGTCACACATATGTTCGCACACGGCTGAATGTGTTCCGTATCTTATCGCATTTCTATGTTCATTATAACGTGTGTCTACTCGCCTTCCACTCTGCCCGATGTAATTAGCTTGACAATCGGTGTCTTGGCACGTTATAGAATATACCCCTGACCTTGAATACGGGTCACGTTTATTTAGATTACTATTTAGGAGGTGCCTAGCGGTTGTGTTTTTCGTCGTGAAAGCTATCTTTATGCCTTGCTTTTTGAATAGGTTAGTGATTTTATATGTATTCGCATTCACATAGTTGAAACGCGCAAATTTTTTCTCATTACTGTCCGGTTTGGGAATCGTTTTATCTTTATTTTTATGTTTGGCTATAATTTGATTTATTTTGCTTGGCGAGAAGTTGTTTTCCTTTGCTATTTGCATAATAGTTCTTATTTCCTTATTATAGTTGTCTTTTGACATGGGTATGTTTAAAGCTCTGTGCACCATTGAATTGAAACCCGCTAGTTTGTGCGTACTGGGGTGATTAGACTGATTGTCGATTGCATGCGAGGTTTGTGTTGCTTTCCGGAATATGGAATATGAAAGGTCGTTGTCTTTACGTTCAATAGTTATATCGAGATAATTTATTTTTCGGTCTATTTCGGATTCCTTAGTGAATTTGATAGAGTGGTGAAGGCTATTAATGGATTGGAGAATTGTTTCTTCGCTTGTTAGTTCAGTATCGTAGATGCAAATTACATCATCTACGTATCTTTTCCATATTACTATTCCCTTTGTTGAAGTCTTTTCTAAGAACGAATTTTCTAGTGCATTGATGAAGATGTCAGCGATTAACCCACTTAGTGGCGATCCCATTGCTAGGCCTTCTCTCTGTGTGTATATTTTATTGTCGAATTGAAACACGTTTTGGGTGAGAACGACCCTCAGTAATCTCACAATCTCTTCAATTTCTTTTACCGAATTGTTGGATTTTAAGTTGTTTTCGATAGTGTTGATTGCTTCAATAATCGGAATAATCGAAATAGACCGAAAAATAAATTATCTCGATATAACTATTGAACGTAAAGACAACGACCTTTCATATTCCATATTCCGGAAAGCAACACAAACCTCGCATGCAATCGACAATCAGTCTAATCACCCCAGTACGCACAAACTAGCGGGTTTCAATTCAATGGTGCACAGAGCTTTAAACATACCCATGTCAAAAGACAACTATAATAAGGAAATAAGAACTATTATGCAAATAGCAAAGGAAAACAACTTCTCGCCAAGCAAAATAAATCAAATTATAGCCAAACATAAAAATAAAGATAAAACGATTCCCAAACCGGACAGTAATGAGAAAAAATTTGCGCGTTTCAACTATGTGAATGCGAATACATATAAAATCACTAACCTATTCAAAAAGCAAGGCATAAAGATAGCTTTCACGACGAAAAACACAACCGCTAGGCACCTCCTAAATAGTAATCTAA